>OX422217.1:320965341-322340341 GCA_949130495.1 Sambucus nigra
GATTTGATAAAAAAAACTCCATTAAAAATGGTCTTCTTCTTCTTCCTTAAATTGTAGTCATGGAGATAAGGGTATATGTGGAAATAGGCTAGGGGTGTGCATGTGGTTATGGTGTAGGAGGGTATTTTAGGTGAAACACACAAGTACATGTATGTTGAGTGAGGTAATAAGGGACAAGTGGGAAGTGGTGAATAAAAATCAGATTTGTTAAAAGGGATTGGGGGTATTTTTGGAAAAAAGGTTAAGTTAGTTTAAAACATGTGTGGGTTTATGTTTATTTTTGGTTTTGGCTTGTTTGGTTTATTGCTGAGGTGAAATCATGGCTTGTGTTGGGAGCATATGGGTTTGTTTAGAATGGAGCTCGGGTTGAGAGTTTCGGGTTGGTGAAGAGGTATGTTGGTCTTGGGTTTGAGATGGAAATTACAGCTCGGGTAGATGGGTCAACAGGTGGCGGGATTGGGTATGGGTTCAGATAGGAGGTGGGTTGTCGGTTGTGGGCTCCTTCGGAGACGGGTGTGGATCTCCGGTGCAAGGTAGGCAGCGGGTTGGTGCGGAAAGGTATCGGAGCAGAGGTCGGTGCCTGGCTCGGTTTTTCGGCCAGCGAGGGGGATCTGATGGGTTTTGGTTGTTGGTTAGTGGTGATGTAAGCTAAGGTGGGTGAGAGTTGGAGAGATGATGGTGATGGTGGTGTTAGTGGGTGAGTTTGTTTAAGGTTTGGTTATGGAGTTTGACAGAGGAGAGAGAATGGTGGAGGAAGAAGATGAAGAGGTGTGGGTTATGGTGTGTGGGTGTAGGTTATGATGGGTGATGGTGAGGGTGTATTTCGGTATATGGTAGGTGGGTGTGAGTGTGAGGTAGAGTTTTGTGTGTATGAGTGTGTATGGAAGTAGGGTGAGTGTGTGTGTGTTTAGTTTGTGACCCTTAAAAAATGTAGAGTAACTAATTAAAAAAAACTAATACAATTAAAAATTTAAATCTAAAAAAGAAAATCATAATCTATAAATAAAATAAGGACTCAATAAAAAAAATGAAACTAAAAAGAAATAAAAATAAAAATCTATTAAACTAAAAACTAAAATCCTAAAAAAATGTAAAATCTAATAAAACTAAAAATAAATAAATCCTAAAAAATCTAATCCTAATAAAAATAAATAAAAACTAATCAAAATAAAATTATACTAATAAAAATAAAATAGAAAATAAAGCCTGGAAATTCTAAATAAATATAAAATAAATCCTAAAAATAAAAACGACTCAAACTAAAAATCTAAAAAATATTAAAAAGGCTCAAACAAAAAATCTAAAAGATATTAAAAAGGCAGAAACTAAACACGCACGGGGTTCGCGGTTCGGGGTAGGTTTAGGCTCGGGTAAGGTTACGAGAATGGGGAATTAGCTCCATTTGATTCATATTTGCCTCGATATAATGCTTTTGACACCGCAACTGTAATCAAGCCTGCACATTGAACACTTACGTGCATAAGACCATTATTGTCGAGAATTAACAACTAAAATACGTCTATTCGGGGGTATAAAATATACACTTTTGGGTGCTTATCACACCACCCACAAACAGAGCATTGCTAGTCCTCGAGCAATAAGATAGAAAGAAAGAGAAAGATAAGAAACCAAAAGGGGCACTTGCGATTTCACTTAGCATGTGCAACAAGCCTTTAAACCTATATCTTGCCCTACAGGACAAGTTTTGTCTCGTAAGGATTTTCAGGGAATTTACCCACAAAACTCTTTATTTGCAAATTTTTTTTTGAAAGACAGTCTATCTCTTATTGGACGTAGAATAATTGCACAATCCATCATGAGATAAATGATTTATGAAATACAATATAGAATTTGTAAAAAGTTTAGCTAAGTAAATACTCAAGGCACATCCTTCTTAGAACTCAACGTGTGTAGTGTGAATCGATCAAAATGGGTCGAGTATCACTAGAGTAATTCCTAGGTTGCCTTATCGTAATCAACGCTTCAACTTCAAAATATCACTATATATAACTCTCTCAAATGAACTCTCGAGATTAGGGTTAGTGTATCTCTCTTGTGTGTGAGGAGGTGAGTAAATGTAAGCAAGTTCAAACGTCTCACACACACATAAGAAAGAAAGTACATTTTGAGAGAAAAATGATCTCATGAAAGAAATTCTAATCACTATAGTGAGAACGTCGAGTTATTCACCACGTTGACTTTCATTTGCCCAAACACCTAGGGAAATATATGGATGATTATGGGTGAGGGGGAAATGAGATGGGAAGGATGATATGAGGTGAAGTATGATGGTGGATGGATGATGGATGTGTGAGAAGAGTGTACACATGAGGAACAAATGTCTTTATTACACAACAAACTACAAAACTCTCTTTTTCTTTTCTTTTCTCTATTTTCTTGTTTTTTCTCTTCTTTTTTTTCAAAATTTCTTTTTTTTTTATCTTTTTTTTTTTCAATTTTTGCTATTTTGCTATATATTTTTTATTTCTCTCTCTCTCTCTCTCTCTTTTATACTCTCAACACTGAAGACATTTAACATTTGGAATCAACACCCTTTTTCTCAAAAAAATGATGGATGAAATATAAATGGAGATGATAGATGAGGGTGTGGGGAATATGTGTGAATAGGGTAGAATATGTAATGTAATGGGTGAAGTGAATGGGTGAAAATCTGGTGATCGGTACAAATTTCAAGACACGCGTTTCTTACAACTCGAAAAAGATGTCGTTCTCAATGATCAAGCCAAAATTTTATGAAAATTAATGAGATCATACAACGATTCAGTGCGGACCCAAAAGAAGTTGAATCAACTAGTGATTCGGAGATTGCGTAAAACACTCTAAAAGGGTGAAAGGCATAAATCTCACAAGCTAAAGTCTATACTAGTGATCCTTAAGGTTCTCATGGGAATTATAGTACTCTTCAACTCTAAACGGTAGTGACATGATAAGTGCGCAAATTTTGTTGAGTCTAGGAATTCATGGTGCAACATGCCTTGTTATGTATTACATAAGCTATTTAGAAAAAATATTCTATAGCTTGATTCCTAGACTTTGAAAGATGGATGATAGAAAACTCATGTCAATGATTGAGATGAAAGAAACTGCACGAAAATTTTAAAAATCAGGTTTAAGAATCCAAATTTTTCAAAAGAGGTACGATTTTGATAAAATTCCCCACCCCCAAACAAAATGGAACATTATCCTCGATGTTAAGTAAAATGATTTATTAAATTGAGAGTAGAAAGGAGGAAAGAGATTAACAGAATCAACCATTAATGAAGTGGAAAGATGAAACCAAGAATAAACTTGAATAAGTAATGAGATAAAAATTGTGCACAAATCAATAAAGCATGTAAACTGATATACCCATATATACACTCGGCCAGGCCGAGGGTGCCCTCCACCAAGACGAGCCCAAAATGGTCTCTTGACCCTCTAAGGGGATAACCTTCCATCAGGTTCAGACGACCCTCCAAGGGTCCGACACCTCACCAGGCCCAGACGACCCTCCAAGGGGCCGACACCTCACCAGGCCCAGACGACCCTCCAAGGGGTCGACACCTCATCAGGCCCAGACGACCCTTCAAGGGGCCGACCCCTCATCAGGCTCAAACTACCCCTCACCAGGCCCAGACGACCCTCCAAGGGGTCGACACCTCATCAGGCCCAGACGACCCTTCAAGGGGCCGACCCCTCATCAGGCACAAACGACCCTCCAAGGGGTCGACCCCTCATCAGGCTCAGATGACCCTCCAAGGGGCCGACCCTCCATCAGGCTCAGACGGTCCTCCGAGAGCCCGACCCTCCATCAGGCTCAGACGACCCTCCGAGGGTACGACAGTACGAGGCCTAAATGAGGCCAGACTCACTGCCAGAGAGAACTTTTACCTCGGCCTCATGTCATAGGCTGAGGGTGACATCATCACAGCGCGTGGTTTGGGAGACGCTTGGAACAGTGCGCGTGAGGCTCACAGGCACGTGGAAGACCGTTATAACAATATCACCCCCTCACGTGAGGGAATATTATGTCATCATTAGTTACAGGTGGCATCTACAGGTGTCAACAGGGGATTGGCTAGATCATCATTCACATGCACCATGCATACTTGGGGGGTACACTACACCCCCCAAGACCTATATATACTTGTCACCTACAACCCTACAAAGGGATCGAAAAATTGTAACCCTAGCTAAAACTTTGCTTGTACACACAGTAGAGAGAGAGAAAGGGAGCTTATGTGCATTGTATCCAAGGCCATTAGTGCCCATACTTAGTGGATCACACACTCACAGTGGATGTAGGCCTAATTGGCTGAACCACTATACATCATCGTCTTATTCCTCTTATACTCACCTCCTTCTACACACTTACACACTTATACATACATATACATCTTTATGGCTTCCATGGTTACTACAATTTGAGCTCATGATCACTTATCTAGCGGTGCTATATTCCAGCATCATCAGTTTGGCATCGTCTGTGGGAACGAGAAGACATTTCTTCCTTTGTACAGATTGACCTCACTGGGCACTCTGGTGGTGAACCAATTCTCCCCCTGCGAGGAGATGTTTCACCATTGAAAGAGACCCATTAAGGTTCTCAAGCTCAAACACATGGCACCGGAGATGCCACCACCACCACCACTTCCTCCACAGGATAATGGAGTATGACCCAATTCCAGTCAGCCACCACCTCAATCTGAGATGGCTGATGTGGCGGCAACCTTAAAGTCTCTGGCAGCGGATCATGCAGGAGCAGTTCACAGCTCTTATGCAGAACATATTAAGACCACCAGGGGTCTCACTTGAGTTGATTACTCCGGCAGTGGCTCCAGGGCAGCATGAGGCCAGGGGACCACCCCAGGCAGCACATAAAGACTTGCCACCCCCACAGCGATGGAGGGATGTTGCTGACCCCTGGTGTCTACGCCTGGGGAGGCAAGGAAACCCTTGCCCTGAGGACAGATATGATGATATGGAGGGAAATGAGGCCCCTATAGAGTGCTGGGAGCCGTATGAGGTCTCCAACAATATTGTGCGACCTCTCCAAGAGAGCAGAGGGAAGTGTGGAAGGCAAAATCCTGACGATCGCCCTAGAGGCTTCGCTTTTGATCGCTTGAGCAGGGGTCGGCCTTTAAGAGGCTGGGCCCAGTAAATGACCTGCGGGAAAAATTGTCCAGATCAAGGGGTGCTGCAAGGTCCAAAAGGGAGGCATCAGATGGCCGACCCTAAGGACGGGACGACGATCAAGGGGAAGTAAACAACCGACACAGGCCTGCTGCAGCAGAACCCTCCGTCCACCTCAAAGAGGCGGCAGGGAATAACATCGGCCAAGCTGACCCTACGAGGCCCTAGAATGACTCGATCCAGCGACTGGAGGATAAGATCGGTGATATACTGAAGAGCCGGGACCCTCTTCAGAGAGGATACTCCATAGGCTCACCCTTTGTGGCGAAGATAGTCAACTTCCCTACGCCATCAGAGTTTAAGCCACCTATGGTCACCCCAAGATATGACGGGAGTACAAACCCCGTCCATCATATTGAGATGTATCAATCGGCGGCATATATATACTCTATCTCAGATGAGATGAGGTGTCGTGCCTTTTCTGGCACTCTGACTGGGCTGCACATGTCTGGTACATGTCTCTTCCAAAAAACTCCATTGAAAACTTTAAGCAACTGGCAGACCGGGTTATCCACAACTTTTGCTTTTGGGTGATGCCACACAAGAAGACCACGCACCTGCTCTATGTTAAGCAGGGGAAGAACGAGAGTCTAAGAGACTATATAGCCAGATTGAATAAAGAAAAGTTTGAGGTGGAAGACTATGAGGAGAGCATAGCCACAACAGCCCTGATTGGAGGACTCCAAAAGGGGAAGCTGCTATGGAAGCTTGCGAAGACCCTCCGAGGATGATGGCTGAATTGTTGTCGACAGCATGAAGGGTGATGAACGCCGAAGAGGCGATGGCCATAAAATACGAAGATGAAAAAGGAGGCACTAGCGGGGGTAAGTACCATAAGAAGAACAAAGAGGGGAAGAAGAGGTTTATGGATGATAAGTTTGATGGTTAAACCCCTCTAATGATCATCTGTGAACATATTCTCAATGAGATTAAGAGCAACTGGTCCCTCAAGTGGCCTGAGAAGTTGAGGGCAGTCCCCAACAAGAGGAACAAAAATATGTGGTGTGAATTTCACCAAGACCATGGCCACGTGACAGACAAATGCTTTGCTCTGAAAGATGATATTGAAAAGATGCTGAAAGAAGGGAAGCTCAGGAAGTACGTTGATAAGAGTGCCTTTAAGAGGGGACGAGGGGATGATCCCATAAAGAAGAGAGGTGACACGTGTAGAGAAGATCCTCCAAAAAGAAGGGACGACCCTTCGGATGATGAGGATGACCCTGACTTACCTTAGAGAGACGACCATGGCCCTATTAAGAGGCTTAATATGATCTCGCTCGGAGTGGGAATGATCTCGGGGGGTCTAGCAGGAGGAGGGTCAGAGGTCGCAGATAGGAAGGCCCATGTAGCTGAAGTCAAGGCAGTGGTGAAAACTGTACACTCAACCTCTCTGGAGGCAAAGTGAGAAAAGAGGAAGAAGGTCGATATGAATACTCTGATAGTATGGTTCTCAAGAATGGACTTCAAAGGCCTCTTAGCCCCACATGATGACCCACTCGTCATCACTACTAGGGTGCACGGGTGTGAGGTGTCGAGGATACTAGTCGACGGGGGTAGTTCTGCAGATGTAATGTTTTGGCCGTGCTTCAAAGCCTTAGGCCTTAGCCGTGCTAGACTCGTCCCATACCATCACCCATTGATTGGGTTCAGTGGGGGAAAAGGTTCATCCCCTTGGAGTGTATGAGGTCGATGTCAGGATAGGAGATGAGTGGACAAGATGGATCACCAAGAAGGTCAGCTTCTTTATAATGGATGAACATGTCTTCTCGGCCTACAACGTTATACTGGGGCGAGTAGCCCTCAAGGGGTTTGAGGTTGTACCATATACGGTTCATCAGATGATCAAATTCTCGACCCCTTACGGGGTAGGGGAAGTTCAGGGAGACAAGACGACGGAATGGGAATGTTACTTCAACTCTGTCGAAGAAAGAGAGGCACATAAGAAGGCAACAGCCACCTACAACATTGACACCTTGGACCCTAGGGATGATAAAAAACTCAAGAAAGGAGAAGTCACAGAAAAGGTAGAATCCATCATCCTCAATGAGGATGAGCCAAAAAAATGGTCCAAGTCGGCAAAGCTCTGAAGATAGACGTAAAAGAAGACCTCATCAAGCTGCTAAGGAGAAGACAAAGTGTCTTTACATGGAGTCACGCAGATAGTTTAGGGATCAACCCCAAAATCATGAGCCACAAGATCAACGTGGTAGAGGGTGCAAAGCCAGTGAAGCATAAGAGGAGAATTTACTCTCGAGAAAAATATAAGGTCATAAGGGATGAGGTCAAAAAGCTGGAAGATGCTGAGTTTATCAAAGAGGTCATCTACCCCGAATGGCTATCTAATGTAGTCATTGTCCCAAAGGCCAACGGGAAGTGGAGAATATGTGTGGACTTTACCGACCTTAACAAGCATTGTCCCAAAGACAGCTTCCCTATCACCCACATTGATCAAATGGTAGACGCTATCGCAGGCCATGAGCTCATGAGCTTCATGGATGCCTATTCAGGGTACAACCAAATCTTCATGAACCCTGAACACTCAGAGAAGACAACTTTCATTACTGAGAAGGGGACATACTGATATAGGGTCATGCCCTTTGGCCTGAAGAACGCAGGGGCAACGTATTAGCGCCTTGTAAATAAAATATTTGAAGACCAAATTAGGAAGTCTATGGAGGTCATTGTAGATGACATGCTGACTAAGAGTTTGAAGGCAGAGGATCATGTGGAAGACCTTGAGAGGACCTTTAATACGATGGTACCGGATGAAGCTCAACCCGACCAAGTGTGTCTTCAGGGTAGGAGCAGGGAAATTCTTGGGGTTCATCGTGAATCAAAGGGGCATTGAGTCCAATCCTGAGAAAATAAAGGCCCTCCTAGAAATGAAGACCCCCAAGACCATTAAAGACGTTCAGAGGCTCACGGGGCGAGTGGATGCTTTGAATAGGTTCGTGTCCAGAGCCACAGACAAGTT
This sequence comes from Sambucus nigra, assembly GCA_949130495.1. NCBI lineage: Eukaryota > Viridiplantae > Streptophyta > Magnoliopsida > Dipsacales > Adoxaceae > Sambucus > Sambucus nigra. The sequence goes on from OX422217.1 coordinate 320,973,509, forward strand.
TTTACCATTCTTCAAAATTCTCAGAAAGTCCTTCGAATGGAGTGAGGAGTGTGATGAGGCTTTCAGGGAGCTAAAGTCATACCTAGGGTCTCCCTTGCTGTTGTCACGACCAGTGCAGGGTGAATGGCTCTATATGTATCTAGTTGTCTCAGAGTCAGCCATTAGCGCAACAATCGTCAGAGACGAAGATGGGTTATAAAAGCCTGTGTATTTCAACAGCAAGGCACTCCAGGGAGCAGACCAAAGATACCCAAGGATGGAGAAGTTAGCCTATGCCTTGATCCATGAATCAAGAAAGATGAAGCCATACTTATAGTCCCATACAATGGTCATCCTCACTGACTCTCCTCTTAGGCAGGTCCTACACAAGCCAAAAAAATCAGGTAGGTTAATGGCCTGGGCTATAGAGCTGGGGGAGTTTGACATTGTGTATCAACCTAGGACGACCATTAAGGGGCAAGCATTGGCAGATTTCATGGCCGAATTTACTTGGGAAGATGATGAAGTCGAAGATAAGAGCCTCAGGAAGACAGATACCTTACAAGGCAGGCTCACCGACACACCTGCATATAAGGCTGAGACAAGCACCGCTAGAGGGAAAGTGGCCGAAAACGAAGAGGTAAAATATCTCTTTAGATAGGGGTCCCTCACCGAGGGAAGTTTATCAGAAGAACAGACCGTGTGGAGCCTCTTCATCGATGGGTCCTCCTGCGATAGTGGAAGTGGAGCTGAACTGATAGTATCAGCACCCGATGGCACAGACATTGAGTACGCCCTGAGGTTCAACTTCAAAGCCTCCAATAACGAGTCTGAATATGAGGCCTTGATATCCTGGCTCTCCTTGGCCAAGTCTCTTAGTGTTGGCCAGATTTTGGTCCATAGTGATTCAAGTCTAGTAGTAAATCAGATACTAGGAGCCTACGAGGCTAAGGATGAGCAGATGACCAAGTACCTTGAGAAAGTGAGGTCATTACTGAAGAGCTTCAGAGAAGTAAAATTGAAGAGGATACCTAGGCTCAATAATGGTCGAGCTGATGAACTTGCTAGGTTGGCCTCAGTAACTAGGACAGAAATCAGGAGGACGGTCCTAGTGGAAATTTTGCTTCGACCAACTATTGAAGATGCTGAGGGAACACTTAGCACTTGCTTAAATGTTTCTAAGGAAGCTTCATGGATGGACCCCCTGATAAGATACATTAAAGAGGGGGAGATGCCAGAAGCAAGGCAATAAAGGAAGAAGTTAAGATACAGAGCTGTAAAATTCACCGTCATCGGAGACACCTTGTACAAAAAGGGGTTTTTTCTCCCCTTGCTTAGGTGTGTGAACCCTTCTGAAGTCCCATGCATTTTGTAAGACGTGCATGAGGGGTCATGTTCAAGCCACATCGGGGGGAGGTCTTTGGCAAAGAGGGTGGTCACCCAGGGGTATTGGTGGCCGACCTTGGGGAACGATGCCACAACATATGTAAAAAAGTGTGATAAATATCAAAGATTTGCCACCATCCCTCACCAGCCCCATCAGCCTCTTACCTCCATTACATCCCCATGGCCATTTTCAGTGTGGGGGATCGATCTAGTAGGCCCCTTGCCTAGGGCCATCAATAACTATTGGTTCCTCATCGTGGCAATTAACTATTTTTCAAAATGGGTGGAGGCAGAGCCGATGGTCACGATTACCGAGCAGAAGACCTTCCAGTTCATCTGGAAAAATATTACATGCAGATATTGTCTCCCCAAAACCCTCATCTCAGATAACGGGACTCAATTCAGGAATACATCTCTAGAGAAGTACTGTGAAAGGGTGAGTATCAAACAATTCTTCTCTACCCCAGGTCGACCTCAGGCTAATGGGCAAACAGAAGTTACAAATAGGACAATCCTAGATGGGATCAAGAAGAGACTTGAGGAGGCAAAAAGAAGATGGGTTGAGGAGTTATATGTTGTACTATGGGCCTACAGGACGACGACAAAGGCCTCTACCGGGTAAACCCCGTTCATGCCAGCTTATGGCTCACAAGCTGTCATCCCCACCGAGATTGGGTTTCCTACTCACAGGGTCCAAATGTATGACCCCCATAGAAATATGGAAGAGAGGAGACTTAACTTAGACCTGATTGAGGAAAGGAGGGAAGACGCCGAGATAAGTCAAGCCGCCTACCAGCAGAGGACTGCAAAGTTTTACAACCAGAGGGTGAAGCAGAGGAAAATTAGAGCGGGGGACTTAGTCCTAAAAAAGACTTGGCAGAAGCCTAACAAGCTCCACCCAAATTGGCATGGCCCATATAGGGTCATCGATGAAGTGGTTACTAGAACCTATAGACTAGAAAACCTAGAAGGGGAACCCTTTTCCAACCCCTGGAATGCAGACCATTTGAAGAAATACTATCAGTAATTTTGTAAAGTCTTATCGGACCACAGTTGTAATGAATGTGTTGCTCCAACAGAACACTGGTAATGTTAATGAGAATGGTCCCTCATGGTGTGTTTGATTAATCCTAGTGTGATTACGGTGATACTCGTTAAGACTACCCTCGGCTACGATGAGGTTCAATGGTGGGGACGACCCCTCCTTTACCCTCAAGAAAGATGAGGGAGGGCTTAATTGAAAACATCATTAATTTGGTGGGAAACCACCCTCGGCTATAATGAGGGTCAATGGTGGGGACGAACCCTCATTTACCCTCAATAAAGACGAGCGAGGACTTGATTGAAAACATCATTAATTTGGTGGGAAACCACCCTCGGCTATAATAAAGGTCAATGGTGGGGACGACCCCTTATTTACACTCAAGAAAGACGAGGGAGGACTTTATTGAAAACATCATTAATTTGGTGGGAAACCACCCTCGGCTATAATGAGGGTAAATGGGGGGGACGACCCCTCACTTACCCTCAAGAAAGACGAGGGGGGACTTGAAATTTAAAACCATTAAGTTGGTAAAAAACCACCCTCGGCTATGATGAGGGCAAATGGTGGGGACGACCCCTCATTTACCCTCAAGAAAGACGAGGGGGGACTTGAAATTTAAAACCATTAAGTTGGCAAAAAACCACCCTCGGCTATGATGAGGGAAAATGGTGGGGACGACCCCTCATTTACCCTCAAGAAAGACGAGGGGGGCTTGAAATTTAAAACCATTAAGTTGGTAAAAAACAACCCTCGGCTATGATGAGGGCAAATGGTGGGGACGACCCTTCATTTACCCTCAAGAAAGACGAGGGGGGACTTGAAATTTAAAACCATTAAGTTGGTAAAAAAGCACTCTCGGCTATGATGAGGGAAAATGGTGGGGACGACCCCTCATTTACCCTCAAGAAAGACGAGGGGGGGACTTGAAATTTGAAACCATTAAGTTGGTAAAAAACCACCCTCGGCTATGATGGGGGTAAATGGTGGGGATGACCCCTCATTTACCCTCAAGAAAAACGAGGGGGGACTTGAAATTTAAAACCATTAAGTTGGTAAAAAATCACCCTCGACTATGATGAGGACAAATGGTGGGGACGACCCCTCATTTATCCTCAAGAAAGACGAGGGAGGGGTTAGTGATATCGATTAACCTAAAAACATCAAAATGCAAATCATACGAGAGACAAATATGGAAGAAAGAAAGAGGCATTATATTACAAAATGATGTTTGTTCTACAAAAATAAGGTACAAAAATGTGATACATAAATAGGGTATTGGCTACAAACAGCCACCCTATTAAATGGCATCAGAGGGCAAAGGACTCAACATCTACGGGAGATTCCTATATGACTAAGACCGACCGAGCCTCAGATGTGCCTGTGCCTTCTACATGCATAGATTCCACTTGAGCTAAGACTTCAGCAATGAGGGGATCATCCAGTTGAACTGCCTCAAGAGAATGTCGGACAGATAATACTGCATCAGCGAACTTTAGGACGACCCACCGACAGGCCGTCCTAATTCCCCTCTCCAAGTATTCAAGATCGAAGCCTTGAAACTCATCTGAAAGTTTGTAGGCTTCAACAGCATCGGCCTCGTTCAGATCACTTTTGAATTGAGCAGCCAGGGCCTCTTCCTTCTTCTTTAAGAGATCATCCCTAGCCTTCAGATCAGCATCATGCTGCTTCGTCAGCTAGTCCAAGACCCTAGCATGCTTGGTCCGGGCACTCTCCAACTCGGCCCTTGTTGTCTCTAGCTCGGTCTGTAGGTCAGCCTCGTGATGAATGGCCCTCTCGTCTTCATAAAATTTATGTTGGTTCTCACCCATCCACTTGGTAGCAGACGTGAAGTCACAAACAGACTGCACAGAAAAAGACACTTGTTAAGAGGCCGAGGAAACAGTTAGTGAAAAATTCAAACTAAGTGAAGTAAGTGCAAGTACCTGGGCTAGAATGTGAAGACCATAGTCATACACCTTCGCCGAAGGCATCTTGGACAAGAATTCATAGTCAGCGGCCGAGGGGGCAGAGAACATAGAGGCCTTGGCCGCCCTCAGATTGGTAATCAGGGAAGACGGCTCAACCTTCAAAAATGCTAAGTTTTGGGACCAAAAGGCCCCCATACTGGAGGAGGAGCCAGTCCCCTCATACGATTCCACCCTCGCCCTCGTCCTTGAATCCGACCAAGGGTCAACAGGTGCTTCAGGCTCTTTTCTTTTGTGGCTGTTGGCAGATGGTTCAACAAGTGTCGGCCCTACGGCCTTTGACTTCCTCGGAGCCTGCTGAGGCTCCTTGCCTTTCTTCTTATCCAGACCAAACAATAATCTCGGGGCAGTCATTTCCCAAATATGGTCAGAGATACCTGCAGGATGACCTAAAAAGGAGATGACACGTTAGAAAAATATAGAGCCAAAGATGAAACACTTGGAAAAAATCAAAGATTGAGCAAAAAATAACAATAACTCACATAGATCTATCAAGGGGCCGACCCTCAAACTAGCTTCTTTGAGGAATCGAGGGGTCATCAAATCTTCAAACTTTGCAAGTTCACCCTCTTTCCCTCGTTCTCTCAGATACTTGACTATGTCATTTTCATCCAGACTAAGTCCAGGGTCTGACCTAGCCTTCATAGAGGGGTTACACCATCTCCTTGGAACTCTCGGACCATCATCCAATGGCTGAGCCTCGGCAGCAAATTCCCATTCCCCAGATATAAAGAAAAATCTCTTCTTCCATTCATGGTTAGAGGTTTGTGCAATATGGAGAAGTTTTTTATCAGACCTCTTCGCCCCTAGATGATAGTACCCGGGATGCTTGGACGAGGAAGTGATATTATAACAAGCCAAAAAAATAATGGTTGAAGGCTCGTCAGTGAAGGTATTCTTCCACAAAGAGATATAGCCGAGGATCGTCCTCCAGGAGTTGGGAGGAAGCTGAGAGGGGGCAACGCCGAGGGCTGACAATATATTGACTATGGTAGGGTGAAGAGGGAACCTAACACCGACCTTAAACATCTGTTTATATACTGCGATCTCTCCCTCGTCACCCTCAAAGACTTTCTCAGACTCAGAGGGGACCCTCATACTTATGTTGGGGGCACACCAAATGTATGCCTCTATAGTAGGAGGTCACGATCCCTAATGGAGGAAATGTAAGACGAGGCATGAGAGGTGTCAACTTGGTTAGCGTCTGAGTCCTCACCATCATCCTCAGTCCCCTCTCCCTCGGCCTCATCACCTGTCAGAGGTCCATGAGGAAAGTCCATCTGGAAGGCATGAGGGGATAAAGTTGTCACAGGATCAGCCTCGGAAGGGACTACTCCCTCGGCCTGTCGGCCTGGTCTAAGATCAGACGTCTCTCTCCTCCCAGAAGGCCCAGCGCCAGTTGGTGATGATTCTCTCTCATCCATCTCTCCTGAATGACTCTCGGCTGGACGAAAAGACGACCCATAATACTCAGATGGTAATATTGTGGCTAATGGAATGGGAAAAATGGGTCGTACCCAATTAGGGACGGCCCTTCGTCTCGTCTCGCCATCTTCCTCTACTCGTCTGATCTCTATAAAGAACTTTTCTCTCACGGATGGAAACTCCTCAGCTAAATTGTTAAGCCTCCTAATCATTAAGGGGAAGACCCTAGACTTGGAAGAATTTGTCTAGCCCAACTACAAACAATCTCACAGTTGACTAAGTTGGACTTTTGGATCAAAACCAAAGTACGGAAAAGGTTTTGATCAAGAACACTCAAGAAAGGGAAGAACTCGACTTACCGAAGAAGGCACCGGAAAATAGAAGAAAACCCCAAAAACACTACAAGGGGCGTCAACCCCAATACATGAAATGAAAAGGAAGATTAGAAATGAAATTTATGGCAAAGAAAAGTACCTGAAGGCGAAAGCAAATGCTGAATGAAGCTTGGTATAAAAAAGTTACAGAAATGGCTATGGAAGCTGTTGAGAAGCTAGAGAGAGAGAGTTCAGGCACGAAGAAGAAGAATAGGAATAAACTTCAAAAAATCATTTAAATACCTTGCTAATGAGTGGGCCCATTAACTAAGGCAGAACACAACCCACGAGGAGGGCATCATTAGGGCACAAAGTCCGAAAAAAAGTGTGCAGCCGCCATGTCTTGGAAACTAGAACAATAGTGGATATCTGACTAGGTGTCATATCAGCTTGACAGGTGTCATTCATCTAACTTACATTACACTCATCTCAACTGCAACACTATCCCTCAGGCATCTCAACAACATCTATGGCTAAGGGATGGGGGTGATTGATATACCCATATATACCCTCGGCCAGGCTGAGGGTGCCCTTTACCAAGATGAGCCCAAAATGGTCTCCTGACCCTCTGAGGGGATAACCCTCAATAAGTCTTAGACGACCCTCCAAGGGGCCGACACCTCACCAGGACCAGACGACCCTCCAAGGGGTCGACACCTCATCAGGCCCAGACGACCCTTCAAGGGGCCGACCCCTCATCAGGCATAAATGACCCTCCAAGGGGCCGACCCCTCACCAGGCTCAGATGACCCTCTAAGGGGCCGACCCTCCATCAGGCTCAGACGGTCCTCCGAGGGGCCGACCCTCCATCAGGCTCAGACGACCCTCCGAGGGTACGATAATACGAGGCCTAAATGAGGCCAGACTCACTTCTAGAGGGAAATTTTCCCTCAACCTCATATCATCGGCCGAGGGTGACATCATCACAGCGCGTGGTTTGGGAGATGCTTGGAACAGTGCGCATGAGTCTCACATGGCACGTGGAAGACCGTTATAACAATATCACCCCCTCACGTGAGGGAATATTATGTCATCATTAGTTACAGGTGGCATCTACAGGTGTCAACAGGGGATTGGCTAGATCATCATTCACATTCACCATGCATACTTGGGGGGTACACTACACCCCCCAAGACCTATATATACTTGTCACCTACAACCCTACAAAGGGATCGAAAAATTGTAACCCTAGCTAAAACTCTTCTTGTACACACAGTAGAGAGAGAAAGGGAGCTTATGTGCATTGTATCCAAGGCCATTAGTGCCCATACTTAGTGGATCACACACTCACAGTGGATGTAGGCCTAATTGGCTGAACCACTATACATCATCATCTTATTCCTATTATACTCATCTCCTTCTACACACTTACACACTTATACATACATATACATCTGTATGGATGCCATGGTTACTACAGTTTGAGCTCATCATCACTTATCTGGTGGTACTAGATTCCAGCATCATCATAAAGCATCGGGTGATGTGAAACACCACCACTAAACATGATGAGACTCATACAAGAAATGCGGGCTGCCTCACGGTAGCGCTAAGTTTAATGTCTTCAGCCAGAATGAATCATTCTCACCCTAAAGATAAGATTTATGAAAGTGTAGGGTGGAAAAAAAAATGGGTGATGATAATCACCCCCAAACAAGACTGAAGCACCAGTCTTGTTGGATAAAGGCTAAAATGGTCAATGCACCTATATGGCAAAGTACATCACGTGATGCAAAGCATTGGTGGACCATTGGTGGGTGGGTATTAGGGAAAGGGTCAAAAAGGAAGAGGTATCGATCTCGGGCCTTATTGAGCCAGAAGGTAAAGGAAACAAGGGCCCTATAAGAATGATGCTCTATTTGGTAAGGGAGGCGAAATGGTGTGAAAATAATGATGGGGTGGTGATTATAGAAATGACACAATTGTTCTATGAATGGTCGATGATAATCTTCACGTCGTGACACGCCCGGGAGCTGTCGAGGTGAAAAATCAACACCACAAGAGAGTGGCGGGCATAGAATAACAAGCTCGGTGTCACGGTGGAGAGTAGCACCATAAATCGCGTGGAAGGTGGAGGATGGTTTCAGGTGAGGACCTAGATAAACATAGGTGAACTGTTAAGGAATAATGACTAGGTCCAAACATGGTAGTGGTGGAGAAGGTGAAATAATGGGTGGGTCGGGTGGGATAAACGGTGTATCGAGTGGGATAAATGGTGGGGGAAGATGATCCAATTCAAGCGTGGGAGACACACACTCATTGGGAGGAGTAAAGGAATACTCACAAGGGAGTGTGGTTTATAAAGATGGAGTGTCCAACTTCTATATAAGAGTATCATCGATGAATGTGGTGGGTGGTTCAAACGAGGCACCAAGATCGGAGATAGAGGAATCACTAGAAATATCGGGCTCAAAGGGAACCATGCATGGTGGGACATCATCCATATCAGGATGGTAGGAACTATCTCGGATTCTATCTCGAGAAAATAATGAGCACTCGTAGTCGGAGCTAACCTAGAATGAAATGGTTCCTCGGGAACACACACAGTGTTCTCAATAGGTGTAGACTCAGGCATATTTTTGGATTCTATAGGAAAGGGAATTGGAACCTCAAATGTGGGTTCCTTTGGATTTAGCGGGAGAAAATCAGTCTCACTAATGAAAGGTAAATCAACACAATTGTCAACTTGGGACCCGAACCACGAAATGGTCTCAACTTCGAGATTCTCAGGGTGGTAGGTTTGGTCACACTCAAAATCCGTGTCACAAGAAAATACATCATCATCACACTCGGGTGCAATAATGGGTGGATGCATGGGAATGTCCGACTCTCTCGCATACTCAAATTCATTAAAGCGTTGTTCAAGCCTTTGCAGAGTTTGAGTTTGAATTTGAGTGGCTTGATCTTGCTCGATGATAAATTGTTACAAGAGTGTCTCGAGAGCGGAGGTGGAGGATTATGGTGTATTAATGGGTGGTGGCGGTGGTGGAGGTGGACACAACTCACTACTATCATGAGTGTACAAAGAATACTCAAATGAAGTGTGTGGAGTGAGTCCAAGTTCATCATACACGAAAGGATCGCTTTCATGATGGACAAATGGTTGATACTCATGGAGTGCGTAGTGAGGGTACTGATCGTGAATGGGTGCACAAGGTTACCATGATGACTGTTGGAACGTGTGAGGATCCATAACATCGGGTTGGGATTCGTATTGCGTGAAAGGTTGATCAGGACTCCACGAATAACTATGGTACTCACACAACCCGGGATTAGATACATCAGGATAGTAGGCCGATGTGGGTACCGCAATAGTGTCATATGGATACAAATGTTTCATGGTGGGTTGGTAGGGATATGAAAATTAAGGGCACTCGTGGGACATGTGATCGGAATAAGAACAATGGGTGCACGACAAAGCATGTGCCTCGTTGATACTCATCATCGGAGGCGATGAAATGTGAGATGAGTGCGTGGATGACGCATGAGTATCAACAGGGTGTGGTTCAGAGTTAAAGCGACGAAGTAAGGTATGGAGGTTCGACTCGGGCTCAACCTCAAACATGATTTAGGAAAATGAGAAATGGCCAAAGTAATCCCGTAAACGACGTTCTTCGGCCATAACGAGAAAAATATATTTTTTGATTTTTTAAATTTTTTCAAAAGGAAAGAAAATATTTTGGGATTTTTCTAAAATGAAAGAAAGAAAATACTTTTGGGTTTTTCTGAAAATGAAGAGAAGAAATTTATAAAAATGGAAGAAAATATTTTTATGTTTTTTTTAAAAAAAGGTGGGGAAAATATGGACTCTTTTAATTTGCACGAACTCACCGAAACCCGACTACCGAAAAATTGAATTAGACACACACAAGTCAAAGAGTAATCCTAACTAGCACATAGCCAATTTTTATCTTTAAATTTAGTGAAAAGGTAGACAAATTTTAATGAAATGTTGTTCATAAGGACACTTGCGAATGATTTAGTCCATCTCCATGCCTCACCCACAGTAAGTTTTAATCTTCATTCAAAATTTTCATGACAAATGCCTCATCTCCATTAAGTAACAATTCTTCTTCAACTTCTTGAACCATCGTGTACCTATAAAATTGGTCTCTTGGTGTTATGGTAACAATAACATGCCAATCTGTATCGATAGGGTCCTTCACATACAATACTTGTTCTGCTTGGGATGCTTGTATGAAAGGTTCATTACACTCTCAATCATCCTTATATTTCAAATGATTTAAATTCACTAGCATAATGTTAAGCTCATCAATTTTTGTACCTATACGATTTTCAACCCAATCACGTTTGAATAACACAAACTTCATGCCATTAAGATACTGAACTTCAATAATGTCTGTTCGTTACCCATAGTATGTAATATCACCCACGATGGGGTTTTTATCCTTCCGACTATAATAACTCATTTGTTCGGCTTTTATAACAACTCCTCTATTTTGAGTTTTCTTTACCCTATCAAGTCTCTTGGTTCAAAATATAAATCATCTAACAATATAAGTGTTGAATCTGACTGCATCCTTAAGAGGACCTAAAGACAAGCATTTGATTTCATCGGATAGTTCCAAACCATTACGTGATAATTTATTAACCTATAGTATATTTAAGTAAATTCCAATATAAAAGTACAGTACTTATTCATAATTCAACTATTATTTATGATATTTTCGCTTACATTATCCTTAAACCATTTGTGGAACTCATCGTTGTGAAGACGATTAATACGATGCCTTTGTGAATCTTAGGGATACTTTGATAAAATTTCTACGAGATGCTTTGTATAAGTAAACAAATAGACATATGTCAATTCCATAAAAAAAAATATATGAATGGTTTTCAAGAACACCAAATACATGTAATAAAACTTACTCAACAAATAGCATCACTGCCTCGGTGTTGGTAAGAACGTACCAATAAGTGATAACTTGAACTTTTGCGTGTAGGCATTGTTTGAACCCAAGTTAATCAAAACCTCAATTACCTACAAAAATTATAACAAACTCAAGTGTAGCGGTAAGCAAGGCTATCAATCCAATTAAAAGGGGTAAAGTGAGGGGAAAACAATTGTAATTCAATTTTATTTTCTTTTTGGGATTTTTACTTTTTCTATTTTTTTATGCTTTTCCAAATATTAAAACCATTTTTGTTTGAAGGTGAATTAACTAAATCAAGATCTAAATAAAACTAACTACAAAGTGTGATGAAAAATAAGTGAAATCTAACTAAAATAAGAGATCAAGTGAGGTAAATAATGTGAGAGCAATTAAGGAGTGGGACTACACCACAAATTTTAGCTATTCTAATTAATTAATTTAATTATTTGAATTATCCCAAATTAATATCAAAATTACAAATTAATTCTCGTTGCAAGTGTAATTTTAATAGTAATCTTTTAAAAAATTAAGTTTACCCCCCCCCCCCCCCCCAACTCTACAAAATAGATCTACATTCCTTTTGATTAATCACCCTCTAGGATCGATCGATTAAAATTTATGTAAATCTTAGAAAATAAATTTAGAGTTGAAATTCAAGGAATTATACCACTATTAAGAAACCCCTATCTCTAGTTCGAATCTAAAATGGGTATTATAACTTAAAATTTCGATTTTCTTTTGAAAATCATTGACCCTCTCTCGAGGCGTAAATTAAAGAGTGAGGGATCAAAATTAATATTCAAAGGGAATTTTCAAGTAATCAAACTAATGAAATTAAAATAACATCAAATAAGGGTTCCTCCCACCCATTGAAAGGGGATTTAGCTTAACATAATATCAAACATGATAAACAAATAATTAATAGGCAATTAAAATAAAAGTAGAGAAAAGAACAATCCAACTAAATCTCTTTGAGTGAAATTGAACTGCAATCCTTCAATTTGAAGCATACAATCCCTCTAATTGAGCATCCAAGTGATTTGCAGTTAAATAACCACTCAATTTAATATCTCACAAAAATTAGCCTCACAAATCTCTAACAAAAAGAAAAATAATAAAATAAAACTATTTAAAAAATGATGTTTATCTCCCTAATTTATTTTCTACTCTAACCTATCTCTGTAACTCTCTCTACAATTCTCTTGATTTGATAAAAAAAAACTCCATTAAAAAATGGTTTTCTTCTTCTTCCTTAAATAGTAGGCATGGAGCTAAGTGTATATGTGGAAATAGTCTAGGGATGCGCATGTACTTATGGTGTAGGAGGGTATTTTAGGTGACACACACAAGTGCATGTGTGTCGAGTGAGGTAATAAGGGACAAGTGGGAAGGGGTGAATAAAAATAAGATTTGTTAAAAGGGATTGGGGGTATTTTTGGAAAAAAGGTTAAGTTGGTTTAAAATATGTGAGGGTTTATGTTTATTTTTGGTTTTGGTTTGTTTGGTTTATTGCTGAGATGAAATCGTGGCTTATGTTGGGAGCATATGGGTTTGTTGAGAATGGATCTCGAGTTGAGAGTTTCGGGTTGGTGAAGAGGTATGTTGGTCTTAGGTTTGAGATGGAGATAGCAGATCGATTAGATGGGTCAACACGTCGTAGGTTTGGGAATGGGTTCGGATAGGAGGTGGGTTGTCGGTTGTGGTCTCCGTCGGAGACGAGTGTGGATCGTCGGCGCAAGGTAGGCAGCGGGTTGGTGCGGAAAGGTATCGGAGGATAGTTTGGCCCCGGACTCGGTTTTTCCTGTCAGTGAGGGTGGGTCTGATGGGTTTTGGTTGTTGGTTAGTGGTGATGTAAGCTAAGGTGGGTGAGGGTTTGAGAGATGATGGTGATGGTGGTGGTAGTGGGTGAGTTTGTTTAAGGTTTGGTTATGGAGCTTGAGAGAAGAGAGAGAGTGGTGGAGGAAGAACATAAAGAGGTGTGGGTTATGGTGTGTGTGGGTGTAGGTTAGGATGGGTGAGGGTGTATTTGGGTGTATGTTAGTATATGGTAGGTGGTTGTGAGGGTGAGATAGAGTTTTGTGTGTATGGAAGTAGGGTGAGTGTGTGTGTGTTAGTTTGTGACCCTTAAAAAAATGTAGACTAACTAACTAAAAAAAAACTAATAAAATTAAAAATTAAAATCTAAAAAAAATAAAATCCTAATCTATAAGAAAAATAAAGACACAATAAAAAAATGAAACTAAAAAGAAATAAAAATAAAAATAAAAATCTATTAAACTAAAAACTAAAATCCTAAAAGAAATGTAGAATCTAATAAAACTAAAAATAAATAAATCCTAAAAAATCTAATCCTAATAAAAAACTAACTAATCAAAATCAAAATAAAATGAAATAAAATTATACTAATAAAAATAAAATAGAAAATAAAACCTAGAAATTCTAAATAAATCTAAAATAAACCCTAAAAATAAAAACGACTCAAACTAAAAATCTAAAAAATATTAAAAAGGCACAAACTAAACACACATGGGACTCGGGGTAGGTTTAGGCTCGGGTAAGGTTACGGGAATGGGGATTTAGCTCCATTGGATTCACATTTGCCTCGAAATAATGCTTTTGACACCGCAACTGTAATCAAGCCTGCACATTGAACATTTAGGCGCATAAGACCATTATTGTCGAGAATTAGCAACTAAAATACGTCTATTCGTGGTATAAAATGTACACTTTTGGGTGATTATCAATAAGCTTGCATATACATTGCAGAATCAAGTTCAAATTGATTTTTTTCCCAATTGCGCGACTATTTATATACCCCCAATTAACATTTCTATCCGGTCGGTTAGCCTTAGTTTCCACATCCACATACTGGGAAAAAAAGTCATGCATTCTTGAAGAATAACAGAGTTGGAAATTGAGGCCATGGGATGAGCCCGATTACCAACGTAGCCTTTTAAACTATGGAGGAACCTTTCAATCGGATACATCCAATAGTAAAGGACACAATCAACAATTAAGAGTTCGTCCGGCAAATTTATATGAAAGTGTTTCATCACCTTAAAGAAACTTGGAGGAAATATCTTTTCAAGGCTAAAAAGTGTAAGGGCCATCTGATCTTTAAACTTTTCCAAATCAATTGCGGTAACTTCTTTTGTGTACAATATCACAAAGCAAGTACTTAATTCAATTAAGGCTTTGAGAATATGATTGGGAAATACACTTTGTGCTTCTATTTGAAGTAATTGTTGCATTAAAATATAATATTTATGGATCTTTAATCCTGAAATATTTCTTTCTTGCCTGTTCACGCACCATGAAATGTTTGAAAAGTAGCCATCGAGAGCTTTAACATTCTCCAACACTTTTAAAAAAATCTCCTTCTCTTTGTTACTCATCGTGTACTCGGGTGGGGGGATGTAATGTAGATTTAACCCTTGTGGTTGAGAATGTAGCTCTAATCTAATACCCAAATTTTTTAGATCTTTTCGAGCCTATAAATTATCTTTTGTCTTTCCTTTAATATCCAACAATGTAAACAGGACATTATCGCAAACGTTTTTCTTAATATGCATGACATCATGATTATGGCAAAAAATATTATCCTTCTAGTATTGAAATTCAAAAACTATGCTCTTCTTTTTCCAACCAAATCTATGTTTTAGAAGTGCCTGTTTATTTTTTTTAATGCCTATCTTTCCCTCCTTCTAAAGACATCTTCTATCTTATATTCACATTCAACATCAAAATCATTCAACTATTGCAATACTTGTAAGCCCGAAAGTTTAAGTGGGGTTGGACGTAATTCTACCCTCCCATTAAATGGTGCCTTCTGCCTATAAAGCCTATGGCGTGAGTCTAAAAATCGACGATGACCCTCACAACATAACTTCTTACCATTATCTAATTGCATTGACCGGTGGTCTTCGTTACAACAAGGACAAGCAAATGTAGATTTTGTGCTCCATACCAATAACATGGTATAAGCAAGGATATCATTAATAGTCCACAATAACGATGAATGCAACTAAAAGAACTCCTTACTTGACGCATCGTAAGTGCGTACACCATCAACCCATCGCTTAATCAACTCATCAATCAATGGTTGTAAAAATACATCGATCTTATCTCTGGGTCCTTTTGGTCCTTCTATAAGAATAGACAAAATCAAGTTAGGTTGCTTCATTTACAACCACGAAGGTAAGTTGTAAATAATAAGGATAACTAGCCATATACTATGCTTCATGCTCATATTACCAAATGGATTAAATCAATCAGGAGCTAACCTAAGTCTAACATTGCGAATCTCACTCGCCAAAGAAAGGGTTTTTCTCACTCAAAGCTTTCCAAGAAGGAGAGTAAACAAGATGTCTTATTACATCATCATCGATCCTTTCATCAGCATGCCATTTCATTAGAGGAGCTAAATAGAATGACCATAATAATTTTGGCAGTCTCGATTACAAAGGGAAGTATCTCATTTTCTTTACAGCTACTTTCAGACCATGGACATAATTAATAATTGAGTCCTCATCTTTATATCAAGAAGATTAGCGTATCCCACACTTTTCAAGACCCTTGGTTTCATTACGAAACAGCATACAGTTATTTGGACATGCATCCCATGCCTTTTGTTATCTTGTTCGCTTGGTAGTAAGACTTGGGCATTCTAGCATGCGAAAACAACCTCGCCAAAAATTTCAATAAAGTTATGAGAGAACAATTTGTCCAACCATGAAGTTGCTTCATGTGGCACCCCGCCTAATTAAATACCGGGCGATCACTCCTTTATTAAATTAAAATCAAGGTGAACACTTGGTTCATTCTTAGCATCACTGTCATAAAAATAAACTATTCCAAATTAACACCCTAATTAATTAAGCTAAGTGTCAAAACCATTTCTCAGCATTTCTGACCAATTTTATTTTTAAAGGAAAATTATTTTATTTAGTTAGTAACAACATTTTCAATAAGTAAGAATCATACAACAATTAACCTGGAACATAATCCAATTACTATAAACATTCAACATTCAAAGTCCCAACATTTAAAACTCAAAGTAAAACATCCATATTGAGATAAATCCCATAGTAACAGTACTAGGAATAACTGAAATACAAATGTCCCAATAAAACAGATAAATAGTGGAAAGGGTGACACATGCCCAATAAATGAGTATGATAGATGTGGAATCAAGTAAACGAAGTCGTCTATGCAAGTGGCCTGCAACTCCCACCTAAGCTGCAGCGCGTTCCTTTCAAGGGATCCTAAGCAAGACGCCCCTGTGGCTGGACACCTGTAATACATACATATATATACAAGAGAGAGAGAGAGAGAGAGAAACGGGTCAGAACCCGATAGTGTATATGATTTAAAATTGTTTAGCAAGTATTTAAATTGATACAGGCCAATGCAACAACATATTAGTGCGACACTCTCTTGAGAAATTCTCACCTCTCTTCTAATGTGCACACCTATCGCACTAACCTTCCCAATGGGTTGTCTTATCATTTATCGCACTAATCTTCCCAATGATTTAACTTATCTTATATTACTCGTAAGATTCAAAATTTCACGATTCAATTGTTTGAAAAGAATATTTCAATTTGTAACCAAAGTTCTCATTTTGACTTTATTAATCAATAAAGCTTTCCAATTTCATATTATACTTTCTCAAAACAAGTATTTACAATTTGAGTCATCAACCATGTCCTACATATCAAATCATAGTAGGCAGTCCCAGATTTCATAATTTTCATATACATATATTAACTACTCGAAAATATATATATCATAACAGCACCCCAAATAATAATTATGGTTCGGGCATACTCTACCATCCAAACCCCATATCACTCACATTAAGGGGAATACAAATTCAGAATCACTCTCGAATTGTATTAACACATACTCAAATAATATTGAGGTGAAGTATAGATTCCAAGTCCCTTAGGACCGTCTGAACTATCACTGTGATAGCCTGTACCAAGGATATTTATACACAAACAAGATGAGGCGAAGAATAGATTCCAAGTCTCTAAGAGGATGGAACATGCCTGTGTCTCTTAGGATCGTCTGAACTATCACATCGATAGCCTGTACCAAGGATATATATCTTCTAGGGTACAAGTCAATATCCCCCATAAAGGTCCCATCGAGATAAGACTGTCCCAGCGCGGAAACCTCAGGGATAGCAAGTAGCCTGGGCATGATTTTCACACATAGATAGTATATGCATACACAATCATATAACTATACTAATATTACCATATCAATATTGGGTATATTCTCAATTCCCATAATTACGACATTATCCATATTATCATATTTTAGTAAACACTTATAACGGTTCGTTTCTAACCTTTGATTCGGTATTATTCCAACGTACCACACAACTCTCATGGCTTTATTCTCCAAATTATAGGATTTAATAGGTATACACATTTGTCCCAAAGTAACTCTCTTACGTGTCTCTCTCTTTAAGTCATAAATTTATCGACCCTTATGTAATTATCCTAAAATACAATCTTTGCCCGTCATCAAGGGTCCCAAAATTTATTCACATGTCCTACTGGTCTTCCCTATCTCCCAAAACTTTTTATTAAGGATGCCCAAGAATTATCTCACAATAAATTGAATTTAACTCATTTAGAAAGGAAATAGGAGTCTTCTAGGAGGGGTTGATCGATCGAGGTCTGGGGCTCGATCGATCGAACCTTCGATCGATTGAAGCTCTAGGCTCGATCGATCGATCAAGCAGGTCTGCGAAAACTGAAATTCTGCAGTTACGGGTTTCATCTCCATACTTCAACAATTTCCATATTTTCTAATCCCAATCGTCTCAAAATTTGCACTACTAACATCCTAACATGATATTATGCATTTCCTACGTGAAGCATGTCGATTTACGTCACTAAACATGGATTAATCATGGCATAATTCATTTAAATGTTCAAGAACCCTAGAAATCTCTAAATCATGATTCCAATCTATTTTTCCAGAAATTTCTTCTTATACTACATTAAAATTTCGTGGATTATTCTTCTAAATCACCAACAATTTCCAGAATAAGGTTTAAGTCATCACTACATGCAAATTCCTATCACAATTTAGATTTTCTTCAATGAAATTCATCCCTAATCATCCCTAAACTAATATGAAGGATGCACCAATGAAATAAGCAAGATAAACACTTGCCTGGGATTTTCGACGTTCTGATTTGCAGATGTTTTTGGTGTGGTTGCGTAGCCCGTTGCGCGATCTACGCGTTGGTGGTGGTTGCGGTGCAAACGGATGACTTTTGGGGCCTTGGATTGCCTTGGAAGCTTTCTTCTTCCCTCTCCTATGGCCATCACTTGTGTTTGAGTTTTCTAACCCTAGCTGACTAACCTAAATGGCTGATATAGGTTTCTGATTTTCGTGGGTTTAATTACCCATAAATGTGAAATGTCCAAAATGCCCTCCCGGGGTACCAATTAGGCCTAAAAACGCCCCGAGGCCCAAACTAAACCCCCGGGTACACTTTTCTGACTATCTCGACCCTTCTGGACGCGTTGGCGCACTCAAAACGACCATACGAAGGACTTATACAATTTTCACTTTTATTTATCAATAATTAGTCCCGACGCGACACGGGCGCGTCCCAACTCAAATTTCCAAAATTGTCATTTTATTCTCTCGTGACATTCAATATAATCAATATTACATATTACTTTGCTCATTAGTAATATTCAACAAATTTCCCATAATTACTAACTCTCGTCACGTTAATAATTATAACATAATTAATTTTCGGATTTTATTAGATAATTAACTCACATTAAATTTAATAAATCCCCAAATTAATATAGCATAAAAATACGGGGTATTACATACTTCCCCCCTAATAATGGAATTTCGTCCCGAAATTCGGAAAACAAGGCATACCTGGTAAGAACAAATCTGGATATCTCTCGCGCATATTGGCCTCGCGCTCCCAAGTGGATTCCTCCACATTATGGTGCTCCCACTGGACCCGTACAAGTGGAACTATCTTTGACCTCAATCTCCTCTCACTATAGTCTATGATAGCCACCGGTCTCTCCTCGTAAGATCTGTCAGGCTGTAAGTCTATCTCATCTATCGCAATGTGAGTAAGGGCCATATCATCCCGAAGATACCGTCTCAACGACGAGATGTGGAATACATCGTGAATGCAATGTAAATGTTATGGCAGTCCTAATCTGTATGCTACCGGCCCAACCCTTTCGATGATGGGAAATGGTCCCACGTACCTCGGGGCCAATTTCCCTTTCTTCCCGAACCTCATCACTCCTTTCATAGGAGATACACGCAGTAACACTTGGTCCCCAACATTAAAATCTCGGAAGAACCGTTTCGCATCTGCGTAGCTCTTCTGCCTGTCCTGGGATACTCGAATGCGACTCCTGATCATCTCAATCCTCGCGGAGGTTTCCTGAATCACCTCTGGTCCTAGCAACTTGTTATCCCCCACCTCGAGCCAACAAGTTGGAGAATGACAAGGCCTACCATACAAAGCCTCAAATGGATCCATACCAATCGTAAACTGATAAGAGTTATTAGAAGAAAACTCTACCAGTGGAAGATGTGGCTCCCAACCTCCTCCAAAATCAAGAACACACATGTGTAGCATATCCTCTAACATCTGATTAGTACGCTCTGTCTGTCCATCTGTCTATGGGTGGTAAGATGAACTCAACCTCAACTCAGTACCCATAGCCTCCTGAAAGCTTTCCCAGAAATGTGACACGAAAATCTTGTCCCTATCCGACACAATATTCAGGGGCACCCCATGTAATCTGACAACCTCAGCAATGAACAACTGAGCATATTGACCCGTGGTATAGTCTGTCCGCACCGGCAGAAAATGATCCACCTTGGTCAAACGGTCTACTATCACCCAGATAGAATCGTGGCCCCGCTGTGATGTAGGAAACCCTGTAATAAAATCCATGGAAATACTCTCCCACTTCCACGCGGGTACTTCCAATGGCTGAAGCAATCCTGACGGTTTCTGGTGGTCCACCTTCACCAGTTGGCAGGTAGAACACTTGGACACGAACTCAGCAATGTCCTTCTTCATCCCACTCCACCAGTATTACCTCCTCATATCCTGGTACATCTTATCTCCTCCAGGATGTACAGCAAATCGGGACCCGTGAGACTGGGTCATCACTGCATGACGTAATTCTTCTCCTTCTGGAACCACCAATCTCCCATTAAACCTCAAACCCCCATTAGAACTAACACAATAGGACTCATCACCCTCGGCTAAAAGTCGTACAATCTGCTCCTGGCAAAATGGGTCTGTGGTCTGGGCCTGTATTACCCTCATAACAATCTCGGGTGTAACTGTAATAACAGATATGAAAGAACGGGCTACTGCGTCCTGGTGGCCTAACTCCTTCCATTTTGCTTTCCAGACATGTGCTACCTCATCTACCGGTCTACGGCTCAATGCATTAGCAACTACGTTGGCCTTCCCCGGATGATACCATATGTCAAACTGATAGTCCTTCACAAACTCTAACCATCTGCGCTGTCGCATATTCAGCTCTCGCTGAGTGAATAGGTACTGCAGTGACTTGTGGTTTGTGAACAAACGGAACTTCTCCCCCAATAAGTAGTGCCTTCATATCCTCAATGCAAAAACGACCGCTGCTAACTCCAGGTCGTGGGTGGGGTAATTCTTCTCATGAGGCTTAAGCTTGCGGGAGGCAAAAGCTATAGCCTTCTCCTCCTACTGAAGTACTCCCCCAAGTCCTCGTAAAGAGGCATCGGTGTAAACTAGGTACTCCGCACCCGGCTTTGGTAAAGCAAGGACTGGAGCTGAAGTAAGCTTGTCTTTCAGCTCGTCGAAAGCCAACTGACAAGCGTTATCCCAAACATATGGTACCCCCTTGCGAGTCAGATTCGTCAATGGACCCGCTATTTTGGAGAATCCTCGAATGAATCTCCTGTAGTATCCAGCTAACCCCAAGAAACTACGCACTTCCGTCGGTGTCGTGGGCTGTCCCCATTCCCTCACCGCTGACACTTTACTCGGGTCAACTGCTATCCCCTGCTCAGAAACAACATGGCCTAAGAACTGTACTTCTCGCAACCAGAATCCACACTTCTCGTACTTATCATACAACTCATGCTCTCGTAGAGTCTGAAGAACCTGCCTCAAATGCTCACCGTGCTCCTCCTCGGAGTGTGAATATATCAAAATGTCATCTATAAAGACGATGACAAACTGATCCAAGAACTCTCTGAATACTCGGTTCATTAAGTCCATGAATATGGCTTGAGCATTTGTGAGAGCAAATGGCATCACTCTGAACTCGTAAGACCCATATCTCATCAAGAAGGCAGTATTTGAAACATCCTGCTCTCTAATACGTAGCTGATGGTACCCCGACCTCAGATCTATCTTCGAAAAGAAAGTGGATCCCCTCAGTTGGTCGAACAGATCATCGATTCGAGGAAACGGATATTTATTCCGTATCGTGACCTTGTTTAACTCCCGGTAGTCAACACACAACCTCAGTGAACCATCTCTCTTCTTTACAAACAGAACTGGAGCGCCCCAAGGTGAGGTACTCCTGCGAATGAAGCCCTGACCTAACAGCTGCTCTATCTGATCTCGTAACTCTCGCATCTCCGCCAGAGCCATACGGTACGGAGCGCGTGCTATAGGTCTGGTATCTGGCACTAAATCTATAACAAAGTCTATCTCTCGACTGGGGGGTAGGCCTGGTATTTCCTGAAACACATCGGAATACTCACGAACAACTGGAATCGAGTCTAACGAAATCACAACCTCCTTAGAGGTACCCTCCTCTATATAATACAAATGAGCGATCGAACCTCCCTCTGGGCGAGGCATCGCCACTACAAACATCTCTTGCTCCGGAATGGCAAAAATAATGCTCCCACCGAAGCAATCAATCATGGCTCTATAAGCTGCGAGCCAATCTATACCAATAATAACATCATGCTCATGCATATCTAAGACTAACATGTCCATAGGTAATACCAAACTACCAATCTCTACCCCCACTCCTCGGCATATAAAGAAGATAAGTGACCCACTCCCCAGTGGTGAGTCTACATACGTCACTGTGCTCTCTGCTGTGGCTAACAACCCTAAGGCCTTCGCAAAATGCGTAGCTATAAAATAATGAGTCGCCCCAGTATCAAACAAAACACGACCCATAGTACCATGGATAGGAAACATACCCTCAATCGCGGGTGGTGCCTGTGGAGCTGCTGCCTGGTGGACGTTATAGACACGTCCGTACTGTAACTGTCCCTGCTGCACTGGAGTTGCTGGAACGGCTGGTAGGGCTGGCATAACGGGCGATCACTCCTTTATTAAATTAAAATCAAGGTGAACAGTTGGGTCATTCTTAGCATCACTGTCATAAAAATAAACTTTTCCAAATTAACACCCTAATTAATTAAGCTAAGTGTCAAAACCATTTCTCAGCATTTCTGACCAATTTTATTTTTAAAGGAAAATTATTTTATTTAATTAGTAACAACATTTTCAATAAGTAAGAATCATACAACAATTAACCTGGAACATAATCCAATTACTATAAACACTCAACATTCAAAGTCCCAACATTTAAAACTCAAAGTAAAACATCCATACTGAGATAAATCCCATAGTAACAGTACTAGGAATAACTAAAATACAAATGTCCCAATAAAACAGAAAAATAGTGGAAAGGGCGACACATGCCCAATAAATGAGTATGATAGATGTGGAATCAAGTAAACGAAGTCGTCTATGCAAGTGGCCTGCAACTCCCACCTAAGCTGCAGCGCGTTCCTTTCAAGGGATCCTAAGCAAGACGCCCCTGTGGCTGGACACCTGTAATACATACATATATATACAAGAGAGAGAGAGAGAGAGAGAAAAACGGGTCAGAGCCCGATAGTGTATATGATTTAAAAATTGTTTAGCAAGCATTTAAATTGATACTGGCCAATGCAACAACATATTAGTGCGACACTCTCTTGAGAAATTCTCACCTCTCTTCTAATGTGCACACCTATCGCACTAACCTTCCCAACGGGTTGTCTTATCATTTATCGCACTAATATTCCCAATGATTTAACTTATCTTATATTACTCGTAAGATTCAAAATTTCACGATTCAATTGTTTGAAAAGAATATTTCAATTAGTAACCAAAGTTCTCATTTTGACTTTATTAATCAATAAAGCTTTCCAATTTCATATTATAATTTCTCAAAACAAGTATTTACAATTTGAGTCATTAACCATGTCCTACATATCAAATCACAGTAGGCAGTCCCAGATTTCATAATTTTCATATATATATATATATATATATTAACTACTCGAAAATATATATATCATAACAGCACCCCAAATAATAACTATGGTGCGGGCATACTCTACTATCCAAACCCCATATCACTCACATTAAGGGGAATACAAATTCGGAATCACTCTCAAATTGTATTAACACATACTCAAACAATATTGAGGCGAAGTATAGATTCCAAGTCCCTTAGGACCGTCTGAACTATCACTGCGATAGCCTGTACCAAGGAAATCTATACACAAACAAGATGAGGTGAAGAATAGATTCCAAGTCTCTAAGAGGATGGCACATGCCTGCGTCTCTTAGGACCATCTGAACTATCACATCGATAGCCTGTACCAAGGATATCTATCTTCTAGGGTACAAGTCAATATCCCCCATAAAGGTCCCATCGAGATAAGACTGTCCCAACGCGAAAACCTCAGGGATAGCAAGTAGCGTGGGCATGATTTTCACACATAGATAGTATATGCATACACAATCATATAACTATACTAATATTACCATATCAATATTGGTTATATTCTCAATTCCCATAATTACGACATTATCCATATTATCATATTTTAGTAAACACTTATAACGGTTCGTTTCTAACCTTTGATTCGGTATTATTCCAACGTACCACACAACTCTCATGGCTTTATTCTCCAAATTATAGGATTCAGTAGGTATACACATTTGTCCCAAAGTAACTCTCTTACATGTCTCTCTCTTTAAGTCATAAATTTACCGACCCTTATGTAATTATCCTAAAATACAATCTTTGCCCGTCATCAAGGGTCCCAAAATTTATTCACATGTCCTACTGGTCTTCCCTATCTCCTAAAACATTTTATTAAGGATGCCCAAGAATTATCTCACAATAAATTGAATTTAACTCCTTTAAAAAGGAAATAGGAGTCTGCCAGGAGGGGTCGATCGATCGAGGTCTGGGGCTCGGTCGATCGAACCATCGATCGATCGAACCTTCGATCGATCGAAGCTCTAGGCTCGATCGATCGATCAAGTAGGTCTGCGAAAACTGAAATTCTGCAGTTACGGGTTTCATCTCCAAAATTCAACAATTTCCATATTTTCTAATCCCAATCGTCTCAAAATTTTCACTACTAACATCTTAACATGATATTATGCATTTCCTACGTAAAGCATGTCGATTTACGTCACTAAACATGGATTAATCATGCCATAATTCATTTAAATGTTCAAGAACCCTAGAAATCTCTAAATCATGATTCCAATCTGTTTTTCCAGAAATTCCTTCTTATACTACATTAAAATTTCGTGGATTATTCTTCTACATCACCAACAATTTCTAGAATAAGGTTTAAGTCATCACTACATGCAAATTCCTATCACAATTTAGGTTTTCTTCAATGAAATTCATCCCTAATCATCCCTAAACTAATATGAAGGATGCACCAACGAAATAAGCAAGATAAACACTTGCCTGGGATTTTCGACGTTCTGATTTGCAGATGTTTTTGGTGTGGTTGCGTAGCCCGTTGCGCGATCTACGCGTTGGTGGTGGTTGCGGTGCAAACGGATGACTTTTGGGGCCTTGGATTGCCTTGGAAGCTTTCTTCTTCCCTCTCCTATGGCCGTCACTTGTGTTTGAGTTTTCTAACCCTAGCTGAGGGGTTTAATTACCCATAAATGTGAAATGTCCAAAATGCCCTCCCGGGGTACCAATTAGGTCTAAAAATGCCCCGAGACGCAAACTAAACTCCGGGTACACTTTTCTGACTATCTCGACCCTTTCGGACACGTTGGCGCACTCAAAACGACCGTACGAACGACTTATAAAATTTTCACTTTTATTTATCAATAATTAGTCCCGACGCGACACGGGCGCGTCCCGACTCAAATTTCCAAAATTGTCATTTTATTCTCTCGTGACATTCAATATAATCAATATTACATATTACTTTGCTCATTAGTAATATTCAACAAATTTCCCATAATTACTAACTCTCGTCACGTTAATAATTATAACATAATTAATTTCTGGATTTTTATTAAATAATTAACTCACATTAAATTTAATAAATCCCCAAATTAATATAGCATAAAAATACGGGGTATTACACTTCATTTGCAAGAGTTCAACAATAAATGACGATTCGGTAACCCCATGCGGACAATTTTCACAAAAGTCACATTGAGCCTTTTTTATAAGTTTATAGTAATCTAGAACATCTTTGTCAGATTTAAAGACATCTTCGTGTTACATTCCTCTTCACGCATATTATCATACGTGTGTGGAATACATATTCCCTCTTAAACCGTTCTAATCATGTTATCTCGAGCACTTAGTTCAATAGGTATAGGTATATCATCAACTAACATATCATCTCGTGGAGTATTTCTATCGCTGCTTACACCACCAAAAGTTTCTTCGTGAAAAATCTAAACCTTATCAGTCGTGTCGAAACCATACATCTCAAGGTGATCTCTCACAGTATGTTGGGTGTGGTACACTCGATTTGTGCATATCTTACAGGGCAGTATTTATATTGTCTCGATCTTTTTATTTTCATATTTATACTTAAGAAACCCATCAATTCCATTAATCTATTCTTTTTAACACCGTTTGCGTAAATCAATCCAACTATTATCCATGGTTCCCATCTATGATTAAAAAAATGTCAGTAAATTTATATTTCATAATATAAATAAGAGAAAATATTCATAATGTCTTCGCAAGATGATAAAAAGATAAATAAATTAATAATGACAAACATGAATTCCTAAAGAGATTAGCACATAAAAGGGGGGGGGGGGGGGGGGGGGGAAATCTATAAAAATAACAATATAATTCAGCAAATAAATTTAAGCATTAATATGGCCAACTAAATCGAACAATTAAAATTTGAAATATTAAAGTACTAATGCACGCATGATAATGGAGAGTATCAAATAAGAATTCACATAATAAACTAATTAACATCTACATCACTAAACATTTACACATTAAAAAACTCATAAAGCACCTACCCATTTTCATCCTCGTTTGAATCGTTATGCTCATTTTCTTCTTCAAGTGGCACAAACTCGTCATCATCACCAACCAATTTTTTTCTCTTTGAACCACTTTTTTTTATCTTTCTTTTGAATTGTCGAATACAATTCATGTATTCCCAATTCTTTCAATTTTTCTTTATTCTCTTCCTCTTTTGTTTCCCGTACTCCTTCAATGTCACGTACATTTTCAGAGAAAATATATGTAATTAAAGAATGAAAGAGACTCATACTATTTCTTTTATATTTTATAAATACTTAAAACGTAATACTTTTTTTAAAGTGATCACTCCTAAAGAATCACTTTCCATCAGAAGATTTAGGAATCTCTTTTGATGGGCATATATATATATATATATATATATATATATATATATATATATATATATATATATATATATATATATATATATATATATATATATATATATATAAGACCGTGATAAATTTTCAAGGCTTCAGTGTGATTGACCCAAAACTTATTGGAACATACTTTGAAGAAGAAAAACAATAAAAGAGATAAATAATAATAAATAATGTACACAATTAATTAGGATTTGCTCAACAATTGGTTAATATGATTGATACAACTACATAATAAAATAAAAATTCATTGTTTATATTCCCAACTAGTGTTTCAGATTAAACTAATATTATTGATCTAACAATTCAGGATGCTTTACATGTTTCCAACTCTTCAATGGTGATGCATGTTTGAATTAATTTGGGTCCCATCACATATATAAAAAAATCGTAATGGAATAGTAAATCAAATTAATGGCATGAAATATTTGCAAATGACATGAATTAATTAATACAAATAAACATATCAATAATTCTAACTAAAATTCACCCAAACTAGTATACAAATATTTTCATAAATTAATCTTAAAACTATAAGACAACAACCAATTGACAATTCGGAATTTCAATTGGATCACCCTTAACCTCCTACACCACTAATAATCTCAAACATAAGTCTACTATCCCCAACATATTAAATCCTCAATAAAAAAACATATATTTACTACGTATACACACACACACACACACACACACACACACACACACACACACATATATATATATATATATATATATATATATATATAGAGAGAGAGAGAGAGAGAGAGAGATGAGGGTGTAGAGATGTTAGTGATGAGCGAAGGGGAACTAGAGCAGGATAAAAGAGTTGCGATCAATCGGGGGCCAAAGGAGGAGAAAAGAGTTGCGATCGATCGGGGGTGAAGGGGGAGTTGCGAAAGTGAAGGGTTGAATGAGAAAACGCCCAATTTTGTTCATTTTCAATAACTTACACTTTTTTTTAAATGGAGATTAAACGTTAGAAGAGGGGGGAATGAAATTTTTTAGGAGCCATCTCAAAAGGGCATCTACTAATTTGCAGTCTCATTAGGTACTACTTTTTGAGACGGGAAATAAAAAGGGTCCCTTTAGGTAGTAATTTTTGACACCGAAAATAAAAGGGGTCTTAAAAAGAGTAGTTTTTAAGACTATTAATTTTACTCATCTAAAAAGTGAGATTTAAAGACTAAAATTGTAGCCGTCTCAAAAGGTTTCATCTTAAAAAGTATTATTTTTGTTCCGTATTTAAGACACGCGGTTACACTTTTCTTAACTGAAACTATTTCTTTACCAAAATTACCCTATCTATTTAAAGCGATACACATTAGTATTTTCATTAAAAACAACATCTTTCAACACACGCAAACACCGCGTTCAAAAATACTTATTCAACCTTTGAAAACATTTCACAACATGCCCTTGTGTTAATTACGGGTTACACCTTCTTAGGTTGCTTAACTCGCCCATTTATCATTACTCATCCCCTTTCATTTACTTTATGGACATTAATCAATTTACACATTTCTTGTCCACTATATCCTTTACCAGAACATTTATTAATTCATTCAAGTTAGGTTATATTAATATATTTTACCACACAACCCATTTATTGACATGTTCCCTATTTCTTTATCTTATTCTCGGAATCTTCCAATAAACTGCGTACTTTAACGATCTCCTCACCGCCGGCGACGCCACGATATAATCTGGTCAGCGGTTTTGGATCTTTCACCCCGGGCTCCGGACCCTCCTTAATTATCTCGGTGTCATCCAAGTTCCTTTTATGTATTTTAACATTTTAGAAATGTCTACGTTATTCCTTCTTTCCCTTTTTACCCGGCCGAAGTCAAACTCGGAGTTTTCACCCCAACTTGTGTTAGACTTTGAAATTATCTTTTCATATCGTTTACACTTTAACTTTGATTTTATTCCAAATCATATTCATTTAGGACTAATTTATGTAACACCCTTTCCAACATTTTTATTTCATGAAAATGTTCAACTTTAAGTAAAATTCTAATTTGACTCATTTGTTTCCAAACTTGTCATTTTCCTTTCCAATCTCATAATCCTTCAAATATTATTAAGTTATTACACACACCAACTTCCCAATGTTTAACCATTAGCACTTATTCTCCACCCTTGCTAACCGTATTTTCAAATTAGACATTTATTTACTTCCTTTATTCAAGAAATCTAATTACCCCTAAAGACTATTTTTATAAGAAAATTCCATTTCCTTTTTGTCAATACATTTAGTCTTATAACCTTATATTTTCACACCTTTAACCCATATTTGCACACTTTGAAGGCTAGAATTTCTACTTTTCTTATTTCTAATTTAAACCCAAATAACTTTCTTTAAACTTGTTCACATAATTATCATCAAAATACTACAAGTTTATATGCATTAGAATATGAATTTTAAATCCTAAAATCCTATTAAATGGGTTAAACGTACATTTCATTCTAGAAATTTACAATACTTGCAAAATTATGATTTTCAAGACATAAAGACATTTTTAATTTCTTCCAACTTTGCAAATGTTCATTTTTCCTAAAATGTCCATTTTTTGCAAGAAATTTTATTTCACAAACATTTATCAAAATCAACATCATTTTTCAAACATTTTATTTTTTGAAATGTTTAGCATCAAATTTTTAGAAAATACACAATTTTAATAAAATACCAATTTTAATATTTCAAAACATTGAAATATTTGCTGATCCTTTATTTTCATCAAAACAACATTTTTACCAACATTTGTATTCATGTTTAATATTAATCTACTAGAAGCCATCATTTATTCATGCTCATTCTACTCATGTAATCTAATAAAAAGACTATTAGTAATGCACATAGAGTCTTAAATACTAAGGATAGATTTTTCCACTTTTAAAGACTCCAAATAGCAGTAGAAGGTTGGTGTAGGTGGCATCAAGGGGTTACCAAATGCATCCTCTATTAATACTCCATGTGTGCTCCATTTAAGATTATAAGCAAAACCCCTTCAAACTCCATAACAGATTCCATCTTCATATTCTCCAAAATCCCTCAACACCTCTCCAAAATTCACAGCTCCATTTCAACAATGGTGTAAATGGGTGTTGTAGGCTTGAATGTGGTGAAATACTAGAAGAATAAGGATGTTTAAGGTGGTTTGAGGTGGTTTGATGTATAGAGAAGTTCATTCATGGTGGAAGACCACCTTTCTTTCTCCCTATCTTCTTTTTCTAACTTCAAAATACCTAAATGGACCAAACCCACCCTCATAAAGACCCTTAAATCACCTAAAATCCCATTTTGCCCAATCTAGACTCACCAGAGCTCGACAGCTCATCAAATTAAGGGTCCAGAATTTGACAGCACGCAAGGAAATCTGATATAAAATTTTTTGAAATATGTCGTTCAAATGACATTGAGCCTCGTTCGAATGACAAGGGAATCTCATTCGATTCATGGCTTCTAACGGCCTTCAAACGACCCTTTAAAGTTACACAGTTGGGTCTCATTCGAAGCTCGTTCGATCCCCTACTTCCAACGAGAACTAAATCTCATTCGAACGATTATACTTTCATTCGAACCCTCCAAATTCCAATTTTAACCGTCAATCTTCCAACAATTACCATCAAGCCTCCAAAGCAATCAAATAAAAATATAAACTCTGTCATGATCACCCAAATCTCTGTGTTCTTATATTATTACAACTTATGCGGGGAAAATAAATAAAATATTGGGGTGGTGTGTTACAACTAATCCCTCAATTTTGTAGAAGAAATCCCTTTAAAAAGGTACTTGAATTGGCCCTCCAAAAATATTTTAAAATTTCCCAAAAGTTATCTAAAAAATTATTTCAAACAATTATAAATTTTTTTGTTGGATTGATAGGTATATTTTTAAGGTTGGAAATATGTAATTGTTGTGAAATTTGGTTGAGGTTTAGGGGTGGAATTGTGGTTTAGAAATGGGAACCAATAGGTATGGTGTGTAGTTTTTGTAGGAGAGAATGAGGAAAAATATAAGGAAAGCATATAAAAATTAAAAGAAAGAAAATAAGTTGAACCCCTTTTTAAACAGCCTATGTCCCTTTCTTTCCATGGATTCTATAGAGGCTTGTTGACTCTGCTATAGCGACTTTTAGCCCCACGGCCCCTATTTTGCTTTTCATTTTTTTCCCTAATCGATTTATTTCCTTCTTTTATTATTTTCCTTTAATACCCTTTTTCCGTAACTCTTTTTTGAGTTACTTTATAATTACTTCCTTATTCTTATTCTTCCCAACTAATTTCTCGTATGATTTAATCATTAAAATCCTAATTTAATTAATTTATTATTAAATAACAACTTTATTCTTTTACTAGGTGAAACACATAAATTCAATTAATTTCGTTTCTACTTAATTATAAATCAAGTTTCTACATACAAAATCATTTAAAAAATCTCCAGATTCAAATTTAATTCTTAAAAATTTCGCAAATTCCATAATTAATTATTTATTTAACTGATTCAAATTCTTTCAAAATTGTAGGGTATTACAATCTTCCCCCCAATAAAAAGAATTCTATCCTCAGAATTCACAAATAACATCTCATGTAAAAGAGTCAAAATAATAACACCTCATATACCTTAGTCAAAATATATATGGGTAATATTTCCCCATCAAATCCTCAAGCTCCTAAGTTGACTAATCCTCATTATGGTAATTCCACTACACCCATACCAATGGTATCTCCTTGGAATGAACTTTTGAATCCACATGTCCAAAATGATCATTGGATGCTCAATATAGTATGCATCCGGGTCTAACTCAATCACACCCAAATCAATATGCTGATATGCCTCCTTAGGGTGTGAAAACCGATGAAGTAGGAATACGTGAAACACATTATGCACTCAATTTAGGTGATCCAGAAGTGATATATGATACCCAACATTACCCATTTTCTCTGTAATCATGAATGTCCCAATGTAACAAGAGGCCAATTCCCCCCTCTTTTCAAACCTCATCACCCCTTTTATAGGGGGGCCATAGTAAAACTGCTCCCCGACATCAAACTCCATGATCTACCTATTTTTATCGACATAAATCTTCAATCTATCCCGAGTGACTTTGGTTCACAACCTGATTAACTTGATATTCTTAATCATCTCTTGGACAGACTTTGGTCCTAAATGCCTACCCTCGTCTGGTTCCAACTAACACAATGGTGATAAGAATGATCTCTCATAAAGTGCCTCATCAGGTTCCATGGAAATGGTCTTCCAATAACAGTTGTTATACGTGAACTCCACTAATGACAAATTTGTCTCCCAACTGCCCTAGAAGTCGATTACACATTCTCGTAACATATCCTCAAATGCCTAATTAACCCTCTCGGTCTCGCCATCCGTCTACAGATGTTATACCGTGATAAGATACAGATTAGACCCTATGGCCTGTTAGAACTCTCCCAAAAGTGTGTCATAAATGTATGACCCCAATCTGAAATGATAAATAATGAAACCCTATGAAGTCGAACTATCTCGACCACATATAAACGTGCAAGCTACTAGGTCAAAAAATTAGTACAAATGGGCAAATAGTTTGACACCTTCATAAGGTTGTGAACTATCACCTAAATATAATCATGTTGTCAAGGCATTACAGGTAGCCCTGAGATGAAATCCATCAAAATGCTATCCCACTTCCACTCAGGAATGGGTAAAGGCTATAGCATACCAGATGGCTTTTGCTATTCCACCTTGACCATTTGACAAGTAGTGCATCTAGCTACAAACTCGTCCACATCCTTCTTTATACGAGCCCACCAATACTATCACTTCATAATTTGGTACATTTATCCCCACCTAGGCGTATTACGAAATACAAACCTTGAGTCTCCTTCATAATGGCCCATCTCAACTCGCCATCTAAGGGTACCGCAAACCTACCCTTATAATGTAACCCTCTATCGAATCCCACTGAGAAAAAAGGTATAATGATAGCGAGAGGCTCCATCACCGACCCATTGCCTATATTATCTAGTGACTTCCCTACGATCACACGTATCATATATCTAGAGTCACTGTGAGCATACTCATGAAGGCTCAAGTTAATTCCCCAACCATCTCGGCTGAACACCACTCGGTTAACTAAAGAGTTGATATACTACTAATAGGATGTCAGCTTAACAAGTTAGCCTTCCCTGGATGACACTGGATCATGGACATGTAATCCTTGATGAGCTCAAACCATCGTTGCTGCTTCATATTAAGATATTTCTGTGTAGACAGATACCGTAGACACTTACGATCACTGAAGAGTCTAAACTTATCACCCTCATAGATAATGCCTCCACTGATGTAACGTAAATATAAATGAACCTCGTGTGTCTTCTACTTCTTAGAGGTGTGCAAAATATTCATATCCTCCTGCATCAATACCCCATTTATTCCCTACATAGAATCATCGATGTAGGCTAAAAATTCAACTCCACTCTTATGTAAGGCAAGAATTGGCATAAAAGTCAATTTCTCTTTGAAAATGTCGAACATCGGTTGTCACTTATCACTCCAAATGAGTATCACACCCTTCTTTGTCAATTTGGTCATTGGCCCATCTATTTTTGAGAATCCTCGGATGAATCTCCTATAATAATCGAATAAAACCCAAAGAGCTAAAGACCTCGGTACATGTCATGGGTTGTCCCCAATCTAACATGGATGACACCTTACTCGAATCCACTAAAAGTCCCTTTTTTGACAAAACATATCCCAAAAACTTCATTTCCCACTTTCAAAAGTCGCACTTGAAAATCATTGCATATAGTTTATGCTCTCGTAATGTCAACAATACAATCCACAAATGTTGTTCATGTTCCTCCTCTGTCTGTGAATGAATAAAAATTTCGTCAGTAAAGACTATGATGAACTGATCCAAATACGTTCGGAACATTAGATTCATCAAGTCCATGAATACAATTGGGGCATTAGTCAACCCAAATGGCATCACATGGAACTCATAAGGACCCATAATGAGTCAATAAGGTTGACTTGGGAACATCCTCCTCTCTCACCCTCAACTAGTGGTAACTGGATCGCAAATCAGTATTCAAAAAGAATGAAGCTCCTTCTAACTGATCAAAATGATCATCAATCCTCAATAATGGGCAGTTATTCTTCATCATCGCCTTATTCAGCTCACGATGGTCGATACACAGTCTCAAATATCCATTTTTCTTCTTTATAAACATAACTGGTGCACCGAAAGTTGATGTGTTATGACGGATAAACCCCTATTATAATAACTTCTTAATATAATCTCTGAGCTCCTTCACTTCTATAGGATACATATGATAAGTTCCACTAACTATCGGCTTAGTGTCTGGCGCTAAATTTATAACAGAATAAATCTCCCTACTCGGTAGTAAACTCAAAATTTCATTGAAGACATTGGTGAACTCCTAAACTATGGGTATCATATCTAGGGACACTGTAGTCTTCTACTAAGTGGGTAGTATCTCCACCCTCACGTCTAGTTATATCCTTCAAATACATCTTTTGTCTCAGTATATAGAAAATACAATCACTCTATCTATACATTCAATTTGATCCCGATATGTACACAACCAATCCATCCTAAAATTTACATTGTATGTATGGGTATATAAAACTTAAAAATTAGCTACAAACCATATCCTGCCAATATTATTGCTTACCCCATCACAACGCTTGGTAATAAAAGTGGATACACCAAATGGAGTAGCTATAGATAGCATCCTAGTGCAAGTGAGTCGGAATTTTCCCGAAGAAACCAACAAAGTGTCGTGAAATAAAAGAGTGTGTAGACCCTACATCGAATAAAACCATGGCTAAAGTTCCATGAATATAGATGACGCGGTCAACTTCCTGAATAGGCCCTTGTCATCTCCAGGTCCCACCTAATAAACTCGGCCATACTATAACTTATTTTATTCATTTTGAAATGAGAATGAATTTTGTGAGAGTGCCTTATATTTGTTTAAATATATTATTTCATATTAATATCGATCAATTAAGCTTAGTTGGAATTCTAGTGATGCGACTTCAATTTAATCACAAGGAGATTGGAATTTTGATTCCATCACTATTGAAATGTTCACATAGGATGTTTACATCTATTAGAATGGTTGCAATGCAATCCAAGTAGTTTATCTCAAACTACGAGGAATCAGTGTGATGGTTTGCGAACGTGTGCTATAGTTCATGAGAAGATTGTAATTGGTACATCCTAGGAATGTATTTAATGGAACCATCAATGAGATTTGACTCAAAGGGTTGTCTTGGTTAGACTCAAAAAATCTCACACCATTTGCAAAGGGTACATCGATTCTTAATATCTAGAATTATGAGGATTGATATGCTTATGTGGTTGTCACTTTGATTGTTACAGATGCGATTCAATTTTAGATTGTATCAAATGATCCCCCATATTGGGTGATAGTTATATGAGTACGTTTGAGATCTCAATTCGAAGGAATCCACGTCCAGGAATATCTTATATTACGATACCCCCTTGATAGGTTTATAAGAATTTGTTTCAACCAGTAAACCTAATTAGTGGATTATTTATAATCCGGTGGAAGTAGCAAAATAAGTTAAGTGTGAGAATCAAGAAAATTGATTAGATCTTGGTTAAAGTCAATTAGCAGCAAGTTGATTTGACCAAGAAGTTATCAAAATATTAACACTAGAAATCAAATTATGTACCATTTTCAACTTTGCAATTCAAATCTTATATTATCAGAGTGGTTTATGAGATAATGAAACTAGAGTGAAATCATAATTATTTAGCGAAAGTAATTATGATTAAATAAACAAAGTAAATAAATCACGATGATTGTAAATCAATGGGGAAACACAAGTTAATTTCGTGCTCCAATCACTACCGAAGTCCTTTAAACAATTTTGCATAAATTATTCTATGAACAAATTTGGAAAATCTCTAGCGCAACTACTTAAGGAACTCCAGGCAGCGAAGAATATCAATAAGCATAAGGATGTGATTCAGGTAGCTAAGAAAGTACCGTCTACTTCTATTCAAAAAGGTAATAAGAAGAACAAAGGAAAAAATTTAAGCCCTAGGGTGGGGGTAAAAAGACGGTAGGTGGATGTTACATCTACATATGGAAAGGACACTGGAAGAAGCAATGCCCCGTCTTCTTAGCTAGGAATAATGGAAACGATAATTTCTCCTATATCCTTGAGACCTGAAACAACACAGTGGGTCAGGCCACTGCAACAAAATAATATCTACGCACTAAATTTGTAAAACTATCAATCACGAGTATAAATAATAAATCTACATTTATTAGATTTATTATTATACCCCACCCTTACTGGTGGAATTTTGTTCAAATTCTTTATTCAATAATACCATTTAATATCTCACTAGTTCTTATATAAGAAAAGACAACTAGTAAATATAATGTCCAGAATATAATGATATGTATGCGTCCCAAATAATCATGCCATATATATATAACCAAGGCTAATGCTCATTTGTTGAGAGGTCACTAGTACATCAAATAACTCGTCACTAACCCCTATATACCGGGTCACGAGCACGTAAGTATGCTATTTTTTTAGCGGGCACGGACATAATAAATTGACATACCCCTCTTCCCCAACTCAAAACTAGAACACGACTTTGCCCGCCTATAAATTATCTAAATAGTACAGCAAGACCATAATTATATCCCTATATATGAAATAAAATAAAACAATCATATCCAAACCATAGTGTTTAGCCTAATGATGTTCAATAAATTTATTTCATTTTTAAATCATTTGTCTCACCCCTTATGTGTAAGTTCAATTACGTATATGTTATATATAGAGGCTAAGTTCAACATAAAATTGATTTCTTATTATATAGAATAATATAATTCACAGGCTATATGTTTTTCATCTTGAGTTGGTTACTCTTACCTAAAATTCAATCTCAACAACCAATATCCACAAATCCATTACCCTTATATAATTTTAAGGGACTATAATTCTTAATCATACATGGGAGTATTCGATTTTTAATATTAAGTATATTATGGAGAAGAGAGGAATATAAAAATTTCAATTAGTACTTAGATTTATTCTCATGTATTTTTGACATATTGAACAATCTTTAAATCCCAATTTCACGTCCTTAATTAGTGAGAATTCAACATATAATCCATCCCCCATTTTTCTACATTAAAACTCGGAGGGAAATTCTAACTTCATATCAAAGAGTAATCTACAACATAGAATTCCAATAATGGGGAAATCATACTTTATCATGGAAAATTATACTAAGAATAAACAATTATAAAAAATATAATACTAATAAATAAATTTAACTAAATTAATATAGTATCAGAATCCATGAATACGGTTTTATTTCTTTACTCATAAAAGTTATAATTTTTTAGATTTGATCAACACAAGATTACCACCTAATTATTTCCACCAAATTTTATATTTTATAAGACATATTTATGTAGAAATTATTCTTTATATCATGAAAGGGGAAAGTAGAATTATCTTGCCTCAATTTAATGAATATAAACTTTAAATTTATAAAAGAAGAATGGTAAGATAAGTTGTTATCATTTAAAAATGGATACAAGGTTGGGTCTTAGCTAGATGAAATTTAATCAAAGATAACAAATAATAAGTAGGTAATGTATGTAATGTATGTAAATGAGTAACGATGGAGATGGGGTAAGAAGGTTAACATAAAAATTTACACTACGTCCACAAGTACTCTTATTGCACTAATATCGTCTTAGTATAAATGTACTTGTCTCTCTACCTAGGAAAAAAGAATGTTAGAGTATCTCTCTTTATCTTAATATAATAGTTGATTGGTTTCTTGCCCTATTCCCAATGGTGGAATCGGTATTTTATTGTGAATCTCTATGAGGGAATGTCTGTTGGCTGGTATGGACCAGGTTGGGGCATCTTGTTAATAGAGCACTCATAAATAGTTTAATGTTTCACCCATTAAGGGAAATTTCTACATATATTGGTTTTCTGACATGCCACGCACATATTATTGGAAGGTCACTAACATTACAAGCTATTAGTTTGCCTTACTGGCATCCACCTAGTCTCCCAGGTGGAAAAGAGATCGAGATCTTTGCTGAGCAGAGATCCCTCCTTGGTATCTCTATAACTGGGGTCGAGGTTTTTCATACTATTGATTGGTTTTATAGAATTCTCTTCCAATGAAGATATGTTCTACAAATATTATATAACTAAAATCTCCCAAGAATTTGCTTATGACTACCAAGAAGTAGGTGAAGTTTTTTACAAATGGTCATAGGTTGACATCTCTTGGTCCAGAGGTGGAAAATTGTTCTACTTGGTCGCTCTAGATAATTGACTTGTACATTTTCTTGATGAAATTTCCAACTGACTTAAGTATACCACATGTCAGCAATTCAACGTGTCTTCTTTTAAGGCACGTTTGATTTACGTGTTTTTCATCCTTATAAAAGCGGAGGAAAAATTCATTTTTGTTTTTTCAAAACTAGCGTTCAAGTTTCTTAGAGAAAGAAAACAAAACTAATCGTTTGATTCTGAGGGTTTCGTACCTCATATTTCCAAAACCAACATTCATCTATAAATCATCAGTTATTCTTCACATAATCCTTCTTTACACTTTTACTGTTCTTTCATTTTGGGTTTTCGTGTTGAGTTGAGGTATTTTCGTCTAGGGTTTTTTCATTTATAGGGTTATCTTAAGGTTGTAATGAGTGCCCTGCATGAGTGATTTATCAAGAATTTGGAAGCAAATTCTCTACTTGCATAAGCTTTACCCTAGTGCTTTTTCTTAGAGATTACCCACTCCACTATAGGTTGTTAACCTGAGGAAGATCTAGCAAACCTTAATTTTATCCCCAAATTAACATCTTCCACTGCATCAGCTCCAAGTGTTGAGTACATTATATCGAAATTTCATACCACAGAGAGCTTTGATAGTGTAAACATAAGAGTTGGGGGAATAACTTCGTCGATTATAGTAACACCACTTATTCTAACCACCTGAATTCTGAAGAGAAAGCCTTGATGGCTAAGTAGCCGCCCTCAACCAAACCAATAGAGGTTATTTTAAGAACCAAAGAGGTGGACTTAGGAGAGGTTTCCACCACCACTTATGAACCTACCACCTATAATGCTAGATGGTACGAGAGTGATATTGGAGCTGAGGATATGGTTGACCTGAGAATCCTATTCTCCATACCAAAAAATGTAACTATTAGATTTTTTTACCCATAGGAGAGAGCTTATGATACGAGATATGACAATGAGGTTTGTTTTCCTCTTTGGG
This sequence comes from Sambucus nigra, assembly GCA_949130495.1. Classification (NCBI taxonomy): domain Eukaryota; kingdom Viridiplantae; phylum Streptophyta; class Magnoliopsida; order Dipsacales; family Adoxaceae; genus Sambucus; species Sambucus nigra. Next base: position 321,012,675 of record OX422217.1, read on the forward strand.
CTCTTCAAGTGGGAGTTTGTCTTCCCCTCCATCCCTCGACAAGATCCATTTTGAAGGGGTATGGAATGACCCTTACTCAGCTTCCTCCAAATGCCTGTAGGTATATTATAGGAGTTATGATATACTGGAAGACATAGGGGGTGATATAAATGGGGACATATTCAGGTTTATATATGGTTTAAAGTATAATCATAAAACCCCAAAGTATTACTATTATTCTCCCAGGAAGATTAATACCAAATAGTCTAGGATTTCCGAACCAACAGTCACAATTGGAAGACCAAGTTCTTCTACATTTCTTGTGCATCGGAGTTCTTTCCAAATGACCTAGGGAGAGGGATCAGCCTTTCGAGGGACTGGTGCTCCTCAAACTTGATTGCCAAAAATGACCCTAATAAGCACAAAAAATTGATTAATTTATGCCCCAAATAGATGCATTTTAATCGCGAGTTCTTGGTAAAATTGACTTTATGTTCATATTTGTTTATCTTAAACTTTTTTTTAATTATGTAGTTGCAATATCGAATTGTGCTAAATCAAAGTAATTGTGGAAAAGTAGCAGTCAAACGCATTCAATGAAGAAAATCAAGGTGATCGTAAAGTGAGAAATCCATTTTTAGCTTGTCCAAATCAATACTGATGCCTAAACTCAGTCTCGTACGAAAAAATTCCAAGGATAGAACATCCCAAGTCAGTGTGTGTGTGTGTGTGTGTGTGTATGTCGTATTATCGTTATTTTTTTTAATATATATATATTTATAATAGTTTGTATCATTTTATTTCTTTTTATTTTATTTTATTTTATTTTGTTTAGTTCGTGTGTTCTATCGTTTTACGTAGATATAATTTAGTGTCTGCGCATCATAATATATTTGTATATATATATATATATATATATATATATATATATATATATATATATATATATATATATATATATATATATATATATATATATATATGCGTGTGTGTGTGTGGAATTGACTGCTCTTTATTTTATATTTATATTTTTTAGTGTTATTTGTTTTATATTTTAAGTCGTCTATTTGAGTCCCGTTATTTTTTATATATGTGTGGGTTTTAGTTTTAATTTATTATAGTTTATCTTATTTTTTATGTCATATATATACACTAGCGGAATGCACGTGCCTAAAGGCACGGAGAAAATTTTAAAAGTACATAATCGTAAAATTGCACAAATTTCCAAAGTACATATTTGCTCAACGACAAAAAATTTGTTTCCCAATAAAACAAAGTGTAATTTTAAAAAAAGGTCTACATTCTCTTTTGTTTTTAGGATTATATACCCATATTAACAAATAACAAATAGTCCAATAACATTCAAAATTCGTCAAAGAAATTCAGATATAACATGAAATATATAATATTCATCAACTGAATTCATGTTGTGCCTCAAATAAACAAAAGGTCAGTTTAAAAAAAAATGGACATACTCCAATTTGTTTATTGGACTTGTAGACACCTAATTCTGTTACCCCGTAACTCTCCTTAGGTCCCTAGTACCTCCACTCATCACCGCAAATTCAGGTCATGTCCCGAGCACTGACCTGGAAGCCATCGGGCACTCCCCGGCTCAGTTTGACCTAAAAGTCAAACTCTTCATCTTGACCGAGACTGAATGAATCTTCGAAGGGCACTGAATACCCTTTCCAACTGTTCGCCCCGTGCACGATTCCGACTTACCATACGGACGAACGATCCGTTTGCGTCCGAAACCCTACCCGGAGGCCACCAGGCGCTTCCAGGCTCTGTTTGACCCAAGTCAACTCTTCAGCTCGACCGAGGCTGAATGAATCTTCGAAGGGCAGTGAATACATTTTCCAACGGTCCATCCCATGCACGATTCTGACTTACCATACGGACGAACGATCCGTTTGACTCCGAGAGGTCACTGAATGCTTCTCGGGCCCGGTTGACCAAAGTCAACTCCCCAAACTGGGCCAAACTCTTTGGAATGTCGAAGTACACCTCCTAACCTTTCCAACGTTCCATTTCGTGTGCGATTCGGACTTACCATGCGGACGAACGATCCGTTTGCGTCCGAACGATTCCCCATCCAGCGGACTGAAAAACGCTTCCGAGCCACATTTAACCCAAAGTTAACTCCCGAACTCGGGAGAGGTCCAAAGGACTTTCGAAGGTCTCTGAAATACCTTTCCAATGGTATGCCCCATGCATGATTCTGACCAATGGTTTGCCCTCGACGGCCAATTTTCCGAAAAAGCCTGAAACACACTGCCAAACGGCAGGTCCCAGAACCTGCCTATCGGCACCTTTCTGCCGGCAGACAGGAAGGGCTCTAAGCTGATCGGTAGTACCCTGGAGCTATAAAAGGAGGCCTTGGCCTCATTTGCAAGGGATCCCAGATCAGAGGCAAATCACTCTCAGCAAACCCCTAGAAACTTCTCTCGAAGGCAGCGTGATTTCAACTTTCAAATCCCTTTTTCACTTCCACTTTTCATCATCCCTTTCATCAAGCTTGATGAATTAACCACTCTCCATCATCATCAAAGTGCAAGGTATGCCTTTCAACATTTAAGATCAAGCTCAAAGTCTCCAAGAAGGTCCATCTCTCTCACCTTTCTCTTCAAATCTTCTTAAACTTGCAATAACTTATTTTATTACTTAAGCACTTTTATCATCTTAGTTCACATATCCTAACATACTTTTTATCTAGTAGTATTGCACATCTCCTATTTTCATATAAATAAAAACCCAAAAAACAAGAAAAGAGGGTTTGCTCATAAATTCCAAGTAGGGATTCTCACACCTTTTCCACACTTTTCTCACAACTAAAACACTTTTTCTACACACACTTACAAATAAGATATTTCTCCATTTGGATTTATGGGTTAAACCCCACCCCTCGTTTATATACGAACTACGTGGACTTTGATGCCTTTATAGGATACGTAGGCATCTCGGGGTAAAACCCGAAACTCGAGTCCTTTTCTCACTTTTTCTCTTATTTTCTATCTTCTCTGTATCTCAGTTTCCATTATATTCTATATACTTGTTCTTAGTAACGTATTATTCCATATGCGTTATCGTTCCTTTATAACGGTCAACGTAGAGGTAATCATGTAAATCTTATTTTCTACACTAATCTCACATTCCTACGGATGACTTTCTTTGTCTTTTCTATGATACAAGTCGAGGATTCCTACCTCCATTCTATATATACACATGCACACATATCACGGGGGGAAATATAAAGGAAAATAGCAAATATCCATGAGAAACCGAAAGGGCGGAATGGGTGCCTAACACCTTCCTATTTCGTAACTATGCCTCTGAACCCTTCTCGAATCATTTGGTTTCGCACGCACCAGTATGTCTTTGGATGCCATCCTTCGGGGTGGCTTCCCCTTTTTCTTTTGTCGGTTTTGAGTAAAATAGACTGGCGACTCTAAATCTCTCTACATCTTCACACCTCACAAATTGACGCCGGCCGAAGCGCTCTCCCGAGAGGGGACGCGCGGGACCAGAAGGATCCCTTCCTCCCTCCGCGACGGGGATCGGGTATGGACACAGTGGCGACTCTGCTGGGGATGTTTATTTATTATATTTTTGAGGGCTTGATTCTATTTACATGGATGCTATATTTGTTTATGTTCCCCCCCCCCCCCCCATATCTGCCTATCCTCCTTTCTCACATGTATATCCCATGCCTATGCTTATATTCACACACTTGTAGAAAATTCTCCATGTACACTTCACACCACGTGCACCTAGGATCACATGTATATCCCCATGTTGCACGCATCACCCGTCCATGCTTGGTGTACCTTTTGGGGTACTTGTACATTATCTCCCTATTTGGCATAATCAAGAAAGGCATTATCATCATAAGATACTAATAAGAGAATCATGCATGATTCACACGATATCACCAAAAGAGCATTGATATTTACCAAATTTTACCCAGTAACTGGAGGGTCACTTCGTGATGGGTACTGGTCCGACAGGTCGCAGTTAGCCTAAGCGATATGACTCTCACCTTCCATTGGACAAGTACCTTCGGCGTATATCGAACGGTTCCCCCGCATCGTACCGCTTGACTGAAGTCATGACGGGAGGTATATCGCAGGGAATTCGTTCACGTACGCCGAGTATATCGAATTTTCTCTCACACGTACCGTCCCCATGAGGTATATGGTGAGGCAATTCACGTACACTCAGGTATATCAAATGGCTTGTCCACACGTACCGATTGCCCGCAAGAGCAAGACGTATATCGTGGAAGTCACGCCAAAGGGGGGAACCCATGCCGATTCACCCAACCAACTGCATACTCGCATATAGGTGTCAAACCTAGGACACGCACTTTAGATTGCCGGTTTCAACCCGAAACTCTGCCGAAATTCAGGGTCAGCCTGCCCCCCAATTTTTGCGCATTTTTTAAAACGGGACCCTGTCCGCGAGCCTGGTTACAAGTCCATACCGTAGCTTTGCATATATTAAAAACCCCACTTTTCGAGGCTCGGGTCCCGTCCGACATTGCATTTAGGAGAATTAAATACAAGTGAGAACATAATAATCAAAATAATCATGCTGAGTTCCGTCTCCAAAAACATTTCTCCCTTCTTTATTAAAAATTCAAAAATATTTCTCCCTTCTTTATCCAAAATCCAAAAATAGTTTATTCCCTTCTTTCTCAAAAATAAATCTTATCCTACGCCTTCTCAGGTCGATCGCACGCCCTTGGCCTGGCTCCTTATTGGCTTCGGTCTTTAGTCAAATCACCTCGGAGTTTTATCCGCTCCTCTACTACTGCTTCGGAATCCGGAATCCATCCATCTTACATGGAGAATGCAGATCAACCACCAGTCATACAATCGGATCTGTCGACAATCCTAGCTAAGCTCGTAGCCAAGATTGACAACCTCCAAGCTGAGGTCCGAGAAATGTAATGAAACCAAGTTCCTATGCCTCAAGAGCCCGAGCCCCTGTTCCCTCGTGCTATGGGTCCACCCGAGCCCATCTGCACTACACCAAAAACAGGAATCTGGCACGGTTTAAAACTGTGCCAGATCAAATCTGGCACGGTTTTGAACTATGCCAGAATCAGGTGTTCCAAAATGACAATTTTTTTCTGGCACGGCTCAAAAGTGTGCCAGATTTGATCAAACAGGAACACTTCTGGCACACTTTTAAACCGTGCCAGAATTTGATATTTCTAGCACACTTTTGGCTCAGTTTTTAACTGTGCCAGATTTGGACAAACAGGAATACTTCTGGCACACTTTTAAACCGTGCCAGAATTTGATATTTCTGGCACACTTTTGGCACAGTTTTTAACTGTGCCAGATTCAGAACAGTTTAAATTTTTTTGGCACAGTTCAAAATCGTGCTAAAATATGATACACTTTTGCCACGGTGTTGAACTGTGCCAAATTTTTTATAAAAAAAAAAATATTTGAAAGCACAAAATTCACAAATTAATAATATTGCAAGTTGTTAATAAATTAATGTACATACAAACTTCAAAATATTACAAGTCTTTAATAGTTCACATGCCTAAAAAAAATTGGGCAGAGTTTCCTCTATTTTTTGGACATTCCAAAACCTGTTAATACAAAACCTGCCTAATATAAAGCCCGCACGGCCACAAAATATAACAATTAACTTACAAAAGCCTGCACGGCCATAAAACTCAACAATAAAACAATAAAAGACCGCACGACCATTACACAAAAAAATGGAATCATAAATAAATCCCTTGTTGTAAACCATAGAGTTCTCTGTGTGTTCCACGTGAATAAATGCCAATGATAAACTGTTATGCTGCAAACAAAATAGGATACAAAAAAGATACGATATTAGTAACCCAATAATTTGCAAAATTTTTTTTTACTCAAACTATAAAATTACATATATGAGTGTAAATTATCATCATACTCTCAAACCGAGAGACCCAGGACTACGCGGTCAGTTCCTACAAGTTACATCGGTCCTGTGCGAGGTGTTCGTGCCTCCTACGGGGTCGTTGGGGGGCTGGTTTGGGTTTTCACCCTTTAACGGCATGTTTTTAAGTCTAAGTGTGATTTTTACAAATTAGCGTCATACTCTCAAATCGGGAGACCCGAGACTACGCGGTCAGTTCCTACAAGTTACATTGATCCCGTGCGAGGTGTTCGTGCCTCCTACGGGGTCGTTGGGAGGCTGGCTTGGGTTTTCACCCTTTAACGGCATGTTTTTAAGTCTAAGTATGATTTTTGCAAATTATCACCATACTCTCAAACCGAGAGACCCGGGACTACGCGATCAGTTCCTACAAGTTACATTGGTCCCGTGCGAGATATTCGTGCCTCCTACGGGGTCGTTTGGGGGTTGGTTTGGGTTTTCACCCTTTAACGGCATGTTTTTAAGTCTAAATGTGATTTTTGCAAATTATCGTCATACGCTCTAACCGGGAGACCCGAGACTACGCGGTCAGTTCCTACAAGTTACATTGGTCCCGTACGACTTGTTCGTGCCTCCTACGGTGTCGTTTGGGGGGCTGGTTTGGGTTTTCACCCTTTAACGTCTTGTTTTTAAGTCTTAGTGTGATTTTTGCAAATCATCGTCATACTCTCAAACCAGGAGACTCGGGACTACGCGGTCAGTTCCTACAAGTTACATTGGTCCCGTACGAGGTGTTCGTGCCTCCTACGGGGTCGATGGGGGGTTGGTTTGGGTTTTCACCCTTTAACGGCTTGTTTTCAAGTCTAAGTGTGATTTTTGCAAATTATCGTCGTACTTTCCAACCAGGAGACCCGGGACTACGCGGTCAGTTCCTACAAGTTACATTGGTCCCGTGCAAGGTGTTCGTGCCTCCTACGGAGTCGTTGGGAGGCTCACATGGGTTTTCACCCTTTAACGGCATGTTCTTAAGTCTAAGTGTGATTTTTGCAAATTATCGTCATACTCTCAAACCGGGAGAACTGGAACTACGCGGTCAACTCCTACAAGTTACATTGGTCCCGTACGAGGTGTTGGTGCCTCCTACGGGGTCGTTTGGGGGGATGGTTTTGGTTCTCACCTTTTAACGGCTTGTTTTTAAGTCTAAGTGTGATTTTTGATAATTATCGTCATACTCTCAAATCGGGAGACCTGAGACTACGCAGTCAGTTCCTATAAGTTACATTGGTCCCGTGCGATGTGTTCGTGCCTCCTACGGGGTCGTTGGGAGGCAGATTTGGGTTTCCACCCTTTAATGGCATGTTTTTAAAAGTGTGATTTTTGCAAATTATCATCATACTCTCAAACCGAGAGACCCGGGACTACACGATCAGTTCCTACAAGTTACATTGGTCCCGTGCGAGGTGTTCGTGCCTCCTACGGGGTCGTTGGGGGGCTGGTTTGGGTTTCCACCCTTTAACGGCATGTTTTTAAGTCTAAGTGTGATTTTTGCAAATTATCGTCATACTCTCAAACCGGGAGACTTGAGACTACGCGGTCAGTTCCTACAAGTTACATTGGTCCCGTACGAGGTGCTTGTGCCTCATACGGGGTCGTTTGGGGGCTGGTTCGGATTTTCACCCTTTAACGGCTTGTTTTTAAGTCTAAGTGTGATTTTTGCAGATCAACATCATACTCTAAAACTGGGAGACCCGGGACTACGCGGTCAGTTCCTACAAGTTACATTGGTCCCGTGCGAGGTGTTTGTGCCTTCTACGGGGTCGTTTGGGGGGCTAGTTTGGGTTTTCACCCTTTGAGGGCATGTTTTTAACTCTAAGTGTGATTTTTGCAGATTATCGTCATACTTTTAAACTAAGCGACCCGGGACTACGCGGTCCGTTCGTACAAGTTACATTGGTCCTGTGCGAGGTGTTCGTGCCTCCGACGGGGTCGTTTGGGGGCTGGTTTGGGTTTTCACCCTTTAATGGCTTGTTTTTAAGTCTAAGTGTGATTTTTCGAAGTTATCGTCATACTCTAAAACCGTGAGACCCGGGACTACGCGGTCAGTTCCTACAAGTTACACTGGTCCCGTGCGAGGTGTTCGTGCCCCCTACGGGGTCGTTTGGGGGCTGGTTTAGGTTTTCAGCCTTTAACGGCATGTTTTAAACTCTAAGTGTGATTTTTGCAAATTATCGTCATACTCTCAAACCGGGAGACACGAGACTACGCGGTCAGTTCCTACAAGTCACATTGGTCCCGTGCGAGGTGTTCGTGCCTCCTGCGGGGTCGTTGTGAGGCTGGTTTGGGTTTTCACCCTTTAACGGCATGTTTTTAAGTCTAAGTGTGATTTTTACAAATTATCGTCATACTCTCAAACCGAAAGACCCGGGACTACGCGGTTAGTTACTACAAGTCACATTGGTCCCGTGCGAGGTGTTCGTGCCTCCTACGGGGTCGTTTGGGGGCTGGTTTGGATTTTCACCCTTTAACGGCATGTTTTTAAATCTAAGTGTGATTTTTGCAAATTATCTTCATACTCTCAAACCGAGAGACATGGGACTACACGGTCAGTTCCTACAAGTTACATTGGTCCCGTACGAGGTGTTCGTGCCTCTTACGGGGTCGTTGGGGGGCTGGTTTGGGTTTCCACCCTTTAACGGCATGTTTTTAACTATAAGTGTGATTTTTGCAGATTATCGTCATACTCTCAAATCGAGAGACCCAGAACTACGCGATCAGTTCCTACAAGTTTCATTGGTCACGTGCAAGGTGTTCGTGCCTCCTACGGGGTCGTTTGGGGCCTGGTTTGGATTTTCAACCTTTAGGGGCATGTTTTTAACTCTAAGTGTGATTTTTGCAGATTATCGTCATACTCTCAAACCAAGCGACCCGGGACTACGCGGTCCGTTCCTACAAGTTACATTGGTCCTGTGCAAGGTGTTCGTGCCTCCTACGAGGTCGTTTAGGTTTTCACCCTTTAACGTCTTATTTTTAAGTCTAAGTGTGATTTTTGGAAATTATCGTCATACTCTCAAACCGTGAGACCCGGGACTACGCGGTCAGTTCCTACAAGTTGCATTGGTCCCGTGCGAGGTAATCGTGCCTCCTACGTGGTCGTTTGGGGCCTAGTTTGGGTTTTCACCCTTTAACGGCTTGTTTTTAAGTCTAAGTGTGATTTTTGGAAATTATCGTCATACTCTCAAACCGTGAGACTCGGAACTACGCGGTCAGTTCCTACAAGTTACATTGGTCCCGTGCGAGATGTTCGTGCCCCCTACGGGGTCGTTTGGGAGGTGGTTTGGGTTTTCACCATTTAACGGCTTATTTTTAAGTTTAAGTGTTAATTTTTGCAAATTATCGTCATATTCTTAAACCGGGAGATCCGGGACTACGCGATCAGTTCCAACAATTTACGTTGGTCCCGTGTGAGGTGTGCGCGCCTCCTACGGGGTCGTTTGGGGGGTGGTTTGGGTTTTCACCCTTTAACGGCTTGTTTTTAAGTTTAAGTGCTGATTGTTGCAAATTATTGTCATATTCTCAAACCGGGAGACTCGGGAATACGCGGTCAGTTCCTACAAGTTACATTGGTCCCGTGCGAGGTGTACGTGCCTCAAACGGGGTTGTGGGGGGGATGGTTTGGGTTTTCACCCTTTAACGGCTTGTTTTTAAGTCTAAGTGTGATTTTTACAAATTATCGTCATACTCTCAAACCGGGAGACCCGGGACTACACGGTCAGTTCCTACAAGTTACATTGGTCCCGTACGAGGTGTTCGTGCCTCTTACGGGGTCGTTGGGGGATGGTTTGGGTTTCCACCCTTTAACGGCATGTTTTTAACTCTAAGGGTGATTTTTGCAGATTATCGTCATACTCTCAAATCGAGAGACCCGGGACTACGCGATCAGTTCCTACAAGTTACATTGGTCCCGTGCGAGGTGTTCGTGCCTCCTACGGGGTCGTTTGGGGCTGGTTTGGGTTTTCAACCTTTAAGGGCATGTTTTTAACTCTAAGTGTGATTTTTGCAGATTATCGTCACTCTCTCAAACCAAGCGACCTGGGACTACGCGGTCCGTTCCTACAAGTTACATTGGTCCTCTGCGAGGTGTTCGTGCCTCCTCCGGGGTCGTTTGGGTTTTCACCCTTTAACGTCGTGTTTTTAAGTCTAAGGGTGATTTTTTGAAAATTATCGTCATCATCTCAAACCGTGAGACCCGGGACTACGCGGTCAGTTCCTACAAGTTGCATTGGTCCCAGTGCGAGGTGTTCGTGCCTCCTACGTGGTCGTTTGGGGGCTGGTTTGGGTTTTCACCCTTTAACGGCTTGTTTTTAAGTCTAAGTGTGATTTTTGGAAATTATCGTCATACTCTCAAACCGTGAGACCCGGAACTACGCGGTCAGTTCCTACAAGTTACATTGGTCCCGTGCGAGGTGTTCGTGCCCCCTACGGGGTCGTTTGGGAGGTGGTTTGGGTTTTCACCATTTAACGGCTTGTTTTTAAGTTTAAGTGTTAATTTTTGCAAATTATCATCATATTCTTAAACCGGGAGATCCGGGACTACGCGATCAGTTCCAACAATTTACGTTGGTCCCGTGTGAGGTGTGCATGCCTCCTACGGGGTCGTTTGGGGGGTGGTTTGGGTTTTCACCCTTTAACGGCTTGTTTTTAAGTTTAAGTGCTGATTTTTGCAAATTATTGTCATATTCTCAAACCGGAAGACCCGGGAATACGCGGTCAGTTCCTACAAGTTACATTGGTCCCGTGCGAGGTGTACGTGCCTCAAACAGGGTCGTTTGGGGGATGGTTTGGGTTTTCACCCTTTAACGGCTTGTTTTTAAGTTTGTTAATTTTTGCAAATTATCGTCATATTCTCAAACCGGGAGACCTGGGACTACGCGGTCAGTTCCAACAATTTACGTTGGTCCTGTGCGAGGTGTGCGTGACTCTTATATTGTCATATTCTCTAACGGTATGTTTTTAATCAATTTAGAACGTTTATCGATTTTAGAAAATTTTGACATAGTTTCATTTGTTTTTTCGTTAAATCCAACATGTTTTAACATTTAAAATAAACTCAACAGCAACAGCAAATTCCAAAACCAAACCACCAGCAAGTTCCTTCCACCAATTTAACTAAATAATCTCATAAAGTAAGCCATGAAGTGATTTTCAAACTTTAAAAGGAATGATCAGATATAGAATTAAAAAAGACAAACTATAAATGTTGAGTAGAAATAATTCATTGCATTTTAAAAGGTTAATAAATGGGTACTAAATAATAATTACCTGTAGTAACTTGATTAAGATTGGATGGAACTGGCCTGAGTTGAACATTTGTAAAACAAAACCAAACAAATCACTGGCAGCCTATGCTGGCCTTTTGATCTCCAAACCTCCCCAATACCTGTATTCAATTCCCACCCAGCACTGGATCAAACTCTTTAATATTACAGTACCCATATATGATTATACACACATGTGTGTGAAATTGATAACATGTCCCTTTTATGAGTATAATTGGGTATCATTATGTGCCATTAGGACACGCGTTATATTGTGCTTTATTATACGGATATGTATGGATATTAATTAACACATTTGTGCATATAGTGAATAATCTACCTTTGATTGTGCTTAAGATGTATTGAATTGATCTAGAGAGCTTTATTATATGGATATGTATGGATATTAATTAACACATTTGTGCATATAGTGAATAATCTACCTTTGATTGTGCTTAAGATGTATTGAATTGATCTAGAGATCAAAGATTGTGATGGAAGATGATCATGGTTAATCTTTTTAAGCTTAATTTAGATGTTTTAAAATTATCGTCATATTTTCAAAGAGGTAGAAAACTACACGAAACACCGAGTATAATAACATTGATATGGCGAAAAAAAAAGGGCATAGAATAATAGTGATTGTAGTAGTAGTAGTAGATTCAACTAGACAATCACAAAAATCAAAACCCATTTACAACACTAAAGTGCTCACCTAGATTCATCAGTTCAAATGTGATCTAATATTTCCAATCATCAATCCCTGTAATCGTCAATGCCTTATCAAGAAAACCCATCCGGTGCTCTTGTTCAGCCAAATTTCCTAAACACCCACAAAATCATAGATACATACAAATTCAATAGCGTTTCAGAAGTTAGTTGTTAAGATTATCCCAAATTGATGAATCCAATCCATATCCGAGTCTAAAATTTGATTATGCCCAACGTACCAATTAGAGAAGCCTTCGCATACTCCATGTTTAGCCAAAACTCCAAGTGTAGCAAGCATCTTCCTCTTATGATTTCTCTAATAGTCCCTGTTTAGCCAAACCCAATCAAATTCAAAAGTTAATCATCAATTCAAGTGTGAAATAAAACAGTATTTGCAATTGATGAATCAAAAGTTAATCATCAATTCAAGTATTTGCAATTGATGGACATTTTGTTGTTCAATATACAAAATTTTGATACATCATTTTCCAATAACTAAACGGAGTTGAATGATAGCATCTTACATAGAGATACAAATGACTATAAGAACAGTATTGAAACATAGATACATGTAACTGTTTCAACGATAGTGACAACTTCATTACGAAGAATAAATAATGCTTTTGAAATAGATGACTAATTCAACACAACTGATTTACCTAATCCGATTCGAACATCAAAAGACTCTTCACATGGTCACCCCTTATTTCCATCACCTTTGAGCATCTTGAAAGTTAAGAAAATATTAAAAAACCAAATAAATACATACACAGATGATACATAAATTTAGACTTTCATACTTTTTTAGGTTAAAACATATAAGATGTGCAAAACATACCTTTTTTTCACAAAAAATAATTGAACTATTTAAATTCTTAGAATAATGCTCTCAAAACTTCAAAATTTTAGAAGCAATTTCACTAGATTCAATTAAACACCCCTAATTCATAAAACTCTAGCTTATCAGTATACACACACACACACACGTATAATCCAACATATTAAATAAAAAAAAACACAACAATTCATAAAACTCTAGCTTATCAATGCTTATTTTATACACGAATTTGAAAAGAAAAAAGGGCATTGAAATGGAAGGGCTTATTATTACCTTAACCTCATTCTTGGACAAAATTGGCCCAGCCTTATCTCACCTTCTTCCATGTCCGTTTCTTTCCTCGTCATTTCCTCTTCCACTTCATTTCCAATTTTTCTTCCCTCGTCACCATCATCATCATAACTACTATGACATTCAAACAATTTATTATTTCACATTATAAGCAAGGAGTGACTTGGGATTTTTCGACGTAAATTGTAATTTTTTTTATAGTTTAAATAGCCAGTTGTATTTCATTCACATTGGAATTTCTTATCCCATAAATGGTCCAGCATCAGAAAAGGTAGAATTTAATTCACAATTATCATTAGCACGAGTCTTCAACTTTTCCATTAAAGTTTTCGTATGTTAAATTTAATTTAATAGAGGTTCAACATAAATTCCAAACAAATCCATAAAAATTTACCTTAGTACCTCCGTCGATAATGATGGGATGATCGCAGAGGTAAAGATACAACTCTTTCTTTGACCCAAACACCAGCGGACAATCATCTTGATCCGAACGACCAATCATCTCCTGATAATCAGGAGGCAAAATCTCTCCCAAACAGCGTCAGATTCCGCCGCCGACCGAAAAGTAGACGCTACAAGAGACATGCGACACGCATCCCTAGGACTCGTAAGAGACGCTGCGGAGGCGTACCACTTCGAGGTCGGGGTCGAATCTCCATTGACGGCGGTGGGTGGGTTGGTCCCAGGAAGAATCGGCTGAGAAAAACTAGGGGGATTTCTTGAACGTGAGAGAGAGAGAGAGAGATAGAGATAGAGATAGAGAGAGAGAGAGAGAGAGCGGGAGAGGATAGAGAGCGGGAGACCAAAACTAATCGAGGGAGGTAATTTTTTTTAGGATATTTATATTTTAGCAAAGTGTTACTAATTTGGCACACTTTTAAACGGTGTCAAAATTTGGCACTGCTTAAAAGTGTGCCAGATTATCATTAAACCGTGCCAAAATTTGGCACAGTTTTAAACTGTGCCAGATTTTTAACATCAAGGTGTGCCAAATTGGTGTTTTTGGTGTAGTGCTGGGTCCCGAAAGAATATCAGCACGCTCCACGTGCCCCTCCGGATAATGGGCCGCCGCTTGCCCAGCTTCCAATGCCAAACATTGCCCAGCCTGTGGCTAACCTGCCTGTGGTCGCTGATCCAAAGGAGGAGGAGTTGAATAAAGTCAAAGAAGATCTTAAGATGCTCACTAAGAAGTTCGACCAGGTCCGAATCTCTAGGAATTACATGAACTACACCCATATGTCTCCTTATCCTAAAGCAAGGTTACCCTAGAAGTTCAAGATGCCAAACATCAAGAAATTCGGAGGGAGTGGTCCCCCAATTGTTCATCTTCGTAGTTATCATCGTTCCATGACTCTCCTAGGGGCTTCTGAAGAGGTGATGGCCCAACTGTTTTAATAAACTTTGAAGGACAGTGCTCTCCGATGGTTTTTATCTCTTGAGGAATCCAGAATCCGTAGCTGGGAGGATGTAGCCCAAGAATTCATATTGCAGTACAAGTACAATGAAGAGCTCGAGGTCACCCGTCGTGATTTAGAGCTGCTCAAATAAAACTCTGGAGAATCAGTCAGTAACTTTATAGCCCGATGGAGGGAAAAAGCAGCTACCATGACCAATCAGCCGTCTGAGGAAGAACAAGTCAACATAGTGAAGAAGAATTTCTTGCCCCATGTCCGAGCAACCATGGGAGGACAGTACTACCCCCACTTTCGAGCTCTCAGAGAAGCCGGAGTAGAAATCGAGGAAGGTCTTGCAAAACAGAAGTTGAACCGAAGAAGGTGACCGGACAGTTCACCCCTAGAAAGTATGATAAGCCTGCTAATGCTACAGTCTCAACCATCAACAACATCTCTTAACCAACCACATCATGGGCACCAGAAAGCCGCCCTGCCCCCGTCCGAAGGGAATACACTGAGCTTCATGCTCCCCTCTCTAAATTTTACCAAGCCCTGTTAAGTCGAAACCTTATAAAACCCTTGGATCCCCGGTCGTTACCAAACCCACTCCCAAAAAACTTCAAGACCGATGCTCATTGCGCCTTTCACCAAACAGCTGGCCATACCACCGACCAATGCTTTCACCTTTAGAACATAATCCAAGATCTCATCGATCGGGGTACCATCGCCCCACCAGCCAATCCTAAGCCAAACACTACTCATAACCCACTCCCAAATCACACCAATGCCATCTTCTTGGAAGAAAACCTGAATTTCAATCCATCAACTCAAATCACACCCCTATACCCTCCTAAACCTCTTCAAATTTTCCCATATTTCCTCCTACACCCTACTAGCCCCGCTGATCAGGCACTGTCACTTCTTACCAGAGCGTGCATCATTGTCCGGACCTGTTATGAAAGTGGAAGTATGGAATTGTTAGAGGTATTGAATCAACTCCTAGAGTTCGGGCTGAAATTGCCCTCACAGATGATTATCGATTGTTAGAGGTTCAGCGCGCTATTTTTGGAAGCACGAAAATGGGCTCGAGAATCAGATAGATGGGTGGTACCAACCGATGAAGTCAGCTTATATGATGTTGTCCAGATCATGGCGGAAGCATTCAGGCAAACTAACAACATTTGCAGTATCACCGAGTTACTTGACACTTGGAAGCTACAAGGGCGCCTGATCCCTTCACCCTTACACATCCCCACAGAATGGGATGACCTATATAAGGAGGCCGTTGAAGTTGTGGAATGCATTAATTTCACGAGGGAAAATAGAATTGTTGCCACCGGAAGGGGGGAAGAATTTGAAGTTTCAAATGAAGAACAAGCTTCAGGGGGAAATGGCCCAGTAGCCGACATATGTGGGATGATATCATTTGAAGAACTCCTCGGAGAAAAAAAATAGGGTGGCAGAACAACCTGAGATTGATGAGGAAACTGGATTTAAGTTTTTCCCTTCTTCAGTAAATCACATGACCAGATCTGGGAGACATTATCAAATTCCAAACTCACTACCAGCAAATGACAAGGGGAAGGGTGTTGAAGACCTTCCTATGCCAGAAATGACCCTCGAGGAGAGCAAGATCCTCGATTAACTGAAGAAAACTCAAGCTAACATCACTCTATGGGGGCTTTTCATGTCTTCCCAGCAACACAAAAATGCTTTAATCAAGTTGTGCACAGGACCCATAGTTCCTCCTTCTACCACACCAGAAGAAGCGATGAATTTGGTCGGGTCCTTAACCTCCACCCGAATGCTGTCATTTTCTAAAGAGGAAATCCCCAAAATTGGGGCGAATTACAATCATGCACTCAACATATCCATCGAAGTTATGGGGAAGGTGGCGCCGCTTTCTCTCGTTGATAACGGATCCGCTTTGAATGTCTTCCCACTGAGAACCTTCAAATGTCTAGGCTTAAAAGAAAGTGACCTCGCTCCAACCTCCGCTGCCGTGCGCGCCTACGATAATACCCGTCGGGAGGTGATGGGATCCATAAAACTTGCAATAGGGGTTGGACTTATAAACCCTGTCGTCGAATTCACAGTCATTGATATCCCGGCCTGTTTCAACCTGTTGCTCGGACAACCCTGGCCCCACAGTATAAAGGGTGTCTCTTCCTCATTCCATCAGAAATTGAAGTTCTTCGCCGATGGGCGAGTCATCACCATCTTGGGTGACGACGATAACGGAGAGGGTGCAGGCACCAATAGTCTGATCCTCGAGATACAGTATGGGTCAAATGATATGCTCCTATCAGGATTTCGAGTTGAGCCACCTCTACTCCCGGCAGGGGACGATTTCAAAGAAAGGGTTTGTCCAGAATACGACCCTCATGGCAATGTCAATGTGATTCAGATGTTCAGAAACATGACTTCATGCCCGGAATGGGGCTAGGACAAAGACATCAAGGGATACTGGAGCCCATCGAACTGAAGAAAGCTTTCCCTCCTTGCGGCTTGGGATATCAACCATCAGAACAAGAGCTCAGAATGATTTGCCAATCTCGATCAAAGAAAGGGTTAGACTGCGTTCAAACTATCTCGGGAGATTAAAGAGGGTGAAGACTTCCCCTTTTGCGGCTTATTAGAACCGTGGTATGACCATACAGATAAGAAAATGAATCCTGGAATGGAGATCTTCTTCAAAGATAGCTACCCATGGGCCGAAAGTTTCCCACACCACGTACAACTGCTCATCAAAAATATCAAATAGACTGAGGAAAGTGATTTTAAAGATTCCTTCAACTTGCAGACACTGGGGTTGGCACTCTGCATGGTTCACTCAGGCACTGCATCACTGGACCATTTTCATCTGATTAAAGTTACTGACAAACCTCTCCTCAACTGGCATGCTACGCCAGTTCTACCTCTTAAAATCTCCCCTAACCCCAATGTTTACCCTGTTTCTTCTTCTGTTGTCTATCCTGGATCAAATGTAATCGAGACCTCTTTTGATGAGATTCTCAATGTTATTTTTCCTATCAATGAAATAAACGAAGATTTGAGTATCTTGCTGTGCCTTACATTAATTGTTTAGATTCTAATCACACTTTTGATGATGATGATTTTGCAAATGAATAATTCTTAACTGATTTAAATAAGGTTAATAACAAACAACATAACCACGTTCAAGTTAATGAAGAAGAGACTGTTGTTGTTAATCTCGGTTCTAGTAGCCAACTGTGCGAGATTAGGATAAGGGCCACCCTTGACGAGCATGAGCGCGCACAACTCGAAGAATTGCTAAAGGAGTTCATGGATGTCTTCGCATGGTCCTATGACGACATGCTCGGTATTGATCCTGAAATAGCTCAGCATGAGATCCCCACTCTCCCAGATTACAAGCCAGTTAAACAAAAGTTGAGAAAGCTCCGCACCGAATGGTCGCTTAAGGTCAAAGAAGAGGTGATCAAACAGTTGAATGTGGGTTTCATTCGAGTAATCGAATATCCCATGTGGATAGCCAACATTGTCCCTGTACCAAAATCAGGAGAAAAGGTTCGAATGTGTGTGGATTACCGAGATTTAAACAAAGCCTCTCCGAAGGATGATTATCCGCTACCCAACATCGACATGATTGTGGACAACACAGCCAGTCATGCTCTCAAGTCATTCGTCGACGGGTTTACCGGATACAACCAAATTAAGATGCATCCCGACCACCAAGAGAAAACCGCATTCATCACCCCATGGGGAACCTTTTGCTACACCGTTATGCCATTCGGTCTCAAAAATGTTGGGGCTACCTACCAAAGGGCTTCCACAACCATCCTGCATGACCTGATTCACAAAGAGATCGAGGTTTACGTGGATGATATGATTATCAAGTCCAAAACTAGATAAGGTCATGCTCCTGCTCTACGAAAGTTCTTCGAACGACTGCGACAGTCTCAGATGCGACTTAATCCACAAAAATGCATCTTCGGCGTTACAAAGGGAAAACTCTTAGGATTCATGGTTGAAAAACGTCGCTAATGCCGTTTAACACAAGGTTAAACTGTATAAGCAACTCCGAATGTTTGTTGGAGAAACCCTTTTCTTTTTGAAAACAAAAATTATAAACACGATTTGTTTACAAAGAAACTTATGTACGAGATTAATTAAGATTATGTAATCAGTTTTAAAACTAAGGCAGTTTCAAAAATTAAGCACACTTAAAGAATGAGGTGAGTAGATGAAGATAATCAACACAATGATTTTTAACGTGGTAAAACCTCTCCCAATAGAGGAAACATCCACGGTGACTTCTAAGTCACAAAAACAAAAATCCACTAATAACAAAAATCAGTTACAAACAACACAACATACAAGCACACAAATCAACCTATTCTAAGTTTAGGAATATACCCCCTTGGCTCCTTCTAACTTCTGATAGATCTGATTTGTTGTTGATGTTTCTCCAGTTTGCTAACTTCCTTTGCTTTCGCTTCTTTACGTCGACTCAAATAATCTCAGATCTTAAACACAACACTTCCAGTGTAGTAGTGTGTTAAGTGATGTGAAGTGAATCCTATACACATGCATGAACTCACACACACTTAGATTTACAAACAGTCCTATACAAATTACATATAAAGTCTATATGCAGTGTATTTGTTATTTTTTTTTCTTACAAAACCAAGAACCTTTTTGACCTTTCAAAATAACCCAGATTCCACGGAGATCTTGCTTAAGAAATCGGTCAAGACCTTTCTCAATCAGTTTTGAAAATATTATGGAGATTGAGAACCCTCCAAGTGCGAATCCAACTAGGTCAGGTTAGGTTTTGTAAAAACAGAAACTATAAAACATTTTTCAAACCAAAGCAAAAATGATTTTGAAAATATGTAGATCTAGTGAACAATATAACATGCAGAGTCAGATCTAACGTTTCTATGGAAAAAGAAACTAGATCTTTACTCTAACGTTTAAGTTGTGTAGAAGATCAGAAATCACGAGGTTACAGCAACAATCATGAACAAACCACTCTTTCTTTCTCTCTCAAACACTCAGGTTGTGTTTGGGGTAGGAACTATGAAGGTTTGTTTCTGAGACGAAGTGTTTAGGGTTAGGGTTTGTTAACTGTTTCCCTTTCTCTCTCTTCTCTCTATTTTTTTTCTCCCTTCTCTCAATTCTCTCTTCTCTCTCTTATTTTTTTCTCTCTCAAAGACGAATGACCAAAAGTTCTGTAAGGCTGAGAAGTGAGGGGTATTTATAGTGCCTGAGGAAGGTTCTGGATGATCGATGCAAATCAACGGTTGCGATCAAGTCTTCGAGGGTTTTGACTTGATCCAATGGTTATAGACAAGCGGTGGTTTAAAAGCATTCTGATTGGTTCATATGTATGTACTGGGATTAACCAAGAACGCATGCAGGCCCTTGATAACAAATGATCCAACGATCAATAAAAATGCATCCAGCCCTCTCACATAAGAAACACAAATACATAGGCCCGGAGGAGGACAAGTGTTGGCAGGTTATAGGTTCTCACACGCGCGTCAAAGTAATTACATAACCTCACCCTGAAGTCTCTAGCGCTTTGAGATTGTACCCAACCAAACAATACAGGTGAAATATGAAGTTTGCAAAATAAAATGTTAACCCCAAAAACTTTATTATCCCATTTTATTAATAAAAACAATTATTAAAAAATGTTAAAAAAGTTTAAAAAGGTTTAAAAAAATTATTTAAAATTCCCAAAAAAATTATTAAAACTCCAATTCAAGGGGAATTAAACACACACTCAATATTAGGCAATATTAACACATGTATGCACTTCTAATTGTGTGTAGTGTGATTCATTTTGTATCTTCATAGATCATTGAAGAGGATTAGAGAGTAGGGTTCTGTGGCTTTTTGGATTCTAGGATGGACTACAAATTTTGTCAATATTTCCAAATTAGTTGAGCACTTATACAATATAGACTTAAACAAGTCAAGGGTATAAGGTGCTTCAATCTCCCCCTTTGGAAATATGAGACAAAATCTCCTTTGAGTTAGCTTAAAACTCGTAGGGAACCAAAAATATAAAACCTAATCCTATACAAAAGATTCTATCTACCCATTTCCTAGAAAGACAAAAATTACATAACTCAACTATTTACAAATTTTTACCCTAGAAATGGTAGATAATCAGTAGAAGAGCTTCCTGCAAATATACACACTAAGATCAAGCAGTTTAGATGAAATGTGAACAAGATAATGATCTCATAAAACTCAAATTTCTCCCCCATTTTGTCTCAAATGGACAAAGGGTAAAACTTAAGGTTTTAAGAGTTTATTCAGCGCATACCATGCCTATAGAATTACGCAAATACAGAAATCTGTTATAGTCCAAAGGTTTAGTGAACATGTCTGCAAGTTGCAGATCAGTAGGCAGGTAATGAATTTCTAATTCCTTAGTTTCAACAAGTTCACGAATAAAATGATGCCTGATTTTAATATGTTTAGTTCGCGAGTGTTGAACTGGGTTCTTAGATATGTTAATGGCGCTTTGATTATGACAATACAATTGTAATTGTTCTTCTTTAATCCCATAATCACTTAACATCTGTTTGATCCATAATAATTGAGCACAGCAACTTCCTGCTGCTATATATTCGGACTCAGCCGTAGATAAAGATGTGAAATTCTGTTTTTTGCTACTCCAACCAACTAAATTATTGCCGACATAATAACAGGCACCTGATGTACTTTTACTATCATCAGTACAACCGGCCCAGTCAGCATCAGTATACCCTATGATGGTGCTACAGGTATCTTTAGTGTACCTAAGTCCAAGGTTAAGAGTGCCCTTTATGTATTTAATGATACGTTTAACACTCAATAAATGGCTCTCTTTAGGGTTATTCTGGTAACGAGCACACAGACATACAGCATACATTATGTCTGGTCGTGAGGCAGTTAGGTAGAGTAGGCTACCAATCATACTACGATAGAGTGTGGAATCAACTGACTTTCCAGTTTCATCTTTACATAATTTAACAGTAGTACTCGTAGGCGTTTTGGCGACTTTGGCATTGTCTAAGCCAAATTTCTTAACAAGGTCTAAGGCATACTTGGTTTGAGATACAAACAGACCATCAGAATTCTGTTTCACTTGAAATCCTAAGAAAAGTTGTAGCTCCCCCATAAGGGACATGTGGAATTCCTTATGCATACTAGAAGAGAAGGATTTAACTTCAGAGTATGAAGTTGACCCGAAAATGATGTCGTCTACATAGACTTGGGCGATAATAATGTTTTTGTCAAAATGTTTGACAAAGAGAGTCTGGTCATTTCCTCCTCTCTTAAAACCCTTATCCAACAAAAAGTTGGAAAGGCGTTCATACCAAGCTCTAGGAGCTTGTTTTAAGCCATACAAAGCCTTTTTCAGACGAAAGACATGATTAGGGTATTTAGGATCAATGAACCCTTTGGGTTGTTCTACATATGTCTCTTCGGATAGAATTCCATTTAGGAAAGCAGATTTGACGTCCATTTGATAAAGTGTGAATTTTAAGTAACACGCTATGGCGAAAAGAAGTCGAACAGATTCAAGACGAGTGACAGGGGCAAATGTCTCGCTGAAATCTAATCCTTCTATTTGAGAGTAGCCTTGAGCAACTAGTCTAGCTTTGTTTCTAAGGATTACCCCATTTTCATCAGACTTGTTTTTAAAAATCCAACGTGTTCCAATAACATTTTTATTTTGAGGCCGAGGTACAAGATACCAGACATCGTGAATGAGAAATTGTAAAAGTTCTTCCTGCATAGCAGAAATCCAGTGAGTGTCATTCAAAGCTTCATTAACATTTTTCGGTTCCACAAGGGAAACGAAACATGCGTAATTCGCATAATTTCTTAACTGGGATCTAGTACGAACTGGCTCATTAATATTACCGACCACGTTGTCAATGGGATGATCTTTAGATACCCAGCTAGGTACTTCTGGATTCTCAATAGGTAATGAGTCATCTATTTCTGGTGAATCAGTTTTGAAATCATTTTCAGATTCAACCACAATAGGTGATTCAGATATCTTATTTTCGACAATAGTGTCACTTACGATTACATTTATCGATTCCATAAGAGCCTTAGTACGCAAATTGTATATACGATAAGCACGACTATTTGGAGAATATCCTAAGAAGATGGCTTTATCACCTCGAGTTTCGAATTTAGACAGATGTTCTCTATCTTTACAGACATAACACTGACTTCCGAAGGTTCTTAGGTATTTAAGGTTAGGCTTCTTACCGTACCACAACTCATAAGGGGTTTGTCTCGAGTTTTTCCTAAGATAGACTCTATTAGTGATGTGACAGGCTGTTCTAATGGATTCTACCCAGAAGTATTTAGGTAGGGATTTAGCATGCAACATGACACGTGCCATCTCTTAAAGAGTTCGGTTTTTCCTTTCAGCAATACCATTCTGCTGAGGAGTTTTAGGGGCACTAAATTCATGTTTGTAACCGTTGTAGTCACAATATTCAACTATTCCTGTGTCTATGAACTCTCCTCCTCTATCACTACGAATGCGATTGACTTGTGTGTCCTTCTCATTTTCAATTCTTAGAAGAATTTTCAAAAAATTCTGAAACGTGTCAGATTTATGTTTTAAGAAGGCAACCCAAGTGAATCGTGTGAAGTCATCAACCATGACAAGGATATAACTGTGTCCACAAAGACTAACAGTTCTAGAGGGACCAATAAGATCCATATGGATGAGATCTAAAGGTCTAGAGGTAAGGATGTCTTTAACCTTTTTATGCGAAGTCTTAACTATTTTCCCTTTCTGGCAATGACCACAGACAACACTGGAAATAGATTTAATTTTAGGAATACCTCTAACTATCTCTTGACTAGACAATCTACCAAGGATATCATAACTTAAGTGACCCATACGATTATGCCAGATCTCATTGTCATCCATTCTGACAATGTTACAGGTTTCAGAACTAGTCTTGACAGTATAACAATTGTCAGGTGTTCTAAATCCTGTAATAATGCATTCACCTTTATCATTTAAAATTTTACAATTGTTCTTTGAAAAGGTGACAGTATGGTCAGAGTCACAAAATTGTGATATACTTAGGAGGTTGGCTTTAAGGCCTTTAACTAATAGAACATTTTCAAGAACAGGCATACCTTCTTCTTTTAGGGTTCCTTTACCTATGATCTGAGACGAGACACCATCACCAAAAACTACTTTCCCACCAGCGAACCTGGTTTTGTTTAGAAGTTTTGTTTCATCTCCTGTCATATGTTTGGAACATCCTGAATCTAAGTACCAACCAGATGAAGTGTGTTCAGCTTTGAAAGCAGTGATGACAATATTACACTTCATTTGGGGTAAAAGATCCTCTTTTCTAACCCAAATAGCTCTAGTTTTAATTTTGCGCAAGTTTGCTCTCATTTGATAAAATTTTCTAGACTCAGTTTTTTGTCGAAAAATATTTGGAGCAGCAAACTGACTGTTGTAAAAAGGTTGAGCTTTTGGTTTAGGAAAGTTTCTGGGAGCCTTTATCTTAAATGAACTGTTAGTTTTGGTCTTTCTATTTCTGTAGTTAGAGTTCTTATCAGGTTGTCTTGGAAGAACATAGTTGTTACGACTCTGCCTAGAATAGTTAAAGTTCTTATAGACAGAAGTATTGTACATAGGGGTGTTTAGACGCCTAGAATAACAACCTTCAAAGGAGTGACCATAAATGTCACAGTAGGAGCAATATTGATTGCTTGAAGGATGAATTTCCTTAGGAAAACTTCTAAAGATAGGTTTGACAACATTCTGTTCAGAAGTGGTATTCCTAGGAGGTATGGTCTTATACGTAGGTTCAGCCTTTCTGATCAAAGGACAAACGTATTTAGTCTTAAGTGCAGTCTCAGCTTTAGAGGTACTAGACTCACCAATGTCTCTCAGTTGTTGTTTTTGATCAAATTCATTTTTAATCAAATGAAAGTCTGGACATGTTTCAATTGGTCTTTTGCCACCAGACACAAACTTAATAGGTTCAAGTTTAGTAGTTTGTGGTTTGTTCTTAGGGAAAAATCCAATACCGGTTCTATCATCAGAATTGGTCTTGGAGTCAACAACAAAGTCAGTAAAACAATTTGAATTGTTTTCAAACTTAGAAAACTTTTTGAAAACAGTTGTTGCCTTTGTTTTTGCTTCCTCCAATTCTAATAATGTTCCCTTATATTTCATTTCCAGAATTTCATTAGTTTTAGTCAACTCTTTTAATTTTTTATCAAAAGTTTCAATTTCAGATTGATGAGACAGACACTGGTTAGTGTACTCTTCAGCATTCAACTTCACAATAAGACTTAGATCATCTAATTTCTTAGTAAGGTCTCTAACAGTCTTCTCCAGTCTAGTGCCTTTTTTAAGAGTTTTCGCATACAAGGTATGGATATCAGGGAGGTCATCTGTGTCTGAGTGGCTAAGTGAAGTGTGTGTAGTGACCCCTAACGATTCAGTTTTAGTACTCACGCACCCATTTGCATCGTCATTATCGAGATCACTTTGACTCACACACACGGAACTAGAACTAGCAACATTTTCAGACAATAAGGCATCTAGGCCAATCAAAGCAGTATTCACACAAGCAGAAGTAGGAGCATCATTATCACACACAGGCATATCATCATTGTAAATGATCTTGGCATAAAAGGACATGCAAGGGTCAAGAACATCTGATGACTCAAGTTCCTCTTCATCAGAGTCACTTGAATCATCCCAAGTTTTACAAACATTGGCTCTATTGTGTGTGTTGGCTTTATTCAGATTAACTCTGCAGTCGTGTGCAATGTGACCTAGTTTCCCACATCTAAAACATTCAATCTTTTTAAGGTCTCTAGTGGGTCTGGAATTGTTGTCCTTAGAATGTTTGTCAAGTCCTCTCTCATGAGGTTTGGGATTAGACAGAACAGGATAATTAGGCTTGCCTTGTTTAGTAGCCTGTTTGTTTCGAAATTTAACAATTTTCTTAAATTGTTTAGACATTAAGGCAATCTGATTATCTAGTTTGTCTATATCACACTCCTCATCAGAGTCCGTGTTGGTCAAATTGGACTCAAGCTTAGGTATCTTAGAAGCAAAACTCAAGTTAGAGTTAGGTTATTTTCTTTGAGAATGATTCAATTGTTTCTTAAAGTCTAATTCCATTTCCACAGTCCTAAGTTTGCTACTGAGTAACTCAGGAGTAAGGTTTTGATCATTCATTTCCTCAATAGCATACCTCTTACTGTCGAACTTTTGTGGTAATGACCTTAGGATTTTAGAAACAATTTCATTTCTATCATAAGTAATACCATTAGCATGCAACTTAGTGACTATATCAGTTAAGTTCATGTAAAAATCATCAAAAGATTCAGACTCGGACATGATCAAAGAGTTGTACTGCTGGATAAGCATTTGGGTTTTAGCAGCTTTGACTCTTGAGTCTCCTTCATGTGCAGTGATTAATGTGTCCCATGCTTCCTTAGAAGTGGCACAAGATGAGATTCTTTTGAACTCATACTCATTAATGGACATAAAAATGGCATTCTTGCCTTTATTGTTATTTCGAGAAGTGGTTTTCTCTTCTTGGGTAAATTCATTCAAGATTTTCTTTACCCTCTCATCACTTCCTTCAGTGGCTGGTTTTGTAGGATAAGTGTATCCATTTTCGATAATATCCCAGACATCATCTCCTAAAGTCCCTTGGATGAAGGCAACCATCCTTACTTTCCAGTAAGCAAAGTTGTTTCCATCAAAGAGAGGAGGTCTGGACAGATTACCAAACCTTTCATTCTTCTCGTCCATAGTTAGGTTTTTCAGAAAACGATTTCAGAAACACAAGATCTTTGAAATAAAAAAAAGTTAACAGGGCTCTGATACCAATTGAAAAACGTCGCTAATGCCGTTTAACACAAGGTTAAACTGTATAAGCAACTCCGAATGTTTGTTGGAGAAACCCTTTTCTTTTTGAAAACAAAAATTATAAACACGATTTGTTTACAAAGAAACTTATGTATGAGATTAATTAAGATTATGTAATCAGTTTTAAAACTAAGGCAGTTTCAAAAATTCAGCACACTTAAAGAATGAGGTGAGTAGATGAAGATAATCAACACAATGATTTTTAACGTGGTAAAACCTCTCCCAATAGAGGAAACATCCACGGTGACTTCTAAGTCACAAAAAAAAAAATCCACTAATAACAAAAATCAGTTACAAACAACACAACATACAAGCACACAAATCAACCTATTCTAAGTTTAGGAATATACCCCCTTGGCTCCTTCTAACTTCTGATAGATCTGATTTGTTGTTGATGTTTCTCCAGTTTGCTAACTTCCTTTGCTTTCGCTTCTTTACGTCGACTCAAATAATCTCAGATCTTAAACACAACACTTCCAGTGTAGTAGTGTGTTAAGTGATGTGAAGTGAATCCTATACACATGCATGAACTCACACACACTTAGATTTACAAACAGTCCTATACAAATTACATATAAAGTCTATATGCAGTGTATTTGTTATTTTTCTTTCTTACAAAACCAAGAACCTTTTTGACCTTTCAAAATAACCCAGATTCCACGGAGATCTTGCTTAAGAAATCGGTCAAGACCTTTCTCAATCAGTTTTGAAAATATTATGGAGATTGAGAACCCTCCAAGTGCGAATCCAACTAGGTCAGGTTAGGTTTTGTAAAAACAGAAACTATAAAACATTTTTCAAACCAAAGCAGAAATGATTTTGAAAATATGTAGATCTAGTGAACAATATAACATGCAGAGTCAGATCTAACGTTTCTATGGAAAAAGAAACTAGATCTTTACTCTAACGTTTAAGTTGTGTAGAAGATCAGAAATCACGAGGTTACAACAACAATCATGAACAAACCACTCTTTCTTTCTCTCTCAAACACTCAGGTTGTGTTTGGGGTAGGAACTATGAAGGTTTGTTTCTGAGACGAAGTGTTTAGGGTTAGGGTTTGTTAACTGTTTCCCTTTCTCTCTCTTCTCTCTATTTTTTTTCTCTCTTCTCTCAATTCTCTCTTCTCTCTCTTATTTTTTTCTCTCTCAAAGACGAATGACCAAAAGTTCTGTAAGGCTGAGAAGTGAGGGGTATTTATAGTGCCTGAGGAAGGTTCTGGATGATCGATGCAAATCAACGGTTGCGATCAAGTCTTCGAGGGTTTTGACTTGATCCAATGGTTATAGACAAGCGGTGGTTTAAAAGCATTCTGATTGGTTCATATGTATGTACTGGGATTAACCAAGAACGCATGCAGGCCCTTGATAACAAATGATCCAACGATCAATAAAAATGCATCCAGCCCTCTCACATAAGAAACACAAATACATAGGCCCGGAGGAGGACAAGTGTTGGCAGGTTATAGGTTCTCACACGCGCGTCAAAGTAATTACATAACCTCACCCTGAAGTCTCTAGCGCTTTGAGATTGTACCCAACCAAACAATACAGGTGAAATATGAAGTTTGCAAAATAAAATGTTAACCCCAAAAACTTTATTATCCCATTTTATTAATAAAAACAATTATTAAAAAATGTTAAAAAAGTTTAAAAAGGTTTAAAAAAATTATTTAAAATTCCCAAAAAAATTATTAAAACTCCAATTCAAGGGGAATTAAACACACACTCAATATTAGGCAATATTAACACATGTATGCACTTCTAATTGTGTGTAGTGTGATTCATTTTGTATCTTCATAGATCATTGAAGAGGATTAGAGAGTAGGGTTCTGTGGCTTTTTGGATTCTAGGATGGACTACAAATTTTGTCAATATTTCCAAATTAGTTGAGCACTTATACAATATAGACTTAAACAAGTCAAGGGTATAAGGTGCTTCAATCACATACAGGGATATCATGGATTGATGAGATGAGCTAGCCCTTCTGGTGGCAAGGCCGTCTTGATGAGCTAGCCCTTCTGGATGAAAGAAGATTAAAAGCTCTTTATCACATACAGGGATACCATCGTCGAATAGCGCGTTCATTCAACAAAAGAGTCAAGGACCGTGGTGTCCAGGAGGGGGATTTAGCCCTCAAGGAGATAATATAACCCATCTGGGACCCCAGAGTAAAATTCAAGAAATTCTACCCCTAGTCCAAAATCTCGGCGCGCTACGACTCTTCTCATCCCCCTTCTATTCTAAAAAAAAAAAAAAACTCTTCATTTCCCTCTACGCAGAACTACGTGGGCCTGATCTTCTACATAAAACTATTTTAAAACTTTGCAAAAAAAAAAAAACAGAGGTACGTAGGCAGCTCATACATCCCACATGAGCACGACCCCTTCTTTTTCACAAAAATATATTCTTTTCTTATCTCCGAGAACGACAGTTCATTCTAAACATCTACTTGAACAAAAGGATTATGTAGGCCTTAGCAATCGGTATAGATAATTCAAAACACAAAATTCATCGAAAGGCACAGCTGGACGATCAGAAACTTGTTTATTTCATTAATAAGAAACTAGGGTACAGATTATATAAGAAAAAGGAACGGATAACTCCCTTCTCCCCACTACCATAAAAACTAGATAAAATCCCCCACGTCTGTTACATAAATAAACTCTCCAGGAGTCCTACCCACAGCTACCTGAAGAGCCTGCAGCCTCATCATCTACATCCTGAGGACCCCAAGTTTCTCCTTCCTGAATGGAGTGCCGCAAATATTCCATGGATTGATGAGACTTAACCATCTTCGAAAAGACCACAACACCCCCTTCCATGAATTCAGATAAAACAAACCATCTTTGACCAGTCTCGATTGCCAACATCTTGTTGACTACTTTCCTCCACAACTACCTTATATAATCTTTGGGGACATAGCAAACCTTCCCGACAGACTGAGAGGGACGGGTCGACGGACGCCGATTTTTCCACAGAGACCCAAGCAACAGATGCAAGCACTCAGTCAAATCCTCTACTGGAAAGAAGTTTAAGGTCCGAGGGGGCACGACCTGCACCCAGCCATATTGGCGTAAGAGCCGCCAAGGGAAATAAAAAGTGGTCTATCTGAGACCAACCAGCTGCACATATGAATACTCTCCTAGCTCCAGAACAGGCTGCAACTGTCCCCACCAAGGCATTGACCAATACAACCCACAAGCCCCATGCTCCACAAGCCAATTCTCCCAGTTCTCAACATACAGGCCAATGCGGATGAAGTAGCATGAAAAGAAGTTGGGTACAACTGACAAAGGATATTCTGGAGGAGTCGACAAGTGGAATCTTTTAGATAACCACATGAACAGCATCACAGGACTACCCCTTAAAAAGTCAGAACGACCTTCTCTCCAGGCATCCAGGCCATTCAGAGTCTCTGCCAATATTACCGCCATAGGATTGCGATGATATGACATCCATGAAGTAATGGCTGCAAGTTGTGGGTCCACTCGCACCTCCCCGGTCACCAATAATAATTTTGAGACCAGGCCCAGAACAACGGCTCCAGCATAGCCAACATCACCTACTTCCCGTAAATGCATGGACTACAACACCGCCGGGAGGGAGATCATTCCTCCAGAAACCAATGCCCTGGCCACCGAGGGCGAGATATGAAGAATCCCGGCCAACAAATCCCTAGGGGAGTGGGAAAATTCGGGTAAAGCCGCAGCAACACTGGGATTCACACCTAGTATGGCAAAAAATTCCTCGTAGGTAGGATAAACTTCTTCCAACCCAAAGCGGAATACGTGGTCTTCGGGGTACCAAAATTGTACTGCCGCCATTAGCATATTCCACTCAAAAGGTCAATTACGCCACAAGGAGACTCGACGCATGTTGAAAGCATCATAGTCGACATTATAAGAGCATATATCTTCCAAGGCTTAGAGGTAGTTGACAAACTCGGTGCTACCAGGGAGAGCCATCTTGTAGGGAAAAAAATAGTAGGCAAGTGGATAAGGATGCAAAGGTGTGATGAAAATACTCCACTCTCACCCCTTTTTATACTTGAGAACTCTCACAAAAGACATAATCCCTGCAGAAATCGGAGGGAATCCTACCCCACAAGGTACTAAAGGCTGAAGAGGGTACCATTCAAACCTTTCAATTGATGGGACTGGACTGAACTGCTGATAGGCAGGTCAGGGTGCTTGCCGATCGGCAACCCCCCTATTTTTGGAAATTTCCCTTTTTCCTCTTTTGAAAAATAAAAAAAAAACTCAAATAAATTGATATTCTCAACAAAATTTCAAGAACCCCTTTTCTTCTTATATAATTCCCCTTTTTAATAAAGACTTTCCTTCAAAAATTCCAAAAACATTCCTTTTCACAATCTCAGTAGCAAAGTAAAAAGCGCATGTGCATGCATTCATTCATCATAAATAAAAGATAATAGTAAAAAAAAATTACATTGCATTGCATATATCTATTTTTTGTGTTACATCATCTTGCAGGAAATAGAAAGAAAAAACCAAAAACAACGGGACTCAGCCCGAACCCACATTCTCTCTCTCTCTCTCAAGAGCTTCCACCCCTGCGACGCGCTCTCTTCCCCCTACGGCGAGACGACGCACCCCCACTACCCGAGCCAGAGTCTTCCCCGGAAGAGGCTAATGGCACCAAGCAAGAAGGAACAGGGACAACATCCCGAATGTGGGCAGTCGCCGATGATATCCAATCCCTGATGTCTCTCAGCCAAGTGGTCGCCACCTGGATTTGCTGCAAGGAAAATGACAGAATCAGTATCAAGCAAAATAAATCAAAAAATAGAAAAAGGACCGAAAGGTTTACCGCAGGACGAAGGACCTCCTCTGTCAAACCCAGCTCCTCCAGATCCATCGCAAAGGGACGGTGCAACATCGGCACTATCCCTCCATCATCCCGCCGGATGTTGTACGAAGGAGTGTGCAGCCGAACAAAAGGGACCTCCGATGCCGCCACCGCCGCAGGTGCCGAGGGACCACCACCACTGTGGGAAGACCCCACCGCCCGACTCAAAACAGCAGGAGGGAAGGGCAAGGCATCATGAATGCTGGGCACCATCAATCAGCTCGTCATAAAGTCCATATAATCATACGACGCGGTCGTATCAGTATACAAAGCATAGGACTCGCCGATCATCGCCGAGATCCTCTCATCTTCCAACAGCTATCTTTCTCGCCTCATAGACGTAGGAGGATGCACAGGTGGCACCACCACCTCCTCCTCAGCGATCTGACGAATCACCCTCTCCCCGAGATACCAGGAATGGATGAACTCATGCACCAATAAGCGCCTCATCTGCGCGTTCACCCCAGTCATCCCCGTGTCCTGAATAGCTGTCCCCCAAGGATAAAAGGTCACCTAAAAATCCACAAGACAAGCATGAGTCGATACAAGATCAGAAGGTGCAAAAACAAAGACTGAAAAGGAAAAGACCTTACCCGACCACTGGTCAGGTCATTCAAGACCTGACGCACCAACTCCATGGAAAGAGATCCCTTCGACTTTTGGTTGGCCTTACACCATCGGTACAGTCGGCAGAAGTCCCCAACAGTGTCATCCTTCAAAGCAATCAGCGGGGTGTTGCACCAAATCACCTCATAGAACCACGTTTGAATTCACAAGCAAAAAGAGACGCATAAGGAAAATGTGAACGCATGAAAGGAAAATGCGAATGCATGAAATGAAAATGCGCAAAATAAAGAATACCTCAAGGAGATACGTGGCTCCAGTAAAAGTCTACCGGCAGCACCGACTGAATGCATCCAGAGAAGAGTAAAGGGTCTCCAAGGTCAGACTCCCCCAATCATAGAAAGGGATGTTCGAAAACATCCTCAAGTATGGCAGAAACCACAAATGGACGACGTCGCCGCTCGACACCACCATGAAACCTCCCAACACCAACAAGATGAATAACCGAGCCATCTTCCTCACTTGCATCCCGTCCTCCACATCAACCACCCGGCTCAGCAAAACATCCTCCAGCAAGGACAGCCGGATGGAATCTCCAGAAACTATCCTCCTCACATCACCAAGTGCCGCATATACCGCCTCCGACCTCACCCGTAAGGAGCGATCCACCTCTATCTGCTCCCCATCACAATCTAGCCCCAGCAGTTGCTGCACATCTATGGGAGTCACCGTCATCTCCCCGAAGCCAAAATGAAAGGTGTGGGTAGTGTCCCACCACCTCTCCCCCAAGGCACACAAAACTTCTGTCGAACGAGGCGTCTCATCTAGCGCGGCCGCCAACCTCCCAAAACCCGCTGATGATACCATCCAGCACACCATGGGTGGGAGATACTCCCAAACATCCTTAAGCCCCGTCGTCCCGCGAGCAGGCATGTTCTTCAAAGAAATATCCGACTGGAAAAAAGAAAAATTCAGTCAAAGGTCAAGAAAAAGGAAAAATCACCCAAAAGGAAAGAAATGCCAAAGGTCAGGTTACTTACATAACCGCCGGGAATCACTCTCGAAGAATGATGACGCGATGGCTCCCGTAGCAAGGTCCGCTCATCCGCAATCGGCTTGAATGCATCAAAGGCATTCTCATTCCCCAAAGCAAGGGGCACCATGTCCCTCCAATCCACATTCGCCCAGTCATCAACGGTCAACCACTCCCGGTGGACAGCGGTTCTCACAAAGGCGGCCATTTCTTGAAGATCGGAACGTTGGAACAATTTGCAGACAGAAATCGCAGAAAGAGAGAAGGCAAGAAGCAGTGAAAAATGAAAGGGATTCGCCCCTTTTATATAGGAGGCCAAGCGCCATGCCGATCGGCACAGACCACTGCCATACCGATCGGCACTGTCTCCTCACCTTCCCGAGGCAGCCCAAAAGTCCGTGCCACTACCGAATGGCAACCCTCAGTCTATGCCGATCGGCACCCCCCTTAAAATTTCGTACAGAAATTCCCAAAAAATGCGAGAAAGCCTCGAAAAATCCTTGG
Source organism: Sambucus nigra (assembly GCA_949130495.1). Classification (NCBI taxonomy): domain Eukaryota; kingdom Viridiplantae; phylum Streptophyta; class Magnoliopsida; order Dipsacales; family Adoxaceae; genus Sambucus; species Sambucus nigra. The sequence continues at coordinate 321,045,993 of OX422217.1, forward strand.
AAAATCCCCAAAAAAACCAGGATGGATTTTGAACATTTTCATCAAGAAAATTTTCGCATTTCTTCAGGCAAAACCTCTTTTTCCCTAGTGGAACCATCAAAATCCAAGCAAATGACCTCTCGAGCGATGCGCTCGGACCCCCTAATCACCTCCTCAGTAGAGTTTACGACCTCAAATCAGTTATCTCCCCAACGATCAGCTCCCCCGCTCAAATCAAAGGCAAAAGGCCTCCCCAGCCATCGGCTACCCGATGCGAAACAATATCTCATGGTATTTTTTCCCACCAGAATTCAGAAGAATCACTCGCCCCAGGCGATCTTTACCAAAGGACGATCCAAATCTTCCACTCTCACCCCTTATTCCCCAGCGGAACCTAAAATCCAATTCTTATTCCCCAGCGGAACCTCAAATCCAATTCTTATTCCCCAGCGGAACCTCAAATCCAATTCTTATTCCCCAGTGGAACCCTTTTTCTTTTCCCAAAGGAAATGCAATCACTCTTGGGTCAGAATTGGCCCCGGTCTTGGATCGTCACCTGAGTTAGGTCAGAATTGACCTCGGTCCTCGGTCGTCACCACTCTTGGATTAGAATTGGCCCCGGTCTTGGATCGTCACCTGAGTTAGGTCAGAATTGACCTCCATCCTCGGTCGTCACCACTCTTGGGTCAGAATTGGCCCCGGTCTTAGATCGTCACCTGAGTTAGGCCAAATTTACCTCGGTCCTCGGTCGTCATCACTCTTGGGTCAGAATTGGCCCCGGTCTTGGATCGTCACCTGAGTTAGGTCAGAATTAACCTCAATCCTCGGTCATCACCACTCTTGGGTTAGAATTGGCCCCGGTCTTGGATCGTCACATGAGTTAGGTCAGAATTGACCTCGGTCCTCGATCATCACCACTCTTGGGTCAGAATTGGCCTCGGTCTTGGATCGTCACCCGAGTTAGGTCAGAATTGATCTCGGTCCTCGGTCGTCACTTAAGTTAGGTCAGAATTGACCTCGGTCTTGGATTGTCACCTAAGTTAGCTCATAATTGACCTCGTTCCTCGGTCGTCACCACTCTTGGGTCAGAATTGGCCTCGGTCTTGGATCGTCACTTGAGTTAGGTCAGAATTGGCCTCGGTCTTGGATCGTCACCACTCTTGGGTCAGAATTGGCCCCGATCTTAGATCGTCACCTGAGTTAGGTTAGAATTGACCTCGGTCCTCGATCGTCACCACTCTTGGGTCAGAATTGTCCCCGATCTTGGATCGTCACCTAAGTTAGGTCAGAATTGACATCGGTCCTCGTTCGTCACCACTCTTGGGTCAGAATTGGCCCCGGTCTTGGATCGTAATCTGAGTTAGGTCAGAATTGACCTCGGTCCTCGGACGTCACCACTATTAGGTCATAATTGACCCTGGTCTTGGATCGTCACCTGAGTTAGGTCAGAATTGACCTCGATCCTCGATCGTCACCACTCTTGGGTCAGAATTAACCTCGATCCTCGGTCGTCACCACTCTTGGGTCATAATTGACCCCGGTCTTGGATCGTCACCTGAGTTAGGTCAAAATTGACCTCGGTCCTCGGTCGTCACCACTCTTGGGTCAGAATTGGCCCCTGTCTTGGATCGTCACTTGAGTTAGGTCAGAATTGACCTCGAACCTCAGTCATCACCACTCTTGGGTCAAAATTGTCCCCGGTCTTGGATCTTCACCTAAGTTAGGTTAGAATTGACCTCAGTCCTCGGTCATCGCCACTCTTGGGTCAGAATAGGCCCCGGTCTTGGATCGTCACCTGAGTTAGGTCATAATTGACCTCGATCCTCGATCGTCACCACTCTTAGGTCCTCATAATCGACCTCGACCCTCTGAATCGGTCATCCTTGCTTCCTTAGGTCCTCAGAATCAACCTCGACCATCTGAATTGGTCATCCTCGCTTCCTTAGGTCCTCAGAATCGACCTCGACCTTCTGAATCGGTCACACTCTCTCAGAAGCATCATGCGGTGTCTAATCGACGGCTATCATTTGTTCCAAATTCACCCATCGAGGGGCTCTGTAGACACCTCATTCTGTTACCCCCTAACTCTCCTTAGGTCCCTAGTACCTCCACTCATCACCGCAAATCCAGGTCATGTCCCGAGCACTGACCTGGAAGCATCATGCGGTGTCTAATTAAATATGCATGCACCCTTTTCGTATTTAAGTTAGTGTCGCACTCTTTTGAGATAAATCTCACGTCTCATCTAATGTGCACACCTAACATTGCCTGTTAACCCTCTCTAGTTAAGCTACCCCCTAAACTAACAATATCAAGTTTCCTTCTTCACACTAACTCGATGTGTTCACCCATATTGCCCACGTAATACATTACTAAATATTTTATATCGGATAACCACTTATGACTTTCTCATTTTATATTTAATTCTTCACACATTAAAGTTATTTTAGATGTCACCATCTTACTTTTCAACTAAGTACCCATAGTTGGACGCATCCCCGGTATATACTTTTATCACACTAATATATATATATACTAATTCATTATCAAATAATTTATACACGGCAGTCAACTATGTATTCATCATTCTTATAGTTAATCTTTTTCCCATTAAGATTACTTCAAATACGAGTGTTTTCGTATCTACTAAATGCACACATTTCAATTAATCACAAGCATATATATATATATATATATATATATATATATATATATATATATATATATATATATATATATATATATATATATATATATCCTGCACCCCTAGGTTAGAACCACTCGGTGCAATGCATACTCTGCTATCATGTCCTGGTGCATCACTCACTTCTTAAAGGACTATTGGTTCAATATCTCTCGAACCATCAATACAAATCACATATATTGGAGGCGAACATATTCCCTAGCCTCATGGGTCACGCACATACCTACGTTCCCATTTGACCGTCGAATTATCATATCTCAGATAGCATGTTTCCAAGGTTCTATGTTCTAGGGCACGAGTCTATAATCCCCCCGAAGGCTCCTCGAGATAAAACCGTCCCAATGCGCAACCTCCACCTAGATAGAAAGCATCGTAGGTATGTCATACACATAATAAATAAACCAATAGGTATTCACACAATCTATAATAATCATTAAGAATTCACACCACCCAAATATATAAATTACTATCAGACGTATAGGTATTCACGCTACCTATAGTATGTATTTTATATGTAGTATATATATATCTCACGAACATCCTACGTATTATTAAATTTTAATTATACATCTCATCGTATATTCCTGAGTATCCATCACTACTCGAAGTGTGCCAATTAGCCTTTAAATATTTCAGTAGGTAATTCACTCATATTTTACTGGTCTCAGTCATAAGTTCACTCACCTTCACCATGACTCATTCTTAATCGCTGAATTCTTTACATTACGAATTACACCGATTAATATAATCAATTTCACAAAAATTAATTTATTAAAGTAGTGTCACTCAACTACAATGCCCGGACACTTTCACTTATCCCGTAATTACATACTTATGAGTTTAATACTCAAAATTCACTTCTTAAAGTTCCCCCCTTCTTTAACTCTTAAATACCTTAATACTCATACCATAAGACTTTAAGTATTTGGTTCCATTTAATTTCTATCAATTAACCCCACCTTAAGATATCAGCCCGTATGTTAAATTCATTCAAAATTCCCACTCGAATATGCTCATATATTTTCAACATACAGTTTTTAGTGTTGTTCATCCTAAACACTCCTAAATACATACTCCGGATTCATCCCTATTTAATCCAAGGATAAAATAATGTTCCTTAATATTTTCCAAAGTCCTTCACTCATCTACGGACATCTCAAAATAACCCGAATTTATTTCTTCCTAAAGATGTCGATCTCGTGAACCCTATCGTAGAAAAATCATATCAAATCCAAAAAAAAATAAAAAAAATACGAGGTCGGTGTCCACGCGACCGTGACAAAAAGATATACAATCTCATTTTTTATAATAACTTAAGAGTTCGATCGATCGATCGATCGATCAGATATCAGCCATCTTCCTCGAGTGAGTTTTCCACCATTTTTAAACTCTGAAGCTTTCCAACTTCAACCCAGACCTCAATTACTTTATCTCCCATCTTTATTTCATCTATAAACGTGTTCAAAAACTAATATATGACATTAATCCTCAGTGATTTTCATTAAAATTCTAGGGTTCATAAATTAGGTTTTTCTTCATACCCCTTAAATCATAATTCTCAATTCGATTCAATAATCCAAATTCAAGAACAATTTCTATAGGTTTTCAATTCTAAATCATATTCTAGACTCATATGATATTATTCTCACATCAATTTAACCCTTAATGCTTAAATCCCCAAAACCCAGGTTTAACACGTGATACCCTCCAAATAACGAATTTTGCTATAATAACTCATCCCAAAATGAATATGGTTTACACCCACCATGATATGAATCGTAATACCACAATTTAAATGAAAGCAAGTTTAACTACTTGCCTGGATAATTTCGTAGGGTCTGATCCTTTGATGTAGGCGGAGATTTTGACGAATAACACATTAATCTCCTCTTCTTGATTTGGCTCCCAAAATATGCCTAATTTGCTCTCCCAAACTTCCTCTGCATATTTAGGTTTTCTCCCATTGAGTTATGGATGCCCCCAACTCTCTTAATTGACTTATATTGGTCTAATCCCGTTTTTAGACTAGTGGGCTTAATTAAAATGGCCCAAACATTCACGCGTGGGTCTGATTATGCCTAAAAATACCCGGGACCTAATTACTACCCACGGGTACTCTATATTTTGACTATCTCGACCTTTTCGGACTCAACTGTACACTCAGAATCATCATTCGAGTTACTTACTAAAATCTCTAATTTCAACCTCAAATTAGGACACATGTATTTTTAAAAGAAATAATCCGAATTAATTTAAATCTCAATTCTCCAAATAAATTGAACCTTCCAATTTAAATTAATTCTTCAAATTAAATATTTTCTCCAAATTATTAATTTTCTAATTCTCCAAATTAAATAAATTATTTATCCTTAAAAATACGGGGTCTTGCAGGGAGAGATTACCTTTTTGTGGCAGCAAAATGAGGGTAGCAGCAGTAGAGGGATGAGGCAACATCATTGGGAGGGAGTGTGAGAGACAGAGAGGCGGATGAGTATGGGTGAAAGGGAGAATGAGGGTGGCGAAACATGAAAAACACTAATCAAAATAATGAAATATAAAAAAAATTCAAAATCACTCACCTTTTGTTAATGGTGTCTAACATTAAACAACATCTAATTAGAGTTCAAATGATTGACAGGAAAAATAAAAAATAAATAAACATCACTCCTATAGGCATGAACAAAATCTCTGCACCCAGTTCAAGCAATACAAAATATGCTCTATATTTGGGAAAAAACGGCTTTAGACCCGGACCATGCTTTTCATAGTTGCAACAAACTCATGATAAACATGTTTTGTAATAATAAAATTAAAGTATGCTAACACATAATAACTTTAAAGTACAATATAAAATCCCACATTCACATAAATATATGCACAAATATTATCTGGAACATATTTCAACCTCAGAGATCTTAAAAGAAACTAATTAGAGTGAGAGAGAGATAATACCTGAGATTTCTTGAACACCAAATTGGAGATACAAAATTAGTACCTGAGAAAGTAAAGTGCATAAATTATTCAAACACAAACAAAAAATTTAACTGTTAAAATATATAACTCGACGTCTAGAACAATAAATTTCGAGAAAACCCCAAAATGAAATTTTGAAACCCCTAAATTTAAAGAGAACCCCAAAATCTCAGTGGGTATGGTACAGGCTCGTGCGTGTACGTGCCCTGTTTGAAGACCCAAAAATGTAACACAACAACTGCAAGCCCTAAAATCTCCATAAAAAGAAGTAAACCCTACGAATTAAAAGCCCTAATCTAAACTCCACAAATCTACAAAAAAGATGAAGGAGGAAAGGATTCTCTAGAGGGTATCAAATAGAACTCACATTTGTATTACTGACTTGCCTCCAACTAAAATAAAAAAATTAATTTGAACCACACAAACAAAAAATTAGATATGTAAAAAAATAGATCTGCAAAAAAATACCTAAACAAAATCTAAAAGAATGTCAACATACCGCACAACTAGAAAATTACATTTCAAATCCTCACCTAAGAGAGAGAGAGAGAGAGAGAGGGGTCATGGGGAGAAGAGAAGCCGAAAAGAGGAAGGGTTAAATATTTGAGGGTCAGTGGGATGCCTGTGATAGGAGAGAGACAATGGAGAGGAGGTAGTGAGGGTAAAATATTGAAAAGTGAGATAAAAACTAGTATAATATCCTTTTACCCTTGTTTTTGAATTTTGAAGATAGGGAAAAAGAATTAAAGTGTATTAAAAGAGGGGAAAATCAAAAATTTAAGGGGCAAAAATGGTAAGAGGGATATTTTACTCTCAACCATTAGATCGCTGCCTTGTTGGCCCAATCAGGACCCCTAATTAAGTTATCATCTTATGGAATAGTAAAAAAAATTTGCTCCTTATTATATATATATATACAGCCAGGATCTCCGACGGGTCTATTTAGTGGGTCTAAATGACGGGTTTTTCTACCGTCCAAAAAGTCTTGGGACCGCTTATACTTTTTTTCTTTCTCTCAAGTTCTTGGAATATATATTTCTACCTCAATGATTTCTATAGTCTTAAACTTGTTTTTAACATCTAAATTAATCTGGGAGTCTAAGAGAAGTTTCAGGGCTACTATTTCTCCGACTTCTTCCATCACTATCGTATTGAAATTCAGAATAGTGGGGATTATTTATGTAAATATTTTCTTTATGGAGTCTGGAAATTGCAAGAGGTTTTGATGAAAAATATTCTAGTCTTAAATACCTTATGCGGTATTGAGGTTTTATCAGTCTAGTTTCTTTATATATCTGATTAACAATATCAATTATATCGTTATTTATAAATTCGTCTAAATTATTATCACCGTAGGATGAAAAAAATCTACGATATATTCTAAGGGCATCTATTTCTACGTTTTTAAGGAGATGATAGATTCTTCCAGCTCTAGTTAAAATAGCTTTGGTTTCTGCTAGCCTTTTTCGTCTAATATATTTTAATACGTCTATATTATATTCAATTATTCTAGTATATTCTTGGTATTTTTCAGGTCTTGACAGTTCTTCTGCAAAATCTTCAGTTCTTAATTTTTGTCTAAAGAGATCACAGATCCCTGTTATAATTATTTCTATTCTAGGTACTTCATGTACTAACCACTCAATAACCTGGTCTATATATTTGAAAGTACCACCTGCGTATGTTAAAACAGATTCTATAAGTTCTTTCTCTTTAGGATTTGTAAGAGTCCAATCTTGAATTTCTCTAGTAAGTCTAAATTTGTTTGATTAACAAATGCTAAAAAGTCTGTAGTGATCTGTAGGATCATGCAAGTTTCCTTTAAAATAATAATATGTAAAATAGTTAAGGGTTTGGTTCGAGTTATACCTTCTTTCTGGTCTGCAATATCTTTATCTTCCTTCCTTCTTCTCTTCATCTTTTTTACTATTCTTCTCCGGTCTAGGCCTCCTGCAACTCTCTCTTTATATGTCGCACCTCAATCCACTAGTTTGGCATTGTACCCAATTCCTGTCTGTATGCCTTCATGCCTAATGCCCACCTAGCTAACGGCTCACGGAAAATCGTCACCTGACGGCGGTTTCAACATTATAACACCTTGTATGCTATACCAGAGGTTCCACACAGTAGTTCTCTATAAATAATAAGTTGGAGACAATTTGAAAAATAATAACAACTCAACATAAGAGATTTATGGAAAAGAAAATAATTTTATTACATAGCATAATTAAATACAACTCTCCCCTCTCCCCTAACTATGAGAGGTTTACTCACTCATGTACATATTACTCTCTCTCTAAGATTACACACTCCCTCTCTATAACTTCTGATACCCCCCTCTTCCCTACTCCCTACTACTCCTTTTATAATCATAATGAGGCTTACAAATGACTGGTAACCGATTACCAAAAGTGATACGATTGAAAGCATACAATTATTAAAGGGAAATACAATATTTAAAGGTCTACAACTTTGGCATCTTTTGAGTCTTCGCGTTTTTGCCTTTTTCAAAAGCAATCTTGGCGTCTTGCGATTATTACAAACCTAACATCTTTGTGGTTGTCTCTTTCTTCCTTATGAAAAGAAGATGTCTGGGGCCCATATGGGGTAGGTCTGAACTTTCTTCATATAAGGGAATCATCAGTCTAATTAATGGAGTCTCCAGTTTTTAATAATTCGCTGAGTAAGGCGGGGCCCTTCTCTGTTCTATCTTCGTCATCTTCTGCTTCGGCTTTGTCTTCGTTTGGTAGAGCAGTATTGTTGAAAAATTCATCAATGAGGCCAACCACTCTAAGGCTGGCTGGCAAGGCTATCTCCACCATTTCTTTAGATTCTTTCTTAAGTCTTATATTAAAGGGCTCATAGGCTTGGATAATGAGGTCTTCTTTATGGTATGTAGTATACCATTTATCTTCACCTGTTAACAGTTCCATGATTTCTATTGTGTCCATAGCTTGGGCAATCTGGAGTTTGGACTTATTAATAAATAAATCTTTAGTCTCGTCTTCAGATAGAATCTCAACGTCTTCAAATATATAATTGGAAAATCTAACAAGTCTAAATCCTTCAACTCTCATTCCTCTATAGGAACTGTGAGCAATTTGATAGATTCTAGCAAATAGAGGAAGAAAGTCTTCTATGTTCTTGACATACTCATGGACTATTTTTCTAAGAGAAATAGAGTCTTCTATAGTCTCAATTTGGATGAGTCCAATGAACCCATAGTCGGCTAAGGTTATTTAGGTTATATTTGCTTTTCTAGAAAGATAAATTTTTGGAATGTCTTTGAAGAAACCTCTCATCATTAAGGCATATCCATTAGTCTCAGATAATAACATATTGAAATGTTCAATAATGCTATTAGCGTATTTCTGATAGTCTTCTGATATTGAAAGATTATTATGACCAAAAGGTATAACAATCTTAGTCTTAAAAGTCTTTTTCTGATAACAAAAATTATCAGCAGGTCTAGTTTTGGAGGATTCGTCAAGAGTTCGAGAATAAGTCTGAGTTTGCGATCTAGGAATAGCAGTACCACTAAGCTGGGTAATTGCAAGTCTTTGATTTCTCATGAATCTGGTAATGGCTACCAAAATCTGTTTGAATTCTATCCACGGTCTATTTTTTACGTTCCACTATATAGCGTCTATAAGAGTATTTTCATCATCTGAAAACTCTCGTCTAAATTTAATTAAGTCTAGGTATATTTGGTTTGGTCTATATTGGAGAAAGTACATCTTTCCAATAAGTCTATTCTGGGAAACAATCTCATGTCTGGATTTTCCAGGAGGAACTAAGATATCATCAAAGTTCTCGAGAATTGGTCTTTCTTGAGAGTCTTAAATATGAGTCTGTCTTTATATTACACCAACATTTGGTCTTACGCATCTAAGATAGTCTGCAACATCTTCTTTGTTCACTCTATTTGTTCGAGAAGAACTCGTGATGTCTAGGTCTTCTGTTTGCAACATAAAACTTGATATCATATTAGTGTTAGGAAACATTGCTTCTCTTGATATAATATCTGGAATGGTATTTTTACTTCCCTTATTATGTATAACAGAGAAGTCATAGTTATTAAGCAATTGTTGCCATCTAATGAGTCTATTAGTCCTTGATTTGGACGAGTCTAAGTCTCTAAATTTTACTGCATAAGAAGAGTCAATATAAATAGTAAAATGTTTAGGTCTAAGAAAAAGCATATATTTTTCTATTGCCCTTACTATAGCTAAAACTTCTTTTTCATTGTAGTGTATCTTGTTTCTGAATCAGTAAAGGTTCCAAAACTATATTTACAAAGTTTTTTTCTTTTTTGTCTGATGACCAATGGCAAAGTATACTTCTCCCCATTTTTTATCAGATGCATCTGTTTCTACTATAAATTGTTCTTAGCATTGGGCAGTTCAAGTAAAGGGATATTTTTTACTACTTCTTTAATTTGTCTTGTAACTTCAAAATCATCCAATAAAAAGGGTTAGTCTTGTCTGTTCCTTTTAATTTGGAAGTTAGGCTTTGTCTTTTTTAAGCAAGGTCTTTAATAAAGTCTGCAACACAATTAAGCAATCCTAAAAATGATTGTAATTGTTTTCTATCTTTGAGTTGGTCTGGAAACTCAAAAATCTTCTTGGCTATGTGTTCAGCTAAGGATATTTTTCCCTTATTAATATGCATTCCCACAAAATCTATCTCAGTCTGAAACAATTGTATTTTCTTTTCAAAAATAGCAATACCATGTTTATCTAATTCTAAAATAATCTTTTTAAAGTGGTCTACATGCTCTATCTCAGTTTTACTAGCTACAAGAATGTCATCTATCTAAATAAGATAAAATTCTAAATATGGTCTAAATATATTATCCATTATTCTTTAGAATACTTGAGGAGCATTCAAGTATCCAAATGGCATTACTAGTCATTCATATTTTCCTTGGGGAACACTAAAGGCTGTCCAAGTAATACTGTCTAGATGCATCTTAATTTTCCAGAAGCCTGATTTGCAATCAAACTTACTGAATATAATTCTATATTCAATCAAGTTGATTAAATTATTCTTGTTTGGAATCTTATAAGAATCAAATTCACAATTCTTATTAAGTTGTCTATAATCTATAACCATACATCTTTTTCCTATTTTTCTTTCAGATTCATTTTGAACGTAGAAGGCAAGGCTATTATGTCTAATTTTACTTTCTCTAATGATGCCTAACTTAAGCATTTCATCTATGTCTTTTTTGAATTATTCCCTGTCTTCTTGTGAATATCCTTTATTATAGGTTCCACCATTAATAGTGGTGTCTGGGTTAATAGGGATAATTTCACAATAACTTTGATCTTTATCCCACTTAGCAATGAGATTTTCTCCTAACGTAGGCTCTTCTAATTGCCTAATCTTTTCTTTTTCTACTTTTATATCCATTTTTTCTGCTTGGATACTACTTGAACCGTTAATAAGGTTTGTTGGGCTTGATCTAAAATGTCTTGTTGTATAAGCGTTATTTGCTTATAACACTTTTAGTATGGATACTTACATTCTTTTTATAAGGGTTTAGTGATTTCTAGGGCTTCTTGTTGGTTTGCATGTCTAGGTCTACCATGCTCAGCTGAAGAACTCTGATGTTTTATGGATCTATAATTGGGTTTGACCTGCATAAGATCAAAGTAAATCTTGTGATCTATTAGAGGGGCTTTAATATTAAATTCCTCTTTATCACTAATTAATACCTTATCATTATATTGAGTAGAAGGATGATATTTACTAATAAAGTCTTGTCCTAAAATAATGTTTCCTGTGAAACTAGGACGAGGATCCATTATCCAAAACCGATGATTAACAGTTTTGTTAGTCTGATTTCCTAATTTAAAATAAATAAGAATAGTCTAAAAATATAAGGTAAATGGTTCTCCATTAGACACTTTACCATAGATTTCTTGATTACTTTCTAGAAAATAATCTTTAGGGAAGGCATTAGCCTTGAAAATAGTCTGACAACATCCTGTATCTATAAAAGATGAAAGTATTTTAGGATAGTCTTTATGTTGAACGAATAACTCTACAAAACAATCATGTGGTTTAGTAGATATTCCTAAATTATTCTTTTCTAGAATGGATATTCCTTTTTGAGGTTTATTTATAAAATCTAAGGATGTTAGGTCTTCTGAACTACTATCAGAGCAGTTGTCTTCTAAGTCATAGGAAATTTCCTTTCCTTTTAAGTCTTCATTTTCTTAAAATCTTTTAGTTATATTTCTGTCAATGTCTTGGTAATATGTTTTAATATCTAGGTCTATTTGAGCATCATATTGGCTAGTATAAATTTCTTTAAATCTAGTCCTCCAAAAGTTTTCATGGTAGTGTAATTGACAAATAACATAAACCATAAATAATTATGTTTGTATAGTCTCAAAGCATTCTACACATCTAAAGTCTTTCTTTTTACATTTCATTTCAAACGTGCAATAATGTCTTTCATCAAAATAACATCTAGGTATATATGTTTGTAACTTAGGATTACTAACTGTCTATCTTTTCTTTAAAAAGGGGCTTAATATACATTCATACTAAGCTTCTTCAAAGTATTATATTCATCTTCTAAATCGTCTTGATTAGTTTGCATCATATATAAATCTAAAGTATCTTGGGAGTCTTCATACTCATCAGTGTCACTATTATAATCTTCTGAATCACTGTCTGTATGTGCACTATAGATACTAGTATTATCATCACCTTCTATGTCTGATATTTCTATAGCATATAGGATATCTAATTCTTCTTGATCTTCATAGTCTAATATTGTATTAAAAATCTTAATACCTTCTTTATCTTTCTTATTAGGGCAGTCTTTAGCCAAGTGTCCTCCTTTGCCGCAAGTCCAACATTCTTTGATGGCAGTCTTAGATTGAGCTACTTCTTTTTCCTTCCTATAATTAGGAACCTTCTTATATTTACTAGTGTTCTTCTTAAAATATCGTCTTTGGTTAAATCTATTTTTCTTAGTCTTAGAGTTCTTTTCTCTAAAGGTAGTAGATGGTATAAATCTAAATTTCTTTTGAAATCCTAAAGGTCTAGTTTTAAACTTCCTATGTTTTCATTCTAATTTCATTTTGAATTTCTTAGATTCACTTCCACATCCCCATTGGATTGGAGTGATGTCTCTTTCATCTTTAATTGGAGGGATCTGTTTGAAAGTTTCTTTTATTAACTTTACTTGAGTTATATCACGTCTCTTAGATATGATATAGTCTTTGGCAAAATTAATTCTTTCACCAAGGGAGTTATTCTTAACTTCAGCTACTCCTGGCCAATTCCTATATTCATTAATTAGGATTTGTCCTATGGCAGGTATCTTTCGAAAGTTTTCATCTTTTAAGGTCTCTCTAAATTCTTTAATTTGGTAATATAGCTGCTCATAATTATTTCTATATTTATTGATCTTATCTAGTTTGCAAATGCTAACGAGGACTAACTTAGTTTTTGCTAGGTTTTGTTCATTGATATGAGCTAAATGTCTTTCTTTAATGAATTCTGACGTGAACAATTGAATATATTCTTCAATTGATCTTTCTTCTAGGTTTTCCTTTATTTTCTCAATTTTAGCTAAGGAGTCTTCATCTATAGCTTTTCTCAAACTATCTAAATAGTCTTTTCGAAATTCCTCTAATGGATTGCTCAGCGTATTGCTTACATGAAGTTGCATCCCATTGTTCATTGGACACAAAACATATGTTCATCTGATTACGCCATTCGTCTAAGGCCTTCTTCCTATATTGGAAATTGTCTAGGTTAAGGTATATCCCAACTGGATTTATAGCTTGACTTTCTATGGTCTTAACAGGAGTAAAACTCTTGTCACTAGTTGAAAAGTCTTTTATATAATCAGGTTTAGTCTTAACTAAAGGGCTAGAGTATATAGGAATATTTATTTCTATTGGTTTACTAAAAAGTCTAGGAGCATCTTCTAGCATACTACTACTTCCTATCTCTTGTTTATTAGGACCTACTTGTGTAGCTGGCATTAGTATTTCTTCTTCTTCTTCTTCTTCTTCTTCTTCTTCTTCTTCTTCTTCTTCTTCTTCTATTAGTCTTAAGTTTCTAAGAAGTTCTTTAGTATTCTTAGATTCTTTTAATTTAATATACAGTCTTGAGCTATCATATTAAATCTTACTTTTTCTTGAAATCTAACAGAATGAATTTTCTTAAGGTGATCTTTAAATGTCTTTATGTCCAATTCTGAGGGTTCATGTCCAAAGTTTTGGATACTAGATTTTTCTTTAACTAAGTTTTTTTGTTCAAATGATCTTCTAGGTCTAATTACCGGGGCTTATCTTAGTAAACTAGAACTAGTCTTACTACTACATTCTCCTTCTGAAGGATCATTGATTATGGTTTCTCCCATATTCCTAAATCTAACTTCTTCAGTCCGGATATTCTTATTGATAATTTTAAGAGGGCCAAACTAGATAGTAACATTTCCAGTGACATCGTATTGATTAATAAACAAAGGTTTATTTTGTATAGTCTTAGTTTCTTAAAATTCTGGCAATTGCTAAAGGGTCTTAGCTTTTTATTTCATAGGTCCAGTATTCCTAATACTATAAGTATGATTGTAGTCCGAAATATTTATTCTAACTAAGATTTCTTCATTAAGTCTACCGCTAGGAATTCCCGATTGCATTCCTTCGTAAGGAAATTGGGAGAACTTCACATAGCTTTAGAATTCTATATTTATATTAACGTCTGGGATAATATAGTCTTCATAGCCACTAGCATATAAGATTAACTTAAAATGTTTGACTGTGTCTACGATTACTGTAAATGTCGGGATGACATTAAAGTATCATATATTGTCTGATATTTCTAATTGGGTTATCCCAATAAGGCTTTTCTCAAAATCTTCCCATACTTTATCTACTAAACAACATAATATGTTGATATTATTTTGAGGTCTATGTAATCCTTAGATTCTTGCTTGAAATAGTCCAAAGGTTCCTCTAGATCTAAGTCATTCTGAGTCAAACACTTGGAGCTCAGTATAGGATTTGTCTAATACATGATTCCTATAATGATAAGTCGTGTTATAATTAGGAGTCTTAGGAGTGGCACCTTGTTTAAACAAGTCTATGTATCTAATGACTGGAAGTTGTCCATTATGAATGTAATCTTCAACAATCTTACAGTCAACTTCACCCCATTCTTTCCATTAGAGAGGATTAGTGAAATTTCTCTCCTTCCACCATGCTATAACATTGGAGGATTAATCCTTAAGTCTTTGGAGCATACAATTACTCTGTCCAATATATGGGATAGAGCTAACTATCTTACTAGTATTATCTAATCCATCATTTATGATTCTTCTAGTTATGGTCTTTCCTTCCTTAGTTCCTACATAAGGAGAGTCTCTAAATTTACAGGGGGTTACCTGTTTTTATTCGAGTCTTTTTTCAATTATTTCTAAAGAGTCTGAATAATCTTTTTATTTTTTTATCTGCCTAAGGATTTCTTCATTAAACGTCTTATTCTCTTTTCTTGTATTATTGTTAATATCTTCATTATTTTTAACAAGAGTATTAACAAGAAAATTAACGATCTTATTAATATAGTCTTTTACCTCATCTTCTTTTTCTTGTTTTTGCTCAGATTCATGTGCTATTCTAGCTTCTATGGTTTCTGTAGTTTTTTCTATTTTATCTAAACGAGTTAAAATAAACAGAGAGTCTAATTCGTCTTGGGAAGGTTTATTATATATAAACTTAATTCCCTTTATAATTTCTTCATATTTTTCTTCTACTTGGGCCATGTCTAGTCTAAGTTCATTAATAATACTATCCATTTTGGATAGGTTATGGCCTTCCATATTATTAAGATAATTTGCTAAATTTTGTTGAAATTTAACAAAGTCTGTGTAGAAGGTGGTTAATCCTTCTGTCTTAGCTTTTAAATCTAATTGTAAGTCTTTAACAAAGCTACTGTTATAGTCTTGGATAGCTGCTATAGACGTAGAAATTAAATTTAACCTGTCTAAAATGAGTCTAGTTGCTTTAGCAGCGTTGACAATCTCATTTTTATTTATCTTATAATAAAATCTATCATCATTTATCTTTTCTAGAATTATTTGGTAAAAGTCTGCTAAGGTCTGAATGGAGAGGTCTTTAGGTACCTCATTCCAGTCTGATCTAACTATCTCCATTAGGTAGATAATTGTCTAATCTAGGAATAAGCTTAGCTAGTTCTTTGGTAAGTTTAATTAACTCACTATCTTGATTTTTTTATTAAAGTCTTAATTTCCAAAATGTCTTTGTTTAGGACTCTATATGATTAGTCTTGATATTTATTTCTTATAGAACTTGTACTAGGTCTATTGGGATTTGGCTATCTATTTCTAGTAATCTTGTAGAGATATTTTTTATCTCTGTTTCTAGGGTTTGAGTGTCTTTTATTAACTGTCTTAATATAAGGAGTATACACTTATTTTGATACATTATGTTATTAATAGCATTGGCGGTAACTTGTCTATAATCTGCGTGTTTGGGTGGGATGTGTTCGGACTGTGTGAGGTTACGCAACCTTCTGAATCTAAATCAGTTATGGGTATAGGTTGGCGGTTTGGGTTGGTTCCAAAAATATCTTTGTAAATGCGAGGGATAAATCCCAAAGGGGTTAAAGTCTTTACTATAACTCTAAAAGGAGCGTCTTATGACTCTGGTACCAAAAGTGGGACTAGGTCAGAATTCGGCGAGATTCTAAAAAGTCTTAAAGGTATGATACCAATTTTGGGTCTAAATTATAAATCTTTTAAAGGTATGATCTTTAAAGGGTTTTCTATAAGATAAGAGGGGACTATAAAGGAGTATATACACACACACACACACACACACACACACACACACATATATATATATATATTTTAAAGGTATGATCTTTAAAGGAAGGATTTTCTATAAGATAAGAGGGGACTATAAAGGACCTATAAAGGAGTATATATATTTTAAAGGTATGATCTTTAAAGGAAGGATTTTCTATAAGATAAGAGGGGACTATAAAGGACCTATAAAGGAGTATATATATACACACACACACACACACACACACACACACACACACACACATATATATATATATATATATATATATATATATATATATATATATATATATATATATATATAAGGGGTTCTTCTAGGAGGACTCAAAATGGGGACTCGCTGACATGGCGAATCACAATTGATTAATGCCGCTAGCGCGAACTCACATTCATAAAAAATCAATCAATGATAACACGTCATGTCAGCGAAAGTCCCGATTTTGAATCCCAATCAAGAATCTCCCTATCATTTTCAATAAATAAATAATAAAATTCATATATACACGCACCATTTCATGCACGTAAACACACCCTAACATCTCTCTCGCTCACACCATATTACCTTCCACTCACACACTATCTCACACTACACATTTCAAAATGCCCGACACCCATCACATTTCTTCTCTCTCCTCTATCCCATCTAAAATCACCATTAAAACACCACCCTTACCCATCTACCCAACCTCCAATCCTATACCCATTACCAGACCCGAAAATCTACCAGCAACCCACCTACACTCGCCGGTGCAACCTAACACCTTAGCCTGCCGGAAAACTACCTCCATACCATACCCACTAAAAAAATCCACCTGAGCAAAATTTGTCCACAAGAAGCACAGTTTCAACGAACTACCCCAAACCCCCTTCCATAACCTGCGAACCTACTAACCTCCACCTCAACTCACCTTATACCTCCATTAACACACACCATAAATCCACCATACCTATACCTTACATCTCCGGCGGGAAAAACGACCACCAAGCTCCGGCCTAGTTTACCCCCCAAAACGAAACCAACCACTTAAACAACCCCTCCGATTAGTCACTATCTAAAACCCGACCCACTTAGACCCAGCCTCATACCTCGCTGCTTTAACCCAGACAGCCCTCAACCCTATTCAGAAACCTATTTTTAAGTTTTAACTTAGTAAAAAATAAGGGAATTCTCATTTAGATCTTATTAAATATTTTTTTAGACATTTTAGTTCCATTATATTTTCCTTTTACATATAAGTCTTACTTCTAATTTTTTGAAACTTTTTTTCATAGTTTTATCCTTTTAAAACCAATCATTCGTAATTTTTTTAAGGAAGTTACATAAGTGGTTAAATTTTTTTTTTAATCTTCAAATGAGCATAACTTTTAATTGACATATTCATTTTTCGTAAAATTACTATTTTTGAAATCCGCTCTAGGAGATTTATCAAACAAAATTCATGAAGCCGATATAATTTCAAAGAAAAAAGATTACACAGAAAGTAAACTTTACTGTATGTACCAGAAAGAGAAATAAGTTTATATTTGTAACATTTTCACAAACAGTAATATTTAATGTGTTAATATTATATTGTATACACACACACACAAAGTGGATCAAAATAAGGTTCACGCTATCCAACAAACTTCATCAGAGCTTCGATTTGGGGTGGGTAGGGTTGTCATTGAGTTAGGTTTATATCTGTAACATTTTTACAAACAGTAACATTTACTATGTTATATATATATATGGTGGATCCAAACCTCTTTTTTCCGATATTATTCTATTCTCAGCGGTCCGCGCTAGCGGCATTCAATCCCCACCACCACCCACCCCCATTGTCGAAGCTACAACAACGTTCATTAGAGCTTTGATTTGGGTGACATGGGGTGCCATTGGCGCGGACCTTAGCAAATAAGAGAATATTTGATAAATGGGGTTTGGATCCACCGGAGCTCCGATTTGGGGTGAGTAGGGTTGGCATTGGGTTAGGTTTATATCTGTAACATTTTCACAAACAGTAACATTTACTGTGTTATAATACAATATATATATATATATATATATATATATATATATATATATATATATATATATATATATATATATATATATATATATATATTCGGTTGATTCAAACCTCTTTTTTATGACATTGTCTTATTTTTAACGGTCCACACTAGCGGCATCCAATTGTGACACCCCACCTAATCAAACCCCGGGTGATCAGTCCTAAATTAAATTAGAACGGATTTCTCGTTGGTTCATTCTTAGCATCATTGTCGAAATTTTTTTTATTTACTAACCACTTAAGTGAAATTAGACTGGTGCTAAGTTTTATCTTTCATAAATTCAATGAAACACTCATGCGGAAATAAATCATTAACAATCACAAGTTAACTGAATCCAACCATCACATATATATAAGAAACTGGCCGAATAAACCATCGACTAAAATTCAACACAAAGGTAAAGGCAGATAATAATGGATCTCAAGTATCTAAAATAAATACTAAATAAACACCGTGAGCAACATGCTCGGATATCTGATAGAAAATCCTTACACTAGGAATAGAAGGAATAGAGGCGCCTATCCAAATCCTGCAACATCCACATATGCTGCAACAACGAATCTCTGGAATGAATCAAGTCTGGCGTCCTTGTGGCTGGATACCTAAAAGGTTTTGAAAATATTTTATAGGAATGGTTAGAACCCAAAATATTTTGAAAACATTTAGCAAATGATTAACTTGCAGTAATAAAATATGCATGAATGCGCTTCATATTTTAGTTAATATTGCACTCCCTTGAGGACAGACTCACCCCTCAACTAATATGCACACCTAACGTCCTCTTTATATCCCACCTAGTCCTCTACCTCGAAACTAGATACTTGATATAACTCTTGTCAATCGCCCTACTCAATCCCGAGTATTTTAAACGCATGATTTATAAGTTACTTACCACCTTAACTTAGTTAATCATATTTCCTTGAAAGCCATATAACATTCACTAGTTATATAAATAATACAATTTTCTCCATGTATTTGAATTACCCGTATATAATTATTTACAATTCTCTATATGTATTTAATGACCCGTATATAACTATGTATCCCATTATATACGTAGAACCATATTACAACAATCACATATATGTTGAATATAAATATAACCCATCCTCCCGAGTAATAACTCACCGTATGTATTCTCTAAAGTGCTATCCCACTAGATGTACTCGCATAACCTAGTTACCCTAAGTTAGAATCGCTCACTAACTTGGACAAATATAAATATAATGGAGGTGGTCATATTCCTTCCCTAAAAGTGAGATAAGCCCCTCACCCAGATAATGGACACTATGACCTAGTGATATACTCTCCCTGCTCCTCAAGCCAGGGGATTCACCCACATCGTGCAACCTCCATTGATAGCACTAGAGTATATAAATTAAATAAATATATAGTCACTGATATTTAATAACACACACACAATATATATATATATATATATATATATATATATATATATATATAATAATTAGTTCCCGGCATTACCATGCACAAAAATCCGTAGCGCTAGCCTATATTTTCCCCGATTCTATGGTCCGACTCCAATTTAATTAATTTACACATTAATTAATTCACTGCTTTCCCGAGTCTATGGTCCGACTCTACATTAATTAATTTATCCCTTAATTAATTTATTACCTTGGTGTCACTCAACCAATATACCCGGACTCGCTCACGTGGCCCGAAATTAAATGTCACCCGAGTCAACTCCCCGACTCCAAATAAATTAGTTTTCCTTTATAATTAATTTAAATGAGTAGTGTTGCCCTACTACTATACCCGAACTTATTCACCCAATCCGTTATTTTATTTCATAGAATCTATTTCCCAAAATTCATTCGCAATGTGTCGCACTTGATTCCCCCACCACTCCCAATTATACTCCCTTATAATTGTTAAGAATTAACTCCCATAATTAATTTTTTTCTGTTCTTAATTATGCTAGGGGAATTTGCAACTAAAATTTTTATCCATATAAATCCCTAAGCAAAATTGCCGAAAAACCTGAAGGGTGGATCGATTGACCCCCAACCGTCGATCAATCGATCGAACAGGTGGTCATCTTCTCCACCTTGTTGTTTCCTCCATTAACGAAAATTTCAAATTTCTAACTTCTCCCTTGGTCTAACCCAAACACAATCAACAACGTGACTATATAAGAACATGATCAGGGCCTCTCATAGATACTCAAACATAAATTTAGTTTCACAAATTCTTACCTTGATTTGGGAAAAATTTCGGGTTTTTACTCATTAGGTTCCAATTTCACCTACTTATCCCAAATTCGTCCACAATTGCTTTTGGGTTTTTCACATGTAAATCAAATATCCTCACAGAACCATGCCACACTATTAATTCCCCCATTAAATCTCATTTAAGTGTTCCTTTCATAAAAACCCCGTTTTGTACCCAATGTACCCAAAACGAATTTATGATTTCACAACACAAAAATATGAATTGATTAACATCAATTAGTATTACAACAAGTTAGCCACTTGCCTTTGGGTTCGTTGAGTCTGATCCATTGGTGTAGAGGTAGGCTTGATGATGCACACCCAACTTTGTTCCTTAATTTGTCTCCAAAAGATTCCCAATGTATTCACCAATTGCTCCCTCTAGTTTACTTTCCAACTCTTTGGTTTAGATGTGTGTTTTTCTGTCGTTCCACACTCTTAGGTTTAGTTTTAACACACTAATCCAGTTTTTTACTTATGGGCTTAATTAAAATGGCCCAACTACCCCCGTGTAGGCCCGGTCATGCCCAAAAATGCCCCGTGACCCATTTACCACCTCCGGGTACACTTTTTCAACTATCTCGACCCATTCGGACTCAACCGTGCACTCAGAATCGACATCCGAATTTATTTATAAAAATCCTTATTTCACACCCAAATTAGTCTATACTGACTCCCGGCTGAGATAAATAAATGCCACATCACTAATACACGTTATGACATAATCAAATTATTACTATTCACTTAGTAATTAAATTTCTCCAAATATTAACCATTACTCACCGATTAATATTTAAATAAATATTACCATAATTAATTCAATTAAATTACTACATAAATAGTTTAAAATTCCTCGAATTAATTAAATATTACATGTACAGAAATACGAGGTGTTACATACTCCCCCCCTTACAAAAAAATTTCGTCAACGAAATTTGGTCATTACTGCGGTGAATAACTCTGGATACTGCTCTCACATATTCTCCTCCCGGTCCCACGTATACTCATCAATACTGTGATGACCCCACTCCACCACATTCTAACTGGTGGTATTATCTTAGATTGTATCTTACGCTCCCATAGCTACCAGTCTCCCCTCATATGAGGTGTCTTATTGCAAGTCATTATCCTCGAATGGAACGTGCCCAAAAGCTCAATCGTTCCTCCTGTATCCCTCCAGCTATGGCACGTGGAACACATCCCGTATTCGCTGAAGATGTTCTGGCAAACCCAGTCGATAAGCTACCAGTCCCACCCTCTCAAAGATAAGGAAAGGACCCACATACCTCGATGCTAGATCCCCTCTCTTGTTGAACTTCATCACTCCTTTCATAGGAGACATCCGAACTAATACCTGGTCACAATTTGTTTTTTAACTCGATGGCCCCTGACAACATAGTGCCCCAGAAGATGAGCCTATACTCCGCCGGCTCCACTATCTCCAAGTTAGAAAATTCCCCTCCTATGTGGGTGTCAATTTCCTTGTTGCCAAAATGCGTGACTATCTTCCGGGTAATTACCCGCATCACCCTTGACTAGGCATGTCGAACTTGAACCTTTAACTCACGGTGACGTACCCCTCCTTACGTCCCTGGACTATATGAAAGGATACAACTTACTT
Organism: Sambucus nigra; assembly: GCA_949130495.1. NCBI lineage: Eukaryota > Viridiplantae > Streptophyta > Magnoliopsida > Dipsacales > Adoxaceae > Sambucus > Sambucus nigra. The sequence goes on from OX422217.1 coordinate 321,068,414, forward strand.
AATTCATGCTGATGGACGATAACCCATCTCGGGTCCTAGCAGCTTGTTATTTACCCAACTCTTATCTACCAAAGGTGGATAATGAAACTTTTCCCATAAAGTCTCCTAAGGTGTCACGCAGACCAAGCCGTTACGAGGCATTACACGTAACTCTACCGGTGGTAAATACTACTCCCGAATTACCCAAAAATCTAAAATGCACAATCCTCGCTTCTCATCTACCCATCGAATGATGGGCGACACGTTAAACCCAATATATAACTCTGTCTCGAACACCTCCTGATAATTTACCAACCTGAGCATTAATCCCTTCACCGGAACCATGGAATTTCAAAGGTTTCCTAGTTGATACCCTCAAATCAACCCTTTTCCATCCTTAAATGGTCTAACCGGAGACAAATTCGCTATGTCTCATTCAACACCAATACTCATGCTCAAGAACTTCATTCCTTGTGCAATTTTCATCAAGTAGGCATCCACACCTTGTCTATGTGTAAAACCACTCTAGGCATAGAACTAAGTGATAATCTTTTATATTTTCCCAAAAATGTTGGTTTCTCCCTTGCCTATGAATATCTTATTTCATAGGCCTCCTTCGCCTTTCCACTCCCTACAATGGAGGTAGTTCTCCCAGATATACATCTAGTTATACCGTTTTCCTTCTCAAACGGATTTCAGCTCGCTACACTTTTCCACTTATTTTCTGATTGCCCCGCAGGCATATATTTAATATGTTTATTTACACATCCCTTTTTTTAAGACGACTCTAAAATCACACTAACCAGAGCGCCCATACATCTTATTTCCCATGCTTAACCACACAAAATTTACCTTAATTAACGAGGGTGCCCATACACCCTGTCCTCGTGTTCAACCGCGCGAAAGTTACCCGACTATGCTAGCCGTAACTCATAGTAAAACTTCCAACCCGTAGTCATATCACATACATGAATAATAACCGGGGTACCCCACCTATGTACTAACGACCAAACATCTGCTCACTTCCAATGTTGATCTAAGTTTCATGCGTGGGACGTCTTGCAAAGCGAAATCCAAATAAGGAAGCCCCCGATACACTATTATCTAACATTGTTGGTCGTTGAGATATGTTAGACCCTCAGTCCATAGTACGTACCCCCCAATACTTGTCTCTTAACATAAAAGCATACACGCATACTCTTATGCTACAAAAGACAACATAAAATACCGCGCCCTTACTATCACTAGTTCTTGCGCAAAATAAATCCCGAGCTATCTCTCCCCACTTGAAAATGATTTTAACCGCCCTGAATCGCTTCAGTATATATCCCTTCTTACTGGGAAAAATATAATAATACAAGACATTCTTATATGTCTATCGTACCTCACAATACAAGTTATATACGCATATATATATATATATATATGCTAGGCTCCCTCTCAGGTGACACCTGGCATGAGTCATTCATAACCTGGTGTCACGAACACCAAAACTTACTATCACTATCCGTAATAGTTCACACCCATTGCTAACCAATCCATACTCAGGAACATCATGCTTCCTTAACACTCAAAATGAGTAAATCTTATAAAATATACCCTCTCAGTTTTCACACCTTCTCCCCCTGCAGATAAGACCAAAGAGAGCCCCGTTACCCTGTGGTAACCATATACTTAATAGTAACACTACTATACACCCACTAAACTCGTCCCCCACGCGAATATAGTGATAACAAGAATATTGTGATCACGCGTGTCACGAAATTCACCCCGTCTATCCGAGGATAAAACTCATACTTCCACTCGCCTATCCACCAGCGACCCAATTGGTTCCTGGACATAATATTCCCATCCGATCGAACCAAAATTTCGCTATTGTTGTCCCTACTAGGCTTCCCACTTCTATCCCCTGCCTCACTATGGACATAATCAATTGTTGGGGTTCCACTTCCACACATAAGACACCTCTCTATGTCAATCCCCTACCTCTCGCCCAAATGGCCATATTGGGATTGTCCTTCTCGCGTACTTGGTAGTCTTGACCCTAAGTGCTACCCCCGTTGTCCCTTAGGCTTCCCTAGCCCTATGGGACTCGTTATTGGCCTCGATGACCCGGATCAAATTCACCGTTAATAGGTATAAATTTACTTAATTTAAAACGTCAAGATGGGTCCCTTACTAGGTATACCCTTCCTTCGTGCTTCACTAGCACCATTAAATCTCATTTCGTTCTTGGATTAAACTCTCTAACCTTATTGGCTCCTGCATCTTAGAAGTGTTAATATAAGCTGGTAAACAAAAGATATTGATGACCTCCACACTAGTCATCCTTGTTGGATTTCCCATCCATTATTGTGTATTCTCACACGGTTCATTATCCATTTACGGGTTCCTTTATCGTTCTACGCATCCCCTTCGTCGGTTACGAAGTTCACTTATACAATTTTGTCTATCTCATGATCAGTTACAATCTTATCCATTTCATAAACTCTGAAATTTCACTCGCATCCTTATTTGAGTAGCGGATTGACAATCTTATGGTCACATTATACCCAAAATTTCTCGTTTGGCTCCATATTTTCTCCTTCATACGTGGTGACTGACTCTCTTACCACTATAATACCGTCCCACTGGGCCAAAAATTTCATTCAAAATTTTGTCCTGGGTGCCACCGCACACTATCCTACACAATTGTCTTTGGGTTACTTCCTCCCATCAACTTATCACGCTACTCTGCTACTCAATCCTTATAGATAGCCCTTACAAAAGGGTCCTTCCACACTCTCCCCACCCTTTGCTGACTACGCTGGGTGAGACTGGCCCCCGGGTGATTATTCTATCCCCACTGGCCTAAACAACAATCAAGGTGATCCCTATCACGATCATAATTTCCAGAATACCTCATGTCTTCTATTGAGTCTCTTCTCTTGCAAGCCTCCTCTGACCCTCGTTGGTCGCCCCAAAGAATGTTCGGTATACAAAGCCCAACCGAACTCGTGTATGAATCACATCACTATACTTGATAGCAGGAGAACGTAAGTCGCATACGTAGAGGAATACAACAATCGTATCATAAGGCTCTACATCAAAGAATGCTAAGCTGAAACGTGAAAAGCCGCACAGATCCTAAGGAAACTAGAACCTGATGCTCTGATACCTTCTGTGACACCCCGCCAAATTAAGCCCCGGGTGATCAGTCCTAAATTAAATTAGAACATGTTTCTCAGTTGGTTCATTCTTAGCATCACTGTTGAAACTTTTTTTATTTACTAACCACCTAAGTGAAATTAAACTTGTGCCAAGTTTTATCTTTCATTAATTCAATGAAATACTCATGCGAAAATAAATCATTAACAATCACGAGTTAACTGAATCCAACCATCACATATATATAAGAAACTGGCCGAATAAACCATCGGCTAAAATTCAACACAAAGGTAAAGTCAAATAATAATGGATCCCAAGTATCTGAAATGAATAATAAATAAACACCGTGAGAAACATGCTCGGATATCTGTTAGAAAATCCCTACACTAGGAATAGAAGGAATAGAGGTGTCTATCCAAATCCTGCAACATCCACATATGCTGCAGCAGCGAATCCCTGGAATGAATCAAGCCTAGCGTCCCTATGGCTAGACACCTAAAAGGTTTTGAAAATATTTTATAGCAAGGGTTAGAACCCAAAACATTTTGAAAATATTTAGCAAATGATTAACTTGCAGTAATAAAATATGTATGAATGCGCTTCATATTTTAGTTAGTGTCGCACTCCCTTGAGGACAGAATCATCCCTCAACTAATGTGCACACCTAATGTCCTCTTTATATCCCACCTAGTCCTCTACCCCGAAACTAGATACTTGATATAACTATTGTCAATCGCCCTACTCAATCCCGAGTATTTTAAACGCATGATTTATAAGTTATTTACCACCTTAACTTAGTTAATCATATTTCCTTGAAATCCATATAACATTCACTAGTTATATAAATAATAAAATTTTCTCCATGTATTTGAATTACCCGTATATAATTATTTACAATTCACTATATGTATTTAATGACCCATATATAACTATCTATCCCATTATATACGTAGAACCATATTACAACATTCACACATATGTTGAATATAAATATAGCCCATCCTGCCGAGTAATAACTCACCGGATGTATACTCTAAAGTGTTATCCCACTAGATGTACTTGCATAACCTAGTTACCCTAAGTTAGAATCGCTCACTAAGTTGGCCAAATATAAACATAATGGAGGCGGTTATGTTCCTTCCCTGAAAGTGAGATAAGCCCCTCACCCATATAACGGACGCTATGACCTGGGGATATACTCTCCCTGCTCCTCAAGCCAGGGGATTCACCCCCATCGGACAACCTCCCTTGAGAGCACTAGAGTATATAAATTAAATAAATATCTAGTCACTGATCTTTAATAACACACACACAACATATATATATATATATATATATATATATACACTATCGAAACACCGTATATATATATATATATATATATATATATATAATAATTAGTTCCCGGTATTGCCGTGCATAAAAATCCGTAGCACTAGCCTATATTTTCCTCGAGTCTATCGTCCGACTCCAATTTAATTAATTTACACATTAATTAATTCATTGCTTTCCTGAGTCTATGGTCCGACTCTAAATTAATTAATTTATCCCTTAATTAATTTATTACCTTGGTGTCACTTAAGCAATATACCCGGATTCGCTCACATGACCCGGAATTAAATATCACCCGAGTCAACTCCCGACTCCAAATAAATTAGTTTTCCTCTATAATTAATTTAAATGAGTAGTGTTGCCCTACTACTATACCTGAACTTATTCACCCGCTCCGTTCTTTTATTTCTTATAATTTATTTCCCAAAATTCATTCGCAATGTGTCGCACTTGATTCCCCCACCACTCCCAATTATACTCCCTTATAATTGTTAAGAATTAACTCCCATAATAAATTTTTTTCCTGTTCTTAATTATGCTAGGGGAATTTGCAACTAAAATTTTTACCCATATAAATCCCTAAGTCAAACTGCCGAAAAACCTGAAGGGTCGATCGATCGACCCCCAACCGTTGATCGATCGATCGAACAGGTGGTCGTCTTATCCACCTTGTTGTTTTCCCCATTAACGAAATTTTCAAATTTCTAACTTTTCCCTTAGTCTAACCCTAGCACAATCAATAATGTGACTATTTAAGAACATGATCAGGGCCTCTTATAGAACCTCAAACATAAATTTAGTTTCACAAATTCCTACCTTGATTGGGGGAAAATTCTGGGTTTTTACTTGTTAGGTTCCAATTTCACCTACTTATCCCAAATTCGTCCGCAATTGCTTTTGGGTTTTTCACATGTAAAACCATGCCACACCATTAATTCCCACATTAAATCTCATTTAAGTGTTCCTTTCATAAAAACCTCGTTTTGTACCCAATGTACCCAAAACGAATTTCTGATTTTACATCACAAAAATATGAATTGATTAACATCAATTAGTATTACAACAAGTTAACCACTTGCCTTTGGGTTCGCTGAGTTTGATCTGTTGGTGTAGAGGCAGGCTTGATGATGCACACCCAACTTTGTTCCTTGATTTGTCTGCAAAAGATTCCCAATGTATTAACCAATTGCTCCCTCTAGTTTCTTTTCCAACTCTTTGGTTTAGATGTGTGTTTTTCTGTCGTTCCACACTCTTAGGTTTAGATTTAACACACCAATCCCGTTTTTAACTTATGGGCTTAATTAAAATGGCTCAATTACCCCCGTGTGGGCCTGGTCATGTCCAAAAATGCCCCGTGGTCCATTTACCACCATCGGGTACACTTTTTCGACTATCTCGCCCCATCCGGACTCAACCATGCACTCAGAATCGACATTTGGATTAATTTATAAAAATCCTTATCTCACACCCAAATTAGTCTATACCGACTCCCGACTGAGATAAATAAATGTCACATCACTAATACACGTTATGACGTAAATATTACCATAATATTTAAATAAATATTACCATAATTATTACTATTCACTTAGTAATTAAATTTCCCCAAATATTAACGATTACTCACCGATTAATATTTAAATAAATATTACCATAATTAATTCAATTAAATTACTACACAAAAGTAATTTAAAATTTCTCGAATTAATTAAATATTACATGCACAGAAATACGGGGTGTTACACCAATCACCACCACCACCCACCCATATTGTCGGAGCTACAACAATCTTCATGAGAGCACTAATTTGGGGTGACTTGGGGTACCGCTATAACATTTTCACAAACAGTAAAATTTACTGTTTTATAACACTGTATATATATATATATATATATATATATATATATATATATATATATATATATATATACGGTGGATCCAAACCTCTTTTTTATGATATTGTCTTATTTTTAACGGTCCACACTAGCGGCATCTAATCACCACCACCACCCACACCCATTGTCGAAGCTCCAACAACCTTCATTAGAGCTTTGATTTGGGGTGACATGGGGTGCCGCTGGCGCGGACCTTATTAAATAAGAGAATATTTGATAAATGGGGTTTGGATCCACCGAAGCTCTGATTTGGGGTGAGTAGAGGTAGCATTGAGTTAGGTTTATGTCTGTAATATTTTCACAAATAATAATGTTACTGTTTGTGAAAATGTTACATTAGCATCCCTTGTCACCTCAAATCAAAGCTCTGATAAAGGTTGTTGCAGCTCCGACAATGGAGGTGGGTGGTGGTGGGGATTAGATGTCGCTAGTGCGGACCGTTAAAAATAAGATAATACCAGAGAAAAAGAGGTTTGAATCCACCGTGTATATATATATATATACTGTGTTATATGAACACAGTAAATGTTAATGTTTGTGAAAATGTTACAGATATAAACCTAACCCAATGCCACCCCCACTCACTCCAAACCAGAGCTCCGGTGGATCCAAATCCCATTTATCTAATATTCTCTTAATTTCAGAGGTCCGCGCCAGCGGCACCGTATGCCACTACTACCCACCCAAAATCGTAGTTCTGATGTAGGTCATTGAAGCTCCGACAATGGGGGTGTGTAGTGGTGGGGATTGAATGTCGCTAGCGCAAACCTTTAAAAATATGATAATTTCGAAAAAAAAAAGTTTTGGATTTACCGTGTGTGTGTGTGTGTATACACACACACGGTAAACACACACACACACACACACACACACACACATATATATATACTCCTTTTTTTAAAGATATGCGCCACCGGCACCTAATGACACCCCTACTCACCCCAAACCAGTGCTCCGGACGATCCAAATCCCATTTATCCAATAGTCTCTTATTTTCAAAGGTCCACGCCAGCGACACCCCATGCCACTCCAGTGGATCCAGAACCCATTTATTCAAAAATCTCTTTTTTTCAAAGGTCCGCGCCAGCGACACCACCTGCCACCACTACCCACCCCAAATTGGAGCTCTGATGAAGGTTGTCGAATTTTCAACAATGGGGGTAAAGATTTGATGCCGCTAACGGGGACCTTTAAATATAAGGTAATTTTGGAAAAAGAGGTTTTGGATCCACCGGATATATATACACTGCGTAATATTACCACAATAAATGTTACTGTTTGTTTGTGAAAATGTCAGATATATAAAACTAGTTCATATTCTAGTACATATAGTAAAGTTTACTGTTTGTGTAAATTTTTTTCTTTGAAACTATATAGGCTTCGTGGATCTTGTTTGATAGATCTCGTCGAGCAGATTTCAAAAATAGTAATTTTGCGAAAAACGAATTTGTGAATCAAAAGTCATGATCATTTTAAGATTAAAAAAAGTCCAACCACTTATGTAACTTCCTAAAGGAAGTTACGGATGATTGGTTTTAAAAAGGGTAAAATTGTGAAAAAATTCCCTAAAAAGTTGGAATAGGACCTATATAGTTGTTGAAAAGTCAATAGGATGTGTGTTGACCTGACAAATGGGATTTAAATATAATTTTCTCTAAAAAAATGATACTCGTTTAAAAGAAGCCCAGATGCCAAAACATCTCTCTCCTAAATTTTAAATCCCTCTGAATACACTTTTGACTCGATAAATCTATTAAAAAAATTATACCTCCTAAAATCTCTCCCCCAACAAACATCACATTCTCTCCACACTATACACTCTAGCATAAAATCAAGAGACCAATAATTTAGAAAAAAAAATTACAAAACAATAGTGTAGGCTTAGAATAAATTTTAGGATTATTTCTTCTAATTTAATTTTTTTCCATTGTAATCGAGTGAGATAATTCGTGGGAAGAAATTAAACTAAACTTGAAGAGATCAATTCAACAAGGAGACTTGTTTTTGTAATGTATTTTTATCACTAATATTTTAATTTCATGCTTTTTATTGATATTTTATTAAATCTTGTATATGTTAGTACGAGAATGCTAGGCTAAACAACTCGTTCAAGGGATGTGATGAAACCGTATGTGAAGTAATTCCAATTAATTAATATAATTACTTGTTATATTCTTGTGAAAATTAATTATAAAATTGTCACATTTCAATTTATGCCTCAAGAGATGGCAACTTAATTTCATTTTAAATTTAATGTTTAATTTTGAAATCGAACTAGAGATTTGTTTTTCCTAAATATGACGTTCGATTTGGAAGTGTTAACTCAATGTTGCGTTCAATGATTTATATAATTATTTATTAAGTTGATCATAGTGGGTAATTTATTAACAAGCATATAAATCTAATTTTAATAATTGTGGACTTTTACATTAATTTTATAAAAAGACATTATTAAAATTATAATTGTAACAAGAGTTAAATTGTAATTTTAATATTATCTCAAAATATTTTAAATAAATAAATTGGTTAATTAAAAGAAATTAAATATGTAGTGTAATTCCATCTCTTGAAATGTCCTCACACTTATAAACTCGGTTACTTATCATTTTTATTTTCACTAGTTTATTTAGCTCACTTATGATTTTTAGCATTAATTAAGTACTTCTCCCTTAATACACACACACACACACACACACACACACACACACACACACAATTAATAAAAAAAAATGAATTTGCAATTATTGGCACTATTTGCTTCTTCACCTTGAAAGTTGAATTGATAGCTGTACTTACCGCAATACAAGTTGTCTAACAATTTTTGTAGGTAATTCAAGGGATTTTGAGACTTAGCTTTTTAAGACAATGACTATGCACACACAAAAAGCAAGTATCAGGCCTCTCATTAGAGAAGAGGTTAGTGAGGATGATTAGACGAGTTTGCACTTCAAATCCCAACTACTATGAGGATGTATACACCCCCAAGATGTTTGGGGCCATGATGAACTATTTGAGCATCAGTACTATCGATCTTAACACATATAGGCCATAAAATCCTGCTAATAATGATGAATAGAGTTCTAAGGAAGAGGAGGAAAATGAGGTGGCGGTCGTCTTGGTTGAAAGTGACTATAAAGAGGCTGACAAGGAGGCCAAAAAATATGAGCATTTTCATAAGTCTTAGGTCATCCTTCTTTTTTGCGTGCTTCTGTACTTTATATCCAGATGATTATTAACTGCGTCTATCCCTGCTTTAGTGCATCTTGAACTCCAAACTCCAGCTCATATATCATGGATTCATTTCCTGGGATAAGTTAAAGGAGATACGAGCTAAATAGCACAAAGAATTGGCTCAGCAAGTAGCTTCCAAAAAGGCTAAGGAAGAGGCTTGCACCAACACAAAATGATGACACATCTCCGCTCACAAATGTTGAGGCAGAAAAGTTTTCCACTGAAGAGGCTACAAAGAAAAAATTTATTGAGAAAGGTAAGGGTACGATATATGAGGAGAGACGGGGTGGTAATAAAAGGACTTTGGATGACCCATCAGTCAAGGATCCAAAATTTTCCAAACCCAATTCCAAAAAAAGAATTTATATTGATGACCAGCTTACTCAGTTGTTGTTCAGGGGAGAGAACTCCTCATCTCCATATGGTCATATTAAGCTTTTCGAGATTGATCCTTCGATGACCAAAGAGGAACTCTTGGCACATCCGAACTCCATCCTTCTGAAAAATTCTAATACTACTGAAGTTTTGGGGGTAATAGCCCTGATTTTAGGTTCATTCAAACTCTGGATGTTGACAATCCTTAGAAATTATCTTCCCGCTACGACTTTGCAATAAGTTGAATTAGCTCATCTTTCATTATTATTCTCCCAGTCGATATCTTTACCTTTAGCTAATTTGTTCCATTTATCCATTCGCATGGTAACATGGCCACCACCATTCTAAGAGAGAAAGTGTAATACCCCGTATTTTTATGGCTTTAATTATGAGATTTATTAAATGAAATTGCTTTCAATTACGGGATTAATTAAATTAATTTGGGATAATTAATTGAAAATTAATTCGAATTTAAATAACTAGCGAGATGAGAGTTAGTATTTCATTATGATAATAATATTGAATATTACTGAGTGAATATGGTAATATATGATTATTGAATTTATTAAAATTCTCGTGAGTTAAAAATAAGTCAGATTTGGTAATTAAGTTGGGACGCGCGTGTTAGTCATGTCAGGACCCAATTTAATGGAATTATGAGTAACTTATTTTTATATCATCTGTATGATCATTTTGAGTGCATCAAAGTGTCCGTAAGGGTCGAGTTAGCCAGAAAACACTAGTCGGGGGTTTAGTTTGGGTCCCGGGGCATTTTAGGCCTAACCGGCAGCCCGTGAGGGTATTTTAGTCATTTTGATTTTTAAGGAATATTAACCCATGAAATTTAGACTTAGTTTATCAGCCAACTCTTAGGACTCCTAGGGTTTTCATAATAAAAAATCACCAACGTCAATTAGAGAATAGAGAAGGAAGTTCCCAAAGGAGAAAAACCACCCTTAGAGGCCATTACACCACTAGTTAGATCGGAAAGAGGGGACACCTTCCGTACCATTTGCTTCAAAGGATCAGAACATTGAATTTTCCAGGCAAGTTATTTATCTTGCAAAGATTCAAGGCATATGTTTTACATGATAGTTTAGGTTTGATGATTTATCCTAAATAAATGAAATAATGGTGCAACTGGAGAATTAAACGTTGAATATGGGTAGGTTTCATGTAGACAAACTTCTGGACATATACTAGTTACGAAATCATGATCCATATGTAGAAAATTACAAAATCATGTTGATTTATATGAAGATATTTATGGAAATAGAGGAAATAGGATTTTTATGAAAGTTTGGTGATTTAATCCAAGAAACTGATGATCCATGATGATTTAATGATTCTAATACATTAAAGATTATGCAAATATATTAATATGATGATTAAAATACTTGTTTGGGAGTTTGGGACGTTGTAATAGAGAATTTGGGGGGTAAAGTTTGAAGAACCCGTAACAGTTAAAGAAATTCTGGGCAGATAACTACTTGATCGATCGATCGACCCAAGAATGTCGATCGATCGACCCCTCTAGAAAATGTGAAATATTTCCCTTTAAATAATTGAGTAACTTCCAACCTTTATAACTCTTTAGTGATGATTGATTGAATATATTGGTACTTAAGGAAGACCCGTAGGAGGGTATTTGAAGCCCAATTTTTTTTTGGATTTAATTAAGGTTAAGTGGTAAACTTACGAATATTCGACTAGTGGGATACGATTAGAATTTGTGAGAATATGAATATACTTTGCTCCACTAATAATTTGAGGTTAAAGACTAAAAAGTGGAAACTTTAAATAATAAGATAACCTTAGAGACGAGCGAGGAACTTAGTAACCTTGTTGGGATAAGGTAAGTACTCAAAACTATACGTTGAGAATTTTCGCGCTAAACCTATTGTGTAGAATAAATGAGATGATATTATTATACATATGAGACATACGATATAGGGATGGAATATACCTATACTAAAATTATGATTACCTAAGTTGTGTGAATACTTAGTATATGGATAATTATGTGTATGACATACCTACCATACTTGCTATCACGTAGGTTAATTTTTGGGACAGGACCATCTTATCTTTGTGTGCCTTCGGGGGGATTCAAACTGGTACCTTAAGGACAATGGACTGTGAATGAATTATTTGTAAGTTGATAAGTCCGCTGACCATGGGAGCGTATGTATGTGCATGACCCATGGGTATGTGAACTATGTTCGCCTCCACTATGTGTGATTTGTATTGAAACGATTCCTGAGTGATTCGAAACACGTGATCCTTATGTACGTGATGTACCGGGATTTGATAGCAGAGTATGCGTGCACCACAGCTTAGCCTAGGGGTGCCATATATGTATATATGTAATGAGTGACTTATATACGTACTTGTGACTGATTCACTGCTACTTAATAGATGCGAATAACTAAGAGATTTAATTGAGTTAAGAATAATGTAGACTTAACCAATACTTGAGCTAAGTAATCTTATTAGTGAATGTGTGCATTATAAATATATTTTATTTAAATAAAATGGGTGGCATCTAAAGTAAGAACCGTCTAGATGGGGGTAGAATAGACTAGTCAGGTAGTGGTGTAACTAGGTGGAATTTAAAGGATGCTTTAGGCGTGCACAATAGTTGAGGGGTAAGGATTTCAAGTGAGGGCACGTGACTAACATATTTAATATATGTCTTGTTTAATATTGTAATTTAAATAGTTGCTGCTTTTAAAATATTTTTACCTCGGGCTCTGACCCGTTTGCTTTCAAATCTATTTTTTGTAAAAACATTTTAGGTGCCCAGCCACAAGGACGCCAAGCTTAGGATTTCCATTCCATTGACGTGCTGTAGCTACTGTGAAAGTTACAGGATCTCGTTACTAGACACCTCCACATCTATCCTTGCTCCTTATGGGAGTCATTTATTCCAATTAGTGGGGGACTGTTGCCCATTCTATTCAGTGACAGTAGTTTTAACCTTTCAATTTATTTCAGTCTTGGGATTTATTTATTTCATTCAGACATTTGTATTTGGTTTCTTTACATTGTTATTATTATTAGATTGTTTACTCCAGACATCAGTTATTCATTCTGTTGATTACCTTATGCAATTGTTCATGTGATGGCTGGATGATGATTTAGATTACTTTGTTGTTGGTTAAATAAGGTTATAAAACTTGACACTTCACTATTTTAAATATTAGGTGGTTAGTAATTAATTAAATATTTTCAACAGTGATGCTATGAACTGAACCAACTTGACATTTTACATTAATTTAAATAAAGGAGTAACTACCCGGTATTTAATTAGTCGAGGTGTCATAGAAAGTTAAGTCTGACCTTAATACCTATGATGACCTTAGGAGTGATAAAGTGGGTTTTGAAGAAAAGATTAAATATCTTGAGGACGATTTGTCCAAGGCACAAACTAAACTTTAGGAAAATTATGATAAAATGGTGAGCAAGTTGGAAGAGCTCAGCTAGGCTAAAAAGGAGACTGAACTTCTGCAATAAGATCTTAAAGCTGCTAAGGACCATCTTAATGTTGTAAAGGTTCAACTTTCTAAGGCTTTGGTTGCTGCTTCCATGGCCAAAGACCAAGTTATAAAGGCCTTCAAGGACTCCAAAGAATACATCGTCGACACAAGCACGGCCTTCCTCAAAGCCTATGACGAGCTAAAAATGATAGTAGCTAAACACTACCTTAATATTGCTGAAGTCATCATGGATAGGAGGGGGATGATGATGAAGAAAAATCTTTGGATGAGGTGGAAGAGGTTTCTCAATGGGACAAAGAATGATCATCTTCATATGAGGAGCTCTAGGTCATCAGGGTGAAAATGGTTATTAAAGTGAAACCATCTACTCCTTGGGACCCAGAGTTGGCTTCGAAAGACGTTACTGCTTACCTTACTGCTTTTTGTCTTTGTGTAGCTCTTTTTTAATAAACATTTATCTATAAATCATGTGAAGAAAGAAGAAAGTGTTTGAACAAATTATGAATTGGTACCGATGACAGCTATTTATATAATTCTCTATATACTATGTTTTTTTTGTCAAATATTCTTTGTTCATGGATTTACATGATTGGGTCCAGTGAATTTTGCATTTTTAATCCATGTTTTGTTTTGGGCTTTGCCAGTATTTATTTTCCTTGGCTTACTAGTACCCTAGGGACGAACTAATTTAGCTATCCAATTAGGAAAGGTATGTGGATGTATCTTATCGTCACACCCCCTTCCAAATGTTTTGTGTAGTCAAAGACGTGCATTGATCAATTGGTTTAGCTTAGGCCGGCCCAATCTAGAATTTTTATTATAGTGAAAGATGTGCATTATCTAATTTAGGAAAGGTATGTAGTCAGATTTGTCGACACACCCTCTTTAACGTGTTATGTGTAGTTAAAGACATGCATTGATTAATTGGGTTGGCTTAGGCTGATCGGATCTATAATTTTGGTGCAGCCAACGACGTGCATTATCTAATTTAGGAAAAGTTTGTCGTTGGATCTTATCAACACACCATCTTCCAAGGTTTTTGTGTAGTCAAAGACGTGCATTGATCAATCGGGTTGGCTAAGGCTGATTTGATCTATAGTTTTTGAGCAGTCAAAGACATGTGTTTGTTAGGTAAGTTAAGATGTCGTCGACTGAAGCCTTTGGACCATTTTTTGAACAATAGTTGAATAAATTCTAATAAGAATTGGATAATCATAAAACTAAAATAAGCGTAACAAGTATCTTCATATATTAACTGTTGTTTGTACAATTTTTGTAACCTTCAGCTATATTCTTCTTCTTTAATAACTAGAAGATTTATCAATGATAGTACCTCTTGAGGTGCATAGAATTTGAAGGCTTTTTAATGGATCCCTTCTATAGATTCAACTTGATAAGTGTCAGGTCATATAACTTTAGCCACACGGTAATAACTATGCCAGTTTGTTTCCAACTTATTGGACTTCTATGTAACCTTCTTCAAGACGTAGTCCCCTTCCTTAAAAGTGTTGGGCTTAACTCTTTTATTATATAATCTAGTTATGCAATGTTAATAGGCTACTACCCTAAGTGTTGCTACCTCCTTGGCTTCATCTATTAAGTCTATATCTAATATTCTCGTAAAATCACTTCTGGGTGAATCAAAATTTAGGGCCCTATGGCTTGGGAGGCCGACCTCAAGTGGGACTATGGATTCATTACCAAAGGCAAACATTTAGGATGTTTATCATTTTGCCATTCATTGTGTTGTCTTATAGTCCCACAGTACACTTTGTAGTTCATTTATCCAATTTTTCTTGGATGATTCTATCCTTGGAAACTTTACGAGCTCAAAAGTCTGCCACTGCTGTCATGTTAATATCTTTATTATCGGCACAAGATCTTGCTTCGTTGAGATATGCCTTTCTTTTAGCTGGTTCATCACCTCCACTAGCATCTTCTCATGCTATGTAATTTCACCTAAAAGAGATCATATTCAACTCTTCTATAAGATCCTTGGTACTTGCAGGGAGCTTGGGATCCTCCTTATTTTTGTTCTCTTGAGCTCATTTATGGTCTTTATTTCCTGCTGTAGGTGATCTTAATCTTTTTCTAGGCTTTTGAGGCAAAAGACATCTCATTATTGTTGTAATGGATACTTTCTCATTATAGTCTACCCCTTCTAGTTTGTTAATATTGAACCTGGTAAAATACTCTCCTATCGTTTCATCCTTGTGTTGATGGATGCTTAATAAGTGAGCTACCCTTTTACCAAGTTTTGCTTTGAAACAAAAATTATTAACAAAGAGGTTGTTCAATTATTTAAACTTAGAGATTTCACCTCTTATAACCCACTATACCAAATTTAAACAGGTTCTGTGAGAGTGCTTAAATATGCTCTGCAATGCATCTCATCAGCTATTGGGAATATATCTCATGTTGCCTGGTATTATTCGACATGAAAAATGGGATCTGATTTCCCTTCATACATGGGAGTGATCACAGGCAGATTGAATTTTGTAGGCATGGGATAGCTAATCACAAAATTTATAAATGGGGATCCTTGAACAAAAACCCTTTGGAATGGATTTGTTATTTTGATGATCTTACCCAGAAGGTATTTTATCCTTTGGATTAATCCCCTATATGGATGGGCTTCATCAACTACTTTATTAGCTCGTTTACGACTTTCAGTTGAACTTTCTTATCTTCTCCCAACTTGCTCGTATTTGTTTCTTGCCCTGGCATTGTATCATGAATTATTCTCTATTTTCGAGTTCTACCTACTGTATATTACTCGTCTTGTGCCTTCTTTGGGGTGAGTATGTTCTCACGACCCTCTCTTTCCCAGATTATCAAAGATCGATACTCTGCTGAGCATCTCAAAGGAACTCATACATTCGTCTGCATATGGTCATCATCATACCTAGTTGAACTAATAGTGAAGGTTCTACTTGGTTAGTAGGAGGATTCCTCAGGCTTCAACCTATGCATCCGAGCAGATCTACTCATCTCAAATTTAGTCTTCTGGGATTTTCCATCATTTCCCCCCCCGTTCTCTTGCCTCCTATCTCTTTAGGGACATAAGGAGATGATTCTTTACATTCACCCAAATTTTTCTCTAAAGTTGGGGTTAATGGATATGGTTATGGGTGTACTGTTCAGCTCTATGAGGCAAGCGCACTTTGGGTGAGTTGTCTCATATTTTCTTGCATAGCTTCCTAACTTCTAACTAAGTTGCACATGAGTCCTACTAGATCCCCTATTCCAATAGGGGTGGAGGGTGGTTCATCTTTCTAGCTACTTCCTGGGTGTTCTTCCATTGTTATAAAAATTCGTAGAAAAATATAGTATAGATGCAAAAAAACAGAGTATGACTGGATACTTGTGAAATTTATAATGAGGAAATTTCTTTTGGCTAGAAATAAGTGCGTCTAGGTACTATTTACACTAAAACTATTAATTGAACAGTAATAAAGGATTTCAAGTTAGAAATAAAGCGATTTTGCTTATCAAATTAGCAAAGATGACTATGAATGATATTTGGGGGTGTTTTACCAAAATTTCAAGATTTCCACAAATAGAAATTAGGAATGAGATGAGAAACAACTAGGCTTTTTCCATTTCCACAGGCTGCGTCATTCTATTATCATCTAAAAATGGATTCAGCGTTGGGTCTTACCTAGATGAAATCCAATCAGAGATGAAAAGAATAGCTAGTGTATGTAAATAAGTAGAGATAGAATTAATGGTAAGAAGGTTAATACCAAGATTTATGTGATTCAACCCTTAAGAATAAGACTATGTCCACATGTAGTCTTTTTGTACTAATATTGTCTTAGTATTAATATGTTGTCTCTCTGCCCATAAAACAAGAATGCCAGAGTATTTTTCTTTCTCTGAGTAGAATTTTTTATTGGTTGCCAACCCTAAACCCTATATGGGATCCGGGCTTTTATAGTGAATCCCAATGAGGGAACCTTTGCTGGCCAGTATGGGCCAGGTTAGGGCATTTTGTGAATGGATAACTCATAAATAGCTTAATGTTTCACCTATTAAGCAAAAGTTCTACACATACTAGCTATTAGACATGCACACACATGTTGTTGGCCAGTCACTAATGTCATAATCTATCAATTTTCCTTACTGACATCCACCCAGTCTGCCCAGGTAGGAAGGAGACCAAACTCTTTTCTGAGCCGAGGTCCCTCCTTAGTATCTGTTCGGCCAGGGCTAAGGTCTTTCACACTATTGAGTGGTTTTATAAAATTCTCTTCGGATCAGGAGATGCTGTACAAATATAATAATAGAAGACCCTATGAAAATAGATTGAAAGTGATCCTCAATTGATGAAAGTAATCCCCTAATTTTATAGAAGAAATCCCCCTTAAAAATTACTTGAATTGAGCAAAAAAGTCTTTTAGAATTGCCCAAAAATTATCCCTAAAAATATAAATTTTGTTATTGTAATGAAAGGTATATTTTTAGGATTGGATATGTAATTGCTGTGGAATTTTGTTGTGGTTTACGGGTGTAATTTTGGTTTAGAAATGGGAGGCGATAGGTTTGGTGTGTAGTTATTACAGGAGAGAATGAGGGAAAATAAAAGGAAAGCGTATAAAATAAAAAAAAGATAGAAACTGAGCTAAACCCCATTTTTAAAATAACTTGTGCCCCTTCCTATCCCTGACCGCCATAACGGCTTGTTGACCCCACTATAGAGGCTCCTGACCCCGGCTTGGTTTGGCCACTATAGCGTCCCCCCTCCAGCTTAGCCAATTTTTATTTATTTTTCCTAATCAATTTATTTTCTTCTTTTCCATTAGTCCAAGTTACTATATAATTACGTCCTTATTCTTATTCTCCTCAACTAATTTCCCTTATGATTTAATTATAAAAATCCTAATTTAATTAATTTTTAATTAAACAACATCATTCTGTTACCAAACAGCGGACATAAATCCAATTAATTCCATGTATAGTTAATTATAAATAAAGTTTCCACATACAAAATCATTTAAAAATTCTCCAAATTCAACTTTAAGTCTTAAAATATCAAATAAAAGTTTTTAAAATTTTCCAAATTCAATAATTAATTAATTATTTAACTAATTTAAATTCCTTCAAAATGATGGAGTGTTACAATAATCTCACAAAGTTTAGCATGCAAGATTTCAACAAAAGATTTCTTCCTTTATGACATAAAATCACTTTATCTAAGTACCAGTCTCTTAAGAAACCTAATCAGATAGGGAGGATGATGAATATATTTTATGATTCGGCAGTGGGTAACCTCATATACGCTATGAGATTGGACATTTACTTTGCTATTGGCATGATTAATAGATCCCAGTTTAACCCGTGTGAAGATCACTGAACTGCAGTATAACATCTTCTCAAGTGCTTGAAAAGGATTAGATATTATATATTGGTTTACTCAACGAATAGTCTTGTACCTATTGGCTACACAGAATCAGATTTTAGTCGGATAAAGATTCAACGAAGTCAAACGTAAGATATGTATTCACTCGAGGAAGTGGAGCCATAAGTTGGAGGAGTATCAAGCAATAATGCATTGTTGCTTCTGATAAGCACCCAAAAGTGTATATTTTATACCCCGAATAAAAGCAGTTTAGTCTTTCGTGTTAATTTAAAATGGCCTTATGTTCGTATTTGATCATGTTGCAGGTCATAATGATATCGTGGTACAAATAGTGTCAAATTCAGCCAATTGCGACACATTAGCGGCTAAAAACATGCATCGAAGAAATCAAAGAGTCCGTGAAGACAGAAGTCCCTATTTGACCCTGCACCGATGAGTTTCGATGCCCTAAACCTTCTCCCATAATCCTAACCTAGCCTAAACCTACCCCGAGACCGGTGTGTGTTGAGTTTGTACTTTTATTAATTTATTAATTTTTTATTTTGTGTTGTTTTTATTTTTTAGGATTTATTTTAGATTTTCTAGGTTTTATTTTCATTTTTTTATTTCTTTTTTATTAGTGTGTTTTATTTTTATTTTGATTTTTATTAGTTTTTAATTTTTAGTCTTTATTTTTATTATTTTTTTTATTTTATTAGGATTAATTTTTAGGAATATAGTTTCATAAGATTTTATTTCTCTTTAGTTAGGATTTTAGTTATTAGTTTTAATAGATTTTTATTTATTTTTAGTTTCATTTTTATTTTTGAGTCTTTTGTTAATAAATTAGAATTTATTGTTTTAGATATTAATTTTATTTAGTTTTTGTTTACTTTTTTAGATAGGGTTAATTTTTGGGCAATTTACAATTAGGTCCCTTGGTAACAATTTTTAAACATTTAAGAACAATTTACAACTGAAGATAGGTTTCTCCTAAAATTAAATATTAATTTTGTGTTGACATATGAGGATTCATACATTTTTTATTAAATTGACCCTAGCAGGTAATTTCTTGAAAATGGTATGATTCTTAATTTTTCATCGTGTGATATTTTAAAATTATTTTTTTGAAAAATATATTATTAAATTTATAATTGTAACGAGAGCTAGATTATCGATTTAATATTATCTCGAAATATTTCAATTTAATAAATTGAGAAATTAAAATAATTGATAATGCAGTGTAATCCCATCTCTTGACCTTCTCACATTTATCACACTTGGTTGCACATTATTTTTCGTTCTTTAGTTATTTCATAATTTTAGCATTTATTAGTTAATTCTCCTTTGAAATTGTTTTAAAAAAATATAAAAATAAAAAATAAAAAATATTTTAATAAAAAAAACTGAATTGCAAGTGTCCATGTCAATTGCTTCACCTTGAAAGTTGGATTGATACCCGTACTTACCGCAATGCGAGTTGTTTTAAACAAGTTTTGTAAGTATTCAAGGGGATTTTGAGATTGACTTTTGAAGACAACGACCACATGCAAAACGCCTCTTATCATGATTCCCCTAAGGAAGTCAAATATGTTGCAGCTTCAAAGGTAGCAAGAGATGCGATTTGGCTCCGAAACTTTCTAAGTTATTTGTGTGTTATTCCTTTAATGCAATCGACTATTACAATTTATTATGATAATAGAGGTGCGGTTACTAACGTAAAAGAACGAACCACACATAAAATTTCAAACACATTGAGCCTAAGGATCACTTGATATAGGAGATCATGTAGATAAGCGACATCATCGAGACAAAGATTGCATCTCGAGACAATCTGACGGATCCTTTTACAAAGATATTACCAGCTAAGTTTTTTGATAGTCATGTAGAGGGAATTTTTATTAGATGCATAGGTGCGTGGCTTTAAGGCTAAGTAGGGGATTTCTGGGATTTTTATATTTAAAACTAGGTATGACATTTATTCTCTTAATAAAGATGTATCAGGTTCATTCGAAATGAGAATGCCTTATGTTTTATTTTTAATATATAGTATACAATGTTGTCCAATTATATGTAGTAGCAACTTTCATGAGTTAGATTTAGCCTAATAAAAAAAATCAAAATTATGGTTTTAGTCTAATTGAATAATTCACAATTTAGATAGGGAGTTGGCATCCTATCAGTAAATATATGAGTAAAATCCTAGTTGTCTACCATAACTATAGGAACGTCCTTAATGGTTCAGGGACTTGTATGGCAATTTAAAGAGAATTGTGATCGGTACATTAGGAAAGTATCGAACAAGACCATGGGTGACATTCAAATCTAGGC
This sequence comes from Sambucus nigra, assembly GCA_949130495.1. Taxonomy (NCBI): domain Eukaryota; kingdom Viridiplantae; phylum Streptophyta; class Magnoliopsida; order Dipsacales; family Adoxaceae; genus Sambucus; species Sambucus nigra. Next base: position 321,089,545 of record OX422217.1, read on the forward strand.
GTTTACTATATTAGACTTATCCTGAGGGTTATGAGGATTAGAATTCTTGCACAATTATTTCTTTCGTTTTATGGGTGTGATTAAATTTCATTGAATTCCATTGTGATACCGCTTGATAGTCTTATAAGCTTTAATTCTACCAGTAAGCTTGAATAGTGAATTTATATCTCGTAGAGTATCAAATAAGTTAAGTCTCATATCATGGAATATATTGATGGTTATTAAAATATATTAGCGGCCAATTTATTTGACAAAATGGGTATTGTATGCTTAACGTGGGAAATCATATTATATACTATAGAAAGTTTCCAATTAAGACCTTTTCATTCAAGTATTTTTTAGAAAATTAAATTGGAGTGTAGACGTAATCATTTAGTGGAACTAGTTATGATTAAATGGAGAGAGGAAATACATTATAGTGATGTGATTTGGGATTATTGATTACCTATTTGGAAGCTAATTTAATTATTTAGCATTGGATCCTTGTATAGTTCATTTACCTAAGTAAGAGACCATCACTCTCTGGAAACCTAGTTTGGACCAAGCCCACTACTTATTTTAGGTGTAAGTTAGGGTTTTAAGCAGTATACCGCATATTAAGGATTAGATGGGTAGACAATCAAGCATCCCTGATGAAGAGTCTCTGGGACTTGACTCTTTCAATATCTCTATGTACCGCTTTCATTTTAGCTAGATTTAACCTTCATACCACTCAATGCCCATCCTATAGAATTTTTTCAATATGGACTAGTCTTGAGAATTCCATGCTTTACATCAACCTTAATTGTATCTGTAGAGTTGGTAATGGTCAAGACATTCAGTTTTTGCTTGACAATTGGCTGGGCACCCTCTCACTCAGCATCTTGATTTGGACGGAACAACTAAGGGCTTTGACAAAGTTAAGTTGTCTCATTACATCACCAATCAGTCTTAGAACCTTTCCTAGCCTTCAAGTCTCACTTTGAATATATAGCCTCCCAAATCCAAAGCACTCACCTCCTTATCATTCCCACTACTGAGACTCTCATATGTCCTTTCAATCCTAAGAGAAATCGCTTCTTTAAAAATGTCATTGCATACGTAAACTGCATCTCTCCGAGGTCTACTATTCCCACATCTACAGAGAAGGAAATATGGTAGCTGATAAACTATCTCACCTGGCTTTGGCGCACCACCATCTAAAATGGTGGGATGTTATGCCGCATTATATCATCTCTCTCCTCACGGACGACTATAGTTGCCTTATTAGATATTGAATGATATATAAATAGAATGCACGAGGCAAATGATAGTAAGGTAATAGGTAATGAAACTTGTTGGGACCCTACCCACTTTTAATTATTCTTTCATTCCCGCTAGGTCTCCTCTTTCTATATGTATTTCCCTGATTGTATTTCCTCCTCTATCTCTAGGTCACTTTATTGTAATTTATTCTTTTTTATTAATATATTTTGCCCGATTCGGGTATTCTAAAACAAGGGATAGATAGGGATAGTAAAAATACTTTTCACGCTTTTGTGAAGGGGTGTGGATATAGAAGATTATATCTCACTCAAAACACCAAGTATTCATCCCCAAGAGTGACCACACACATAGTTTGCTTTGAGAGGGTTATAAACTATAATTTTTAGGCTTCCGGTGCATTCTAGCAAGTTTTTTTGGAGACCTTTAAAGTGTAACAAGTTTAACCTCCTCATCAACTTATTACCTTTGTATCAAATCACCTACAAGTTTCGCAAAGGTATTGTGATTCGATCCATGGATCTATGCTTCGGATTTAGTTATTTTATTTTATTTTATTTTCAGGAATGTGATGAATTAAATATCAAGAGGCAGAAAAGTTTTATATAATATCAATACCCTACATTTACGACCACTAGTTATTGGTGTTTTATTCTTAAAAAAATATAAAAATATTTTTATTTATAAATAATAGGTTTTGTCTAGTTAATTTTGAAATGGGAATCATGTTTGTGAGAATGCTTTATATTTATGTTCATTAAGTATATTGTTTTGTATATCTTGGTCAATTGCAGTCAGTAGCAATTCTAGTTAGTTAGGTTGGGCTTGATCACAGGAGATCAAAATTTCGGTTGTAGTACTATTTAAGAGTTCATAACTTAGATAGGGAGTTGACATCATATCCAAACGGTTGCGATAAAATCTTGGTGGTTTATCTCAAACTATGGGAAGATGGTTAATGGTTTGAAAATTTGTTTGATAGATCGAATGAGGAGTATGACCGGTGCATCCAAGAATGCATTGAATAGTACCACATGTGAGATTTTAACTCTAATAATTATCTTAATTATACTTCGGTAATCCCACTTCATATACAAAAAGGTGCATAGATTCTTAATCCTGAGAACTATGAGGATCGAAGTGCTTGCGGAATTGTTACTTTGATTTCCATGGGTACAGTTAGATCTTATATCGGGTTAATAAATCCTCATACATTGTGTAACAGTTGTGTAGGTAGGTTTGAGGTCATAGTTTGGAAGAATTCGCATCCCGGTGATACCTTGAATTGAGATGCGATAGACTCATAAGATTTCCTTCCATCAGTTAAAACATAATCAGTGGATTACTTTACAATCTGGTGGGATAGCAAATAAGTTAAGTATAAGAATCAAGGAATTGATCATATGTTGATTAATCAATTAACAACAAATTGATTTGACCAATCGGGTATCAAAAGCTTATCATGGGGAATCACATGATGCACCATAATCAACTTTGCATATAAGCCATCATCATATCTGAGTGAATTCTTAGATAATTGAGTTAGAATTCATTCATAATTATTTAGCAAAATTAATTATGATTAAATAAAGAACAAAAATAAATTACTGGTTTATAAATTACAACTTTTGAGTATTTATTTAGAAGCCAATTTAGTTATTCACCTTGGCTCCCTAGTATAGTCCATATACCTAAGTAGTTAGGCCTAGATTCCAAAGAAACCCAATTTTTCCTAAGCCCACCACTTATTATAATATATATTGTGGCTTAAATTAGGGTTTTATGCTTCATAATTGATTATTAGGGTTTGAAAGGGAGGAGAGAAAATAATATTCATGTTTTTGTGAAGAGTCTAAGAGATAGAAGACCATATCTTACTCATAAGTAAGACTTTTCATCTCAAGAGGTTCCCACACACCTACCTAACTTTGGGTGGATCATATAATAGAACATCCAAGTATTTATAAGTGTTCCAGTAAGCTTTTGGTGGACCAAAATAAGGCATCCCCAAATAATAAAGAAATACCTTTCATTAAATCGGATTGCAATGGGATCCGTAAAGGTGTTGTATTCATAACCCTAGGTTTGGGATTCAAAGTTAGTTTTTGTATTTTTTTCCTTCCTGTTGCATAATCATTCGAAGATTCTTGCGCTTAATTTTTAATTCCATGTATAATTATCTAATCACGCACAAGGCGGTCAATGTAGATCGAGGCATAACTAGCAGCTTTACTGGAGAGACAAAGAATCTCCAAGACACTCGTGAGGACTCTCAGTACCAAGAATGACTGGTGATGCAGTTCGATAGGGAGAGGAGTGGTAGAGGGGGTCTTTCTTGACCTGAGGATGATGGTGATGATTATGGTGGAGATGTTCGATTGTAGGAGATTGTACTTTTTGATGTACTATTTAGAGAGAGAGAGAGAGAGAGAGATTTTATTTAAAATGGTTCTTTTTATATTATCTTATATTATGTTGATTCATGGAAGTGTTTTAGATATGGTTTGATATTTGTGTTGGATATTTGTGTCATGTATGAAACAACTGTGGATTTCTTATTTGAATTGGTATTTATTTGATAGTATGGATGACATTGATGATGTCATTGGTCATGTTGAGATATGAATTTGATGTTGAATATTTCTATATAGTTTTAACATATTTATCTTCCCATGTGTTTATGTCACTTATCTCATTAAGCATATGTTATATTTGTTAACTCTTATTTTCTTGATTGGATTAATTTGTGATATTGATTTTTTCGTCTCTTTCTTTATCTACTCGAGATAGAAAAGGGGAGAAATTTTGGGATTTATGGGGATTATATGTTTAAGGGGAGTAGTTTAGTACATGTATTTAACATTTCAATTCTTTTCGATGTATATACATCTCTTATATTTTTGTACTTCATGAGTTATGTGTTTAATTGTGCAGGACGTACATGTATCGTGATGTCGATTGGCCTTGTATTGAAAAAGTTGTACGCTAATATCGAGTCTCATGGGGAATGGGATGGGTAGATTGATGTTTAGATAATATTATTAGGTGAATTTTTGGATCTTTTCCATTTTTTAGTTATATCCCCAAATAGACAAGGGGAGATTTCTAAGGACATGTTTTACACCCCCTAGGTTTCATTGCGTTGGCTTAATTTTGGAACAAACTTTTGTGTGGAAGTTTTTTTTATCAATTATGTTGAGTCATAATGATATATCAATTGAAGACATAAAGACAAATCATCATTACAAAGATAAGCGAACCAAACAGAACACATTTATTCGGTATCAAAGATTTGGTAACGTGTTTAAGGTTTTGTATTTCCGTGTAGTTTACTTCATTTCTAGGAAGTGACAAGACATGTCTTTGTTTAAAATAAGTTTAAGGAAAAAATTTTAAAACTTTTTTTGACAAAATTAAACAAGGGCCAAAAAGTAGCAACCTTGATTGGAAAAGGCCACCCTCGATCAATGATGGTTTTAAAAGATTGAATTTTTTCAAGACGATGGACTTTAATCGAAATGAACTTCCAAAAAGGTAAGTTTGATAGAAGCTAGTTTCAAATGAGGTACCATTAACTTATAAAAATAACACTCATTAAAAAAAATTAAATGAGAACTCTCGTTTGAAAGATCTTTATTGGAACGAGGGCCTCCCTAGTTCGAGCATGGTCGAAAGACTTATAAAACGTGTTTTTATCAATTCTCTTTCATTAACAAACTATTTAAACACCTTTAAATTTATATTTTAATGTACAAAGTAAGATTTTTCACAAACCCCAATTTGGTTTTGAAAGACTCCTTTGAGTTTGTGAGATCCTCTCAACGCTATGATATCAAAGTGGACTAAAAGTTTACAAATCCCTATATATCCTCTACTTCCAAGAAGATTTAAGCACAAGGGTTCATGTGGGTGAAGATAACACACTGGATTATGAGTGGGTTGATATGATCATTGGATACCGATGTCTTATAGGTTGTGAAATTGATTCTTGAACTGGAGCATCACTCGATATTATGGGAAGAATCAAAGTAGTAAAATGTAAGGAATTGACATTAGCGTAGTTATCATTGTCGTATATATAATTCATTTCAAAGTCTTCTATGTCATACAAAAATTCATATTAGTGATTATGGATTTGTAATTGGGTTGGGCGATGATGGTTTATATTAGCGAGGATTTCTATTCCAAAATCATTGTTAGCTAGTGTGAATATTTTTATAGCTTCATTATTAAACATTACCTAAATGTAACTTGGACTAACTCATTTTATTCTGTAAACATAAAATTTGGTTTAAATAATTAAAGGATTTAATTTTTTTGACGTAGTAATTAATTAATTTGAATTGAACCTTTAGGCACCTATATATTTTAGTTAGCCTTGGATAAAACTTGATATGTTTGCTTGGAGTAAAATGCCTAAAACAATGTAAGTGGATGTTGGGGATAAACATTATAAAAAAAACTTTCTTTCCCTTGGAGATTTCATTGATCATGATTCAGAAAGTAAGAAAAAATAACTAAATTCAAAGAATGAGTCTAGAGTTTGAATCACAATACCAATACAGATCTAATAGGTGACCTGAATGAAGAGAAATATTTGGTGAATATGATGATAGGTATTCTTTTTTCTTCCTCCAAATCCTTTATGGAATATCATAAATTCCTTGATTCTTCTAGTATATGAACTACCAAAAGTAAGTCTTGTGTGTGAGTGATCTCAAAGATGAAACGTCGATGAAATATGACAGAAATAACTTTATCTCTCCACTTCCCCTTCACAAAAATGTGAATAGTATTTTTCGTCTACCTCTCTAACCCTAATGAATGTCACATATCTATTAAAACCCTTCCCTTGACCTATAAAATTGGTACATGAAGTGGGATTAGGATAATTAAGGTTTCCAGAGAGCATTGCCCGACTACTTGGGTATTGGAGTATACTAAAGACCCGAGACTAATAATTTAATTGGCTTCCAAACGGAAATATGAAAATCCTATATTACACCCCGTAATATATTTTTTCTCCCTTTAATTTAATTAATTCAACCAAATAATTATAATTTCACTGGAATTTAATTATCTCAAAGTTACTTGAATAATAAGGTCTCGTTTGCAAAGTTAGATAGTGCATAATATGATTCTCCGCATAATGCATGCAATATCCGTTTAGTGAAATTCAATTCGCTGCTTATTGATTTTCACCAGCGTCTTATGTATTCCTTGTAAAGAAAAATTTCAATGTATTAAGTTTCTATATTGTTTATTGAAAAGTACTTGAGTTATTGGTTAAGATTGTGTTAAGTTTGTCCTTCAAGCCTATGATATATGTTAAAGACCGTAGCGGAAAATTTAAAGCGACATCAAGTACATGTTGAATTTCATGCTGAGTTTGCATTCATCCATGGTATTCAAAAAGGCGTGAATGGTGAATTATGTTGATCCCTGAATTTTACGTTTTGGGTTTTTCAGTTTTAAAATTTTTATTGAGACTATTTTTGAAAAAGATTTTTCAAGAAAAATATTCTTAATTTTTAAAGTCCTTCGAACAATTTCATTTTATCGTTCGGACGAGTTTATATTTCTTTCAAACGAGTTGTCACACTTCATTCAAGCGATCTTGAAGGAAACATTTATGTTTGATAGAAAATTCTTGCACAAAGCTCGATCTTTCCTTGTTCGAACGACTTTGATTGTCATTCGAATGAATCAAGAAATGTCGTTCGAACCACATTGAGTTTCATTCATATGACATTGAGTTTCATTCGAACGAGTTTCCACATTTTTTGTGCCGCTCTCTTTTCACTTTTTTATAAATTAAATTGCTGGAAAAGTTATTTTAAGGGAGGGTTTACGAAAATTGTTTTCTATATCAAAACTAGATCCTCCTAACCCCTATTTTACACCTTATGCTTGACATCCAAGTTTCTACATAATATGCTAGTTTGAGAACTCACGTTTGAGTGACAAGTATAGTTTACTCATCATTACTGTTGAGTACATTTTGTGTGGTGGACTTGATGTTTCATTGTGGTGATGGTTAACTAGCCAAAAGCAAGAAGATCGGTGAATACCGAGACGTGAGACGCTCCTGCATTGCAAAGTCCATTAGAAGGTGTCCAATGGTGGTTGTTAAGAAGGTTCAAGAAGTAAAGAGTGCATCAAGGCTTGAAGGTGACGAGTATGTGAGTAAGGCGAATTTATCCTTGTATGAAACCTATATTATAGTGGATTTTCATGGAAAGGCGACCTGAGGTTTTCCCCATTATGGGTTTTCTACGTACATCGCGGTGTTGTGGGTTGTTAATTTATTTTATTCTTGCAAGTTAGCTAAATGCTTGCTTAGGGAAAGATAAATTTGGTTAATAGTTTTTCACAATGTATGTGTAAAAGGTTCATAATTAGAGTTTGTTTATTTCTCATTCGATTAAAGAATTAAATGTTAACGTTGGAATTTGGCATAACCCTAGCACTTTGGCGTTCTTAAAAGTGTTATCAGAATGGTTGCTATAATTTATAGTACAGATCTCATTGTTGTGTGTTTAGGGTCTTAGATGGATTTTAATTGAGAGGTGTGTTCCACTACCTGACCTTTTAAGTTTTATAGGTTAAACTACCCTTATTAGAAGGCCCATATGAGATTTTTCCTGAAATCTATCGATAACAACTTTTGGAATTCGGTTGAGCAACGCTGGTCTCCTCCAACTGAGAATATTTTTCTTAAAAGAGTATTACACTTGGACAAAGTCCTCTACATTTAATTATAAGGGAGTGAACGCTATTTTTGGCACTGTCACCACAGAAGATTTTAGTTGTATTATGACTTGTGAGAGTGCGAGAGATGCTTGGGAAATTTTGAAATCCACACATGAGGGTACATATACTGTTATGGTTTCTAAGTTACAAAACCTAACAACTAAATTTGAAATGATTAAAATGTTAGAGCATGAGTCTTTTGATGAGTTTTATGCCAAATTGTTGGATAACGTCAAATACTAGTTTAACTTAGGTTATCATATTCCTGAACCAAGAGTGGTGAGAAAAATCTTAAGGTTATTGTGCGAAATATTTAATACTAAGGTCACATTCCTAGATTATCTTGGCAGTGATAACACTATGAGAGTTCAAGAACTCGTAGGGTATCTCCAAAACTATGAGATGAACATGTGTCCTCCTAATAAAAAAAGAAAAGAAAAAGAATAGTTTTTCTTTGAAAACACAAAAGAAGGATGTGTCTGATTTAGATAGGGATGACGATTCAGATCTCGAAGAGATTGCAAGGTTTGCAAAAAAATTCATTAAATTTCTTAAGCATAGATTAGATAAGAACTCCAGTAAGAAATTGAAGAAAATTTTTAATGATCGTGATAGGAAGAAAATGGATAACCGTAAGAAACTGTAATACCCCGTAATTTTATGGATTTTAATTATGAGATTAATTAAATGAAATTTCTTTTAATTGTGGGATTAATTAAATTAATTTGGGATTGAAATTAATTTTAAATTTATTTGGTATGGAAATTAATTCGGATTTAACTATCTAGCGAGACGAGAGTTAGTATTTAAATATGATGATAATGTTTAATATTATTAAGTGACTATGGTAATATGTGATTATTGAATTTATTAAAATTGTAATGAGTTGAAAATACGACAGTTTCGGTAATTTAGTTGGGACGCGCGTGTCAGTCATGTCAGGACCCAATTTAATGGATTTAAAAGTATTTTATTTTTATGTCATCCGTATGAGTATTTTGAATATGCCAACGTGTCCGGAAGGGTCGATATAGTCAAAAAACACTAGCCGGGGTTTAGTTTTGGTCCCGGGGCATTTTTAGGCCTAACTAGCAACCCAAAGGGGTATATTAGTCATTTCCATTTTTAATGAATAGTAACCGACGAAATTTAGAAAGGTTTAACAGCAAATAGGTTAGAGCCTTAGGGTTTCCATCACCATGTTTCACAGATGTCCATTAGAGATGAAGTGGAGGAAGTTACCAAAGGAGAACCACCATCTTTGGACTTTTTGCACCACCGTCACCAACATCGGATAGATTGGAAAGAGAGAAGCATTTCTATACCATCTACTTCAAAGGATCAGAATCTTCATTACCAGGCAAGTGATTTTAACTTGCAATAAATTAGTGCATATACCATCCATGTTAGGTTAGAAGTGGAGAATAACCTTGAATAATGGTAATTGAATGGATTTGAAGAATCGAAATCGTAATCTAGGTAGATTTTGCATGTAGATTAACTTCTGGGATTTTAACAACCACAAAATCATGATCCATGTGTAGAGAATTATGAATTTTTAATGAATTATATAGAGTTCTTGAAGAAATAGGAGAACTAGGGTTTTTATATGAAATTTATGTGAATTGATCTAAGAATTTGATGTCCCATTGTGATTTGATGATTATAAAATGTTAGAAATTATGCAAGCATATTGGTATGCTTATTAGTATACTTGGTTGGGAGTTTGGGACGTAATAATGAAGAATTAGAGGTGTAAAAAGAGGAAACCCATAACTATTAAAGAAAATTCTGGGGAAATACCCGTTTGATCGATCGATCGACTCAAGAATGTCGATCGATCGATCGACCCCTTTTCTTTGATCGATCAACCTCTTCAGATTTTTGGTAATGGTTTCCCTTTAAGGTTTAAGGAAAATCCCAAAGCCTATAATGATTCTTAGGGTGATTAATATGATATTGTTGGACTTAGTTAAGGTCAGTAGGGTCTTAGTTGAAGCCTGGAGAAATGGATTACCTTAGGGAATTGAATACTATTGCTTACGAGGGACTACCGAGTGAGGTACAGTTAGAAATCGTTCGAATTGAAACTATATTGGGAATAAATGTTGAGGTAAGGATAAGAACAGTAACGGAGGGGTTTAAGTTACTGAGATAATATTAGAAACTAATAGGAGACCTAGTAACCTTTTGGGGTAGGTTTAGGTACTCAAATTGATACAACGAGAGAGTTATCAAATTAAATATATAATTACGTATGATGTTCAGGATAATCTTACTACGTATGAGACTTACTAGATAGAATATGAATATCTATATTGAAATATGATTACTAAGGTTGTGTGAATGCCTAGTGAATGGATTTCTTATGTGTATGACATACCTACCATACTTGCTATCACGGGAGGTTAGTTTTTGTAAAAGGACCCTCTTATCCTTGTGTGCCTTTGGGGGGATTTAGACTGGTACCTTAAGGACATAGGACTGTAAATGACTTATTTATGAGTTGATAAGTCAGCTGACCATGGGAGCGTCGGTATGTGCGTGACCTATAGGTATGTGAACTATGTTCGCCTCAAATATGTGTGAATTATTTTGATACGGTTCTTGAGTGATTCGGAACAGGTGATCCTTATGTACGTGATGTACATGGGTTTGATAACAGAGTATGCATACACCGCATCATATCCTAGGGGTGCCATATATGTATATATATATGTACTGTGAGTGAACTATATATATACTTGTGACTGGTTCACTGCTGCTTAGTAGATGTGAATAACTAAGATATTTGAATGGGATAAGAATGTGAGAATTTAATTAACACTTGAGATGAGTAATATAATGAATGTGAATATGGGTTATGAATTTAACTTGTTTGGGTGTTACGAGTAGATAACCTATGATAGAGTGCGAAAGCAGGAATGGTATAGACTAGTTAGTTAGAGGCATAACTATGATGGGTTAAGGGATTACGTTAGGCGTGGACATTAGTTGAGAGGTGAGAAACTCATGTGAGAGTACGCAACTAACATGTTTATAATATGTGTTGTTTAATTGTAATTTAAACACTTGCTAAACTTTTAAACTGTTTTCACCTCGGGCTCTGACCCGCTTTCTTCCAAATCTATTTTATTTTATTAAAACATTTTAGGTGCCCAGCCACAGGGACGCCAAGCCTAAGAGTTCCATTACATTGACGTGTTGTAGCTGCTGTGGAAGTTACAAGATCTCGGTATTAGACGCCTTCATATTCTGTACTTGATTCTACTTAGGGTTACTCATCTGTTAGGGCATGTCGCCCATTTCCATTTAGAGATAGCATTCTCAGACTTTTAGTTTTATTTCATTTATTGGTTTATTTATTCAGACTTGTGAATCGTGACTTTATTTTAATCTGGTATTATTATTGGAGTGTTTACTCGAGACTCAGTTTATTTCTTTTCGTTGATTATTCATTTGAGATTGTTTATGCAATTAATGGTTGTTGACTTAATTACTTGGATTATGTTAACTTAATTAATAAAATTTGGCATCTCTCTTTTTAAATATTAGGTGGCTGGTAATTAACTAATTATTTTCGACATTGATGCTAAGACTGAACCAACTTGATATTATGCATTAATTTTATAAAGGAGTAGCTACCCGGTATTTAATTAGACGAGGTGTTACAGAAACTGGATGATCGGGACAAATTTTACGAGTGCCAAGGGTTCTCACATTGTGTGCGAGAGTGTCCCACTAGATTAAGGAAAAAAGATAAGAATACTAAGGCATACAATGGTACCCTTAGTGATAGTGAGTTAGAAGAGGAGTGTAATTATCCTATGGAGCACAACTACACCGCTTTCATGGCTATTCATGTGAGCCTTGATGAAAAATATTTCATTAAAGATAATCATATGCATGACAGTTCTGAGGTTTGGTCGTGTGATTCCTAAGTTAGTGATGATGAAGATAATGAAGAGAATGAGAGTGAGCTTCAAGTTTCCTTTCGAGAGTTGTATAAAGAATCATTAAAACTGAAAAAGGCAAACTTAAGGTTTGAGGTTAAGTTGAAAAAGCATGCCATAGGATATAATGATGATAAATTGATTGGTGATTTGAGGGCATGTGAGAAGACTCTTAGGGAGAAGCTTAAATACATTGACGGAGAGAGAGAGAGAGAGAGAGAGAGAGAGAGAGAGAGAGAGAGAATTCTAGTAATGATTGAACATATAAAGAAGATATCACTAATGTTTGATGAGTCTAAGATTTTACTTGAGTTTAGAATTGTGGAGTTACAAAAGAAATTAAGACACTCGAGTTGTGTCAAATTTTATTTGGAATATAGGTCAAAGAAATTGGATAAGACTTTAGGTATCGTCCAAATAAAAAATGGCAAGGTATGTATAGCCTTCGATGATCCCAATGCTTCTGATCCTAAACGTAAGACCAAAATTTTGAGAGAGTGAAGAATTGCCAAGGATGCTAAAAAAGGTTAACCCAAAAGTAGCATTCCTCATATCTACACATGAACACATTATGTAGGAAAAGTCTCGTTAGGAAGTTTTATTATGACCTTAGAAAAGATCCTTGGAATTCTAAGCCTAGTGCCACCACGATTCCCAAAATCAAGGCATTAAATTTTCATCTATTGGGGTTGGGAAATCGAATTTGGAAGCAATTAACATTTCTTGCATGCTTTCACATTATTAATCACATGTTATATCTTAAAAGTGAATGTGTTTTCACGTCTTTCATACACTAGTTTTTGTGCTTCATGATATAAGTTATGACTAGTTATATGATGTTGTGGCGTTGCAGGCCCTGAGCAAGCAGTGCTGGCATTGTGCCTGGGGGTAGGGAACTCGTGTTATAGCGAATGCGGGGGTTCTTTTATCCTGTTCCTTTACTCCCTCCAAATTTAGGTTATTGGTTTAATGTGGGTCGATGATTTGCCCCTTGATTTAGTTTGATGTCATGTCCAAGTTTGGTGCACGCCCATTTTGTTTCTCGAGTCTTGGGTCTGAATGTTCATTTTTGTGCAGGAAATGAGGGGGTTTCTTAGGATGATGCTGGAATAAGCACCACCAGGTAAGGTGCTTCCAAGCTCAATATAAGAATAACAATGGCAGCACAGTTATATAAAGAGAAGAGAATGATATGAGGATAAGTGGAATCAACACCAGAATATAAGTGGTTCAGCCAATTTGGCCTACGTCCACTGTGAGTGTGTGTGAGTAATATCACTGAATGAAGGCACTAATGGCCATGGATACAACCTCTCAAGATTTCTCTCTCTACTATGTATCTAGACAAAGCTTTAGCTAGGGTTTTATATCTGGGATCCCTTTGCAAGGTAGGGGATGATCCCTATATATAGTATCTAGGGGGTGTAATGTACCCCCCATGCATGCAATGAGCATGTGTGTGGTACCCTCACCAATGTGGGAGTGCCATCTGCCACTATCACATGTAAGGAATGATGATGAAATATCCTCTCCACGTGTGGAGAATAATCTTGTTACAACTGATTTGTGCCCAGGTGTCCTTATCCAAATGTCAACAGATGCTCGACCGCCATATTGGTGGATGACCTCGGCCTGAAAGAGGCCGAGCTGTAAAGGCTTGATGTTCGTTCAATCCGAGATGTGTGATAGGGAGTCTCGGCCTGATATCAGCCGAGACATTATGCCGGGGTCGGCCCCAACCGAGGTTGGACTGGTTCCATGCTGACGATTATCAAGGCTTCTTGTCACCTCGGTCCCAGCCGAGGTTGGACTGATTCAATGTTAAGTCTTACCAAGGCTCCTTGTCACCTCGGCCTATTCTCGGCCGAGGTTGCCATACCCAGGTATATGAGAATGCTGCTGATGCCTGCGATGTGCGTAGGGCCCATTGGAAATGTAGGTGGTAGCGTCGGCCTGGGCCGACCCTGATCTGGCCGAGGGATGATATCGTGGGCCCATGGCTCATCTAGGGTCGATCAATATCTCGGCCATCATCTCGGCCGAGGTTGGTGTCTCTAGGCCGAGGTTACACTTGGGGCATATCAATCACCCCCCAGCCCTTAGTCATATGCGAGAGCAAGTGGCTAGCGGATTAATACACCTCCGAGGCCTGTCCGTCCCAAGCTAATACCTGCATGACACCTGTCCACGCTAGAAAGTACTTACTTGGCTGGCGTGTGCTGTCAGCCGTCCTTTGGGGTTCCCAAGGCAATGATGGGCCTTGGGAAGCGTGCCCATGTATTTAAGTGTTTGAACCCTTCCTTTTCTCTTTCTTCTCCATTTCAATCCTGTGCACGATTTCTTCCAGCGATTTTCTCTCTCTACAGCTTCTTCAATCAGCGCTCTTCTGCAGAGTTTTCTTGCGAGTTTTCTTCGATTTCCCTCATCGTTCCATTTCCATGTATTTTCTCCCTTTCATTTCCTCTGTTTCTCATATTTGGTTTGCATTTTCCGACGAGTTTTTAAGTTTTTCGGCAAGCACCATTATCTCAGGCGAATTGTGTTTGCTTTAGACTTCCAAGTTTGATCTTTAAACTCCTTTCTTTTACAAGTCAATCCTGTTTGTAGTTTTAGGAGTTATTCCTAAGTTTAGGGTCGTCCTCTGATGCTCAGACCTTTATACCAACTTCTTGAGGATTTCCCTTATCTTAGAGAGAAGACCCTAGAAAAGATTAGGCAAATAGAGAAAGCTCAGGAGGAAGCTCGTAGGTCACAAGAGTTTCCTATTAGACCTATCTTTCCCCAACCTCTCAAGGTGGTATATCCTTATCCCCCTGAGAACTTCTATCAGACAGAGGTCTCTGCCAACCCATTACCGATGTCTGAGTCTGAGTCTTCTACCTCAGACCCCATGTCTGTGGACTCTTTTCAGGAAGCCATGGATTTCACACCTCGGCCTGGTCAGGTCCCTGATCAGGCTGAGGTATCCAGTCGAGCTTCATCCCATGATGGCTCAAGCACCTCAGCCTCTTATTCAGAGGTTGAAGTTATTGAGCCGAGTGTGGCTGTGCCACCCATTCTTGACGCCATCCCTCTGTCGGCTGCCACAGAGGCAGAGTTCGCTCAGAGATTCGCTAATAACCCATCTACATCTGCTCCGGCCGACGTTGAGCTTGATGATGATGAAGATGCTGAAAGTGAAGCCGACGTCTCTGAGGCGGCCGAGTTCGAGAGCACGGTAACTGAAGTGGATCTTCTATGCTTCAGATATTTGTACTCCATCAGTCCTTCCATCAAGTTAAGGAGACCTCTGAGGGAAGAGAGGGCCTATCACGGTCGAGATGGAGAAATCTGCTTGTATGAGCAGATGTTTAAGTTAGGGTTTTGCCTACCCATTCATCCCATCATCAAATCCATTCTCTCTTACATCAACTTGGCCCCCTCGCAGCTATCTCCCAATGCCTGGAGAGTCATCATAGGGGCCATTATTCTATGGAGGGCAGTCCACCACTCTGACCTCCCAATTCAGGTCTTCGTTGGTTGTTATGTCCCAACCTCGGCCAAAAACCATCTGAGCTACTGTTATTTTGTGGCTCAGAGGCCTAAGAAGAAAATGCTCCAGGTGACTCAAACCTCAAATCATAACTGGAAGCCCCGTTATTTTTTTGCCTTAGGACCATGGGAATTTGGCCCATGTGTCCCCTCTTCCACACTTGAGCCGAGGATACCCCTCAAATGGGGCAAGGTCACCATGTCTGCCAGGGCTGATCCTGGTCTAAGTCTTCAGAATATGCAGAAGGTGAAGGCCCTGCAAGACCAAGGGGCACATGGTCTGTTTGTCAAGTTTGAAAACTTGCTGACCCCCCAGTATCTTTCGGGGACGAGCCTGGGTGGAAGTCCCCTTGTTGACTTTGGTAAGAAATAAGAATTTTTATTTCAAGTCTAACCTCTGAACTCATTCATATTTGATTCCTGACCTATATCTTTTAACTTTTGCAGAGCGACCACAAGACATCCCGGACGAACTGTGGCAGATGGCTGCTCCGAGCTTGGCGAGGCTTGCCAAAAAGGCTGGTCTGAACGCTCCTCCCCCAGCTCCCTCAACATCCAAATCTCAGGCTTCCAAGAAGAGGGCCCCATAATCCCATGCCTCTGAGGATCAGAGGCCGACCTTGAGGCAAAAGAAGGCCTCAGATGCTGCAATTCCAATATCTTCAGCCGACATCCTGACGGCTCGTCTGGATCAGCTGAAGTTAACTGATAGTATGGTCGGCAACAGCAGGCAGGCCATGGATGCACTCGCCTCTATGATGACCGAGGCCGACAAGCGTTTTTACAGAGCTATGGACACCTCCCTGCTGGTTGAGTTCGGCCTTCACAGAGTCGTCCAGGTATGATTTGTTCCTTTGTCAAAATTTTACAAGTGCAACATCTGACTTTTCTCCCGCTTAACCTCTTCATTAAATGTGCAGGGAGTGACTGCCATGTATCAACTTTTGAACTGGGCTATGAGGAAATTGCCCCTTATCCAGAAGGGGCAAGAGGCTGAGAAGGTTGAGAGTGCCCTGAATACTGAGGTCGACCGTCTAAAGTCAGAGCTGCAGAACTCTAAAAATAAGGTCAAGGGGTTGGAAAAAGACATCTCTCTGCTCGTCAAAGATCACGCTAAAGCCCTGAAGGCCAAAGATGATGTACTGCAGTAGAAGGTCAGCTCGGCTGTGAAGGCTACCCTTGAAGATGCCTCGGCCAAAATAATTTCTGACTACAAAGGCTCAGACGAGTTCATGGGTTTTAGCTTTGAATATCTTGAAAGAGGTATCAAGGCCACTACCAAATGGGATGAAGTCAGAGAGAAGGAGGTCGTTCCTCTAAAGGCCTCTGACTTTGTGGGTCTCGGATTTGCTGACCCTCAATTTGCTCAGGCGCTTCAAGAGGTGGAGGACGAGGCTGCTGCTCCAGCCGAGACTGCAACTCTGGGAGGGACCGAGCTCGGAGGGACAGACCATGCTGATGACATGGCCGAGGTTACTAATGCTGATCAAGCCAACCTAGCCGAGACTGTTGATGTCCCCCCCTCAAACCTTTAGTCTTTTTAGCTTGTAACTCGTAGCTTATAGCTTGTAACTTGTAAATTTGTATTCAAGGAAAATTTTGTTACTTCTTGGTATTTCAACCTCTGAATGCTATATGATCTCCTCGCTTTACTAAATGTCAATATCTTCTATTATTTTGTTGTAGTGTTCTTGTTTATACTCAGTCAATAATTCTGGATTGTAATTAGGCTCTGAGGTCATCTAACTAAGTTGTCTGAGGCCATCACCTAAGACGTTAGCCCCATAATAATTTTCACCAAATTAATGATGTTAAGAGTCTGAGGTCATCTGCTAAGGTGTCTGAGCTCAGACCTCTTCACCACCGAGTGATGTTATGAAGGTTTGAGGTCATCACCTAAGATGTTATCCTCATAATTCACCAAATTAATGATATTAAGAGTCTGAGGTCATCTGCTAAGGTGTCTGAGCTCGGACCTCTTCACCACCGAGTGATGTTATGAAGGTCTGAGGTCATCACCTAAGATGTTATCCTCATAATTCACCAAATTAATGATGTTAAGGGTCTGAGGTCATCTGCTAAGGTATCTGAGCTCAGACCTCTTCACCACCGAGTGATGTTATGAAGGTCTGAAGTCATCACCTAAGATGTTATCCTCATAATTCACCAAATTAATGATGTTAAGGGTTTGAGGTCATCTGCTAAGGTGTCTGAGCTCAGACCTCTTCACCACCGAGTGATGTTATGAAGGTGTGAGGTCATCACCTAAGATGTTATCCTCATAATTCACCAAATTAATGATGTTAAGGGTCTGAGGTCATCTGCTAAGGTGTCTGAGCTCAGACCTCTTCACCACCGAGTGATGTTATGAAGGTCTGAGGTCATCACCTAAGATGTTATCCTTATAATTCACCAAATTAATGATGTTAAGGGTCTGAGGTCATCTGCTAAGGTGTCTGAGCTCAGATCTCTTCACCACAGAGTGATGTTATGAAGGTCTGAGGTCATCACCTAAGATGTTATACCCATAATATATCTCTGATCTAAAAATGAAGCAAGAGCTGTCGTGGAAACTGATCTTTATTAATAACCTCTTCTCAATAAGATGGTACATTTACATAAAATTCTATGCAACATCATATGAAATATCTCTTTAGGTGGTCAGCATTCCACGGGTTAGTGAAAGGTTCTCCTTCTAGGTTTTCTAGCCTGTAAGTGCTAGGCACAACCTCTTCCGTTACTTTGTAGGGGCCATACCAGTTTGGGTGTAGCTTGTTTGCTTTCTGTAGGGTCTTCTTTAGCACTAGGTCTCCCACTGTAATGGGTCTTGACTTCACCCTCTGGTTGTAGAATTTCACTACCCTCTGCTGGTAGGCTGCTTTTCTGACCTCTGCGTCTTCCCTTCTTTCTTCGATAAGATCCAGGTCTAGCCTCCTCTTTTCCCCATTGCTGTCAGGGTTGTAGGTCTGAATCCGATGAGTTGGTAGTCCTACTTCCGTTGGTATGACGGCCTCTGAGCCATGTGCCAGCATGAATGGGGTTTCTCCTGTTGGTGTCCTTGCCGTGGTTCTGTAAGCCCATAACACAGCGTAGACCTCTTCTGTCCATCTCCCCTTCGCATCTTCTAGCCTCTTCTTAATTCCGTCCAAGATAGTTCTGTTAGTGACCTCGGTCTGGACATTTGCCTAAGGTCGGCCAGGAGATGAGAAGAACTGTTTAATCCCCACTCTTAGGCAATACTTTTCTAAGGAAGAGTTCTTGAACTGGGTCCCATTATCCGAGATGAGAGTGTTTGGGAGGCCATATCTGCATATGATGTTCTTCCAAATGAACTGGAAGGTCTTCTGTTCTGTAATTGTTATCATCGGTTCTGCCTCCACCCACTTTGAAAAGTAGTCAATGGCAACTATCAAGAATCTATAGTTGTTGACAGCTCTTGGCAAAGGTCCCACTAAGTCAATTCCCCACATCGCAAATGGCCATGGAGAGGAGATCGACGTCATAGGCTGATGGGGTTGATGAGGGATAGTGGCGAACCTTTGACATTTATCGCACCTCTTCACATAGTCTGCAGCGTCCTTAGATAAGGTAGGCCACCAGTATCTCTGAGTGATGATCCTCTTGTCTAAGGGCCTTCCCCCTATGTGGCTAGAGCAAGAACCCTTATGAACCTCCTGTAAGACCTGGGGTACTTCCATGGGATGCACACATCTGAGGAGAGGCAATAGAAACCCCTTTTTGTATAAGACGTCTCCTACTATTGAGAACTTGGCAGCCCTGTATCTCAACTTTCTCCTTTCAATATTAGACTCAAGTAGCTCTCCGTCTCTTAGGTATCTGACGAGCGGGTCGATCCATGAGTCTCCTTGGCTAACATTGTGACAAGGGCTACATACCTCGTCCTTCTCGGTGATTGCTTTTCCTAAGACCTCAATTGGAATGGTCCTTCCCAAATCTGTCTTCATTACCGAGGCCAGCCTTGCCAATGCATCAGCGTGATTGTTGCTCAGTCGAGGCACTCTCTTCAGCTTTGCTTCTTCAAAATACTCTAACAACCCTCTTACCTTCTTCAAGTACTTGGCCATCCTTTCGTCTTTGGCCTCGTATATCCCTAACACTTGGTTGACAACCAACCTTGAGTCGTTATGGAGTAGGAGTCTCTTTACTCGAAGAGTTGTTGCCAATAAGAGACCTGCTATCATGGCCTCATACTCAGACTCGTTGTTTGAGGCCTGGAAGTTGAATCTAAAGGCGTATTCAATGTTGGCGCCATCTGGAGCTGAAAGTATTAGCCTTGTGCCGCTTCCACTGTCACAGGAAGAGCCATCAACGAAGAGGCTCCATACGTCTGCATCAGATGAGAAGACCCCTTCTCTCATAACCCCCTTCTTGAAGAGGTATTGATCCTCTTTGTTCTCTTCTACTCTGCTACGGGTTTTGCCTGGGATGACCTCTTATCGGCCTCGAAAGACGTTTGGTGCAGTCTCTTTCGAATCTCGAAAGACACTACGGTTCATCTCTTCGCCGTCATCTAAGCCTTTCTCTGTCTCTGCCTCTTCCAAACTTCTATCGACCTCTTCCCAGGTGAACTCTGCGATAAAGTCTGCGAGTGCCTGCCCCTTGATGGCCATCCTAGGTTGGTAGGTAAGATCATACTCTCCCAGTTCGATGGCCCAGGTCATCAATCTTCCGGACTTCTCAGGTTTGTGCAGAACCTGTCTTAGTGGGGAGTCAGTGAGGACTACCATGGAGTGAGCTTGGAAGTAGGGATTCATCTTCCTTGAGGCATGTATGAGGGCATAAGCCAACTTCTCCATTCGGGGATAATTTTGTTCAGACCCTTGAAGAGCCTTACTGTTGAAGTACACAGGCCTCTGGACCCCATCCTCTTCCCGTATGATGGCTGCGCTGATGGCTGATTCAAAGACTGCCAGATACATAAACAACCTTTCCCTCGTGATGGGCCGAGACAGCAATAAGGGAGACCCCAGGTAGGACTTGAGTTGGTTGAAGGCTTTTTCACACTCTTCGTCCCACTGGAAGGCCTTTCTTAGAAATTTAAAGAATGGAAGACACTTGTCCGTTGCCCTAGAAACAAACCTGTTAAGGGCAACCACTCTTCCCGTGAGTCTCTGGACATCCTTGATACTCCTAGGAGTCTTCATGTCGAGTAATGCCTTGATTTTCTTAGGGTTTTCTTCAATCATCTTCTGATTAACGATGAACCCCAAGAACTTCCCGGCTCCTACCCCAAAGACACACTTCGCTGGGTTGAGCTTCATTCTGTACGAGTCCATGACATCGAAGGTCTTCTCAAGGTCCGCTACGTGAGTGCGGGCTTTCAAGCTCTTCGTTAGCATATCATCCACATACACCTCCATGGTCTTACCTATTTTCTCCTCTAACATCTTATTGACAAGACGTTGATACGTTGCCCCCGTATTTTTCAGACCGAAGGGCATCACCTTGTAGCAGTACGTCCCTTTATCAGTAATGATGGCTGTCTTCTCAGAGTCTTCAGCATCCATGAAGATTTGGTTGTAGCCTGAATAAGCATCCATGAAGCTCATGAGCTCATGCCCTGCCATTGCGTCCACCATCTGGTCTATCCTAGGTAAGGGATAGCTGTCTTTCGGGTAAGACCTATTCAGGTCACTGAAATCCACACACATTTGCCACTTCCCATTGGCCTTAGGCACGATGACTGCATTTGAGAGCCACTCCGGGTACGTAACCTCTCTTATGAACTCGGCCTCTTCCAACTTTTTCACCTCTTCCCGGATGAATTCGTACTTCTCCCTAGAGTAGACTCTTCGTCTCTGCTTGATTGGCTTGGCATCTCTGTCCACGTTGAGCTTGTGGCTCATGACCCCAGGGTCGATGCCAGGCATGTCTGCGTGACTCCACGCGAAGACACTCTGTCTCCTTCTGAGGAATTTTACCAGCTCTTCCTTGATCCCTGGCTCTAGGGCCTTACCGACCTGGACGGTTTTTTCTGGCTCGTCCTCATTGAGGACGATGGATTCTACCTCTTCCGCGGCCTCACCCTTCTTCAATTTTGTTTCGTCTCTTGGGTCAAGAGTGTCAATGCTGTAAGTGGCGGTGGCTCTCTTATGGGCTTCTCTCTCTTTGGCCGAGTTAAAGTAACACTCCCGCGTCGTGGTCTGATCCCCTTGCACTTCCCCTACTCCATAAGGAGTCGGGAATTTTAGCATCTGATGGACCGTCGACGGCACGGCTTCAAACTCTTTGAGGGCCACCCTTCCTACGATGAGGTTGTAGGCCGAGAAAATGTTTTCGTCCATGACGAAAAAGTTTATCTTCTTGGTCAGCCTCTTAGGCCACCCATCCCCCATCCGTATATCCATTTCATACATGCCCAAGGGGTGCACCTTTTCACCACTTAAGCCTATCAACGGGTGATGGTAGGGCACCAGCCTTGCCCTGCTAAGACCCAGGCTCTTGAAACAAGGCCAGAACATCACGTCTACTGAGCTTCCCCCGTCTATGAGGATCCTCCCTACCTCGCACCCATGCACACTTGTTGTTATGACCAAAGGGTCATCATGGGGGCTAAGATACCCTTGAAGTCGAGTCTGGAGAACCCCACTACGAGGGTGTCCATGTCCACCTTCTTCTTCTTCTGCACGGCATCAGAAGATGTTAGATTCACAACCTCAGGCTTGGCCACTGACCTAGCCTCTGCTATATGAGCCTTCCTATCGGCTACCTCAGAGCCACCTCCTGCAAATCCCCCACATATGGTGCTAACACCAAAGGAGATCATACCGACCCTCTTCACCGGGGTGTTGTCATCCTTTGGCGGAAGATCCGGGTCGTCTTCATCATCTCCTTCTGAATCATCGTCCCTTCTGGCCGGGACATTGCCACGACATCTGTCATTTTTTCTTTTCTTAGGGTCTTCTCTTCCACCCTTTGGAGCCTTGCCATCCACATACTTCCTCAGCTTTCCAAATTTCAGCATCTTCTCAATCTCATCCTTTAAAGCGAAGAATTTATCTGTGACATGGCCGTGATCCTGATGGAACTCACACCATAGGTTTTTGTTCCTCTTATGTGGCGGGGCCTTCAGTTTCTCCGGCCACCTCAGAGTCCGGTCAGTCTTAATCTCATTAAGGATGTGTTCACAGCTCACAGTCAGAGGAGTATAATGAGCAAACTTGTCATCACCTGACCTCTTCTTCCCCTCTTTCTTGCTTTGGGACCTCCCAGTACCACCGCGGTTATCCTCCTCGTATTTGGCGGCCATTGTCTCTTCCGCATTCATCACTTTCCCTGCGGTCACTAGCAGCTCTGCCATAGACCTAGGGGCCTCTTTCGCCAGTTTCCACAATAGCTTCCCCTTTTGGAGACCTCCTATAAGGGCGGTCATGGCTATGCTCTCTTCATAATCCTCCACCTCTAATTTCTCTTTGTTGAACCTTGTTATGTAGTCTCTTAGGCTCTCACCCTTGGCCTGTTTGACATACAGAAGGTGGGTAGTCTTCTTTTGAGGTCTTACCCCAAAGCAGAAGTTGTGGATGAACCGCTCAGCCAGGCCTTTGAAGTTCTCAATTGAGTTCTTCGGAAGGGAGGTGAACCGGCTGTGCGCTGCCCCAGTCAAGGTCCCCGAGAAGGTCCTACACTTCATCTCATCGGGTATCGAGTAAATATCTGCCGCCGACTCGTACATCTCTATATGGTGCACAGGGTTAGTGCTGCCATCATATTTGGGAGTCACTGTAGGAGGCTTGAACTTAGTTGGGGTTGGGAACCCCACTATTCTAGCCAAAAATGGGGAGCCCTCTGAGTAACCCCTTTGGGTCCCTGCTTTTTAGGATTGAATCATTCCAGGGTCTTCTGTCATCAACTTGGTCGAGGTTATCCCCTGCCATTTCCCTGCGATGGACAGAGGGTTCCCCAGCCACGACACGCTGACTGTTGACCTCTTCCTGTTCCCTGGCTCTACTTTCACAGGGTCGGCCTTGGTCTGGCCGACCCTTCCTACCCCCTCTCTGAGAGCCTGCTGCGCTCCTCGATCTTGATAGCCTCTGTCTTAGGTCATTCACCGGGCCTAGCCTCTCGAAGGCCGACCCTCTGCTCAACTTATCAAAGGCCGACCCTCTTTGTTGGGTCTCTTCTCTTCTTTGGCCGACACATCCTTGACTCTGCCTAAGAGGTCGTATAGTGTTATTTGACACCTCATACGGCTCCCAGCAGTCTTCTGGGGCTTCTTCATCTTCTAGGTCATCATACATATCCTCTGGGAAAGGGTTTCCTTGCCTCCCCAGGCGCAAGCGCCTAGGGTCAGCAACGTCCCTCCTCCGCTGGGGTGCAGGCTGGTCCTTCATCGGCGCCTGGGGTGGTCCCCTGGCGTCAGGATGAGGCTGAAGTGCCACCAGAGTGATCATGTCCGATGAGACTCCAGGTGGCCTCATCATCATGGTTTGACTGAGTTGGGCAAATTTCTCCTTCATGGCTTGTTGTGTTGCAGCTAAAGATTTCAAGGCTGATGCTACCTCCGCCATTTCGGACTGGGGAGGAGCCTGACTGGAACTAGCCCCTCCACCCCCGGCCGGCGGAAGAGGCGGTGGTAAGTCTGGTGCCATGTGTTAACAATAAAGAGCTTGAGTAGAAAGTGAGCTTAATACCTTAAAGGATCACTTTCAATGGTGAAATAGCTCCACACAAGGGGTGGTTCCTAGTTCACCACCAGAGTCTTCGGTGAGGTTAAGCAGAAAAAGAGGAAGAGATAGCTTCTCGCTTCCCACAAACAGCGCCAAAATGATGATGCTGGAATTAGCACCACCAGGTAAGGTGCTTCCAAGCTCAATATAAGAATAACAATGGCAGCACAGTTATATAAAGAGAAGAGAATGAGATGAGGATAAGTGGAATCAACACCGGAATATAAGTGGTTCAGCCAATTTGGCCTACGTCCACTGTGAGTGTGTGTGAGTAATATCACTGAATGAAGCCACTAATGGCCATGGGTACAACCTCTCAAGCTTTCTCTCTCTACTGTGTATCTAGACAAAGCTTCAGCTAGGGTTTTATATCTGGGATCCCTTTACAAGGTAGGGGATGATCCCTATATATAGTATCTAGGGGGTGTAATGTACCCCACATGCATGCAATGAGCATGTGTGTGGTAACCTCACCAATGTGGGAGTGTCATCTGTCACTGTCACATGTAAGGAGTGATGATGAAATATCCTCCCCACGTGTGGAGAATAATCTTGTTACAACTGATTTGTGCCCAGGTGTCCTTATCCAAATGTCAACAGATGCTCGGCCGCCATATTGGTGGATGACCTCAGCCTGAAAGAGGCCGAGCTGTAAAGGCTTGATGTTTGTTCAATTCGAGATGTGTCATAGGGAGTCTCGGCCTGATCTCAGTCGAGACATTATGCCGGGGTCGACCCCAGTCGAGGTTGGACTGGTTCCATGCTGACGATTATCAAGGCTTCTTGTCACCTCGGCCCCAGCCGAGGTTGGACTGATTCAATGTTAAGTCTTACCATGGCTCCTTGTCACCTCAGCCTATTCTCGGCCGAGGTTGCCATACCCAGGTATATGAGAATGCTGTTGATGCCTGCGATGTGCGTAGGGCCCATTGGAAATGTAGGTGGTAGCGTCGTCCTGGGCCGACCCTGATCTGGACGAGGGATGATATCGTTGGCCCATGGCTCATCTAGGGTCGATCAATATCTCGGCCATCATCTCGGCCGAGGTTGGTGTCTCTAGGCAGAGGTTACACTTGGGGCATATCAGTCATGTCCAAGTTTGGTGCACGCCCATTTTGTTACTCAAGCTTTGGGTCTGAATGTTCATTTTTGTGCAGGAAATGAGGGGGTTTCTTAGGGTGTTCATACTCTCCAAACTATTTTTATATGAAAAATAAAAAGGTTCGAGATAGCCCTTTCTGAATAATCCTACGGAAGGTTTTCGAAGTCTGCAGTTGGTCCAAAGATTCTTGTTATGTGAGTTCCGGAATTGAGTTACATGTGGAGAAGGTTTTAAGAACCCCACTTATTCTATATTCTGCCTTAATTATATACTTCTTATTTCTCTTTATATTAATTGATTACGTTTTAGCTATTTTAGAATGTGTTTAGAGACCTTAGCGTGAGGGTATTTAAAAAATTTAGATAGATGTTTAGGTTCAAAAATGATATATGTGAGGTGTATAGGAACGTCACTTCAACTAGTAAAGGTACACAAGATTTCCTTGTGCATGACTTCGTATTTTTACATATATATAATGGATGGTAGTTATTAAGTATGTAAGTGTGCAAGAAAGCTTAGCTTTTGAGATAGTTTGATATCTCATTCGTATTGTGAGAACGGATAGAAAGGTGAGAGATGGGTGTATCTCTATTGTGATTAATGTATACATGTTTGCACATATGTATATAAGAATGTGTTTGGGAGGTCTCATCTGGAGATAGTTCGGTATCTCATTTTGTGTGTATGAGAGTATTTGTGGGGATGCATAAAATATCACGAATTTGAGATATTTTGATATCTCGTTTTGAGCTATTTAGGTGTGATGGATGAAATCGAGAGATAGATGCATCTCGATGGGGACAATATATCAAGAGACATATTATTGAGGGTCGAACTCGTGATAAGGACATGGTGTCACGCCTACATACCCAAGAGGACTTAGAATCAAAGCCTATGTAGTTAGGATGTAACACGTGTCCGAACGTGATGTGTGTGCAAGTGTAGGACTTGGTTTGGGGGGAAGGCTAGTGTATGTAATATGAAAATAGGAATCGACCCAAAGATATATTATATTGGCATATAACCTAATAATAGTCATGTGGTTATGAGCCGGAATGTGTTATCCTTCAGACTAGTTTGAAGGTGTATACTTGGGAGGAGTTGGGATAAGAAGTGGACTGGGTACGTCAAACATTAATGTTATATTTCTGAGAAGCATAGTAGAACATTACATCTTGTTATTGGGGTGTACCAGGAGAAGTGTAGGGACTTTAGGACTAAGGGTATTATGCACCCAGAGTATATAATACACCAAGAGACGTATTATGAGGATTAAGCTTCACAATTTTATCGTGATATAGTGCCTAGTTACACGAGAGGACTCGAAATCAAAGCTAATGTAATTCATATCAGAAAGGGGTTAGACAATATACATGAAGAAGGACTAGAGATAGATACATCCCTAGGAGATAATACACTGAGATATGTATTGTGAGGCTTGGTCTTCACGAGTTTAACTTGGTATAGCGCCTATATACCCAAGGAGACTTAGTATATAGACAACATAGTTCTAAAAGAACAGGTATATTTACAGGTGTAGGAAATAAGATATCGGGTATACAAGGTACAACACTACGGTATTTATGTAGCCTAGTCCTTATTATAGCTTTTTTATTATGTTAGATTAATATATTTATATGTTAAAATAATATGTTGACCAAATTCAAATGTTTGAAAAGTATTGAAATTAAAACACATATCGGGGGTGTTGTACAAAGACGGACTTTGTTCGCTCGAAGAAGTGGTGAGTGTAGTTGAATTTTAGACTTTGGCTTGAAAAGTTTCTTGCCTAATGTAGCTCAATGGCATTATCTTGAAAACGCATTTTGAAAGTTATGTTTTCATGTTTGTATTTTGGAATCAAAGCATTTGATTTGTATTATTTAGCATATGAGCATGTCAATTCGTACGCAAGGGGAGATGTTGGATTAAAAACCAGGCTTAAACAAATACAAATGCTATAAATTGCATGCCCGATTCCCTAAATAGAGGCCAGGTTACAAACACTACACAAGTATGTACAGTTTATAACAATACATAAATGTGGGGTGTTGCCCAAAATTTAGGAAGCGATTATTTCCTCTCACAACGAAAGTCAACTTTTTGCTTCAAGGGAAAGCCCCACTTTTTATGCCTTATAGTCGAGCAAAGCTTCATCTAAAAAGAACGAATTTTGCGGAATTTGTTCCGGGTTTCGACTCAGTTTTCTATTTTGAGGAGATATTTCTGAATTACTAACCTCTTTTTGGCGCGACTCCACATAAGTATGAGCTTTTCCTTTCGAAAAATAAACTTTTCTGAACTATGAGACCTACGAGACTTTTTATAAATGAGATTGAGTATCTCGGGCACTTGGTATTAAGAAAGTTAGAAAACCGAATCAACATTGGGTTTTGGAACCCTTTTAAGGTTGGTGGGTGCCTCTATTTATAGGGATTTTAGAGGTGGATTTGTCGACTGACTAAAGGTCCCAAGCCGTTGATTTTTTATCAAGGACTAGAAAAATATTTGGATAAGATTTGGCTATCATAACCTTTAGTCGATCTCCTAAAGCCTTTAGCAGATCATGTATTGTAGAGGAGGCCTTTGGTCGATCGCCTAAAGGCCCCATAGGGGATATTTGTTAGAGTTTTTAATGGATTAAGTGAGTTTTGGGTTTTTGGTTGTTCGTACTTTGGCTCCTTACATTTTTAACACCCAAAACATTTGTGAAAATTTTTAAAGTAGGTTTTTCTTGGTATTTATTTCAAGGTTCGTGCCCTGGGTTTATTTAGGATAGGACGAAGTGTCCTAGAATTTTGATTGAATATCATGGTGTCTTCAGAGACGATCGACTAAGATTGTGCATGTGAAAATACTCTTCATCAAAATAAGAGCTTAACAAGAAAATTTTCCTATTTTGGAGTTGATACAAGGTCTTATAAGTGATGGTCTGAATATTTAGGAGAGGAAAGTGTGAATTTTGGAAAATTCAAAAGGTTAGCCAATCGTCCGAAGGGAGGAGGGTAACAGTTTAGCCGATCAGCCAACTATTGGAAATGATTATCCAATCAGCTAAAAATTTCAATTGCCCAAACCTATAAAATCGACTGACGGTGTTTCCTTTTGTCTCTTCTCCATATATTCTCTCTCTCTCTCTCTCTCTCTCTCTCTCTCTCTCTCTCTCTCTCCAAGTGTTAGACTACTCTGAGTATTATTTTTCATTTTCTTTAATCATGGATCCACGCCAGCCCATCATCGTGGAGGAGGAGGACATTTTAGTGGTGGATTTAGTCATAGAGGCCATGGGAGGAGGAGATGCAGTAGTAGAACTAGAAGTGGTGGAGGATGCTGGGGAATGGCCATATGTTTTCATCTCGGGTTTGAGAGGAATACATGGGGTGGGTCGAGATGCGGATGACTATGTAGATTAGATGGGGGAGGATGTCGTTCTTGGGTCACCGGTGATATAGTATGAGGCCCATCTTCCCGTGGATGTTGCTAACACTAAAGTGCTCCTACAGTAGTGTGCCATCCGCCGAGTGTTGGGGATGCATCTCGATGATGCTCCACAAGTAAGCTTTACATTTTTTACGCATATTTTTGGAGGTTTATTACATGCTTGCATGGTATGATATGTATATGTATATGTATATGTGTGTGTGTGGGTGGGTGGGGGGGGGGGGGGGGGGGGGGAGGGGATGCATCTCGTTGATGCTCCACAAGTAAGCTTTACATTTTGTATGCATATTTTTGGTATGATATGTATATGTGTGTGTGTGTGTGTGAGGATATAATGGAAAATCACAAGTCGAATCGTGACGATGATAGGATTCATTTTCATGTAAAAACAGGGTGTGGTAAAAAAATAATAGAATATGCACTGCTTATGTCTGACTGAGCATGAGGATATATGTGTATATATTTTATGAAAATGTGATGATGAAATAGTAATAATAATAAAAAAACTAATGGACGTTAATATTATGATGGTGGTATTAAAAATAATGATAATGAGGGTAATGATAGGATAGTAGCATAATGATGCTTTTAATAGAAAATTGATAATGATATAATGTGGAAAAATTATAATAATGGTAAAATTGATAGTAATAAAATAATCGTAATAATGATATTATATGAGGAGAAATTCTAGTTGTGATCATCTCAGGGTTTCGACATACTCGACATACGTGAATGAGTTCCCTTCTATATACCTCCCATCGTATCTTCATCCAAGTGATACGATGCAAGGGGGAACCGTTTGACATACGCCAAAGGTTCTAGGCCAATGGAGGGTGAGAGTCATATCTCTTAGGTTAATGGAGACTCAATGAATCTGGCACCCATCACAAAGTGACCTCCCAGTACGGGACAAAATTTTGGTCAATATTGCCATACTGTGGTGATGTAGTGTGCAAAAATGCATGAGTATTTATTAGTATATTATGGAGAGAGATTTTTATTTGCATGCTGAATAAAGGGACTACACTAATGAGGGAGATTATACAAGTATCATGAAAGGTAAATGGAGCATGAAGACTAGACTAATCATGGTGATAGGGAAGCATGAGGATATTTACATCTGAGTGAGATGTGTAAGGTGAGAGAGTGACGTGGGAGTAGTGTGAGTGATCATGTGAACATACATAAGTGAATGTCTGTGCAAGTGAGCCTAAGCATGGATCGACTACAAGTGGTGTGTGAGATGTGTGAATGAGCATGAATATATATACAAGTTAGAGGAGTGTGGGTGTGTGTTAGTGAAGCTAAGAATTTATATGCCACAAGTGATGTGTGGAGCATGTAAGTAGAGGTGAAACTATACAAAAGTGTAAGTGTGTGAAGTGAATATGGAAAATATATACAAGTTAGTGAAAAGTGATATATACATGAGGAGAGAGCATGGTAGAGATAAGCATGAGGTAGATGTACAAAAAGTAAGTAGAGGAGTAAAAGGCACATAAAGGTGGAAGAATATGCATACGTGTAGACAAGAATAACACCCATGTAGAAATAGAGTCCAATCCTCTTAAAATAAAATCTCCATTAGAGTCTCCATTGTGTCCATCCCGGGTTTTAAATCCACTCCGGCGCACGGGGTGTGCCCTTTGTCGGGGTGATCGATCGTCGTCATTATGGGGAATAATGTAAAGAGTTAGAGTCGCTCACCTATTTTTCTCAAAATGAGAAAAAGAATGTCGTTGCCTCGAGACAACGGCATCAATGTCAATACTGAAGCTTGGGAAACCAATTAGTTTGAAGGTCTGGTGACTATGTTACGGAATGGTAAGGTGTTAGACGCCCATACTGGCCTTTCGATCTCTCAAGGGAAAATATTAATCTTTTCCTTTTAGACTCCATGATGCATGTGTACATGTGTATAAATAGGTGGATAATGGAATCATTCATCATGCATCATGGAAAAGGACGGAGTGAAATAATCCTAGGCATGCTCCTGAAAATAATAATTCAAAATATAATGTAAGGGTTCGCTGAATCACAAGTCATTATGGAAGAGCGAATGTGTGTATCGAACGAAACACAAGCATTTAAGAATATGAGATTCATAAAGAATATATATAAGATGTGAAAGAAACATAAAAACATTCATAAAGGAGGACTCAAATCTTGGGTTTAGCCCAAGACGCTTACGTAGTCCAAGGGGCATCGAAGTCCACATAGTTTGAAGATATCATATGGTGAACAAACTCAAACGGGAATTTCTCTTATGTTTTTGTGTTGAGAAAATGTGTTATTAAAAGTGAGAGTGTGAAACGGAAGTCCCTATTTTGGATGAACAAAACCCTCTTTTTCTTCTTTTTGGGTTTTTATTAAAATAGATTATGTGAAAATACTATCAATAAAAAGTTGAGATTAACGGATGTGATGTTGTAAGGACATAAATTTCCAATTGAGTCCTTATATTGTTTTAACTTAATTCCATGAAAAAAATTGTGTTTGTAATATTTCATAGGGAGATTTTATTTTGTCACGATCCCACTTGGTCTATGACGTATTGAAGAAAATAAAGATGTTGCCGCAAAACTTCAAAGAATTAATCATGCCGAAGTTTAATTGGTGCAAGTTTATTCATCTTCAAGTTAATTGCAATCCGAGATCACACATATATGAATGCGTATAATTAATGGTGCTCGGAATTATTTTTACAAAAGATAAGGATGTAATTTTATAAGGAAAAATGTTTTAAAATGTTTTAAAAGTGTTTTAAATGTTTTACACTACGTTTTATTCTGATAAGCTCGAAAAATAGTTTGACTTACTTGGATCTCTTTTGAAGAAATGTTTTAAAGAAAAAGTCAAACTGACACGCGCGTCGTTCAAATGACAAGTTGTCTCGTTCAAGCGAGATAACCATGTTGCGCGAACGGCAGGTCGATCTCATTTGAGCGACACTATTTTTGAGGCGGTCAAGTTTTTGTATTTAAAATGTGGTTTCATCAGAATTATTAGGTGTGCATTCTGGAAAAACGGTTTACGATCCAGAAACCTGTTTGCACATGTTTTTCTAAGGTTTCAAAGCTTAAACACATCCTTAGGGTTTGCAAAGATCCGAGTTATCATTACTATATGTTTATGTGATCTTGCTGCACCAAGAAGGTTTGTTCTATACTTTAACATCAAGGTTTTGCGATGAAGAAAAGAGAAGGATTTCTTATTCGATATTATAGACGTATTAAAGCTATTCAGTGGACACCGAGACATACGTGGACACGTGTGTTGTGGACAAGTATCGTGGAAGAAGGACTTTCTGCGTGGGCACTGTGAGAGGAGTGGTTGAAGATCAGAAAAGAATCAAGACCCATGGGGATCGAGTCGTTGAGTGAGTCTTTTGTCTGTTCGTTGTAATTCCACATTCATAGTGATTGTCTGGCTTGGGTTGCCCGAGGTCGTTTTCCCGTCTTGGGTTTTTTCCTCGTACATCCGGCGTTTTGAGTATTCTTTACTTTAGTTTACTTGCTATAATCACTAGATGCATGTTTAGGATTATTCAAGATAAAATTGGTTTAAAGTAAAAATTGGTTTTTCACAACTTGGTTTGGTGCTAATTAAAACTTGGATAATTTTTGGTGAAAATTGGTTTGATTTGAAACACACGCATAAGGACCACTCTTTCAGATGTAATGAGACAAAAGTACTAAAATATAAATAAGATGATTAATACTAAAATTGAAGAATTAGAGAAAGGGATGGAGAATTGGACCTCCATATGAATGCTTGATGTTGACCTTCAGATGTAGATATGTTGATCTTAAAATGGTATGAAAGTGGTATAGAGAGATGGGGGGATTTTCCAAGTGAGGTAAGAAAGTGATGGAAGGGAAAGTGGGAAAATGGGTTTTTAAAGAAAGGGAACAAATCTGAATTCAAGAGAATGTTCTCTGACTTACTGAGAGGGTATTCAGGTGTTGTCTTCAAAGTGAGGTCATGGCCTCTAATTATAGGCCCCAAGCGGGTGCCGATATAAAGGGGTCTAGTCCAGCCAATCGACATTGCACCTTAGATACATCGTCGATACGCAGGCTCCGTAGGGTGCCTATAAGCAGTCCGGAACAGGTTTTCAGAAAAAGGGGCATAAAATAAAAATTGTAAGTCCAAATCGTGCATGGGGTTGACTGTTAGAAAGAAAATTCAAATCCATTTAAGAATCCATTATGCCACTCCCAGGTTTGGGAGTTTACCAAAGTCAAATGTAGCTCAAAAGCGCTTGATGGTCTCTAAACGGGAGGTTTTTAAAGGAAAACAGATCGGTCATCCAACCTGTATGGTCATTTCATGCTCGAGGAGAACCTTTTGAAAGTGAATTCAATGCCCTTAGATATTTCATTTATTTTCATTTAGTTTGGAGAGTTTACCAAGGTCAAACGAGAGCTAAAGGGCCCCAATGACCCTTCGAAGTAAAATGGGTTATTCATTCAAACCGTAAAGGCTGATTTGCACATGGGATGGAGAGTTAGAAAGGGGATTAAGAGCCCTTCAAATATTCATTGAGCTTCCTGGGGTGCCTATAGGCATGGTACCTTAGGTACACTGTCGAAAAGTAGGGTCCCTGAGGTGACTATAGGCAGTCCATAATAAGTTTCTCAAAAAAATGGAAATATAATGAAAATTATAAATGTGAATCATGAAGTAGGTGGACTAGTGGAAAAAGAATTTAGAGCACTTTGAGTTTCATTGAACGGTAGTTGACCAAAGTCAAATGGAGCTCGAAAGCTCCCAATGGTCTCCAAATGGGAGGTTTTCAGAGGAAAACAAATTATTTGTCTTAACTGTAAGGCTGATTCGTGCACGAGAAAGATCATTAGAAAGGGAATTCAGTGCCCTCCAAGATTTTATTTAGATTCGTTTAGTTCGGAGATTTTACCAAGATCAAATGGGGCTTAGAAGGGCCCAATGACCTTCGAAGTAAAACGAGTCGTTCGTCCAAACTGTAAGGCTAATTTATGCCCGGTATGGACTATTGAAAAGGGGATTCAGAGCCCTTCAGAGATTCATTGAGATTAACTAATGCTGGAGAGTTGACCGGTGTCAAATGGGGTTTGAGAGAACCTGATGGCCTTCAGATAAATTCTTGAGGTAAAACGGGTCATTCATCCGGATTATAAGTCTGATTCGTGCATGAGACGAACTCTTGGAAAGGGGATTAAGATCCCTTCAAAGATTCATTAATCTATTTCTTGAGTGTCAGTGTTGAAGAGAGTCAAATGGGGCCTGAGAGTGCCCGGTGGGCTACAGATCAGTACTCGGAGCGTGATTTATAGTTTATGATAAACGAGGTAGGGACCTGAAGAAGTATTTGGGGGGGGGGTCCAAGGATGGGTGTCTATAGAGAGCCCTTAGACTGGAAAGCTTGGAACATGTGATGTTCGTTAACTAATAAACACCACATCGACGTTGGGTAATATGATTTGCGATCAATTCTGTGGACCAAGAATATGAAGTTGACTGATTCAAAGGGGTCAATTATGCAGACCTAAAGAGTCTAGGGACTGATTCAGTGGGCCGAAGTCAATTCTAAGGACTATAGGGACTGATTCAGTGGGTCAAGGTCATTTCTAAGGACCTTCAGTTAGAACTACCAATCCAGCGGATTGAGGTCAATTATGAGGACATTGAGTTGTGATGACCGATTCTGCGGGTTGAGGTTAATTCTGAAGACCTAAGGATGGGATGCCTGATTCTATAGACCGAGGTTAATTTCGAGGACCTTCAGTTATGACGACTGATTCTACGAACAAATTTTAATTATGAGGACTTTGAGTTAGAACGATCAATTCTACAAGTCGAGGTCAATTACAAGGACTTTGAGTTGTGCCGATCGATTTTGCGGATCGAGGTCAATTCTGAGGACCTTGAGTTATGACGATCAGTTCTTTGGGTCCAGGTCGATTATGAGGACCTTGAGTTATGACAATCAATTCTATGGGTCGAGGTCAATTCTGATGACTTTGAGTTATGATGACCTCTACTGCGAGTCAAGGTTAATTCTGAGGACCTTGAGGTGTGACGACAGATTTAGCCGGATGAAGTCAATTTTGAGGACCTTTAGTTGTGATGACCGATTTCTTGGGCCGAGGTCAATTATGAGGACTTTGAGTTATAGTATGGGGAGATAGCTCCTTTAGGGAAGGCATAAATGATTTGGGATGTTGGCGTACGTTGTGTTCCACTAGGGATTGTGTGGTCTTGGAATTCCACGGAGGAATGTGTAGGTTTGTGGTTCCTGCTGGGGAATTGCATCGGTTATTTCATTGGGGAATATACTAATAATAAGAGTGTAAGGGTAATCCTATTGGGGATTTTGAGAGTTATAAAGGGGTTTGGTGCTCAAAATTGATTTTCTTGAGAGAAAATAAGGTTCAATATTTTTCAAGGATTTTTAGCAATTTTGGGAATTTTCTGAGCATTTTTTGAATATTTTTGAATTTTGGAACGAAATTTAAAGGGGGATCTGATAGGAAGGCCTAGGGAGGTGCAAATTGGCATAGGGAACAAACTCCTGGGATTTTATGAGAATAGGAATAGGTAGTTGCCGACCAACATGGGTAGAGGTTTGCTGATCGACATGGCCCTTAGCCTTTAATATAAAAGGGGCAACTCCTCTAAACTTTTCACACCATTCAGTTTTTGAATCTCTAGCCTTCTCTCTAAGTCTAGTTTCTAAATCCTTTCTTCTTCAGGACTTCAAATGTCTATCACTTCAAGTGATGTTTACAACAATGAGTGGCTAGAAGTGATGGTTTGGACGACCTAGAATGGCGATATGTCATGTCCCTTGTGTTGGGAAATGAAAAAGATTTTCACTCATTTGAGTCGTCTCTGATGAGAGGATTTTGATGCATGAAACTATGTGCCATCATTCGGCACAGGTGAAAAACCCTAGTGTATAAATAAGTATGATGACTTTTATTTTTTCAATTCATTTTTCTCTTTTCTCTTCTTGTGCTAATGAAGGGTTTCCTTTTGGTTTCTTACAAAAGTACATAACTCCTTCGAGCATTCAGTCTCAGAGGATGACTGGGTTGGTGGAGGTTTGGGATAAGCTTCCTGCTGTTGTACGCTGGATGGTGTCATATGCCGTGTTCCACTGTGGTGATGTGTGCTCTTGAGGAGATATGGTGGGACAATACCCACACATTCTATTTAGGATTTGGGGAGATGACCGTTACTCCCATTTATGTCCAACAGCTAGTGGGGCTGTATTGTGAGGGGTTCCAAATTGTGGTGGAATGCACTTTGAGGATTACATCGGAGGTGGTATAGGAGGCTTTGGGAGATGTGGGTAGAATCATGTCAGGAGATTTTAATTGAATTTGTTCTTTGATAGAGGTGTTATTGAGGAGAATTGGGGATGTGATGGACGGGCGGTAGGTGAGTTAGATAACCCGTCTATTTATTTTGATTCTTCTTGGTGGGTTCTTAGCGGCGAAGAGCGACGACGTCCTCTGTCTTTGATTTTTACCTTATCTGAGGACTAATTATGACGTGACCATATATGACTAGGCGAGCTTTACCTTGGCATACCTTTATGCTTCCCTGGATGCATTTAGTCGGTGCTGCCAGCAAATCTTTATAGGGGCCACGTATCTTCTGTTGGTAGTCTTAGGTTTATTTTCTTACAGTCCTTTTGTATTCTCTTTGTTGATTTCTATCTTCTTGCATACATGGTTCTACTAGGTGATTGGTCACAATGTGGGGTTGGTGGCCTTGAAGGATGATGATTTAGGGGATTTTTATCGAATGTTTTGATGGCAAAAATCCAATCAGCCGTCAAGACAGCTCTTGTTCCTAAAGGAAGTTCAATGGGTCTTAAATGACCTGATGACCAATCAATTTTACCTTCATCTTTTATTGAGTTCTTCTTGGCATCTTTATTTCTTGAGTAGATATTGATTCTTTATTGGGTATGCAAGTGACCTTCTACCGCTGGGGGGGGGGGGTGTCTTAGTAGGACACGTGGATTACTAACCTTCACGTACAAATGCAATGGATGATGGTACACGAGTTCCAGTACGTCTAGTATTTGGGAAAGTGGCTAGTGAGGAAGATAATGGAAGAGGTGGTGGCATTCCCACCTTTAGTGCCCTCGATGTTTATGAGGCAGATGAGGGAGATATCAGATCATGCTAGGATGGTAGCAATGATAGGCAATCCTTACATGCATCATAAGAAAATGGAAGCAATTCCTCCTCCTGCCATTCCTCCGAGAGGGTTACCAACATGTAGGCGAGATTGACCCACATCATGGGAGGTGGCGCGATAGCGGCGGCGGAGGAGGATCCACTCATTCAGGTTACTCCTCCTTATAATTTTAAATTGAGCAGCGGGGAGTCATTGAGCTTGTCCCACCATCCTCACGTATCAATGTTCGAGTTGAAGGGGCAGATGGATGAGGCTCTCAGGCCTAAGGTATACTTCTCTTCTTTTGTTTCCTGTTTCATTCTTCCTTGCTTTTTACTGACTGGATCGTCTTTTATTGTTTTCTATTTTCTTTACAGCTTGTGCAGGTGTCGACAAAACTGGTTATGGGACATCAAGGATTGGATGGCCTTCGTGTTTTCTTATGTGAATAACTCATCGGCTTTTTGCATGGTACCTTCGGCTATTTCTGAGGAGAGTCCCGGTTTAGGTAGAAGAGTGTCCACCGCCCTTCGCAGAGGAAAGCATGTGCATCGTGGGGGTTGAGGGTTTGGGCGAAGTCTCGTTGTATTTTCTTCTTTTTTTCTTTTTTCTTTTTTCTTTGTTCTTTGTTCCTACAAAATTTAATCATGTTAAGCAAGAGTATATATGGAAAATATGCATTTTCTTTTTGGTATTTTTCTTGATTTAGTGATCTATCCTATATGCACTTT
This sequence comes from Sambucus nigra, assembly GCA_949130495.1. NCBI lineage: Eukaryota > Viridiplantae > Streptophyta > Magnoliopsida > Dipsacales > Adoxaceae > Sambucus > Sambucus nigra. The sequence goes on from OX422217.1 coordinate 321,127,166, forward strand.
TGATTTTCTGCTGAGATTACTTTATTTAAGCAAAGATGGAGATGAGAATGAAAAATATTTTGAGGAAAATGTTTATTTTATTAAAAGAGGAGTAATAAAAATGAATTACCCGGGGGTAACTTATTCAATGTAAGGATTTTCGAAAATTGATTTGGGCCAAAAGAAGAAAAATGGATTTTTTCTAAAATAGGGGGTTGCTCATCGGCATACCCCTTGACATGACTATCGGCATATGGGTCAAGTCAAATCACTTTTTAGCTTTGATTGCACTTTTGCATACTTATGGTAGTCTGTGGGGAAGAGAGTTAAAGGGAATTCCAAATGGTTTATTTTTTGCAAGGGTTTTTGGGTATAAAAGGAGAGTTAAGGGAAGTGTTCTTTTCAACACCAATGTTATTTCTTCTATCATGTCTTCTTTCTCTTTCAAATGGCCCTTTCATTGTTCGAATAATTCTGTTCTTACCTCGAAGGTTTAGAGGCCATGTGTATTTATCATGTTAACTACACCACTTTTATCTTGTGTCGGGTTTATTTATCGCACAATTGGGCTATAAACTAGAATTTACTGGGAGTGGTAGTACAATTTTGGTACCCCGAGGATCATGTTTTCTGGTTTGGCCTGGATGAGGCCTCTCTTACCTATGAGGAATTTTTGACAATATTGGGGATTATCCCTAGTGTTGCGGCGACTATTCCCGATTTATCCCATTTTCCCCAGGTATCTCTAGCTAAGTTACTCCATATCTCCCCTTCTATGGCTCGACCGTTGGTTTAAGGAAGAACTATTTCTCTTCTGATGGTTATGCACTCGGTGCGTTAGAGGGTCTTTATTTATGTTGGACTTTCCAAAGCTATTACTTTGGGCCTGACTGCGAGGCTATTATTGGTGACAAAAGACTTGACGATCGATCCCCAAGTAGCCACAATAGTGACGTGGATATATTAACACTGTAGTTCTATGGAGGTTGTGCTAGCAGATACCATGAATCGTATTTATGCTTGGAAAGAGAGTCGTTCCGATTTTTTGAGGAGGAGACTGGTGATGTTGTTTATGTGTATTGCAAAGAGGTTTTTCCTGATAGCCCCTCCTGAGTATTTTTGGTAGGGTGTACCTAATTTCTTCATTCGACTTTGCTTTAGATTCGTCCCTTCAACAGAGAACTGGAACAAGTTTGTGGAGCACGGGACCCGATGTCTACGTTGGTCGGTGCTATAATAGGGAGACTTACAACCCATTTCATAGTTTGAAGAGTATCGATAAATACGGATGGATGGCCTCTGACGGACTTCTTTTTATTTCCCTTGGAAACTTTTGCGCCAAGCTGGGTGGGAACAGTGCCTCCTCGCATAAAAAACTTCTTCGTGGTGGAGGACCTGATTGAATCTTTACGGATAAAATCGTCAACCGCATACCCGTCCATCACAATAAATAGGAGGGGTTGGCATGTATCTAGGTATTATCTGAAGTGTTTGTGGAAGCGAGTAGTTGGGTAAATCTTAGAAGCGAAGAGTGGTGAAAGGTGGCTTGTGACATTTGACACCATGGCAGTTGAGCGAGTGTTTATATAGTTGGGGGTAGAATCTATCAAGATAGGGAAATTTATGTTTTGGGTAATTTGTGTTGGTATCTGACATATTTCAAGGATTTTCTATAAAGCTAGTAATTTGGACTTAGTAGGTTGTTTTGTAGGTTGGTTTTGTTACTGGAAATGTGATGGTCTCTTTTACTCCCTCGACTAACGTTTCATGTATTGGCTATATTCCTTAATTTGAAATAAAAATGATTTTGACATATTTTGTTGTGTCTCTTGATGAGTTTTGCATTTTAATTATCTATACCAATTGCTAATACACACATAATCCTTTTTTTCACATAAATCATGACGGACCGTCGTTCTCGAGGGTTAGAAAAGAATAGCATTTTGTGAAAGAGAAAGGACCACGCCCATGTGTCTCGTATGGGATGCCTACGTACCTCTGAGACTTTTGAAAATTTGTGAGCTTAATTTTCAAAATAATTGTTTTGAGGGGGATCAGGACCCACGTAATTCTAGGTAAGGGAAATGAAGATTTTTTTTAAGAATAGAAGGGGGATGAGAAGAATCATACTGCTTCAAGAATTTGGATTAACGGTAAAATTTCTTAAGACGGTCCAGGTTTGTGAGTATAGTAGCACCCCCTGATAAAATTTTCTTCATGACAAAGGTGATTAGGCATAAATTATTCGTATTTATCCCCGTAGTTTAAAGTCTTTTATTGATCCGTGAAGTGTAATTAGAGTGGATTTATCTCATATCATTGCTACTCACATTTTTAACGAGTTTGTCGAGTTTCATATATTTCTCATCACTTTTGCAGATATTTGATTCATACAAAGAGAGAAGAAATCGGAAGAAAGAATGAAAATAAGAGCAGAAACGTCAAAGGGGCAAAAGATTAATTTCCATCAGGAATTTAGAGGATAAACCCAAGATAAATTTAATATTTCAAGTCTACAAACACCTTGGAAGAAACATCATCCAAATCCGAGTCACAGATCAAAAGTTACAAGACTTCAAAGTTGAGAAAAAATCACAAAGAAGAAAAAGTTTCCTATGAAGATCAAACCGAACCGAAGAGGTTAAAAAATAAACCGATCCTGTCCTTGGAAAACTTTTTACGAAACATAAAAATATGGAACCGAACCAAAGTTGAAGAAAACAAACCAAACTGGTTTTGGAAAAACTTTCTGTTAGAGGCAAACCAAATCGAATCCCCTGAACAGGATCGATTTTGGTTGTCAAAATTTGGATTTATGAATTTGTAAAATTAGAGTCTTGCATGGTTGAAACTCTTGTAAATTCATAGGTTATTTATTCTAATGTCTTTGAAGACACGAGAGATCTTCGTTTTACATATTTTTAGAGAGAGGAAGTGCAAAAGAACCCTAGAAGCTCAGAAATACAATTTGTTGATTTTCAATTAAGATTTATATAGTGAAGTTGATTTCTTTCTTGCTTCCATTGTTTGATTTCGATAATTCATGAAGGCTTAGTTTACTTAGAAGAAATATTGAATCCTTTTGTTCATCTAGGTATAATTTCACAATGATTTCAGTTACATGCACTATAGAAACCCTTGCTTTCACTAGTTACACCATGCTAGGTTCGATTTTTAGGGGCTGGGATGCATGAATCCCACCCAATGTGGTTTGCATGTGTGTAAAATTAGTTCCTTGAATTACATAAATGATTTAATCGTGTTGTGTGGTGATCATAACCATCCTAGGACTTTTGATCTCGTTTTCCCTAAGTAACCAACATGCTTAACAGTGCGACCCACATGCAGCTGTAACAACACCTCTTTATTCTTACTTGTGATTACATATAATGCGGGCTAGTACCCTCATATATGTAATGCTTGATATTAATAAAGACCGGGTTTAATCAATTATCTAATTCATAACTAGTTTTATTGCCATTAAAGGTACTAGGGTTGGAGGATTGTATTCCGACCTTGCTTTTCTCATTTATAGTTAATCAATCACAATTAGTTCACTCTTGCATGCTTAGTTAATACTTAGTTTCATTTAATTGCATGTAGTTAATAACTATAATCTCACTTAGATTACCTTTATATTTTCTTTTTAGAGTCAGTTTAGGGTTGACCATCTTACCTACCGTCATCACGTTCTACGTCCTATTTTCCCGTGGATTCGATTCCGTCTTATCGGGTTTATTACTTGAGCGACATGCTTGCACTTGAGCCTATATAAGCACGCACTTTAGGCACATGTGTGGTCGTGTCAAGTTTTTGGCATCGTTGCCGGGGAATTAGGTAAACTGTTAGGTTAGATCCAGTTAATTAAAAGCTTTGACAATTTTTTTTTCAAAAATCCAAAAAAATTCTAAAAAATAAATGAAATAAAAAAGATAGAACATTTTCCATAGTCCTTTCATGAAAATCCTCAATCAACTCCCACACGCATTTACGAGAATTCGAGAGTTGAGTATGACCCTGATAGCCCACATACCCCTCGCATTCCTCAAATTTAGGTACCACCTCCTCCACCACCAAATTCACTGACAAATTACACTTCCAGTGACCCTCTAGGTTACACTTCAGGTTATGCTCCTAGCACACGGAGTGAGGATACTAATTCACTTAGAGAGAAAAATATGTCACAACACGGTAGTGTAGGTGCGGGTGAGGAAGAAGTACCATATCGACCTTTAAGAGAATTCCTATACCCTGAGCTGTCAGTCACTCCGAGATGCATTCTGCTCCCATATAATGCAGGGCAATTCCGTTTTAGAAATGGAATGATCGAAATCCTTCCCACATATCATGGAATGGAGTCAGAGAATCCATATCTCCACATTCGGGAGTTTGAGGAGGCATGTGAGACTTTTAGCAATCAAACATGCACAAAAGATGTGATCTATCTCAAGATTTTCCCATTCTCTCTAAAGGATAAAGCTAAGACCTGGATATGGTATTTACCCACGAATTCGATTACGTCATGGAACAAGTTACAATCCAAATTTCTCAAGAAGTTCTTCCCTCTACATCGAACGAACTCCATTATGGCCTCCGACAATTAAAAAGTGATTTGTTTGATCGATGTTTTGAGTGTTTCAATGAGTTAGTCACCTCATGCCCTCATAATGGTCTTGATAAACAATAAATCATTTCCTTCTTCCATCATGGGCTGAATATCAACTCCAAACAACATATTGAAACAATGTATGATGGGCACTTTTATCGATTTAGACGCCAAGGATGTTGAGCTCCACTTGAGGTGTGTCGCTGATGCCACTCAAGTTTGGGATACATCTGACCCCAGTTCTCAGAATCGAACTCGCCAAGCGACCACAACTCCATCGGCATCTGTTCTATACCACGTAGATAAAGACACCACGACGGACCGTCGAATTGAGCAAATTGAGAAAGGTATGAGAGAGTTACTCGTTGCATGCCTAAGAGAACTAACTGACCCCATCCACACCCTAATTGAGAAGGTGTATGCTATTTGTGAGGCGGGACATTCAATAGAGTAATGGCCGACGATACCCGCCTATAATGTTATGCTTAAATAGAAAGTGAGTGGTGTAGGAAGATTTAAGGGTAATTTCGGTGCCCCGCGCGAAAATTCTTATAAACCTTCATGGAAAACCACCCAGGTTTTAGCTATGGGAAACCATAGGCTGTGATGAATCCTAATTCACACGTTGCCCCTAATCCACCCCCACAATTTCAACAAGCACCACATATGCAAGCACCACCTCCCGAACCATATATCACTCCACCGCGGAGAACTCTCAAGGATACAATAAACCAATTCATCAATGCTCAGAATGCAACCAATGCTAAGAATGATCGCATGTTCTCCGACATAAATGCGAATATCTCCAAGTTGCAATCGTCATTGAGTATCCAAGATAAGGGTAATTTTCTGGCTCAAGGTCAAACTAGTGTCTGCTCTACATCCATAGAGAATCAAGAGCAATGTCAAGCCATCACCACTCTACGTATTGGGAGAGTTGTTGATTTATCACCTCCCCTACACGACACACCTAAGGACAAGGAGGTTTCACCTGGAATGGAAGAAGTCGAAGATGCCCCATTGTAGGAGAGTGAAAATAACGAAACTAGTAAGCTTGAAGTCATAGTGAAATCACCCACCACCGCGCTATTTCCTCAACGGTTCGTTCTTCCCCAAAAAGGAAACCCCCGGGATGATGTGCTAGAGGTCTTTAAGAAAGTCAATCTAAATTTACCTTTCCACGATGCCATAAAAAAAACCCTATGCTAAAGTTATCAAGGACTTATTAAAGGTGAAAAGAAGGCTAAAATTGAAGAAGAACGTTTCCTAACGCAAAACGTGAGCTCCTTTTTACTCAATAATCTCCCACCAAAGTTCAAAGATTCGGGTGCACCTACCATTTCGTTCATCATAAGAGAAAGCCGAATTGAAAAGGCCTTACTCGATTTAGGGGCGAGTGTCAATATCCTCCCCTACTCCATTTATAGGCAACTTGATTTGGGTGACCTCAAGCCCATAAAGATCACGCTCTAACTTATGGATCGTACCGTGAAGATACCAAGAGGTATTATCAAAGACGTGATAGTCCAAGTTGACACCTTCTACTGCGTGGTACATTTTGTCATTTGGGACATGGAGCCCTCCTTCACCTCAAGTAACCATGTTCCCATTATTCCTGGGCACCCATTCTTAGCTATGGCTAACGCCTTGATTAACACTAAAAATGGGCAAATGCAACTCACTTTCAGGAACATGACCTTAGAGATAAACATCGCCCAACATATGTGTGTTGAGGACAATTTTGACGAAGTGGATCTTGTTGAGGAGATCATAGAGGAGCACGTTAAGGAAAATTTCAGTGGATATGCCTTAGGAGCATGCCTTATATCGAGTAGTGAGAATGAGGGGACGTACACCAACTTCGAAGGGAGATAGAGGAGTTGAGAGAGTTATTAGATGAGGATATAAGAGAGTTAAGTTGGGTTTCGAGATTCGAGGAACTACCATCGAGGGAGTCGCGCACGATTCCTCTGATGAAAAATTCCCAACCCTCTAACGTGAAATATTCTTATTTAGGAGATGATGAAACATTTCCTGTTGTTGTCTCCTCTATCCTAGATAAAGAGTAAGAGGGTAAATTTTTAGAGATTTTGAAAAAGAACCAAAGTTCTTTTAGTTGGTGCATAGAATATTTGAAAGATATAAGTCCCTTGATTTGTACCCATAAAATCCAGCTCGAGGAGAACGTGAAGCCCTCGAGTGAAATGCACAGAAGATTGACCCCACCATGAAAGAGGCAGTGAGAGCTGAAATTATTAAGTTATTGGATGCCGGGAACATCTACCAATCTCGGATAGCAAATGGGTGAGTCCTAGAAAAGTTGTCCCGAAGAAGTCGGGTATGACGGTGATTGAGAATGCCAAGGGTGAGCTATTTCCCCAACGTACCACCACCGGGTGGTGCATTTTCTTTGATTATCGAAAAATCAATGCGGGCAGGAGGAAAGACCATTTCCCTTTACCATCCATCGATCAAATGCTAGAGAGAGTAGCGGGGCACCCATATTATTACTTCCTGGATGGTTATTTCTGTTATAACCAAATAGAGGTAGATGACTTGACCAAGAGAAGACAACTTTCACATGTCCGTTTGGAACATTTGCTTAAAACTGTATGCCACTTGGATTGTGTAATGCACCCACGACTTTTCAAAGGTGTATGTCGAGCCTCTTTAGCGATATGGTTGAAATTGAAGTTTTTATGGATGACTTCAGTGTTTTTTACACCTCTTTTGTTATTTATTTAACGAATCTTGAGAAAGTACTTTCTCGGTGTGTGGAAAAGAACTTGGTGCTGAATTGGGAGAAGTGCCATTTTATGGTCACCGAAGGAATGGTTCATGGAGACATCATATCGTCTAAAGGAATTGAAGTTTATAGGGATAAAATTAATGTCATATCTGAGCTACCACCACCAAAATCGCTGAAACATGTGCGCTATTTCTTGGGCCAAGAGAGTTTTCTAAAAGATTTATCAAGGTCTTTAGCTCCATTGCTAGACCCTTGAATAATCGTCTCATGAAGAACACCCCATTTGAGTGGAATGCATCATGCCAATGTGCTTTTGATAAATTAAAAGGCATGCTCGTTTCTACTCCCATCATGCAAGCTCAGGATTGGTCTTTGCCATTCAAAATTATGTGTGATGCTAGCAATTTTGCGATAGGGGCTGTTTTGGTCCAAAGGAAAGACAAGAAAGGTCATCTACTACGCTAGTCAGACTTTAATCGGGCCGCAACTAAATTACTCCATCACGGAGAAAGAATTGCTAGCAGTAGTGTTTTCCCTAGATATATTTCGTTCATGCCTCATTGGTTCACCAATCACATGCTTTACCGACAATGCGACGCTTAAATACCTCCTTGATAAGAAAGATGCAAAGCCGCGTCTCATAACGTGGATCATATTCCTACAAGAATTTGATCTCACCATTAAAGACAAGAAAGGAGTAGAAAATGTTGTTATCGATTATTTATCCCTACTTTCATCCGACGTACCTAGCGATCCCCTAGCCATAGACGAATATTTCCTGGATGAATAACTTTTTGCTACCTCTTCTCTAACCTAGTTTATGGACATAGTTAACTACCTTGTCACGAGAGTCGTCCCTCCTGATTAGACACCACAAGAAACGAAGAGGTTCACTACTTGGCCACGCATGTTTTTCTATGATGATCCACTCGTATTCAAATACTGTACGGACCAAATAATCCGACATTATGTACCAGATGACGAGACACCAAAGGTCATCCAATTCTATCATTCGAAAGCCTATGGAGGCCATTTTTTGACAAAAAAGATAGATGATAAAATCCTTCAAAGAGGCCTCGACTGGCCCACCATGTTTCAGGATGTGAGAAATTGTTGCAAATCATGCGATAGGTGTCAACAGATGGGAGCTATCACCCGATGAGACATGATGCCACTAACCCCCATACTCATTATTGATATGTTTTACTGTTGGGGTATTGACTTCATGGGTCATTTTCCCCCCGTCATTTGGATACCTATACATCCTTGTCGTGCTAGACTATGTTTCTAAATGGGTGGAAGCCATAGCAACCAAAAGAAATGATAATAAAGTGGTTATACATTTCTTATAGGAACACATATTCTCTATCTTCGGTGCTCCGAAGGAGATAATTAGTGACAACGATACACATTTCTGCAACAAGACGTTTGAGAAGGTTATGAGGAAGTATGGAGTCATCCCCAAGGTTGGGACGACTTATTACCCACAAACAAATGGGCAAGCTGAGTTGGCGAATTGTGAAATAGAGAATATACTTGAGAAGATCACCGATCCTAACCGTAAAGATTGGTCCCTTCAATTGAATGATTCGCTATGGGCCTATCTAATTGCATACAAGAACCCCCTTGGAATGTCCCCGTTTCTCTTTATGTATGACAAGCCTTGCCATCTCCCCATGGAGCTAGAACATAAGGCATATTGGGCCATTAAGAGATTGAACTATAGCATTGACAAGCTGGTGAACCTCGCAAGCTTCAATTGAATGAGTTGGAGGAGATATGCAATGATGCGCATGAGAATGCTAAGATATCTAAGGAACGAATGAAACTTGCAGATGAAAAGATCATTCGACGCAAAGAGTTTCATTTCGGGATAAAAAATATTCTTTATAACTCTAGGCTTCATTTGTTTCCAGGAAAATTGCGATCTAGATGGATGGCCCATTCGTAGTGAAGAATGTATTCCCCCACGGACCTATGGAATTAAAAGATCCAAAAGGGGGAAATACATTCAAATTTAACGGACAATGCCTAAAACAATAGTTAGAGGCATGTGTGGATGAAGTCGACACCATTTAGTTATTAGACCCCATTCACGGGGTTGAGTGAGCTATAACAGAGAGGTCGTCGCATCCCCGACGCGTATGGGCTGATTCTTATGTATAGTAACCATGAGTTAGGTTAGTATCGTTAGGAATCCATAGGTGTGAGTCATAAGAGGTAAGGAGTTTAAACAAGCTTTTCAAAAGGGCGTAGAGAGCGTCGAGGAAGTTTATCTGTGAGAATAGGTGCGAGAGTGTTCGGGGAGTCGAGGATGGTAAAATCCATGTTCAGCAATAAAGAGGAGAGATTTTTGTTTGAAGCGAATCGAAACGAATCCCCTGTACCTGATCGGTTCAATTGGGGAAAGATCAAAAAATAAATTCCAGAACCGGATCGATTCACCCCTGTAATATAGGTTCCGTCTCTGCAGTCTTTTTTCATTTTCCAAGGTGCCTCCCCCTTCCCCAATATCTTCACTTACCTCCCCAATCCGAATTTTCCCTCCTTTGACATCCATTTTCCCTCCATCCCTCCTCCCTTCTTTCCCTCCAAATTCTTCGCCCCAACTCCACGTCCCCCACTTATAAATTCCTACCCCTCTCACCCCCATTTCTCCACACTTTCATTCCATACTTACTCTCCCTCTCTTTTGCTTCCATTCCATCTCTACCCGAAACATTCCCATGGAAAATCGAGGTCTTACCCCAAAATACATATCCACAGAGATCCTTCCAAATGGTAACGGGGAATACCGCTCTCACATGGAGCGAATTTGGTGTGACAGTTTTTTCAGCATTTCCAGAAAGCTTCACGTCGAGCGTATCATTAAATGGAATGAGATGCACCTCTCAGTCTCCAATCTTTTTAGTCAAAGGGGGTGGGCCCAATATCTCGAAGCGCCCCACAATGTGGTGTGGGCAGACGAGGTCCAATCTTTTTACAGCTCACTCATCCGCAGGGGAGAGTTTGAGGGCCAAGCTTTTGTGGACGGCCACCCCATCCCTTTCTCTTTGAACAATCTATCCCGAAAACTTGCCTCCATGGTAATTCCGAATCTGGCCCGATTTGACTACCCCAACAATGCTCCCACCATCCTGAAACATACATGCATCACCCATATCGCACCCAACGAAAATTGGGTGAGGGGCACCTTCCTTGTGAAACGCCTCAATGATAAGGCGCACAAAATTTTCATATTATTTGTGCTAATATGCATCAGACCTCTAATAACTCGATGATGCGCCCTCGCCAATCCACCCTCGTTAACCACCTTTATGATCCTAACTTCATGATCAATCTTGCCTGCATATTCTACATGAATATTTTTTTGTGGCATTAGAGCAAAAAGGTGCGGTGCCCCTCCCATATGCAGCCTCATCACCTCCATTTTTGTCGATGCCGGCATTCAGCCGCCTTAGGCTTTTCCCCACCTCCGGAAGCCCATTGGGAAAGTATCGCGCAATATGAGTACCAAGCAACGAGAATCCATATGAACAGCTCAGGAAACTGTCGATGTTGATGAGGATGATGAGGATGATGATGAGGAGGACGAGGACGAGTATATTGAAATGGGGGAAATTGAGGAGGTGTATGATGAGAAAGCCGATTTTAATTTTGATCCAGCAGGTGAAAATTTTTATAGATGCCATTCATCGGTGGAGACGTACTAAGAGGATTTCCTCACGCAATACCAGTGCAACACGAGCATGATGCATCGCCTTCAAGCTGAGATGTATCGAATGACCATGGGTACGCCACCACCTTCTTACTTTTATGACCCATACGACCCAAATGCACCCAGTAGTTCACACCCACCACCATAGTGAAGCCCTTATTTAGTATTTTTTATGTGTTGGTTGTGTTTGTGTTATATTTTTGTTGGTTGTCACAACTCGTTTTTTTTCCTATCCTCTTGTAACACATGCTTGATCTTAATATAAAAATCTGCATTTTCCCTATTTGTTTGTTTTATTTCTTCGCACTTTTAATTCAATTTTTGTCCTTTTTGCTTGAGGAAAATGCAAAAGTCTAAGTTAGGGGGGGGGGGGGGGGGGGGGTAACAAGTGCGTACCTCTAAAACTTCATAAATTTTTAAAATGCCCAACAATTAAAAAAAAAAATTAAAAAAGTTCAGAAAAGCCAAAAATATTTTTGTTTAAAATAAATAAAAATTGGAATTTAAAAGCTTCAAAAAATGTCACAAATCTTTTGTTTCAAGTTGTAAAAAACCCAATGCACAAAGCTGAAATTAACCAAAGATGGAAATTGAGCAAAAATTGATGACTTAATGAATAGGTGTCGAGATTAACCAACCCAGTGAGAATTCGAGCCAATCATATTTCTGAGTTTTTAAATCAATTCGAGTTAATGGTTAACTCAAAGTTCATTTCAATATTTTAAAAAGTTGTTGAAGATCTCTATTTCTTTGTTTTGATCGGTTATGGGAAATGTGTGGGATGTTTCCTTGAAAAATGCACTAAAAATATCTCTAAACTTAATTCATCTTCAGACACGTATGGTAATGTAATTAGCAATTTGGACAATGAAGTAGGCTCTCATTTGTCACCCAAAAATATTGGCCAGAAAAAGTCATGAAAAATTAACCTTTTTGCAACCCAATTTGAGATGAATAAGTTTTTCCCCTTTCGTTTGACAACTCGAAGAACCCCAATTAGCCCGAGATTATGAAAAGTGGAAATTCAGAAAGTAAGTTCGAAAAGTGCATAAAAAGGGCCAAGAAAAAAATTTATTAGAAAAATGCTCAACAAAAATAGCAAGAAAAAGAAAAGTGTGAAATGTAGAAAAAAATGGAAAAAGAAGAGAAAAATGAGCAAAGACCTGAAAAAGCAGTAACTGTCATCATAAGAATATTTTCCAATTGCGAATTTCCCTATCATTTCCATTTTACCCAATACACTTTAAACCCAAGAAAGTCCTAACTGAGTCCATATTGCTAAATTGTCTACATCGTGGAGAGCTAAGGCACAAAAGATAATAAAAGATAATATATTACGTGGAAAGATGTGATGTTTCCCGTTTTCGAATGACCGTATTCCGATGATGAGATCTTTTCACCTAAAATATTTTCGTCTTTCAATTTGTGTGTGTGACCTTATGTCCATTTTATTTACTCTTTATATCATGCATATCGAGAGAATTAGCCACATTCCGAGTGATTCATTTGCAAGACCATCCCCTGATATTTTGGAATCAAAGCGATTTTTTGAAAAGTAACATAGTGATCAATCGGTGGAAATTAGTGGTTCGATTTTCAACTTCGCACACACACACTATGACATGAGACTTGTGAATATGATATTAAGGTGACCATTTTTGGGGAGTTTAAATTGTACAATTTTTAAGTATTTTGAACTTTCTTTGAGACTAGGAAAATGAATTTTGTTGGTATATTCTCTGCAAACCCCTCACAAGACACAACTTGTCCTACTAGGTTAACCTAGGGGTTTAAAGGCTTGTTGCATACGCAATATGCAATCGCTTGCCCATGAAAGAGGTTTTCTATCCCATTTAGTGTTTTCTGAGAGTTTGACCATGTTGTGATTCTTTTACATTGCTCGGGACGATCAAAGTTCTAAGTTAGGGGGGTTTGATTAGGCATAAATTCTTCGTATTTATCCCCGTAATTTCGAGCCTTTTATCGCTCCACGAAGTGTAATTCGAGTGGATTTATCTCATATCTTTGCTACTGACATTTTCCAATGAGTATGCCAAGTTTCGTATATTTTTCATCACTTTTGCAAATATTTGATGCATACAAAGAGAGAAGAAACCGAAAGAAAGAATGAAAATAAGAGCAGAAACATCAAAGGGGAAAAAGAGTAATTTTCATCAGGAATTTGGAAGATAAGCCTAAGAGAAATTTAAGATTTCAAGTCTACGAACACCTAGGAAGAAACAACATCCAAATCTGAGTCATTGATCAAAAGTTACAAGACTTCAAATTTGAGAGAAAATCACAAAGAAGAAAAGGTTTCTCGTGAAGATTAAATCGAATCGAAGAGGTTGAAAAATAGACCGATCATGTCCTTAGAAAAATTTCTGCAAAACATAAAAAGATGGAACTGAACCGAAGTTGAAGAAAACAAACCGAACCATTTCTGGAAAAACTTTCTGTCAGAGGAAAACCGAACCGAATCCCCTGAACGGGATCGGTTTGATTGTCAAAATTTGGATTTATCCATTTGTAAAATTAGAGTCTTGCATTTTTGAAACTATTATAAATTCGTAGGTTATTTATTCTAACGTCTTTGAAGACTTGAGAAAGATTCGTTTTACATAGTTTTAGAGAGAGGAAGTGCAAAAGAACCCTAGAAGCTCAGAAATACAGTTTGTTGATTGTCAATTAAGATTTCTATAGTGAAGTTGATTTCTTTCTTGCTTCCATTGTTTGATTTCGATAATTTGTGAAAGCTTAGTTCTCTTCAAAGAAATATTGAATCCTTTTATTCATCAAGGTATAATTTCACAATTATTTCAGTCACATGCACCGTAGAACCCTTGCTTTCACTAGTTACACCATGCTACGTTCGATTTTTAGGGGTTGGGATGCATGAACCCAACCCAATGTGGTTTTCATGTGTGTAAAATTAGTTCCTTGAATTACATAAATGATTTAATCATGTTGTGTGGTGATCACAACCATCCTATGACTTTTGATCTCATTTTCCCTAAGTAACCAAGATGCTTAAGAGTGCAACGCACGTATAGGTATAACAACACCCCTTTATTCTTACTTTTGATTATGTATGGTGTGGGATAGTACCCTCATATATGCAATGCTTGAGATTAATAAAGATCGAGTTTAGTCAACTATCTAATTCATAACTAGTTTTATTACCAGTAAACGCACTAGGGTTGGAGGATTGTATTCCTAACTTGCTTTTCTCATTCATAGTTAATCAATCACAATCAGTCCTCTCCTGCATGCTTAGTTCATACTTAGTTTCATTTAATTGCACCTAGTTAATAACTATAATCTCACTTAGATTACCTTTATATTTTCTTTTTAGAGTCAGTTTAGGGTTGACCATCTTACCTACCGTCATCACATTCTACGTCCTATTTCCCTATGGATTCGATCCCGTCTTACCGAGTTTATTACTTAAGCGACAAGTTTGAACTTGAGCCCATATAAGCACGCACTTTAGACACATTTGTGGTCGCGTCAATAGAGGTCGCTCTAGTTGGATTTTAACTTCCCTCTGGGTCTCAGAAAGGTTCTACAATCTCTATGAGGGAAAGGTCTCCTTCCTGGACACCGCGATCCTTGACTTTACAGTTGAATGATCGCACTATCTGATGATGGTACCCTTGTAGGTGGTGTAGATCCTTAAGTATCTTTTCATCCAAAAGTTAGAGTTCATCATAAAGGATTTGATGCCAGTCTTCTTTGCTAACTTTTCTCTCAAACATGACACGTAGGGAAGGTACTTCTAGCTCAACGGTGGGAACCGATTCCATGTCGTATGCTAAAGAATATGGGTTGGAACCAATAGGTGTTTTGATATAGGTGTGGTAACCCTATGGGCATACAGGATTCATTTGAACCAGTCTCTATAAATTTTTATCATCTTGTTGAAGATTATTTTTAGGCTTTTATTAGCGGATTCGACATAACCATTTGTTTTGGGTCGGTAAGGAGAAGACTAGTGTCTTGAATCCCGTACTCGTCGACCAATTCTATGACCTCGACATTGAAATGGAGTCTATTTATGATATTAACTCTTGGGAAACCCTCTCTCGACAAATGATATTCTTTCTGATAAACTTAACCACTTTCTTAGCATTTAACATTGCGTATGACGCAACTTCGACCATTTAGTGAAGTTTTCAATGGAAATTAGGATAAACACGTGATCATTTGAAGCTTTAGGAGTGACCTTCCCTATGATATCTATGCCCTAAGTGGATAAATGACAAAAAGAGGTCATGTTATATAATTCCTATGGAGGTTAGTTCCGAAGTTTGGCAAACTGTTGGCATTTGAGGCATCTTCGAACATAGGTAGTGCAGTCTTAAAGCATGATAGTCCAATATTATCCTTTATGGATGATCTTCTTGGAAATCTTGTGACCATTAATGTGGGGTCTGCATTCTCCACTGTGGGTTTTTTGCGTCATTACTTCAATATCAACCTTGCTATGTCATGAAAATGACTAGCCTTAACCCGTTAATGGGGTTTTTGACATTACTAAATAGATTATGAAGAAAGGATTCCTCTTCCCCTATTACTGACCCCTAAAATTTGACTCAAGAGCTGGGTGGGGGGAGAAAGCATTAAAAGGAAAAAGTCCTAGGCCCGATTCACTAAACAAGAAATTAATTCACTAAGCAGGCAGGGAAGGAATACGCCTTCTAGAGCTACTCCTTTGACTTTTCATACTTAGGAGAAGGGAAATAATCTACCATTGAAGTTTCTCTTGAAAAGCACTTTGTCACAGATGATGTACAGGGCAGCCGTTTGAAAAGGGTCACATGATCTTTCTTATCTTTATCTTGGGGAAACCTACAATGTTTGAGGAGATGCCAAATTTCATAGTACCATAACTCGGCCATGTATACATCTTCTTCGGTAATGATCCCAATGTGGTAGCACTGGATGGGCATAACATGTTTCTGAAATAGGAAAGGGGTCAATTTTATTCCCTCGGGCATGTCGACTATGGAGGCCAGGGTTGAAAAGGAATCGGCTAGACTGTTCTTTGCAGGAGGAAGGTAATGGAAGGTGACATATTAAAATTGGGAGGACAGATCTTCTAGGTGGGCATGGAAGGGTAAGAGATTTACATCTTTAACTTTCCTCTTCATGCCTTTTTATGTGACATACACAATATCAAACTCATCTAACAACATCGACAACGGGCCATTTGGCTGGATAAAGCGGGTTTCTCTAGCAGGTATCTGATGGGATCTATTAAGAATATTAGCTTGATAAGAAAGTCAAGCATGCCGTTTCATAGCTTCTATTGAGTCAAACTAAAGCGAAACATACTTTTTCTAAAGCAGTGTAATTAACTTCATACTCGATCATTTTTTTACTGGCATGGTAAATGGCTCTTTCTTTGTGAGATTCTTTGATGTATTAGGCTAGTAAAGCCCCTTTTGCTGTATAAGTGACGGTTAAGTACAAGATGAGGGGGAGACTTGGCTGCAAAGGAATGAGCACTGGAGTTCGGGTGAGGTATTGCTTGATTTGGTCAAAGGCTTATTGGCTAGCTTTGTTCCAAACTTTGGCTGAATCTTTCTAGAAAAGTTTGAAAATGGGTTCGGAGATAGAGATCAATTGGTGATGAATCGATCGATGTATTGTAACTTACCCAGGAATCCTCGGACTTCCTTCTCCGTTCGAGATGGTGGCATCTCAAGTATGACTTTTAGCTTCGTAGGGTTCACTTCAATTCATTTCTCAGTGACCATGAACCCTAATAGTTTTCCTTTAGTGATATAAAAAACACACTTCTATGGATTTAGCCGCATTTGATACTTCCGTAGTCGCTCTAAGAACTTTTGAAGGGAGGTAATATGACCTTCCTGAGTCCTGGAGTTAACGATCATGTGGTCCACATACACTTCGACCTCCTTATATATATGGTTGTGAAGGATGGTTGTAGCAGCCCTTTGGTAGGTAGCCCCGAATTTTTTTGAGTCCGGATGGAATGACGGTGTAGCAAAAAGTTGACCATGGGAGATGAAGGTAGATTTCTCCAAATGACCAAGGTGCATCTTAATCTAGTTATAACCAAAAAATCCATTGAATATTATTTGAGGGCATGGTTGGTCGTATTATCCATGATTATGGAGAGATTTGGCAATGGGTAGTCATCCTTTGGGGATGCTTTGTTTAAATCTCGATAATCAGTGCATCTGGGGACTTTTCCTCCTGACTTTGGCACGGGGACAACGTTAGCAACCCATGTTGGGTATTCGACCATGCAAATGGAACCTACTTTAAACTTTTTGACCACTTCCTCTTTGAACTTCAGCGACCATTCGGTTTGGAGTTGTCTCAACTTCTGGTTGAATGGTTTGCATTATGGGAATGTTGGGATTTCATGTCTTGCTATCTCTGGGTCAATGCCAGGCATGTCATCGTAAGATCATGGAAAGCCATCTATGAAGTCTTTCAGCTGCTCTTCAAATTGTGCATGCTCAAACTTATAAAGGGTAGACCCTATTCTAATATCGTGTTGGTGGCTACTAAAACTGAGAATAATAACAATAGTATCATCATCATTCATTTGAATGAAATTTTTTTATTTATTTTTCTCCTTATTGATATCAGTTAAGAATTGTTCATTTGCAATATCGTCATCATCAAGGGTTTGATTAGAATCAACACAATTAATGTAAGGCACAATAAGATACTCAAAATCCTCATTTATTTTATTTTCAGGAAAAACAACATTGAGAACCTCATCAAAAGAGGTCTCGATTACATTCTTATTAGAAAAAGAAGAAACAACAAAAAATGACGACATTTGAATAAGATAAATAGTAGGGATGGGTTGAATTTAGGTAGGCTAAACTGGGATGGCATTCCAGTTGAGGAGAGGCATATTAATAATTATGATCTGGGTGGACGGGTCTGACGGCACAACATCTAAGCGGAACATGAAGAGACTCAGCCCCAGTGTATACATGTCAATGAGTTATTAGTTATTGCCATGGTTTGCTTGGTGAGAGGTTGTACCTCATGTGTATTTGATCCAAGTGTGATTATATTCGTCGTCATATTCGTCATTTTAACTTTTAAAATACTTACCCCAACTGGTGGCGATGAGGCTTTCTTGACAAGGGTAATCAATGCACTCGACAACCTCTATGGCTTCATCATATAAATCTTACCACTCAAAGGGGAAATATAACAGTGAAAGGACCAGTCATACCTAAATTTTCAAAGTAGTGAGCAGTTTGAAGATGCTGCAAATTTCCTTCGTCTAGTTAAACATATCAGTCATGATATGTAACATATCATCTAAAGTTACTTCTTCCACTACCACCACCCATTAGTCTGATTCTCGAGCCCACTTTCGGGCTTCCATAAATAGGTCACTAAATTTTTGGTAGCTCATGTACATCTTGGAAGGAAATTTTAGCCTAAAATCTTAGGGTTTTGCTAACACAAGAAGTAGTTACAAGCCTCCCTCCTCAGATCAGGAACGGACAACAATGCAAGCCCTTTTAAGGTGTGACAAAGTTTGATCGTCAAGACATGTAAGGTGTAAAAGAAAGGATGGGCAAACCTTGAGAGGTTTAGGGATGATGGGCGCCTTAATGAGCATAATCTGGATAGATGGGTCAAACTCTGGGCTATTTTTTTTAAAAAAAAATGCCACTGGTATGTGCTGGAAGTGGGTTGTGGGTGGTTTTGGGCTTGGGATTAGCTAGCAGGGTGATGATACCTCGATCTCTTAAGCCTTGGATCACATTTTTTAGGTAGAAGCATTGGTCGGTGGAATGCTCAGCAGATTGGTGGAAGTCATAATGGACATTGATCTTAAAATTTTGTAGGGAGTGGGTTTGGTAATACATGGGGTTCCAAGGGTTTGATAAGATCTCTATCTAGTAGGTCCTGGTAAACCTTGGATTGGGGAGAATAGAGTTTAATGTATTCCTTTCTGGCATGATTGGGGTGAATTTTTAGCACCCAAGATGTAGCAGGTTATGACATGTTATTAATGGTTGAGACTGAGCCACTAGCAGGCTTCTCATACTTCTTCGGTGTAAACTATTCGATCATCTTTTTCGGTTCAGATTCCATTTTGGTAATGCCATCTTCGATTTCCACACCAGCCTCTTGGAGGGATTAGAAGTGCGGGTATTACTATCCTCCCATGGATACTCAGATATGAGGCAGGACGTTTTTCTTCACTATACTCACTTGTTCCTCTTTGGAGGGCCTGTTGGTCATAGTGGCAGCTTTCTCTCTCCGCATTCTAATAAAGCTACTGACTGATTGCCTAGAGTTTTACTAGAGCAGCTTTAGGTCTCGGTGCTTGACCTCTAACTCTTTATTGTACTTGTAATAAGACATGTATTCTCGAGCCACATCTTCCCAAATATTAATTATGGATGCTTTAAGAGATAAGAACCTTTGGATGGCACTTTCTTTCAAGGTCTTCTTAAAAATTGGGCTATTATCTCTTTGGAGGCACCAAGAAGGGTCATGGCTTGATGATATCTTCGAAGGTTCACAGTTGGGGGCCCGTTGCCTCCGAACTTCTCGATACATGGCATTTTGAACATCTCTTCCAGTTTAGCTTTTGGATAAGGAGACATATGGGTGTAATCCATGCAATTTGCAAATATTTTGACTTGGTTAAACTTTTTCGACAGTAGTTTGAGGTCTTACATGACCTTGTTCAATTTTTCTTTTTCGGATCCACAGGTACTGGCAGGTTAGCCCTTGGCTAGGTAAGGTTCAAAATTGAGAGTTGAGCTGGTGACAGCCCATTTATAGGTGGGGTGTGCGTGACACACGAGTATTCTTTTAGTACCCAAACAAGCTCAAAGGCAGGTGGACCCATAGCACGAGGAAAGAAGACCTCGAGTTCTTTGGGAATCTAGGATCAGTGTCACTGTATTTCTTAGAAATTGGTTTGAAGGTTGTTAATCTTGGTGGTGATTTGGGCTAGGACGATCATCATATCTGGCTGAACATTTAGTTCTTGGTCGGTGTTCTATGTGAAGAGATTATGGAGGTAGGTTCCAAATTATATTGAAGTAGAAGAAGGAGCAACAGAGCTTTGGGGAGATTTAACGGAAGACCGAAGCCAATAGGGAGCCAGGCCAAGAGTGATGTATGCAATCAACTTGAGGGGGAAAACGGTTCAATTTTATTTTTGAAACAAAGAGGGAGAATTTTTGGTATTTAAAAAAAAAGAGGGAAATGTTTTTGGTAGGTTTGGAAGGAGGAGGACAAGGTTTTAGGTATTTTTGGATTTTAAAAAGGAATGAAAAAGGAGAGGACTCTCAGCATTAATATTAGGTTTTCACTTGTATTAGGTTTGCCTAAATGCAAGAAAAATATCGGACAGGACCCAATCCTGGGAAAATAGGGTCTGAAAGTACAAGACACGATTTGAATTTTTTCCAGGCTCATGAATGGGGTCTTGTTTTAAAAAAGGCGAAATAGCGCGGCAATCCAAGCGGTATGCCGACTCGAAATTTTGGCAGAGTTCGCATGGTAACTAGCAAATTTAATATAAGTGCTCTAAAGTTGAAGCCTATATAAGGTTTATGCACTTTTTGGGGATAGGGGAAGGGTTCCCCCCTTTGGTATGACTTCAACAATATACTTCTTACAAATAAGGGCAATCATTC
Organism: Sambucus nigra; assembly: GCA_949130495.1. Lineage (NCBI taxonomy): Eukaryota > Viridiplantae > Streptophyta > Magnoliopsida > Dipsacales > Adoxaceae > Sambucus > Sambucus nigra. The sequence goes on from OX422217.1 coordinate 321,147,886, forward strand.
ATCAGTACATATGGATAAGCTATTTGATATACCTAAGTGTACGTGAATTACCTCACAATATACCTCATAAAGATGGTATGTGTGAGAGAGAATTTGATATACTTAATGTACGTGAACGAGTTCCCTGCTATATACCTCTCGTCATGAGTTCTTTCCATGCTCTAGTGATGTAGTATGCTAAAATTCATGAGTCTTATTAGTATTTATGGAGAGAGATTTTTTATTTTCATGCTAAGTAAAAGGAGTACTACACTAATGTGGGAGATTATACAAGTATCGTGAAAGGAAAATGGATCATGAAGATAATACTAAGAATGGTGATAGGAAGCATGGGGATATATACATGGGAGTGAGATGTGTAAGGTGACAGAGTGACATGAGAGTAGTGTGAGTAATCATGTGAACATATAGAAGTGAATGTGTGTGCTAGTGAGGCTAAGCATGGATCGACAACAAGTGGTGTGTGAGATGTGTGAATGAGCATGGAGATATATACAAGTCAGAGGAGTGTAAGTGTGTTCTAGTGAAGCTAAGCATGGATATTCAAGTGATGTGTCGAGCATGTAAGTAGAGGTGAAACTATACAAGTGTGTCCAAGTGAGTGGAAAGTGATATATACATGAGTAGAGATCATGGTAGAGATAACCATGAGGTAGATGTACAAAAAGTAAGTAGCGGAGTAAAGGGAACATAGAGGTGGGAGCATATACACACATGTAGACAAGAATAACACCCATGTAGAAATAGAGTCTAGTGCCCTTAAAATCAAATCCCTAGCAGAGTCACCACTGTGGCCATCCTGAGGTTTCGGATTCCCTCAGGCACATATGGAGGGTGAGACATTTCTCGGGGCACTTGGTCATCATCATTGTGGGGGGATAATGTAATGAAATAGAGTCGTCAGTCTATTTTACTCAAAAGATGCAAAAGAATGTCTCCGACTCGAGAGAACGGCATCAAGAACAATGCTGATGCTTGCAAAACCAAGTATTCAAAGGTTAGGGGACTAAGTTACGGAATACGAAGGTGTTAGGCACCCATCCCACCCATTCGGTCTCTTAAGGGAAAATGTTAATCTTTTCATTTTATACTCCATGAAGAGTATGCACATGTGTATAATATAGGTGGAGAATGCAATCATTCAACTCGTGTCATGGAAAAGGACGAAGTGAATTCATCCTTAGGAATGTTCATGAAAATTAAAATTCAAAATATAATGTAAGGGTTCACCGAATCACAAGTCACTATGGAAGATCGAATGTGTGTATCGGACGAAACTCAAGCATGTAAGAATGTGAGATTCATAAAGAATATATAAACAAGTATCAAGGAGGACTCAAACCTCAAGCTTTGCCCAAGATGCCTACATATCCCAAGGGGCATCAAAGTTCACATAGTTCGAAGACAACATATGGTGGGGTTCAATCCATAAGTCCAAACATGAAATTTCTCTTATGTGTATGTAGAAAAATGTGCTTTTAAGAGTGAGAGTGTGAAATCGATATCTCTCTTTTGGAATTTATGGATAAATAATCTTTTTCTTCTCTTTGGGTTTTTTATGAAAATATATTTTGTGCAAATACTTCTAATAAAAAGTTGATAGTCATGGATGTGATGTAATGAGACAAAACTACTAAAATATAAATAAGATGGTTAATAATAAAATGGAAGAATTGGAGAAAGGGATGGAGAATTGGACATTCTTATGAGTGCTTGATGTTGACCTTGAGATCTAAATATGATGATCTTGAAATGGTATGAAATTGATACGGATAGGTGGGGAAATTACCAAGTGAGGTAAGAAATTTTAAGGACATAATTTTGTAAATGTCCATCTCATTTTTATATGTCGTATACTGATACACCGTCAAGAATGTTCATGCTCATATTTGCCTTAAAGACAGATCCGAATTATAAGAGGACACCTTTTAATTCTGGTGATTTTTCCAGGCCGATCTGGACCGGGTATTCCAGGCAATCCAGACCGCCAAAGGTAAAGGCTCTAGATAATTTTTGGCAGCAATTCGGACCTTTTTATGGAAAACGATCCACACCGCATTTTTAAGAATCCTTCTATTTTAAATAGGGCAACGATCCGGACCGGGTCCCCAGGGGCGATCTGGACCACCTCCGCAGATAGACCTAGATCTACCAGATTTTTTTTTACCGACTCAAACTCTCTTTATAAGGGTTATTTCAGACCTGTTTATTTTAAGTCTTTGGGAAATCATCTTGGAGAGTCCAAACACAACAAGACTTCAAGTTTTGATGTTCCAAAAATCCTTTTGATTCACAAATCATTCTTTTATCATTTGTGTGAATCTCTAAACCCTCAATGGATCGTTCTACTCTTGTGGAGTAACTTTGTGGAAAAGCCGTCACTTTTCCATTACTGACCATCTGGAGTTCTTTCTGGAGAATCCAGCCGACGACATCAGAACCGACACCTAAGGGTATTTTGTATGTCACTCTTATTTTTATTGTAATCCGTGTAAACCGTTCTTTACAAATTGTAGTGAAAATAATAGGTTTTGCCCTTCGGGGATTTTTCCTAATTTCTGTGTGTGAGAAATCTATATCGCATAATTTAATTTTTTGATGGATTATTTTGTTTGAACGCGTAGTTACATATTTTAGTGTTGAACTAAAATTGGTTTAAAATTGGAAGTTTGTGAAAACCACCCTTTGGGATTATTTTCCCTTTTCAAATTGGTATCAGAACGGATTACGCTAATTTATCGGGTGATCCTAATTTTTCAAGGATTTTTTTTTACAATTTGACATCTCACGTCGTCAAATTGGTATCAGAGCCTGTTGCACTAACTTACTGTGTAGATCCTGTAGTGCAATTTTGTTTAGTGGTTATTTGTATTCCTCTCCTGATTTGTTTTTCTTGATGGATCCTCATACTGTTGACTGTGCTAATCGAGATAAGTGTGTTAAAGTTCATGACCATGCTGAAAATTTAAAAGGTTTGAATTTGAAACTTTGCAAAAGAATTAAAGTTTTGGAAAAAGAAAATTCTCTCTTTAAAAGTAAGATTGAATATTTGTAAGAGTTTCAAACTCATAGTGATATTTTTCGTGAGCACTTTGGTAATTTGTTTATTGATTTTGATTCTTTGAAAATTGCCAAAAAGGAGAGTGATGAGAGAGTCCTAGTTATAGAGAAGGAGTTGGAGGACTTAAAAAATTCTAGGGTTCCCGTTTGTGCCATCGAGGATAGAAAATTAATCGATGATTTTACAGGACGTGAAAAGACTCTTGGGGATAAGTTTGTTTTAATTGAGGGGGAGCGCGATAAATTGTTAAGTTTAATTGATAATTTGAAAAAGAAATCCCTATCTTTGGAAGAGTCTAATTCGTTGCTTAAATAAAAAAATTTGAAGTTGAACAATTATTTAAGTGATTAAAGTAGGTTTGATAGTGATGGTAATGGATCGTCATGTTCTAAGCTTACGTTGCTAAAGACAAAACTATCATTTGTTGTAGAGGGTCAATCGTTCCCAAGGACATTAGAAAAGGTCAACCCATAGGTGTCGTTCCACCCGTTTACAGATGTTCACATTGTGGTAGGAAGGTCACCTGAGGAGATTTTGTTTTGATCCTCGAAAAGCTCCTAGGAAGTTTATGTCTAGTGTTCCCTTGGTTACCAAAGCTCCCACACGTCATTTCACATTTGTTTGAGTTAAAAAATCACTTCTAGATACACTAGATGGTAGACTTGTTGATTCTCGTTTTCTTGCATATGACTCTTCTCTTGCCATATCATATAGATGACTGTGTTCGCATATTTGTCATACGCTAGTTTTTTTTGTTTCATGATATTTATGTTTGCTAGCGTTGTAACATGTACTTTTTGTATAAATTTTTGCTTTTGAAAATTTTGAAAAATACAAAAAGATTTTTATTTTGATAAAATTTTGAAAAATACAAAAAGATTTTATTTTGATAAATTTTTTTGAAAAATGCAAAAAGATTTTTGTATTTTGTTTGCACCGTATATGAATGAACTTTTAGGATGACCGAGTCACAAATTCATTCCATGTCCATGTGACCTTTTGATAGTGTTTTGAGACAATAGGTCATGTCATTCATGTTCTTTGTAATGTTTGGAGTCATTAAGATGTAATTAAGTGTTATTACCTACATTATTGACTCACTTTGTACTTTGATGCACACGAGCACGAATTTATTTGATTATTATTCTTTTCAAGTCAAATGTTGGTTGCATGTTTTCATCTCAATTTTGTCTATTAATACAAACCAAATACGATAAATCAAGATAATAAAAGGTGTACATGTTTTAAACCTTTTGCCATGAGTTTGTTTTAAATTTTAAAAAAATAGTGAAGGGCTACGAAAGGTACACATTTATCCTTTGTGATTAACCCACCATTTAATTAGACCTAAAAAAATTGAGGCATTTTATTATCCGGAGTTCAAAGAGGTTTAAAAGAGCCCAAATTTTTTTAAAGGAAATAAAAATGAAATATTATGCCAAAAATGGGCCATTTAGGTTTTTCTCCAATTCTCCAATGTTTAAGAATTTAGATCACCTCCAAAAAAAGATATATACGAGGGAGTTTGGTTAGAAAATTAAAATGGCTTTGCACGTGCTCAAAAAGTCTTGAAAAAGCGTTAAAAGGTTTTTAGACGTTATTGGTTTGAAGATCATGTAGACTTTGATTTGTTGATTTTGATTTAAGTCGATGTCACCTAAATTCAACTTTTTTACACCTAAGGATGATTTTGATGCTCATTCATTAGGAATATACAATATGCATCATGCACATAGGACGTGATTGAGTTTTATTTCCTATCGAATTTGTTCACACCCTTTCATTCTGTTTCCATGATTTGGTTATCTTAGTGTAAATTCATGCTGTGTGATTTTTGTAATTTTTTTTGCATTTTTGTATGAAAATTTTTGAAAAATTAAAAATAGTTGGTGAAGATTTTTTGAGTATCTCTTTGCAAGAGCACGTTTTTCATTTGATTAATACCTTGTTTTAAATATCGTGACACCCTGATTTTGCATGTTTGATTTATTCTTCTCATTTGTCTATTTGGGGACATAATAAAAAGGGGGAGAAAGAATTATCATATTATTAGGGAGTTTCAATTTTGGGGGAGAATTGTTTGTTTGATTTACTTGTTTAATTTACTAATGATTTGCTTAATCTTAATTAATGATTCTTTGTGCTTAACATTATATTTCAAACTATTGCGCGCGTCAGGGGTATTTGGTTGTTTCTTGTCACATCTGTGTAGGTATTTATTGCACACCCTGATGTTGACAAAGAAAAAGAAAATTTTTGAAGATTTGAAGATGATGGAGTTTGTTTGAAGACATGTCTCTTAGTATTTCCAGTTTGAGGATATTAAATTATATGCCATTTGTATTTAGTGAATAGTATAATTCAGATGTTTTTATGTATGTACCGGCATAGACATAGGGGGAGATTTGTAAGGACATAATTTTATAAATGCCCATATCATTTTTGTATGTCTTATACCGATACACCGTCAAGAATTTTCATGGACATATTTGCCTTAAAGACGGATCTGAATTACAAGAGGATAGCTTCTAGTTCTGGTGATTTTTCCAGGCCGATCCGGACCGAGTATTCCAGGCAATCCGAAAAGCCAAAGGTAAAGGCTCTGGACAGTTTTTGGCAGCGATCCAGACCTTTTATGGAAAATGATCCGAACTGCATTTCTAAGGATCCCTCTATTTGAAATTTGGCACCGATCCAGACCGGGTCCCCAGGGGCGATCCGGACCGCCTCCGCATATAGACCCAGATCTACCAAATTTGTTTTTACCGACTCAAACTCTCTTTATAAGGGTTATTTTGGAGCTGTTTATTTTAAGTCTTTGGGAAAATATCTTGGAGAGTCCAAACACAACAAGACTTAAAGTTTTGACGTTCCAAACAACCTTTTGATTCACAAATCATTATTTTATCATTTGTGTGAATATCTAAACCCTCAATGCATCGTTATACTCATCTATAGTAACTTTGTGGAAAAGCCGTCACTTTTCCATTACTGACCATCTGGAGTTCTTGCGGGAGATTCCAGCCGACGACATCGAAACCGACACCTAAGGGTATTTCGTATGTCACTCTTATTTTCATTGTAATCAGTGTAAACCGTTCTTTACAAATTATAGTGGAAATAAAAGGTTTTGCCCTTCGAGGATTTTTCCTGATTTCTGTGTGTCAGCATATCTATATCGAATAATTTAATTTTGTGATGGATTATTTTGTTTGAACGCGTAGTTTCATATTTTAGGGTTAAAATTAGAAGTTTGTGAAAACCACCCTTTGGGATTATTTTCCCTTTTAAGAAAGTGATGGAAGAAAATGTGGGAAAATGGATTTTTTAAGAAAAGGAATAGTTCTCAATTCGAGAGAATGTTTTCTGACATACTGAGAGAGGTATTTAGGTGTTGTATTCAAAGTGAGGTCATGGCCTCTATTTATAGGCCCCAAGGGTGCTGATCGAAAGGGTTCTAGGCATGCCTTTAGGCATAGAACCACAGATACATCGCCGATAGACAGGGTCCCTGGGGTGCCTATAAGCAGTTCGGAATAAGTGTTTAGAAAAAAAGGGAATAAAATGCAAATCGTAAGTCCAAATCGTGCATGGGACAGACCATTGAAAAGGAAATTCATATCCCTTTAAGAATCCATTATGCCACTCTTAGGTTTGGGAGTTGACCAAAGTCAAACATAACTCAAAAGCGCTCAATGGTCTCTAGACGAGAGGTTTTGGGAGGAAAATGGATCGTTCATCTGAACTGTAAGGCCGATTTGCGCACGAGGCAAACTGTTGGAAAGGAAATTCAATGCCCTTAGATATTTCATTTTGATCCATTTGGTTCGGAGAGGCAAACGAGGCCTGGGAGCCTTGTGGCCTCCAGGTCAGTACTCGGAGCCTGACTTATGGTTTATGGTTAATGAGTGAGTGCTAGGGACCTAAGGAGGTGCTTAGGGGGTCCTCGGATGGTGTGTCTACACTAGTAAATATGATGATAATAGTAGTAAATGATGGTGGTAATAATAATGATGATTCGAGAAGGGTTCGGAGGCTTAGTTACGAAATGGGAAGGTGTTAGGCACCCATTCCGCCCTTTCGGTCTCTCATGGATATTTGCTATTTTCCTTTATTTTTCCCCGTGATATGTGTGCATGTGTATATATATAGTGGAGATAGGAATCCTCGACTTGTATCATGGAAGAGATAAAGCGAGTCATCCGTAAGAAGGTATAAAAATAATATTAAAAAAATAAGATTTATGAGATTACCCCTACGTTGATCGCTATAATGGAACGATAACGCATATGGAGTAATACGTCACTAATAGCAAGTATATAAATTATAAGGAGATTGTATTTAGAGAAAATAGAAAATAAGAGAAAAAAGTGAGAAGGGGACTCGAGTCTCGGGTTTTACCCCAAGATGCCTATGTAGCCTATAAAGGCATCAAAGTCCACTTAGTTCACATACAAAATGAGGGGTGGGGATTATCCCATAAATCCAAATGGTGGATCTCTTATTTGTGAGTGTGTGTGTGTGTGTGTGTAGAAAAAAGAGTGTTTTAGTTGTGAGAAGAGTGTGAGAAAAGTATGAGAATCCCTATTTGGAATTTATGAGAAAACCCTCTTTTTCTTGTTTTTTAGGTTTTATTTATATGAAAATAAGAGATGAACAATAATACTAAATAAAGAAGTATATTAGGATGTGTGAAATGAGATAATAAAAGTGCTAAATAATAAAACAAGTTATTACAAATTTAAGAGAATTTGAAGAGAAAGTTGAGAAAGATGGACCTTCTTGGAGACCTTAAGCTTGATATTGAATGTGGGAGAGCATCCCTTGAACTTGGATGATGATGGAGAGTGGATAATTCACCAAGTTTGATGAAAAGGATGATGAAAAGTGGAAGTAAAAAAGGGATTTGGATGTTAGAATCACGTTGCCTTCGAGAGAGGTTTCTGGGATTCGTTGAGAGTGAATTTTATCAGATATGGGCTCCCCCTATAAATGAGGTAAAGGCCTACTTTTATAGGTCTAGATCACTACCAATCGGCATAGAACTGGTCCTACCTATCATCACCTGCCGATAGGCAGGGTCTGGAACCTGCCATTTGGCAGTGTGTTTCAGGCCTTTTTGGAAAATCGGCTGCCGAGGGCAAACCGTTGGTCAGAATCGCACACGGGGTAGACCATTGGAAAGGTAATTTAGAGACCTTTGAAAGTCCTTTGGACTACTTCCGGTTTTGGGAGATGACTTTGGGTCAAATATGGCTCGGAAGCGTTTATCGGTACATTGGACGAGGGATTATTCGGACACAAACGGATCGTTTGTCTGCATGGTAAGTCCAAATCGTGCATGGGGCAGACCGTTGGAATGTTTAGGAGATTTACTTCAACATTCCAAAGAGTTTGACCTGGTTTGGGGAGCTGACTTTTGTCAACGGGGCCCTGGAAGCGTTCGGTGACCTCTTGGAGTTAAACGGATCGTTCGTCCTTATGGTAAGTCAGAATCGCGCATGGGATGGACCGTTGGAAAGGGTATTCAGTTCCCTTCAAAGATTCATTTAGTCTCAGTCGAGCTAAAGAGTTCACTTAGGTCACACAGAGCCCGGGAGCGCCCGGTGGGCTTTGGGTCAAGTTTCGGATGCAAACGGATCGTTTGTTCGCATCGTAAGTCGAAATTACGCACGAGATGGACCGTTGGAAAGGGTATTCAATTCCTTTCGAAGATTCATTCAGTATCAATTGAGATTAAGAGTTTGAATTTTTGGTCAAACTGAGCCGGGGAGTGCCCGATGGCTTCTAGGTCAATACTCGGGACATGAACTGGGCTTGTAGTGATGAAGGGAGGTGCTGGGGACCTTAGGAGAGTTAGGGTGTAACAGAATTGGGTGTATACAGAGCCCCTCGATGGTGAGTTTGGAACAAATGATAATCATTGAATAGACACCACATTATGCTTTTGAGGGAGTACGACCGATTCAGAGGGTCGAGGCCGATTCAGAGGACCTAAGAGGTGTGCTGGGGATGACCAATTTTGTGTGTCAAAGCCAAATCTGTGGGCTTAGGTGATGAGGGTGACCGATTCTGTGGGTCAAAGCCAATTCTGCGGGCTTAGAGTGAAGATATAATAATCGAGGTCAATTCTGACCTAAGAGTGGTGACGACCGAGGACCGAGGTCAATTCGGACCTAACTCGAGTGACGATCCAAGACCAAGGTCAATTCTGACCTAAAAGTGGTGACGACTGAGGACCTAGGTCAATTTTGACCTAACTCGGGTGATGATCCAAGACCGAGGTCAATTCTGACCTAAGAGTGGTGACGACCGAGGACCGGGGTTAATTCTAACCCAACTCAGGTGATGATCCAAGATCGAGGTCAATTCTGACCTAAGAGTGGTGACGACCGAGGACCGGGGTCAATTCTGACCCAACTCAGGTGACGATCCAAGACCGAGGTCAATTCTGACCTAAGAGTGGTGACGACCGAGGATCGAGGTCAATTCTGACCTAACTCAGGTGACGATCCAAGACCGAGGTCAATTCTGACCTAAGAGTGGTGACGATCGAGGACCGAGGTCAATTCTGACCTAACTCAGGTGACGATCCAAGACTGAGGTCAATTCTAACCTAAGAGTGGTGCTGACCGAGGACCGAGGTCAATTCTAACCCAACTCAAGTGACGATCCAAGACCAAGGTCAATTCTGAACTAAGAGTGGTGACGACCGAGGATCGGGGTCAATTCTGACCCAACTCAGGTGACGATCCAAGACCGAGGTCAATTCTGACCTAAGAGTGGATAAAGATTGGATTTCGATTCCGCTGGAGAAAGTGCTTTATGATTTTGATCTGATCTAGGGAAGCTTTTATTTCTTTAGGAGGAACAACCAATTTTGGTGCTGTAAAAAATTCCGCTGGGGAAGTGATCAGGCGATACTTAGAGATCCTCCGGAGCTTTGTCGGGAGGAGATTCACTTGATTTTTGAGGTTTTTTCTGGGAAAGAGGGGTTCCGCTTGAGGGAATGCGAATTTTTCTTGGTGAAAATGTTCTAATCCTTCCTGGGATTTTTAGGAATTTTTCGAGGATTTTTCAGGGCTTTCAGGTATTTTCTGGGAATTTATGTACGAAAATTAAGTGGGGTGCCGGTCGGCATGGTATAAGGGGTGCCATTTGGCAGTGGCACAAACTTTTGGACTACCTCGAGAAGGTAAGGAGTCAGTGTCGATCGATATGGTGGGGGGAAGTGCCGGTCGGCATGGCGCTTGGCATCCTATATAAAGGGGGTGAATCCCTTCATTTTTTCATAGCTTCTTTGCATTATCTCTTTCTTTAATTCCTCTGCAAATCGTTCTAGAATTCCGATCTTCAAGAAATGTCCGCTTTTGTGAGCACCACAGTCCACAGGGAGTGGTTAACTGTTGATGACTGGGCGAACATGGAGTAGAGGGCCAGGGCACCTTTTGCTTTGGCGAGTGAGAACTCTTTTGATGAGTTTGAGCCTGTTGTGGATGAGCGGACCTTGCTGTAGGAGCCATCGCGTCATCGCTCTTCGAGAGTGAATCCCGACGATTATGCAAGCAACCTGACCTTTGGCATTCCTTTCTTTTTTGGTGATTTTTGTTTCTTTCTTGACTTTTGATGAGACTTTTCCTTTTTGCAAGTCTCATATTTCTTTGAAGAACATGTGCGCCCGTGGGATGACAGGGCTCAGGGATGTTTGGGAGCATCTCCCACCCGTGGTGCGTTGGGTGGTATCATCAACGGGTTTTGGGAGGTTGGCATCTGCGATGGATGAGACGCCTCGTTCGACAAACGGTCTTGTGCGCTTTGGGAGAGAGGTGGTGGGATACTACCCACACCTTCCATTTTGGCTTCAGGGAGATGACTGTGACTCCCATAGACATGCAGCAGCTGTTGGGGCTGGACTATGATGGAGAGAAGATAGAGGTGGATCGCTCTTTGTAGGTGAGACCGGAGGAAGTGCGTGCGACACTTGGTGATGTAGGGAGGATAGTTTTCGAGAATTCTATCCGGCTGTCCCTGCTGAAGGATGTTCTGCTGAGCATGGTGATTGATGTGGAAGATGGGCTGCAAGTGAGGCAGATGGCCCAGTTATTCATTTTGCTGGTGTTGGGAGGTTTCATGGTGGCGTCGAGCGGCGACGTCGTCCATTTTTGGTTCTTGTCGTACATGAGGATGTTTTTGAACATCCCTTTCTATGATTGGGGGAGTCTAACTTTGGCGACCTTTTACTCTTCTTTGGATGCATTCAGTCGGTGCTGTCGGCAGACCTTTGCTGGAGCCACCTACCTTCTTGAGGTATTCTTTAGTTTATGCATTTCTTTTCATGCATCCGCATTTTCTTTTCATGCATTCGCATTTTCCTTATGCATCTCTTTTTATTTTGTGAATTCAGACATGGTTCTATGAGGTGATTGGGTGCAATACCCCATTGATCGCTTTGAAGGATGACACTATTGGGGACTTCTGTCGATTGTATCGATGGCGTAAGGTCAATCGGCAGTCAAAGGGATCTCTCTCTCTAGAGGTGGTGCATCAGGTCTTGAATGACCTGACCAGTGGTAGGGTAAGACTCTTTCCATTTCAGTCTTGGTTTTTGCACCTTTTGATCTTGTATTGATTTATGATTTCTTGGATATTTTTCAGGTGAACTTTTATCCCTGGGGGATAGCCATTCAGGATGTGGGGCCGACTGGGGTGAATGCGCGGATGAGGCGTCTGCTGGCGCATGAGTTCGGCTATTCTTGGTATCTCAGGGACAGGGTGATTTTCCAGATTGCTGAGGAGGAGGTGGTGGTGCCACCTGCGCAACCTTCTACATCTATGAGGCAGGAGTGACTGATGTCGTAGGATGAGAGGATCGCGGCGATGATCAACGATTCCTACTTGTTGTACACAGATAAGGCTACGCCGTGGACTTTTTGATGAGCTAGTTGATGGTGCCCAGTATATATGATGCCCTGCCTTTCCTTCCTACAGGTTCGAGTAGGGCGGTGAGATCTTCCCATAGCGGCGGTGGTCCGACGGCATCTACAACAGCGAAGACTTAATAGGTTCCTTTTGTGCGGTTGCATACCCCTTCGTACAACATTCAACGGGCTGATGGAGGGATAGTGCCTATGTTGCACCGTCCTTATGCGATGGATCCGGAGGAGTTGGGTTTGATAGAGGAGGTCCTCCGACCTGTGGTATACCTTTCTGTTCTTCTTTTTCTTTCTTTTCTGTTCTGGTCATCTCCGCTTTGATACTGATTTTGCCTTTTCTTGCAGCAAGTTCGGGTGTCGACCACTTGGCTAAGGGACATTAGAGACTGGATATCTTCGGTGACTGCCCATATTCGGGATCCGATTCCTGTTCCTTCTTTCTTGGTGCCGTCTGCTTCGTCCGGAGAGGACTCTGGCTCGGGTAGTGGTGGTGCATCGTCTCGCCGTAGGGGAAAGAGAGCATGTCGCAGGGGTGGAAGCTCTTAGAGAGAAAGGTGGGTGAGAGAGAGAGAGAGAGAGAGAGAGAATGTGGGTTCGGGTTGAGTCCCGTTGTTTTTGCTTTTTCTTTTTATTTCCTGCAAAATTGATGTAACACAGAAAACAGATATATGCAATACAATGGAGTTTTTTATTATCTTTTATTTAATGATGAATGCATGCACATGCGCTTTTTACTTTGCTGCTGAGACCGTAAAAATGAGTATTTTTTATGGAATTTTTGAAGGAAAGTTTTTATTTAAAAAGGGAAATTATATAAGGAGAAAAGGGATTTTGAAATTCTATTGAGAATATCAATTTATTTTTATTGGGTTTTTTTATTCAACAAAAGAGGAAAAAGGGAAATTTCTAAAAATTGGGGGTTGCCGATCGGCAAGCACCCTAACCTGCCTATCGGCAGTTCAGTCCAGTCCCACTAATTCAAAGCTTTGATTGGTACCCTCTTCAGCCTTTGCTACCTTGTGGGGTAGGATTCCCTCCGATTTCTGTAGGGATTATGTTTCTTGTGAGGGTTCTCAAGTATAAAAAGGGGTAAGGGTGGAGTGTTTTCATCACACCTTTGCATTTTCACCTACTTGCCCATTATTTCTTAGCCTTGAAATATGGCTCCCCCTAGTAGCATTGAGTTTGCTAACTACCTTGAAGCCTTGTAAGCAATGTGCTCTTATAATGTTGACTATGATGCCTTTAACATGCGTTGAGTCTCTTTGTGGCGCAATCATCCTATTGAGTGGAACATGCTGACGGCGGCGATACAATTCTAGTACCCCGAAGACCACGTATTCCGTTTTGGGTTGGATGAAGTTTGTCCTACCTACGAGGAATTTTCTGCCATGCTGGGTGTAAATCCCAGTGTTGCTGCGGCTTTGTCCGAATTTTCCCGTTCTTTGAGGGATTTGTTGGTCGGGCTTCTTCGTGTTTCGCCTTCGGCGATCAGATCATTAGTTATTGGAGGAATGATCTCCCTCCCGGCGGTGCTACAGTCCATGCATTTGTGGGAATTAGGTGATGCTGGCTATACTGGAGTCGTTGTTCCGGGTCTAGTTTCAAAATTATTGTTGGTGACTGGAGAATTGCAGGTGGACCCGCAACTTGCAGCCATTACTTCATGGATATCATTCTAATCAGATTTTCAACACGATCTTTACATGCATGAATACTATATTCTTTTCCTTTAGTATTATGTGTTTTAAGTGTCGCCTAAACACTTAATTACATGTTTTCTTAAAAATATTTAGTAACTTAATTAGAAAAACTGGATACTAATTATGGGTTTGTTTTTATAAAATCTTTTAATCTGAATAATATTCATAACCCTTTGGGTACGTAGGATTCATGAGTGATTTTGGGTTTTATTGGTGTAGGTTGCATGTAAAAAAAACCTAGCTTTAAAATAATTAACTTTTGGGCGCGTATAACTCATGTAATACATGTAGAGATAATAAAATTTGGGTTTTGATGTATATATGATGAAAACTTGGTATATTTAATTTAAAATAATTAAATGAGATTATTTTGGTATTGTTGACTTTGTGATAATTAAATTAAAGATTTAATTGAATTGGACTATCATGCGCAGTTTTATATGTTGACTAATTCTTCTTGTTGGTATTATTAAATATCATTGTGATGACGGGTTGTTGGGTATTATTGTTCTCCTTATATTTTAGAATGCCTTCTAGGAATGTGACTAATGAGGGAAAATTATCACGATTTTATTGTGTTGGGGGTGGGATGATTTTTATTACTTTATCGTCGTTACGCTAGTCTAGGTATGAGACTAGGTTATCATTTCTGTTAGAAAATCCTCCTATACATAGGTTAGGACATATTGATAACTTAGGGACCGTTAGGTATGGGGCTAAGGGGTATTTTGAGGATCTCACATCGATTAAAGGGTGGGGTGATTATAAATTGTGAATTGAGAAATTGAGAACTAATACCTAAGATAATAAGATGGGTATTAAAATATATTGGCAACATAATCTTCTAGGGCCGACAGTTTAAACGGGCCAGCTGACGTTTTGATGAGGGACTGTGTATTTTGGTGGAGAAATCACCCGAGGCGAGAGGACCGCCATAATAAAATGAGGTTATAATAAAAGATGGCAAATTTAATTAAATTAACATCGTGGGACTTGGGAATATAAAATCATATTGGCGTGCCTTTATAAATGGGATTTTACGGGTAGTTAGTGGTTTATATTTATCGCGTTTAAATTAGTCCGTTTAATTTAAAATATTCTACTGTGATATTTATTCCGTACAATGCTATTGTCTGGATTCAAGGATCCTCTTTGAGGGGAGTAGTGTGTAATCTTGCTCGGGACTTTGGCTCTGACCCATGCGTTGACTTATCTTTTTCAGGATTAGAATTGTAGAAGCTGCATAGTATTTTTGGAGATTATCATTTGGAGGTGCAGCTGGAGCGAATTTACTTTGTTGTTTTGTTTTAGCTTAGACTTTCCTTTCAGTCGTATTTCATTATGAGACTCAGTTTAGAGAGTTATTGGGCCATTCGGTTGCAAAGTTGTTATGGGATTTATTTCAGTTATTCGGAGTTGGATATTTATTCATATTTTTAATTAATCATTATTGAATATTGGATTTTCAAAGTTAGCATGTGATCGATCTTTTATCGCTTAGTTGTTTATGATCATTGGAGGTTGATTCAATTATTTATCTTATGGACTGATTTATTTATGTCTCATATCTGTCTCATGCTAAGAATTGTATTTTATTTACTCACGCCCGACTTAGTTTTGGTGGCGGACGACGCCAGAATTAGGCGAGGTGTGACAGATGGTATCAGAGCGTGGTCTTAGGTCTCGTATGTTATAATTCCATTTAGCTTTCGCGTTTCCGATATTTGATTCCCTTTGTTGATTTATACTTCTTAAGTTAGAGGGTCTAGCATACGTGTTAGATGTGTTTCTTGGAGATGTGAAGCTTTGTGCTAAGGACGTTGTAGGCATCGAGTTTAGAATTAGTAAGCTTGATGTGAGGATGCTTAGAGTTTATTTTTGGAGACGATATCTATTTGGAAGATCATTAGTATAAATTTTGGGTATATATTATATCGATGCAGCGATGTGATTTGGTTTGAGGATTTATGTGTTATAATGATTATTAGAGATAGAATCGAGTGGTGATTTACAAGAGCATTTGGTACGCCGTTATTTTCATAGCTATGCATATATATAGGTGATAGATTTTATTTTGTTGTTCTTGGGGTAGGTGCATGTAGGATTGGGTATATGGGCACCCAATTGTGGTATTCTATGGGTAGGCATATGTCAGCCTTTTTTTGCGAGATTTAAGTGTTTATGTGTATGCTTCGTCTAATTTCGAGGACGGAATTCTTTGCTAGTGGGGAAGTATGTAACACCCCGTGTTTTTATTAACTATTTTTTATTAATTAATTGGAATTTTTGAGAAAAATAAAATTTTGAATTTAATAATTTTAATTGGATAAATATGTTGGTTATGATTTTAGAAGAATAAAACTTTAAGAGGAATTAAAATCGGAGTTAAAATGGATTTTTTATTGATTTTACAATTTTTGTCCCTTATAATTTTTTGGGCGAACTGTCAGATTTTAGGCATGATCGATTGATCGATGCCTGGAGGTAGATCGATCGACCCTCCTAGAAAACGTGAGCAGTAAGTGGTTTTTAGTATTTGTGTAGGATTAGGACTCCTAATCACTATATAACCTTGTAAATCCGTAGGGGGACTTCTCATATTCACTTTTTCTCCAGTTTTCACCAGAGAACACTTCCAAATATTTTTCCTCTCACCCATAATCATCAACCTTCTTCATTATCAAGCTTTTTGTCACAAGTTTTGGGAGGTTTAATTGGGGTTCAATCAAGTTTGTTCAAGAACACTCTTTTGCTAATTTTTTGCAAGGAATCCAGATTTCTAATCAGATTTTCAGCACGATCTTTATAGGCATGAATACTATATTCTTTTCCTTTAGTAATATGCGTTTAAATTGTCACCTAAACACTTAATTACATGTTTTCTTAAAAATAATTAGTAACTTAATTAGAAAAAGTGGATACTAATTATGGGGCTGTTTTTATAAAATCTTTTAATCTGAATAATATTCATAACCCTTTGGGTACGTAGGTTTCATGAGTGATTTTGGATTTTATTGGTATAGGTTGCATGTAGAAAAAACCTTAGTTTTAAAATAATTGACTTTTGGGTGCGTATAACTCATGTAATACATGTAGAGATAATAAAATTTAGTTTTTGATGTATATATGATGAAAAATTGGTATATTTAATTTAAAATAATTAAATGAGATTATTTGGGTATTGTTGACATTGAATTAAAGATTTAATTGAATTGGACTATCATGCGCAGTTTTATACATTGACTAATTATTCTTGTTGGTATTATTAAATATCATTGTGACGATGGGTTGTTGGGTATTATTGCTCTCCTTATATTTTAGAATGCCTTCTACGAATGGGACTAGTGAGGGAAAATTATCACGATTTTATTGTGTTGGGGTGGGATGATTTTTATTACTTTATCGTCATTACGCTAGTCTAGGTATGAGACTAGGTTATGATTTATGTTATAAATCCTCCTATAAATAGGTTATGATGTATTGATAACTTGGGGACCCTTAGGTATGGGGCTAAGGGGTATTTTGAGGATCTCACATCGATTAAAGGGTGGGGTGTTTATATATTGTGAATTGAGAAATTGAGAACTAATACCTAAGATAATAAGACGGGTATTAAAATATATTGGCGACATAATCAGCGAGGGACAAAATTTTAAATGGGCCAACCGACGTTTTATGTCATGTCGTGTGTGAAACCTTGTCAATCAACGAGGGCCAACAGTTTAAACGGGTCAGTCGACGTTTTGATGAGGGGATGTGTATTTTGGTGGAGAAATCACCCGAGGCGGGAGGACCGCCATTATAAAATGAGGTTATAATAAAAGATGGTTAATTTAATTAAATTAACATCGTGGTACTTGGGAATTTAAAATCATATTGGTGTGCCTTTATAAATGGGGTTTTTACGGGTAGTTAGTTGTTTATATTTATCGCATTTAAATTAGTCCTTTTAATTTAAAATATGCTACTGTGATATTTATTACGTATAATGCTATTGTCTGGATTCAAGGATCCTATTTGAGGGGAGTAGTGTGTTTTCTTGCTCGGGGATTTGGCTCTGACCCATGCGTTGACAAATCTTTTTCAGGATTAGAATTGGAGAAGCTGCATAATATATTTGGAGATTATCATTTGGAGGTGCAGCTGGAGCGGATTTACTTTGTTGTTTTGTTTTATCTTAGACTTTCCTTTCAGTCGTATTTCATTATGAGACTCAGTTTAGAGAGTTATTGGGCCATTCGGTTCCAAAGTTGTTATGGGATTTATTTCAGTTATTCGGAGTTGGATATTTATTCAGATTTTTAATTAATCATTATTGGAGATTGTATTTTCGAAGTTAGCATGTGATTGATCTTTTTATCGCTTAGTTGTTTATGATCATTGGAGGTTGATTCAATCATTTATCTTATGGACTAATTTATTTATGTCTCATAGCTGTCTCATGCTAAGAATGGTATTTTATTTACTCACGCCCGGCTTAGTTTTGGTGGTGGACGACGCCCGAATTAGGCGGGGTGTGACACGTGCTATCTCTTAATGACTCTATATCCTCACTCGACACCCTAGACGTGTGAATTAAAGTGTGATTCGTGATGGAGTTGGGCAGTGCAGGAGGTGGAACCCAAAACTGGGGAATGAGAGGGGTGTGTGGGCTATCGGGATTGTACTATACTATAGGATTTTCGTGAATTCTTGTAGGAGTAGACTGAGGAGTTGGTTGAAGGTTTTGCATGTAAGGATTTGGGAGATTCTATTTTTTTCTTATTATATTTTTGAATTTTTTGGATTTTGGATTTTATGATTTTTTTTGGCCTTTTAAGAATTAAAGTCAAATTTGGGATTAATTCGACCTAACTTAATGTCTACTTAGACCCTGACAACGACACTAAAAACTTGACTAGACTTTAAAAGTGTGTCTCTAACACATGTGATTATGGATCAAGTGCAAGCCGGTCACTCAAGTAATAATCCGATA
This sequence comes from Sambucus nigra, assembly GCA_949130495.1. Lineage (NCBI taxonomy): Eukaryota > Viridiplantae > Streptophyta > Magnoliopsida > Dipsacales > Adoxaceae > Sambucus > Sambucus nigra. The sequence continues at coordinate 321,166,558 of OX422217.1, forward strand.
AATTGGGTGTCGAACTCATGGACTAAGACGTAAGACATGATGACGAGTTGGAAAAATGATTAACTTTTCTATTGACCAGAAAAAGAAGGAAAAGATGATTGTTTTTAAATTTCCTATCAACTAATGCAATTTAATTACACTAGTAGATGAATTACGCAAGCGATAATAACTAAGAGAGTGTAAATCAATGTTGGAAAATGGAGTTAGGGTACACCCCCTCGAACCGTCGGTAATTACTTAGAACATAAAAACTTCAAAAACCTAATTCTCAATTCAAAGAATCATCAAATACTCTCTAAGAATTTGACATGTGTGGATTTTACTCCTCACAATATCAAATAAAAAATTTTATTTGACGAGAATGACAAATTATCGAAACTCGTATTGTATCCTTAAACATTTCGGTTACCTAGGGCAAACGGAATTAAAAGACCGACAATATTTATTTCGGTAATAAATCAAGCCTTTGATATGTTAATTAAATTTTATTCGCTTTTAAATCCATTTGCAACACCTTGGTTGGGATCATGTACCCCAACCCGCTAATAGCTTAGCTGGACATGGTTACCTGGGTAATAAATGAAATTCTAATGTTGCCTGCAATTGAAATCATGATGAACATATATCTAAGTATGCATGGAGTTTTTAAAATCCCAGAAAATAAATAAAACAGGCAAAGAAAAAGATCATACAAGAATAAAGTAGAGGGAATAACTTGATATATTAAATCTTGAAAAAAATCCACAAAAGCGTAATCTTAATGTCGGAATTCAAAACTATGGTTCTTGCGTCCTTCTCCCTCTATACCGAGGTTAAAACTTAATCTAATATCAAACTAAAACATTACATTGTCATTTTTGCAAGAGTCCTAACTTAATTCAACTTCTAAGAAAAATCAACAATAAAAGGAAATTCGCACATCAGGTTAGTCTAACCGGTTCAGGTGCATAGACGAACCTGTTTGGACTCAAATCGGTATGGGTTCAGTTTTGGAAAACTCTCTTCATTTGCTTGCTTCTTCGTCTTTTGTTTTTGATTTATTTCTCAACTTTTAACGCTCATACTTTCTTCATCGTAGCTCGGAATTGGACGTTGTTTCTTCCAGTATTCTTTCGATTTTAAGCTCTTCAACTTTCTAGTTGGATCCACTTCCGGATTAAGGCTGAAAAATTATTAAAATGCCCTTTAATCTCCTTCCTTTGGTTTCTTTCACTGTTTCGATTTCTCTCTCGCACTAACTTGCATAAAATATACGTAAAACAAATGAGAGATGCAAAACATGAAAGTCTCACCATGGAGGGTTAGTAGCATAAATATGAGATAAATCCAAGTCAATTACAATGCATGGGATCATAAAAGGACCAAAATTAAGGGGATAACTTTGAAAAATTTATGCCTTATCAGTTCTCACAAATATCTTATATATATATATATATATATATATATATATATATATATATATATATATATATATATATATATATATATATATATATTGTGGTGCCAATTATTATGCAACAGAAACGAATAAGAGAAAGTCAAGCACCAAGTAAGAACAAGGAATGTAAAATGGCAATCACACAACAAAGGATGTATGTGGTTCAGCACAGATGTGCCTACGTCCACGGTGGTGCAGTCGGTGTTATTTCTATATACTCCGGAGAGTGATTACAGAGAATATATCTTATCCCTTTGCCCCGGACCTAGGGTTCAATATATACATGTGCATTTAGGTAAGTGGGGGTGTTGAATTCCCCCACATCTCCCATATCTCCCTATAACCTCCCTTAGTGGGAATGTGGGAAGAGACCGGATAATCAAATAAGAGATGGGGGGCCTGGACTTTGAGTTGCCAGAATGGGGCTACTCGTCTAGGCCCATGATCTTAGTTTTGGATACCCACAATTACCCCTAAGTTTGTTGGGCCATGTTTTGGGCTCAATAAATTTAAATGATTAGTCATAATGGATTTTTTGTACATTGTGCAATTCTTCGAAAGCTAGGAAGTTGATGTTGGTGGAACACGCTTCGTATTTTGTGCACTATGATTAGCAACACTTAAAGGTTTTCTAGAATAGCCACTTTTTGACCGTCGTTTCAATCTTTCCAGCACTCTTCCATTATCTGTGAGCTCTAGCACTTCGTACTTCCTTCTCTCAATCTCCATTCTCATTGCTTCCTTGTTGTTTGGGCCCGTGCTTCTTCATCGTTTGAATCGATCTTCTATTTTGTAAGTTTCCTGTGCCTTTTCTTTGTACTTTCTCTTTGAATTTGTAGTTTCCTAGGGTTTTCCAATGGCAAAGATTGGGAATAGGTAGGTCTCTGAATTTAGGAAGTTTTATAACATCCCTGAGTGGGTAGATATTGAGTGTTGTGCTTCCCCTCCTAGAAACGTTAGAGAGATAGATGACGCCCACTAGATCCATGTTTTGTTGCTTTCCCAGGGGGGACTCACTTTTCCTCCCAACGATTTGTTCTTGAATTTCTTTGGCTATTTTAAGATTGTGCCTGCACAATGCTCGCCCAATGTGTGGAAAATAGTTAATGGCGTACATAGAATAAATCAGTTGTATGGTACTAGATTAGGGCTCGTCGAGGTCTATTTTTGCTATTCCTTTTCTCGGACTAGCTCTGGTGTCCTCTATCTCAAAGCTAGGAGCCCTGACAGGGTATTGGTAGTAAATCTACCTGATTCCCATAAGGACTATTGGCAAGAAGGTTTCCTTTTTAGAAACTGGGAGTTTTCTCCCCAATTTGAAGGGTTGAGGTCTGAGAAGTTCTCTGTTCCCTTTTATGGGGAAGAATACATAGGTAGACTTTGCTCTTGTTGTTTCAATTTTTGTTGATTTGTGATCTTTCTGATTCTTCTTTGTTTTTCTTCTACAGCGAGGTCAAAGAACTTGGAACCCAATCTCAGTGAGGTTTGTCTCTCGAAATTGGTCAAGGCTTGGAATATCAGGGAGCCTTTGGGTGACGGCGAGCATCCCCGGTCTTCTGCTTTTCTGCTTGAGTACAAGAACGTCGGCTCCAGTTTTATACTAAGGCCTGTGGAAAGGATCCTAGAGTTTGATTCCTCCGAAGAGACTGCTGGGGATCCTATCCAGTTGGACGAGGAGGAGAGCAGCTCTGAAAGTGACATCATAGGAGACGTAAGTAATTTGGGTGGAGGGAGCTCTAGTAGTAGCAGTTCTTCTGACCGTGGGGAGGTCTCTGAAGCTCGAGAGTCGTCGAGCACATCTGGCAATTCGAGCAAGGAAATGGCTCCTCCAAGGAAGAACTTAATTCGGGATGATGATGAAGAAGACCACATGCTTCTCGCACAGAGGTCAAAGAAGAAAAATTCTAGCTCTGGGGCTGTGGCTACTGGTTCTCGGTCTTCTGATCAGGAGCAGGAGAAGAAGAGGAAGAAAGAAGAGCAAGTAAGGGAGAGAGAGAGAGAAAAAAGGAGGAGAAAAAGAAGGTGGAGGAAAAGAAAAAGATAGAGGAGAGGAGAAGGATGGAGAGGGACAAAAAGGAAGAGAGGAGGAAGATAGAGGCTAGGACGAAGGCTGGGCAAGCCTTGGTCCCGGTGTCTGCCCTGCCTGAGGGAGCTTCAGTCGCAATTTCCCCTCAGCTGGCCCCCGCACTACTCGAGGGGGCAGTTCTCCCTGCTGATCGCCAAAGGGCACTGGGGTCTGAGCAATTGGCCCTTCAGGCTAGCCAGAGGCTAGCTTTGGTAAGATTTTTTCCTTTTCTCCCATGTTTTTATGAATTCCATCATTTCCTTCTTCTAATGTCTTCTTTTTTCTGCAGTTTTTGACTGACTTTGCCGTGCTATATCGTTCACGCGATGAGATGGTGAGGAAAAATAACGAGCTAGAGAAAGAGAATGTTGCCTTGAAGCTGAAGGGTACAGAGCTCGAGGATGGTTTTAAAGTCGTTGACGCTGCTCGGATATCATCCGACCTGGCTCTTACTACAACCAACCGGGAGAAGGACGCAACAGTCAAGGATTTGAAAGAGCTACAATAGGCCTACGGCCTGGTTTGCTCGAGCAAACTTACTGTCGTGGAAGAGAACAGAGTGTTGTTTGAGGAGATGAAGAAGAAGGAGTCTGAGGCTGTCACTGCCAATGAAGACTCATACAATTCTGGCTGGGCTACAGCATACGAGGATGCTGAGGTTCAGATAGGCTATATTAGCCGTCTGAACTTTAAGAAGGGCTGGAACAAGGCCCTATTTGCTGTCGGTGTTGATATCGACTCCCTTCTGTTTGACGAGCATGACTCGGGTTCGAAGCCGATCTTGGATGAAGTCCCTGCCCCCGCTATTGAAGCTGCTGACTCTGTCCCCCAATCGACCCCTGCTGACGTTTCCCTTATTATGGCAATAGAGGTTAGCTGTGGGTGATGCTCCCACTGATGTTGATAAAGGAAAACAGCCATCGACCTCTGGGCAACCTGAGGCTGCTAACTAGTCATCTTCTAGGATTACTTTGTATTTTTGCTTTTTCTATCTGTAAACTTTATTTTTGCTGCTCGATGTAATTTCAACCCTTATTAATGAAAAGGTTTCTTTTTCTAAGCGCACTGATTTGTCTCTTTCTCTCCCTTATCTTTTTATTATTTATAGTTGATTGACATTGATGATTACATTCCTCCTACTTCCCAATTGGGAAGGATATTGGGGCCCAATGTGAGCTCCGAAGTTCGTCATACTTTCGTGAGGATCTGCAAGTCTCTGCGACTGAGGAACAAGTGCTTTATAGAGCAAACTGAGCTCATCGCCAAGCTGAAGGACAGGCTTCAAGAGATAGAGGACATTGGTGCCTCAGTCCATGAGGAGGTCAACGCGTTGAGGACGAAGCTATTAGAGGCCTCTGAGATCAATCAAGTTGGGGAAGTTCTCAAGCAGGAGAATGAGGCTCTGAGGAGAGAGGTCTTACGACTTAGGGAGAATTCATCGAGCACTGCTCTGGCAGTATTACAAGGTTCCTTTTCATCCTGAGCTAGAGCTAGTCAGAGTGATGTGCCTCCTGCATTGCAGGGTCCTTCTCTTCTGATCGTTCTGCGAGTTCGCAGGAACACCAGGGGTTCATCAAGAGAAATGGAGGAGCTCCACGATGATGTTCAACGGGAATATGTGATTGCTGATGGGCTCCAGAGGGATGTCACTCGGTTGTGGCACTTGTTCAAAAAAGGTCCTCGACGAGTGTGGGCTGACGGCTACGACCAGGGCTGGTCAAATGCTCCAACAAGGTTGTTAGAGTTCGAAGAGCTTTCTTTTGTCCGGGGGTGGCTGATTGCCTTGAAGGAGATGCAAGTCTCGAAGAACTCAATGCTCTGGTATCGCCATGAGATTTCTCCCTCTACCCTGATGCCTAACCCCTTCCGGAGGGATGATCGATGGATCCCCATCGATGCCATCCCTCGGTAATTATTGGAGTCGGATGCAAATGAGGTTGAGGAAGAGTTAGCTCCTGCTCCCGATGATGGACGAAGAGCTCAAGTGGATGATTATCTCTATCAGAGGCCTCACCCCCATTGAGATTTTGCCAGTTGTTGCTTTTTGTATTTTTGGTAATGTAAATGCTTTGGGCGAGCTCGCCGACTAAACATGTATCACCATTTTTGAAAATATGATGAATTAATATAAAGTTTGTGTTTTGCGCGAATTTTCCCACTAAACAAGTGTATTATATTTTTCATATTCTTGCTGATTTATGATCTTCTAAGTTTGTGTTGTTATGCAAGTGTCCTCCAAGTCCAGTATAATATCGAGATACCATTGTGCACCACTTTACCTTTTAGGTCGTGTCGTCACACTCCCTTAGGCCTAATTGTGGCAATTGGCGAGGACACACCTGGTGTTGGATGCTTTATCCGATCAGGATTTTATTCAACTAAAGAAGGTTTGATGACCAGTATAAAATTTGGCCATATTGCCTAAGGATCCCCTGTAGGGCTTCATATATTGCCAGGGGCAATGCTAAGAGGTCCTTCATGTTTCATAACGATGACCTGAGAAGGGATACTCCCCTACTATGGCGTAGTGATCGATGTGCCTGTCATTTGGAAAAGATATGCGATAAAGCTCATCTAGTTATTACTTATTAGAATGCAACCGTTTAAATAACTTTTATTAATGACAAGGGAAACGAACTTCTAGTTCCATGACAAAAGAATAAAAGAAAGATCTAAAAATAGAATCTCTTGAGATTGGCTGCGTTCCATGCTCATGGTATTTCTCTACCTTCCATCGTTTCCAAGTGATAGGCTCCCTGCAGATCGTCACTTGTTATCTTAAAGGGTCCTTCCCAGTTTGGGCCTAGCTTGTCGTCTGATGGTTTTACTGTGCTGCCCAGGACTTTCCTTAGAACATAGTACCGAACTCGGAATGTCCTTGGGTTGACCCTTTTGTTGTAATGCCTCGCGAGATGTTGCTGGTAGCTCGCTAATTTTACTAGGTCTAGCTCTTGGCGCTCATCGACTAGGTCAAGCTCAGCGAGCCATGTTGCATCATTATGGCCCTGGTCGACGAGGTTGGACCTCATTGTTGGCAAATCGACTTCTAGTGGGATGACTACTTCCATGCCATATGACAGCGACAATGGGGTTTCTCCTATTGCTCGTCGAGGAGTGGTTCGGTATGCCCATAGAATATGTGGTAATTCGTTTACCCATGCGCCTTTGGCTCGCTCAAATCGCTTCTTTAATCCATCGATCATAGATTTGTTGGAGGCCTCAGCTTGGCCATTGCTCTGAGGGTAGGCCACTGAACTGAAGTTGTGTCTGATACCGTGTTCGTTATAGAAATTCTGAAAGGTGCCGCTTTCGAACTGTGTTCCATTATCGGTGATGATGGTTCTGGGGATGCCAAAGAGAGTGATTATATTTCTCCATATGAACCTTATCATATCGTCATCTCGGATGTTCGCCAGGGGTTCCGCCTCGATCCATTTAGTAAAGTAGTCAGTCATAACCAACAGATATTTGCAATTACCGATGGCGGTAGGCAGTGGTCCCACGATGTCAATTCCCCACTGGGCGAATGTTCATGGGCTGGACAGTGATTTTAGGTCGCTAGCAGGCTGGTGGACCATAGGAGCATGAAGTTGGCATTTAAGGCACTTGCGGACATACATCGCAGAGTACCTTTGAATGTATGGCCACCAATAACCTTCCTTCATTGCTCAAAAAGCCAGAGACCTTCCTCCAACATGGCTTCCAAAGACTCCTTCGTGAAGCTCATGTAGCACTTGCTCGACATCCCCCGGGTGAACGCATTAGAGGTCGGGTCCGGAGAAGGATCTCTTATACAAGTTGCCCTCTGGAGATAAGTGAAAGCGAGTAGCTTTGACTCTTATCTGGTGGACAGTCTTTTTGTTATTTGGGAGCATTCCATCCTTTAAATAGTCCCTTAAGGGGTCCATCTAGCTGGGAGCTGATCCCACCTGGAGTACCCGTTTCCCGCTTTGTAGCCTGCTATCGTGGATGCTCAGATGAGTGAGGAAATTGATGGGGATGGTTCTTTTTAGGTCGGAGTCTACTGCCGAACTTAGGGCTGCTAGGGCATCAGCATGGCTATTTTACCCTTTGGGAAACTGCTGGGCATTGATCTCTTTGAAGCTTGCCATTAGTTTTTTCACTAAGGCGAGGTAAGCTGCCATTCTTTCATCTTTTGCATTGTAATCTCCACTTATCTGATTGGAGACTAATTGGGAATTGCCGAACACCTGTAAATGCTTTGCTCCCAAAGTGTGTGCCTTCTAGAGGTCGGCTATCAAGGCTTCGTATTCTGCTTCGTTGTTGGAGGCTGTAAATCTAAGCCTGATTCCTTGTTCAAGGATTATATTCTCTGGGGTAACGAGGGCAATGCCTACTCCTGCCCCTTTTGAATTGGAGGCTCCATTAACAAACAGTCTCCAGGTTTCCATTGTCGCTTGGTTCTCCTTTTGAGTTGGTGGTTGAGGTTGGTTGGGAGGTTCCTTGCCCGTGAATTCGGCTATGAAATCAACAAGGATCTATCCCTTGATCGCGGTCCTTGGTTGAAATTGGATGTCAAATCGCCCAAGCTCGACTGACCATTTAGACAGCCTTCCTGACAAATCCTCTTTCCTCAGGACTGCCTTAAGGGGGTGCGATGTAAGGACGATGATAGTGTGGGCTTTGAAATAGTGCTTCAGCTTCCTCGAGGCCACTACTAGAGCGAAGGTGAGCTTCTCCAGCGGTAGGTACCTATGCTCGGCGTCGAGTAGGGTCTTGCTCGCCTAATATATAAGGTGCTGGATTCCTGCAACCTCGCATATTAACGCAGAGCTGACAGTGTGGTTGGAAACGGAGAGGTATAGGAATAAAGGATTTGTTTGCCTTGGTATAATGAGCAGTGGTGGAGAGCTTACGTAAGCTTTGAGTTTGACCAATGCTCGCGAGCAATCTGGGCTCCACTCTACCGTTTTATTCCCTTTTAAAAGCTGGAAGAAAGCCTTGCACTTCTCGGAGGATTTAGAGATGAAGCGGTTTAAGGCGGTGAGCATACCAGTGAGCTTCTGTACGTCCCGAATTGTTCGAGGAGGTTGTACCCTGTTAATTGCATCGATCTGATCTGGGTTAGCTTCTATGACTCTCTTACTGACTAAGTACCTAAGGAATTTTCCTGACTAGACATCTAAAGAACACTTGCTTGCATTAAGTTTCATTCGATACTTCCTGAGGATTTCGAAGGTGTTTGACAAGACTGAGAGGTGATTTTCCTTTTTCTTACTTTTAACGAGCATGTCATCAATGTAGACCTCCATGGTGCTTCCCATCCGGTCCTTAAAAATCTTGGTGACCAACCGCTGATATGTTGCCCCTGCATACTTGAGCCCAAAGGGCATGACCTTGTAGCAGTATAATCCAACTGTCATGATGAACGTTGTCTTGTCCTGGTCTGGGGCATACAAGGGGATATGATGATACCCTGAGTATGCGTCCAGAAAACTCATTCGCTCGTGAGATGCAGTGGCGTCCACTAGTTGGTCTATTTTTGGGAGGGGGAAATTATCTTTAGGGCACGCTTTGTTGAGGTCAGTGAAGTCGATGCAAACTCTCCACTTCCCGGTGCTTTTTGGAACTACTACTGGGTTGGATAACTACTTGGGGAATTGTACTTCCTGTATGGATCCTGCATCCAGCAGTTTTTCGACCTCTTTTTCTACCGTTTTAGCCTTCTCGGGTGCAGTTAGTCGTGCCTTCTGCGTGATTGGTTTGAAGGCATGATCGACGTGCACCTGATGTAAGACCATGCTAGGATCGATTCCAGGCAGCTCGTATGGTTCCCATGCGAAAACATCTATGTTGCGTCTCAGCAGAGTTGTCAATTCCTTCTGTTCCTGGCTAGTGAGAGATGCTCCAATAAAGAAGACTCTATTACTGTCGCCATCTCCAGCTATAACTTATACCAGGTCCTCGACGACCCGCTCGGAGGGTAGGAGCCTGGTCTCCTCTACTCTAGGTCTTCCATACTTTAATTTCTATTTAGAAGGTGTCATACCTTCTTCAGCTTTCTCGCTGGGCTGATCGGCCTTCTTTTCTGGCTTTGGTCGGATGGCTGCTATGAAGCACCTTCTTGCCATCGCTTGGTCGTCGTGGATCTCCATTACTCCTCGCTCGGTTACATACTTGAGTTTCTGATGGTAGGTCGAGGATACTACCTTCATTGCATGAAGCCATCACCTGTCGAGGATGGCCTGGTATGGAGAGTCGATGTCAACTACCAAAAACTCGATCATCTTGGAGACGTTTCAAATGCACACCGGTGGTACAATCTTTCCAAGGGGCATAGTTATTTTTCCAGCGAAGCCAACTAAAGGGACAATAGCTTCCTTTAGGTCGGCGACGCTTAACTTCAACTTTCTGAATAGGTCGAGATACATTACTTTGGACGAGCTTCCTTGGTCGACGAGCAACTTGTCGACATCAAATTTAGCTATCCTGAGGGTAATGATCAGAGCATCCTGATGACGTGTTATAGTTGACGTCATGTTCTCGTCGACGCTTTCCTGACTGTGACTTTACTGGATCGATCTGAAAATCCTGGATTACCGCTGTAAGTTTCTTCATCTCCATTCAAGCTGAATTTCCTTGGATCTTCTTGGCATCAGATGCCTCGTGAATTACCGCGAACTCATGCCCGACGTCATCTTCGAGCACGTTGTCAGGTCTCGCCTCTCTGTTGGCAGCCACTTTCTCTACCCTTTTCTCCACAAACTCGTACAAATGCCCGGACTGGGATAGTTCCTCGAGGTGAGACTTAAGAGCTTTGCAATGCTCAGTCTTATGTCCTCCCTCTTTGTGAAAATATCATCTTAGCGCATTGTTCCTCTTCGAGTGATCTCCTCCCATCTTCCTGGGCCACTTGATGAATGGATCATCTTTGATCTTCACGAGGATTTTGTAAATTGGTTCCTTGAAGACGGTGTTAACCTCCTGAAATGCTTTCAACGCATCATTGTTCCCTCCGTTCTTGGAGCCATTTTTGCCCCCGTTCTTTCCTCCTTTCTTTTGATTCTCAGCTTTGTCACTTCCCTTGGTAGTGAGTTTAGCTCGACCATTTTCTCCTGTACTGAGGCGGGTGACATACTCCACCTTAGCGTACTTCTCGATGCGAGCCATTAGGTCGTCAATAGTCATAGCCTCCTTCTTCATCAGGGACTGGTAGAGAAGGGAAGAACTGAGTAGCCCAATTTTGAAAGAGGCCACTTCCACTTCCTCTGAGCAATCCTCGATCTCATTGAATAACTCACAGTACCTCTTTGCATAGTCCTGGAGGGTCTCTTGAGGCATTTTCTTCATTGTCAGCAAAGCATCCATCCTTTTGGGATGGGAGCTACTAGTAATGAATCGGGCCGTAAAAAGTTCAGCCAAGGATTTGAAACTCCTGATGGACCGGTAGGGGAGCCTTTCGAACCACTTTTGCGCTACTTCATGCAGGCTCGAGGGAAAAATTCGGCACATTAGCGCGTCCCGATGGTTCCAGAGGGTCATGGCCTGTCAGTATTTCCTAATGTGATCAATGGGATCAGTCTTACCGTCATAAATCTTGAACCTTGGAATGGAAAATTTCTTGGGTGCTTGTTCTTACTCAATTTCCCACGTGAAAGGTGATTTCATCTGGGTTTTGAGAGCTCATCTAGCTAGTTCTCGGGTCGATCTGGTACCGTGATGGGCAGGATGTTGGTCTATCTCCCTGTGGACCAGATTTCGTATGTTCTCGTTGCTGCGAGTAGTGCTTTGGTAACGGAGAGCTCTTAGTAGCTTCTCGCGGAGGTCGTCGTCTGATTCACCTCCCTCAACCTTTTGAGATCCTCGACTAAGGGTCCTTCCTCGGCTGCGAGACTTACTCGCCCGAGGGCAAGGAGTGCGGTATGGACGTCTCCTGTTATCATAATGAAGCTCTCTCTCCAGTTTTTCCAGTCTTCTTTTCAAGCGAGTGTTCTATGCCTCGTCCCTGCGAGAAGACTCCCTCTGCTCATGGAGCCTTGCCTCGTATGAATCAATCAGTCTGGATATCTGCGTGGACCTCGCTAGTCCTTGGCTTTCTTCTGAGGTTGGCCTTTCTAATCGAGCCCTGTGATCTGGATGTCGAACTTCAGACCTAATCCTACGAGGAGCAGGTGGTTCTTGAATATCCCTTTCCTGGGGGGCATTGTTGTTGTGACCAGACATCTTAAACTCCTTTCTTGGTGTGGGATCTTCTCAGGGAAAGATGAACTATTCCCACAGACGGCGCCAATTGTGGTGCCAATTATTATGCAACAGAAATGAATAAGAGAAAGTCAAGCACCAAGTAAGAACAAGGAATGTAAAATGACAATCACACAACAAAGGATGTACGTGGTTCAGCAAATATGTGGCTACGTCCATGGTGGTGCAGTCGGTGTTATTTCTATATACTCCGAAGAATGATTACAGAGAATATATCTTGTCCCTTATCCCCGGACCTAGGGTTCAATATATACATGTGCATTTAGGTAAGTGGGGGTGTTGGATTCCCCCACGTCTTCCATCTCTCCCTATAACCTCCCTTAGTGGGAATGTGGGAAGAGACCGGATAATCAAATGAGAGACGGGGGGCCTGGACTTTGGGCCGCCAGAATTGGGCTACTCGTCCAGGCCCGTGATCTTAGTTTTGGGTATCCACATATATATATATACACACACACACACAACATCAAGTTTTTCATTAATAGTCAATTGAAAATAATTAAAAAATCACCTATTATAAATAATTAAATATTCATAATTCAAAGTAAAAATCAAAATTTGCTTAAAGACTCATCTATAAACGTCTATCATACGACCATTATTGACAAACAAACACGATAAATACAAAATACTAATCCACCTTAGTCATCATATCCAAGTTCTTTCAATTTTTTCCAAAAGTCAGATGTCATTTGTATATTCATAATTCTATCCATCACAATACAAAAAATCTTGATACAACTTGTCGAGCACAACAAAAAATAGCATAATTGAGCAAACAAAAACAAGAAACCTAGTTATAGAGAGATATTGCATGCGTAGTTCTCCAGTGCAATAGGAGGTGTGGCAAAAAAGGGTATGAAATAAAGAAGAAATAGTTAGAATATAAGAAGAGAATTTTTTACATTTCATGTGGAAGAGAAGGAATCAGAAGAGGTTGGTAGATGAAACGTTATTTCTGATGGAAGAGAGAGGGGGGGGGGGGGGGATTTATTATGAGTGTCATATATAAGATAGATGGAGGGTAGTATTTGATATAATTATGATTGACATGTGTCACAATATTGTGAAGAGAGACCATTTTTATATTATTATATAAGATCATTTTCAAATAGTAATAAAATATTTTGTTTTGGCGAGATCCATATCATAAGATACTATACTTATTGCTATTTGCAGTTGATTTAGGAGTTTATTTTAGACTCAAAACATTTTTCTTACCATGTACCAAATAAAAATACCCAAAATTATATAGGGTTTATAATCTAAGCTCCCAACACACTGTGCATGGGCAGGTGAATGCAAGTGCGAGTGCATCTAAACATGAATTTTCAAAATCGTGAGATTTGATAGCGCCAAGCGTTTTTATATTTTAATATATAAATATTTATATTTAATATACATATAAAATTGAACCTTTTCATTCGATTTGGACTAGTGGAGCTATTAATTGTCATATTTTTATCTACGTTTTGTAATCTATTCCTCTCCAATATATATATGTAGATGACATATGTTTTGTCATGAATGGAGTCCGTCTCTCTAAGCTGACCTCTTTCTCAATCATATTTCACTCTCAAGAGATTTAAACCACTTTGTCTTCCCTTCTATTGGGCTCTCTATTTGCATGTGAAATGAAGGAGTATAGTGGTCTCTTCATGATCATCTATAATCCACTCAATCTACGTTTTTATCTTCAATAAAATCCATAATCAAACTCATTCCAATCAAATAACTATCTGCACTAGGTAACTATGTTCGAGCCTCTCTCTCTTTCACCGTTATATTTAAATATCCTTGATTAATATTTAATTAATGACGATTATAGTTTTATGTGTATATGTATCCTTTTGTATCTGTGTATATATATATTTGGTGGTAATAGGGTTGTTAATTCATTCTCTAATGGAATTTGGTTAATCAGGAATTTTATGCATCTCTGAATGTCTAGTATGTAAGTCTTCCTTGTGTAGTTAAAATTTGAAATTATTTCCCCTAATTTGTTACTATATGATTTTAATCATTCTCAATTTTTTCACTCTGAAAGTTATGTATTCTACCATTGATTCACCTTCATCCCATCATGTACGACATGTCTTCTCTTTATTATTCTACGATTTCTTTGGCCACCTCCATACCATTCGCTATAAAAAAAACTTCTTTTTGAGACGGTACTCCATCCATCTTAAAAGGTACTCAAGTCATCCCAAATATTTTTAGGACTTTATTTGGGACGACTAAGGGGGTCTTATTAGCACCCCATTTTAAATACTTTTTGAGACGATAACTAAGCCGTCTCAAAAAGTCATCGTTTATGAGATCATTTTGAGACGACAAGAAAAATGTCTTTAATAACTGGTTTTTGAGACAACAATAGTAGTGGCAAAAGTTTTTTTTTTGAGACTGAAATTAAGCCGTCTCAAAATCTCATCATTTATGGGATCCGTTTGAGAAGACAAGGAAGCCGTCTTTAATAATTTTGACGTAAAAGTTAGAATTACATCCATTCCAGCATAATATAATAAAAACAAACCACATTCTATGCTTTACATTCATTCCAACATATATTCTATGTAATCATAAACAAAGCCTGTTAAAATTAATATATAACATCTTTGGCACCAATTTCAACATACATAACATACAATTTCCTATTCAACTATAATAATAGTTCATACAAGTAAAATCTCTGTACACAATCAATAATTCCAACATCGTATTCACCAACCTAAATCAAGGTAGCTTCAATAAAAACACCAAAGGTAATAATAAGTTTTTAAAATATTTCACTTATCTCATTAGAAAAAATAAAAATCCATCCACTCCTAACATATAATAATGTCAACAAAGTAAACCCACAGTCTTGAAGCATACAACCTCCAATAAAATGACTTCAATGATTTTTCTTGTCCCTAAAAGGTTTTCATCCGCAATTAGATTTATTTAGTGTCAATTACCTTAAACAAAGAATATTTTTTTAATAGTTCCTATAAATGATAATCTTTAAAAACATTATCAAATTTGTTAATCTTCATATTAATTACCATAAAAAATACTTCAGATTTAAAAAAAATTGACTAAGTCTTATTCGTTTATTAATGAAAACTAACATGTTTAAACATAAAAAGTAACTAAAAAGAAACCATAGCAATACCCACAACACTGTAAACAAGTAACTTAAAAAGGGAGAATTTCCCCCCAAAAAATGTTAAAATATATACGATATATCCTAAGGGCAGAAAATCTTGATACATGTATCCTACATAATCCTCCCTCACAACATTGTATCTAGTGAACAATGAGTTACTTGACAGTGGGTGTAGGCCAATTGGCTGAACCACTTACATATGTGTTGATCTTCTTTTTTATCTCTTTTACTACACTTTAATTGTTTATAATCATACCCAATTATTGTTCATGTTCATATCTTACCTGAGCTCATCTTATTGGCTGGATGTTACATTTTGTTTGACATCTATAAGCTATCACATAGAATTATGAAATTTCATCATAAAGCAATTTATATCTATAGACTAAGAGTATAATTTAGTATAATCTCCATTTGTATCACCCAAACAATAAGATATACGCGATATCATAATAAACATAATAACGTGACATAATATCCTCATATAACATGTCCATTATTGGACTAAGTAAAACTAGATAATCCTCATAAACGACATGAAGAGTTCAACCTTTAGGGAAATTCTCGTGCCTTTATCGGTAAATCAGAAAGGGCCGCCCACTTAACGGATATAAAATGTGCACAAATAAAAGAATGGGGGGATTGATACGTAGTCACACCGTCGTATACTTTCATACCAAACCACCCGATGGATCAAGTCATCCACGTATCCCCGTCGTGAGATCACGATAAAATAAACGCAGGATCAAAATATTGACCTCCACACCACCAGTTACATCATCCAGCGATGCAGTATCCATTCCCACAATCCATTTAAATCCACAACCTCAGTCGATAGAATCCCCATGAGCCAAATATGTACATATGGTATGTTTTCATCCAACACACATGTACACAAAACAATATAAAGCCGAACAAAAGGACCATAAACACCAATCCAAAAATCCTAACTCAAACCCAATAAAAGGGTTAACCCCAAAACCTTTCTAACCTACCACCTAAACAAACCCCGCAAGCGCGACCTACATAGGCGCATTCGCGGCCCAAGGTGGCGTGTCTCCATATCTGAAACTTTGGTTAAATGATAGAATGATCATATTTGACCATGAAATTTTTTGTATTAATTTTTTTATTATAATTTTTCTTTTTGTCTTTGGATAATATTGTTTACCACTATTTTCCAAAGTATGTTTGAACTTATGTGTGATTTTTTTTCCCCAAACATGTCCTTGTAAATACATGAGGACATTTCTTTTCATGTTATAACTCTTAAAATTTTATCAATTACTATACGAAAAATAAATCTAAAATATTAACCAATGTATTAACATCAACATATTTTTACTTGTTATTGGTATTCTATTACCTATTGAACCCACACCTCATTGTGTGGACCTAATTACTAGTAAGTTGTGTGATAAACCTCATTTTACTTTGTCAAAATTAAATATTAGGATTAATCTAACCCATACACGAGATTATGAATGAATTCATTAAAAAAAATTCAATCTCTGTCCCTCTAAAAAACAAAATCAAAATCAAAATCTAATTCATGAAGTGATCAAGCTAATCTTTTTCCTCAAACCAGGGAAACAAATCTGTCCTAATACAAATTAACATCCCCAAAACCAAAACATAACATTATGATAACAATCCGAGTTATCATCACATCTTCTTCATACTCAGCAGCTCATTAGAAACAAATTTGAATTTTTTCTAGCACGTCGTGGCAACCTCTTAAAAACACACTTGTAGATACTCTCCGTGTACACTTCACACTACTTACATGTAGGATCACTTATACCAACATGTTGCACAAACCACTTAGAATATCCATGCTTAGGTGTAATTAACACACACCTCCACTTATCACACTTGTATTTATCCATGCTCACTCACACTTGTCACACACCCCTTGTAATTAATCTATGCTTTGGTTCACTATCACGCACTCACTTATAGGTATTCACACATCACTCACTCTCACACAACCATGCTTAGTATAATCTTCATACTCTATGCTAAATTTACTTTTTTACTATTACATTCTTCCCCATTAGCATAATGGTCATGCCAAATAAAATACTCTCTCCATAATATAATAATAAAGAATCATACAATTTTCACACTACATCACCAAAAGCATACAAGTGCTGGTCCGGCAGGTGGCAGTTATCCAAAGCAATATGACTCTCACCTTCCATTGGCCAAGTACCTTCGACGTATATCGAATGGTTTTCCCGTATTGTACCGCAAGAATGACGTCATGACGGGAGGCATACAGCAGGGAACTCATTCACATACGTCGATTATATGGAATTCACTCTCACACATACTATCACCACGAGGTATATAGTGAGGAAATTCATGTACAGTCGGATATATCAAATGGCTTGTCCACACGTACCGATTGCCCTCAAAAACTAGACGTGTATCGTGGAAGTCATGCCAAAGGGGGGAACCCTTCCAATTAACCCAACAACTGCATACCCTCATAAAGGCGTCAAACCTAGGACACTCATATTTAGTCTGTCGGTTACTAGGCGAAACTCTGTCGAAATGATGGGTCAGCATGCCACCCAAAATTTCATGCAATTTCGTCTTTTTTTAAAACGAGACCCTATCCATGAGCCTGGTAACAAATCCAACTGTGTTTTACATATACATTTTCAAACCCCATTTTCCCAGGCTCAGGTCCCGTCCGTCATTTCTTTTTGCATTTAGGTAAACCTAATACAAGTAAAAGCATAATAATAATAATAATAATAATAATAATAATAATAATAATAATAATAATAATAATCATGCTGAAACCCTTTTCTTGTTTTTCCTCTTCCTTTACCAAAGGTGTCAAAAATATTTTTCCCCTCTTTTATCAAAATGCCAAAAGCATTTTCCTTCTTTTTATCATAAATGTTAAAAACAGTTTTCCTCCTTAATACCCGAAAAAATTTTGTCCTCCTCTTTTCCAAAAATATCAAAAACATTATCCTCCTATTATAAACTACTTTCCCTTTTCTCTTTAAAAAAATAAATTCGAATCATTTCTCCTTCTCATGACGATCGCATACTCGACCCTTGACCTGGCTCTCTATTGGCTTTGGTCTTCTATCGAACCGTCCCGAGGCTCCGCTAGTTCTCCCGCTACTTCCTTCGATTCTGGAATCCACTTTTACCCGCTATCCACGGAGAATGCCGACCAAGTACCGAATGTGCAACTTGATTTGATGACGGTTCTAGCCCAACTTACAACCAAGATTGACAATCTTCTAACCGAGGTTCATGAAATGCAGCGAAATCGAGTCCCTATTCCCGAAGAGATCGAGGTCCTCTTCCCTCGTGCTATGGGTTCACCCTCACCTGAGCCTATTTGGGTCCCGAAAGAATATCAGCATACTATACATGCCCCTCCTGCCAATGGGCCACCACCAACGTAGTTCCATATTCCAGATCTTACCCAACTAGGGGCTAGCCTACCAGTGGCCATTGATACAAGGTCAAGGGGGACCTTAAGATGTTGAACAAAAAGTTTGACTAAGTTCAAATCTTCGGGAACTATATGGATTACACCCACGTGTCTCTCTATTCTAAAGCAAGTCTACCAAAAAAGTTCAAGATGCCCAACATTGAGAAGTTTGGGGATAATGGCCCTGCAATTGTTCATCTTCAAAGTTATCACCCAGCCATGACTCTCCTAGGCGCCTCCGAGGAAATAATGGCCCAAATGTTCCAACAGATTTAGATGGACAACGCTCTTCGTTGGTTCTTATCTCTCGAAGAATCCAGAATTCGCAGTTGGGAGGATGTTGCTCGTGTGTTCATGTCAGAGTACAAATACAACGAGGATTTGGAGGCTATCCACTGTGATTTAGAACTTCTCAAACAAAATCTCGGGGAAACTGTTAGTAATTTCATTGCAAGATGGAAATAAAAAGAAAGTCAACCAGTCTTCTGAGGAAGAGCAAGTCAGTATTGTGAAGAAAAACTTCTTACCCCACATTCGAGTGACGATTGGAGGACAGTACTACCCCCATTTTCGAACCCCCCAAGAAGCAGGAGTAGGGATTGAACAAAGTATTTTCAAGACAGAAGTTGAGCCGAAGAAAGTATTCAGACATTTCACTCCCCAAAAGTATTAAAATACTGCTTATAATGTAGTTTCAACCATCAATAACATTTCTCAGCCTACCACTTCATGGTCACTAGAAAGCCTCCCTAACCTACTTGAAAAGGAATACGCCAAGCTTCACGCTCCCCTATCCAAAGTTTACCAAGCCCCTTTGAGATGAAACCTTATCAAGCCAATGGACCCTTGTCCATTACCAAACCCACTTCCCAAGAATTTCAAACCTGATGCCCCTCAGGGTTTCCAACAAAATTTTGGCCATACCACTGATAAGTACTTTTATCTTTAAAATATAGTCTAAGTTCTGATTAACTGTGGTATCATCACCCCACCAACCAATCCTAAACCAAATACTACCCATAATCCACTCCCAAATCATGCAAATGCTATCGTCCTAGAAGAAGATCCTGAATTTTATACATCTACCCAAATTGTACCCAGTAAATCATCCATTATACCCATATATTACCCTAAACCCCTAAAAGTTTGCCCATATTTTCTCCTACATCCTACCTGTTTTTCTGATTAGTCAGTGTCACTTCTTACTAGAGCATGGCTTGCTGTTCATATCATTTTGGAGGGAAGGATATGGAATTATCAGAAATATTAAACCAACTTCTAGAGTTCGTGCTGAAATTGCCAGAGATGGCCATTAACTGCCAGAGATTCAGTACACTATTCTTGGAAGCTCAAAAATGGGCTCGAGAGTTAGATGATTGGGCGGTACCAACAAATGAAGTCAAATTAAATGATGTCGTCTATATTATGGCAGACTTGTTTCAACAGATCAGTGAAATTTATAGTATATCCGAGCAACTCCATGCTTTGGAACTACAAGGGTGCCTAGTCCATTCGCTTCTACATCTCCCCATAGAGTGTGATGATCTATACAAAGAGGCCACTTAAGTTATAGAATGAATTGACTTATCGTGGAAGGATGGTGTCACTTCCTCCGTATGGGGGGGCGAATTCAATAGTTCAAATGAAGAGAAAAACCCAAAAATACTAGACCGATAGTCAGTAAAGGTGGAATGATATCGTTTAAGGAGCTGCTAACAAGGTGGTCGAACAACCCGATATAGATATAGAAATGAGGCTTCTATTTTTTCCCTCTTTTATGAACCATATGAATAGATCAGGGAGGCATTATCAGGTTTTAAACCGGTAATCAATAACGATCGACAAGGGAAAAGGTGTTGAGAAACTCCATATGCCGAAAATAACCCTCGAGGAGATCAAGATCCTCGATCAGTTGAAGAAAAATCAAGCTAACATAACTCCGTGGGTACTCTTTATGTCTATTTAATTGCACTAAAATGCCTTGATTAAACAACTTGCCAGGCCCATAGTCCCTTCTTCCACTAAGCTAGAAGAAGTCGTGAATCTAGTCAAATCTCTAACCTCTACTAGAATACTTTCTTTCTCCGAAGAGGAAATCATTAAGTTTGGTCCAAATTATACCTATGCTCTCAACATCTCTGTTGAAGTCATGGGAAAACCATCCCACTTTCGCTCATCGACAATGGATCAGCTCTTAATGTTTGGACATTGAGAACCCTCAACTGCTTGGGATTGAAAGTTAGAGACCTTGCTCCAACCCCTTCCGTGGTGCATGCTTATACTTATCGAGAAGTGATGGGATCCATAAACCTTATAATAGGGGTTGGCCATATAAATCTCGTTATAGAATTCCAAGTCATCGACATCCTGTCTTGTTTCAACCTATTGCTAGGATGATCACGACTCCATAGTATCTAGGGTGTGTCTTCTTCCCTCCATCAGAAACTGAAGTTCTTCGCTAATGGGTAGATCATCACCATCCTGGGGGACGATGATAATATTAAGAATGCAAACACCAATAATCCTATACTAGAGATACCACATAGGGTAAATGATATGCTTCTATCAAGTTTTCGTATCGAATCTCTTCCACTCCCTATAGCGGATAATTTTAATTATAGAGTTTGTCCAGAACACAACCCCTATGGTAATATCAATGTGATACAAATGTTTAAAAGCATGCACTTTATGCCCAGACAGGGGCTAGGATGACGACAACAGGAAATACTAAAACCCATGGTATTGCAGAAAGCCTTTCCTCCATGTGGCATGGGTTATCAACCATCAGCAGAGGAACTCAGAATGCTCAGCCAACATCAATTTAAGAGAAGTCTAGAAAGTACCAACACTATCTCAGAGGATTCCTCGAATGGAAGATTTATCAAAGAGGCCGAAGATTTCCCCTTTTGCGGATTTCTCGAACCATAGTATAATCATATGGATAAGAAGATGAATCTAGGAGTGGAGATATTCTTCCAAGACATTTACTCATGGGCTGAAGATTCCCAGCATCATGTGCAACCGCTCGTTGAGAAGGCTATAGCTGCTACCAAAGATTTTAAGGGAAGTGACTATGATGATTCATTTAATTTGCAGACACTGGGTTCGATACTCTGCACGGTCCACTCAGGCACTACATCATCAGACCCATCCCTTTTAATCAAAGTAGTTAATGTACAACTCCTCAACTAGGATGTTATACCAGTTCCACCCGCTTAAATACAACCCAACTTAGATGTTTATCCCATTTCCTCTTCTTTTGTTGTTCTTCCCTATTCTAATCATTATGTAATCGATACCTCCTTTGACGAGGTTCTCAACTTTGTTTTACCCAACAATGAAATAAATGAAGATTTTGAGTATCTTTTAGTGCCTTACATTAATTGTCTTGATTCTAATCAAACTCTTGATGATGATTATTTTTCAAATGAATAATTCTTAAATGATCTTAATAAGGTCAATAACAAATAACATAACCTCATTCAAATTAATAAAAAAGAAACGGTTGTTATTAATCTCAGTTCTAGTAGCCAATTATGCGAGGTTAGGATAGGGTCTATCCCTGATGAGCAAGAGCGCACGTAACTCAAGGAATTACTGAAGGAATTTTTGGATGTCTTCGCATGGTCTTAGAACCACACGCCCGACATTGATCTCGAGATAACTCAGCCCAAGATTCCAATGATCCAAGAATGATAATCGATCAAACAGAAACTGTGTATGCTCCGCACCGAATGGTCACTCAAGGTTAAGGAAGAAGTGGTCAAACAGTTGACCGTAGGATTCATCCAGGTGATTGAATATCCCACATGGGTAGCCAATATTATACACATGCTAAAATATGGAGGAAATATTCGCATGTGCGTTGATTATCGAGATTTGAACAAGGCCTCTCCAAAGGATGATTATATGCTACTTAATATCGGCATGATTGTAAAAAAAATATAGCTCGTCACGCTCTTAAGTCATTCGTTGATGGTTTTATTGAATATAATGAATCAAGATGCACCCTAATCATCAAGAAAAAGTCGCATTCATCACCCCTTGGGGAACCTCTATCACACCATTGTTCCGTTTGGTCTAAAAAATGCAGGGGCTACCTACCAGAGGGATGACACAACTATCTTGCATTATCTAATACACAAAGAAGTCGAGGTCTATGTAGATAACATGATCATCAAATCTCAAACTCGGGAAGGTCATTCTTCCGCTCTCCGTAAGTTCTTTGAGCGACTATGACGATACCAGATGTGACTTAACCCACAAAAATGTGTTTTTCACATTACCAAAGGAAATCTTTTATGATTCATGGTTAGCGAGAAAGGGATTGAAGCAGATCCTGCCAAATTGAAAGCCACACTCAAAATCCCACTACCTCGAACGGAGAAGGAAGTTCGAGGATTCTTAGGAAAATTACAGTACATCAGTCGATTCATCAGTTAGTTGACTTCCATTTGTGAACCCATATTCAAACTCCTCCGAAAGGATTCCACTAAGGTTTAGAATGAAGCTTTTCAGGAGGCCTTTAATTGAATCATGCAATATCTAACCCGACCTTCGATACTCATGCCACCTCAACATGGTCTCCTTCTACTCTTATACTTGACTGTAACAGACACTACAGCCGGGGCTTTATTGGTCCAATACCTTGAAAAAAATCCATAAAGAGAGAACCATCTACTACACCAGTCACAAATTGATCGAATACCAAGTCAACTACACTGCCTTGGAGAAAGCATGTGTCGCCCTTATTTGGGTTACCCAAAAATTATAGCATTACATGCTCGCCTTTCCCATCAGACTTGTATCCCGAATAGATTTTATCAAATACCTACTCGAGAAATTTTCTTTGTCCAACCGAATGGCCCGATGGTTGATGCTGTTAGTCAAATTTGATATTGTGTATGTCACACAGAAAGCCATGAAAAAAAGATCCATATCTAACTACCTTGCTAACAACCATATGGAAAAAGCCTATATTTGGATCTATAAATTCCTAAATGAATATATCCTTTATACTTCTCGAGAATACCTCCAGTGGCAAGTTTTCTTTGACGATGGCCATCAACAAGAAAAGATATGCCATTGGGATACTCCTAATCACTCTTAATGATTATTACACTCCCATTGCCATAAAGATTGATTTTCCTTGCACCAATAACATGACTGAATACGAGGCATGCATGGTAGGCCTCAAGGTCGCTCTCAAGAAAGTAATTTAATGCTTAGATGTATATGGGGATTCAACCCTCATAATCATCCAAGTCCTCAAAAGATGGAAAGTCAAGGACGAGAAACTCTTACCTTTCCATGCCCACTTAAATTGGCTATCCATAAGATTCTAACGAGAAAGAACAATCAACCCTTCACAAACTGGCTGTCCAATACATTATCTGCGATAAAGCATTGTTCAAGAAAAACTTTGATGGAACCCACTTACACTGCATCATAAGGGCTGACAATTGATGATGCAGAAAATCCACATCGGGGAATGCGGATCCCACATAAATGGGCATATGCTTGCTAAAAAAATCATCCAACAGGGATCCTATTGGACTACTATGGTTCAGTATTGCACTACTCATGTTCAGAAATGCCTTAAAATACAAATAATTTTCCAATCTCCAGGACTTACCTCCGCGAGAATCGTACAACATGACCTATCCCTAGCCATTTTCCACACGGGGCATTGATATTATAGGAAAATTTACACCTATAGCCTACAACGAGCATGAATTCATCTTAGATGCCATTGATTACTTCACCAAATGGGTCAAAGTCGAGACATACGCAGTGCTGATTGCCAAAAAGGTTGCCAAGTTCATCCAAAAAATATCATCTACCGATATGGGGTCTCGCATGAGCTAATATCAGATAACGAGTTGCATTTTGAAGAAGAAGCTATGGAATTGGTCGATGAGTATGGGATCTAGATGCACAAATCTTCTCCCTATCGACCTCAAACAAACGGCATAATTGAAGCCTGTAATAAGAACCTCAAAGCAAATATCAGCAAGACCAAGAGTTACCGAGATTGGGTCGATCAGATCCCTTACGCCCTCTGGAGCTACCACACTTCTAGATCGAGAATCTACTAGGATACCCCTAACTCTTTGGTATACGACATAGAAGCAGTCCTACCCATTGAGATTGAAATACCTTCATTACGCGTTATGCTTGAAAGCAAAGTCAGCGAAGAAGACAGGCATCAAAGCCATCTTGACGAGTTATCACTCTTGGATGAAACGAGGTTAAAAGCTATATATCATATACGGGGGTAACATCATTGAATAGCACGATCATTTAACAAGCAAGTCAAGGGTCGTGGTGTCCGAGAAGGGAGCTTATCCCTTAAAGAGATAATAGAGCCCATTTGGAACCCTAGAGAAAAATTCAATCCCAATTGGAATGGCCCCTATATTATGAAGAAAATCCTATCTGGTGGCGCCGTTATGCTCACCGACCTTGATGGGGAAGAGATTGCCCGTCTAGTCACAAAAAATTCTACCCGTAGTCCAAAATCTCAGCACGCTATGACTCTTCTCACCTCCCTTCTATTGTAAAAAAATCTTCATTTCCCTCCACTCAGAACTATGTGGGTCCTTATCCTCTACAACCCTTTTTACTTTAACAAATGAAACTATTTTTTGTAAACCCCATAGGTATGTAAGCAGCTCATACGCTTTACATGAGCACGACCCCATTCTTTTTCAAAAAATGTTGTTCTTTTCTTATCTCCGAGAACGACAACTCATTTTTTTCATTTACATGAACAAAAGGATTATATATGCCTTAGCGATTGATATATATTACTAATATCAGCATAAGGAGTTAAACATCTTCTCCCACCAACCTAACCTTATTTTCCTAAAAACAAAAAAAAACTACTCCTAAACAACCCTCCCGAATTATTCCCACACAACCAGAGAAAATAACCAGATACATAACCAAACACAACACCATATAAAAGATTCATAAATAAAACTCCCCAGAGGAACCTACCCGCAGCTTCCAGAAGAATCAACCCCATCATCATCATTATCATCATCTACATCTTGGAGTCCCCAAACATCCCCTGCTTGGATGGAATACCAAAGGCACTCTATGGATAAAACCCTACCCCATCAAGGTCAAAGTAGTTGAGGAAAGTGTAATCAATCCTTTTGGTGATTAGACTGAACTAACCTGCCGATAGGCTAGACAAGGAGTATGTCGATCGACAACCCCTCATTTTTAGAAAATTCCCCTCTTCCTCTTTTGTCAAAATAAAAAAACTCAATAAAATTATAATTCGGATTTTTCCTCTCCTTATATATTTAAACTTATCCTGCTTTAAAATAATAATCCCAATCCTTTTTACGGTCTCGACAAACAAAGAAAAAATTGGATTAAGTCATTAAAAGCAAAGATGAATAAATAAAACCCCATTCACTGCATATATATTGCTGTAATTACATCTCTTTTGCAGTAAAAAGAAAAATAGAGGGACTCATTCTATCTCTCACCATCTCTTTCTCTCTCTCTTTCTCTCTAAGACCCCTCATCCTTGTAGCATACGCGCTTTCCCCGATGACGATCTGAAGAACCCTCGCTACCTAATCAAGACCTCTCCTCAGATGAAGAAGAAAGCACTAAGCATGAAGGAACCGGGATTGAATCCTGAATATGAGTAATCGCGAAAGCTACCCAATCTCGGATGTCTCTTAGCCAAGCAGTCGACACCCAGATGTGTTGCAAAAAAAATAAGAAAAAAGAAAACCAGTCAATCTGAGGCAAAGAAAGATATCAGAAAAACAAGTCAAAGAAATGAAAAACATACCTCTGGCTGAAGAATGCCCTCAGTCAACCCCAACACCTCTGGTTCCATCGAATTGGGATGATGAAGCATACACACCGATCATCCCTTAGGACGTCTGATGTCGTCGCCACTACTGATGTTGAAGCACCACCCACACTGTGGGCATACCCCACTGGCCGACTCGTTCCCCTACCTGAAACTGCAGGAGGAAGAGGCATAGCGTCATATATGCTGGGCGATATTATCCAGCTCAATAAAAAATCTAGATAATTGTAGGTCACCGCTGTGTCAGTATACGACGAGTAAGGCTCATCGATCATCGTCACCACCCTCGCCTCCTTCGGAATCTCCCGCACCCGCCTTATGTATCTTGGGGGAATCGCATGTGGTACACTCACGTAGTCCTCTACCACCTTTCAGACTACTCTCTCTCCCAAATACTAGCAGTAGACAAACTCGTGCGCCAGCAGTTGACGCAACTGTGTGTTCCTCCAGGTCACCCCTATGTGCTAGATGGCCGCCCCCAGGGATAGGTCACCTGCAAGGTCCCCAGTGAAAAAACAACATCTAAAAAAGTTCATCAAAGAAAACTGGTCTTAAGAGGAAAGAAGAATTTACCCGATCTCTCGTCAAGCCATTCAAAACCTGACGCACCACCGCCAAAGAAAGAGACAACCTCGACTTTCGGTTGGACTTCCACCACCAGTACATGCGGTAGAAGTTCCCCACCGACTTATCCTTCAAACCTATAACATGGTAATTGAGCCCAATCACCCCATAGAACCACGTTTGCAAAAGAAAAACGTAATCAATAAGAGGGAGACAATCAAGGAATAAAAAAAGGAAATAAAATGCATAAAGGAAAATGCAAAAAGTAAAAACATACCTCCAAAAGATACGTGGCACCAATAAAGGTCTGGAAAAAGCACCGACTGAATGCAACCAAAGATGAATAATTAGTCGCCAAAGTAAGTCTCCCTCAGTCAAAGAAAGGGTTATTCGAAAATACCCTCAAATAAGGAAAAAACCACAAGTGGACAACGTCGCCACGAGAAAATCTCACAGTAACAAAAGAATAAATAAACGGGCCATCTTTTGTACATGCAGCCCATTGGTCTCATTGATCTACTGACTCGATAAAACCTCTTTCAGAAGAGAGAGACAGATGGAGTCCCCTGAGACTATTTACCTAACATCACCCAACGCCGCCAGTATGACCCTCAGTGTGCGTTCCACCTCTATCTGGGCCCTCTACAGTCTAACCCCAGCAGCTGTTGTACGTCAAAGGGAGTCACTTCCATCTCTCTAAAACTAAAATGCATGGTATGGATAGTATCCCACCATTTCT
The DNA here is from genome assembly GCA_949130495.1 of Sambucus nigra. NCBI lineage: Eukaryota > Viridiplantae > Streptophyta > Magnoliopsida > Dipsacales > Adoxaceae > Sambucus > Sambucus nigra. Next base: position 321,194,044 of record OX422217.1, read on the forward strand.
CTCCCAAGGCATAGAGGACAACCGTCGAGCGGGGTGTGTATACAGACGCCAAACTGCCAAAACCAACTGATGAAACTACCCACCGCACCACTAGAGGAAGGTGCTCTCATACTTCCTAGAACCCCATCATTCCCCGGGAATGAAGGCTCAACGTAAATATATCAGTCTATTATAATAAAAGGAAAAACCCTTGTCAAGATTCTGAAAAATAAAGAAATACACAAAATAAGGGAAATACCAAAGGTCATTAAGACTTACATAACCATTAGGGTTCACCATCCTAGACGATCAATGGTGCTCAGGCTCACGTAGAAGATTCTGCTCATCCACAACCTACTCAAACAAGTCAAAGGCATTCTTATTTCCCAGCACTAGGGTCACCCTAGCCCGCCACTTTAAATGTACCCGGTCATCAACATTTGACCATGCCATGTGGACCGCACTGCTAGAAAAATTCGTCATTTCCTAGTCTTGGAAAAGAGAAGAACGCTAGAACAGTTCACAGAAATGAAAGGAAGAAGATAGAAGATCTGAAAGCTATGAAAAATGAAGAAATCTCACCCCTTTTTACATGAGTTTAAGGGGCCTGCTGATCGGCAGTCCCCGCCCACATACCGATCGACATTGTCCATTCACCTGCCCGAGGTAGTCCAAAAGACAGTGTCATTGCCGTTTAGCACCCCCCACACCCTGTCGGTATGTTCCTCCCTAAAATTTCAAACAAAAAAATATCATAAAATCACGAAAATCTCCCAGACAACTCCTAAAATTACCAAATGAATTTTAGGACATTTCTTCACGAAGAAAATAATTTTTTCAAGATCTCAAATCCTCAACCAAATTAATACAATATTTTTCATCCATCTTAAACCCCACAATTCCTTAATGGAATCCCAAAATTATTTCCTTAGAAGAATTCTCAAATCCAAATTCCCCAATGGAACTTTAAGCCAATCAGATGTCTCTCCACCACGTCTCCAATGGACACATCAAAATTCAAAAAGCTCCCCAGTAGGGATACATTCAATCCTCAGATTAATATCTTTTCCCAGAGGAGTCTCTAAGTTTTACCAAGAGAACTACACCCCACATCTCTACTTAAGGTCCTCATAATTGACCTCGATCCTTACAATTAGTCACTCCTATTTAAGGTCCTCAGAATTGACCTTGACCCTCAGAATTGGTTGCCCCCACTTAAGGTCCTCAAAATTGACGTCAACCCTCAAAATTGGTCGCTCCTACTTAAGGTCCTTAAAATTGACCTCGACCCTTTATATTGGCCACTCCACTTAGGTCCTCAGAATTGACCTCAACCCTCAAAATTGGTCGCTCCCATCTTAAGCCCTCAAAATTGGCTTCGAGCCACAGAATTGGTCACTCCTACTTAAGGTCCTCAGAATTGATCTCGAGCCTCAGAATTGGTCGCCCCCTACTTAAGGTCCTCAAAATTGACCTCGACCCTCAGAATTTATTGCTCCCACTTAGGTCCTCAAAATTGACATCGACCCTCAGAATTGGTCGTACCCATCTTAAGCCCTCAGAATTGGCTTCGACCCGTAGAATTGGTCGCTCCTAATTAAGGTCCTCAGAATTGACCTCAACCCTCAGAATTTTCCGCCCCCTACTTAAGGTCATCATAATTGACCTCGACCCTCAGAATTGGTCGCTCCCACTTAGGTCCTTGATTAGGCATAAATAGTTCATATTTATCCCCTAAATTTCGGTCTTTTTATGATTCCGTGCATCGTAATTGACTTGATTTTATCTCATATTTATGTTACTAACCCTTTTTGGCAAGTACTTTGTGTTTTGTGTATCTCTCATGTGTTTTACAGGGTTTTCATGCAAGTTAGTGCGAAAGAGAACTCAAAACAATGAAAGACAGAAACGGGGAGTTGAAGGGAATTTTCATAATTTTTCACCCTCAATCAGGAGGTGGGGCCAACTGGAAAGTTGAATATCTTGAAATTATAAGAATACGAGAAAAAACGGCACCTCAATCCGAGCTACAGTGAAGAAGGTATGCCCTTTTGAAGATGAAGAATTCAGAGAATCGAACCGACGAAAATAAGACCGAACCGGTACCCCTCACTGTAAAGGCAAAACCTAACCTATAGAATCAAAATCCAGACCAGTTCGCTCATTAGTCGTTCTAAGATCCATTACAAAAATTAGTCACGCTTTTAAAGTGTGATAAATTTTCAGAAGCATGATTTTTATTTTTGTCCTTATCTTTTAGCCAAAAGAGTTTTATGTTTTGGGGACTCTTCTAAACGTCTTGTAACCTATATATTTAGTCATTAGGGTTCTTCTAACATAGATTTAATTCATGTAAAAGCTCCGTAATAAGGAGGAATATCTCGGAGAACAATTTACATATTTTACACCTTTAATTCAAGAGCTTTTTCGATTTTTCTTCAAGCTTTGATTTCTTCTTGCATGTTATTGTTCTTCAATATTGATAACCTTTATTTCTAGAACTTTTGTTATTATTATTATTTCTCATGTTTAATCTCACTTTTCACACAATTATGATTTCATGCAACATAGATTCCTTGTGTATTCATAGTTTTGTCATGTCTAGCTAGATTTCTAAGTGTTGGGATGCATGAACCCAACCCGATGTGGTTTGCATGGAGACAAAAGTGATTCTCGAAATTAAAGAAATGATTGAATCATGTTAAGTAGTTGTTTCAACTGTCGTAGGACTTTTAACCTCGTTGGCCCTAGGTAATCGTGGTGTTTAAGAGTGCGACGCGCGTGTCAGCTATTCTGACATCACGTTGTTTCTATTCTTAATTGTGTATGATGTGGGCTTATACCCTCATATATGTAATGCTTGAATTTAATAAATTATGGGTTTGATCTATTATCTAATTTACAATTTCTTTTATATCCGGTAAATGTACTAGGGTTTGGGGGATTGTATTCCAACCTCATCGCTCTTTCATATTAATTAATCCGTATTTTGTTTGTTTTAATTAGGTTTAGTTAACTTCTTTTGTATTCCCCTTTTTCCTTTATCACCCCATCATCATCTTTTACACTTTATTTTTGAAGTAATAAATCAATTAAAATCTATCAAACATTCCCTGTGGATTCGATACCCAAACTAGCCGCTATACTCCATAAGAGTGTAGTTAAAGTTTAGATTTTTTTTGTATTGTGGTCGGAAGCCGATAACAATGATTAGCGTATTTGTATGGACGCTCGGTTTTTTGCTTGATCAGTTCTAAAAATTTTCCTCGACCCTCAGAATTGGTCTCTCCCATTCAAGGTCCTCATAATTGTCCTTAGCCCGCAGAATTAGTTATCCCCAGTAATACCTTAGGTCTTAAAAAATGACTTCGACCCTTTAAATTTTTCATCCTCATCCCTTTAGGTCCGTAGAATCGACCTCCTTCCCAAAACATCATGTGGTGTCTATTAGATTAATTTCACTTGTTCAAAGATAACTTGTCGAGGGGATCTGTAGACACCACATTCTAGGACCCCTTAATTCTCTCCTTAGGTACCTAGCATCTCTTCCATTCACTACAAACTCTAGGTCATACCCCGATACCGATCAATATTCCATCGACCACTCTCGGGCCCCATTTGTCTTCGATCAACTCTATCGTCGGAGCAAAATCTCAATAAATCTTCAAAGGAATTTGAATACCCTTTCCAACGGTCCACCCCATGCAAGAATCAACCTTACGGTTCAGAAGAATGAACCATTTTACAATCGAAAATCGATTTAGAGGTCACTAGGCGCTCCCGGGCCCCGATTTTACTCCAATCAACTTCATCATAAGAGCAAACATTCTTTAGATATTTGAAGGGTATTAAAATCCCTTTCCAATGGCCAAGCCCGTGTGCAAAATCATAAAACTATTTGGACAAATGATTCATTTTTCTTCGAAAATTGATCTAGGGGCCACCAGGTGCTCCTGGACTCTGTTTGAACAAGGTTAACTTTTCAGATCGAATGAGACTGAATGAATCCTTTAAGGGCACCGAATATCCTTTTCAATGGTTCGCCCCATGCACGAATCAGCCTTATGGTACAGACAAATGACCCGTTTTATTATTGAATTGTCTAAGTACCTCGCATAACCTTTCTAATGGTCCACCCCGTGCATGATTCTGACTTACGGTTTGGACGAATGATCCATTACTGTCCGACGATCTCCCATCTAAAGGACCGATGAGCGCTTTCGAGCCCTGTTTGACCCAAAGTAAACTCCCAGACTGGGGAGTGGACCAAAAGACTCTTAAATTTCTCTGAATTACCTTTCTAATAGTATACCTTGTGCATAATTTGGATTTACAAATTGCGTTCTATGATCGTTTTTTCAAAAAACTTTGCACGAGACTATCATTTGGCCGGTCCGTTTTCTTGCCTATCGATAGTGTGTCTAGGGTTGCCCACTGATTGGCCGGGCTAGGGGTATGTCGATCGGTAGTCCCTACCCTATATAATGAGGGCATGATCTCACTCTCAGGGCAGACCTCAGATCCATCAATGTCAGTGATCTCGGTAAGATTCTCTTGCAATCAGCGAAGTTTCCTTGTGTGAAATTCCCTTCTATCTTTTATTACCATCATTTTCACACCCAATTTAGCGAAATCCCATTCTCTCTCATTCAATATTCATCGCAACGTTCAAAGGAGCTCATCGAGGATAAAGTTCAAGCCTCAATTCCCCAAAGAAGGTCTAAAAACCCTTCTCACTCTTTATATTCTTTATTTTTGCATTAGTTATATAAATTCTTAATCTAGATTTTACGTTAGTTCATACACATTAATACCTCATCCTTTACTAGTTATATTGCACATACGTTATTTTTCTATAAAAAACACAAAACAAAGAAAAAAAGGGTTACACCTACAAATTCCAACGGGATTATTCACTTCATTTTCTCAAAACTAATATACTTTTTCGACACACACACACACATAATAAACTCCCATTTGAATCTATGGAATAAACCACACCCTTATGGCGAATGCGAACTACTTGGACTTTGATGCCTTTATAGGTTACGTAGGCGTTTCGGGTTAAAGCCCGAGACTCGAGTCCAATCTTTTCCAATTTTTCATTTTTCTAATTTTCCATTATTTACATGGTAATCTATTATTCATATATATATTACTCGTATATACTTCATACTTGTGACTCATATTGGCATTTTATCTAGCACACATTATCGTTTCGTCATAACGACCAATATCTCGATAAACGCATACATCGTATTTTCTAAATATTATTTTGGGAACATTCATATGGATGACCTCACTTTATCTTTTCCATGATATGAGTCGGGCAATTCCGATCTCCATTTATATATACATGCACACACACTTCATGGAGAAATTAAGGAAAATATTAGCACAAGCCCATGAGATACCGAAAGGGCGGGATGGGTGCCTAACACCTTTCTATTCCATAATTTAGCCCCCGAATCTCAGAACTATTGATTTCGTAAGTATCTGTTTGTCTTTGATGCCATTCTCTCAAAGCGGCGACATGGTCTTTTGTCTTCTTTGTGCAAAATAGGTTGTCGACTTCATCTCTTTACATCACCCCACACCGATGACTTTCGGAGCGCTCTAGAGGAAGATGGCGCTAGACCTTCTCCCCTTTTCCACCGAAAATTGAGATATAGGGATGTCCACACCCATTATTATTATTTTATGTTTAAACTCAACAAAAACTTCTCTAAACTTATTTATACATTTAACATCAAAATACTACAAGTTTATATGAATGAGAAGATGGATTTTAAACCCCAAAATCCTACTACATGGTTTAAACATATTTATCATCATGGAAAGTCATTATACTTGCAAAAATACATTTTTAAGGCACAAAGGACATTTTTATTTCTTCAATCTCAACAAATGCCCTTTTTCATAAAATCATCATTTTGCACGAGACATTATTTCACCAATGTTTATCCAAATATGACATTATCTTCAAATATTTTATTTCATAAAATGTTTAGCACCAATACTTCTAGAATTGTAATTTTTCATAAAAATACCATATCATTGGTGAAATAATGTTTTTCATTAACATTTCTAGAAAATACACAATTGTCAAAAAATACCCTCTTTATTATTTCAAAACCTTGAAATAAGTATCCCTTCCTTATTTTTAACAAAAATAATATTTTTCAACATTTTTATTCCATAAAAGTGTTTATTGTTATCTACAAAACAATTATACAATTAAATTAAATACACCTACTCAAATAGTCTAAATACAATACAACAATGCAAAAATGACATTATTACACTAAGAGTAAGGTTTACCCACCTCTAATGGCTTCAATGGTGGTGTTGGTGTAGACGGAGCGACCCCCACCTCCTAAGGTGGCCTCAAAAGGTACAAATGCATCCTCCAAAGCGCCAAGCTAAGAGCTCCCTTCAACTCTATTAAAACCCACCTTTCTCTTCTCCAAAATCCTCCAATACTCTTCCCAAAATTCAAAGATCTTTTTTGTCCATGGTAGAAATGGGTATTTTTGGTTCAAATATGGTGGAACACACTCTAAAAATGGTGGTTTATGGTTGGTGTAGGGTGGAGGAGTGGTGTCTTGGTGGTGGCTGGTGGTGGAAGACCACCCACCCCTCTCTATCTCTCTCACTCTCTCTCTCATTCTTCCATCATCTCCCAACACAAATAAAGTCGAAATAACCCAAACACCACATTATAAAACACCCCTTAAGCCCAAAAATCCCATTTTACCCTTGTCGATATGATATAGGCACGACAACACATAAAATCAACGTTCCAAATTATGACAGCACACAAGGGCAATCTGATCTTAAAACTCGACCAACGTCGTTCGTTATATGGATCGCGTGACGCTTTGCATGATCTGCTACTGTAAACCAGTAGCATGTCGTTAGAAGCCCTGCTTTTAACGACCTTTCTAACAACCCATCTCACGACGTGTGTACTATCATTCGAACGACCTCCTATGACATTTGAACAACCCTCTTTCTTTTCCTTTTTATTTTATCTAATTTTTACCTATAATTCTTCCATATATATAATTAACTCCTCCTCAATTGTAACAAATATATAATTTAATTAGTTTATTGGGTTAGGATATTACACCTCAATATTTTGTTCAGATCTTTACTTAGAAATTTTATGTTGTACTAACTTTTTCATTCCTTACTTGACTTACAGTTCTTGGTGGATTTTTCAGTATTGTAGATAGAAGGACCGACCAGGACAAAGCCAACATTGAACTTAATAAATCCTTGGCTAAGTTTAACAATTCTTTGAAGGATACCAAGAAGGCCTATGGTGTCGAGAAAAAGGCTAAACAGCTGGAGCTAACCAAGCCGAGATCCGTAATTGAGCAGTTAGTGAAAGCTTCCAAAGTGTCTTCTCAAACCTTATTTGAGGCCCTAACATCCATGTACAAGGCTCATGGACAAGGGTGGGGCAAAATCTTCCACCAACCCAAGAAATATGTGAACTGCATCCATAAGTATAATTTCGAGAAAGGTTGGGATGGGGCATTGGCCAAGGTAGTACTCCTTTACGAGTATGAACTCTTCAATGAGCATAATCTAGGTTCACCTCTAAACCTTGATGAAGATGAGGGTAAAGTTATTGAGGTTTTACGAGGATAAGGAAAGCATCGATCAAGCAAAGGAGGCCGCAGATCAAAGCGAGTATGAAGTGAATCTTGATCATGCACCATAAAGAAAGAAGGTCATGCTAGTTAGATTAGTTTAGGACTTCTTGTACTTTGTTTTAATTGTGTTTAGTCATTTTCTTTGCAGGGGATTGACCACTTTTGTACTTTAATGAAGAGATTCATTATTTTGGCTTTATTTGTGACTTGTTTAATGATTTCATATTACTCATGTATGCTTGCTCTGCTAATTTTTATAATATCTTTTTATTTTTTATCTTTATTCTAATAACAACTTAGTACTGGTGCTAATATCTTAGATAAGCGAAGACTTGGACCTCGTTCGTGGTCGGGATGCCCCCGGCCGATCACGTGAGGCATTTTTGTCTCTTCGACAAGCACTTCAGAAAATGACAAGTTCTTACAGCAAGCAGACCCATTTGGTGGCCTCCCTCCAAGCCGAGATCAAGTACATTGGAGATATTGAAGGTATGTTTCAAGATAAAAATATTTCTATAAGAAAGAAGCTTGATAGAGCCTACAAACCATTAATGAGGATCAATCGACCAAGCGATGATGATAGCTACCTTTGTCCCGTCACATATAAGGGAGACCTCTTTCTCCACGCCCTGGCCCTCAGACATGACACATCTATTTTGCACAAAATTGAGCGGCTTCAAATTTTATGCACACGTTCTCGGCTTGGAGAGATAGAAGATCATAGGATTAACTGTTACATCCATGGCCTACAGGGGTATATTCAGCTAGACCGGACTTTGCGTGATATTTCCACCTTTGCAAAGGAAGTGGAGTATGCCATGAAGGTAGATTCATATTATCAGACAACTCCCCCTACTCGTTCGCGCACTACTACTTCTTCCCCACATACTCCCTTCAATACTCCTACTTTTGCTACTATAACAACGTCACCAACCACTACTACCTCTCCTCCCTTATCTTCCTATCCGGTGGCATTCAAATGTTACAATGTGGGGTAGTAGGTCACAGTGCTTTAGAGTCTTCCTTGCCACGTCGCCATGCTTTACTTACTCCAGGAGGCCTCGAGTACCTAGACAATACCGATGATCCCGCACCCCAACATTCTCTCATCACCATTCTAGAAGGTCATATCGATGGCATTTTCCTTTAAATTTGAGGACAAACTATTTTTCATGGAGGGGAGAATGATGTAAAGGAGAGGACACTTTTATCATTTTTAAGCATTTGTGGCATTTTTGTTATTTTCCTTATTCTTATGTATTTTATTTTAGTTGTTATTTTCTTGGTATTATAGGAAAAAGTAATAAAGGCTAATAAGGGCATAATTATAATTATGATCATTTATTGAAGTCCAAGTTACTTCCACCTATAAATATCTCTTTTGTAGCCTCATTTGGGTCATTCTACCATTTTGAGATTTAATAAAGAGATTTGAGACAAGAGTTTTCTTCTTCTTATTTTCCATTTGACGCTCATTTACATCAATTACCATGCATCATATATTTCCCCTAAATATGGTATCTAAAAAATAGACAAGAGATTCACTGAAAATAAATAAGGGGCGAAGGAAATAAACAAATCCAAAACAAAGAATAAGCGTGTGTGGGGTGTTTGTGTGTGTGTGTGTGAGTGAGAGAGAGAGAGAGTTGGGTTTGTGAGAAATTAAAAGAGATTCTTGAAAACAAACTAAACTTAGATGAATCATAAATTTGGAAAAAAAATATTATCTAGCACACATTATTGTATATATTATCCATATATATTACTCATATATACTTCATACTTGTGACTCATATTGGCATTTTATCTAGCACACATTATCGTTTCGTCATAATGACCAATATCTCGATAAATGCATACATCGTATTTTCTAAATATTATTTTGAGAACATTCCTATGGATGACCTCACTTTATCTTTTCCATGATATGAGTCGGGAGATTTCGATCTCCATTTATATATACATGCACACACACATCATGGAGAAATTAAGGAAAATAGTAACACAAGCCCATGAGAGACCGAAAGGGAGGGATGAGTGACTAACACCTTTCCATTCCATAATTTAGACCCCAAACCACAGAACTATTGATTTCGTAAGCATCTGTTTATATTTGATGCCATTCTCTCGAGGCGACGACTTGTTCTTTTTCCTGTTTTGTTCAAAATAGGTTATCGAATCCATCTCTTTACATCACCCCACACCGATGACGTCCGGAGCGTTCTAGAGGAAGATGGGGCGAGACCTTCTCCCCCAGAAAGGGAGATATAGGGATGGTCACACCCATTATTCTTATTTTATGTTTAAACTCAACAAAAACTTCTCTAAACTTATTTATACATTTAACATCAAAATACTACAAGTTTATATGCATGAGAAGATGGATTTTAAACCCCAAAATCCTACTACATGGTTTAAACATATTTATCATCATGGAAAGTCATTATACTTGCAAAAATACATTTTTAAGGCACAAAGGACATTTTTATTTCTTCAATCTCAACAAATGTCCTTTTTCATAAAATCATCATTTTGCACGAGACATTATTTCACCAATGTTTATCCAAATATGACATTAGCTTCAATTATACCATTATTACACGATAGTTATTTTCTACACAACAATTATACCATTAAACTAAATACACCTACTCAAATAGTCTAAATACAATACTACAATGCAAAAATGACATTATTACACTAAGAGTAAGGTTTACCCACCTCTAATAGCTTTAATGGTGGTGTTAGTGTATGAGGAGCAACCCCCACCTCCTAAGGTGGCCTCAAGGGGGTACCAATGCATCCTCCAAAGCTCCAAGCTAAAAAATCCCTTCAACTCTATTAAAACCCACCTTTTTCTTCTCCAAAATCCTCCAATACTCTTCCCAAAATTTAAAGCTCTTTTTTGTCCATGGTAGAAATGGGTATTTTTGGTTCAAATATGGTGGAACACACTCTAAAAATGGTGGTTTATGGTTGGTGAAGGGTGGAGGAGTGGTGTCTTGGTGGTGGGTGGTGGTGGAAGACCACCCACCCCTCTCTATCTCTCTCACTCTCTCTCTCATTCTTCCATCTTCTCCCAACGCAAATAAAGTCGAAATAACCCAAACACCACATTATAAAACACCCCTTAAGCCCAAAAATCCCATTTTACCCTTGTCGATATGATCTAGGCACGACAACACATAAAATCAACGTTCCAAATTATGACAGCACACAAGGGAAATCTGATCTAAAAACTCGACCAACGTCATTCGTTATATGGATCGCGTGACGCTTTGCATGATCTGCTACTGTAAACCAGTAGCATGTCGTTAGAAGCACTGCTTTTAACGACCTTTCTAACAACCCATCTCGCGACGTGTGTACTATCGTTCGAACGACCTCCTATGCCATTTGAACAACCCTCTTTCTTTTCCTTCTTATTCTATCTAATTTTTACCCATAATTCTTCCATATATATAATTAACTCCTCCTCAGTTATAACCAATATATAATTTAATTAATATATAGTAAAGATATTATGTTTAAAATAGTAAAAAATTGTCTGCGCTAATGGTATGAAAAAAATACAACTCAATGCCACGTTGTGTTTTTTTTATCGTGATCGTGTTTGTTAAAACCGGTGCCATCTCAGCTGCCACCTCTAATGGCTCAATAGATTAATAATGTCTTTGGCTGATATAATTTTTTTTTCATAGAAAATAATTATTTTGATTCATGTTTTGCTTTTGTAGTACATTAATTGTGAATATTTCATATAAGAACAACACTCAGTCACATAACAAATGCTCTATCTCAAACTTCATTTTTAGTGAAAAATATTTCTTATTCACCCACCACAGAATTGATTTCCATGAAAAATAGAAAAAGTAAGGCCACAAACTCATATATTTTTGCAGAAAGTACTCTTAGGTCATTCACAAATAAATTTTAAAAACTAAAGGAATTTTGATAAATTTTAAACACTTATTTCCACTAATTCTCATATTGTAGAAGTCCATGCTAGTGGCATAATAAGTGGACCTAATAGTAAATTGTCCTTAAATGCTTAAAAATTATTACCAAGGGACCTAATCGTAGATTGCCCTATATTTTTTTCACTCATTTTTCAACTTCTTATCAAAATGAACTATTTTTCAAGCATTTTCCATATTTGCAATCAAACACACCCAAAATGTAATTTGTCTGCATGATCACATAAGCAAATGAAAATGGTTATTAAAGTTTTTACATTTCTTATGCAAATGTATTATCAACTTTTTTTTATGAAAATGGATTGGGTGTAGAAGTTTAATAGTTCAGGGGCTTTTGATGTAATTTACCCTAAAAAAGATTTTTTTTTAACACCAAATAACTTATGCAGTTCATCAAATCAACCTGCATATAAATGTCAAAATGAGAAAATAAAAAATCAGTATAATTAAAACTACCAAAAATGAGAAAGTTACCCCAAAATAGGACCTGCTACATTTATCTCTTGTTCACATTTTAAGAAATTAGTAAATCAAACGATAGATAACCGATTATAATTAAATAAAAATATATACTTCAATAATTAAACATAAACTCCACTGGCTGTTAATGTGAGTTTTGAAGATAAAATAAAAAAATATGATTATCCAAATCATGCGAGAAGTATGAACACCTCTAAAGCTTTACAATTTTCTTTATTAACACTCTGTTTTGAAGTCAAGTCCTTCATTTTGGTTATACTTATCTAATATATGTGAACAAACTTAATATTTTTTAATGCTTACTTTCTCTCAATATGTGTTCTTAACGCGACTTGAAAAGTGTGTCTCTAATGCGTGTGATTACGGCTCAAGTGCAAGCCAGTTGCTCAAGTAATAATCCCATAAACCGGTTGTCGAACTCTGGGATTAAGACATAAGACGTGATGTGGAGTAGGAAAGACAATTAACCTTTCTGTTGACTTAGAAAAAGAAGTAAAAAATTATTGTTTGTAACATTCCTATCAACTAATGCAATCTAATTAAACTAGTAAATGATCTACGCATGAGAGAATAACTAACTGAGTTTAAATCGATGTTAGAAAATGGAGTTAGGGTACACTCCCCCGAACTGTCAGTAATTACTTAGAATATAAAAGCTTCAAAAACCTAATTCTCAATTCAAAGAATCATCAACTACTCTAAAAGTATTTGACATATGCAGATTTTACTCCTCACAATATCAAATCAAAAATTATATTTGATGAGAATGACAAATTATTGAAGATCGTATTGCATCCTTTAACATTACGGTTACCTAGGGCAAACGGAATTAAAAGACCTACAATATTTATTCTGGTAATAAATCAAGCCTTTGAATTCTTAATTAAATTTTATTCGCTTTTAAATTCATTCGTAACACCTGGGTTGCGTTCATGTACCCCAACCTGCTAATATCTTAGCCGGACATGGTTACGTGGGTAATAAACCAAATTCTAATGTTGCATGTGATTGAAATCATGATGAACCTATATATAAGCATGCTTGGAGTTATGAAAATGCCATAAAATAAATAAAATATGCAAAGAAAAAGATCATGTATATATAAAGTAGATGGAACAAACTTAATATATTAAATCTTGAACACAATCCACAAAAGCGTAATCTTAATGCCGGAATTCAAAACTTTGGTGTTTTCCTCCTTCTCCCTCTATTCCTAGGTTAAAACTTAGTCTAATATCAAACTACAACATTACATGGTCGTTTTTGCAAGAGTCCTAACTAAATACAACTTCTAAGAAAAATTAGCAACTAAAAGGAAATCCGCGCAATAAGTGAGTCGAACCGGTTCAGGTGCATAGGCAAACCAGTTTGTGTAATACCCCATACTTTTATGGATATTTAAATTACATAAGTGATGTAATTTAATAAATTGAGGATTTCAAGTGAAAGAGAATTTGAGGTGTGGACTAAATATTAATTTGCGAGTTTTGGATTAATATTAATGTGTGTTACGTTTACTTACGTGAATAAGTAAATAAAGTTGAATCATTTTTATATCTGGTCACGGTTGGGCAAAGGGACAAGGAACAATATTTTATTCGGAGAAGTACGTATGAAGTCGTATTGGATTTAAATAGGTTAATTTCCGATAAGTGACTCAGATGGGAATTTCGAGGGCCCGGTTGGGTTCGGAAGGGCCGAGATATTTAGAATAGAGTACCCGGGGGGTAGTGTTTGGGTTTCGAGGACTTTTTGGACTAGTAGGGACTCGCATTTGTGTATACGAGTCAATTTTGGGTTTAATAAGGGATAACCCTTATTTCTTTCTTTCGATAATTTCGTTTTTTTCTAGTTTCGATAAATTATGGTTTTTTTTTGGTTTCTTCTATTTTTTCTGTTTTTTTTTTGTTTTAATAAATTCTTGGTTTTTCTGGTTTCTAGTTTTGGTAAACAGCACTAAAAGCCCCAAAAAGCCAAAAACAAAACCATCCAACTTTTTTAAATATTATAACCAAAACCCAAACCAATTTTTTTCTGGTTTCGGTAAATTCGGTATGGTAATTTTAGTAAATTTGGTATGGTACGGTAATTTCGGTACGTTTTTTTTCTGATTTCGATAAATTCGGTACGGGACGGTAATTTCGGTACGTTTTTTTTTTGTTTCGGTAAATTCGGTATGGTAATTTTGGTAAATCGGTTTTTTAAATATTAAAATCAAAACCATCTAACTTTTTTGCGACAATTTCGATTTTGGTGAAACCGGTTTCTGGTATTTTAATCTATGAAACCACAACCATTTTTTTTCGGACCAAAATGGTACGGTACAGTACGGTAAAAACCCGTACCGCTTCCACCCCTATATTTGGGTATTTAGAAGCTCGGTGAGATGCTAGTTAGGCTGGGTAGCGTAACTAGGATGTTTAAAATACATGCGTTAGGTGTGCACTGTTAGATGAGAGGTGAGGGGTAATCTCATGTGAGTGCGACACCAATTTAAATATGAAGAATATCATATTTTTAATATTAAAGTATTTTAAACACTTGCTAATTTTTTTTATAACTCGGGCTCTGACCCGTACCTATTTTTCCATTTTCTCCTTATTTATTATACTTTTTAGGTATCCAGACACAGGGACGCCAGGGATGACTATTTCTTTCGAGTCAAATGTTGCTGCCGCAGCTGTGGATGTGGGCAGGATATTGTATAGACACTTCCATCCTTGTGATCTAGATAGGAGGTATTGTAATTTATATTCGGTCATGTTACCTAACTGATGTCATTTGTTTTAATTCCAATATTTCTATATATGAACATTCAATATGGTTGTATAATGTTTTATCGAGAATTATGAGTTATTTATTTAATCATTTCAATTGTCATATTAATGATATGGATGAATTTTAATACGTTTAGGTTAAAAAGATTAGAAAGTTTAAAATTTGACACCAGGACTAATAGGTTATTAGTAATTAATTGGTTTTCGACAAACTCCTGTTTTAATTTCATATAGGACTGATCACCTAGTATTTTACTAGGCGGGGAGTCACAGTTTGGGGTTCGATTCTAGAAAACTCTTTGCATTTTCTTGCTTCTTCTTATTTTTCTTTGAATTTCTTTCTCAACTTTGAATGCTCATACTTTCTTCATCATAACTCAAAATTGGACGTCGTTTCTTCCAGTATTCCTATGACTTCAAGCTCTTCAATTTTCTAGTTGGCTCTTCTTTCAGACTAAGACTTAAAATTACTAAAACTCCCTTTGATCTCCTTTCTTTGGGTTATTTCACTGTTTCGATTTCTCTCTCACACTAACTTGCATGAAATACCTGTAAAACACATGAGAGATACATAAAACACAAAACAATCGCTAAGGAGGGTTAGTAACATAAATATGAGATACATCCAAGTTAATTACAATGCATGAGATCATAAAAGGATTGAAATTAAGAGAATAAATATGAAACATTTACGCCTTATCAAATCCCCTAACTTAGAATGTTTCGCGTTCCGAGAAATGTAAAAGAATAAGAGTACGAGTTAAGGAAATACGTAAAAAAAGTTATTGGGATAGAATACCTCTTTCGCGGACAAACGATTGCATTTAGTGTATGCAACTATCCATTAAACCCCTAGGTTACCCTAACAGGACGAGTGATGTTTCGTGAGGGTTTGCAGTGAATATACTCACAAAATTCAATTTTTGACACAAAGAAAAATCAAAATAATTAAAAATTATACAATTTAATTTCCCCAAAAATAGTCACCGTAAATTTATATTTAATAGTCTTAATTTGTAGTGTGTGTGTGCGAAGCCGAAAATTAAACCGCTAACTTCCACCGATTGGTCTTTACGTTAGTTTCCAAAAATTTGGTTTGATTCAATTTCTCACGGATGCTCTCACAAACGAATCACTCGGAATATGACTATTTTCTCTCGGTGTGCGTGATTTATAAGAGTAAATATAATGAAACACGAATTCATGCACACAAATTTTAAAGACAAACTTTATTCAGGTGAAAAGATCTCATCATCGAAATACGATTGTTGGGAAATGGAAAACATCGCCTCTTATTCACCCCAATTAATCTCTCTTATTATCATTTCGTGTCTTAGGCTCTTAACTGGGTAATTAATTTTGTTATTCGGACTCGGTTCAGACTTTTTCGGGTTATAAGGTGTATAGGGTAAATAGTGGGAATGGCTTGGAAATTTGGATTTGAATTTTTTTCTTACGATGTCTATTAGTGCCTTTTCGGGCTTTTGCTCATTTTCTCTTCTTTTTCTTCTTTTTCTGTTTTTTTTTCTTTCTATTATCTTTTTTTTCTTTCTATTTTTGTTGAGCATTATTATATTTTTCTTGCCCCTTTTTTGTGCACCATTTGGACTTAATTAATGAATTTTTCGATTTTCAAAACTCCGGGCTTCATAGGTTTTATTCGGATTAATTAAACGAATTGCAAATTTTATTCGGCTCAATTGGTCTTGCAAAAAGGGATAATTTTTCATTACTTTTTATGGCTAATATTTTTGGGTAAACAAATGATGGCATAACTTCATTTATCCGAATTACTCATTATTTTACCATATACATCTCGAGAATATATTTAATTTAAAGATATTTTTAATGCATTTTTCAGACAAGCTTTCACTCCTTTCTCGTAACCGAGCAAAACGATGGAGTAGAGATCTTTAACGACTTTTTTAAACGCTAAAATGAACGGTGAGTTAACAACTAACTAGGATTGATTTAATTACTCGCAAAAGATGATAGGCTCGAAATATCACCGGGTTAATTAATCTCCACACTTATTCACAAAGTCGTCAATTTTCTCTAAATTTTCATCTTTGGTAAATTTCGGTTAATGCATTTGATTTTTACAATTTGAGACTTCAAACAAAATTTTTGTGATTTTTTTTAAAAAATTTAAATTTGAATTTTTATTAATTTTGTAGGAATTTTTTTTGAGTGTTTTTCGAATTTTTCAATTTTTTCTAATTTTTTTGGGGCGTTTTAAAAGTTTGTGTAGTTTCAGAAATACGCATTTGCCCCCCTAACTTAGACTTTTGCATTGTTCTCAATCAAAAGGACCAAAATCTAAATAAGAAAAGATAATAAGCGCGATAAGGAAAATAAACAAATATTCAAAATGTAAGATTTTTCTTTAAAACCACCAAATACATACAAGGAGGAAAGATATAGCAGTACATAGTTCTTTCAAAAAATCAGCACATGTAATATGAAGAATGTGGAGACAATGATTATGCAACACAAATAAATATGAGAGAAGTAGTGACCAAGAAAGAACAAATAAAACATCAATCACACAACAACGGATGTACGTGGTTCAGCAAAGAGGTGCCTACGTCCACGGTGGTGCAGTCAGTATTATTTCTCAATATTCTCGAGAATGAGTACAGAGAATACCACTTGTCCTTTGCCCCGGACCTAGGGTTTAATTTATATACGTGTAGGTTAGTTAATGAAGATGATGGGTTCCTCCATATTAGCCATCTCCCCTATAACTTCCCTTCATGGGATCGTGCTTCCCTATAACTTCCCTTTATGGGATCGTGGGGAAATTGGATCAATACAAGAGATGAGAGGCCTGGACTTTGGGCCTCTAGGGCTGGGCTACTCGTTCAGGCCTGTAGCACTAAATTTCGGGTACCCACAATTTCCCCTAGATTTGTTGTGCCATGCATGTGGGCCCAACAGATTTAAATGATTAGCCATAATGGCCGTGTCGCAATTCCTCGGGAGCTGTAGAGTCGATTTCTGGCGGCAGCCGCTTCGCTTACTGTGCGATATGATTAGATATGAAGGTTTGTTGGAATAAGGCTCATTTCTTTTCGTCGTTTCATCTTTTCCAGCAATCTTCTATCTTCTGAGAACTCTTGCGCTTCATACCTTCTGCTTTCGATCTCCACTCTTGTTGCTTCTTCGTCATTTGACCTGATCTTCTGCCTTGTAAGTTTCTCGTGCCCTTTGCATTTTCTCTTTAGTTTGTAGCTTTTCTTGTATTTCCCAATGGCGAAGATTGGAAATAGGTCAATCTCGGAATTTAGAAAATTCTACAACATTCCTGAGTGGGTAGAGATTGAGTGTTGTGCCTCGCCTCCTAGGAACGTTAGGGATATAGAGGATGCCCACTGGATTCATGTTTTTTTTCTCTCCCGGGGGGGGATTACTTTCCCCCCTAATGATCTGTTTCTGCATTTCTTTAGCTATTTTAGTATTGTACCAACACAATATTCGCCCAATGTATGAAAAATAGTGAACGGCGTGCATAGGATAAATCAACTGTATGGCACAAGGTTAGGGCTCGCCGAGGTCTGCTTTTGTTACTCCTTCTCTCGAACTAGTTCAGGTGTCCTGTACCTCAAAGCTAGGAGCCCTGATAGGGTATTGGTAGTAAATCTACCTGATTCCCATAAGGACAACTGACATGAAGGGTTTCTTGTTAGGAATTGGCAGTTCTCTCCCCAATCTAAAGGGTCGAGGTCTGAGAGGTTCACTGTTCCCTTTTATGGGGAAGAATATATAGGTAGATATCATACTATTGTTTCAATCTCTACTGATTTATGACTTTTCTAACTCCTCTTTGTTTTTTCTTCTATAGCGAGGTCGAAGAACTTAGAGCCTTCCCTCACCGAGGTCCGAATTTCTGAGTTGGTTAAAGATTGGAACATCAGAGAGCCTTTGGGTGACGATGAACATCCCAGATCTGCCGCTTTCTTGTTAGAGTATAATAACGTAGGCTCTAGCCTCATAGCACGGCCTGTGGACAGTGTACCAGAGTTTGATTCTTTGGGAAAGACTACTGCTGAGCCGATACCGTTGGACGAAGAAGAGAGGAGCTCTGAAAGTGGGCCTGCAGGTAATCTCGGTGAAGGGAGCTCTGATAGTATCAGTTCTTCTGATTTTGAGGAGGCTTCTAAGGCTCTAGGATCGTCGAGTACTTCCAGCAGCTCTGGTGAAATTATGCCTCCAAGGAAGAACCTGATCAGAGATGATGATGATGATGACCATGTGCTCCTTGCTCAAAGGTCAAAGAAACAGAAGTCTGTATCTAGATTTGTGGCAACATGTTCTTGGCCTTCCTCTCAGGAGCAAGAGAGGAAGAGGAGAGAAGAAGAGCAGGTGAAAGAGAGGGAGAGAAAGAAGGAGGAGGAGAAGAAAAAGGTGGAAGAAAGGAAAAGGGTCGAGGAGAAGAGGAAGAGAGAGAGAGAGAAGGAGGAGGAGAAGAGGCGAGCCGAGGCAAGGATGAAGGCCGGGCAGGCCTTAGTTACAGTGTTCGCTCTGCCAAAGGGAGCTTCCGTGGCAATCTCCCCTCAGCTAGCTCCGGCTCTGCTTGAGAGAGTTATCCTCCCGGCTGATCTCCAACGGGCAATAGGTTCGGAGCATCTGGTCCTTCAGGCTAGTCAGAGGCTTGCTCTGGTAAGGTTTCTTTTCCTCTCATGTTTTGCTGACTTCCCTTGGTTTCCTCTTCTTATATCTTTTTCTTTTTCGTAGTTCGTTACCGACTTCGCTGTGCTATATCGCTCACGCGACGAGCTGGTGAAGAAGAATGGTGAACTGGAGCAAGAAAACTCTGCTCTGAAGCTGAAGGGTAATGAGCTCGAGGCTAGTTTTAAGGCTGTCGATGCTGCTCGAATCTCGTTTGATTTGGCCCTTTCCACTGCGAATAAGGAGAGAAGTGCGGCGATCTCGGAACTAAAAGAGCTGAGGCAGGCCAACGACCTAGTTTTCTCGAGCAAACTAGCTTTGCTGGAGGAGAAAAGGGTTATCTCTGAAGAGCTGGAGAAGGAGTCCGAGGCTGTTACTGCCAAGGAAGATTCTTATAATTCCGGCTGGGCTACTGCATATGAGGACGCTGAAGTTCAGATAGGCTACATCAGCCGTCTGAACTTCAAGAAAGGGTGGAATAAGGCTCTCGTGGCTGCCGGGGTGGACGTTGCATCCCCACTCTTTATCGAGCACGATCCAGGGCCGAGGCCAGTCGTAGATGAGGGCCCTACCCCAACTGCTGAAGGCACTGATCCTGTTTCTCAGGCGACTCCTGCTGACGCCCCTTTGGTTGAGAGGACAGAGGACACCCCTGTAGAGGGCAATGCCCCCACTGATGCTGATAAGGACAAGGGGCCACCCGAGGTTGCTAATTGATAGGGCTGCTTTGTAATTTTTTTCTTTTTCAATGTGATGTAACCTCATTCCTTATTAATGAAAAGACTTCATTTTTGTTTATGTTGATCTCTTTCTCTTCTTCTTCTTTTACTTGTAGTTGGTTGATGTTGATGACTATATTCCTGTTACCTCCCAATTGGGTAGGACTCTTGGTCCTAATGCAAGCCCTGCTGTTCGCCAGGCCTTTGCTAGACTTTGCAGGTTTGCTAAGTCAAGGAACTAAAAATATAAGGATCAGTCCGAGCTGGTGGCCAAGCTGAAGGACAGGCTCCAGGAGATGGAAGAAATCGGTGCCTCAGTACAAGAAGAAGTCAGTGCACTGAGAGCAAGGTTGCTGGAGGCCACAGAGATTAACCAGGTTGGGGAGTTCCTGCAGCAGGAGAATGAAGACTTGAGGAGGGAGGTCTTAAAGCTTAAGGAGCATTCGCCGAGCACCGTTTCGGCAGTCCTGCAAGGCTCTTCTTCATCACGAGCTTCTCGGCCTCCCCTCCCGCGTGCTAGCAGGAGTGCCAGGGGTAGGAACAGGGAAGCCGAGGAATAGCGTAAGAGGGAGATGGAGGAGCTGCGCGACGATGTTCAGCGAGCTTATGTAACTGTTGCTGGGCTCCAGAGGGACGTTACCCGACTACGACGTTTGTTCAAGAAGGTTCCTCGACAAGTGTGGTCTGATGGCTACGATCAAGGTTGGCTGGATACTCCAACAAGACTATCAGAGTACGAGGAACTTTCCTTTATCAGAGGGTGGTTGAGTGCCCTGAAAGAGCTGCAGGTCCCGAGGAACTCGGTGTTGTGGTATCGACACGAGATGTCCTCCTCCACTCTGATGCCCAATCCATTCAGGAGGGATGATCGATGGATCCCCATTGATGCTATTCCCCGGCAACTATTGGAGTTGGACGCAAATGAGGTCATGGAAGAGCTAGCCCCCGCTCCTGATGATGGAAGAAGAGCTAAAGTAGTTGATTATCTTGTTCGGAGGCTTCCACCTCCTTGAGATTTTGTTATTTTTTTCCTTTTGATAATGTAAATGCTTTGGGCGAGCTTCGCCGACTAAACATGCATTATCATTGTTTGTAAATATAAAGGATTAATGAAAAGTTCGCGTTTTGGGCAATTTTTCCGACTAAACGTGTTCATCCAATCTTTTAATATTTTTGCTACTTCATAATCTTTTTTTATTTTGTCATGCGAGTGTCCTCCCAGTCCAGTATAATGCAAGAATACCATTGTGCCCTCACTTTACCTTTTAGGTTGTGTCGTCACACTCTCTTAGGCCTAAGTAGGGCAATTAGCGAGGACACACCTGATATTGGATGTCCTCATCCGATCAGGATTTTGTTTAACCAAAGTAGGTTTGATGCCTAAGGATACTCTGTAGGGATTCATATATTGCCAGGGGCAATGCTAAGAGGTATGTCGTGCTTCATGACGATGACTTGAGGAGGGGTGTTCCCCTGCTATGTCGACCATTATGCCTGTGATTTGGAAGGGATGTGTAATAAAATATAACTGTTACTAATTACAGAGTGATCAACTGAGAGATTTTCATTAGTGAAATGGGAAATGAACTATCCTTTCACGTAACGAATACAATAAAAGATTTAATAATAGAATTCCTAAAAATAGAATTTCTTGAGATTAGCTGCGTTCCATGCTCGTGGTATCTCCCTGCCCTCCATCGTTTCCAAGTGATAGGCACCTTATAGGTCGTCTATAATTATCTTATAAGCTCGTTCCCAGTTTGGGCCTAGTTTACCGTCGGATGGCTTCACTGTGTTTCCCAGGACCTTTCTTAGAACATAGTCCCCAACTTTGAATTTCCTCGGATTGACCCTTTTGCTGTAGTGCTTCGCGAGCTGTTGCTGATAGCTCGCTAGTTTTACTAGGGCAAGTTCCCTGCGCTCGTCGGCCAGGTCGAGTTCAGCGAGCAAAGCCTCATCATTCTGGCCTTGTTCGACAAGGTCGGATCTCATTGTTGGCAATCTCGCTTCTAGTGGGATGATCGCCTCCATACCATATGTTAGTGAGAATGGCGTTTCTCCTGTTTCTCGCTTAGGAGTCGTTCTGTATGCCCATAGGATATGCGGTAGCTCGGTTTCCCATGCGCCTTTGGCTTGCTCTAACCGCTTCTTCAATCTAGCGATCACTATTTTATTGGAAGCTTCAGCTTTTCCATTGCTTTGAGGGTAGGCCACCGAGCTGACGTGGTGCCTGATCCCGTGTTCGTTGCAGAAGTCCTGAAAAGGGCCACTCTCGAACTGTGTTCCATTATCAGTGATGATGGTTCTGGGGATTCCGAATCGAGTGATTATATTCCTCCATACGAACCTTATCATGTCAGCATCTCGGATGTTCGCCAGTGGTTCTGCCTCGATCCACTTGGTAAAGTAGTCAGTTGCAACCAACATATATTTACGATTGCCTGCAGCGGTGGGCAGTGGCCCCACGATGTCCATTCCCCATTGGGCAAAAGGCCAGGGGCTGGTCAGGGATTTTAATTCGCTAGCGGGCTGGTGGACCATAGGAGCGTGAAGTTGGCATTTCAGGCATTTGCGAACATATACTGCGGAGTCCTTTTGCATGTATGGCCACCAATAGCCTTCCTTCATTGCTCAGAAGGCTAGAGACCTTCCTCCGACATGACTTCCATAGATTCCTTCGTGAAGCTCGTGAAGCACTGCCTTGACATCGCTTGGGTGGACGCATCTAAGGTAGGGGCCGGAGAAAGATCTTTTATACAAGTCGCCTCCTGTGGATAAGTGAAAGTGAGCAGCTTTGACACTTATCTGGTGGGCAGTTATCTTGTCCTCTGGAAGCGTTCCGTTCTTTAAATAGTCCTTTAAGGGATCTATCTAGCTGGGGGCTGATTCCAATTGGAGTATTGGTTCCGCGTTTGGCAGCTCACAGTTGGGGTAAATGCTTGGGCCACTGAGGAAATCGATAGGGATAACCCTTTTAAGGCTAAAATCAACTGCCGAACTCAGGGCTGCTAGCGCATCGGCGTGGCTGTTTTGCCCCTGGGAAACTGCTGGATGTTGATCTCTTCAAAGCTTGTCATCAAGTTTTTCACTAAGGAGAGGTAGGCTTCCATTCTTTCATCCTTTGCATTATAGTCTCCACTTATCTGGTTGGAAACTAGTTGCGAATCGCCGAATACCTGCAAACGCTTTGCCCCCAGAGTTTGCGCTTTTTGGAGACCTGCTATTAGGGCTTCGTATTCTGCTTCATTGTTGGAGGCTGCAAATCCCAGCATGATTCCTTACTCAAGGACTGTGTTTTCTGGAGTGATGAGAACAATTCCTACCCCTGCCCCCTTTGAGTTGGAGGCTCCATCAACAAATAGTTTCCAGCTTTCCACTGTAGCTTGGTTGTTTTGCTCTTTTGGCTTAGGCTGGTCAGAGGATTCTTCGCCTGTGAATTCAGCTATGAAATCAGCGAGGATTTGACCCTTGATAGCTATCCCTGGTTGAAATTAGATGTTAAACCGGTTGAGCTCGACTGACCATTTAGACAGTCTGCCTGACAAATCTGCCTTCCTTAGGACAGCCTTGAGGGGGTGTGATGTAAGGACGATGATTGTATGAGCTTCGAAGTAATGCTTCAGTTTCCTCGAGGCTATTACTAGGGCGAATGCGAGCTTTTCCAATGGTAGGTAGCGCTGCTCGGCATCTAATAAGGTTTTGCTCGCGTAATAGACTGGATGTTGGATTCCTATAACTTCACACATTAGCGCCGAGCTGACAGTATGACTGGATACAGAGAGGTAGAGGTACAAAGAGTCCATTTGCTGTGGTATGACAAGCAGTGGTGGAGAGCTTAGGTAGGACTTGAGCTCGTCCAATGCTCGCGAGCAATCTGGGCTCCACTCTACTATTTTGCTACCCTTTAAGAGTTGGAAGAAAGGCTTTCATCTCTCGGAGGATTTAGAAATGAAATGATTTAGAGCAGCGAGCATTCCAGTGAGCTTCTGTACATCCCGGATTGTGCGAGGAGGTTGCACTATGTTGATTGCATCGATCTGGTCCGGATTAGCCTCTATGCCTCGCTTGCTAACTAAATACCCAAGAAACTTCCCTGACTGGACACCGAAGGAACACTTGCTCGCATTAAGTTTCATCCGGTACTTCCAGAGGATTTCGAAGGTACTTGACAGGTCCTAGAGGTGATTCTCCTTCTCCTTTCTCTTGACGAGCATGTCGTCGATGTAGACCTCCATTGTGTCTCCCATTTGATTCTTGAACATTTTAGTAACTAGTCGCTGATAGGTTGCCCCTGCATTTTTTAGCCCAAAAGGCATGACCTTGTAATAATATAAACCAACCGTCGTGATAAACGCCGTTTTGTCCTGATCTAGGGCATACAAGGGAATTTGGTGATATCTTGAGTACGCGTCCAGGAAACTCACTCGTTCGTGATCTGCGGTGGCATCTACTAGTTGGTCTATTTTTGGAAGAGGGAAGGTATCCTTGGGGCAGGCTTTGTTTAGGTCAGTGAAGTCTATGCAAACTCTCCACTTTCCGTTGCTTTTTGGAACTACCACTGGGTTGGATAACCATTTGGGGAATTGCACTTCCCGTATGGATCCTGCAACCAGCAGTTTTTCGACTTCTTTTTCTATTGCTCTGGCCTTCTCGGGAGCAGTTTGCCGTGCCTTCTGCATTATCGGCTTGAATGTGGGATCGACGTGCAACTCGTGGCAGACCATATTGGGATCGATTCCTGGCAGCTCAAAAGGTTCCCAAGCGAAAACATCTATGTTGCTTCTGAGTAAGGTTGACAACTCCTTTTGCTCTTGGTCAGTGAGTGACGCTCCAATCAGGAAGACTCTGTTGTTTCTCCTTCCCTAGCCTCCACTTCTACCAGGTCCTCGATGACACGCTCGGAGGGGAGGAGCCTGGTCTCTTCCACTCCAGGCCTTCCATATTTTAATTGCTATTTGGAAGGAATTGCAACTTCCTCCACTTTCTCGCTGGGTTGATCGCCTTTTTTCTCTGGCTTTGGTCGGATGGCCACTATGAAGCACTTCCTTGCCATCGCCTGGTAGCCGTGTAGCTCCATTACTCCTCGCTCGGTAACATATTTGAGCTTCTGATGGGAGGTCGAGGAGACTGCCTTCATCGCATGAAGCCATCCCCTGTCGAGGATGGCCTGATACGGTGAATCAATGTCGACCACCAAAAATTGGATCATCTTGGAAACATTTCCAGCGCGCACTGGAAATACTATTTTGCCCAGGGGCATGGTCATTTTTCCAGCGAAGCCGACCAGAGGGACAGTATCTCCCTTTAGGTCGGTGACGCTCAACTTCAATTTCCTAAACAGGTCGATGTACATTACTTCGGATGAGCTTCCTTGATCGACGATCAGCCTGTCGATGTCAAAGTTGGCTATCCTGAGTGTAATGACCAAGGCATCATGATGTGGGGTCCTTACTCCCACAAGGTCTTCATCCGTGAAAACAATATGCTGGTTGTAGTTGATGTCCTCTGCTCGTCGACGTTTTCCTGACAGTGATTTTGGTGGATCAATCTGAAAAGCTTGCATTACTGCTGTCAGTTTCTTTACTTCCATTCGAGCTGAGTTCCCTTGTATTTTCTTGACGTCAGATACTCCGTGGATTACTGCGAATTCGTGTCCGGCATCATCCTCCAGCACATTGTCGGGTTTCGCCTCTCTGTGGGCAGCCACTTTCTCTACTTTCTTTTCCACAAAGTCATTCAAATGTCCAAACTGGGCCAACTCCTCGAGGTGGGACTTAAGAGCCTTGCAGTGCTCGGTCTTATGCCCTCCCTCTTTGTGGAAAACGCATCTTAATGCATTGTTTCTTTTTGAGGGGTCTCCTCCCATTTTCCGGGGCCATTTGATGAACGGGTCATCCTTGATCTTCGCGAGAATTTTGTAAATTGGCTCTTTGAAGACGGTGTTGACCGCCTGGAACGATTTTGTTACGTCAGGGTTCCCTCCGTTTCGGGAGCCGTTCTTGCCCCCACTCTTTCCTCCTTTCTTCTGGTTCTCAACTTTCTCACTTCCCTTGGTAGTGAGCTTGCCTCGGCCGTTTTCTCCTACATTAAGGCGGGTGACATCTTCCACCTTTGTGTATTTCTCAATCCGGGCCATCAGGTCGTCAATGGTCATAGCTTCCTTCTTCGTCAAGGACTGGTAAAGGAGGGAAGAGCTAGGTAACCCAATTTTGAAGGATGCCACTGCCACCTCTTCCGCTCAGTCCTCGATCTCGTTGAATAAATCCCAGTACCTCTTTGCATAGTCTCAGAGTGTTTCTTGAGGCGTTTTCTTCATGGTTAACAGAGCATCCATCCTTTTAGGATGGGAACTGCTGGTGATGAATCGGGCCGTAAAGAGCTCAGCCAGGGATTTGAAATTTCTGATGGATCGGTGAGGGAGTTTTTTGAACCATCTCTGGGCCACGTCATGGAGGCTCGAGGGGAAAATACGGCACATCAGTGCATCCCAGTGATTCCAGAGGGTCATGGCCTGCCGGTACTGCCTGACATGATCAATGGGATCAGTCTTCCCGTCGTAAATCTTGAACCTTGGAATGGCAAATTTCTTGGGAGCCTCTTCCTCTTCAATATCCCTCGTGAAGGGTGACTTCATCTGGGTCTTGAGGGCTTTCCTGGCGAGTTCTCTGGTTGACTTGGTGCCGCGGTGAGCTGGATGTTGGTCCATTCTCTGCGGACCAGGTTCCGTATGTTTTCGTCGCTGCGAGCAGGGCTCTGGTAGCGGCGAGCTCTTCTTAGTTGTTCGCGGAGGTCATCGTCTGAGTTGCCACCTTCGACCCTTTGATATTCCCGCCTAGGGCTCCTTCCTCAGCTGCGAGATTTGCTCGCCTGAGGGCTAGGAGTGCGATATGGGTGTCTCCTGGTATCAGGACGTAGTTCCTTCTCCAGTCTTTCCAGTCTTCTTTTCAAGCGAGCATTCTCAGCCTCGTATCTGCGAGAAGACTCCCTCTGTTCATGGAGCCTTGTCTCGTATGCATCAATCAATCTAGATATCTGCGTGGATCTTATTGGTCCTTGACTTTCTTCTGAGGCTGGCCTTTCCAAGCGAGCCCCACGATCTGAACGTCGGACTTCAAACCTAATCCTGCGAGGAGCAGGTGGCTCTTGAATATCTCCTGCTTGAGGAGCGTTGCTGCTGTGACCAGACATCTTAGATTCTTTTCTTGGCGTGGGCTCTTCTCAGGGAAAGATGAACGCTTCCCACAAACGGCGCCAATTTTGGAGACAATGATTATGCAACACAAATAAATATGAGAGAAGTAGTGACCAAGAAAGAACAAATAAAACGTCAATCACACAACAACGAATGTACGTGGTTCAGCAAAGAGGTGCCTACATCCACGGTGGTGCAGTCAGTATTATTTCTCAATATTCTGGGGAATGAGTACAGAGAATACCACTTGTCCTTTGCCCCAGACCTAGGGTTTAATTTATATACGTGTAGGTTAGTTAATGGAGATGATGGGTTCCTCCATATTAGCCATCTCCCCTATAACTTCCCTTCATGGGATCGTGCTTCCCTATAACTTCCCTTTATGGGATCGTGGGGAAATTGGATCAATACAAGAGATGAGGGGCCTGGACTTTGGGCCGCTAGGGCTGGGCTACTCGTCCAGGCCTGTAGCACTAAATTCCGGGTACCTACAATGAACTACACAAAAGAAACCAACAACGAGATTTCTACTATGGTGGTGGGTGGAAGGGCTGGATGCGCTCGGGTTATAGGGATCGTAAAAATATGTCGGGCATGAGACATTTGGCCCGACTTACAAGTGGTACATTTTGTCTTAGAGCCGAACCATCATACTTATGTCACGGTGATAAGATTTTTGGTCTACCCAATATTCATTCACGAACCCTTCGAAATGCGCCATTAGTGCATCGATGTGGCGAGTAATGCACTCCCCCTCCGACTCATAATCGGAGTCCCCTTCATCATCGTATTCCTCCTCTTCAGGAACATCACCCACATTCGTCATTGGGGTGTTGGGCTTCATGTCCTCCTCCTCATTAATAATAATAGGCAGCATGGGGCGGGCCACTCGTATTTGACGGGAACGTCGGGTAGTGGAAGTAACCCCAATCGGTTTTGGAATTTGGACTTGAGAGTCAGAGGCCCGCACCCCGACATCGTGTATGATGTCCGTGATGAGGCACGCATATAGACGGGACACTTTTCCATTCTCGTCATAGGTCGCATGGAGTATTTATGTAAAGAAGAACTGGGCGAGATTGATGGTGCTCTTCGGGTCGAGGGAATGATAGAGAAAATTCCCATGGCATTGGTGAACCACCGAATCATTGGTGGTTTATAGCATTGCACCTCAAGTGATGAGGTGCGTATAGTGCATCATTTTAGGTAGCTTACCCACTGGGAATGTATCTTGCACCCATTCCTCACTAAGTTCCATGAGCTTGATGCATTCGAATTTTATGCATGGTGCTCTGTTGGTGAGGTAGGCAAATGGTAAGGGTAAAACAACCCCTTTCTATCTCATCTTTCGTTCGAAAATGGCAACGGATAACGGGTTGTGAATGTTGTTAATGAATGTCTCATGGATAGTGTTGGATTTGAGAACGAGGGTCATGTAGAAATAACACACGTCCTCCTCATAGACCCGATTATTTGTCGGGGTTAAAAAAGTGCATCCCCCTCGACGGTGGAAGAGGGCAGTGACTTCTCCCGGTAACTCTTCCTAAATGACCCAACGCTGAATGTGGATAGTGAGGGATGCCCAGAAGTACTCATGGAACCAATATCGTTCTTATTTGGATTATAATTCATGGTCGGCCTCCTCATAGAGGATGGTGGTGGAGTCGTACTTTCGGGGTTGGTGGTGGCGGTGGGGAGCCATGGTGGAGGAAGGATTTGGAGAATTAAGAATTTTAGAGGATATGTAATAATAGGTTAGGTGTGAAGGAGGGGGGGTGGTAAGTGATGTATTTATAGGTGGGAGGGGTGAAATTTGGAGGGAAATGGGAGGGGTGGTGGTGGGAAAGGGTGGAGGAAAGAATTTGGGTTGAAAAATGGTTTAGGGGGAAGTATGGGAGGGGTAAATTTCATAGGGAGGGAAAGGTGAAAAATAAGGGATAATGAATTTAGAAAAGGGGTTGAATACTGATCAGGTGCTTCTTACCTCTTCGGGGGTGCAGGCGAATCGCTTCGCCTGCGAATCGGTTTGGCCCACAGTTCGGGTAAAGTCTCTGAATTAGAACACAAATTTTCCTTGTTTCTTAGATTCTAAGTGTTCCAACCCTTCTCCCCTCCTATCTAATTTACCTCAAGCCTACTTAAACAGTTAGGACCCTCGGAACACGTCAACCTCGCTATCGAAATGCGTGTACTCTTTCACGTGCATGGAAACTCAATGTAGTGCTCAAACCTTTCCTAACTCGCGACATACGGACTTCTAAACTACCTAAAAACTAAATATACTCACTTGAATACAAAACCTATTCACCCCATACGCATTGGGGGTGCGACGACCTCTCCTTTTAAGCTCACTCAACCCTATAAACTGGGTCCGATAACCAAATTATGTCGTCTTCCTCAAGACATGCTTCTAAGTATGGCTTTAGGCGTTGTCCATTGACTATAAATGTGTCTCCCCCATTAGGATCTTCTAATTCGATGGCTCCATAGGAAAACGACTCTCTCACAACAAACAGGCCGGTCCACCGCGAACCTAACTTGTTGGAAAACAAGTGTAAATGGGAGTTGTATACAAGCACTTTTTGGCCTCAATGAAACTCCTTTCGATAGATAATTCACTAATGTGCGAGTCTCATTCTTTCTTTGGATATTTTTGCACTCTCATACTCATCGTTGCTTATTCATTCAAACTCATTCAATTTAAGCTTGTGTACTTCACAGGCTTGATACAAGTTGTAATTTAACCTCTTGATCGCCCAATATGCCTTGTGCTCTAGCTCCACGGAGAGATGGCAATTCATTCCATACACAAAGAGAAAAGGGGACATACCGAGTGGGTTCTTATACGAATTTCGATAAGCCCATAATGCATCGTTCAAATGGAGAGACCAATCCTTCTGATTAGGATCGACGGTCTTTTCTAGAATGTGCTTAATCTTACGATTTGTTAATTTTACTTACCCGTTTATTCGGGGGTGATACGTCATCCCGACCTTGTGGACGATCCCATACTTTCTCATGAGTTTTTAAAATGACCTATTGTAAAAGTGTTTACCGTTATCATTGATGATTACCTTCAGAGCACCGAAGCGAGAAAGTATGTGTTTTAATAAAACATTTATCACCACCTTGTTGTCAGTTTTCTTTGTATCTATTGGATCATCCCATTTTGACACATAATCTATCGTGACATGAATGTATAAGAAACTAAAGCAGGGAGGAAAGGGACTCATAAAGTCAATGCCCCAACAATCGAATATTTTGATGATGATAATAGGGGTTAATGTCATCATATCTCATTGTGTGATGGCTTCCATACATTGACATCTATCGCAAGTTTTGTAATAAGCACTTACATTACAAAAAATTACAGTCCAGTAGAGACCACATTTAAGAATCTTATCGGTCATATCATTCATCGAAAAGTTGAATCCACAATCTTTCGTATGATAAAAATGGATGACGCTAGGTATCTCGTCATTCGATAAACATCTTCGAATGATTTGGTCCGAACAAATAGGGATTTTCACAATAGAACATGCGCAACCATGTTAGGAACTTTTTTTTTTCTTGCGGAGTCCAATCGGGGGGAACAACCCTTATGACGAGGTAATTCATTATATCCTCCAACCAAGGGAGAGAAGAATGGAAAATAATTCATCATCCGAAAAGTAATCTTCTATGGGTCTGGGATCACTAGGTACGTCTAATGAAAGCCGAGACAAATGGTTGGTTATGACATTTTCAACTCCTTTCTTATATTTTATGGAGAGGTTGAGCTCTTGTAGGAGTAGGATTAACCTTATGAGGTGCGGTTTAACATCCTTTTTGAAAATGAGGTACTTAAGAGATGCGTGATTGATAAAATATGTAATTGGCGAACCTATGAGGTAAGCACGAAATTTTTCTAGGGCAAAGACTACGACTAGAAATTCTTTCTCCATGGTGGAGTAATTAAGCTGTGGTTCGGTTAACGTCCGGAGATCATAGTAGATGATGTGAGACTTCTTATCTTTTCTTTGGCCCAAAACAACCCCTATAGCATAATCACTCGCATCACACATAAGCTCGAATGGAAGGGACCAGTCTGGAGCTTGCATAAAGGGAGTGAATATGAGCATTATTTTTAATTTGTTAAAAGAAATTTGGCATGCATCCTTCCACTCAAAGAGGACATCTTTCACAAGTAGGTTAATCAAGGGCCTAGAGATGGCACTAAGGTCCTTAATAAACCTCCGATAGAAACCGCTTGGCCCAAGAAACACTACACCAAAAATGTTAATTTGGCACGCTGAGGTAAGGAGATTCTGGCACGATTTAAAACCATGCCAGAATCTGGCGCGGGTTAAGCATAATCTGGTATGGGTTAAAACCGTGCCAAAATTTAGCACGGTTTAAAGCCGTGCCGAATAGGGGTACGTTTCATTAAAAAAACACCCCAAAATTTCAAGCGAGGACCAGAATTTCAAGAGGGACCAAATTATTATAACCTCTCTCTCTTTATCTCTCTCTCTCTCTCCACGCTACCCGACCTCCACCACGATCCACACTACCCCCGATTCATCATCGCTACCTCCTTACACCTCCAAGAGTCCACACTCTCCGGTGCCTCTATCATCCACGAACTGTCATCATCCACAGACTTCCATCCACAAACCTCCATCCATGAACTACTATCATCTACCATCTGCACGAGCGAAGAAATCGAACAAAATAGGTATTTCAATATCTTGTATTTCAATTACTGGTGCTTTGATTTCATAATTGAACTTAATAGAAGGATGACCTTCTCTTCTCCTATAACCGAGAAAGGACACATTTAGGATTAACATTAGGTTGGTTTTTAGAATGTTGAATTTACGTTTGACATTTATGATACAATGCTTTTACCCTAAAATACTCGATTGGCTTATGTAGAAGATGTTTTGAAATATATATGGTTTTTCTGATCATATTGGACTTTGGATCTGTAACTGTATGGTTGTACTTATTTTTTGGATCTGCAATTGAGTTCTTTGTGCACTTGCAGAAAGAAAGACCTTTGACATCTTTTCATGCGCGTTATATATTTTGTTTTGTAATTACACTACGAGTAATGGTTTCTTATTTAGAGGCCACAATTTTCTCATCTAAAGTTTCATAGTTTTAGATGTTTGATAAGTACCCGTATGCAATGTGTAAATACAAATGTTTTAGTTTAGATTATTAGGAGATTAAGTGGTTGAAGACCCGAACTCATTTTTATTTATCCCGACTTTGGAATTTTTTTAGAAAGAGATAATCTTATTAAGACATTCGGGTTCCACATTTCAGCATAACAAGCTAACGTGGATAATACTTTGTAAATTCTTATATTTTAAATCCATTATTAATTTAAAAGTTAGCATTGGCACCTTTTCTCATTAGATTTCGACAATGTCTCAAGTTAGGAATAGATTTGACTGTCCAAAAAATTCCATTTTTTGTTCAACCTGTGTATTGAAAACTGCATAAGTCTCACATTCACATCTCAAGTTCATTTACTATAAGAAAAGGTACTCAGTTGTCCCAATAATCCGACTTGCCAATTTCATACCATAAACCAATAGAGTTAGTTCGTTACATACGGCTTAGTTTGAAGACACCCCAAAAACGAAGCCAAAGTGTAATCACTCTCTTGTATATGCAATTGCACGTCAGTTTTTACACATCACCAGAGAAAGGAAAACAAAGTACACATATTTGGTCTCTAGTGTAAATGTGGTGGTTATTCATGATAAATGGGGAGCCTATAGTAAAAAGTTCAAAAAAGTTCAGATATTTATCTTGACTGTATGCTATAGTAAGTGTGTCGATCGGTCTTTGTGCTTCAATCTAAATTAAAAACTATTTTCTCTTCAAAACTGTCAACTAACAATAAGTAAGAGATGTTCTCCATTTTTAGCATGCATATAACCAAAATTCTCACTATTCTAGCCTAATTATAGCATTTGTTAATCATTAAGGACTATTTTTTTGGGTGTGATTTCTTATATTAATGATATGAAAGGGTGAGATAATTTGTAATGTTGGATCATAATATCCATCATAAATTTCACTACACCAAAAATAACATTTTGGAACACCCTGATATTAAAAATCTGGCACAGTTTAAAATTGTGCCAGATTTTGGCACGGTTTAATAGAAATTTGGCACACTTTAAAACAGTGCCAAAAATTGGAACTATTTTAAAGTGTGCCAAAATTGAGTACACTTACTAAAATATATAATACCCCCCAAAAAAACATTACACTCATTTCTCTCTCTCGTTCCCGCTCACGAGTTCCCGCCCCGCTTACTCCCTCTTCGCTAGGGCTCGATTTCTCTCTCTCGCCTCTTGGTCGGAGTTCACTCCATCTTCGCTAGGGCTGCAGGAGGTCGGTGTCCATTCTCTCTCTAGGTCGGCGGCAGACGGTCCATTCTATCTCTAGGTTGGCGTCCATTCTCTCTCTAGGTCACCTCTAAGTCGCTGGTCGGAATCTCTACGATCGACGCTCTCTCTCTTCGGCCCATTCTCTCTTTCTCTGGTCACTGCATTGTTCTCTCACTCCACTCATCCCAATCAGGTAATTGTTTAAAGCATTGTATTTTTTTTAACCTAAGTTAGGTATAAGATTTTATCCTAGAGTTTATGATATGCGTGATTTGATTCGTATTTGCTTTTTAGGGTTTTATATATACATTTTTAAATATTTATTGTTTTTTTAATGTGTGAGTTTTTGGTGAAAATTGAATGTTGATAATTAACAAAAATAAATCATTGGTTTTTAGATGGACCTTGGAATCTTTTAGTGGTAAATTATGTTTTTATGTTCTTACCCTTTTAATTAAAATGCATATTTGATCTGATTCGTACATGTTACGGAGTTTTAAGAAAATTTAAGTGCTAAATATTCAATAATAATGTAAAAATAACAAATTGAAAAGTATACACCCCACTAAATAAATGGATAAATAAGATTATGCGTTGAAAATTTAAGAAAAAAAAAAAAAACTACTTAAATAGTAAGTAGGCATTAATACTAAAAATTCAATAATGATGGTACACATGTAAAAAAACCTTAGACCCGTTCAAGAGGTCTCACTATGACTGTGGTGAGAACTCTTGAATTGTCCCATTTTTGAATAGTTTGGAAATGCAAAAGTTTGTATTGTACATAATGTTTATGCATGTCCTATTTTGAAAAATTCGGTGGCATCTTTTTATGTTCTTTGGGTTCATACTAGATTGATGTAGTGTTTTGTGTTTTCTTGGTTCAAAAACTTAAATAATACATGAACACTCCCAATTTAAGTTGTGTACTTGAAGAACTGTTGGGAGATGCTGGCGAAATTTTCTAGATTAGGACATGGAATGAGACATTATGACCAATACAAAATATGCATTTTCTAATGGGATATGACCCTTACCCTATAGAGGAGATGGAGGAATAATAGGAGGTCAAATATATACATATTTACACTTGAATAAACTTCAGTATATTTACAGTAAGCGTTTATATTATAATGTGCGTTCTTTAAACTTATCAGGATGTCGTCGGGAATCAACAAAGAGTGGATAAATGAGAAAAATATCGAGACCGATACATATAGAGATGGGGTGTTACAGTTTCTACATTATGTGCCTAGTAATAGTTCGAATGCTAAACATTCATGTCCCGGTAGATGTTGTCGAAATGGGAAAAGACATGTTGTTATAGCTGACATATTCGTTCATTTAATGACATATGGTATGGACATGAACTATACCTTATGGCATTTTCATGGTGAGACATTAGTTGTTGATCAAGTCCAACCACCACCGCAATCTGTGACACCGACAGAACACGCTGATGTGCACAATATTCCAATTTTGAATGATCTTGTGAATGATGATTGTGAGATGCTTATGGGTGAAGCGGAACCTAGTGAACCTAATTGTGTAGGCAGCGATGAAGCCCCACAACTTCTGAGGTTCCCAATGATTCGCACACACATAAATACAAAGGCAAGAAGTATGATCGTTTACATCAACTCGCAAAGGAGTCATTGCACCCAGCTACCGATTCTTCGCGTCATACCACAATGTATGATCTTAAAAAGTTGAATGATTTGAAACACAATTCAATTTATCGGATGGTGCTACAGGTGGAATTCTTAGATTGCTAAATGAACTACTTCCTGAAGAGAATAACTTGACAACTACAGAAATGAAAAACACCGTTAGAGATCTCCGTATGGATTATGTTAAGTATGACGTATGCATGAGAAACTGTATAATATTTTGGAAAGAGCATGAAAAATATACTAGATGTATAAATGTGGTTCTTTACGCTACAAGTTTACTTGTCTAGACGAGGACGGGGTAAAAATTCAGAATACTAATGGAAAAAAAAGTACTCTAGGGTTCCTAAGAAGGTAATGCGACATTTCCCTCTAATCCCTAAGCTAAAACGACTTTATACCATAAAACGGATAGTAGAGAAAATGACTTGGCACGCTCGTGCAAGCTCTTGTATGGAATTCTTGCATCATCCCCGAGATTCAGCAGAATGGGTAAATTCAAACATTATGTGGAGAGATTTTGCAAAAGATCCGCGGAATATTCGACTTGCAATAGCAATTGATGGTTTCAACCCGAATAACATGTTTGGCCGTAAGTATAGTTTTTGGCTACTGATAATTCAACCTCTCAACCCTCCCCCATAAATGTGTATGAAAAATGAGTTTTCAATGTTGTCTGTATTGGACTAAAGTCACCATCAAGTAATATTGATGTCTTCCTCCAATCGTTGGTCGATGAGTTAAAGATCTTATGGTCTGGAGTTGAAGCTTGGGATGCGTACAAAAATGAGAAATTTCAGTTAAAAGCCATATTTATGTGGGGTACACATGATTTTCCAGCTTATGGGATTTTAGCAGGTTGTTCAACTCAAGGTTACAGTGGGTGCCTTGTTTGTTCTACAAATACACCTTCTGAATATCTTCCTAAGTCAACGAAATGTTATTAGCAATGATCGCGTATGTTCCTTCCTAAAGACCATCGTTACAGGTTTGACACATCAAAGAAAACATTTAATGGTAAAATAGAGGATGCTATGGCTACAAGAAAGTTAACAAGTGTAGAAGTTGAGCAGATAGTGTCACTTATCGCTCTAGAAGGTGTTCAAAGAGAGGGAGAGGGAGACAAAAAGGGAAAGTAAAAAGGAAAGAGAAAGGGGAAGGGGAAGGGGAAGGAGAAGGAGGATGTCGTAATAGAAGATGATGATTATACAAGTGAGGGTGACGATGAGAATCTAGCAGGTACCGAGGGTTTTAAAAGGAGGCCAATTTTACTTGACTTAGAGTATTGGAAGGATCATAGTATTAGACATAATTTAGATGTTATGCATGTTGAAAAGAATGTCACAGAGACTCTTTTAGGTACAATACTCTCGATGAATGGTTCATCAAATAAAGATACGGTCAAAGCCCGTGAAGACTTGAAAGTTCATTTGAATTTTAAAAGGAAATTATGGATGAAAGATGTTGAAGTCAGTAACAAAAGGCTTATGCCAAAGGCACCTTCGCATTAGGAAAGGAAGAGAAAGAAGTATTTCTCCGTACAATAAAAACATTAAAGGTACCGGTTGGATTTTCATCACATTTTAGCAACAATGTTAACCTCGATCCACCTGGATTTACCAATCTCAAGTCCCACGATTATCACGTCATTATGCAACGGTTGCTTCTTGCGTTTCTTATGCATTCATTTTCGTATAATAAGCCTTTGTTTAAAGCTATACTGCGGATAAGCATATTATTTAATGTGTTGTGTGCCAAAGTGACATTTAGGGAACCTCTTTTGAAGGCTAAAAACGCATTGGTAGAGGCACTTTGTGTCTTTGAAATTTATTTTCCACCTGCCTTTTTTGTGGTGATGATCCACGTTATGTACCATTTAGCCGATGAAGCTTTAACAGCTGGGCCACAAAGATATCGGGCGATGTGGTTGTTTGAGAGAGAAATGGGAAGATATAAAAAGTGGTCAAGAAATAAGAGGTACATTGAAGGGAGCATTGCTAATGCATATTTGTTACATGAAGCTTATTTGTATGCCATGGAGTACATATCGAAAAGTGGTTAAGGAACTCCTAAGAGGAATCTTGAGGATTTTCTTGATGATGAGTTTGATGACTCGGAATGCCAACGACCATTGGGTAAAAGTAAAGAATTGATCTTAAATAATGTACAATATGAGCAAATGCAAAGATAGGTTTTATCTCAATGCAACGGTGTTGATGAATGGAGAAGGTACACACTTAATTCTATGTTAATTCATATTAATTTATTGTAATGTGATGTTTCTTAATTTTGAAACAAATTTCTTGTAGAAAATTTCTGGTAACTGAGACTCAATCGAGGCATAGAATTGATGATTTCATCCCTTGGCTAAGGAATGAGGCAAGTCTTTATTTATACATGTACTTTTTTATCAACTGTAATTATTTTTAATGAAACTTTAAAAAATTATCAATTCCTTACAGGCCTCAAGATTTAATGATATGAGAATTTTTTCATATGCTGATGGTCCGCTCCATAGGGTTACCAGTTATGGAAATTTTCAATGCAATGGGTACACCTTTTGTAGTTCTGGACATGAAGAGAATCATAACTTTCAGAGTAGTGGTGTATCCACTAAGGCCTTTAATAAGAAGGGGATTATGACAACCTTTTATGGAGTTATTAGACAAATACTCGACCTCAATTACGTTGAGTTCGCACATACTGTCTTTTATTGTGATTGGGTGGATATTGATATTAAGAATGCTTGCAAAGTTGAACCCACCTCAAAATTGGTGATGGTAAATCTTAGTAAGCCCGTGAGTAAAAATACCATTAATGATGATCCGTTCATCCTTGTATCTCAATCCAGTCAAGTATTTTATTATCAAGATGTAAAGTTGAATGGGTGGTCAGTTGTTTTACACTCTCCCAAGAGACTGACGAAAGAAATAGATGCGATTGATATTGATTGTACGATGTATGACTCCATTCTCGAGGAAAATGATAAATTACTGGAGCTTTTGGACACGGGATTTCTAGTGCAATGATTTAGTTCTGAACTTGTTTGTTAATATGCAACATTCTATTTATTCCATTTGTTGTTGTTGTTGTTGTAAACATTTAATAGTTTATTATTGTTTGAACATTTAATACAGGTATGGTTGTTTGAACTTGTAATTCTATGTTTACTGATGTTTAAGCATGTAATATACTGGTGTCTATTTGAACATGTAATCTTCTTTATATTGTTATTTGAACATGTAATATTCTTGTAAATGTTTATTCTGATTATTTTGGTGTCCAATAGTCACTTTTTTTCTAAATAAATGTCTCGTATGGGTGGTACTTCTCAACCGTCAATAAATGGGCAGACACCTATATCAACCACCCGTTATAAGGTTGCTTCGGGTGATTCAAGAGTAGGTTATGACTCTTT
Organism: Sambucus nigra; assembly: GCA_949130495.1. Lineage (NCBI taxonomy): Eukaryota > Viridiplantae > Streptophyta > Magnoliopsida > Dipsacales > Adoxaceae > Sambucus > Sambucus nigra. The sequence goes on from OX422217.1 coordinate 321,232,983, forward strand.
CACTAAGAAGTTAAAATTTAATGAGCATGACCTTCTAGTTGGTGAAGACTCATATACACTCTAAACCAGGTTGGGGGATTTAGCAAGGACACATGTTCCCACTTCTTATACGAGTTGGAAACAAGTGGATGTACGATATAAGAACTCAATTTGGTCATCATTAATGGTATACTATTCCTTTCTATTCCAAAGAATGTAAATTCAATTCTATGATGCTTTAATTTTATTTCTTCATATATTGTAGAAAGAGTTCCCAGATGTGCGCAAAAGTCAGAAGAAATTTTTTATAAAAAAAGCGAACGATGCTTGGAAAACGTTCAAGTCAAAGCTAAGGGTTAATTTGAAGGATGGTGATGTTGGAAAGTTGAAGGAGAAAGTGCCACGAAATGTCAAATCTGAGGACTGGAAGGTGTTTTGCAATAATGAAGCTTTAGAGGTTCAAAAAACTTTGCGAAGAAAGAACAAAGAGACTAAATAAAGTTGTGTGAGAAAGACAACTCATAATACAGGTCATCATGGTTATGCCCGAGCTTCAGACAATTGGGGAAAGGAGCATGGGCGTGCACCCACTCGTGCTGAATTGTGGTTGGAAACTCATATAATCAAAGGAGGTGGTTATGCCCCTCATGATAAAATATTTGTGGTAATTTAAATTTTGTAATGTTCGTTTTGTCTAAAAAAAAGTATCGTATCATCAAACCTAATGTTAATATATTTTTGTACATGAACAAATTCAAATGCTTCTGGATGTATACAAAGTGAGTGGTCAGGAGGAGACCTTGGTTGTCGGGCCTATATTTGAGGTTTTCGAAAAAGATACGCGAGAACGTGCTCGTTGTGTTGAGTCCACAATTTCGAGAACCGCTATATTAGGGTCGGCATTTGCTAGAGAAATGCTTGAGGAGGTGAAAGAGGACACCGAAAATTGGAAGGATCATGTTGATCACCTTAGGAGTGACATAGAGGGGATAAAATCCTCATTATATGAATTCATTACTGACTTCAAAACTAGGAAATTTTTAGGTGTTGGACACAACGTTCAAGAGTTACCTACTATAGGCACTGGAACTCCTTCATGTTCTCGTTCCTCCCCTGCATTCGAGGTTTAAAATTTCACCTCTATAATTGAATGAAAAATACTATCCCACACACGTGAACTTGGTTGTTATGGGAGGAAAACGCAACCAGGAGCCATCTCGACCGTTCACTTCCATACGTTGAGAAAGAATGAAGTGCGAGTTTTACTCGATGACATCAAAGTGCCCGAATATCCAGTTTGGGGTGGAAAACAAGCTCATTGAGAGAACTTGGAAGATGTTGGTAAAAATGAAATTATGCATTGGCTCGACGACCTTTGTCCTCCCAAAGAGACACCGACGAATGACCTTTGTCCTCCCATTAGTGACACCGGTGACCTACGCCACCTTGCTTCGAAGTACTTCCCTCTAAGGTTCAAATCTGCAAAATCTCTACTTATATTCCTAATTTATGCTTCTATAATCCTGCTCCACCACCTATAGCATCAAGAAAATATTGAGTTATCGTTATGCAATCAACTATTGAATTGATTTATCGTTATGTAATCAACTATTGAATTGAGTTATCGTTATGAAATCAACTATTGAATTGAGTTACCGTTATGCAATCAACTATTGAATTGAGTTATCATTACACAATTAACTATTGAATTGAGTTATCGTTATGCAAAAAAGGGACTAAACCAATTATTTATTTATCATTATTGAGCGGGAAGCGCGGGCAAGCTGTTATTTATAACAATTCTTATATATATCAGCTCTGTTATATATAACACCTGTTATATATAACATAGTTGTTATATATAACACCTGTTATATATAACAGCCGTTATATATAACAGCCCTTATATATAGCATAGGTGTTATATATAACAACTCTATTATATATAACACCTAAACGGATTTCAAAGGATTCTCTCGTTGATTTCATATATAGAACAACTAACGGGATTCCAAGAAATCACCCTCGAATAGCTGTTATATAGAACAACTAACAGTATTTCTTATTCTCTCATTGATTCTAAAAATTATTTTCAAATGATATTTCTTGGAACTGATCCTATGTTAAGTCATTAATATCTCACTAACGAAGAAAATATTTCCACTGAAAATCCAATTCTCTTTTAAATAGATACGTGACCAATTTTACCATAACCATACGTAGATTAGCCTTGAAAACAAGCCGTTCGAGGGTGAAAACCCAAACCATCCCCCATACGGCCCCGTAAGAGGCACGAACACCTCGCATGAGACCAATGTAACTCGTGCAAACTGATCACGTAGTCCCGGGTCTCCCAGTTTGAGAATATAATGATAATTTCAAAATACGCAGATTAGGCTTGAAAACAAGCCGTTCGAGGGTGAAAACCCAAACCAACCCCCAAATGGCCCCCCTAAGAGGCACGAACACCTCGCACGGGACAAATGTAACTCGTGTAAACTGACCGCGTAATATCGGGTCTCCCGGTTTGAGAATATGACGATAATTTCAAAATATGTAGATTAGGCTTGAAAGCAAGCTGTACGAGGGTGAAAACCCAAACTAGCCCCCATACGGCCCCGTAAGAGGCACGAACACCTCGCACGATTCTAATGTAACTCGTTCGAACTGATCGTGTAGTCCCGGGTCTCCCAGTTTGAGAATATGATGATAATTTTAAAATACGTAGATTAGGCTTGAAAATAAGTCGTTCGAGGGTGAAAACCAAAACCAACCCCCATACGACCCCGTAAAAGGCACGAACACCTCGCACGGGACCAATGTAAGTCGTGCGAACTAACTACGAAATCCTGGGTCTCCAAGTTTGAGAATATGATGATAATTTCAAAATACATAGATTAGGATTGAAAACAAGCCGTTCAAGGGTGAAAACCTAAAGCATCCCCCATACAGCTCCTTAAAAGGCACGAACACCTCTCACAGGCCCAATGTAACTCGTGAGAACTGACCGCTTAGTCCCGGGTCTCTCGGTTTGAGAATATGATGATAATTTCAAAATACATCGATTAGGCTTGAAAATATATCGTTCGAGGGTGAAAACCGAAACCAGCCCTCCATACGGCCCTGTAAGAGGCACGGATACCTCGGACGGGACCAATGTAACTCGTGCAAACTGACCACGTAATTCTGGGTCTCTCGGATTGAGAATATGATGATAATTTCAAAATACATAGATTAGGCTTGAAAACAAGTCGTTTGAGGTTGAAAACCTAAACCAACCCCCATACGTCCCCATAAGAGGCACGAGCACCTCGCACAGGACCAATGTAACTCGTGCGAACTGATCATCTACTCTTGGGTCTCCCAATTTGAGAATATGAAGATAATATCAAATACATAGATTAGGCTTGAAAACAAGCCATTCGAGGGTGAAAACCCAAACCAGCCCCCATACAGCCCCGTAAGAGGCACGAGCACCTCGTACGGGACAAATGTAACTCGTGCGAACTGTTCGCATAGTCTCGAGTCTCCCGGTTTGAGAATATGATGATAATTTCAAAATACGTAGATTAGTCTTGAAAACAAGCCGTTCAAGGGTGAAAACCTAAACCAGCCCCCATACGGCCCCGTAAGAGGCCCGAACACCTCGCACGGGACCAATGTAACTCGTGCGAACTGCTCGCATAGTCTCGGATCTCCCAATTTCAGAACATGATGATAATTTCAAAATATGTAGATTAGTCTTGAAAACAAGCTGTTCGAGGGTGAAAACCCAAACGAGCCCCCATACGGCCCCGTAAGAGGCACGAACACCTCACACGGGACGAATGTAACTCGTGCGAACTGATCGCATAGTCCCGGGTCTCCAGGTTTGAGAATATAATGATAATTTCAAAATACGTAGATTAGGCTTGAAAACAAGTCGTTCGAGGGTGAAAACCCAAACCAGCCCCCATACGACCCCGTACACCTCGCATGGGACCAATGTAACTCGTGTGAACTGACTGCGTAGTCCCGAGTCTCTCGATTTGAGAATATGATGATAATTTCAAAATACACATATTAGGCTTGAAAACAAGTCGTTCGAGGGTGAAAACCCAAACCAGCTCTACATACGGCCACGTAAGAGGCATGAACACCTCACACGGGACCAATGTAACTCGTGCGAACTGAGCGCGTAGTCTCGGGTCTCCCGATTTGAGAATATGATGATAATTTCAAAATATGTAGATTAGGCTTGAAAACAAACCGTTAGAGGGTGAAAGCCCAAACAAGCCCCCAAATGGCCCCGTAAGAGGCACGGACACCTCGAACAGGACCAATGTAACTCGTGCGAACTGACCGCGTAGTCTTGGGTCTCCCGATTTGAGAATATGACGATAATTTCAAAATACATAAATTAGGCTTGAAAACAAGCCGTTCGAGGGCGAAAACCTAAAACAACCCCCATACGGCCCCGTAAGAGGCACAAACACCTCGCACGGGACCAATGTAACTCGTGCGAACTGATCGCATAGTCTCGGGTCTCCCGATTTGAGAATATGATGATAATTTCAAAATATGTAGATTAGGCTTGAAAACAAGCCGTTCGAGGGTGAAAACCCAAACCAGCCCCCGTACAGCCCCGTAAGAGGCACGAACACCTCGCATGGGACCAATGTAGCTCGTGCAAACTGACCGCGTAGTCCTGTGTCTCTCAATTCGAGAATATGATGATAATTTCAAAATACGTAGATTAGGCTTGAAAATAAGTCGTTCGAGGGTGAAACCCAAACCAGCCCCCATACGGCCCCGTAAGAGGCACGAACACCTCGTAAGGGACCAATGTAACTCGTGCAAAGTGATCATAAGATTTTCAATTTTAGAATATAATAATAATTTCAACTCCTATATGTAATTATTTTAGCTTGAGTAAGTTTTTTTTTTTGTAAATTACTGAGTTACTAATATCTTCTCTTTTTTGTATCCTTTTTTTTTTTTTTGCACGATAACATTTTATCGTTGGCATTTATTCACATGGAATACACAGAGAACTCAATGGTTTACAACAAGGGGTTTATTCATGATTCTATTTGTTTGTGTTATGGACGTGCGGGCTTTTGTAGTTTTATTGTTAACTTTTTTGGTCGTGCGGGCTTTTGTAAGTTAATTGTTATATTTTGTGGCCGTGCGGGCTTTATGTTAGGCATGTTTTGTATTAGCAGGTTTTGGAATGTCTAGAAAATAGAGAAAACTCTGCCCAATTTTTTTTGGTCTGTGAACTATTAAATACTTGTAATATTTTGAAATCTGTATGTACATTAGTTTATCAACAATGTGCAATATTTTCAATTTGTGAATTTCCGTGCTTTCAAATAATTATTTTTTTTCTTTTTATAAAAAAATTGGCACAGTTCAAAATCGTGCCAAAAGTGTATTAAATTTTGGCACGGTTTTAAACTTTGCCAAATTTTTATGAAAATGTGCTCAATCTGGCATAGTTCAAAACTGTGCCAAAAATGTCAAATTCTGTCACGGTTTAAAAGTGTGCCAGAAGTGTTCCTGTTTGGCAAATCTGGCACACTTTTAAACCGTGCAAGAAAAAAATGGCCATTTTGGAACACCTGATTCTAGCACAGTTCAAAATAGTGCCAGATTTGATCTGGCACAGTTTTAAACCGTGCGAGATTCCTGTTTTAGGTGTAGTGTTTGTGGCATGGAATATTTAAGATATTATGTTTTCACACATAATTTTGGTCACTAATGAAATGCTTAATATACATGTGTATATTTTTTCTTGATGCAGGTCAATGTTTTCATTTAAGTTGATAGAAGTTGGGGAATGCATATTGAAGCTCCCTTACAACGTGGTATTCAATCCTCAAGTGAAATTCAAAACCTAAGGTTCTCTCATAGCTATGCATACCAAAATTTGTTAACTATATATTGAAACTATTCTGGAGCAACTAGCGCCAGATAATCTACGCACAGAAATTAATTCTTTATTAGGAGATCAAGCGGGTCATGTCGCAAGTTGGGCCCGGTATCATTGGTTTAGTGTGTTTTAAGTATATTATGAAAATCATATTTTTTAGATAGTTATGGACGTAGGAAAACAAGATGTGGCGCTACATTCTAGGTAAAAAGTTTATCCCCTTGATAAGAAGTCTCTCTACGTACTAGGTAACCTGTAATTGAACTCACACAATAAGAGATGGCGATTCATTCTTTAATGGCACACATTTCTACATTATCTGCTCGAGCGGCAGTTACACCTTTCAATAGTAAGTTTTGTTTCCCTTTATTTTCCATACATATATGTACAATTTATTATAATGATTAATCTAGTAAGCTCTCATGAGGGAAAATTAATAATTTATCTAACATTGCGCTGGAAATTTCAGGAGGATCAATTATTTGGACAGGTAGTTATAACAGTATATACGCAAAAGCAGTAGTAAAATATGTGGGTGCATCCAATTCTAAAACAAGCCATTATTTTAATTGAATCTTTAGCTGATTTAAATTCTTTGCTTGTTCATCTTAGTTGTCCGTGATCTGTACAATTTAGTGAAGACAGAGGATGTCGTCACCTCAGAACATTTAGTGACCCTTCTTACAGGTGTATGAAAGTATTCACAGAAGGATTGTTGTCAAGTTATGAGACACTCACCACCTATGTGGTAAAAGCTCTTTCCTCTAGTGAAATGTTAATTTTTCTCTTAATGGTCCTCATTGTATTATCTCATGTGGTGCATGACATTTTGATTGCCGCACAACATATCGATGGTTCAAATTCGCAGATGATAGAGATTTGGCATCTCTTGGTCTTGTATTAAGTAACTAACTAAACTCAATGTATCTCATCGTCATCTTCTTCATTGCAGAACAACTTTTGTCTTAGTGAATTCTCTTTTTTTATTTAACTAATGTTTCAGGTCCCCAGATCCTCCAAGAAGATACACGAGGACAATGAATATGATCTTTATATTGTGACATTATTCAATCGCGACGTTGATAATTTCATAACTAAGGCACACAAAAGAGGGTTTCAAGTGAGTTCATCTAAAGGATCATATCTCCTTTATTATATTGCAATATATCTAGAATACCACCATTGTAGACCCGATATAAGAAAATAAATTCATTTAAGAGGAAAACCCCATTCTTGAATGTCACACAAAGGTTTCAAATCTACGAGTTACATAAGACCAAAAATTCATGTTTTTAATACTTAGGGCTGAAAACATGTCGTTAAAGGGAGAAAACCTAAACTAACCACCAAACGACCCTAAAAGAGGAACGCCTAACACGGGACCAATATACTCATAGAAACTGGTCGAGTAGCCACGAGACTCCCAGTTTGAGAATATGATGATAATTTTAAAGGGCAAAACCCCAAAACAATCACCTAACAACCTTGTATAAGGTATTAAAATCTCGAACCGAACTAATGTAACTCGCTGGAACTGACCATGTAGTCATGAGACTCCCGATTTTTTAGTATGAAAAAAATTTGTAAATCTCACGACTTAATCTTAAAAATGCCGTTGGAGGGAAAAAATCCTAAATAACTCTCAAACGGAACCGTAAGAGGCACAAACACCTCGCACATAACCAATATAACTCATAGGAACTGACCGCATAGTCACGGGACTCTCAATTTGAGAATATGACGATAATTTGAAAATATCTAGATTAGGATTAAAAACATGTTGTTAAAGGGTGAAAACCAACACCATCCTCCAAGTGGTTCCGTAAGAGCCATGAACACCTCGTACAGAACAAGTGTAACTCGTAGAACTGATCTTTTATTCATTAGACTCCCGATTTCAGAATATGATGATAATTTGAAAATATTTAGACTTTGGCTTAAAAGCATGTCGTCAAAGGGTGAAATTCCAAACCAGCCCCCAAACGGCCCCGTAAGAGGCATGTACACCTCCCACGGGATCAATGTAACTCAAAGCAAATGACCGCTTAGTCACGGATCTCCCGATTTGAGAATACGAAGATAATTTAAAAATATCTAGATTTGGCTTAAAAACAAGCAGTTAGAGGGTGAGAACTCTTACTAGCCTCCAAATAGCCTCGCAAGAGGCATAAACACCTCGCATGGGACCAATGTAACTAGTACGAACTGACCGCGTAGTCACGGGTCTCCTGGTTTGAGAATATGATGATAATTTGAAAATATTTAGATTAGGCTTAAAAAAAAGCCGTTAAAGGGTGAAAATCCAAACCAGCTCCCAAATGGTCCCGTAAAAGGCATCAGCACCTCGTACGGGACTAATGCAACTCGTAGGAACTGATCACGTAGTTACAGGACTCTCAGTTTGCGAATATGATGAAAATTTGATAATATCTAGATTAGGCATAAAAATAAGACGTTAAAGGGTGAAAACTCAAACCAGCCCCCAAACGGCCCTATAAGAGGCATGAACACCTCGTATGGGACTAATGCAACTCATAGGAACTGATCGCGTAGTCACGGGACTCCCGATTTGAGAATATGATAAAATTTTGAAAATATCTAGATTAGGCTTAAAAACAAGCCATTAAAGGGTGAAAACCCAAAATAGTCCCCCAAACGACCCCCTAAGAGGCATGAACACCTCGCAGGGGACCAGTGAAACTTGTAGGAACTGATCGCGTAGACACGGGACTCTCGGTTTGAGAATATGATGAAAATTTGAAAATATCTAGACTATGTTTAAAAATAAGCCGTTAAAGGGTGAAAACCCAAACCAGTTCCCAAACGTTCCCGTAAAAGGTATGAACACCTCGTACGAGACCAATGTAACAACTCATAGGAACTGACCGCATAGTCATGGACTCCTGATTTGATAGATTAGGCTTAAAATAAGCCGTAAAAGGGTGATAACCCAAATCATCCCCCAAACGGCCTCGAAAGAGGCATGAAAACCTCACACAAGACCATTGTAACACGTAGAAACTGACTGCACAGTCATGGGTCTCTCGATGATAATTTGAAAATATCTAGATTAGGCTTAAAAACAAGCAGTTAAAACCCAAACCAGCCCCAAACGACCCCGTAAGATGCTTGAACACCTCGTACGGGACTAATGTAACTCATAAGAATTGATCGCGTAGTCACAGGACTCCCAATTTGCGAATATAACGACAATTTGAAAATATCTAGGTAGGCTTTAAAAAATCCAAACCAGCCACCAAACGGCCCCGTAAGAGGCATGGAGACCTCCTATGGGATCAATGTAACTCGTAGAACTGATCGCATATTCTCTGCCGGTTAGAGAATATGACGAAAATTTAAAAATATCCAGACTATGCTTAAAAATAAGCCGTTAAAGGGTGAAAACTTAAACTAGCTCCCAAACGGCCCCATAAGAGGCATGAATACCTCACACGGGACCAATATAACTCGTATGAACTGATCGCATTGTCACGGGACTCCTGGTTCGAGAATATGATGATAATTTGAAAATATCTAGATTAGGCTTATAAATAAGCAATTAAAGGGTAAAAACCCAAACCAATCCCCAAATGGCCCAGTAAGATGCATGAAGACCTCGTACGGGAGTAATGTAACTCGTAGGAACTGATCGCGTAGTCACAGGACTCCCGATTTGCGAATATGACGACAATTTGAAAATATGTAAATCAAGCTTAAAAACAAGCTGTTAAAGGGTGAAAACCCAAACCAGCCCCTAAATGGCCCCGTGAGAGGCATGAACACCTCGTACGGGACCAATGTAACTCGTAGGAGCTGATCGCATAGTCACGGGACTCCAGATTTGAGAATATGGCAAAAATTTGAAAATATCTAAACTATGTTTAAAAATAAGTCGTTAAAGGGTGAAAACTCAAACCAGCTCTCAAACGGCCCCGTAAGAGGTATAAACACCTCGTACAGGGCCAGTGTAACTCATAGGAACTGACCGCATACTCATATGACTCTTGGTTTTATAATATAACATAATTTGATAATATCAAGATTAATCTTAAAAATAAGCCGTTAAATTGTGAAAACCCAAACCAGCCTCGAAATGACCCCGTAAGAGGCACGAACACCTCACACGAGACTAATGTAATTCATATGAACTAACCACGTAGTCACGAGTCTTTCAATTTGAGAATAAGATGATAATTTGAAAATATCTTGATTAGTCTTAAAAACAGGTCATTAAAGGGTGAAACCCCAAATTAGCCCCCAGACGGTCCCGTAAGAGGCACTAACACATCACACAGGACCACTGTAACTCATAGGAACTGACTGCGTAGTCACGAGTCTTTAGGTTTGAGATTATAACGATAATTTGAAAATATCTTTATTAGGCTTAAAAAAAGTGGTTAAAGAGTGAAAACCCAAATCAGCTCTCAAATGACCTCGTAAGAGGAACTAATACATCGAACGGGACCAATGTAACTCGTAGGAACTGACCGCGTAGTCACAGGTCTCTCGGTTTGAGAATATGATGATGATTTCAAAATATTTAGATTAGGCTTAAAAATAATTCGTTAAAGGGTGAAAACCCAAACCAACCCCCAAACGGCCCCGTAAGAGGCATGAACGCCTCGTACATGACCAATGTAACTCATACACAACTAACTGCGTAGTCACGAGTCTCCCAATTTGAGAATATGACGATAATTTGAAAATATCTAAGATTAAACTTAAAAATAAGCCGTTAACGGATGAAAACCCAAACCATCCCCCAAACAAGCCCGTAAGAGGGACTAACACCTCGTATGCGACTAATGTAACTCATATGAACTAACCACGTAGTTATGGGACTTTCAATTTGAGAATATAATAATAATAATAATAATAATAATAATAATAATAATAATAATAATAATAATAATAATAATAATAATAATAATAATAATAATAATAATAATAATTGTAACTCTTATTTGGAAATTTTCACCTTCAGTACGATTTTTTTTAAATTACTTGGTTATTAATATCATATCTTTTTGTGCCCTATTTTTTTGCAGGATAACATTCAATCGCTAGGTTTTATCCATGTGCAACACATGAAGTCAATGGTTAACAACAAAAAGATTGTTTATTTAATGCCGTTAATATTCAGGATTCTATTTTTTGTGTTAGCGTTGTGCATGATTTAGTAGTTTTATTGTCAACTTTTATGACCGTGCGGGCTTTCGAAATTTTATTGTTATATTGTATGGCCGTGCGGGATTTATATTGACAAATTTTGTATTAGCAAATATTGGAATGTCCAGAAAATAAAGGAAATGCTGACCATTTTTTTTTATCTGGGAACTATTAATACTTGTAATATTTTGAAGTTTGTATGTACATTAGTTTATCAATAACGTGCGAGATTCGCAACTTATGGATTTTCTTGATTCTTTTTGAAAATAATAAATATTATTCCTACCAGATTTGGAATTCGTTGATTTTTCAGATTTGTTTTTAAATATTGTTTTTACTAATAGAAAGATCTGATACATTTTAAAACCGCGCCAAATTGTAAAATTTTATTAGGCTAATAAAATAATCTGGCACGCTTTATAACCTTGCCAAAAATGTGCCAGAAAATGAAAAATCTAGCACGGTTTTAAACTGTGCCAAAAGTGTGTCAGATTCAATATTTAGCATGGTTTAAAAGCATGCCAAAAGCGTGTCAGATTGGGCAATCTGACACGGTTTTAAACCGTGCTAGAAAATCTAGCATTCCTGATTCTGGCACGGTTTTAAACCATACCAGATTGGGTCTGGCATGGTTTTAAACCACGCCAGAATCCTATTTTTGGTGTAGTGAAAGAGTGCACGCCCTTTAGTGACCTAGGTGGGGGAAGATTGAATATGACGTATATTGTTTCACTATAAAATGACACTTTTCCCAATTTAGCACCAAGTTATTTTCCACACAACGGGCTAACACTTTTTTTAGATTAGTGCGGCAAAGGTCAAAAGAGGGGCCGAAGACACTAATGTCATCCATAAAAACCTCAAGTCCCCTTTCGACCATATCACTAAAAATACTAAGCATGAACCTTTGAAAGGTCGAGGGTGCATTACATAATCCAAAAGGCATGCTTTTGTAGGCAAACATGCCAAAAGGTCATGTGAACGTCGTCTTTTGTTTATCTAACACATCTACCTCAATTAGGTTGTGCCAAAAATAACCATCGAGAAGGCTATAAAATTGGTGTTCCGCTATTCATTCTAGCATTTGGTTCATAAACGGTAAGGGAAAATGATCTTTCACAGTGTCTGCATTAAGCTTCCAGTAGTCAATGCAAACGTGCCACCCGGTGGTGGTACGTTGTGGAATAAGCTCACCTTTTGCATTTTCGACGACACTCATTCCCAAACTTTTTAGGACAGCTTGAATCGGACTCACCTACTTACTATCCAAAATGGGGTAGATGATGCCCGTGTCCAATAGCTTAATAATCTCCACCTCCACGACATCTTTTATTGTGGGATTCAAGCGAAGGCTTAACGTCTTCCTCGAGGTGGATTTTATAGGTACAAATTAAGGGACTTATACCCTTCAAATCTGCACTGCTCCAACCAAAAGCATTAGGGTGCTTCCTCAAAATCGATAATAGTTTACAATCTTGATCTTTATTTTGGCTCGAGGAGACAACAATGGGAAATGTATCATCTTCGCCCAAATAAACATATTTTACATTTGAGGGTAGTTTCTTTAATTCGAGGGTGGGAAATTTTTCGTTGGAGGGAACCGTGCGTGACTCCCTCGGTGGTAATTACACGAACCTAGAAACCCAACTAACGTATCTCAACTCCTCATCCATATTACTCTCAAACAAAATCACTCTAAACTCACTCACCTCCTTCTCGAACTCGGTGTATATCCCATCGCTCTCACTACCCAAACTAAAACACGCTTCTAGATAATCCTCACTTATATTTCCCTCTATGTGCTCATCTACTACCTCCTCGATAAGATCCATCGTGAAATTCTTCTTCATCGCCCACTTGCTTGGTGATGTTGAAGATACTTGTTTTAAGAGTCATATTCCCAAACGCGAGTTGCATTTGCCCATTTCGAGTATTAATAAGTGTGTTAGCTGTAACTAAGAATGGGTGGCCAAGTATTATGGGAACATAATCACTAGAAGGAGTGGAGGGCTCCGTGTCCCAAATGACAAAATCTACAGGGAAGTAAAAAGTGTCCACTTGGATTATCACATCCTCAACAATCCCTCGAGGTACTTCATGGTATGATCCGCAAGTTGGAGAGTGATGTTAATGGGCTTGAGGTCCCCCAAATCTTATTGCTTATAGATAGAGTAAGGGATAATGTTAACACTCGACCCTAAATCTAATCATTCACTCTCGATGGGGTTCTCTCCAATGATGCACGAAATGGTCAGTGCACCCGAATCTTTAAACTTCGGGGGGGGGGGGGGGGTCACTTAAAAGAACCAAGCTTACATTTTTTATTAGAAAAACATTCCTTTTCACCTTTAATCTACATTTCACCATCAATAAGTCTTTAAGGAACTTTGCATTGGTGGTGATTTTTCTTGATTGCCTCAAGAAATGGTAAATTAAGCTTGACTTGATTTAGCACATCAAACACATCTTCACGGAAGGCCCCTTTAGGAGGAGCGAACCATTAATGGTAAGGCGCAACAGTGGGTGGTTTTACTATAACTTCGGGTCTACTAGTGTCATCATTGTCACTTTCATTCAAAAGGGCATCTTCGGCTCTTTCATACCGGGCAAAACCTCCTTGTCTTTAAGCTCGTCGTATGGGGGAGGTGAAAAATCAATGACTCTCCCACTACGTAGAGTGGTCACGGATTGACATTACTCATCATCGAAAGTAGAGCTAACACTAGTTTGTCCTTGGGGAGGTCTTTGTCCTTCAGCGGGACACTTGCCCTTCTCTTGGACACTTATTGATGATTGCAACTTAGAGATAAACGCTTTTAATTCGGCAAATTATTGGACATCTTGAGCGTTAATCACCGATTGGGTTTGCATAAATTGGTGCAAAGTGTACTTGAGATTTTTACGAGATTGGGTGATATAAGGTTCCGGAGGTGGTACTTGCATAGGGGGAGCTTATTGGAAAGGCGGGAGTGGTGGCGGCAGTGGGGAAACATGTGAATTGGGATTCATTGCTGTGTGTGGTTTCCCATAATTGAAATCGGGATGGTTTCACCACAAAGGGTTATATGAATTCTCTTGCGGGGCCTTAAAATTACCGGTAAAGTCTCTACTGCTTCCACTTTCTCTTGAATCATCAGTTTGCAGGAAGATATTACCCGGAATTCCTTTATTGGATGTCCTGCCTAAAAAATCACACACACCTCCTCTATCACCGCTCGAGTGGAGCCAAATGTTTCTCTTCCTCTCAATTCGACCACGCCGTCCAACCTCTTAGCAAGTTGGTTAATTTGAATATTTAACTCGGCCCCTTTATCTAAATGGTAGAGACCATACATAGAAGGAATTGCAGACGTTTGTCGAGCACAGGTTTGGGTGTTTGGATCTAATGTGTCCCATGCTTGAGTAGTCTCGATGACGTACTTAAGGTGAGCCTCGGTATCGTCCACGTCTAACTCTAGAAATTCCTCAGAGCACATGGTTTTAACGGGTTGTTTGGAACTTAAACATATACCATGATGCCAAAAAATAAGTCTCCATTTTTCAAAACTGTGGTGTGGGCATATATTAAGAAACTCATTAAAACTCTCCCTATTGAAGGGCTCATTCTCTTGTTGTTTAAAGTTTTGAATTTGAGATTTTATGGAATTGGTTCGATGTTGGGGAAATAATTTCAGGAGAAACTTATCTTTCATATCTCTTGACGTTCTAATCGAGTTCGATGCCAAAGACCATAGCCAGGTCTTGGCCTTATCCTTCAGGGAGAAGGGGAAAAGTTTGAGGAGTATGATATCTTGGGGGCACACTTGAACGCTCAAAACTTCTCATACCTCTTCGAACTAGCGGATGTGGTGGTATGGTTTTTTCGACTTTAGACCATGTAATGTAGGAAGAATATGAATCATCCCATTGCAAAAATGAAATTCCCCCACATTATACGGGAATATATGCATCCCAGAATAACGGTTCACTCGAGATATAAGAGGTCTCTTATGGGACGATACCGCATCTCACCCCTCACAAGTACCATAACTAGCATTGTTTGACATTGTGATATCTCTTAATGACTCGATATCCTCACTCGACGCCCTAAACGTGTGAATTAAAGTGTGATTCTTGATGGAGTTGGGCAGTGCAGGAGGTGGAACCCAAAACTGGGGAACGTGAGGGGTGTGTGGGTTATCGGGATTGTACTATACTATAGGATTTTTGTGAATTCTGGTAGGAGTAGACTGAGGAGTTGGTTGAGGGTTTTACATGTAAGGATTTGGGAGATTCTTTTTTTTCTTTTTATTGTTTTAAATTTTTTGGATTTTGGATTTTATGATTTTTTTGGCTTTTTAAGAATTAGAGTCAAATTTGGGATTAATTCGAGCTAACTTAGTGTCTACTTAGACCCCGACAACGACACTAAAAACTTGACTAGACTTTAAAAGTGTGTCTCTAACGTGTGTGATTACGGCTCAAGTGCAAGTCGGTCACTCAAGTAATAATCCGATAAATTGGGTGTCGAACTCATGGACTAAGACGTAAGACTTGATGACAAGTTGGAAAGACGATTAACCTTTCTATTGTCCATAAAAAGAAGGAAAGATGATTGTTTTTAACTTTCCTATCAACTAATTCAATCTAATTACACTATTAGATGAGTTACACAAGCGATAATAACTAAGAGAGTGTAAATCAATGTGGGAAAATGGAGTTAGGGTACACTCCCCCGAACCGTCAGTAATTACTTAGAACATAAAAACTTCAAAAACCTAATTCTCAATTCAAAGAATCATGAACTACTCTTTAAGAATTTGACATGTGTGGATTTTACTCCTCACAATATAAAATAAAAAAATGTATTTGACGAGAATGACAAATTATCAAAACTCGTATTGTATCCTTAAACATGTTGATTAGCTAGGGCAAACGGAATTAAAAGACCTACAATATTTATTTCGCTAATAAATCAATCCTTTGATATGTTAATTAAATTTTATTCGCTTTTAAATCCATTTGCAACACCTTGGTTGGGTTCATGTACCCCAACCCGCTAATAGCTTAGCTAGACATGGTTACGTGGGTAATAAATGAAATTCTGATGTTGCATGCGATTGAAATCATGATGAACATCTATCTAAGCATGCATGGAGTTTTTAAAATCCCAGAAAATAAATAAAACAGGCAAAGAAAAAGATCATGCAAGAATAAAGTAGAGGGAACCAACTTGATATATTTAATCTTGAAAAGAAATCCACAAAAGTGTAATCTTAATGTTGGAATTCAAAACTATGGTTCTTTCCTCCTTCTCTCTCTATGTCGAGGTTAAAACTTAGTCTAATATCAAACTACAACATTACATTGTCGTTTTTACAAGAGTCCTAACTTAATACAACTTCTAAGAAAAATCAACAATAAAAGGAAATTCGCACATCAGGTGAGTCGAATCGGTTCAGGTTCATAGACGAACCTGTTCGGACTCAAACCGGTATGGGTTCAGTTCTGGAAAACTCTCTGCATTTTCTCGCTTCTTCTTTTGTTTTGGATTTATTTCTCAACTTTGAACGCTCATACTTTGTTCATCGTAGCTCGAAATTGGATGTTGTTTCTTCTAGTATTCTTTCAATTTTAAGCTCTTCAACTTTCTAGTTGGATCCACTTCCGGACTAAGGCTGAAAAATTATTAAAATGCCCTTCAATCTCCTTCCTTTGGTTTCTTTCACTGATTCGATTTCTCTCTCGCACTAACTTGGATGAAATATATGTAAAAAAAATGAGAGATATGCAAAACATGAAAGACTCACCATGGAGGGTTAGTAGCATAAATATGAGATAAATCCAAGTCAATTATAATGCATGCGATCATAAAAGGACCAAAATTAAGGGGATAAATATGAAAAATTTATGCCTTATCAGTTCTCACAAATATCTTATACATATATATATATATATATATATATATATATATACACAACATCAAGGTTTTCATTAATCGTCAATTGTAAATAATTAAAAAATCACCTATTATAAATAATTAAATATTCATGATTCAAAGTAAAAATAAAAATTTGTTTAAAGACTCGTTAATAAACGTCTATCATACTACCATTACTGACAAACAAACACGATAAATACAAAATACCAATCCACCTTAGTCATCATATCCAAGTTCTTTCATTTTTTTCCAAAAGGCAGATGTCATTTCTATATTCATAATTCTATCCATCACAATACAAAAAATATTGATACAACTTGTCGAGCACAACAAAAATAGCATAATTGAGTAAAAAAAACGAGAAACCTAGTTATAGAGAGATATTACATGCGTAGTTCTCCACCGCAATAGGAGGTGTGGCAAAAAAGGGTATGAAATAAAGAAGATATAGTTAGAATATAAGAAGAGAATTTTTTACATTTCATGTGGAAGAGAAGGAATCTGAAGAGGTTGGTAGATGAAACATTATTTCTGATGGAAGAGAGAGGGGGAATTTATTATGAGTGTCGATATATAAGATAGATGGAGGATAGTATTTGATATAATTATGATTGATATGTGGCACAATATTGTGAGGAGACACCATTTTTATATTATTATATAAGATCATTTTCAAATAGTAATAAAATATTTTGTTTTGGCGAGATCCATATCATAAGATACTATACTTATTGCTGTTTGCAGTTGATTTAGGAGTTTATTTTAGACTCAAAACATTTTTCTTACCATGTACCAAACATAAATACCCAAAATTATACAGGTTTATAATCTAAGCTCCCAAGACACTGTGTATGGGTAGGTGAATGCAAGTGCGAGTGCGTCTAAACATGAATTTTCAAAATCGTGAGATTTGATAGCGCCAAGCGTTTATATATTTTAATATATAAATATTTATATTTAATATACATATAAAATTGGAGCTTTTCATTCGATTTGGACTAGTGGAGCTATTAATTGTCATGATCGATTGAGAGTGAAATATGATTGGGAAAGAGGTATTAACTCAGCTTAGAGATATGGACTCCATTCATGACAAAACATGTGTCATCAACATATATATTGGAGAGGAATAGATTACAAAACCTAGATAAAAACGTGACTCCTGTATATAAGAGATATCACCAACCATGTGCCTAGAGCATGGTTTTAATATTATAACAAAACAAACGACGGGTTAAACGGAGGCTCGTACAAGAAGTTATACTGAAAGTAGGAAACAAGGGAAAATTTGTCCATCCCTTAAGTGACAATTGTCTTATTAGCACACCATGTGCTATTTTTTGATTGGTTAAAGGGTGGGTTATGGTTTGGCATGATCAAACTTGTTAAAACAACTTACTTGTTCAGACAATTCATCCATGAACAAGAGTTTTGCCTAAAGAGAGAGAAAGAGAAGAAAGTTAAGGAAGAAATCTTCGGAAAATTTCTATAAATCGAGGAATCCTGGTAAGGTCATTTCTTCTTTATTAAAGTTGGTCACATGGATGATTTATACACTTGGCATATTTTTATTTTTGATTTGGATAAATATTTTAATGATACCCATATTGCCTAAGTTTATTAAAATAAGTATGGGTTAAGAACATAAGTTAGAACTGGAGCTAGGATCGTAAATGCGTACTTTAAAGTCTTAAATTTACATCATTTTTCGTAAAGCATTTTGATTTAGAAAATTCATGCTTATGATGTATATTTTTGATAAAAACATGTTTATTATATGTTTCCATGAATTATACCCAAGGTCATGGTTATGTATGCTTAAAAATGTTAAGTTATGCCTTAATGTTCTATTTTGGCCTAGTTATGCTAAAAATGGCATAAATCATGGAATACGTATTGGAATTGAGTGATTCAAATTGAAGAGTAAAATATACTCATACATGTATAACGTATCCGAAAATTGTGTAAAAATATCAAGGAATGAACCTTTGGTGATAGTTTGAAGTTTTGGTTTAAAATCTGCCCTAAAGGAGCAAGAATGCATACCAGGTGTTTGACATTTTGCTCGACATAGAAAATGAGCCCTAAAAATTATGAAACATTAAATTTGTATTATTAAATGTGTTTACGGATATTGGGTGGAATATCATGGAAAGTTATGTTGTATAAAAATTATGAGAATTCCAGGAAGTTGAAGTTTTGTTGTTGTTTTTCTTGAGAAACGATTTGGAAAAGGTTGTAATAAAATGGGCATAACTTCGTCTAGCAAATTTGTAATTTAATTCTGTAAATTGAGTTAGAACCCTAATTAATTGGGTATTATAGAAATGTGAAGTGTCATATTTAATTCCTCCTTAGTTATTTCTGATTGACCAAATGATGTGATGTAGTACTGGGTTTGATGTTAATCGGTGTATTCAAATACTAATGACATTGACTTGTTAGGTGGGGAAGCAGCTAATACTACCATACCAAGGAAGTAGTTGGTATTAATCTTAGAACTAAATCCAAGGTGAGTGACCATCCTAATGAAATATAAATGCTTTTAATTTCATATGGAAATGTGTAGTTAAATACAAGTGTTAAAATGTTTATGGGAGTGATGTTGTATTTATGAAACATATGCATATGATTAAAAATGTTAAGCGATGTTATATAATGATATGGACTAGTGAGTCCTTCATCTAATGTTAAGGACTGTGGTGGGTCCTACGGGATGTGGTGGTCATGTTAATCCAACTTAGAGGTTTGTGTACTCGGGCCTAATAAAGGGATGTGGTGGTCCCTAATAACTGTGGTGGGTTAATTGGACTGCGGCGGGTCCAGGCTTGAGAGAGTTTCACAATTCCTGTTGGGTTATAGCATTAGAAGAAAATAAAAATGGTTATTTAAATTGGTTATATGTGTGGTATGTGGTCATTCACTAAGCCTTTATAGCTTACACTCCTATAATGTTTTGTTTCAGGTATGCTTATAATTTGGAGTTCACTGCCAAGTTAGGACCTTAAAATGGGGGAGTGACGGATATTTAGTATGGTTTGAATATCAAGATTTCTTTTGTGTAATTATTAAACTAAGGATCTTAGTTATGTAAAGTTATGTAGTACTTATAAGTTATAAGTAAAGGCAGTAATGTTTTCATCTACACATACCTTTGAAAAAAAAATCTTATGCTATTTTTCCTTAGAGATCTAACTTAAAGCATTGTTTAAGGCAATTTATCTCTAATTAAAAGCATGAGGTTAACAAAATAAAGTCGGGGCGCGATAGTTTTTATCTTCAATAAAATCCGTAATCAAACTCATTCCAATCAAATAACTATTTGCACTAGGTAACTATGTTCGAGCCCCTCTCTTTCACCGTTATATTTAAATATTCTTGATTTATATTTAATTAATGACGATTATAGTTTGATGTATATATGTATCCTTTTGTATCTGTGTATATGTACATTTGGTGGGAATAGGGTTATTAATCCGTTCTCTAATGGAATTTGGTTAATCGGGAATTTTATGCATCTCTGAATATGTAGTATGTAAGTCTTCCTTGCGTAGTTAAAATTTGAAATTATTTCCCCTACTCTGTTACTATATGATTTTAATTCTTCTCAATTTTTTCACACTGAAAGTTGTGAATTCTACCATTGCTTCACCTTCATCCCATCATGTACGTCATGTCTTCTCTTTATTATTCTACCATTTCTTTGGCCACCTCCATACCATTCGCTATAAAAAAACTTCTTTTTGAGACGGTACTCCATCCATCTTAAAAAGTACTCAAGTCATCCCAAATATTTTTAGGACTGTATTTGGGACGACTAAGGGGGTCTTATTAGCACCCCATTTTAAATACTTTTTGAGATGACAACAACAATTGCAAAACGGTTTTTGAGACGATAACTAAGCCATCTAAAAAAGTCATCGTTTATGGGATCATTTTGAGACGACAAGAAAAATGTCTTTAATAACTGGTTTTTGAGACAACGACAGTAGTCGCAAAAGGATTTTTTTAGACTGAAATTAAGCCGTCTCAAATGCTCATCATTTATGGGATCCTTTTGAGACGACAAGGAAGCCGTCTTTAATAATTTTGACGTAAAAGTTAGAATTACATCCATTCCAGCATAATATAATAAAAACAAACCACATTATATACTTTACATTAATTCCAATATATATTCTATGTAATCATAAACAAAGCCTGTTAAAATTAATATATAACATATTTGGCACGAATTTCAACATACATAACATACAATTTCCTTTTCAACTATAATAATAGTTCATGCAAGTAAAATCTCTCTACACATCCTAACATATAATGATGTCAACAAAGTAAAACCACGGTCTTGAAGCATACAACCTCCAATAAAATGACTTCAATGATTTTTCTTGTCCCTAAAAGGTTTTCACCCGCAATTAGATTTATTTAGTGTCAATTAACTTATACAAAGAAGATTTTTTTTAATAGTTCCTATAGATGATAATCTTTAAAAACATTATCAAATTTTTTAATCTTCATATTAATTACCTTAAAAAACACTTCAGATTTAAAAAAAAAAAAATTGACGAAGTCTTCTTTGTTTATTAATGAAAACTAACCTATTTAAACATAAAAAGTAACTAAAAAGAAACCATAGCAATACCCACAACACTGTAAACAAGTAACTTGAAAACGGAGAATTTCCCCCCCCCCCCCCCCCCCCCGAAAAATGTTAAAATATATACGATATATCCTAAGGGAAGAAAATCTTGATACATGTATCCTATATAATCCTCCCTCACAACACTGTATCTAGTGAAGAATGAGTTACTTGGCAGTGGGTGTAGGCCAATTGGCTAAACCGCTTATATATGTGTTGATCTTCTTTTTTATCTCTTTTACTACACTTTAATTGTTTATAATCATACCCAATTATTATTCATGTTCATATCTTACCTGAGCTCATCTTATTGGCTGGATGTTACATTTAGTTTGACATCTGTAAGCTATCACATAGAATTATGAAATTTCATCATAAAGCAATTTATATCCATAGACTAAGAGTATAATTTAGTATAATCTCCATTTGTATCACCCAAATAGTAAGATATACGCGATATCATAATAAATATAATAACATGACATAATATCCTCATATAACATGTCCATTATTGCACTAAGTAAAACTAGATAATTATCATAAATGACGCGAAGAGTTCAACCTTTAGGGAAATTCTCGTGCCTTTATCGGTAAATCAGTAGGGGCCTCACACTTAACGGATATAAAACGTGCACAAATAAAAGAATGGGGGGATGGATACGTAGTCACGCCATCGTATACTTGCATACCAAACCACCCGATGGATTAGTCATCCACGTATCCCCGTCGTGAGATCATGATAAAATAAATGCACGATCAAAATATTGACCTTCACACCACCTGTTACATCATCCAGGGGTGTAGTACCCAGTCCCACAATCCATTTAAATCCACAACCTCAGTCGATAGAATCCCCATGAGCCAAATAAGTACATATGGTATGTTTTCATCCAACATACATGTATACAAAACAATATATAACCGAACAAAAGGCCCACAAACACCAATCCAAAAATCCTAACTCAAACCCAATAAAAGGGTTAACCCCAAAACCTTTCTAACCTACCACCTAAACAAACCCCGCAAGCGCGACCTACATAGTCGCATTCGCGACCCAAGGTGGCGTGTCTCCATGTCTGAAACTTTGGTTAAATGATAGAATGATCATATTTGACCATGAAATTTTTCGTATTAATTTTTTTGTTATAATTTTTCTTTTTATCTTTGGATAATATTGTTTACCACTATTTTCCAAAGTATGTTTGAACTTATGTGTGAATTATTTTCCCCAAACATGTACATGTAAATACATGAGGACATTTCTTTTCATGTTATAACTCTTAAAATTTTATCAATTACTATATGAAAAATAAATCTAAAATATTAACCAATGTATTAACATCAACATATTTTTACTTGTTATAGGTATTCTATTACCTATTGAACCCACCCCTCATTGTGTGGGCCTAATTATTTGTAAGTTGTGTGATAAACCTCATTTTACTTTGTCAAAATTAAATATTAGGATGAATCTAACCCATACACGAGATTATGAATTAACTCATTAAAAATATTTCAATCTCTGTCCCTCTAAAAAACAAAATCAAAATCAAAACCTAATTCATGAAGTGATCAAGCTACTCTTTTTCCTCAAACCAGGGAGACAAATATGTCCTAATACAAATTAACATCCCCCAAACCAAAACACCACGTTGTGACAACCATCCGAGTTATTATCACATTTTCTTCATACTCAGCAGCTCATTAGAAACAAATTTGAAGTTTTTCCAGCAAGTGGTGGCAACCTCTTAAAAACACACTTGTAGATACTCTCCATGTACACTTCACACTACTTACATGTAGGATCACTTATACCCACATGTTGCACACACCACTTAGAATATCCATACTTAGGTGTCATTAACACACACCTCCACTTATCACACTTGTATATATCCATGCTCACTCACACTTGTCACACACCACTTGTAATTAATCCATGCTTAGGTTCACTATCACGCACTCACTTATAGATATTCACACATCACTCACTCTCACACAACTATGCTTAGTATAATCTTCGTAATCTATGCTAAATTTACTTTTTTACTCTTACATTCTTCCCCATTAGCATAATGGTCATCATGCCAAATAAAATACTCTCTCCATAATATACTAATCAAGAATCATACATTTTTCACACTACATCACCAAAAGCATACGTGCGCTAGTCCGGCAGGTGGCTGTTATCCTAAGCAATATGACTCTCACCATCCATTGGCCAAGTACCTTCGACGTATATCGAATGGTTTTCTCGTATTGTATCGCTCGAACGAAGTCATGACGGGAGGCATAGAGCAGGGAACTTGTTCACATACATCGAGTATATGGAATTCACTCTCACACATACTGTCCCCACGAGGTATATAGTGAGGCAAGTCATGTACACTTGGGTATAGCAAATGGCTTGTCCACACGTACCGATGTCCCTCAAAAGCAAGACGTGTATCGTGGAAGTCATGCCAAAGGGGGGAACTGTTCCAATTAATCCAACAACTTCATACCCTCATATAGCCGTCAAACCTAGGACACTCATATTTAGTTTGCCAGTTACTACCCGAAACTCTGTCGAAATGATGGGTCAGCATGCCGCCCAAAATTTCGTGCAATTTCGTCTTTTTTTAAAACGAGACCCTATCCATGAGCCTGGTAACAAATCCAACCTTGTCTTACATGTACTTTTTCAAACCCCATTTTCCTAGGCTCAGGTCCCGTCCGACATTTATTTTTGCATTTAGGTAAACCTAATACAAGTAAAAACATAATAATAATAATAATAATAATAATAATAATAATAATAATAATAATAATAATAATAATAATAATAATAATAATAATAATAATAATAATAATCATGCTAAAACCCTTTTCTTGTTTTTCCTCTTCCTTTACCAAAGGTGTCAAAAATATTTTTCCCCTCTTTTATCAAAATGCCAAAAGCATTTTCCTTCTTTTTATCGTAAATGTTAAAAACATTTTTCCTCCTTAATACTCGAAAAAAATTTGTCCTCCTCTTTTCCAAAAATATCAAAAACATTGTCCTCCTATAATAAAAGACATTCCCTTTTCTCTTTAAAAAATAAATTCGAATCATTTCTCCTTCTCATGTCGATCGCATACCTGACCCTTGGCCTGGCTCTCTATTGGCTTTGGTCTTCTGTCAAACCGTCCCGAGGCTCCGTCAATTCTCCCGCTACTTCCTCTGAGTCTAGAATCCACTTTTACCCGCTATCCATGGAGAACGCCGACCAAGTATCGAATGTGCAGCTTGATTTGATGACGGTTCTAGTCGAGATTAACCTTCTAACCGAGGTTCATGAGATGGAGCAAAATCGAGTCCCTATTCCCAAAGAGATCGAGGTCCTCTTCCCTCGTGCTATGGGTTCGCCCTCACCTGAGCCTATTTTCCAATGGGCCACCACCAACTCAGTTCCATATGCCGGATCTTGCACGTCCAAGGGATAACCTACCAGTGACTGTTGATTCGAAGGAAGAAGAGTTGAACAAGGTCAAGGGGGACCTTAAGTTGTTGACCAAAAAGTTTGACTAAGTTCAAATTTTCGGGAACTACATGGATTATACCCATATGTCTCTCTATCCTAAAGCAAGGCTACCAAAAAAGTTTAAGATGCCCAACATTGAGAAGTTTGGGGATAGTGGCCACCCAATTGTTCATCTTCAAAGTTATCACCGAGCCATGACTCTCCTAGGTGCCTCGGAGGAAATAATGGCCCAAATGTTCCAACAGATTTAGATGGACAATGCTCTTCGTTGGTTCTTATCCCTCGAAGAATCCAAAATTCGCAGTTGGGAGAATGTTGCTCATGAATTCATGTCAGAGTACAAATACAACGTGGATTTGTAGGCTACCCAGTGTGAATTAGAACTTCTCAAATAAAATCTCGGGGAAACTGTTAGTAATTTCATTGCAAGATGAAAATAAAAAGCAAGTCAACCGAACTTCTGAGGAAGAGCAAGTCAGTATTGTGAAGAAGAACTTCTTACCCCACATTCGAGCGACGATTGGAGGATAGTACTACCCCCATTTTTGAACCCCCTAAGAAGCAGGAGTGGAGATTGAAGAAAGTATTATCAAGAAAGAAGTTAAGCCGAAGAAAGTATTCAGACATATCACTCCCAAAAGTATGAGAAGCCTTCTAATAATGCAATTTCAACCATCAATAACATATCTCAGCCTGCCGCTTCACGGGCACTAGAAAGCCTCCCTAACCCACTTCAAAAGAAATACACCAAGCTTCACGCTCCCCTATTCAAAGTTTACCAAGCCCCTTTGAGCTGAAATCTTATCAAGCTAATGGACCCTCGTCCATTACCAAACCCACTTCCCAAGAATTTCAAACCTGAAGCCCATCATGATTTCCATCAAAATTATGGCCATACCACTGATCAATGCTTTTATCTCTAAAATATAATCTAAGGTCTGATTAACTGTGGTATCATCACCCCACCGACCAATCCTAAACCAAATACTACCCACAATCCACTCCCAAATCATGCAAATGCTATCTCACTAGAAGAAGATCCTGAATTTGATACATCTACCCAAATTGTACCCAGTAAATCATCCATTATACCCATATATTCCCCTAAACCCCTCAAAGTTTGCCCATATTTTCTCCTACATCCTACCTATTTTTCTGATCATTCAGTTTCATTTCTTACTAGAGCATGCCTTTCTATTCGTACTCATTTTGGAGGGAAAGATATGGAATTATCAGCAATATTAAACCAACTTCTAGAGTTCGGGCTGAAATTGCCCTCAGAGATGGCCATTAACTGCCAGAGATTCAGTACACTATTCTTGGAAGCTCAAAAATGGGCTAGAGAGTTAGATGATTGGGTGGTACCAATAAATGAAGTCAGCTTAAATGATGTCGTCTAGATTATGGCAGACTTGTTTCGATAGATCAGTGAAATTTGTAGTATTTTTTAGCAACTCGATGCTTTGAAATTACAAGGGTGTCTGGTCCCTTCGCTTCTACATCTCCCCGTTGAGTGTGATGATCTATACAAAGAGGCCACTTAAGTTATAGAATGCATTGACTTATCGTGGAAGGATGGTGTCGTTGCCACCAAATGAGGGGACGAATTCGATAGTTCAAATGAAGATAAAAACCCAAAAACACTAGACCGGTAGTCAGTATATGTGGAATGATATCGTTTAAGGAGTTGCTAGAAGATATTAACAAGGTGGTCGAACAACCCGATATAGATGAAGAAACGAGACTTCTATTTTTTCCCTCTTTTATGAACCATATAACTAGATCAGGGAGGCATTAATAGGTTTTAAACCGGTAATCAATAACGATCGACAAGGGAAAAGGTGTTGAGAAACTCCCTATGCCGAAAATAACCCTCGAGGAGATCAAGATCCCCGATCAGTTGAAGAAAAATCAAGCTAACATAACTCCGTGGGGACTCTTTATGTCTATTTAACTTCACTAAAATGCCTTGATTAAACTACTTACCGGTCCCATACTCCCTTATTCCACTAAGCTAGAAGAAGCCGTGAATCTAGTCGGATCTCTAGCCTCTACTAGAAGACTTTCTTTCTTCGAAGAGGAAATCACTAAGTTTGGTCCAAATTATAGCTATGCTCTCATTATCTCTGTTGAAGTCATGGGAAAACCATCCCACTTTCGCTCGTCGATAATGGATCAGTTCTTAATGTTTGGCCATTGAGAACCCTCAACTGCTTGGGATTGAAAGTGAGCGACCTTGCTCCAACCTCTACCGTGGTGCGTGCGTTATACTTATCGAGAAGTGATGGGATCCATAAACCTTATAATAGGGGTTGGCCTTATAAATCTCGTTACAGAATTCCAAGTCATCGACATCCTAGCTTATTTCAACCTATTGCTAGGATGACCATGGCTCCATAGTATCTAGGGTGTGTCTTATTCCCTCCATCAGAAACTGAAGTTCTTCGCTAATAGGCAGGTGATCACCATCCTGGGTGATGATGATAATATTGAGAATGCAAACACCAATAATTCGGTACTAGAGATACAACATAGGGTAAATGATATGCTTCTATCAAGTTTTCGTAACGAATCGCTTCCTCCTATAACGAATGATTTTAATTATAGTGTTTGTCCAGAACACAACCCCTATAGCAATGTCAATGTGATACAAATGTTTAAAAGCATGCACTTTATGCCCAGACTGGGGCTGGGACGACGACAATAGGAAATACTAAAACCCATGGTATTGAAGAAATCCTTTCCTCCATGTGGCATGGGTTATCAACCATCAGCAAACGAACTCAGAATTCTCCGCCAACATCGATTAAAGAGAAGTCTAGAAAGTACCAAAACTGTCTCAGAGGATTCCTCGAATGGAAGATATATCAAAGAGGGAGAAGATTTCCCCTTTTGCGGCTTTCTCGAACCATGGTATGATCATGTGGATAAGAAGATGAATCCAGGAGTGGAGATTTTCTTCCAAGACATTTACTCATGGGCTGAAGATTCCCGGCATCATGTGCAACCGCTCATTGAGAAGACTATAGCTACTACCGAAGATTTTAAGGGAAGTGACTATGATGATTCATTCAATTTGTAGACACTGGGTTCGATACTCTTCACGGTCCACTTAGGAACTACATCATCAGACCCATCCCTTTTAATCAAAGTTGTTAATGCACATCTCCTCAACTAGGATGTTATACTAGTTCCACCCTTTTAAATACAACCCAACTCAGATGTTTATCCCATTTCCTCTTCTTTTGTTGTTCTTCCCTATTCTGATCAAATGTAATCGATACCTCCTTTGATGAGGTTCTCAACTTTGTTTTTCCTAATAATGAAATAAATGAAGATTTTGAGTATCTTTTTGTTCCTTAATTGTCTTGATTCTAATCAAACTCTTGATGATGATGATTTTACAAATGAATAATTCTCCAATGATCTTAATAAGGTCAATAACAAATAACATAATTGCATTCAAATTAATGAAAAAGAAACTATTGTTATTAATCTCGGTTCTAGTAGCCAATTGTGCGAGATTAGGATAGGGTCTATCCTTGATGAGCAAGAGCGCGCGTAACTCAAGGAATTACTGAAGGAATTTTTGGATGTCTTCGAATGGTCTAAGAACCACATGCCCGACATTGATCTCAAGATAACTCAACACAATATTCCAATGCTCCAAGAATGCTAATCGATCAAACAGAAACTGCGTATGCTCCGCACCGAATGGTCACTCAAAGTTAAGGAAGAAGTGGTCAAACAGTTGACCGTAGGCTTCATCCAGGTGATTGAATATCCCACACGGCTAGCCAATATTATACCCATGCTAAAATATGGAGGAAATGTTCCCATGTGTGTTGATTATCGAGATTTGAACAAGGCCTCTCCAAAGGATGATTATTCGCTACTTAATATCAGCATGATTGTAAACAAATATAGCTCATCACGCTCTTAAGTCATTCGTTGATGGTTTTATTTAATACAATTAGATCAAGATGCACCCTGATCATCAAGAAAAAGTCGCATTCATCACCCCTTAAGGAACCTTCTATCACACCATTATTCCGTTTGGTCTAAAAAATGCAGGGGCTGCCTACCAAAGGGATGACACAACTATCTTAGATTATCTAATACACAAAGAAGTCGAGGTCTATGTAGATGACATGATCATCAAATCTCAAACTCGGGAAGGTCATTCTTTCGCTCTCCGTAAGTTCTTTGAGCGACTACGAAGATACCAGATGTGACTTAACCCATAAAAATGTGTTTTTCACATTACCAAAGGAAATCTTTTATGATTCATGGTTAGCGAGAAGGGGATTGAAGCAGATCCTGCCAAATTGAAATCCACACTCAAAATGCCACTACCCTGAATGGAGAAGGAAGTTCGGGAATTCTTAGGCAAATTACAGTACATCAGTCGATTCATCAATCAGTTGACTTCCATTTGTGAACCCATATTCAAACTCCTCCGAAAGGATTCCACTAAGGTTTGGAACGAAGATTTTCAGGAGGCCTATAATTAAATCATGCAATATCTAACCCGAAGTCAACTACACTACAGCCGGGGCTTTTCAGGAGGCCTTTAATTGAATCATGCCACCCCAGCGTGATCTCCTTCTACTCTTATACTTGACTGTAACAGACACTACAGCCGGGGCTTTATTGGTCCAATACCTTCCATCTACTACGCCAGTCACAAATTGGTCGAATACGAAGCCAACTACACTGCCTTGGAGAAAGCATGTGTCGCCCTTATCTGGGTTACCCAAAAATTATAGCATTACATGCTCGCCTTTCCCATTAGACGTGTATCCTGAATGGATCTTATCAAATACCTACTCGAGAAATTTTCTTTGTCCAACTGAATGGCTCGATGGTTGATGCTGTTAGCCGAATTTGATATTGTGTATGTCACACAGAAAGCCATGAAAGAAAGATCCATATCTAACTACCTTACTAACCACCCTATGGAAAAAGCCTATATTTGGATATCCGAATTCCTAGATGAAGATATCCTTTATACTTCCCGAGAATACCTCCAGTCGCATGTGTTCTTTGACGATGGACGTCAACAAGAAAGGATATGATAATATTTCTCCTAATGTTTGTTCAATTTTGAAATAAGTTATGACGAACAAGGAAGACCAAGCAACAGGGAAGATCGACTAAACCCTAAGTAGGGTTTCCATGGCCGCCCAAACTCCTTCTACCAACGTTGATCCTAAACCACCTAATATACCAAAAGCATGGAGTCGATCCTCCCTCAATCATGATTTGATCCTCAAGACTCCTACATGTTTTAAAGGTGAGCCTGCAGTCTTATTCACTCAAGAAGATATTGAGGTGTTATCGAAGCCTTTCAAGCATTATTTTGTGGGAAATTTTTCCCATGGCGGGCCTGCTATGGTAACTATTAGACAGGTGTTTCAAACCTTCTCTCTAAAAATAGCGTTTAGCATTGGCCTCTTAGATCACAAGCACATCTTGATCAGATTGCATTCTGAAGAAGACTAATCACGAATGTGGATGCGTGATACATGGTATGTGGGTAAATTCCCTATGCAAACTTTCAAGTGGTCCTCAAATTTTAGACCCAATATAGAAAGTAGTGTGGCTCCGGAATGGTTTTCATTCCCTAATCTCCGAATCCACTTCTTTTCAAAATCCTCACTTTATTCCATTGCTCAGTTAATTGGCAAGCCTTTGAAACTGGATGCCTCAACAGTGGAGATGAATAGACCTAGCATCGCTAGGGTGTGCATTGAATTAGATCTTTTAAAAGTTACACCAAAGAGGGTTTGGATTGGATGTGGTCAATCAGGTTGTTGGCAAGAAGTGTTAGTGGAAAATAAGCCCAACTATTGTAGAAATTGTGCAAAGAAAGGTCATAACGAAGAATCATGCATTTTCTTATTACCTTCCAAAGGAGAGAAGCCAAGAGTGCGACAGGAATTTGTTCGGAAGAAAATTAATCAAAGAGATGATCAGGTTCAGAAACAACAAGCTCAAGAGAAAGTAAGAGATCAGGTGGTTATTACTCCAGTTATTGAAGACCTCTGTCCTATTTACAACAGCAAAGATAATTCAGGTCCAAATGACAAAAAACCTCAAGTACAACAACAGCAGCCTACTCCTATGTTAGTTGAAGATGAAAAGAGTATTGAAGATGAAGATAATATAGGGGAAACTACTAGTCCCATAAACAACCTCCGAATTTTAGAAAGCCACAAATCCCAGAGTTCAAAGATGTCAGTGCCTTATGACAAACATCCTTAGTTATTGCATGTGCAGTCCAGTCCCAGTTTGATTGAAGATGAAAAAGCCATGAATGAAGATGCGAAAATGGGGGAAATTAAAAGTCCTGGAAATAATCTCTAGATTTTAGTAAGCCATAAATCCCCAATCCTCAAATTTGGTACTCAGGAGGAGGATTCAAGTACTGATTCTCCTAGAAGTACTGACCTGCCAGAAATTCATAAGAATAATACTGCAAATTCCTTATATGCTAGTGATGGGGATAAAGAGTGTAGGCAACAAATTTCACAGATTAAGGAGTTAAAAATTTCAAAAGCAACCTTGATAATAGATTCAAAGAAAGCAAGAATGTGGAGGTGAATAGCTGCATAGTCAGACAGTCAGGTGTGAAGGTTCAGAGGAAAAAACTGAGCTTTAGTGATCCAATGATGAAGAGAGTCACAAGATCTTGTTCAAAAGGTAGCAATCAATTTCCCTCTCAAAATGTTAAATGTTGAATCTTATTGTTTGGAACATTAGGGGAGTTGTAAAGAAATCAGCAAATCAAAGACTTAAAAAGCTACTGAAAATGCATAAATGCCCTATTATTGCCTTGTTGGAGCCAAAAGTTAATGTTCAAAAAATTGTGAAATTCAAGATTAAATGGGGGTTTGATGATTATTGTTATAATGTGAATGGGAAGATATGGATTTTATGGAGATATGAGATGGTGGTAAATATCATTTCAAACTCTAAGCAGTAATTGACTATAAGTGTGGATCATCAACATTATAGCCTAGACTCTTATCTAACTGTAGTTTATGCCAAGTGCATTAAAGATGAGAGAATAGTGCTTTGGGATGAATTAAGGTCTGTATCTCATCTTTGTCAAGCAAATCCTCACCTTTTCATGGGTGATTTTAATGTTGTAGCAGGTCAAGCAGAAAAGTTAGTTGGCAATCCTATTGATATTCATTTTGTGGGTGACTTCAATCAAGCAATTGATGATTGTGGGTTTATAGACATGGGTTATAGAGGTACAAAGTTCACAAGGTGTAACAATAGAGATAAAGAGGGTGTTATTATGTCTAGGCTGGATAGAGGTCTGTTTAATCAGAATTGGGAGGTGTCCTTTCCTAGATTATCGATTCAGCACTTGAATAGGACAGGTTCATATCATGCCCCTCTGCTTATGAGCATTAATCCTGCCCTGGAGTCCCATCCTAAGGCCTTCAAATTTCAAGCCATGTGGATTAATCACTTCACTTTTAAAGATGTGGTTGATAACTCTTGGAAATAACTTGTTCAAGAAACTGGGATGTCAGTTTTTAGTGCTAAATTGAAAAGATTAAAAGGGGTCCTAAGGCTTTGGAATAGAGAGAAATTCAAAGATATTTTTCAAGGTGTGATTGATTTAGAAGATGAGATTCTACAACTTGAGCTCAGCTTTGAAAGTGACAGGAATGAGGAGAATAGAACAAAGCTGAATGAGGGGAAAGCTAAGCTCCTTGAAGCTTGAAGAGGCTTATTGGAGGCAGAAGTCTTCAGCTAGATGGCTTCAACTTGGGGACTCAAATACCAAATTTTTCCATGCTAGTGTTAAATATAAGCATAGAATAATGGGAATCACATCAATTCAAGACTCAAATGGTAATACTATAGAAGATGAGGAAGGCATCTCAAAAACTATTCTTGAGTATTACCAATACCTTATGCAGGCTGATCAACAAGTTATGGAATTTCCCATCATGGATTACATTTCAAGATTGATTGAGGAGGAGAATAATGTTACTCTTGAAGCTTTTTCTACTGAAGATGAAGTCTTCCAAGCTATCAAAGAACTTAGTCCAAATGCTGCTGATGGACCTGATGGTTTTGATGGTGTATTTTACAGTTATTGTTGGATTACTATTAAAAATGATTTTCTGCTTGCTGTTAACTATTTTTTTTGCAGGTCATAATATCCGACAAGGTTGAACTAGTAACCCTATGGTGTTAATCCCGAAGAAGAAGCATCCCACGAGCTGTGCTGACTATAGGCCTATTAGTATGTGTAATTATTCATAAGAAATCATCTCTAAGGTTCTTAACAATAGGCTGAGTCATTTTCTCCTAAAGATTATTTCTCCAAATCAAAGTGGTTTTGTTAGAGGAAGATATATTCAAGACAATGTCCTATTAGCAAAAGAGATGGTCTATAATATTAGCCGAAAGATCCATGGGGGGAATGTCATTATTAAATTCGACATGGAGAAGGCTTACGAAAAAGTGCATTGGTTATTCTTAATCAAGGTTTTGAGGTAATTTGGTTTTGGGGAAAGATGGATCAATATGATTTGGAGATGTATTTCAAATAGTTGGTTCTTAATTCTGATCAATGGGGTTTTAAAAGGTTATTTCAAATCAACTAGAGGTTTGAGGCAAGGGGATCCTTTGTCCCCTAGCTTGTTCATTTTGGCGGCTGAATTTTTTAGTAGAGGCCTTGAAAAATTATGGAGGGATGGAAAGATAAAGCACTACTACACTCCAAGTGGAATCCCTCCTATTTCACACCTATCCTTTGCAGATGATGTTATTGTTTTTTCTAGAGGTGATAAAAGAAGCTTGCAGAATTTGATGATATTCATGGAAGAGTACTCTGTTATATATGGCCAAACAATCAATAAGAGTAAAAGTAATGTTATTGATGATAAGAAAATGTCTATTCAAAGGAGGAACACTATAGGTCTTTGTTCTGTTTTACCTGTTAAAACCTTACCTATTAAATACCTGGGATCTCCCCTTTTTAAAGGAAGAAACAAGGTATGCTTGTATACCCCTCTTCTAGATTCTATCAGGCACAAAATTGAAGGTTGGAAAGGCAAATTATTATCCCGTGGGAGTAAATTTACTCTCATTAATCATATCTTATCTTCTATCCCCTCATATATGCTTGCTTCTCAACAGCCTCCTAAATCTGTCATCTCACAGATTCACCAAATGTTCATTAGGTTCTTCTGGGGTGGTAATGATAATGATGGTTGGAAGCACAATTGGTCCAATTGGAAAGAGATGTGTAAGACAAAAAATGCAGGTGGTCTTGGTTTCAAAGACTTCAATACAATTACTAAGGCCTCTATACTTAGATTCGTGTGGAAATTTTATGCTGAGGAATCTTTGTGGACTGCTTATATGAGGAACCAGTACAAGTCGTGGTCTCATTATAAACAAGGAGGATCTTTAGCTTGGAAAAATATGAGGAAAATTAAAGATGTGGTGCTTGATAACATGGTTTTCATGGAAGGTAAATGGATTTGGAAGGCTTCTGATAGTGGAGAGTTTACTTTCTCTTCTGCTTGTGAGGTTATCTCTTCGAAGTATGCTAGTTCCACAGTAACTAGTACGATTTGGGACCCTCATGTGCCTACCAAAATTTCAATTCATATGTGGAAAATTCTCAAAAATGCTCTGCCTTTAGATCATAATATCCAAAAGTTTGGTATTTCTTTGATCTCTAGATGTCAGGCCTGCTTTGAAAGCACTGAATCAGTTCATCATCTATTTTTAGAGTGTCCATAGGTAAGCAAGGTTTGGGAGTTCATCTCTAAGCTTATGGGGATAAAGATTGATAAAAATAACATGTCCACTTCTTTGTTAAGTTGGTGGTTTAGAGCTAGTAGTAGAGATTATCAAAGATTCCTTTGTAAGTCTATCCCAATGGTGGTATGCTAGGAGGTGTGGAAAGCTAGAAACAAACATTTATTTGAGGGGATTATGGTTAGGCATCAGACTATAATCTCAAATTCAGTCCTTTCCATCTCAAATATTTGTTCTGGTATGAAGTTCTCAAAGGCCTGCTTGGATGTGGGAGTTAAGAAGATGTTCAATATATCTTCTGTTACTTTTACTGCAGTGCCTGTACTAGTTAAATGGATTCCACCTCCTGCCCTTTCATTTAAGATGAATGTAGATGGTGCTTCAAAGGGTAACTCGAGTCCTAGTGGATATGGTGGAGTTTTAAGAAATGAAAAAGGCCAGGTTATGTTTGCTTATGCTTATCCAGGTGATGTTGCTTCAAATACTGAGGTAAAGCTGCTTAGTTTAAAAATGGGGATTAGCCTGTGTTTGAAGTTTCGGTTCGATAATATTGAAATTGAGTCTGACTCTCTCATGTGGTGAAAGTGATAGGTAATGGTTGGAAGCCTCCTTGGAAGTTCCTAAAGATTGTTAATGTAATTAAAGGTATGCTATCCCAAATTCAATTTTCCATTTCACATTGTTATAGAGAGTCCAACATGGTGGCAGATAGTCTTGCCAATTGGGGTATTTCTTCAACCGGAGGTCAAATTTTCAAAATTATTCAGGAGGGACCGAGGATGGTCAGAGGAGCGTGAAAGCTAGATGTGATGGGATGCCATTATATTAGATTTTCTTCTTAACCTTGATATGTAGGAAATTTTTAATTGTTATTGTAAGTTATCGCATTGCTTGTTAAGGCCACGTATGGAGTGGCTGTTTCTCCTTATTGAATAAAATTTAAATTTTTCCAAAAAAAAGAAGAGAAAGGATATGGCATTGGGATACTCCTAATCACCCTTAATGACTCTCACGCTCCCATTGCCACTAAGCTTGATTTTCCTTGCACCAATAACATGACTGAATGTGAGGCATGCATGGTAGGCCTCAAGAAAGGAATTTGAAGCTTAGATATATATGGGGATTCAACCCTCATCATCGGCCAAGTCCTCAAAAGATGGAAAGTCAAGGATGAGAAACTCTTACCCTTCCATGCCCACTTAAAATAATTGGCCTCCTAATTTAAAGATATCACCTTTCGCTACCTGCCCCGAGCAAAGAACAACTTAGCCGATGCCCATTCTGCCTTAGTCTCCATGGTTGACATGCCTGAAGGAATAATAATGGCCACCTTCTTAGTCCAAAAGCAAGTTAAACCAACCCACTACCACCACATTGAGCTAGTCACCGAAGAAGATCCTGATATAGCCAATTGTTGGTACTATAATATTTGGCTCATCCTCAAGCATGGTAGGTATCCATAAGATTCTAACAAGAAAGATCAATAAACCCTTCACAAACTGGTTGTCCAATACATTATCTGCGATAAAGCATTGTTTAAGAAAAACTTTGATGGAACCCACTTACACCGCATCATAAGGGCTGACAATTGATGATGCAGAAAATCAACAGCGAGTAACGCGGAACCCACATAAATGGCCATATGCTTGCCAAGAAAATCATCCAACAGGGTTACTATTGGACTATCATGGTTCAGCATTGCACCGCTCGTGTTCAGAAATGCCTTAAAATACCAATAATTTTCCAATCTCCAGCACTTACCTCCGTGAGAATCGTATAACATTACCTCTCCCTAGCTATTTTCCACACGAGGCATCGATATTATAGGAAAAGTTACACCCAAAGACTACAACGGGCATGAATTCATCTTAGTTTCCATTGATTACTTCATCAAATGGGTCAAAGTCGAGTCATAAGCAGTGTTGAATGATAAAAAGGTGGCCAATTTCATCCAAAAAAATATCATCTGCTGATATCGGGTCTCGCATGAGCTAATATCAGATAACGAGTTGCATTTCGAAGAAGAAGTTATGGAATTGGTCGATGAGTATGGGATCTAGATGCACACATCTTATCTCTATCGAACTCAAACAAACGGTGCAATTGAAGCCTGTAATAAGAACCTCAAAGAAAACATCAGGAAGAAGACCAAGAGTTACCGAGATTGGGTCGATCGAATCCCTTACGCCCTCTGGAGCTACCGCACTTCCAGTTCGAGCATCTACTAGGATACCCCTAACTCTCTGGTATACAACATGGAAGAAGTCCTACCCATTGAGATTAAAATACCTTCATTACGCGTCATGCTTGAAAGCAAAGTCAGTGAAGAAGACAAGCATCAAAGCCATCTTGACGAGTTATCACTCTTCGATGAAACGAGGTTAAAAGATCTATATCATATACGGGGGTACCATCGTCGAATAGTACGATTATTTAACAAGTGAGTCAAGGGTCGTTGTGTCCGAGAAGGGAGCTTATCCCTTAAAGAGATAATAAAGCCCATTTTGAACCCTAGAGGGAAATTCAAGCCCAATTGGAATGGCCCCTATATTATGAAGAAAATCCTATTTGTTGGAGCCGTTATGCTCACCGACCTCGATGGGGAAGAGATTTCCCTTCCAGTTACAAGAAATTCTATCTGTAGTCCAAAATCTCAGTGCACTACGACTCTTCTCACATCCCTTCTATTGTAAAAAAATATTCATTTCCCTCTACTCGGAACTACGTGGGTCCTTATCCTCTACAACCCTTTTTACTTTAACAAATGAAACTATTTTTTTAAAACCCCAGAGGTACGTAAGCAGCTCATACGCTTTACATGAGCACGACCCCATTCTTTCTCAAAAAATGCTTTTCTTTTCTTATCTCCGAGAATGACAACTCATTTTTTTCATTTACATGAACAAAATGATTATATATTCCTTAGCGATTGGTATAGATTATTCAAATGAAAAAACCCATCAAAAGGCAAAACAATATAATTAAAATCTTCTTTATTCCAATAATGAGAAATTCCAGTACGATTACTAATATCAGCATAAGGAGTTAAACATCTTCCCCCACCAACCTAACCTTATTGTCCTAAAAACAAAAAAAAATTACTCCTAAACAACCCTCCCGAATTATTCCCACACAACCAGAGAAAATAACCAGATACATAACCAAACACAACACCATATAAAAGCTTTATAAATAAAACTCCCCAGAGGATCCTACCCGCAGCTGCCAGAAGAATCAGCCCCATCATCGTCATTATCATCATCTACATCTTGGGGTCCCCAAACTCCCCCTGCTTGGATGGAATACCAAAGGCACTCTATGGATAAAACCCTACCCCATCAAGGTCAAAGTAGTTGAGGAAAGTTTAATCAATCCTTTTGGTGATTAGACTAAACTAACCTGCCGATAGGCAGGACAAGGAGTATGTCGATCGACAACCCCTCATTTTTAGAAAATTCCCCTTTTCCTCTTTTGTCAAAATAAAAAAACTCAATAAACTTATAATTCGGATTTTTCCACTCCTTATATAGTTAAACTTATCCTGCTTTAAAATAATAATCCCAATCCGTTTTATGGTCTCGAGAAACAAATAAAAAATTGAATTAAGTCATTAAAAGCGAAGATGAATAAATAAAACCCCATTCACTGCATATATATTGTTGTAATTACATATATTTTGCGGTAAAAAGAAAAATAGCGGGACTCATTCTCTCTCTCACCATTTCTTTCTCTCTCTCTTGCTCTCTAAGACCCCCCCCCCTCCTTGTAGCATACGCGCTTTCCCCGATGACGAACTGAAGAACCCCCGCTACCTGATTAATACCTCTCCTCAGACGAAGAAGAAAGAACTAAGCATGAAGGAACCGGGATTGAATCCTAAATACGAGTCATCGCGGAAGCTACCCAATCTCGAATGTCTCTTAGCCAAGTAGTCGACACCCAGGCGTGTTGCAGAAAAAATAAGAAAAAAGAAAACCAGTCAATCTGAGGCAAAGAAAGATATCAGAAAAACAAGTCGAAGAAATGAAAGACATACCTCTGGCTGAAGAATTCCCTCTGTCAACCCCAACACCTCTGGTTCCATCGCATTGGGACGATGAAGCATACACACTGATCCTCCCTCAGGACGTCTGATGTTATATGAGGGAGGAGCCAGCCATAGAAATGAAACCTCTGATGTCGTCGCCACTACTGATGTTGACGCACCACCCACACTGTGGGCCTACCCCATTGGCTGACTCTTGCCCCTACCTGAAACCGCATGAGGAAGAGGCATAACGTCATATATGCTGGGCAGCATTATCCAACTCAATAAAAAATCTAGATAATTGTAGGTCACCGCCATGTCAGTATACAACGAGTAAGGCTCATCGACCATCGTCACCACCCTCGCCTCCTTCGGTATCTCCCACACCCGCCTCATGTATCTTGGGGGCATCGCATGTGGTACAATCACGTAGTCCTCTACCACCTTTCAGACTACTCTCTCTCCCAGATGCCAGAAGTAGACGAACTCGTGCGCCAGCAGCCGACGCAACTACGTGTTCCCCCGGTCACCCCTATGTGCTGGATGGCCATCCCCTAGCGATAGTTCACCTCCAAGGTCCCCAGTGAAAAAACAATATCTAAAAAAGTTCATCAAAGAAAAATGGTCTCAAGAGGAAAGAAGAATTTACCCGATCTCTCGTCAGGCCATTCAAAACCTGACGCACCACCGCCAAAGAAAGAGACAGCCTTGACTTTCGGTTGGACTTCCACCACCAGTACATGCGATAAAAGTTCCCCACCGACTCATCCTTCAAACCTATAACATGGGCATTAAGCCCAATCACCTCATAGAACCACGTTTGCAAAAGAAAAAGGTAATCAATAAGAGGGAAACAAACGAGGAATAAAAAAGGGAAAAAAATGCATAAAGGAAACTGCAAAAAGTAAAAAAATACCTCCAAAAGATACGTGGAACCAATAAAGGTCTGGCGAAAGCACCAACTGAATGCATCAAAAGACGAATAATTAGTCTCCAAAGTAAGTCTCCCTCAGTCAAAGAAAGGGTTATTCGGAAATACCCTCAAATAAGGCAAAAACCACAAGTGGACGACGTCGCCATGAGAAAATCTCCCAGTAACAAAAGAATAAATAAACGGGACATCTGTTGCACATGCAGCCCGTTGGTCTCATTGATCTACTGACTCGATAAGACCTCTTTCAGAAGAGAGAGAGAGAGATGGAGTCTCCTGAGACTATCTGCCTAACATCACCCAACGCCGCCGGTATGACCCTCAGTGTGCATTCCACCTCTATCTGGGCCCTCTCGTAGTCTAACCCCAGCAGCTGTTGTACATCGAAGGGAGTCACTTCCATCTCTCCAAAACTAAAATGCATGGTATGGATAGTATCCCACCATTTCTCTCCCAAGGCATAGAGGACAACCGTCAAGCGGGGTGTCTCATCTGATACAGACGACAAACTGCCAAAACCAACTGATGAAACTACCCAATGCACCACTAGAGGAAGGTGCTATCATACGTCCTAGAACCCCATAGTTC
The DNA here is from genome assembly GCA_949130495.1 of Sambucus nigra. Classification (NCBI taxonomy): domain Eukaryota; kingdom Viridiplantae; phylum Streptophyta; class Magnoliopsida; order Dipsacales; family Adoxaceae; genus Sambucus; species Sambucus nigra. The sequence goes on from OX422217.1 coordinate 321,273,457, forward strand.
CCCGGGAATGCAGGCTCAACGTAAATATATCAGTCTGTTATAATAAAAGGAAAAACCCTTGTCAAGATTTAGAAAAATAAAGAAATACACAAAATAAGGGAGATACCAAAGGTCATTAACACTTACATAACCATTAGAGTTCACCACCCTAGATGTTCAATGGTGCTCAGGCTCACGTAGAAGATTATGCTTGCCCACAACCTACTCAAACAAGTCAAAGGCATTCTTATTTCCCAGCACTAGGGTCACCCTAGCCCGCCACTCTAAATTTGTCCGGTCATCAACATTTGACCATGCCATGTGGACCGCACTGCTTGAAAAATCTGCCATTTCCTAGTCTTGGAAAATAGAAGAACGATAGAACAGTTCACTGAAAATAAAGGCAGAAGATAGAAGATCTGAAAGCTATGAAAAATGAAGAAATCTCACCCCTTTTTATAGGAGTCTAAGGGGCCTGCTGATCGGCGGTCCCCGCCCACATACCGATTGACACTGTCCATTCACCTGCTCGAGGTAGTCCAAAAGACAGTGCCACTGCCGTTTAGCACCCCTACACCCTGTCGGTCTATACCTCCCTGAAATTTCGAACAAAAAAGTATCATAAAATCTAGAAAATCTCCCAGACAACTCCTAAAATTACCAAATGAATTTTAGGACATTTCTTCATGAAGAAAATAATTTTTACATTCAATCCACCAACATCTCCAAGGGACACATCAAAATTCAAAAAGCTCCCCAGTAGGGATACATTCAATCCTCGGATTAATATCTTTTCCCCAGAGGAGTCTCTAAGTTTTACCAGGAGAACTATACCCCACGTCTCTACTTAAGGTCCTCATAATTGACCTTTATCCTTATAATTAGTCGCTCCTATTTAAGGTCCTCAGAATTGACCTCGACCCTCAGAATTGGTCGCCCCCACTTAAGGTCCTCAAAATTGACGTCAACCCTCAGAATTGGTTGCTCCTACTTATGGTCCTTAAAATTGACCTCGACCCTTAATATTGGTCGCTCCCACTTAGGTCCTCGGAATTGACCTCAACCCTCAAAATTGGTCGCTCCCATCTTAAGCCCTCAGAATTGGCTTCGACCCGCAGAATTGGTCACTCCTACTTAAGGTCCTCAGAATTGAGCTCGACCCTCAGAATTGGTCGCCCCCCACTTAAGGTCCTCGAAATTGACCTCGGCCCTCAGAATTTATCGCTCCCATTTAGGTCCTCAGAATTGATCGACCCTCAGAATTGGTCGTACCCATCTTAAGCCCTCAGAATTGGCCTCCTTCTACTTAAGGTCCTCATAATTGACCTCGACCCTCAGAATTGGTCGCTCCCACTTAGGTCCTTGATTAGGCATAAATATTTCATATTTATCCCCTTAATTTCGGTATTTTTATGATCCCGTTCATCGTAATTGACTTGGTTTTATCTCATATTTATGTTACTAATCATTTTTGTCAAGTACTTCGTGTTTGTGTATCTCTCATGTGTTTTACATGTGTTTCATGCAAGTTTGTGCGAAAGAGAACTCAAAACAGTGAAAGAAAGCAAGAAATGGGGAGTTGAAGGGAATTTTCATAATTTTTCAGCCTCAATCTGGAGGTGGGGCCAACTAAAAAGTTGAATATCTTGAAATTATAAGAATACTAGAAAAAACGGCACCTCAATCCGAGCTACAGTGAAGAAGTTATGCCCTTTTGAAGATGAAGAATTTAGAGAATCAAATCGACGAAAATAAGACCGAACCGGTCCCCCTCACTGTAAAGGCAAAAACTAACCAATAGAATCAAAGTCCGAACCGGTTCGCTCATTAGTCGCGCTCAAGATCCGTTACAAAAATTAGTCACACTTTTAAAGTGTGACAAATTTTCAGAAGCATGATTTTTATTTTGTCCTTATATTTTAGCCAAAAGAGTTTTATGTTTTGGGGACTCTTCTAAACGACTTGCAACCTATATGTTTTGGGGACTCTTCTAAATTATTTTTATTGCATGTTCTTGTTCTTCAATCTTGATAACCTTTATTTCCTGCACTTTTATTATTATTATTTCTCTTGTTTAATCTCACTTTTCACACAATTATGATTTCATGCAACATAGATTCCTTGTGTATTCATAGTTTTGTCATGTCTAGCTAGATTTCTAAGTGTTGGGATGCATGAACCCAACCCGATGTGGTTTGCATGGAGACAAAAGTGATTCTCGGAATTAAATAAATGATTCAATCATGTTAAGTAGTTGTTTCAACTGTCGTAGGACTTTTAACCTCGATGGCCATAGGTAATCGGGGTGTTTAAGAGTGCGATGCACGTGTCAGCTATTCTGACATCGCGTTATTTCTATTCTTAATTATGTATGATGTGGTCTTATACCCTCATATATGTAATGCTTGAAATTAGTAAATTATGGGTTTGATCTATTATCTAATTTACAATTGCTTTTATATCCGGTAAATGTACTAGGGTTTGGGGGATTGTATTCCAACCTTATCGCTCTTTCATATTAATTAATCCGTATTTTGTTTGTTTTAATTAGGTTTAGTTAACTTCTTTTTTTCCCCTTTTTCCTTTCTCACCCCATCATCATCTTTTACACTTTATTTTTAAAGTAATAAATCAATTAAAATCTATCAAACATTCCCTACGGATTCGATACCCAGACTAGCCTCTATACTCCATAAGAGTGTAGTTAAAGTTTAGATTTTTTTGTATTGTGGTCGGAAGCCGATAACAACGATTAGTGTATTTACATAGACGCTCGGCTTTTTCCTCGATCAGTCCTAAATTTTTTCCTCAACCCTCAGAATTGGTCGCTCCCATTCAAGGTCCTCATAATTGACCTCAGCCCGCATAATTGGTTATCCCCAGCAATACCTTAGGTCTTCAAAAATGACATTGACCCTTTGAATTTGTCATCCTCATCCCTTTAGGTCCGCAGAATCGACCTCCTTCCCAAAACATCATGTGGTGTCTATTAGATTAATTTCACATGTTCAAAGCTCACCCGTCAAGGGTCTCTGTAGACACCACATTCTAGGACCCCTTAATTCTCTCCTTAGGTCCGTAGAAACTCTTCCATTCACTAAAAACCCTAGGTCATACCCCGTGTACCGATCTATATGCCATCGACCACTCTCGGACCCCGTTTGACTTCGATGAACTCTATCACCGGAGCAAAAGCTCATAAATCTTTGAAGGACTCTGAATAACCTTTCCAACGGTCCACCCCATGCAAGAATTAACCTTACAGTTTGGAAGAATGAACCATTTTACTATCGAAAATTGATTTAAAGGTCACTAGGCGCTCCCGGGCCTCGATTTGACTCCAATCAACTTCATAATAAGAGCAAAAGTTCTTTAGATATTTGAAGGTTATTAAAATCCCTTTCCAACGGCCAACCCCGTGTGCAAAATCATAAAACTATTTGGACGAATGATTTATTTTTCTTCAAAAATTGATCTGGGGGCCACCAGGCGCTCCTGGGCTCTGTTTGAACAAGGTTGACTTTTCAGATCGAACGAGACTTAATGAATCCTTGAAGGGCACCGAATACCCTTTTCAATGGTTCGCCCCATGCACGAATCAACCTTATGGTACGGACAAATGACCCGTTTTACTGTTATATTGTCTAAGTACCTTGCATAACCTTTCTAATGGTCCATCCCGTGCACGATTCTGACTTACGGTTTGACCGAACGATCCATTACTGTCTGACGATCTCCCGTCTAAATGACCGATAAGCGCTTTCGAGCCCCATTTGACCCAAAGTCAACTCCCAGACTGGGGAGCGACCCAAAAGACTCTTAAATTTCTCTAAATTACCTTTCTAATAGTATACCTTGTGCACATTTTGGATTTACAAATTGCGTTCTATGATCATTTTTTCGAAAAAAAATTCACGAGACTATCGTTTGACCGGTCCATTTTTCTGCCTATCGATAGTGTGTCTAGGGTTTCCCGCTGATTGGCCGGGCTAGGGGTATGTTGATCGGTAGTCCCCTACCCTATATAATGAGGGCATGATCTCACTCTCAGGGCAGACCTCAGATCCATCAATGTCAGTGATCTCAGTAACATTCTCTTGCAATTAACGAATTTTCCTTGTGTGAAATTCCCTTCTATCTTTTATTACCATTATTTTCACACCCAATTTAGCAAAATCCCATTCTCTCTCATTCAATATTCATCACAACATTCAAGGGAGCTCATCGAGGATAAAGTTCAAGCCTCAATTCTCCAAAGAAGGTCTAAAAACCCTTCTCTCTCTCTCTCTTTATATTCTTTATTTTCTCATTAGTTATATAAATTCTTAATCTAGATTTTACGTTAGTTCATACACATTAATACCTCATCCTTTATTAGTTATATTTCACATACGTTATTTTTCTATAAAAAACACAAAACCAAGAAAAAAATGGGTTACACCTACAAATTCCAACGGGATTATTCACTTCATTTTCTCAAAACTAATATACTTTTTCTACACACACACGCGCGCATATAATAAACTCCCGTTTGAATATATGGAATAAATCCCACCCTTATGGTGCATGCGAACTACGTGGAATTTGATGCCTTTATAGGTTACGTACGCATTTCGAGTTAAAGCCCGAGACACGAGTCCAATCTTTTCCAATTTTCCATTTTTCTAATTGTTCAATTTTTACATTTTCATCTATTATCCATATATATTACTCGTATTTACTTCATACTTGTGACTCATATTGGCATTTTATCTAGCACACATTATCGTTTCATCATAACAACCAATATCTCGATAAACGCATATATCGAATTTTCTAAATATTATTTTGGGAACATTCCTATGGATGACCTCACTTTATCTTTTTCATGATATGAGTCGGGCGATTCCGATCTCCATTTATATCTACATGCACACACACTTCATGGAGAAATTAAGAAAAATAGTGACACAAGCCCATGAGAGACCGAAAGGGTGGGATGGGTGCCTAACACCTTTCTATTCCATAATTTAGCCCCCGAACCTCGGAACTATTGATTTCGTAAGCATTTGTTTGTCTTTGATGCCATTCTCTCGAGGCGGCGACATGTTCTTTTGCCTATTTTGTGCAAAATAGGTTGTTGACTTCATCTCTTTACATCACCCCACAACGATGACTTTCGGAGCGCTCTAGAGGAAGATGGTGCACGAACTTCTCCCCTTTTCCCTCGAAAAGGGAGATATAGGGATGGCCACACCCATTATTCTTATTTTATGTTTAAACTCAACAAAACCTTCTCTAAACTTATTTATACATTTAACATCAAAATACTACAAGTTTATATGTATGAGAAGATGGATTTTAAACCCCAAAATCCTACTACATGGTTTAAACATATTTATCCTCATGGAAAGTCATTATACTTGGAAAAATACATTTTTAAGGCACAAAGGACATTTTTATTTCTTCAATCTCAACAAATTTCCTTTTGATAAAATCATCAATTTGCAAGAGACATTATTTCACCAATGTTTATCCAAATATGACATTATCTTCAAACATTTTATTTCATAAAATGTTTATCACCAATACTTCTAGAATTGTAATTTTTCATAAAAATACCATATCATTGGTGAAATAATGTTTTTCATTAACATTTCTAGAAAATACACAATTGTCAAAAAATACCCACTTTCTTATTTCAAAACCTTGAAATATGTATCCACTCCTTATTTTTAACAAAAATAATATTTTTCAACATTTTTATTCCATAAAAGTGTTTATTTTTTCCTACACAACAATTATGCCATTAAACTAAATACACCTATTCAAATAGTCTAAATACAATACTACAATGCAAAAATGATATTATTACACTAAGAGTAAGGTTTACCCACGTCTAATGGCTTCAATGGTGGTGTTGGTGTAGGAGGAGCGACCCCCACCTCCTAAGGTGGCCTCAAGGGGTACCAATGCATCCTCCAAAGCGCCAAGTTAAGAACTCCCTTAAACTCTATTAAAACCCACCTTTTTCTTCTCCAAAATCCTCCAATACTCTTCCCAAAATTCAAAGCTCTTTTTTGTCCATGGTGTAAATGGGTATTTTTGGTTCAAATATGGTGGAACACACTCTAAAAATGGTGGTTTATGGTTGGTGTAGGGTGGAGGAGTGGTGTCTTGGTGGTGGGTGGTGGTGGAAGACCACCCACCCCTCTCTATCTCTATCTCTCTCACTCTCTATCTCATTCTTCCATCTTCTCCCAACACAAATAAATTCCAAATAACCCAAACAACACATTATAAAACACCCCTTAAGCCCAAAAATCCCATTTTACCCTTGTCGATATGATCTAGGTACGACAACACATAAAATCAACCTTCCAAATTATGACAGCACACAAGGGCAATCTGATCTAAAAACTCGACCAACGTCGTTCGTTATATGGATCACGTGACCCTTTGCATGACCTGTTACTGTAAACCAGTAGCACGTCGTTAGAAGCCCTGCTTTTAACGACCTTTCTAACAACCCATCTCGCGATGTGTGTACTATCGTTCGAACGACCTCCTATGCTATTTGAACAACCCTCTTTCTTTTCCTTCTTATTCTATCTAATTTTTACCTATAATTCTTCCATATATATAATTAACTCCTCCTCAATTATAACCAATATATAATTTAATTATTTTATTGGGTTAGGATATTACACCTCAATATTTTTTCAGATCTTTACTTTGAAATTTTATGTTGTACTAACTTTTTCATTCCGCACTTGACTTACAGTTCTTGGTGGACTTTTTCAATATTGTAGATAGAAGGACCGACCAGGACAAAGCCAACATTGAACTTAACAAATCCTTGGCTAAGTTTAACAATTATTTGAAGGCTACCAAGAAGGCCTATGGGGTCGAGAAAAAGGCTAAACAACTGGAGCTAACCAAGCCGAGATCCACAATTGAGCAGTTAGTGAAAGCTTCCAAAGAGTCTTCTCAAACCCTATTTGAGGCCCTAGCAGCCATGTACAAGGCTCATGGCCAAGGGTGGGGCGAAATCTTCCACCAACCCAAGAAATATGTGAACTGCATCCATAAGTATAATTTCGAGAAAGGCTGGGATGGGGCATTAGCCAAGGTAGGACTCCTTTACGAGTATGAACTCTTCAATGAGCATAATCTAGGTTCACCTCTAAACCTTGATGAAGACGAGGGTAAAGTTATTGAGGTTTTGCCAGGATAAGGAAAGCATCGATCAAGCAAAGGAGGTCGCAGATCAAAGCAAGTATGCAGTGAATCTTGATCATGCACTATAGAGAAAGAAGGTCATGCTAGTTAGATTAGTTTAGGACTTCTTGTACTTTGTTTTTATTGTGTTTTAGTCATTTTCTTTGCAGGGAATTGACCACTTTTGTACATTAATGAAGAGATTCATCATTTTGGCTTTATTTGTAACTTGTCTAATGATTTCATATTACTCATGTATGCTTGCTCTGCTAATTTTTAAAATATCTTTTTATTTTTTATCTTTATTCTAATAACAACTTAGTACTGGTGCTAATAGCTCGGATAAGCGAAGACTTGGACCTCGTCCGTGGTCGGGATGCCCTTGGCCGAGCACATGAGGCATTTTTGTCTCTTCGACAAGCACTTTAGAAAATGACAAGTGCTGACGGCAAGCAGACCCATTTGGCGGACTCCCTCCAAGCCGAGATCAAGGACATTGGAGATATTGCAGGTATGTTTCAAGATGACAATAGTTCTATAAGAGAGAAGTTTGATATAGCCAAGAAAACCTTTAATGAGGATCAATCGACCAAGCGATGATGATAGCTACCTTTGTCCCGTCACATATAAGCGAGACCTCTTTCTCCACGTCTAGGCCCTCAGACATGACACATCTATTTTGGACAATATTGAGCGGCTTCAAATTTTGTTCACACGTTCTCGGCTTGGAGAGACAGAAGAGCATAGGATTAACTGTTACATCCATGGCCTACGGGGGTATATTTAGCAGGACCAGACTTTGCGTGATATTTTCACCTTTGCAAAGGCATTGGAGTATGCCACGAAGGTAGAGGCATATTATCAGACAACTCCCCCTACTCGTCCGCGCACTACTACTTCTGCCCCACATACTCCCTTCAATACTCCTACTTTCGCTACTATAACAACGGCACCAGCCACTACTACCTCTCCTCCCTCATCTTCCTATCCGGTGAGATTCAAATGTTACAATGTGGGGTAGTAGGTCACAGTGCTTCAGAGTCTTCCTTGCCACGTCGCCATGCTTTACTTACTCCAGGAGGCCCCGAGTACCTAGACGATATCGATGATGCCGCACCCTAACATTCTCTCATCACCATTCTAGAAGGTCATATCGATGGCATTTTCCTTTGAATTTGAGGACAAAGTCGTTTTCATGGAGGGGAGAATGATGTAAAGGAGAGGACGCTTTTATCATTTTTAAGCATTTGTGCCATTTTTGTTATTTTCCTTAATCTTATGTATTTTATTTTAGTTGTTCTTTGCTTGGTATTATAGGAAAAAGTAATAAGGGCTAATAAGGGCATAATTATAATTATGTTAATTTCTTGAAGCTCAAGTTACTTTCACCTATAAATATCTCTTACTTAGAAGCCTCCTTAAAAATTACCTTTGTCGTCGATCATAACTTCCTCATCTTCGTCATCGACCACTAGTCCCTCATCTTTGCCTCGACGACTGGTCCTTCTCCGACAACCCCTTATCCAAGTTTTTTTTGTTTTAGTCTCATTTCTAAAGTTTTGTTAGTCTTTCATCCCATGTGGTTTTTAAATTGTTTTAAGTCTCATAATCTTCTAAAACTTCCCACAACTTTCATGTAACCTCTTATAACCACTCATGTCTCTTTTTATAGATAATGACAATTGTAAAAATATAGGACCAACAAAAAAAAATAATGACATGGAATTAAACACACATATATTAAAAAAAGTAGGAGTAAAAACTTGTAATCTCGATTTTTAATGGTCAATAATGGAATCCGTCTAAATGGATGTCAAAGTCCAAAAACTAAAAATTATGAGTGTTAGACTCGATAACAAAAAAATAAATCAGTGTCGAACCCCAAATAACATTAAATATAAAAACTTGTGCGCATGGTGCACAACCTCTTCCTTTTTCGTTCCATATTTATACGCATCTCTTCTTTCTCTGTGATGAATTACTCAAGGCTAGAAATTTATATATAGTTGTAGCCAAGGATAAGCCAAACGGGTTACATATATTTGATATTTGACATAATGGGGAGAGGGATGGATTTCAACACACATTGCAAGCATGTGAGATAAGCTCTCTTATTATATAAAGAACATAAGATCAAATGTATTTAAGAGATAACAAGTTTTAGCATCCGAAAACCAAATCACCAGCTTGTGAGAACAGCTCAGATCTGAAGTCTTCCCAGCAGGCGGTGACGACCTCTTACTAACGCCGCTCCCAAACAAGAAAACACCCAAACAAGAAAAAACCCAAAGTGTGCCCAGCTATCGCCGCTAAAAATACACCGCCATTGAAAGACATTACAGCCAACATGAGCATGTATCCCAGACCCATCCGAACAGCATGCACAAGCGTCTGTACCACTACCACAAGGATCGAACCATCGTTCATGAGATTACAACGAGTGAGCCACTCATCAAGAAGTGCGAGCACAAAGACAAAAACAATGGACACAGCGTACATGGAGGAGTTAGTCCCAGGCCAACCCGTGAAGAGAATCTCTGTTTTTGTGCCCCAGAAGAAAGTCATCTTTCTAGGGTGTGTTGCGTTTGGCGGTGAAATGGAAAACATTTGTGGATTGTCGTTTTAAAGAGGGAGAGAGGCGGTTAAGTAGCTTGGGTCGATGAACCGAAGTGCGTGAGGAATACTCAAGAGACACTTAATGGCTATTGGCGCTCCTCCGAATTCCTCCGCCGCTCCCTTTCCCATGTTATGCCACCTTATTTATACGATTAAGGGCTTTATATAATTACATATAATTTAAATAAAGAATACAACTCACACTCCAAACCAACTTATTTATATGATTTAAACTTAAATATTAACCCATTAATTTTTATTTATTTTTTTCAAATATAAACACGACCTAATTAAAATACGATACAACTTAACATGACAAAGAATATTATTTTTTTAACCTTATACAAACACGACAGAACATAAAATAATACAAACGACACGACATGACACGACACACGAAATCTTATTTTTCAACCAATCATAAAAATGACAAATTAAAACGAGACACGACACATAACGATACGAAATCTTATTTTTTTACCTGACACGAAAACAACCAAAATAAAAAAGATAACTTGACACGACATAAAATCTTTTTTAACCGAACACGACCCAAATAAAAGCAACACAACACGAAACCTTTTTTTTAACCGAACACGAACACAATCATAATAAAACTGACACGACACAACATGAAATATTATTTTTTTACCAAACACGAACACGACCCAAGTAAAAGTGACCCCCACAATATATGTTATTTTTTGTAATCAAACGCAAATCCGACCAAAATAAAAATGACACGACACACCTCAAAATCTTATTTTTACCTAAAACGAAAGCCGACTCCTATAAAAGTGGAGAAATGATTCTTGCACCGGTTTGAACATGTTGGTTGCCTACACCGGCTGATGTGGCAGCTGAGATGACACCGGTTTTAACAAACACGATCACGATCCAAAAATAAAACGCGACGTTGCATTGAGTCGTATTTTTCATACCATTGGCGCGGACCATTTTTTACTATTTTAAAAATAATCTTTTTACTATATTTAATAAAATGTTCCGCGCCAGCGGTATGAAAAAAATGATTCGCGCCACATAAATGGTCCGCACCACGTACCGTTGGCGCGAACCATTTTTTTCATACCGCTGGTGCGGACCATTTTTTAAATATAGTAAAGAGATTATTTTTAAAATAATAAAAAATTGTTCGCGCCAATGGTATGAAAAAAATACGACTCAATGCCACGCCGCGTTTTTTTTATCGTGATCGTGTTTGTTAAAACTGGTGCCATCTCAGCTGCCACATCAGTCGGTGTAGGCAACCGGTATGTTCAAACCGGTGCAAGAAGCATTTCTCCACTTTTATAGGAGTCGTCTTTCGTTTTAGGTAAAAACAAGATTTTGAGGCGTGTCGTGTTATTTTTATTTTGGTCGGGTTTGCGTTTGGTTACAAAAAATAACATATATTATGGCGTGTCACTTTTACTTGGGCCGTGTTCGTGTTTGGTAAAAAATAATATTTCATGTTGTGTCGTATCATTTTTATTAGAATTGTGTTCGTGTTCTGTTAAAAAAGGTTTCGTGTCGTGTTGAGTTGTGCTGCTTTTATTTGGTCAATGGACCTTCGATCCTTACTTGTGCCAATATGTAGTTAGCCCACATAACATGGGAAAGAGATGAGAAAGTCGGGATGTGACACCCTGCCTAATTAAATACCGGGGGATCACTCCTTTATTAAATTAAAATCAAGGTGAACAGTTGGTTCATTCTTAGCATCACTGCCGTAAAAAATAACTTTTCCAATTTAAACACCCTAATTAATTAAGCTAAGTGTCAAAACCATTTTTTGTTTAACATTACTTTCCAAATTTTATTTTAAAAACAAAGATTTAATTATTTACAACAATTCAATATTAAAGAATCACACCACAATAATCCTGGAACATATAATCCAAATACTTTAAACATTCAACAACTAAATCCCAACATTTAAAAACTTAAAGTAAAACATCCAGACAATAATAAATCCCAAAGTGACAATACTAGAAATTATCGAATCACAATGTCCAAATAAACAACTGAATAATGAAAAGGGCGACACATGCCCCACTACATGAATATGCTAGGAGTGGAGTCAAATAAATGAAGTCGTCTAAGCAAGAGGCCTGCAACTCCCACCTAAGCTGCAGCGCGGTCCTTCCAAAGGATCCTAGGTAAGACGCCCCTGTGGCTGGGCACCTGTAATACATACATATATATACAAGAGAAAAAGAGAAATAGAAATGGGTCAGAGCCCGATAGTGTAAATGATTTAAAATTTGTTTAGCAAGTATTTAAAATGTTTACAGGCCAATGCAACAACATATTAATGCGACACTTTCTTGAGAAATTCTCACATCTCTTCTAATGTGCACGCCTATCGTACTAACCTTCCCAACGGATTATCTTATCTTATATCGCACTAAACTTCCCAATGGTTTAACTTATCTTGGTTACTCGTAAGATTTAAAACTGAACAACGTAATTGTTTAAGAGGATGATTTCATTTAGTAACAAAGCTCTCATTTTAACTTTATTTATTAATAAAGTTTCCCAGTGTCATATTATACTTTTCAAAACAAGTATTTTCCAATTTGGAGTCAATATTCATATCTTATTTACCATAACACAATAGGCAGTTCCAAATTTTAGAATTTCATATATATATTAAATACTCGTATAATATATATATTCTAACAGCACCCCACATAAAAATTATGGTGCGTGCATACTCTGATATCCAATCCCCGTATCTCTCGTACTAAGGGAAATACAAGTTCGGAATTACTCTCGAATTGTATTAACACATACACAAACAATATTGAGGCGAAGCATAGATTCTAAGTCTCTAAGAGGATAGCACATGCCCCCACGTCTCTTAGGACCGTCTGAACTATCAATTCGATAGCCTGTACCAAGGATTTCTATCTTCTAGGGTACCAGTCAATATCCCCCATAAAGGTCCCATCGAGATAAGACTGTCCCAGCGCGATAACCTCAGGGATAGCAAGTAGCGCGGGCATGATTTTCACACATAGATAGTATATGCATACATACCGTCATATAAATATACTACTATTATCATATCAATTTAGGTTCATCCCATAACCCATAATCACGACATTTATCCTGATTTTCCCATTATTAGTTATCACGTATAACGGTTCGTCTCTAACTTTAATCGAGGGATTTTTCCAACTTACTACGTAATACTCATGGACTCTATCCTCTTAAGTGAAAAATTCAGTAGGTATTCATTTATGTTCTAACGTAACTATCTTACGCATCTCTCCCTTTAGTACATAGTTTCATCGTCCCTTATACGTAAGTATCCCAAAAATACAATTCTCGTCTTACATTAAAGGTCCCAAAATTATTGATATGTCCTACTGGTCTTCTTTATCTCCCAAAAGATTTTAATAAGGGTGTCCAAGAATTATTTCTCATTAAATTGAATTCAACTAATTTAAAAAGAGGAAATATGAGTCTGCCAGAAGCGGTCGATCGATCGAGGTTTGAGGCTCGATCGATCGAAGCTCTTGGCTCGATCGATCGATCAAACATGTATAGCGAATTCTGCAGTTAATCAGTTACGAGTTCTATCACATAACCTCCTCCAAATCCAAACTTTTCATTCCCAATCGCCCAGAAATTTGTACTACTAACATTATAATCTCATTTTATGTATCTTCTACGTAAATCATGTAATTTTCCGTCACTAATCATGGATTTATAGGCAAAAACTTCATAAAAATCTCAAGAACCCTAGAATTTCTTTAACATGGTTCTAGTCAATATTTTCCAGAATTTTCTTCTTCTAATCATCATAATTTAGTGGTTTAATCCTCTACATATGAAGGGGCTTCCAGAATAACATTCAAATCATTAGTACATGCAATTTCCTATCTAAAAATTGGGTTTTCTTCCATAAAACTCATCCTAATCATCCCTAGACTAACATGAGTGATGCATTAACTAAAATAAGCAAGATAAACACTTGCCTGGGATTTTCAGAGTTCTGGTTTGATGACGAATTTGGTGTGGTTGCGTTCCCCGTCGCGCGATCTACGCGTTGGTGGTGGTGGCGGTGCAAACGGATGGATTTTGGGCATTGGATTGCTTTGAGAGCTCTCTCCTTCCCTCTCCTATGGCCATCACTTGTCTTTGGTTGTTTTTAACCCTAGAAGGCAACCTTAGATATCTGATATAACCCTTGAAATTTCGTGGGTTTAATTACCAAAAAATGTAAAATGTCTAAAATGCCCTCCCGGAGTACTAATTAAGCCTAAAAATGCCCCGAGACCCAAACTAAACCCCCGGGTATACTTTTCTGACTATCTCGACCCTTCCGGACACTTTGGCGCACTCAAAGCGACCATACGAGCAACTTATAATATATTCACTTTTATTCATAAATATTTAGTCCCGACGCGACACGGGCGCGTCCCGACTTAAATTTCCAAAATTGTCATTTTATTCACTCGTGACATTTAATATAACCAATATTATATATTACTTTGCTCATTAGTAATATTCAACAATTTCCCATAATTACTAACTCTCATCACGTTTATAATTATAACATCATTAATTTCTGGATTTATATTAAATAATTAATTCACATTAAATTTAATAAATCCCCAAATTAATATAGCATAAAAATATGGGGTATTACACGGGATGTGTTAGAAAGGGTTAGATTGACATCTGTCATATTTATGATATGGATTGGAGCGCCGGAGAAATTCGGAGGAGCGCCAATAGCTATGCGCGACAATTAATAACAAAATTTATCATGATCACTCCCGTACTCCTAAACTTTTCTCAAAATATGATTTTATGGACGATTTATAAAACTTGTTGTAGGCTATATGCAATAGATTAATAATGTCTGTCGCGCCCGAATTAATTAAGTTAAACTCATCCTTGTTAATTAGCAATAAATTGCCTTAAATAATAAACAATGCTTTAATTTAAATCTCTAAGGAAAAATAGCATGAGATTTTTTTTCAAAGGTATGTGTATATGAAAAGATAACTACATTTACATGTCACCTATAAGTACTACACAACTTTACATAACCAAGATCTTTAGTTTAATAATTACAGAACAAGATTCTTGATATTTAAACCATACTAGATATCCGTCACTCTTCCGTTTTAAGGTCCTAACTTGGCAGTGAACTCCAAATTATAAGCACACCTGAAACAAAACATTATAGGAGTGTAAGCTATAAAGGCTTAGTGAATGACCACATACTACACATATAACCAATTTGAATAACCATTTTTATTTTGTTCTAATGCTATAACCCAACAGGAATTGTGTAACTCTCGCAAGCCTGGACCCGCCACAGTCCAATTAACCCACCACAGTTATTAGGGACCACCACATCCCTTTTTTAGGCCCGAGTACACAAACCTTTAAGTTGGATTAACAGGACCACCACATCCCGTAGGACCCACCACAGTCCTTAACATTAAATAACATCACTTAACATTTTAATCATATGCATATGTTTCCTAAATACAACATCACCCCCATAAGCATTTTAACACATGTATTGAACTACACATTTCCATATGAACATATAAGCATCTATGTTTCATAAGATAGGTCACTCACCTTGGATTTGGTGCTAAGATTAATACCAAACTACTTCCTTGATATGGTAGTATTAGTTGCTTCCCCACCTAACAAGTCAATGTCATTAGCATCTGAATACACCAATTAACATTAAACCTAGTAATACATCACATCATTTGGTCAATCAGAAATAACTAAGGAGGAAGTAAATATGATACTTCACATTTCTATAACACCCAAGTAATTAGGGTTCTAACACAATTTACGGAATTAAATACCAATTCGCTAGACAAAGTTATGCCCATTTTATTACAACCTTTTCCAAATTATTTCTCAAGAAAAACAACAACACAACTTCAATTTCCTGGAATTTTCATAATTTTTATACAACATAACTTTCCATGATATTCCACCCAATATTAGTAAACACATTTAATAATACAAATTTAATATTTCATAATTTTCAGCGCTCATTTTCTTTGTCGAGCAAAACGTCAACACCTGGTATGCATTCTTGCTCCTTTAGGGAAGATTTTAAACAAACATTTCAAACTATCACCAAAGGTTCATTCCTTGGTATTTTTACACACTTTTCGGATATGTTATACATGTATGAGTGCATTTTACTCTCCAACTCAAATCACTCAATTCCAACAAGTATTCCATGATTTATACCATTTTTAGCATAACTAGGTCAAAATAGAACATTAAGGCATAACTTAACATTTTTAAGCATACATAACCTTGACCTTGGGTATAATTCATGGAAATATATAATAAACATGTTTTATCAGAAATATACATCATAAGCATGAATTTTCTAAATCAAAATGCTTTACGAAAAATGATGTAAATTTAAGACTTTAAAGTATGCATTTACGATCCTAGCTTCAGTTCTAACTTATGTTCTTAACCCATACTTATTCTAACACAATTCAGCAATATGGGTATCATTAAAATATATATCCAAATCAAAAATAAAAACATGCCAAGTGTATAACTCATCCATGTGACCAACTTTAATTAAGAAGTAATTACCTTACGAGAATTCCTCAATTTATGGTGAATTTTCAATGAAATTCCTCCTTAACTTTCTTTTTCTCTCTCCATAAGCATATTTTTTCTCAAGCTTGTAATAGGAAATGAAAAAGATGATAAGGTATTCCTTATAAGCTTAAAAACGTGGCTATGTGACCACTTTAAGGTGGTATTATGTGATTCGTTGGGCAAGGGGTCCAATAGGACAATTCCGTTAATGACAGATTTGTCCTGCCTGCTAAAATCACCATAACTCACTATTTCGGGCCCCGATTTACTCTCACTTTGTGTCTATGAGTATATAACTTAAACATCTAAACCTTTCATATTTTGTGTTCTCCCAAAATCATAAAACTAGTGCACCTAATTTGGGCTCGAACAGAAGAGTAAATATTTACTCAAAATTTCATAACTTTCACATTTGACGACCAAACATCGCCACTTTCGCACCAACACTCTAGCTTACTTTTTATAAATACAATGATGCATTTAGAAACATATTTTCATGATGAATTTAACCCCATAACCGATTTATAACTTATAACTCATAACTTATACTTAATCGTGTAATTAACCTTACTAATCGTGTTATAGGGCCTTACAATGTCTTTGGTTGATATAATTTTTTTCATAGAAAATAATTATTTTGATTCATGTTTTACTTTTGTAGTACATTAATTGTGAATATTTCATATAAGAACAACACTCAGTCACATAACAAATGCTCTATCTCAAACCTCATTTTTAGTGAAAAATATTTCTTATTCACCCACTACAGAATTGATTTCCATGAAAAATTGAAAAAGTAAGGCCACAAACTCATATATTTTTGGAGAAAGTACTCTTAGGTCATTCACAAATAAATTTTAAAAACTAAAGGAATTTTGATAAATTTTAAACACTTATTTCCACTAATTCTCATATTGTAGAAGTCCACGCTAGTGGCATAACAAGTGGACCTAATAGTAAATTGTCCTTAAATGTTTAAAAATTATTACCAAGTGACCTAATCGTAGATTGCCCTATATTTTTTCACTCATTTTTCAACTTCTTATCAAAATGAACTATTTTCCAAACATTTTTCATATTTGCAATCAAACACACCCTAAATGTAATTTGTGTGCATGATCACATAAGCAAATGACAGTGGTTATTAAAGTTTTTACATTTCTTATGCACATGTTTTATCAACTTTTTTTTATGCAAATGGATTGGGTGTAGAAGTTTAATAGTTCAGGGGGTTTTGATGTAATTTACCCTAAAAAAGATTTTTTTTAACACCAAATAACTTATGCCGTTTATCAAATCATCCTACATATAAATGTCAAAATGAGAAAATAAAAAATCAGTATAATTAAAACTACCAAAAATGAGAAAGTTACCCCAAAATAGGACCCTCTACATTTATCTCTTGTTCACGTTATAAAAAATAAGTAAATCAAACGATAGATAACTGATTATAATTAAATAAAAATATATACTTCAATAATTAAACATAAACTCCACTGGCTGTTAATGTGAGTTTTGAAGATAAAATACAAAATATGATTATCCAAATCATGCAAGAAGTATGAACACCTCTAAAGCTTTACAATTTTCTTTATTAACACTTTGTTTTGAAGTCAAGTCCTTCATTTTGGTCATACTTATCTAATAAATATGAACAAACTTAATATTTTTTTTAATGTTACTTTCTCTCAATATGTGTTCTTAACGCGACTTGAAAAGTGTGTCTCTAATGCGCGTGATTACGGCTCAAGTGCAAGCCAGTCGCTCAAGTAATAATCCCATAAACCGGGTGTCGAACTCAAGGATTAAGACGTAAGACGTGACGATGAGTAGGAAAGACAATTAACCTTTCTGTTGACTTAGAAAAAGAAGTAAAAAAATGATTGTTTGTAACTTTCCTATCAACTAATGCAATCTAATTAAACT
Organism: Sambucus nigra; assembly: GCA_949130495.1. Lineage (NCBI taxonomy): Eukaryota > Viridiplantae > Streptophyta > Magnoliopsida > Dipsacales > Adoxaceae > Sambucus > Sambucus nigra. The sequence goes on from OX422217.1 coordinate 321,291,796, forward strand.
AGTAAATGAACTACGCATGAGAGAATAACTAATGGAGTTTAAATCGATGTTAGAAAATGGAGTTAGGGTACACTCCCTCGATCTGTCGGTAATTACCTAGAATATAAAAACTTCAGAAACCTAATTCTCAATTCAAAGAATCATCAACTACTCTAAAAGTATTTGACATATGCGGATTTTACTCCTCACAATATCAAATCAAAAATTATATTTGATGAGAATGACAAATTATTGAAGATCGTATTGCATCCTTAAACATTCCGGTTACCTAGGGCGAACGGAATTAAAAGACCTACAATATTTATTCTGGTAATAAATCAAGCCTTTGAATTCTTAATTAAATTTTATTGGCTTTTAAATTCATTCGTAACACCTGGGTTGGGTTCATGTACCCCAACCCGCTAATATCTTAGCCGGACATGGTTACGTGGGTAATAAACCAAATTCTAATGTTGCATGTGATTGAAATCATGATGAACCTAGATATAAGCATGCTTGGAGTTATTAAAATGCCATAAAATAAATAAAATATGCAAAGAAGAAGATCATGTATAAATAAAGTAGATGGAACAAACTTGATATATTAAATCTTGAACACAATCCACAAAAGCGTAATCTTAATTCCGGAATTCAAAACTTTGGTTCTTGCCTCCTTCTCTCTCTATTCCTAGGTTAAAACTTAGTCTAATATCAAACTAAAATATTACATGGTCGTTTTTGCAAGAGTCCTAACTGAATACAACTTCTAAGAAAAATTAGCAATTAAAAGGAAATTCGCGCATCAAGTGAGTCGAACCGGTTCAGGTGCATAGGCGAACCAATTTGTGTAATATCCCGTACTTTTTTGGATATTTAAATTACATAAGTGATCTAATTTAATAAATTGAGGATTTCAAGTGAAAGAGAATTTGAGGTGTGGACTAAATATTAATTTGCGAGTTTTGGATTAATATTAACGTGTCGCAATCCTGCGGCAGTGATAATGGCGAAGACCCTGAATGGCCTGGATGCCTGGATAGAAGGTCATTCTGACTTTTTGAGGGGTAACCCCGTGATGCTATTCATGCGGTTGTCTAAAAGATTCCGCTTGGCGACTCCTCCAGAATATCCCTCGTCGTCCGTACCCAACTTCTTTTCGCTCCACTTCATCAGTGTTGGTCTGCATGTTGAGAACTGGGAGCATTGGCTTGTGAAATATGGGGCTCGTGGTCTGTATTGGTCAGTGCCTTGGTGGGGGCAATTTCATCTTGTTCTGTAGCTAGGAGAGTATTCATATGTGCGGCTGGTTGGTCTCAGGTAGACCTTCTTTTATTTCCCTTATCGGCTTCTACACCAATTTGGCTGGGCACAGGTCGTGTCACCTCAGACCTTAAATTTCTTTCCGGTAGAAGATTTGACTGAGCGCCTGCGTCTGTTGCTTGGATCTCTGTGGGAAAATTGGCGTCCGTCGACCCGTCACTCCCAGTCTTTCGGGAAAGTTTGGCATGTCCCTAAAGATTATATGAAGTGGTTTTGGAGGAAAGCATTCAGCAAGATGTTGGCAGTGGAGACTAGATAAAGATGGTTTGTTTATCTAACACCATGGAACGGGGTGTTGTGGTCTTTTCGAAGATAGTTCGTGCTCATCGGTCCATGGAGTGTTTATGGCACTCTATTCAGGCAAGGAAAACTTGGGGACCTCGGGATGTAGATGATGAGGGTGCATGATCCTCTAGTAGCTGTGGGTAGGACTCTTGGAGAGTTTTTTAGATGCGGGGATTTTATTTGGCTTTTTATGGTGGTAGGTGAAAGGGAGTTAGCCGTTCCTTTTCTTATGTGATCCGTACTATAATTTCTTATTAATGAAATAAACAAGTTTCTGATCATCCAGCTGTGCCTTTCGATGAGTTTTGTATTTTGAATTATCTATACTGATCGCTAAGGCATACATAATCCTTTTGTTCAAGTATTATTTAGAATGAACCATCATTCTCGGAGGTAAGAAAAGAATAGTATTTTGTGAAAAAGAAAGGGTCGCACTCATGTGAGGTGTATGAGCTGCCTACGTACCTCTGGGGTTTTTGAAAAGTTTTTTATCCGTTTGAAAATAGTTTTTGCAGATGATCAGGCACACATAGTTTTGGGTAGAGGGAAATGAAGATTTTTTTTTTAGATTAGAGGGGGGTGAGAAGAGCCGTAGCGCGCCGAGATTTTGGACTAGGGGTAGAATTTCTTGAGACGGTCGAGGTTGACTGGACGAGCCATCTCTTCCCCATCTAGGTCTGTGAGCATGGAGGCACCGCCGGATAAGATTTTCTTCACAATGTAGGGGCCGCTCCAATTGGGCTTGAATTTCCCTCTGGGTCCCAGATGGGTTCTATTATCTCTTTGAGGGCTAAATCCCCCTCCCGGACACCGTAGTCCTTGACTCTTTTATTGAATGATCGCGCTATTCGGTGATGGTACCCTTGTATGTGGTTAAGATCTTTCAATCTTCTTTCATCTAGGAGGGCTAGCTCATCAAGACGGCTTTGGCACCAGTCTTCTTCGCTAACTTTGCTTTCAAGCATGACGTGTAGCGAGGGTATTTCCAGCTCCACAGGTAGTACTACTTCCATGCCATAGACCAAAGAGTAAGGGGTATCCCCAGTAGAGGTTCAGATTGAGGTTTGATAGCCCTAGAGGGCGAACGGGATCCAGTCGGCCAAATCCCTACAACTTCCGGTCATCTTACTGATGATAGCTTTGAGGTTTTTGTTGGCAACTTCAATTGCACCATTGGTCTGAGGTCTGTAGGGAGAAGATTTGTGTCTCTGAATCCTATACTCGTTGACTACTTCTGTGACTTCTGCTTTGAAATGCAACCCGTTATCTGACACTAGCTCATGCGGACCCCATATCGACAGATGATATTTTTCTTAAGGAATTTGGCCACTTTCTTGGCGTTCAACACTGCGTATGACTCAGCATCGGCCCATTTAGTGAAGTAATCAATGGAAACTAGGACAAACTCATGTCCGTTTGAAGCCTTTGGCATAACCTTCCCTATGATGTCGATACCCCAGGTGGAGAACGACCAGGGAGAGGTCATGTTGTATAATTCTCGCGGAGGCAGGTGTTGAAGATTAGAGAACTATTGGCATTTGAGGCATCTCCGGACATAGGTGGTGCAGTCTTAGGTCATGGTGGTCCAGTAGTAGCCCTATCGGATGATCTTCTTGGCAAGCATGTGACCGTTCATGTGGGACCCGCATTCCCCGCTATGGATTTTTTGCATTATTTTTTCAATCTCAGCCCATGCGATACAGTGTAGATGAGTTCCATAGAAATTCCTCTTAAGTAGAGCTTTATGACAGATAATGTACTGGGCGGCCAGTCTTCGGAGGGTTATTTGGTCTTTCTTATTGGAACCCTCGGGATACCTACCATATTTAAGGAGTCACCAGATATCATAGTACCAGCAGTCGGCTAGTTCGGGATCTTTGGTGGAAACAAGCTCAATATGGTAGCAGTGGGTTGGTTTCCCTTGCTTTTGAACTAGGAAAGGGGTCATTGTTATTCCTTTGGGCATATCGACCATGGAGGCCAAGGTAGCGAGAGCATCGGTTAGGTTATTCTTTGTTCGAGGTAGGTAATGGAAGGTGATATCTCGGAATCGGGAGGCTAACTCTTCTAATTGGGCATGAAAGGGTTGGAGCTTTTCGTCCTTCACTTTCCACTTTCGGAGAACTTAACCGATGATGAGGGTAGAATCCCCGTAGACATCAAGGTATTGAATACCTTTCTTGAGAGAAACTTTGAGGCCTATTGTGCATGCCTCGTATTCCGTCATGTTGGTGGTGCAAGGGAAATCCAATTTAATGGCGATGGGAGTGTGGGAGTCACCTGGGGTGATCATCAGTATCCTAATGCCATATCCCTTTTTATTGGCAGCGCCATCAAAGAACATTTTCCATCGAAGGAGGTCTTGAGAGGTGCAGAGGATATTTTCATCTGGGAATTCGGAGATCCAGACATCTGCTTCTTCTACGGGGTAATCAACGAGTTAGTCAGAGATGGCTCTTCATTTAATAGCTTTCTGTGTGACATACATGATATCGAACTCGGTTAGGAGCATCAACCATCGAGCCATTCGACTGGATAAGGCGGGTTTCTCAAGAAGGTTTTTGATGGGGTCCATTCGGGATTCAAGTTTGATGGGGAAGGTGAGCATGTAGTGTCGCAACTTTTTGGTAACCCAGACAAGTGCGGGACACGCCTTTTCCAAAGCAGTGTAGTTGATCTCGTACCCAGCCAATTTGTGACTGGCATAATAAATGGCTCTTTATTTGCGGGATTCCTCAAGGTATTGGGCTAGCAAAGCCCCAGCTACAGTGTCGGTTATGGTTAGGTATAGGAGAAAAGAGGGACCAGGCTGTGGTGGCATGAGCACTGGAGGTTGGGTCAGATATTATTTGATTCGGTCAAAAGCTTTTTGGCAAGCCTCATTCCAAACCTTGGTTGAATACTTTTGGAGGAGCTTGAAGATCGTTTCACAGATGGAGCTTAGCTGGATGATGAACCGGCTTATATATTGCAATTTCCCAAGAAAACCTCGAACTTATTTCTCTGTTCGGGGAGGTGGCATCTCAAGTATGGCCTTCAGCTTTGCAGGATCTTCTTCTATCCCCTTCTTACTAACCATGCATCCCAAGAGTTTTCCCTTTGAAATGCCGAAGACACACTTTTGTGGATTAAGTCTCATCTGAGACCGTCACAGTCGTTCGAAGATCTTTCGGAGAGCGAGAACATGACCTTCTCTAGTTTTGTACTTGATAATCATATCATCCACATAAACCTCGACTTCTTTGTGAATCAGATCACGCAGGATGGTTGTGGCATCCCTTGGTTGGTAGCCCCAGCATTCTTGAGACCAAATGGCATAACGGTGTAGCAATAGGTTCCCCATGGGGTGATGAATGCAGTTTTTTCTTGGTGGTTTGGGTGCATCTTAATTTGGTTGTATCCGACAATCCCGTCGACGAATGACTTGAGAGCATGATTGGTTGTGTTGTCCACGATCATGTCGATATTGGGTAGTGGATAATCATCCTTTGGAGAAGCTTTGTTTAAATATCGGTAGTCTACACACATTCGAACCTTCCCCCTGATTTCGGCACAGGTACTATGTTGGCTAGACATGTGGGATATTCGATCACATGAATGAAGCCCACGTTCAACTGCTTGACCACCTCTTCTTTGACCTTGAGCGACCATTCGGTGCGAAGTTTTCTCAATTTTTATTTAACCGGCTTGTAATCTGAGAGAGTGGGGATCTCGTGCTGAGCTATTTCAGGATCAATGCCGGGCATATCATCATAGGACCATGCGAAGACATCCACGAATTCCTTCAGCAATTCTTTGATATGTGCGCACTCATGCTCGTCAAGGGTGGCCCCTATCCTAATCTCGTGCAGTTGGCTACTAGAACCGAGATTAATAACAATAGTTTCTTCTTCATTAACTTGAATGTGATTATGTTGTTTATTATTAACCTTATTTAGATCAGTTAAGAATTGTTCATTTGCAAAATCATCATCATCAAAAGTTTGATTGGAATCCAAGCAGTTAATGTAAGGCACAGCAAGATACTCAAAATCTTAGTTTATTTCATTGATAGGAAAAACAACATTGAGAACCTTATCAAAAGAGGTCTCGATTACATTTGAACAACTATAGACAATAGAAGAAGAAATAGGGTAAACATTGGGGTTAGGGGGATTTCAAGAGGTAGAACTGGCACAGCATGCCAGTTGAAGAGTGGTGTATTAATAGCTTTAATCAAATAGGATGGATCCATTGATGTAGTGACTGAATGAACCATGCAGAGTGCCAGCCCCAGTGTTTGTAAGTTGAAGGAATCTTCGGAATCACTTTCCTCAGTCTCTTCGGTATCTTTGATGAGCAGTTGTACGCGGTGTTGGAAACTTTCAACCCATGGGTAGCTATCTTGGAAAAAGATCTCCATTCCACGCTTCATCTTCTTGTCTGTGTGGTCATACCATGGTTCTGGAAAATCGTAAAAGGGGAAGTATTCGCCTTCTTTGATGAATCGTCCATTCAAGGAGTCTCCTGGGATAGTTTGGATGCAGTCTAATCTTCTCTTTGGTCGAGACTGGTGGATCATTCTGAGCTCTTGTTCTGACGGTTGATACCCTAAGCCACAAGGAGGAAAATTTTTCTTCAGTTCGATGGGCTCAAGTATCCCTTGCTGCCTTTGCCCTAGCCCCAGTCCGGGCATGGAGTGAATGTTTTTGAATATCTGAATCACATTGACATTGCCATGAGGGTCACATTCTGGACAAACCCTTTCTTTGAAACCGTCCCCTTCCGGGATTAGGAGTGGCTCAACTCGAAATCCTGATAGGGGCATATCATTTGACCCGTGCTGTATCTCAAAGATTGGACTGCCGGTGCTTGCACCCTTGACATTTTCATCATTGCCCAAAATGGTGATGACTCGCCCGTTGGAAAAGAACTTCAATTTGTGATGGAGTGAGGAAGACACACCCCATATACTGTGGATCCAGGGTCGTCCGAGCAACGGGTTGAAACAAGCTGGGATGTCTATGGCTTAGAATTCAACGACAGGGTTTATAGGGCCAACCCCTATTACAAGTTTTATGGATCCCATCGCCTCACGACGGGTATTATTATAGTCACGTACAACGACGTAGGTTGGGGCGAGGTCGCATTCTTTCAGGCCTAAACACTTGAAGGTTCTCAGAGGGCAAACATTCAAGGCGGATCCGTTATTGATAAGGGAGAGTGGCACGGCCTTCCCCATAACTTCTACGGAGATGTTGAGTGCATGATTGTGACTTGGCCCAATTCTGGGTATTTCTTCTTCAGAAAATGATAGCATTCGGGTAGAGGTCAAATATTCGACCAGATTTACTACTTCTTCTGGTGTGGTAGAGGGAGGAACTGTGGGTCCCGTGAGCAGTTTGATTAAATCATTTATGTGCACCTGAGAAGACATGAAAATTCGCCATAGAGTGATGTTAGCTTGAGTTTTTTTTAGTTGATCGAGGATCTTGCTCTCCTCGATGGTCATCTCTGGTATAGGAAGGTTTTCAACGCCCTTCCCTTTGTCATTTACTGGTAGTGAGCTTAGAACCTGGTAATGTCTCCCTGATCTGGTCATGTGATTTACTGAAGAAAAGAAGAACATGAATCTCGTTTCCTCATTAATCTAAAGTTGTTCTGCCACCCTGTTTATTTCTCCAAGGAGTTCTTAAAATGATATCATCCCACATATATTGGCTACTAGGCCAGCTCTTCCTGAAGCTTGTTCTTTGCTCGTATCTTCGAATTCTTTCACCCATCCGGTGGAAATAATTATGTCTTTCCATGTAAAGTCAATGCATTCCACAACTTCAACGGCTTCTTCATGCAGTTCTTCCCATTCTGTGGGAATATGTGTGATTGTAGGGACCAAGTACCCTTGTATCTTCAAAGTGTCAAGTAACCCGGTGATACTACAAATATTGTTGGTTTGCCCGAATAATTCTGCCATAATATGGACAACATCATCTAGGTTGACTTCATCGGTTGGTACCACCCACTTATCTGAATCTCGGGCCCATTTTCGTGCTTCCAAGAATAGTGTACTGAATCTCTGGAAATCGATGACCATATATGAGGGCAGTTTCAGCCTGAACTCTAGGAGTTGGTTTAACACCTCTGACAATTCCATACTTCCATTTTCAGAACGGGTACGGACAACGATGCATGCTTTGGTAAGTAGTGACAGTGCCTGATCAGTGAGGCTAATAGGGCGTAGGAGGAAATATGGGCAAATTTGAAGAGGTTTAGGAGAGTATATGGGTGTGATTTGAGTTGAGGGATTGAAATCTGGGTTTTCTTTTAAGAAAATGGCATTGGTATGATTTAGGAGGGGATTATGAGTAGTGTTTGGCTTAGGATTGGCTGGTGGGGCGATGGTACCCCGGTCAATGAGATCTTGGATTATGTTTCAGAGGTGAAAGCATTGGTCGGTGGTATGGCTAGCAGTTCGGTGAAAAGCGCAATGAGCATCGGCCTTGAAGCTTCTTAGGAGCGGATTTGATAATGGACGGGGATCCAAGGGTTTGATGAGGTTTCGGCTTAACAGGGCTTGGTAAACTTTGGATAGGGGAGCATGGAGCTCAGTGTATTCCCTTTGGATGGGGGTAGGGTGGCTTTATGGTGCCCATGATGTGGTTGGTTGAGAGATGTTGTGGATGGTTGAGACTTTAGCACTGGCAGGCTTGTCATACTTTGTTCGGACACCTTCTTCGGTTCAACCTCTATTTTAACAAGGCTTTCCTCGATTTCTACTCCAGCCTCTCTGAGAGCTCGAAAGTGGGGATAGTATTATCCTCTCATCGTCGCTCGAACATGGGGTAAGAAGGTCTTCTTCACTATGTTGACCTGTTCTTCCTCGGATGGCCGATTGGTCATGGTACCTTCTTGTTCCCTCCATCGGGTTATGAAGTTACTGAATGATTCCCCAGGATTCTGTTTGAGCAGCTCTAAATCACGACGGGTGACCTCAAGCTCTTCGTTGTATTTATACTATGACATGAATTCTCGGGCTACATCCTCCCAGCTACGGAGTTTGGATTCCTCGAGAGATAAAAACCATCGGAGGGCACTATCCTTCAAAGTTTTCTGAAATAATTGGGCCATCACTTCTTCAGAAGCCCCTAGTTGAGTCATGGAACGATGATAACTGCGAAGATGAACAATCGGGGGTCCACTCCCTCCGAATTTCTCGATATTTCGCATCTTGAACTTCTCGGGCAACCTCGCTTTAGGATAAGGAGACATGTGGGTGTAGTCCATGTAATTCCCAGAGATCCTGACTTGGTCAAACTTTTTAGTGAGCATCTTGAGATACTCTTTGACTTTATTCAACTTCCCCTCCTTTGGATCAATGATCACAGGCAAGTTAGCCACAGGCTGGGGAATGTTTGACATCGAAAGTTGGGCAGGCGGTGGCCCATTGACAAGAGGGGCATGTGGAGCGTGCTGATATTCTTCGGGAACCCAGATAGGCTCGAGTGGATCCATAGCATGAGGGAATAGGGCCTCGAGCTCTTGAGGAATAGGAACCTGGTTTCATTGCAGCTCTCGGACTTCAGTTTGGAGGTTGTCAATCTTGGACACGAGCTGAGTTAGGACTACCATCAGATTCGACTGTATGACTGGTACTTGATCTGTATTCTCCATGGAAAGTGGATGGATTCCGGACTCGAAAGAAGTAGTAGAGGAACGGATGAAACTCCGGGATGATTTGACTGAAGACCGAAGCCAATAGGGAGCCAGGCCAAGGGTTTGCGATCGACCTGAGAAGGCGTAGGATGAGATTTATTTTTGAGAAAAAGGGAAGAAACATATTTTTTTTTGATTTTTTGATAAAGAAAGGAGAAATGTTTTTCGATTTTTGATAAAGAAGGGAGAAATGTTTTTGGAGACGGAACTCAGTATGATTATTATGATTATTATGTTCTCACTTGTATTTAATTCTCCTAAAATGCAATGCCGGACGGGACCCGACCCTGGAAAATTGGGGTTTTTAATATATGCAAAGCTACAGCTGGACTTGTAACCAAGCTCACGGACAGGGTCCCATTTTAAAAATGGGCGACAGGCCGAACCGAAATTTCGACAGAGTTTCGGGTTGAAACCGGCAATCTAAAGTGCGTATTCTAGGTTTGACACCTATATGCGGGTATGCAGTTTGGTTGGGTGAATTGGAATGGGTTCCCCCCTTTGGTGTGACTTCCACGATATACGTCTTTCTCTCGCGGGCAATCGGTATGTGTGGACAAGCCATTTGATATACCTGAGTGTACGTGAATTACCTCACCATATACCTCGTGGGGACGGTACGTGTGAGAGCAAATTGTATATACTCGGCGTACGTGAATGAATTCCCTGCGATATACCTCCCATTATGACTTTGATCAAGCGGTACGATGAGGGGGAACTGTTAGATATACGTCGAAGGTACTTGGCCAATGGAAGGTGAGAGTCATATCGCTAGGGCTAACTGTGACCTGCCGAACCAGCGCCCATCACGAAGTGACCCTTCAGTTACTGTAAAATTTGGTCAATGACAATGCTCTTTGATGATGTCATGTGAATCATGCATGATTCTCTTATTAGTATCTTATGATGAGAATGCCTTTCTTGATTATGCCAAACAGGGAGCAAAGTACAAGTACCAAAGGTACACCAAGTATGGATGGGTGATGCGTGCAACATGGGGATATATGTGATCCCAGGTGCACGTGGTGCGAAGTGTACATGGAGAATTTTCTACAAGTGTGTGAACATAAGCATAAGCATGGGATACATATGAAAAAGGGGAACATGCAAATATACGGGAAATATAAACAAATATAACATCCATGTTGTAGATGGGTGTCTATCAATAAAAAAGCAAAATAAAATAAAAATGTTTTTTTATTAATGACATCCGAGAGGTGCCCGTGAGGGTCACCCAGAAGTCCAAAAGCCATCGCAAGGGTCGGCGTCGACGCAAGCGTCGGTGCCACTTCAAGCGTCAGCGCCGCCTCAAGTGCCTGCCCTGCTGCAAGTGTCAGTGCCACTGCAAGTGTCTACGCCGCTGCGAGGGTCAGCGCTGCTTCAAGTGGCAGCGCCGCTGCAAGTGCCAGCACCACTACAAGTGTCCGCGTCGTCGCAGGGGTCGGCACCGCTTCAAGTGCCGGCGCCGTTGCAAGGGTCTACGCCGCTGCAAGTATCCGTGCCACCGCAAGGGTCGGCGCCGCTTTGAGTGCCAGTGCCGCCGCAAGTATCTGCGCCATTACAAGTGTCGGCGCCACTTCAGGTGCCTGCGCCGCTGTAAGTGTCTACGCCGCTGCGAGGGTCAGCGCTGCTGCAAGTGTTAGCGTCGCTGCAAGTGCAAGCGCCGCTACAAGTGTCCGCACCGCCGCAAGGGTCGGCGCCGCCTCAAGTGCCAGCGCCATTGCAAGGGTTTATGCCGCGACAAGTGTTCGCACCGCCGCAAGGGTCGGCGCCGCTTTGAGTGCCAGCGCCGCCGCAAGTATCTGTGCCATTACAAGTGTCGGTGACACTTCAAGTGCCAGTGCCACTTCAAGTGTCAGCGCCGCCTCAAGTGCCTGCGCCGCCGCAAGTATCAGCGTCGTTGCAAGTGTCTACGCCGCTGCAAGTGTCCGCGCCGCCGTAAGGGTTGGTACCACTTCGAGTGCCAGCGCCGCTACAAGTATCTGCGCCATTACAAGTGTCGGCACCACTTCAAGTGCCAGCGCCGCTTCAAGTGTCTGCGCCACTGCAAGTGTCAACGCCGCTGCAAGTCTCTACACCGCTGCAAGGGGAAACGCCGTTTCAAGTGTCAGCGCTGCTGCAAGTGCCAGCGCCGCTGCAAGAGTCGGCGCCGCCGCAAGGGTCGGTGCCGCTTCAAGTGCCAGCACCGCTTCAAGTATCAGCGCCGTCGCAATCTTCCACGCCGCTGCAAGTGTCGGCGCCGTTTCAAGTACCAGTACTGCTGCAAGTTCCAGCGCCGCTGCAAGAGTCCGCACCGCCGCAAGGGTCGGCGTCGCTTCAAGTACCAGCGCCGCTGCAAGCATTTGCCCCATTGCAAGTGTCCGCACCGCCGCAAGGGTCGGCGTCACTTCAAGTGTCTGTGCCGTTCCAAGTCTATTCGCCGCTGCAAGGGTTGGCGCCACTGCAAGTGTTCGCGCCGCTCCAAGTGCCAGCGCCACTACAAGCATCAGCACCGCTGCAAGGGTCAGCGCCGCTTCAAGCGTCAGCGCCACTACAACGTCTGAGTCACTACAGTATTACATTCGAGAGGTGCACGCGAGGGTCACCGCAGAAATCCAAAATTAAGAAGTACCGCTGCAAGGGTAACTGAAGTAATGACAGTCGAGAGAGTCAGCGTCGCTGCAAGGCTCAGCGCCACTGCAATGGTCACTGCAGAAATGTTATTCGAGAAGTGCTGCTACAGGGGTTTCGAAAGAAACTCATATTAAGGGAGTAGCTATCACGAACAACTCCTCATGAAACACCAGTCTCTCAATGAACAACAACACTAACACTTTACTTTCTTATACAGGTTGCCTAGTCGAGCAAGCAGGGCTCGAACAGGCGCATTGGGACCTCTTGGGAGTTTTGGCTTGGCGGCTGAGGGACAAGGTATGTTGAGAAAGCTCAACCACTTAGCACTATAGGATTGAGAGAATACTAGTAGGAAGACCCAGAAGTCACTCGAGACTACACACACTGCACACTTAGTCACAAGTGAAGTGAGCAGCCAAAGAGCTGGCTACTCACAAGAAATAAACTCTTTACAAAAAAAATGACTTTTCCAGAAGAGGGGGTCCTCAAGGTCCCTCTCAAGAAAAATAACATTTTTTAGAGGAAAGGAGTCCTTAAGGTCTCCTCTCTTAAGATTTGCAAAATTGCACCACAAGTTACCGTTTTAAAGGATAATTACCAAATCTGATATTTTGTCTCCGTTAGGGGACATATGTGCTTTTTGACCTTTGGTCGGCGCCAGGTGGCGCCTGCAGAGGGGACAGGCAGGCTGCCACAGGTAGGGACAAATGGTACACTTCAGACATTGTTCCCCACCAACTCTCTCAATTTTGGCGCCCAAAAAATGCCACTCGCCCCTAAGCCCTAGTATAAATAGACCTCTGGGCAAGGTCAAGAGATAGAAGATAGAAATTGCACTGTTACTCTGCCAAAATATCACCAGACCTACCTAAGTATTCTCTCCCTGCTCATTCTCATAGTTCTGAGTGCCTTGTTCCTTCACTCTCCACTGACAGCCATCACTCTCAGGTGTTTCCCTTGAGAAAATTACTATTTTTGCTGTGAAAGTTCATCTTCTTGCAGGGAATGAGTTGAAGCTTGAGTTCTATTGTTACCAGAAGGAGAAGTTTTCTTTAGAAGTTGCACCAGGAGACCTTGAAGACCTTGCAGGCAGCGTCCATTGGAGTGGGTCACGCCTCACCCTTTCCGGTTATTCATAGACCCCAGTCTCACTACCCTCCTACATTTGGCGACTCCGCTGGGGAGGTATCCTCACTTCCATGGACAAAGAAGGTTTCAATGTCTCTAAGCAGTTGGTTTTTGAGGACATTTCGTCTGGTAATGGAGCTCACAGTGACCAGACTACTCAAGAAGAAGTGGTGGTGATCGGAGCCAAGGCGCCAGCGCCTCAGGGAGGGCAGACCAGTTCGCTGGCAGTGGCTCCAATGACAGGTATGAATCTTATGGCAATGTTTTTTGACTTTTTAAAGCAAAACAACGTGGATCTATCAAGCTTGGGTCAAGGTTGTGTGACACCTGCTGCTGCCCCTTCCGGAGGGGTAGCCACTCCTATTACGATTTCGGCAGAGACGATTCCGTCTCGGAAGGCGGCGCCGGAGCAGGTCCTGGCGCCAACAGGTTCTCCAGCTGCTAAAAGCACGTGTTTGGAGGAGTCACCCTCTAAGGCTGTTACTATGGAAGAAGTGAGGAAGCTCCTCTCCTCCTCTCAAAGAGAGGGTTCCCACATATACGAGGAGTTACAAGACCCCTATCCACAGGAAGTAAGTGAGAAGCCATACCCTGAGGGGTATATTCCAGTAAAATTTATCAAGTTTGGCGGTAGGGGGGAGAACCCTAGAGAGCACGTGAAAAGGTTCGTCGAGTACCTGGGAGTACATGCTGGCGACAAGAACCTAAGGTTGAGGGAGTTCTCTAAAACTCTCACTGGGAAGGCTTATACATGGTATTCCCACTTGGCGCCTAACAACGTCCCTACTTGGGAAGAGATGCACAGGCAGTTCCTCCAGAAGTTTTTTGTAGCGGAGGATGAATTTACACTGAGGCACCTGACGCAAGAGGTCCAGAAGCCAGGAGAAGAGTTGATGCACTACATCAAGCAATTTCGCGAGAGGGCCTTAGATGTTCACGAGGACGTGGCGGAGGCCAGGTTACTACAGATATGTGTGGAAGGACTCTTAGAAGAGTACAAGCTGCACTTGGTCAACGAAACTAGAGATGGAACTTTCAGAGAATTCACCAGGGCCGCCAGCAACATAGCTATGATAATCAAACCAAGAGCCTCAGGTTGGTGGACACAAGTTCCACTGACTCCCGGGAGGTTTCAAGTTTCGAGGAGGCAAGTGGTTAACTATGTGGACGGGAGTAACAAAGGGAAGAAGGGAGGCTCTGGGGCTAAGACCGACAGTCCCGGCAACAAGAGAAAGTTTGGGGAAGATGCCCCGCCGCCACTACCGTGCAGCGTAGCTGAGGCTATGGACTGTTACCTCACCTTAGTGCAAGAAGGCGTAGCAGGACCTCCCGACCTAAAAGGAGAAACCCCCACTGCAGCTGACAAGGCCAATCCAAAGTACTGCGAATTACACCAACGAGTGCAGCACTCTACCAAGGATTGTTACTACTTGAGAATGATCATTGGTGAGCAGATGGCCAACGGTACCTTGCAAATACCCCCCGTGGACGTTAACGAGAACCCACTTCCTGCGCATCACTTTGGCACAGCCAACATGGTAGTTGCCTATGACGAAAAAGCTACAAGAAGTCTTGTGAAGCGGGAGAGTGGCGAGAAGTTATGCTAGGAGTTAGAAAATCTATCACTGAGCAGACTTGAGCTAGAAAGAAAGCAAGAGGAGTGGTTCTTCACTCCGGAACATGAAAATGGAAGTGGAGAAGTTGAGGAAGTCACTCTCTCAGAAGGTGAGGTAGACTTCATCCTCGCTCTAGACGAGGGGGGACCTCTGAAGCGAAGTATGTTTGCAGTTCCCAGACGTACGAGGTAGACTTAGATTCTGAATGTGAGGCCATAGAGAGGAGCCCCAAGTTCAAGTGGTTTTTCGACCAGATAGGGGTGAAGTACGACACGAGGGTATCCATCACGAGGAAAGTCTTGGAGGAAGTGCAGCAGCGGGGACACCCTTCACTAAATTGGCAGGGGCCAATCGGAAGGATGATTAAGAAGTATACCTCTGAAGTGGTGTTTTCAGAAGCAGATAGGGTGGTGCCCTACTACCACAACCGCCCGTTGTACGTCACAGCCATAATTAATGGAGTCTCATTTCCCAGGGCATTGATGGATGGAGGAGAATCCATTAAAATCATGCCCATCAGTACATTATATGAAACAGGAATTGACCAGGAGAAGGTGGTTGCGGTACCGCTAGTAATTTCCGTATTTGACAATGCCGGAATGCAGTCTATTGGATACGTGAATGTGGTAATTAAGTTGGGAAATTTCACCTCCCACATCAAATTTCATGTTATTAACGCTAACACCAACTACCAATTACTCATTGGAAGGGTATGGATGCACACTCATGGCGTAGTGCCTTCCATCTACCATCAATGCGCGAAGGCAAACATTAGGGGTACAGAGATAGTGATCAAGGCCAGGCAGAGACCCTTCGCCATTGAGGAGGCCCACCTGGTAAATGCTGCCTTCTACACCGAGTTAGATGAGGAAATAAGGTTCTCTACAAGAAAACTAGTAGGAATCAAGGTAGCTGAGGGAAGGGTCCCGCAGAAGAAATCCGTTCATAACCGTCTAGGGGAGAGGATAATCACCCATATGGCAAAAGGCAAGAGGAAACCAGAGGAGGTAGCTAGACCCCCTCGAACTTGCAAGAAAGTGGTCTTGCCCGATGGAAAAATCATCTACCGTTTATAACGGTCTGAGCGGGCGGTGTTCTGGGATGAGAGCAACGACCCGACGCCCGAGTGTTTTATTATTGATGAATCCCATATTGTTGAGCATGTTGAAGAACCAGAAGAAGCGCCAGAGTGCATGCAAGACGGACCCAGAGACCAGCTGCAGGAATTAGAGGAAATCAAGTTGGGGTTAAAAGAGGGCGAGAGTAGACCCATTCTAATCTCCAAGTGCCTGGAACCGAAGCAGAAGGAAGAGCCCATTGAGCTACTTAAGGAGTTCACTGATGTATTTGCTTGGAAGTACACGGAGATGCCAGGAATAGACGCAGAAGTGAGCTCTCATAGATTGAACATACTTCCCAATGCCCTTCCGGTAAGGCAAGCCACACGCACATATAAAGCAGACCTTGATTTGAAAATAAAGTTGAGGTGGAGAAGTTGTTAGCGGCAGGGTTCATCAAGCCTATTCAGCACACCATATGGCTGTCCAGCATAGTGCCTGTGGCAAAGAAAGATAAGACCCAAATCAGAATCTGTGTAGATTTTCGTGACTTAAACAGGGCGTGTCCTAAGGATGAATTCCCACTACCTAGCATAGACAGTTTAGTGGATGCCACCACGGGACATGAGATGTATAGCTTCATGGACGGGTATGTTGGCTATAACCAGATTAAAATGGACCCCGCCGACGTAGAGAAGACTTCCTTCCGCACACTATTAGGGAACTTTCACTATACAGTCATGCCCTTCGGATTGAAGAACGCTGGAGCCACATACCAGCGGACAATGATGGCAATTTTTCATGACTTATTTCATGATATACTAGAATTCTATGTGGATGATCTGGTGGTGAAGTCTAGGAAAGAAAACAAGCATATTCAGGATCTCAAGAGAGTATTCGAAAGGTGTCGTCGGTATAAGATGAGAATGAACCCCTCAAAGTGTTCCTTTGGGGTTACTGTAGGGAAATTCTTAGGTTTTGTGGTAAATAGACAAGGGGTGCAAGTGGATGCAGAGAAGATGAAAGCCATTGTGATGATGCCACCACCCAAGAGTCAGAGACAACTTAAGAGCTTCCTGGGAAAGGTATCCTACCTGCGAAGGTTTATACCCGCGTTGGCAGAAGTAACTCATCCGTTCGCACCTCTACTAAAAGACAAAGCCAAGTGGGTTTGGGGAGAGAGGCAAGAGAGTGTGTTCGAGAAGATTAAAGAAATCCTAGCCTCTCCGTCCACGATGATTCCCCCCGAAGCCGGAGCGCCGCTGCTGCTCTACCTTACTTCTACAGAGAGGTCGATAGGGGCCCTCTTGGCGCAAGAGAAGGAAGGAGTGGAAAATCCGGTCTACTACCTGTCAAGAGTAATATCCGGAACATAATCGAGATACGCCAGCGTTGAGAGGCACTGCCTGGCGCTGGTATTTGTAGCCCAGAAGTTGAGACACTATCTTCTAGCCTTCACCGTTCACATAGTCACCAAGTGTGATCCCATCAAGTACCTCCTCGCGCGGACTATACTAGTGGGACGAGCAGCAAGGTGGTTTTTGATCTTGTCAGAATACGATCTAAAATGCGTAGTGCCTAAAGACATTAAGAGACAGGCAGTAGCAGATCTGCTGGCCCACTTCCTGAGTGGGGTTTTCGAACCACCTAGTGAAGAGCTACCCGGAGAAAGTTTCCAAGCATGCATGGCGGAGGAGGTGAAGAAGTGGTTTATGGAGTTTGATGGTTCCAGTGCTCAAGGAACAGGTGGGGCCGGCGTCATACTGTCAGATGGGAAGGAGAAGATTACCCTCTCTTTCAAGTTAGATTTTAAATGTTCAAATAATGAAGCTGAGTACGAAGCCCTCATTCTAGGGATGTTGGAAGAACTCAGAAGAGGGATCAGGGTACTGTGTATACGAGGGGACTCCAATCTGGTAGTAAAGCAGGTCAATGGAGAGTTTTCCCTTAAACATGCCAACTTAGAGCCGTACAGACACATCATCCAACGACTGCTGGGACAGTTCTTGGAAGTAACTGTGGAGAGGCAAGCGCGAACGATGAACAGGCACCCTGACGCGCTCGCCACCATAGCACAAAAGTTGGACATGGAGGAGTCAGAAGCAACCATCATAGTGAGGCGGAGAACGGTACCCACTACCGTAAAGTCCTTATTCCCAAGTAACGAGCCAGAAGATTGGAGGCGTCTGGTAGAGAAGCAACTTGAAACCAGGGAAGGGACAATGAAAATATTAGAGTTAGCCAACTATCATGTGCTGCAGGGAACTCTACTTCAAGAGTCCTGGGGAGTTTCTGGCAAGGTACGTAGGGGAGCAAGAAGCCAAGGAGAGGTTAATAGAAATGAACCAGAAGCACTGTGGAGATACGGATATCCCCCTTTACAGACGACTGCAGCGAAGCGGGTATTTTTGGCCCGCCATAAGCGTAGAAGCGGCCCGCTTGCAACAAAGTTGTTTAAAGTGCCAAGCTAATTTTGACCAGTCGACGGAGGCTAACTTCGTGGAAGCCTTCGAAGATTGGAGACAGCCGTACCTAGCATATCTAAAAGATGGGGAGCTGCCCGCCGAGAGAGCGGATGAAATTTACCTTAGAAAAAGGATAGCACGTTTCTACTTGGTCAAAGGAGAGTTATATAGGATAGGGTACAATGAGAAGGCGCTAAGGTGCATAGCCAAAGAGGAAGTGGAAATGGTGCTGAAAGAAGCTCATGAGCCCTCCCACATGGGAGGCGCCAAGCTGTATGATCAACTGATGACGCTGGGATACTACTGGCCGACCATGGAGGCTGACTCCATTGGATACGTGAAAAAGTGTAGAGCATGCCAAGTGCATGGAAACATGGTGCATGCTCCCTCCGTCAGTCTACAAAGCTTGGCAGCCCCCTATCCCTTCCACACATGGGCGTTCGACCTGGTGGGAAATATCGCCTCAGCATCTCACGGTAAGGCTTTTATCATTGTGGCTACAGAATTGTACACCAAATGGGCGGAGGCCATTCCTTTAAGGAGAGTCACCGCCCAAGTGGTAACCCAGTTTATAAAGGAGTATATCATATGTAGGTTCGGTATACCCAAAGTGATCCTAACGGATAATGGGAAGCAATTTGTATGCAAAGAGATGGCCCTTCTCACGGACAAGTCTAAGATTGTGCATAATAACTCAACCATATCCTACCCCAAGGGCAATGGCCAAGAAGAAGTTATTAATAAGACCCTGATAAATATTTTGAAGAAAATGCTAGAAGACATGCCGGGAGCATGGGATGAGAAGTTGCCTATGGTGTTATGGGCCTATCGTACTTCGAAAAGAAAGCCAACAGGGTTCACTCCCTTCTCTCTAGTATATGGGACCGAAGTTGTCCTACCAGTGGAACTGGCGGTACCTTCAGCCAGAATCTCTCTTAGAAATGGGCTCATCCCAGACCCAAGGCATGTACAACTGGAGGCGCTGGACGAGTACAGAGACAAGGCGAGAGATAATTTCAATGTCTACACTCAGCAACTGTCCAAGGCCTACGAAAACCTGGTTAAGCCTAGAGAATTCCAGGTGGGAGATTTAGTCCTGCGAGCATCAACTCACCATCTCCGTATCATGTCGGCATCAAAATTCAAACCTAACTGGGAAGGCCCTTTTGTTGTCAGAGGAGTGGGGAAGTCGGGCTACTGCCAAATATCAGAACCAGAGAGTGATTGCCTCCAGTCCATCAACTGCAAGTGGGTGAAGAGGTACTATGCTTAGTAACAGCTAACAAGTTTTGTTTGTGTTTTGCATGTCTGTAATGGATTTCGAGGATTGCTCCTATACCAGAAAAGTTTTTTGTAAATTTTTTTTAAGAGCAATACTACACTGTAAACAGCTCACAAAGGTAAAGAAATGAAATAGCAACACTTTTGATCATTGTTGACATTTGCTTTGCTTGCTCATTTATACATACATAGACACTCCCTATTAAGTTAGAATAGAGTACAAAAAAAGATCAGGAACTTTGCTCACTACACTTGGGAGGTAAGTCCATCCTAAGAGAAAGTATATTGAGCAAAGTCCCCTAGCCATAAATTAATACAGTTTTTTATAATAAAATCAGGCTTTCGAAAAGGGGCAGGGGTCACCCTCCTCTCCAACCTAGCCTCTACGACTATAAGCAATAATATGCAGGAATACTCCCATAAACAGGAGGGGAAACCCAAGAAAGTCACATGTTAACACCTCATAGCTACAAGAGGTGCATTTTCAAAAAATATATACAATATGATAATACATAACTTTTCATATCAATGCAAATACCCCGCAGTATATGGGGTAGCCACCAGTAGACTAAATGCTCACAGAAATTAGAGCAAGTCATATAAGACAAACACCCACAGTATAAAGGGAGAACAAAGGAAAAAGAAAGTGCAGAAGAAACAAAGTGTCTCATACAGGAATGATAAGGGATGTACACATAGAATTCTGTGCAGTACAAAGCAAGAAGTAGCCTATCTGCTAGAAACCACAAAAAATAAATCATCGCGCACGATGGCGCCAGCATATGACGGACCAGACTCCCGCAGAAACTCTTCCTCCAACCTGACGAATTTAGCCTCATCCTCCTCATCTCCAGACTCGAGTCTAACAAGCTTCACCTGCAGTAGGGCGATCTGATTCCGGATCCTCGTAGCCTTAGCGTGTCGTTGCTCAACCCTAGACTGTCGGGAAGTGTGAAACCTCACTATCTTTCGAAAAGGAACACTCAGAAAGGGGCGAACCCCTACGTTAAGCCAATCCAAGCGAAAATGATAGAACTGCTGTAAGTCACGGAGAGCATCAAAGAATAGCAAAATAGAAGAGCTAGTCAGCTTAGCAGGGGAGGTAGCCAAGAACTCTTGAACATGGCTGGCAAGAGCCCTCAAGTTGAAGGGCGTAAGACTGTCAACCTGGAGTATACTCCGAGAAGTGAACGTCTCGAGATGGTGCTCCAAGATGAGATCCAAGATCCGACGCTCATGTACCCTGAAGCGGCCTGGTAACTCCTCACGCCATATCCTACTAGAAATAGTCGCAGCATCTTCCACTTCATCATCGCCATCGGAGTGACGAGACCCCGCCTCAGAAGGAAGGAAAGAAGACTCCCCACCAGAATCAGCGTCACCGACCAAAGGAGTGAACTCAAAATTATGATCTCCTTCCACAGTTGCCCCACTACCAGTCTCCACAGTTATCGGAGTACTCTCATGCACCTGGAAACAATGAGACAAGGGTGAAATGAGAATGCTGGCACAGTATACGCAAGAAGAAAAGAGGGGAATAGTAAAAAAAAGAGGGGGTATGCCAGTCTAATACCTCTCTCGCAGTTGCCCCACTTCCAGACTCCACAGTCAACGAAGTACTCTCATGCACCTAGATACAATGAGAGAAGGGTGAAATGAGAATTCTTTCACAGTATACGCAAGAAGAAAAGAGGGGAATAGTAAAAAGAGAGGGTATGCCAGTCTAATACCTCTCTCGCAGTTGCCCCACTTCCAGACTCCACAGTCAACGAAGTACTCTCATGCAACTAGATACAATGAGAGAAGGGTGAAATGAGAATGCTTGCACAGTATACGCAAGAAGAGAAGAGGGGAATAGTAAAAAGAGAGGGTATGCCAGTTTAATACCTCTCTCGCAGTTGCCCCACTGCCAGACTCCACAGTTAACGGAGTACTCTCATGCACCTAGAAACAATGAGACAAGGGTGAAATTAGAATGCTTGCACAGTATACGCAAGAAGAGAAGAGGGGAATAGTAAAAAGAGAGGGTATGCTAGTTTAATACCTCTCTCGCAGCCATCTCATTCTCTAACTCCACAAGTATTGGAGCAACTTCATCCGGCTCCTTAGTCATCAGAGCAACCTCGCTCACCTGGAGACAATGCAACAAAGGTGAATAGGGGAATGCTTGCGCAATTTAAACAAAATAATAGAGACATAAGAATGACACGAGAGAAACAGATACTCTTATACACGGTACCTGAATAACGCCCTTCGTAACGGTCATAGAAGGAGGAGCAGGGGCTCCCATAGGGGCAAAAACACTGATCGATGCTCCAGAAGGGTTTGTCTCAGCGACCAGTGAAGAAGCTACCTCAACCTCAGGCACTTCCGAAAGAACAATCTCAGCGACGGAGGGCACGAGGGGTAGGCGAGGCTGCGAGTGACAAGAAAAGGCGAGAGGTAACAAATCAGTTATTCCATGAATGATGAATACTTCAATTAAGAAAAAGGAGGGAGAGGGAAACTCCTAAAAAAGCACCACAGAGACACTTACCTGAAGGGGCACGATAACAGGACAAACTGGCCCATGTATAGAGGCAGTTGAAGAGGCAGTAGCAGGAGCCGCACTCGAAACAGCGCCAAGGGATAACTGTGACAAAGTAAAAGAGGGATACGATAAGTACAGGCTGGATAGATAAGAAATATAGAACCAAGAAAATAAGAGAGTACCTGAACCCCATCCAAAGGGGAAGTGCGGAAAAGGACGGTCGGTGCAGTAGGGGCTGTGCTGATAGCCTGCAAAGAATGAGAGTATGTTATTCATCGCATGATCGAGGAGAAAGAGATTCCATGCTTCAGCGGAAATGCCTGACTTGAAGCGTAGGCTCGCTGGTTGAAGCCACAGTAAATATCGGGCCACGAGAGATCGCCTGAACCAAAGGTCTACCGTCCATAGATACACGGACCCTAGGGACAGAAATTCTCCTTGAAGAGGATAAACCCGGGGCAGTAACGCCAGGCAAGGGAGGAGCCCCTCCCTGAGAAGAAAGTCCAAGAGCCATTAGGACTCCTATTAAAAAAGAAACAAATATTCAAAAGTAAAAATGCGTACCTGAGATGAAGAGGACTCCAGGGGCTCAGCTACAGAAGTGCCCACCGCCGAGACAAGAGAAGATGAGGTGACAACGCCAGAAGACACAACCCTCTACGCATGATAAATGGGTAAATAACAGGAAGAAGTAAAAGAGAAAATGGCACAATGAATGTTTTGAGAATAGCGAGGCCTACCTGAGGAGAAGGGGAAGCCACAAGGGTGGTCTTGGTGACGGTAAAGTGCACAGATGAAAGCTGTGGGGAAATGACAGTGTACACAACCAAAAGGTAGTTAGAAGACGAATAAATTACAACAGATGGTAAAAGAATTAAGGAGACAGCAAACCTCTCTAAAAAGGCCTCAGGAAGAAATGAGCATGGAGTTCCTCTCCCGCTGAAAGGGCGTCGGTTGTAGTGGGGGAAGAGGAGAACTACTTGTCTCTACGGGAATGACCTGCAGAAATATGACAGAATGCTTTAATTAACAAATAAAATAATAATAATGAGGGGAAGAAAGAAAATCATATGCAAAAAAAAAAGATAGACAAGTAAAGGGGGACGCTTACAGTAGCAGGGCGCATAGTCTGGATATAAGGGAGAAGGGTGGGGCTAACCCCCCCCCCCCCTCCCCCCCAGGAGAATGGGAGGCCTCATCATCACTAGAAGACTCTCTGGAGACTGATAACAAAGCATAAGTGTTAGTAGTGATTTCGCTATGGAAACCCAGGCCGCCCATATCACCCGAAGAAGAACTATGGTCGTCATAGGAAGGGGTGATTACATAATCAACTAGTTCCTCTTCCAATGAAGGGGAGGGAGATAAAGAAACTTCGAGAGAACTAGTTCCACTAAGTAAAGAATGTCGTGATATAGTACCTTCTGCAATGGGAATAGACGCGACCCGCGCCTCTTGGGAAGCAAGGCTCAGTGAAGAGTAGCCTTTCCCTCTCACTACTTGGGAAGTCTTCCCCGCCCCAAGATTGCCAGTATCAGACTCTCGATCCACTGTAGAGGAAGCAGCCATGCCAGCGCCATCTCCTTTCTTTTTCTTCGCAGCCTGAGTCCTCATAGGAGAAGAAGGAGGAGAAGCAGTAGTAGCAGGAACAAAATTGGATACGTCGGCGTCAGGGTGTTTCCTTTTGCTTGTAGTAGAGGTGCTCATTTTCCCTCTGCTTTTCGGTTGGTTTCTAGACTTCACAGGGGGAAGCTCATCCAGCGGAGACGGAAGTGACTCGTCAATGAGAGGTTTCACTAAAATGGGAATGGCATGCTCCAAGGGTGGCGTGGAGGTGGTGCTGAGAAACCAAGGGTCTTTTTGCGTCCGCCTGACCAAAAACTGAGCTCTGGTATATTTAATGGGGTTAGTCTCATGAGGAGGTCCAACTACACATTCTTGGATAAGACGGACCTGCTGCTGCCAAAGAAGGAACCAAGATGAAGGGAATGAAGGATGATAATCGCAGGGAGGCACATAGAGGCCACCTAAACCACTGACCCTATGGAATAATCCCTGAAGATTAAAGCCAGCACACGCCTCTGAAAATGCCTCAGAATGATTGTTGTAGGTAGGAAGAGGAGGGTTGTGAACGCCCCGATCATAACCGAACTGTCGTCTTACCCTCTCGGAATGATAAGATTCAGCACGCGGACCTAACTCGGTCCAAGAAAGGAGGTGACATGGTAAGATCATCGTCACCACATTAATATGAGGACACGTGGAAACCGACCCCACTGCTGAAGGGCAATAGAAGGTCCCGCCATCGCCAGGGAAAGAAATCCAGCTGAAAGTTCCCCCAGGGTGCCTGGTGTAAGACCGAAACTGAAACTCCTTGATATCATCGATCAACATTCCCAGATATTGCTTGGGAGTTTTCTTATGCCACCGAAGAAGTCTCGCAGCGTCGCTATGACAAGCGTGAGCCCCTGAAGTAAAGTGGGGGAAATGCTCAAACAAAAAGGCCATCAAGAGAGGGGCGCTGTCATGATTATCAACATCATACCGGCCGCAGGACCTCTCTACATCTATGTGTGCTCGGTCCATCCAGGTGTAAAGAGAACCTAAGGTCAGGGCAGCCATGGGTACCGACCTACCGCGAGAAAATCGTACAGCCAATCTAAAAAGAAGTTCGCGAGGACACTCTTCGGGCTTACCTGGTAGAAGGAACCGAGTCAGAAATGTAACGAGAAAAGTGGCTAAATGTGCAGGAGAGTGGAGCTTAGGACCATCCTGGGATCTAGGGGCTGCACGTGAAGTCTCCCCCTTTTGCAACTGCTCAAAGTCTCTGAACCAGTATCATTGCCATTTGGCAAAGGAATGCTTGGAATGACCATTTATATTTATGGCCACATACCTCGAGCACTCTCCGAGAGCTGACCGTAACTCCCCCACCATATCCTGCTCTAGGGAGTCCTCACAGTCATCCGAAAAGACCTGCTTCTCAAAGAAAGGAAGGGCGTACAATTCACATATATCTTCTAGGGTGAGGGTAAATTCCCCCCAGCCTTCAACAAAGGTGTGAGACTCCATACTCCACCGAGACAATAAGAGATTGAGCGAAGAACCATGCTTAAATATGGTGCAAGACTTCAGGCTGCTGACGGCGGTAAAGAGTCCTACCTCCCTAAGAATAGCCACATAATCAGGAGCCCTCAGAACATAATCAACCCAGCTGGCCCACTCCTCTATGGGTCCACCCGGGGTTTTAACTTCAACGTTTGAATAAGGAAAGTCACCACGGTCAACGCGGACTCGGAGAATGGAATCCAGAGAAATAGTAGGAAGGTCAGCAGACTCACTTAACCCCACATGAGAACGTTCGAGAACAGCACCCGAAATTTTTTCATCAAAATCAGAAAGTGAAATCATGAAACTGTCAGCAGGACCAAAAAAAGGAGCGCGACGGTAAATACCGAAGTCTCGCCCTTGGCAAATGTGCATATAATCCTTCCATGCCTGAGAAGAGGATGGCATGGATCATGAACCACCAAGAGCCATTGGCTCAAGAAAAGAACTCATCCTAGTGGGGACTCCGAACGAGGGACCCTGGGGGTCCCCTGTCGCAAAAAAAGAAGTGGAGGTAGAAACCTCAGCAAAATCATGTGAAGAGCCCCCGGTCAATGGCATGCTCTCCGTAACACCAATAGTCAGCGAGACACCCTGGGTCACGGAACCCTCAAGGTGACAAAATGTTGAGACACCCCCTTGCACGAACGAGAGACCCGTGGACGCGAGGCCAAGTCGCGAGACCCCCGACTGCTGACGAGAGGTCACCATGCTGCCATAAGCCGAGACCCCCATTTCAGAAACAGTCAAAGGCATCGAGACACCCGAGGTCGAGATGCTTGCATCAGCACTAATACCTGTCGAGACACCCCCTTGCACGGACGGGAGACCCGTAGGCACTAAACCAGGCGTCGAGACCCTCCTCTCACTACAAGGGTTCCCTCGCGAAAAAAAAGGGGTCGAGACCCCATCTGCTTCAGAAAAGTTCACGGGTGTCGAGACCCCCTCCCTCCAAGCTCATTTTCAATAGAAAAGAACTCCCTGCGCCTAGCTCAATGCGCGAGGAACCACTGTCGGCGCCAAAAAATTCCGAGATACCCTTATCCAAACCAATTGGATAAATTTCGTGAACCGAGGTCGAGATACCCCTCCCAACGCAACTGATTTTTTTATAAGAACCCAAGACGACTGGCGAGAGACCCTCGGACGATGGGTCCACTCGCTTCGGGCCCTCGTCAACAGCCACATCAAGGGGGACGGGCGAGACGCCGAGCATCCCTAACTGAGCACCACTAGTCGAGATACCCCTCCCAACGCAACTGATTTATTTATCAGAACCCAAGGCAACTGGCGAGAGACCCTCGAACGAGAGGTCCACTCGCTTCGGGCCCTCGTCAATAGCCATATCAAAGGGGACGGGCGAGACACTGATCTCCAACTAAGCGCCGCTGCTCGAGATACCCAAGATTTGAACATCGTCCGCGAAAGGAAATGGCGAGGAACCTATGAGGGTTCTCGAACCTCCAACCGACGAAAAGAGGGCGGGTAGCACGGAGGAGGCGTTGACGGCGGTAATAGGGGCGGTCGGAACCGTTGAGATGGACAAGGAAGAAGGCATAGAACCTAAAACCATGGAGGTTTTGGAGGTGTTTACATTTGAAGAAGTATTGCTTGGATTAGAATCCATAAATTAGAGGCTATGGTATTTGGAAAATCTAGAGCAAAAAATGAGGGGATGGGTGGCTATGGTGTTTTAAAAATCCCTTTCTCCCACTCTCTCTCACTACAAACCCAAAAGTGTCTTATGTTTTTTTGAAGAAGATGAAAGAGCCCAAGAAGAGGGGCTTATGTTTTTTTGCATCAAAATGGGAAAACATGCAGGAAGGCAAAAAGGTGATGAGCTTTTTTTCCCAAATGACGAGATGACAGTTCCCACATTGACGCGTGGGTTCTAAAAAAAAATTAAAAACCTCGGATAAAGGGACATCGTAGTTAATGATCCTAGGGTCCCTCAGAAAATATATATATATATATATATATTTATATATAATTGTTGAAATCAGATTTATAGCGTACAAAGTTTTTTTAGTCTACCCAACCAAAAAATCTTTGCACGAGGGGCTAATGTAGATGGGTGTCTATCAATAAAAAAGCAAAATAAAATAAAAATGCTTTTTTATTAATGACATCCGAGAGGTGCCCGCGAGGGTCACCCAGAAGTCCAAAAGCCATTGCAAGGGTCGGCGTCGACGCAAGCGTCGGTGCCACTTCAAGCGTCAGCGCCGCCTCAAGTGCCTGCGCCGCTGCAAGTGTTAGTGCCACTGCAAGTGTCTACGCCGCTGCGAGGGTCAGCGCTGCTTCAAGTGGCAGCGCCGCTGCAAGTGCCAGCGCCGCTACAAGTGTCCGCGTCGCCTCAGGGGTCGGCGACGCTTCAAGTGACGGCGCCATTGCAAGGGTCTACGCCG
Source organism: Sambucus nigra (assembly GCA_949130495.1). Taxonomy (NCBI): domain Eukaryota; kingdom Viridiplantae; phylum Streptophyta; class Magnoliopsida; order Dipsacales; family Adoxaceae; genus Sambucus; species Sambucus nigra. The sequence goes on from OX422217.1 coordinate 321,319,276, forward strand.
CTACAAGTGTCCGTGCCGCCGCAAAGGTCGGCGCCGCTTTAAGTGCCAACGCTGCCGCAAGTATCTGTGCCATTACAAGTATCGGCGCCACTTCAGGTGCCTGCGCCGCTGCAAGTGTCTACGTCGCTGCGAGGGTCAGCGCCGCTGCAAGTGTAAGTGTCGTTGCAAGTGAAAGCGCCGCTACAAGTGTCCGCGCCGCCCCAAGGGTCGGCGCCGCTTCAAGTGCCAGCGCCATTGCAAGTGTCTACGCCGATGTAAGTGTCCGCACCGCCGCAAGGGTCGGCGCCGCTTTGAGTGTCAGCGCCGCCGCAAGTATCTGCGCCATTACAAGTGTCGGCGCCACTTCAAGTGACATCGCCGCTTCAAGTGTTAGTGCCGCCTCAAGTGCCTGCGCCGCCGCAAGTATCAGCGCCGCTGCAAGTGTCCGCGCCGTCGCAAGGGTCGGCGCCACTCCGAGTGCCACCGCCACTGAAAGTATCTGTGCCATTACAAGTGTCGGCTCCACTTCAAGTGCCAGCGCCGCTTCAAGTGTCTGCGCTCTGCAAGTGTCAGCGCCGCTGCAAGTCTCTACGCCACTGCAAGGGTCAGCGCCGTTTCAAGTGCCAGCGACGCTGCAAGAGTCCGCGCCGCCGCAAGGGTCGGCGCTGCTTCAAGTGTCAGCGCCGTCGTAATCTTCCGCGCCGCTGCTAGTGTCAGCGCCGTTTCAAGTACCAGCACTGTTGCAAGTGCCAGCGCCACTGCAAGAGTCCGCTCCACCGCAAGGGTCGATGTCGCTTCAAGTACCAGTGCCACTGCAAGCGTTTGCGCCATTGCAAGTCTTCGTGCCACCGCAAGGGTCGGCGCCGCTTCAAGTTCCAGCTCCGCTTCAAGTGTCTGTGATGTTTCAAGTGTATGTGCCGCTGCAAGGGTCGGCGCCGCTGCAAGTGTCCGCGATGCTCCAAGTGCCAGCTCCACTACAAGCATCAGCACCGCTGCAAGGGTCAGCGCCGCTTCAAGCGTCAGCGCCACTACAACGTCTGAGCCACTACAGCAATTACATTCGAGAGGTGCCCGCGAGGGTCACCGCATAAATCCAAAATTAAGAAGTACCACTGCAAGGGTCAGCGCCGCTGCAAGGGTCACTGAAGTAATGACAGTCGAGAGAGCCAGCGTCGCTGGAAGGCTCAGCGCCACTACAAGGGTCACTGTAGAAATGTTATTCGAGAAGTGCTGCTACAGGGGTTTCGAACGAAACTCATATTGAGGGAGTAGCTATCACGAACAACTCCTCATGAAACATCAGTCTCTAAATGAACAACAGCACTAACACTTTACTTTCTTGTACAGGTTGCCTAGTCGAGAAAGCAGGGCTCGAACAGGCGCGTTGGGACCTCTTGGGAGTTTTGGCTTGGTGGCTGAGGGACAAGGTATGTTGAGAAAGCTCAACCACTTAGCACTATAGGATTGAGAGAATACTAGTAGGAAGACCCAGAAGTCACTTGAGACTACACACACTGCACACTTAGTCACAAGTGAAGTGAGCAGCCAAAGAGCTGGCTACTCACAAGAAATAAACTCTTTACAAAAAAATGACTTTTCCAGAAGAGTGGGTCCTCAAGGTCCCTCTCAAGAAAAACAACATTTTTTAGAGGAAAAGAGTCCTTAAGGTTCCTCTCTCAAGATTTGCAAAATTGCACCACAAGTTACCGTTTCAAAGGATAATTACCAAATCTAATATTTTGTCTCCGTTAGGGGACATATGTGCTTTTTGACCTTTGGTCGGCGCCAGGTGGCACCTGCAGAGGGGACAGGCAGGCTGCCACAGGTAGGGACAAATGGTATACTTCAGACATTGTTCCCCACCAACTCTCTCAATTTTGGGGCCCAAAAAATGCCACTCACCCCTAACGCCCTAGTATAAATAGACCTCTGGGCAAGGTCAAGAGATAGATGATAGAAATTGCACTGTTACTCTGCCAAAATATCACCAGACCTACCTAAGTATTCTCTCCCTGCTCATTTTCATAGTGCTGAGTGCCTTGTTCCTTCACTCCCCACTGACAGCCATCACTCTCAGGTGTTTCCCTTGAGAAAATTACTATTTTTGCTGTGAAAGTTCATCTTCTTGCAGGGAGTGAGTTGAAGCTTGAGTTCCATTGTTACCAGAAGGAGAAGTTTTCTTCAGAAGTTGCACCAGGAGACCTTGAAGACCTTGTAGGCAGCGTCCATTGGAGTGGATCACGCCTCACCCTTTCCAGTTATTCACAGACCCCAGTCTCACTACCCTCCTACACATGTAAATAGAGTCAAGACCTCAAAACAAATACAAGTCCCCAGCGCAGTCGCTATTGTGGCCATCCCCGATCCTCTCCACGCGGGCGGGCGCGTGTAGGGAAAGGATCCTCGGGTCCCGCGCGTCCCTCTCGAGAGCGCTTCGGCCGACGTCGTTTGAGATGAGGTGTAAAAATGTAGAGAGATTCAGAGTCGCTAATCTATTTTACTCAAAACAGATAAAAGAAAAAAGGGAAGCCATCCCGAAGGACGACATCCAAACACATACTGGTGCATGCGAGACCAAAATGATTCGAGAAGGGTTCGAAGGCTTAGTTACGAAATGGGAAGGTGTTAGGCACCCATTCCACCCTTTCGGTCTCTCATGGATATTTGCTATTTTCCTTTATTTTTCCCCGTGATATGTGTGCATGTGTATATATATAGTGGAGATAGGAATTCTCGACTTATATCATGGAAGAGATAAAGCGAGTCATCCGTAGGAAGGTATAAAAATAATATTAAAAAAATAAGATTTACACGATTACCCCTACGTTGATCGTTATAATGGAACGATAACGCATATGGAGTAATACGTCACTAAGATCAAGTATATAAATTATAAGGAGATTGGATTTAGAGAAAATATAAAATAAGAGAAAAAGTGAGAAGGGGACTCGAGTCTCGGGTTTTACCCCGAGACGCCTACGTAGCCTATAAAGGCATCAAAGTCCACGTAGTTCGCATACAAAACGAGGGGTGGGGTTTATCCCATAAATCCAAATGGGGGATCTCTTATTTGTGGGTGTGTGTGTGTGTAGAAAAAAGAGTGTTTTAGTTGTGAGAAGAGTGTGAGAAAAGTATGAGAATCCCTATTTGGAATTTATGAGCAAACCCTCTTTTTCTTATTTTTTGGGTTTTATTTATATGAAAATAAGAGATGTGCAATAATAATAAATAAAGAAGTATATTAGGATGTGTGAAATGAGATAATAAAAGTGCTAAATAATAAAACAAGTTATTGCAAATTTAGGAGAATTTAAAGAGAAAGTTGAGAAAGATGGACCTTCTTGGAGACCTTAAGCTTGATCTTGAATGTGGGAGAGCATCGCTTGCACTTGGATGATGATGGAGAGTGGTTAATTCACCAAGTTTGATGAAAAGGATGATGAAAAGTGGAAGTAAAAAAGGGATTTGGATGTTGGAATCACGCTGCCTTCGAGAGAGGTTTCTGGGATTCGTTGAGAGTGAATTTTATCAGATTTGGGCTCCCCCCTTCAAATGAGGTGAAGGCCTCCTTTTATAGGCCCAGGTTACTGCCAATCGGCATAGACCTGGTCCTTCCTATCGAGGTTTATTCGGGGATGATAGCGAATACAGGTATTTTTGTATGAATCATTGCATTGTTTTATTTATGGTATGGACAAACATGTCATTGAAGGAAAAAATTTCAAGACAAAATGTGGTATATGAAAATTGTGAAGTATTGGAAGTAATCCCTTCTTATACTGGAATATGTAAACTTGAGTAGTGTCACTTATTAATCCATGGTTTGGTGTGTGCCCATTTATGTGGGAGAGTGAGGTACGGGAACCCATATTCCGTTAAAGGATGAGATAGTAAATTGTTAGAGTATAAATAAAATGAAGATGATATGAGAGAATATTTGTCGGCAATGAGGAAAAAGTATTCCCAAATGGTTGGTAAGTGAAATTACCCCTAAATTTTGGGGATGAAATTTTCTTTGGGGGGGGGGGGGGGGGGGTTGGGACGACCCAAATATGATTATGATAAACCATGTTTAAATCATGCTTGTTGTATGAGATGAGGATAATGTGTTATTAGAATATATAATGTTAATTTATTTTGTTTAGTCTAATCCTACCTTCATAACTTATGAAATATTGAATTAGTCACAAAAACAAATTTGTGAAGCCTTCGGTAGGAATGTTCGAGTTCGGGACTAGTTTTGACCACTATAATATAATAATTGACTTGAGGTGAAAACTATATAGTTGTACATATATGAGTTAAGTTTGTAACACAACAAACGATGTGTAAAACAGAGGTCCGAGCAAGAAGTTATGCTGGAATTACGAAGCAGGGGAAAAATTATCCATTCGTTAAGTGGTATTTTGTATTATATGTATAACAAGTGGATGGATTTCATTGGTTGGAATGGGGGGAAAGCTTGGACAACTTAAGCCCCTTGAAATTAACTCCTTCTTCATCCAAACTCAGCCATTAGAGAGTCTGGCCTGAAGAGAGAGAAACAGGAAGTTTAAGAAGAGAAAGGTGAGGGAAAATGGGAGAAAAATCCATCGGAAATTACAAAAACATCCCTAAGGTAATTCTACATGTAAATATTGTATATTATTGGAAGTATTGATTTAAAATGATATAAATAATCATTTGTTTACTAAACTTTCGTGTTTTGATGTATACATATGGATAGATGCGGGTTTAAGCAAAGTTGAACGTGTAAATCATGTATATTGATTCGATTGATACCCTATATATTCAAACTACTATAACTTTTTGTATATTTATTGTAATTGAATGATTTAAGTTGGATATGAAAATAGACGCATATATGTATAACATATAATAATATTATGTGAAAATACCAAGAAATAAATCTTTGGTGATAGTTTGAAGTTCATGTATGAAATCTACCCCAAAGGTGTAAGTATGCACACCAGGTGTTCAATGTTTTCCTTGACATAGCAAATGAACCTTAAAAATTATGAAACTTTAATTTTGTATTGTTCAATGTGTTTATGGATGTTGGGTGAAATATCAAAGGAAGTTATGATGCAAAAAAATTATGAAAATTCTTCGAAGTTGACTGAATGATAAAAGAGTCTATAGGGCAGATTTAATTTGTAATAAAGAAATGGACACATCTTGCTCTAGGAAAATTGAAATGATATGTTGTCTTTTATATTGGGAACCTTATATGATAAGAATTGGATTAACAATAAGAAATTAAAGAATGTTTGGGCTATGGATTTGATATGTTAAATATTTTAACATGCAGTTGAATGAGACTTCATTTGTGATAAATGATTAGAATGGGATGCTATGATGCTTATGAATTCGGTTAAGGTTCAGTTCATTTGAATTGTCAACGTCCTTATGATGATACTAATATTATAAGAATGAATATTTGGAAGGTAAGAAGAACTGGTTGAATCAATGCCAGACAAAGGTAAGGGAAAAACACATGAAGTGGCCAAGGTGAGTGTACTCACTGGTAAGATGTATTTCTACATATTTATGAATTGGATATATTGTATTTATCGAGTTGATTATCAATATGATATGTTATTATTACAAGTTGAGTACACATATGATATGTGGTACTTACTCAATTGAATAAGGATATGATATGTGTAGTTAATGAGTTGAATATGGATATGATAGGTGTGGTTGCTGAGTCGAATATGGATATGTTTACCGAGTTGATTATAGATATGATATATGGTACTTACTCAGTTGAATAGGGATATGATATGTGTAGTTAATGAGTCGAATATGGATATGATAGGTGTGGTTGCTGAGTCGGATATGGATATGTTTACTGAGTTGATTATAGATATGATATATAGTACTTACTCAATTGAATATGGATATGATATATGTTGTTAATGAGTTGAATATGGATATGATAGGTGTGGTTGCTGAGTCGAGTATGGATATGTTTACTGAGTTGATTATAGATATGATATATGGTACTTACTCAATTGAATATGGATATGATATGTGTAGTTAATGAGTTGAATATGGATATGATAGGTGTGGTTGTTGAGTCGTATATGGATATGTTTACTGAGTTGATTATATATATGATATATGGTACTTACTCAATTGAATATGGATATGATATGTGTAGTTAATGAGTTGAATATGGATATGATGGGTGTGGTTGCTGAGTCGAATATGGATATTTTTTTTGAGTTGATTATAGATATGATATATGGTACTTACTCAATTGAATATGGATATGATATGTGTAGTTAATGAGTTGAATTTGGATATGATAGGTGTGGCTGTTGAGTCGAATATGGATATGTTTACTGAGTTGATTATAGATATGATATATGGTACTTACTCAATTGAATATGGATATGATATGTGTAGTTAATGAGTTGAATATGGATATGATATGTGTGGCTACTGAGTCGAATATGGATATGTTTACAGAGTTGATTATAGATATGATATGTGGTACTTATTGAGTTGAATATGGATATGATATGTGTAGTTACTGAGTTGAATAAGGATATGATGTGTGTGGTTACTGATTTGAATATGGATATGGTTATTGAGTTGAATATATATATATGATATGTGGCACTTACTGAGTCGACTATAGATATGATATGTGTAGTTATTGAGTTGAATGTGGATATGATATGTTTGGCTACTGAGTTGAATATGGAGATGGTTACTGAGTTGATTATAGATATGATATATATTACTTACTCAATTGAATATGGATATGATATGTGTAATTAATGAGTTGAATATGGATATGATAGGTGTGGATGCTGAGTCGAATATGGATATGTTTACTGAGTTGATTATAGATATGATATGTGGTACTAACTGAGTTGAATATGGATATGATATGTGTAGTCATTGAGTTGAATATGGATATGAAATGTGTGGTTATTGAGTTGATTATAGATATAATATATTATACCTACTAAGTTGAATATACATATGATATGTGTTGTTAGTGACTTGATTATGGATATGATATGTATAATTATTGATTTGATTATGGATATGGTATATGTATGTGTTATGAAGAGATGTTATGGCTTATCAACAGCCAAGAAATGTTATGGCTTATTTATAGCCAAGAGATGTTATGGCTTATTATAGCCAAGAGATGTTATGGCTTATTATAGCCAGGAGATGGTATGTCTTATTATATCCAAGAGATGTTATGGCTTATCAACAGCCAAGAGATGTTATGGCTTATTATAGCCAAGAGATGTTATGGATTATTATAGCCAAGAGATTTTATGGCTTATCAACATCCAAGAGATGTTATGGCTTATTTATAGCCAAGAGAGGTTATGTCTTATTATAGCCAAGAGATGTTATGGCTTATTATAGCTAAGCAATGTTATGACTTATTATAGCCAAGAGATGTTATGGCTTATCAACAGCCAAGATATGTTATTGCTTATTAACAACCAAGAGATGTTGAGATGTTTTATATTATTACATAGATACGACTTATTGCATTTAATTTTATGCTCTAGTGTAGTAATAATGCATTCACTGAGCTATTTTACTCACGATTCCTATGTTATGTTTTTTTTTCAGGTAATGAAATGTCACTGCCAAATCTAGGAGGTCGGGTGGGCTTAGTAAGGGATGCGTAAAACCATAATTTTGGTCAAATTAAAAAGGGGTAATTTAATCCTACTTATCCTTTGAGCAAGTTTGAATAAGCACAATTACTTTAAAATTTAGAAAAGTTTTTAGTGTTATGGCTTCATGCTGATATTGAAAAAGGATGCTTATGTTTATTTTTTGGTTAAGGAAAATATGGTTTGACTCACTTTGACTTTCAAACTAAATTATAAGTAACTAGGTTGGGGTATGTCAACTTGGTATCAGGGTCTGGAACCTGCCATTTGGTAGTGTGTTTCAGGCCTTTTCGGAAAATCGGCTGCCGAGGGCAAACCATTGGTTAGAATCGTGCATGGGGCAGACCATTGGAAAGGTAATTCAAAGACCTTTAAAAGTCCTTGGACCGCTCCTGGGTTCGGGAGTTGATTTTGGGTCAAATATGGCTCAGAAGCGTTTGTCGATCCATTGGACGGGGAATTATTCAGACGCAAATGGATCGTTCGTCCGCATGGTAAGTCCAAATCGCGCACGGGGCAGACCATTGAAAAGGTTAAGAGATGTACTTAGACATTACAAAGAGTTTGACCTGGTTTGGGGAGTTGACTTTGGTCAACCGGGCCCTGGAAGCGTTCGGTGACCTCTTGGAGTCAAACGGATTGTTCGTCCGTATGGTAAGTCGGAATCGTGCATGGGACGGACCGTTGGAAAGGGTATTCAGTGACCTTTGAAGATTCATTTAGCCTCAGTCGAGCTAAAGAGTTGACTTAGGTCAAACAGAGCTCAGGAGCTCCCGGTGGCCTCTGGGTTAAGTTTCGGATGCAAATGGATCATTTGTCCGCATAGTAAGTCGTAATCGTGCACGGTACGGACCGTTGGAAAAGGTATTCAATTCCCTTAGAAGATTCATTCAGTCTCAGTTGAGATGAAGAGTTTGACTTTTTGGTCAAACTGAGCCGGGGAGTGCCCGATGGCTTCTACTTCAGTACTCAGGGCATGACCTGGGTTTGTAGTGATGAAGGGAGGTGCTAGGGACCTTAGGAGAGTTAGGGGGTAACATAATGGGGTGTCTATAGGTGGAGTATATAGAGAATAGTTATATGATTAGGTCCCCTATCCTGACGTCGACTCACCACTTGGATTGCTTTCACCCGGGGTTTTGAGATACCTTAGGAGCTAGGGGTATGGTTTTTTCCTTTCCTATGTTTTTTTAATTTTCTTTTTCTATATCTTCTTGATTCCCCCATACTGATCATTTTGTTAATATTAGTACTTTTCAGGAGATGTTGGTACTTTCATCTATTCTATAGGATATAATGACCCAGTTGTAGTCCTTATATTTGGCACTTGCTCATTCTTTCCTAGCCTTTGGTCCTATCACATCTTGGGGCAGTCGGGAGATGCCTCCTTCCAATACTAGGACACGTTCCTATGTGCCATCTCATCAAGAGGAGGCTTTTGATTCTATTATTGGTTCAGTGTAACCCCCTATGCCTCTTCCTTCTCCCATCCGACGCTAGGCATCCTGCAAATCTTGATAGAGTAAGAGATATAATTGATAGTGTTGAAAGGTATAAGATAGCCCGTCTTGATTGAGCTTTTAGGGTTTCATTGGCTAAGTGGGGGGAGGGGGGGAGGGGGGGGGGGGGGGGGGGCTACCTCCACCCATTTATACATTTGACCCTATTTTCTAATTTTCCACATTTACGACACATGTTTTATTTTTTATTAGTATATTGGATGGGATATGTTTTAGATTTTGTATAACATTCATTGATTTTTGACTCATATTCCTTCCATTCTATTTTGTTTAATAGATATCTTGATATTATATGTGCAATTTATGTTTTTTTAAGGATAATGAATGTTGAATATGCATATGAAACTGAATGAGAGTAAGCTCTTTTTATTTACAAATTGGTAGAGACACCTGCTGATCCACTTTTTGTAAAGATATAAAAATCAAAATAAGAGTGAAACTAAACTGAAAGTAAAAAAAGGAAAAATGACACGAGGAGATAAAGATGTAATAATAAATGTGCCCCATCTTTTTTAAACGTATCCCCTGATGAGAGAACTTCATGTGTCTTTCTAACGAGTCACATTGTTTGAATGGGCGCAGGAGTAAGAGAAGGAGGTCCAAATTTTCCTCCCAACTATGATAATAGAAGGGCCTTCTGAGGTAGTTTACGGATAGGAACATCGTCCTCTCACCAAAAATAGGGTGTCGATTAGTGGGGAGCCCTTTGTGAATCTGTCTACCTTGATATTTGTCCAGGGTTATAGGGGTTTTAGGGTGAGGGGAGAGAGCCATCATATGTAGCGTTAGAGATATGAGCATCACCCTTTTACTAGAAATAGAGTGTTGATCTCACGGGATTCCTTAGAGATTCTATCTTCCTTGATATTCGTCCCGGGTTACAAGGTGTTTTGAGGGATAGGGATGAGAGACTTCAGAGGTAGCTTCAGATATAAGAGTGTCGTCCTTTTACCAAAAATAGGGTGCCAATTAGCAGGGAGGCATTCGAGAGTTTGTCTACCTTGATATTTTTCCACAGTTACGCGGTCTTTTTTAGGGAGAGGGATGAAGAAGTGTATAATGGTAGCGTGCTCTCACTTTAAGGCTTATTTTTTAAATTTTCATAATATTAGTCTTTGTTTGTATAGTCTTTAAAATGCCTTAGAGCAATATTTTTATTTTACTTGAATATTAGCCTCCTACCACTGCGCCAATCTTTTTTAGAGCAAGGGCATAAGGACCAAACATAGGTTTTCCCTATAAAATAGGTGTTTATTTGGATCGGACCCGAGTTGATGTCTGTAGTTGCCTATGTATCTTCGATTCAAAGACAGTTGGGTGTCTGTTTGAATGTTTCCAATAAAAATATATCAGAGAACTAGGTCCTCGTAGTTCCCTTAAAATAAAAATGATGGGGGGTCAAATTATTTTACCTAACTTGAAGTGAAAGTTTAGTGGATCGAGTGAGGTTCTTTTGTATGTAGGGATGGTGAATGTGTATGGGCTTGCATAGTATTCCCTTTCAATTACGACTGGTTTCTTTTGGATTTTTCTTTTCCACCTTAGACAGGTTTAAGGAAAGAATTTCTTCAATCAAACAAGATTTAAGGGTTGGGAAAACATGACTCCATCGATATTAACTAAGATAGCCTCCCGGCCAGAGTCTATTTTGGTGACGAGGTTGGGTCCTCCCCAGTTGGGTGCAAATTTACTGCCGGGAGTCTGGGATAGTTTGAGGTTTTCTTTCAGTATAAGGTCTCCCTCTTAAATGATTCACTTTTTAACACATTTATTGAATGACATACGTTATTGACAGCCTTGGTTATGATAATCATCTTTTAGCCTCCTCTCATCGAGGAGATCTAGTTCGTCATAACGAGCTTAAATCCAATAGGCTTTTTGCTACGTGACTCTCGAGCATGATCCTTAATATGGGTACCTCAAGTTCAATGGGTAGGACTGCTTCCATGCCATAAACTAGTGAGTAGGAGTGTCCCCCATGGAGTTTTTCTTTATATTATATTATCCTCGGAGGGCGTATATGAGTTTTTCTTACCACTTGATGTAGGTTTTGGTCATCTTGCAAATAATGTTTTTGTCATTCTTGTTAGCATCTTCGATCGCGCCATTGGTTTGAAGTCGGGAGGGAGATGATTTATGATGGGTGATACCTTACTCGTACAGTAGGTTTGATGCCTCTTTCTTGAAGTGACACTCGTTGTCTGACACTATCTCATAAGGTACGGTGAAGTGGCATATGATATTACATCATATGAATTTGGCCACTTTCTTAGCATTCATAACTGCATAAGATTCATCCTCAACCTATTTGGTGAAATAGTTGATGGTGACCAAGATGAACTCATGCCATGTGGAGGCCTTAGCAGATACCTTCCCTATTATGTCAATCCCCCTGGTGGAGAACGGCCAGGGCAAGTTCATTTAGTATATCTCTCGAGGAGGTAGATGTTGATGGGGTGCGTAGATTTGGAACTTGAGTCACCTCATAACATAATATGTACAGTCTTTCGGTGTGGTGGTCCAGTAGTATGACTGCCAAATTATTTTTTTGGATAAAGTGTGCCCACTCATGTGCAGGTCACATTATCCACTATGGATTTTATCCATGATTTTGAAGGTTTCATCCTCCATGATACATTGTAAGTATATTCTGTTAAACCCTTTCTTGTAGAGATGATCATCGTAGATGATGATTGAGTTTCTAGTCATCTCAGGGTAAGTCAATTGACAACAATTTTTACTAAATAAGTTACAGATGTCAGAGTACTAGACTATGGGTCCCACAGTTATTTCTTCAATAGACTCGACCTCGAAGTAGTAAGACGGGGTGTGTTGGTTAGTTAAGATGAACATGATTTCTATAGTGCCCTCTAACATGTCTATCATAGATTCTAGAGTGTCAAGTGCGTCTGCAAAGTTGTTCTTTTCCCTTGGGAGGAAGTCGAATTCATGGTGTTTAAACCATGAGGCCACCTTTTCTAAGTAGGCATGGTATGATTGCAGTTTGTTATCCTGGATATTCCATTTGCCTAGTATTTAGTTGATGACTAGACTAGAAGTTTTGTAAGCTTTAAAGTTGGTGATCCCCATTTCTAGGACAATTTTAGGACATGTAATGCAAGCCTCGTACTCGACCATGTTGACGGTGCACTTGTATATGATCTTAATGGATGTGGAGAGTCATCGTGAGTCGGGGAATATAAGAAAAATTTTGTGGCCAAATCCCCTTTTGTTGGAGGCTTATATCTCCCAAATTTTTCATATCGTTTAGGTCAAAGAGATCCTCGTCTTGAATTTATGCCTCATTTTCTTCCTCATCTAATAGGGTTTTCGTGCAAGGAGATCGAAAATGGCTCATCCTTTAGTGGCTTTCTGCGTGACATACATGACCTCAAACTCTAATATCATGAGAAGCCATTTGGATATTTTGGTGGAGAGAGAAGGTTTGTCGAATAGGTAATTTATGGGATCGATTCTCAAGATGAGTTTTATGTTAAATGAAATCATACAGTGTAGGACTTTACGAGTCATCCATACGAGGGATACACAAGCCTTTTCCAAGGCAGTGTATTTGTGCTCATAAGATACTAGTTTTTTCTTGACATAGTAGATAGCATATTCTTTTCTGGAGCTTTCGACATATTATGCTAACATGGCTCGGGTAGCCATATCGGTTATGGTTATGTAGAGTAGGAGAGGTTATCTTGGCTGAGGGAGAACTATCATCGGGGGTGAGTGAGGTATTTTTGTATCTTATTAAATGCTTCTTGGCATTGATAATTCCAGTATTTTGGAGAGTCTTTTTTGAGTATTTGGAAGATGGGTTCGCAAATGGTCGTGAGCTAGTTGACGAACTGACTTATGAATTATACCTGACCAAGGTTATACCTTTATTATATCTTTGCTAACTATGAATTCGAGCACTTTTTCTCTTACTGACTCTAAAGATGCATTTTTACAGATTTATCCTCATTTTGAAGAGGCATAATCTTTGGAAGAATTTACGGAGTGTCAAAAAGTGTCTCTCACAATCCTTGGACTTGATTATCATTTCTTCCACATAGAATTATACTTTTTTACGTATAAAGTCATATAGGAGGGTTATGTATGCTCTCTGGTAAGTTGTACCAGCATTTTTTAGATTGAATGTCATAACTATAAAACAGTACGTCCCCCGAGGGAAATGAACCCAATCTTCTTATGATGATGAGGATGCATTTTAATCTGGTTGTAGCCTATGAATTTGTTCAAAAAGTACTTTATCACATTTATGGATGTACTATATTGTAATAGGTCGGTATAGGGCAGGGAAAATCATATTCCAGGCAGACCCTATTGAGGCCTCTATAGTCTATGAACATACGGAGTTTACCATTGGTTTTGGGTACTGATACGATTTTAGCTAGCCAAGTGGGTTATTCCATCACTCAAATGAAGTCGGCGCTAAATTATTTCTCCACTTCCTCTTTCACTTTCAAGGAAAATTTATGTATGAGCTTGCGGAGCCTCTATTTTATAGGTTTGGCATCAGGGAGAGTAGGTATCTCGTGTATAATGATAAAGGGGTCAATATCGGGCATGTCGATGTAGGACCAAGAGAAAACATCCATGAAGCTGGAAAGGAGACCTGTGAGCTCCTTCTACTCATTCTTATCTACGAAGGACCCTATTTGTAGCTGTTTTGGGTTTTGGATAGTGCCCAAGTTTATGTTAGTTGTATCATCCTCATTTAGTCACATATGATTATTTTTACTTTGGTCAAGCTTTTCCAAATGTCTTAAGTATTTTAAGTCCGCATAGTTATCATTATTAGGGGGACTTATAATCCATTGGTGGAATCATTACCATGACATGTAACACACATGGGAAAATAATGGAAAACTTCATTTATTATGCCATCAAAAGGAAGAAGAACAACATTGATAACAGGAGAAAATTATGCTTTATAGAAGGATACATTAATATAGGGGATAAGAGGGGACTCTTTAGCTAATAGAACATATTCAAATGGCCTCGATATGACGGGCGCGATAATGTAATATAGGTCCAGTTCTTCAGTTCTGGGTTCCCTTAATGTTGGAGATAATGTGAGAGGGGTTCTGCTTGAGTAACTTTGGAGTGACCTTTAAGCACTTTGTGACCTCCATACTGACTACAAACTGAGGCAAACGGAGTTTCTTAGGTTGGGACCTTATTCCTTTGAGGGCAATTTTAGGGTATTTAGTGGAGTTCACAATAGGGTTAGTGCGAGGAGGCATCTCAGAGAGGGATTTCAGCAAGTGCTAGTGATTTTTCCCATTCCACTGAAAGTTTTATGGAACTTCATTGGGTTTATCCTAGGTTTGACAAAAGGAAGTGTTTTAGGTGAGGGAATTGTGGAATTTGGCACACGAATATCAAGATTGAGTTCAGGGATGTTAACCTACCGTCATTTCTCTATAGTGGTGTCTCGATCGGTCGATGTGGTGTACCAATCATGGAAGCGTTCTATAGGGGTCGATCCAGCGGATCTTAATAATTATGAGAATAATCTCATTAGTAAATGGTGTGGATAATCCCGAATCAGGCTCTAGATGAAGGGTTTCTCTGTCTTTTGCGATAGCCCATGACACTTTGTGTTCACTCTGATTGATTTTATCAATTTTCGAATAATCCACATACAATCCTTCCTCATAAAGGTTCTCCATTCCGGGTTGTATGGATTTTTAAGTGTCATCCCACCAGGGCTCTAGGAGTCTGTGATAAGGGAAGTCTTTTACTTGGAGACAAAAGTGACCATTCCACCATCGATGAGGTTTTTTTTTAGCTATCTACTATGTCTTTACCATTGGGAGTGTACCCAATATCGTCCTTTCCATTTTGTTCTGTAGCAATGTTGGATTTGAGGGTTCCCTGTTAGTTATTTCTGACTCCTAACCCTAGCATGTATCCCATATTTTGAATGATTTAAGCATCTATATTGTGTAAAAATGGCTCCTCTTCTATTATGTGAGCGAGTGGGACAAGCCAAAATTCATTGAGGTAGATGTCGCTATGATCATGGTGATTGTCTAGGAGAGGGGTGGTGTTTACACTAGCTACGATGGTCCAACCATCATCTCCCTGGATGGTGATTGATGATGCTGGAAACAGCACCACCCTTCAAGGTGTTTGTGAGCTCAATTCAATGTTAACAATGGCAGAATATGAGTAAAAGTATTCACATAGTAAAGGGATATGAGGAGAAGAAGATGTATGTAGTCATGTAAGTGGTTCAGCCAATCAGGCCTACGTCCACTTTGCAAGTGTATAATGTGTATCCCTGTATGAGGGATCTAATGGCCATAGATACAATCCCTCAAGCTTTCTCTCTCTACAACATATTTGACCAGAGTTTCAGCTAGGGTTACTCATTTCGAATCCCTCTCCAAAAAGGAGAAGACAAGTATATATAGTATGTGGAAGGTGTAATGCACCCCTATGCATGCAATGAGCATGTGTGTGTTGATCTAGCCAGTACAAGGGTGACACCTGGCTGATCTCAACTAAGTAATGATGACCTCAATATTCCCTCACATGGGAGGAATGATTTAGTTATAACAGACTTATCCCCGTGTTCCCATCCACACATATGCGCATAAGAGCTCGGCCATCTGTGTTTGGTCGCAACCTCAGCCTGGAATAGGACGAGGTGGTGACATTAACTTATTAGCAGAGCCGAGGTAGGGGGTGTTAAGCTGTGACGTCGGCCTGAGCCGAGGTAATGGTGGTGCAGCAAGAACATCGTCTGATCCACAACCGAGATTGGTTCTAGTGATTTGTGGTCACCTCAGCCTGCTACGAGCCGAGGTTGCAAGCCTTGGATGGACAGATGATGACCTGGTGAATAATCTGCCCTTGTACAACATGAATACCTCACTGCCCAAGGTAGCAGGAAAGTCGGCTGATCCATAGCCGACCTTGTTTGGGACGAGACCGATGGTAGTTGACTTGGGGCCCTTCCAACCTCAGCATCTCCATGGGCCGAGGTTGATGTCTCTGAGCCAAGAGGGGGTACATTCAGGGCATATCAATCACCCCTAGCCCTTAGTTACCTGTGTGGTCAGGTGCCTAAGGGGTATGTTTATGCGAGGTCGAATTTTTGTAAGTGTTAACACTTTCTTGACAAGTGTCAGCTACTGGAGTAGATAGCGTGCCTGACAAGTGAAATCATTGTAGTCTTTTGGGCTCCCAAGGCAATGATGGGCCTTGGGATGCATGTGAGCCGATTGAGGGTTTAATCCCTTACTTCCTTTCTCTTTCTTCCCTATTCCTTCATTCTTCGCCTGTAATTTTTTCTGCCTGTCTCTCTCTCTAGAAGAACCCTGGTTTGAAGTGCATTGGGTGGTCGTTCCTTGCAATCCCTTCTTTCCTTCTCACCACTTTTCTTCAGGTATCATTTACCATCCTTTCTTCTTCATTTTTGCTGCATTGTTCTTGTTTTTGCATTTTCCGGTGAGCTTTAAGAGGTTTTCGATGAGATTATTAGTTTTTTGGCGAACTGTTCTTTATTGTTCTTCATCCAAAACCTTAGTTTGATCTTTAATTCAATTTGCCAATCCTATTTACCTAGGAGAGTCATAAGTGTAGGGTCTGCCTCATATGCTCAAACCCCTTTACCAACTCTTAGAGGAATTCCCCTCTCTTAGGGAGAAGGCCTTAGAAAAAATTAGACAAGTAGAAAGAGCCCAAGAGGAAACTCGTAGGGCAGAGGCTTTCCCCCTCAGGCCTATTTTTTCACAACCTCTAAAGGTCATATACCCTTAACCATCTGAACCAGTTATCCAAGAAGAGGTCCCAGCTGAACCCTCACCAATGTCTGAGTTTGAGTCATCCACCTCAGACCCTTTATCTGTGGACTCTTTTCAAGAGGCCATGGATTTCTCAATTCAATAAGATTACGTCCTCGATCAGGCAGAGGTTTCCAGTCAGGCCTCGTCGCACAAAAGTTCAAGTACATCAACCTCTTTTTCAGAGGTTAAAATTGTTGGACCAAGTGTGGCTGTCCCACCGATCCTTGAAGCCATTCCCCTGTCGACCGTCACAGGGGGCTGAGTTCGCTCAGAGGTTTTCGGGCGGTGCCCCATCGTCTGCTCAGATAAACGTCGAGCCAGATGATGATGATGGTGTTGAGAGTGATGTTGACACCTCTGAGGCGGCCGAGATTGAGAGTATAGTTAGCGAGGTCGACCTTCTAGACTTCAGACATCTATATTCTATAATTCCCTCTATAAAACTCAGGAGACCTCAGAGGGAAGAGAGAGCTTATGACGGCCGGGATGGTGATATCTTCCTGTATGAGAAGATGTTCAAGTTGGGATTTTGTCTGCCCATCCATCCCATCATCATGGCTATATTGGCCTATATCAACTTGGCTCCTTCCCAATCGTCACCCAATTCCTGGAGGGTGATAATTGGGGCCATTGTCTTATGGAGGGTTGTCCATCACTCAGACCTTCCTGTCCAAGTCTTCACTGGGTGCTATATCCCCTCATCTGCCAGAAACCATCTGAGCTATTATCACTTTTTAGCTCAGAAGTCAAATAAAAATATGTTATAGATCACCCAAACCTCGAACCATAACTGGAAGCCACGCTACTTCTTTGCATCAGGTCCATGGGAATTTGGTCCAAGTGCCCCCTCTTCCTCATTAGAGCCGAGAATACCCCTGAGATGGGGAAAGGTAACAATGGTTGACAGGGCCAACCCTGGGCTAAGCCTAAATAATCTTCAGAAGGTCAAAGACCTTCAGGATCAGGGGGAGCATGGTCTGCTTGTCAAATTTGAACACTTGATGACCCCCTACTATCTCTCTGAGACTGGGCTTGGGAGAAGTCCTTTAACAAAGCTTCGTAAGTCCTTTTTATTTTAACAAGTTATACCTCTGAATTTTGTATATATGATTTTCTAACTCAGACCTATCTATTCTGCAGAGCGCCCAAAAGGAATATCTGATGAATTATGGGAGATGGCAGCCCCAAGTCTAACGAAGCTCGTCAAGAAAGCTAGTTTGAATTCTCCCCCTCCCCCTCCATCTACCTCAAGGGCTGCAGTCAGCAAGAAGAGGAAACTTGTCTACCTTGCCTCTGAGGATCAGAGGCAGAAGAAGAAAGGAGGGGATCGTGCCATCCTCATTTCTTCTGAGGATGCATTGATTGATCGTCTTGAGCAATTGGAGATTGGTGAGAGTGTCATTGGCCAAAGTCTATCGTCGATGTCATGACCGAGTCTGACAAGCATTTCTTTCACTCACTAGATAAGCCTCTGCTGGTTGAATTTTCTCTTCACCGTTCTATCGAAGTAAGACCTTTAACTTTTTGCTTTTGAATTATACATGTGTAACATCGGCATTTGGACTACTTCAGATGTTAGACGGACATCTTTGCAAATGTTCTGCAGGGTCTCCTCACCAAGCATCACTATGTTAACTGGACCTTGGGGAAGATCCCTCTGATAGAGAAGGGCCAAGAGGCTGAGAAGACTGAGGCCACTTTAAATGCTGAAGTGGAACGTCTGAAGGCTGCTCTAAAGAAGGCTGGGAGCAATGTGAAGGGATTACAAAAGGATATGGACAAGGAGAGGGAAGATCACAATGCTGCCATGAAGACTCAGGCTAACTCTCTCCAGCACAAAGTCGATGTGGCTGTCAAGGCTACCTTGGATGATGCCTTCGAGAAGATCTTGGAGGAGTACAAGGTCTTTGATGAGTTTGTCATCTTTGGCTTTGAATATCTGGAGAGAGGGGTCAAGGCCACTAGTAAATGGGCTTCCATGAAGGAGAAGGAATCATAAAGCCTTACAGCCACTGACTTCATCGACCTGGGTTATGTCGACCCCAAGTTTGCTCAGGCCCTGCAGGAGTTTGAAGAGGAGGGAGGTGTTGCCCCTACTGAGACACCATGACTGAAGATTCTCGTGTCCAAGATGATGGGGTGGAGGTAACCACCCTCGGCCAGGAACATGTAGACATGGCCACTAACCCTGAGGCCACGAACACCTAATTCTCATGAAGCTTTAAGTAATCTTTTGTAACTCGATTTGTTGTAGACTCTAATAAACATTGTTGCATTGTATTTTATATTTTGTAACTCCCAACTTATTCTGTCAACCTCCGAGGAGGGTTTTTATTTCTTCACTTGCTTAATTGTTTATTGGAATGATTTTCTTTGCCATGCATAGTGTTCAATTCTGAACTCTCGGTACAATGATGTCTTTGTTGAGCCAAATGAATGGTTTTTAAAGTCTGAGGTCATCCAAGTATGGTGTCTGAACTTAGACCTTGTCACCACATTGTGATGTTATAAGGTCTGAGGTCATCAACTAAGATGTTATACTCATAAATAATTTCACCAAATTAATGATGTTAAGGGTCTGAGGTCATCCAAGTATGGTGTCTGACCTCAGACCTTGTCACCACATTGTGATGTTATAAGGTCTGAGGTCATCAACTAAGATGTTATCCTCATAAATAATTTCACTAAGTTAATGATGTTAAGGGTCTAAGGTCATCCAAGTATGGTGTCTGACCTCAGACCTTGTCACCACATTGTGATGTTATAAGGTCTGAGGTCATCAACTAAGATGTTATCCTCATAAATATTTTCACCACTAGAGCACAATGAATCAGGAATTGACATGGAAACTGATCTTCTCATTAATAACCTCTTCATAAGATGATACATTTACACACACTCTCGCAACATCATATGTAATACTTCTTTAGATGATCATCATTCCAAGGATTAGAAAAAGGTTCCCCCTCGAGGTTTTCTAGCCTGTAGGTCTGAGGTACAACCTCTTCGATTACTTTGTAAGGACCGTGCCAATTTGGGTGAAGCTTGTTTTCCTTCTGTAACGTCCTCTTCAGTACTAAGTCTCCCACAGCAATGGGTCTTGATTTTACCCTTTGGTTATAAAACTTTGTTGTTCTTTACTGGTAAGTTGCTTGTCTGATTCATGCGTCTTCCCTTCTCTCTTCAATCAGATCAAGGTCGAGTCTTCTCTCCTCCCCATTCTTTTAAGGGTCATAGGTCTGAACCCTATGAGTAGGGATTCCTACTTCTGTTGGTATGACGTCCTCTGAGCAGCATGAACGGGGTTTCTCCTATCGGTGTCCTTATCGTTGTCCTGTAGGCCCATAACACAACATAAACCTCTACACTCCATATTCCTTTAGCTTCTTCTAACCTCTTCTTGATTCCGTCGAGGATTGTTCTGTTTGTGACTTCGGTCTGACCGTTTGCCTGAGGTCGGCCAAGAGAAGAGAAAAATTGTTTTATCCCAACCCTTTCGCAATATTTTTCTAAGGAGGAGTTCTTGAACTGGGTTCCATTGTCCGAGATGAGAGTGTTTGGGAGGCCGTGTCTGCATATGATGCTCCTCTAAATAAATTGGAAGGTCTTATGTTCTGTAATCATTATCATCGGCTCTGACTCTACCCACTTCAAGAAGTAATCAATGGAAACTATCAAAAATCGGTAATTATTTACAACTCTTGGTAGGGGTCCCACTAAGTCAATTCTCCATACTGCGAATGGCCAAGGGGAACTGATTGACATCATAGGCTGATGAGGTTAATGGGGAATAGTAGAGAATCTCTAACATTTATCGCACCTCTTCACGTAAGCTGCAGCATCCTTGGCCAAGGTTGGCCACTAGTACCCCTACGTAATAATTCTTTTGGCCAAGGGTCTTCCTCCTATGTGACTGGAGCAAGAACTCTCATGTACTTCCTGTAAGATGTGGATAACTTCTGTGGGATGAACGCATCTGAGGAGAGGTAATAGGAATCCCTTCTTATATAGGACGTTTCCCACTATGGATAATTTCGCAGCTCCGTATCTTAATTTCCTCCTCTCTAGCTTTGATTCCGGCTTCTCTCCCTCTCTGATAAATCTAATAAGGGGGTCCATCCATGAATCCCCTAGGTTTAAATTGAGTCAATGGTTACTAACCTCTTCTTCTTTAATGGTTGCTCTTGGCAAGATCTCGACTGGGACAGTTCTACGAATGTCTATCTTCGTTGCTGAAGACAACCTTGCTAATGCATCAGCGTGGCTATTGTTTTGCCAAGGTACTCTCTTCATATTTACCTTTCGAATCCTTCCAGCATCGTTCTCACCTTCTTCAAATATTTATCCATCCTTTCATCTTTGGCCTCATAAACCCCTAAGACTTGATTAACAACTAACCCTAAGTCACTATAAAGTAGAAGTCGTCCTACTCCCAGATTCTTTTCCAATGAGAGACCTGCTATCATGGCTTCATATTCTGACTCATTGTTTGATGCCTTGAAGAAAATACTTAGGGCATATTCGATGTTAGTACTATCTGGGGCTGAGAGTATCATTCCCGCACCGCTCCCACTTTCGCAAGATGACCTATCGACAAAGAGGTTCCAAATGTTTATATCTGATGAGAAGCCACCTTCTAACATTATTCTCTCCTTGAAGAGGTGCCGATCTTCCTCATTCTCGTATGTCCTATCTCTGGCTCCCTTGGTCATAACCTCTTCTTGGTGTCGGAAGACGTTGTTGTTTGACTCTTCTACAGTCTCTTGATTATTCTTAACTTCGACCTCTTCCCATGTGAACTCTGCGACGAAGTCTGCAAGCTCCTTCCCTTTGATGGTCATCCTAGGCTAGTAAGTGAGGTCATATTCCCCTAACTCAATGGCCCATGTCATTAACCTACCCGACTTCTCAGGCTTATGGAAGACCTGTCTTAGTGGGGAGTCGATGAGGATGACCATAGAATGGGCTTGAAAATAAGATTTCATCTTCCTAGAATCATGTATCAAGGCGTAGGCCAACTTTTCTATCCGAGGATAATTCTGCTCAGACCCCTGAAGGGCCTTGTTGTTGAAGTACACAGGCCTTTGGACCCTAACGTCCTCCCGTATAATGGCCGCACGTATAGCCGATTCAGAGACCGCTAAGTAAACAAATAGCTTTTTTCCCGCTATTGGCCGAGATAAGAGGAAGGGAGACCCGAGGTATAACTTGAGTTGATCAAAAGCCTCATCACACTCTTTGTCCCACTTGAAGGCCTTTCTAAGCACCTTGAATAACAGAAGACCCTTGTCGGTCGCCCTGGAAACAAATCTGTTGAGCGCAACCACTCTTCCAGTGAGCCTCTGAACGTCCTTGATACTCCTAGGTGTCTTCATATAGAGCAAAGCCTTAATTTTCTCTGGGTTATCCTCTATTCCTCTTTGATTGACAATGAATCCAAGAAACTTCCCAGCTCTTACCCCGAAGACACACTTTTTCGGGTTGAGTTTCATCTTGTAGAGGTCCATGATATTGAAGGTCTTTTCCAGGTCTGCCACATGAGTACAAGCCTTTAGCTCTTCGTCAACATATCGTCTACATATACCTCCATATTCTTGCCTATTTGGTCTTTGAACATCTTATTCACAAGAGGTTGATATGTTGCCCCTGCATTTTTCAATCCGAAGGGCATCACCTTGTAGCAATACGTCCCTTTGTCAGTAATGAAGGCTGTCTTTTCCGAGTCTTTAGCATCCATGAAGATCTGATTGTATCCTGAATACGCATCCATGAAGCTCATGAGCTCATGTCCTATAGTTGCATCTACCATCTGGTCGATCCGGGGTAGGAGATAACTATCTTTTGGCCAAGACTTGTTCAGGTCAGTAAAATCTATGCACATTCTCCACTTTCCATTGGCCATGGGCACAATGACTGCATTTGATAGTCACTCCGGATATATCACTTCCCTGATGAATTTAGCCTCTTCCAACTTTCTGACCTCCTCCCAAATGACGTCGTACTTCTCCCTAGAGTAGACTCTTCGTCTTTGCTTTATTGGTTTTGCATCCTTGGATATGTTGAGTTTATGGCACATGACCGCGGGGTTGATGCCAGGCATATCTGCGTGACTCCAAGCGAAGACACTCTGCCTCTTCCTTAGGAAGTTTATCAGCTCTTCCTTGATCTCCGATTTTAAGGCTTTGCCGACCTAGACGGTTTTTTCTAGCTCGTCCTCATTGAGAATGATAGATTCTACCTCTTTCACGGCCTCTCCTTTCTTCAACTTTATTTCATCTCTAGGGTTGAGTGTATCGATATTATAAGTGGTAGTTACTCTCTTATGAGTCTCTCTCTCTTTAGCTGAGTTGAAGTAGCATTCTCGTGCTGTGGTCTGGTCACCCTGCACTTCCACTACCCCATAGGGGGTCGAGAATTTTAGCATCTGGTGGACCGTTGTCATCACGGATTCAAACTCCTTAAAGGCTACTCTTCCTATGATGAGGTTATAGGCCGAGAAGATATTTTCGTCCATAAAAAAAAATTGATCTTTCAGGTTATACTCTTAGGTCACTCATCGCCCATTCGTACGTCCATCTCATACATGCCCAGTGGATGGACCTTTTTTTTCACCGCTGAACCCCATTAACGGATGATGATAGGGTACCAGCCTAGCTCTGCTAAGGCCTATGCTTTTAAAACAGGGCCAGAACATCATATCTGCTGAACTTCCTCCGTTTACAAGAATTCTCTCCACCTCACATCCATGAACTCTTATTGTGATCACCAAAGGGTCATCATGTGGAGCTAGGATGCCTTTGAAGTCGAGTCGGTAGAACCCAACTATGAGAGTATCCATGTCTACCTTCTTTCTCTTTTGCGTAGTCTCAGAAGACGTCAGGTTTACCACCTCAAGTTTGGCCACTGATTTGGCCTCTGCCACATGAGCTTTTTTGTCAGTCACTTCAGAGCCACCCCCCGTAAGTCCTCCGCATATGGTGTTAACACCAAAGGAGATCATACCAAACCTCTTCACTGGGGTGTTGTCATCTTTTGGCGGGAGGTCCGGATCATCTTCATCATCTCCATCTGAATCATCGTCTCTTCTTGCTGGGATATCATCACGAAATTTATCGTTTCTCTTCTTTTTAGGGTCATATCTTCCACCTTTAGGAGCCTTATCATCAATATATTTCCTCAGCTTTCCAGATTTTAACATCTTTTCGATCTCATCCTTCAAGGTGAAGCACTTGTCTGTAACATGGCCATGGTCTTGGTGGAAGTCGCACCATAAGTTCTTTTTCCTCTTATGCGAAGGGGCCTTCAATTCCTTCAGCCATCTTAGAGACATGTCATTTTTTATCTCATTGAGGATATGCTCGCAGCTCACCGTAAAAGGGGTATAACGTGCGAACTTGTCGTCAGCTGACCTCTTCTTTTCGTCTTTTTTCCTTTGGAACTTCCCATTGCCACCGTCGTTACCATCCTCATACTTTGCGGCCATGGCCTCTTCAGCATTCATGACCTTACCCGCTGTTGCCAATAGCTCTGCCATGGACCTGGGAGGGTCTTCTGCAAGTTTCCACAATAATTTTCCTTTCTGGAGACCTCCTATGAGGGAGGTCATTGCTATATTCGCTTTGTAATCCTTAACCTCAAGTTTTTATTTATTGAACCTGGAGATGTAGTCTCTTAGGCTCTCATTCTTCCCTTATTTGACATACAGCAGATGGGTGGTCTTCTTTTGAGGTCTTACCCCAAAGCAGAAGTTATGAATGAATCGTTCAGCTAAGCCCTTAAAGTTCTCAATTGAATTCTTTGGAAGGGAAGTAAATCAGTTGTGTGCCGCTCCTGTTAAAGTCCCGAAGAAGGCACAGCACTTCATCTCATATGGTATCGAATAGATGTCCGTCGCCGACTGATACATCTCAATGTTATGTACAGGGTTGGTGCTACCGTCTTACTTGGGAGAGGCCACAGGCGGTTTGAACTTATCGAGGGTTGGAAAGTTTACTATCCTGGCCACAAAGGGGGAGCCTTCCGAGAAACCTCTTTGCAATGGGTTTTGGCTTTTGATGAGGTCTCCTATCTTTTCTTCAAGACGTTGAATAGAGTCGTTCCATGGTCTTGCAACGTTGTCCTAGATGAGGTTGTCCCCAGCCACCTCCAAGGGGTGGACTGAGGGTTCCCCAGCCATAGCACAACGTCGGATGTTGACCTCTTCCTGGTCTCTACCTCTTCCTGCATGGGGTCGGCCTTGATGAGGCCAACGTTGCCCTTCTTCCCTTTGTGAGCCAGCTGCACTTATCAACCTTGATAACCTCTATCTTAGGTCATTTATCGGGCCTAGCCTTTCAAAAGCCGACCCTCTGCTCAATCGATCAAAATATGATCCTCGTTGTTGGGCTTCGTCACCTCTTCGACCTCCACAACCTTAGCTCCGGTTGGCAGGATGAACTGTGTTGTTCGAAACTTCATATGGCTCCCAATAGTCTTTTAGGACGTCTTCCACCTCTAGATCATCATACCAGTCCACAGGGCAAGGGTTTCCTTACCTCCCAAGGCGCAAGCGCCTAGGGTCAGCAACGTCCCTCCTCCGCTGGGGTATAGGTTGGTCTTTCCGTGGTGCTTGGGGTGGTCCCTTGGCATCAGGATGGGGCTGAACAGCCGCCGGGGTGATCATTTTCGGTGAGACTCAGGTGGCCTCATCATATTTTGGTTGAGCTGTGCAAATTTCTCCTGCATTGCTTGTTGCATTACAGCTAAAGATCTCAAGGCTGCGGTTACCTCCGCCATTTCTAATTGGGGAGATGCCTAGCTGGAGCTAGGTCCTCCCACATTAAGCAGTGAGAGAGGCGGTGGTAATTCCGGTGCCATGCGTTAACACAAAAGAGCTGGTGTAGTAAATGAGCTTAATACCTTACTGGACCTCCTTCAATGGTGAAATAGATCCGCGCAAGGGGGAGGCCTGGTTCACCACCAGAGTCTCCGGTGAGGTTGAGCGAATAAAGGGGAAGAGATAGCTTCTCGTTCCCACAGACGGCGCCAAAATTATGATGCTTGAATTAGCACCACCCTTCAAGGTGTTTGTGAGCTCAATTCAATGTTAACAATGGCAGAAAATGAGTAAAAGTATTCATACAGTAGAGGGAGATGAGGAGAAAAAGATGTACATAGTCATGTAAGTGGTTCAGCCAATCAGTCATACGTCCACTATGCAAGTGTATGATATGTATCCCTGTATGAGGGATCTAATGGCCATAGATACAATCCCTCAAGCTTTCCCTCTCTACAACATATTTGACCAGAGCTTCAGTTAGGGTTGCTCATTTCGGATCCCTCTCCAAAAAGGAGAAGACAAGTATATATAGTATGTGGAAGGTGTAATGTACCCCCTATGCATGCAATGAGCATGTGTGTGTTGATCTAGCCAGTACAAGGGTGACACCTGGCTGATCTCAACTAAGTAATGATGACCTTAATATCCCCTCACATGGGAGGAATGATTTAGTTATAACAGACTTATCCCCGTGTTCCCATCCACACATATGGGCATAAGAGCTCGGCCATCTGTGTTTGGTCGCAACCTCAGCCTGGAATAGGACGAGGTGGTGACATTGACTTAGTAGGGGTGTTGAGCTGTGATTTCGGCCTGAGCCGAGGTAATAGTGGTGCAGCAGGAACATCGTCTGATCCACAACCGAGATTGGTTCTGGTGATTTGATGGTCACCTCGGCCTGTTACGAGCCGAGGTTGCAAGCCTTGGATGGCCAGATGATGACCTGGTGAATAATCTACCCTTGTACAACATGAAGACCTCACTTGTCGAGGTAGCAGGAAAGTCGGTTGATCCATAGCCGACCTTGCTTGGGAGAAGATCGATGGTAGTTGACTTGGGGCCCTTCCAACCTCGGCATCTCCATGGGCCCAGGTTGATGTCTCTGAGCTGAGAGGGGGTACATTTAGGGCATATCACTGATGACCTCCGTATCAAATGGGAACCTGATGTTCATGTGAAGTGATGAGGGTAGTGCCCCTATGGGTTGTATATAGGCCCTCTTGAGTAAGAGGTTGAAGTTGGCTAGGACGTCGTGCATTTAGAACTCAACATCGCATTTTATTGGCCCTGATGAGGGTGAGGATGACAACCCTTAGGACCTCTCGATGAGTGCTATCATAGGCCCTGATGGTTGTAAAGAATGGTGTAAATTTCAAGGTGGTATATCCTAGACTGGTAGCAGTGCAAAGAGGGCATACATTGATAATATAACCATTACTTACTAGTACCAAACATACTATATATATGTGGCTCTTAATAGTGATGTGTAATTTGAATTGATGGTTGCAGCCTTGCATGGGGAGGTATTTATTAGATAATCTGATGTGTTATTGCATGGTGATGGAGCCAATAGTGGATGATATTTCAATCGAGTTAGATCAATAGTCATAGATAGAGTAGGAAAACGAGATCCTCTTGGTGCTCACGGGATGTATCTAGCAACGCCCAGGTGGTGATGTTAGTTGAGGTTCTTCGAAGTTTTTTCTGTATTTTTTTATTTTATCGGGGATGAGGTATAATGTCTACTTGGGGGAAATCTTTCTCCTTTTTGGTAAGGTTCGGTAGAGCAGCTTGTCAACCTGACCTAGTGATAGAATCAACTTCATTTTCTAGGGTGAGGATGGCTTTTTCCTTAATTTATCATTCATCTTTATCTAGGCAAAGCAGGAGATCAGTCAAGTATATGGGGTCGATGGTAGGTAATGCTGGATTTAGGACATAAATTATGTCCAATCCAAGCTAGGGGTTTTCTTTAAACACTTGGAAGCCTTATTTAAGTATTTTAAAGTAGTTCAAGACATGGAGTTATCTATCCATCGTACATCCACGTCCGAGCTAAGAGTGGGAGTGAGAATTTCTTCTACCTTGGCAAGAACTTGGTCGTTTGCCAAGTTTGGTGCCCTTGGTGAGGGTTCTGCGGGCATGGAGGATCCCAACTAGATTTCATCATCTGAGGCACTTTCCTTGTATTATTTGTCATCAGGGGGGTTTCAAGAAAGTTTCTTGGTTCTCTCTATTGTGGAAAGGGGGATCTGGTTCGCATGGATCCATTTTTTTCACGATGTTGGCGGCTTTGCAGAAGATGTATCCATGTTAGTATTAATACTTTATGTATCGGGCCCCCGGTGTAAGATCTCATAAACAAATCTAGCAAGTGTTAGTGCAGATAACGCGTATTGTAGGCTGTCAACTTTACCTTCGTAAGGGGGGACCTTCTGATGAAGGATGACCTCGACAGGACATCTCATCTTAAAGTCCATTAATACCAATTATGTGGGTTCATTTAAGTATGCATTCCTATAAGTTCATCCTGAGTCGGTGTAATGGTGGGACCATGGTAAGTCTAAAGATAACTATGAGACTATAACATCTAGTTCATCATGGGGATTAACGGGGTCTTCTTAAGGTGGGGGAGATTAGGGGGATCATTGTCTACTTCCATGAAGTTGCACACAGTATTTTGTATTTCTACTAGTAGATCTCCTGACCCAATGGATTGGATTCTCTAATATACATTAATGCTAGGATACTGGATACATTTCTCACTATCAAAAAACTAGAGAGACAGTCCCTGGTATGAGAGGCTGGACTATAGGTTTTCCAGTGAGTAGCCTCGAATTTTTATGCGGTAGATATAGTGTTCGTATTTCTCTCGCTGGTCAATCTCTTTTGTTGTATCTATATAATGAATCCCGAATCTGAAGTCTCGGAGGTTAGGGGTCTCGAAGAATGTGGTTCCTTACTCAAATAACCTGAGTCTTTTCCTTCGGGATTAGTACCATTATGTCATCATTTCCCACACCTAAGGGTTAAGGATGAGTTCATCTCTACGACTTGGGGATGTGTTTCCTTCACTGATGAGGAAATAATCTAAACAATCTGTAATGTCTTGTTCTAGCAGGTTAATGTATTACATATGATTAGTACTGTAAGGATGAAATAATGTATCACACATGTAGGATCTCTCTGAGTAAGCTCTCACACATGGTCAAAATAATGTATCACACATGCAGGAGGTCTTTAAGTAAGCTCCGGTAGGATGAAGGTAGGTAGGGGAGGTGTCAACCATGGGTCTATCAACAATGAAGGGTAGATGTCATATCTAGATTTGATCGGTATCATGTAGATAGTACCCAAGGGGTAGACCTCAATTTTTAGCCCAAGAGGAGAGGCTCAGGGGAATACTCCAAGTTGTCAATTATATTCTGACTCGAATAAGACTTAGGCGACCACAGACCTTTGGGTCTCACGAATCCAGTTGCACTTTTTTGGGGAGCTTTGGGTAGGCTCTATACTTGATCGGTATGCTATTGGCCTTCAAATTGTCTTCCCAAGTGATGTTGCTTTGGATGTAGTGGGATCTTGTCCCTTCCTCATCATCATATAAAATTTGGTGACGAACTTTGTATCTCCATGTAATAGGTGGTTAGCTCGAAGATGTAGATCTTCCTCACTCGTCTGTATTGGGGGACTTGGGTATCGGGGTGGCCGAATCAAAATTTCTCCATTTCGATGACTAAAAGTTATGGTTCTTCCACTATTTACTGGAGAATGGACTCTTGGTGACCTAGGAATGCAATGCGAGGGGGTATTATCAAGTGTTTTTGTATTTAAATGGGCAAAGAGGTGTGCCTCTTATGTGGATCCTTCCTATTTGGGGGGATGGATAGGTACTGTGAATGTAATATTCTCTATTTGTTAAAAGGATTCATCGTATATCTCCTTTAATTCGGTTGAGTGATCGATCTCTATTAAGAAGATGGTAATAAGTCTCGGCTCTTTGGAGAGCATGAATTATGTGACTAAGAGGAGGTTTGGAGTGCAATGATTAGTATGTAGTAAGTGTATGGACATTATAAAAGAGGTCATATGGTCTTAGTCCCAATGATGATTTGTACGATGTGCATAGGGGTAGTTATTTAGAAGCATGCATGTGTCCTCATCCTCCACTTGTGATGGATATGGACTATCAAAGTTGAGGGATCAGTGTTTGGGACAGAAGTGTCTGAGAGGGTATTAGTATTAGGGTTAGGATGATATGGCTAAGGGTTATTGGTGACATTGGGCCTTGGTAGGATGAGTCTCTAATCATCAAATAGGTCTTAAACGGCATACCTTAAGTCCCAAAAGTTATCGGTGATGCGACTGGGTCCTTGGTGAGATTCCCAATATGAGTCTGATTTCAATTTTTTATCTATAGTAGCTAAGAGTGGTCTAGGGTTAAGTGGTATGGGATGACCATATACATTCAGAGTTGAGAAGACCCAACTAGGGGGGCCTGTTAGTCAGTGAAGGTTCTCAGTCGATCCGAGAACTCTTTGGGGAGCAGGCATGGTCTTATAATTTTTGGAAGGGGATCCCAACGGTAAGGGTGCAGAAGCGACTACCATGGTTTGGGTAGAATTGACAAACAATTGTGATCCTAATAGTGGAATCACTACGAGGGTGGTGATATAAGATGCGGAAGCCCTTGACGTGTTCTTATGGGTGGAGAACTGATTGGTAATGCGAGGAGATTCCTCAATGGTTTTGGCAGCTTTGGCGACCAAACTTTCTTCAATCTCACACCCCATATGACAAATGGCTTCGAAATCTAAGATCCAGGTGAGCCCAAATTCAATTTGCACTTCCTGCTAAATATTTTTTTGTACGATCTCTATCTGGTCTCTTTTTATAAGACGATAGACCATATAACAATATTTCTCTCTCCAACGAGTGACAAAGATGACAATTGCCTATCTTTCCTCTTGTTTCAGCATTTCTAGATCCTTATGGGTGACGCCTTGTTCTTAATTTTATTCACACTACTTTACTGATGATTTTTTATAGGAGATGTGGTTTAGAATGGATTTGTAATATCTCCTAGTTTGGTGGCAGGGGAATGATCTGTTTGACTGGTAGAAACTTCACAGATTTAGCCCATGGGGGACATTAGAAGGAGTTATTCAAGTATTCAAGGTACTGATAGTAGGTCTTAAAGTAATCGTATGGGGTAAATGGTTCTTGTAAATGGGGAGCACCAATTTTAGCGGCGGAGGAAAAGCTGGAGATAGAGCCGGCAGATCCTAGGGGTTGGTGGGCAAGCTTTCGATAGCCACAACAAATGGTATACCAATATTGGGTATGGGAGGAGGAAGGACTGTTGATACCAAATTTAATCTGCTGACGTGGACCAATAATAAGAAGACACATGTCAATCTACATGGCACAATAACAACGAGGAAGTTTATTTCCCCCCGACCAAGTCATGTTCTCTCCGAACAACAAGGACACCCCGATGAACTCCAACGCTCCGAGGAACTCCTTAACGACAAGCAAATAAGGCGGTCCGAGCTGCATCTCGGCCACAGCATTGATTGCCAGATAACGAACAGTCCAACTGGTTCATTAAATGATTATCCTTGACGCACAAGCCTAAGGGCATTAAATGTATTACCCTTTCATATGTATATCATTTAAGGTATCGACCCTTTCATGTACAGCCTCAAGGCTATAAATACCTTGTATCATCCTCATTCAAGGGGACCGGAATTTCTTAAGAGAACTTGTAATCAAGAATTCCACAAACACTCAGCAATAACATAACAGTGGACGTAGGCTTTATTCCTAGCCGAACCACTTTAAAAATCTTTATCTTATTTATTTATCTGTGATTGAAAAATTAGAGCAATCTAGTTTTTTACATCAACAGATTGGCGCCGTCTGTGGGAAACGTGTTACAAGCGTTGTTCTCCACCAAAAGCTAAGTTTTATTTTCTCTACGTATAATCAATTATACATACATCTTCTGATTCAATCATGATTTTTATGTTTATATACATAAATTAATCATCCATTTGTTATCTGCAAAATGTTGCATATCATGATTTTTTAAATCATAACTGTTAGATTAATTCTTATTTAGAAATCTGAAAAACAGTAGATTTCATAAATCATAATTCTTTGCTTGATTCTCAAGTTTTAATTTTATATCATGGAATATATATGTTAAATGATTACATATGCCAATATATGCGATGATGATAAGATTTAATCTTTTTCATTGTTGATTTTGAAATAAATTTTGTAAGATCTTTGAGGTCTATTCAAATTCCCATCATATTTTTAATAAAAGAATGGGAAAAGGTTAAAGACAATGAAAAGTCTTCTCATGGAAATCATGACCCAGATCTATATTCTCTCTATTCAAGTTTGAGTCTCTTTGCATTCACTTTTATGAATTATATACTTAATTTGGTTCATCTTCCATCTATGTCAATAAAGTCAAATTGATTGATTTTTGATATAAATTTGGTAATAACTTTAATCATTCACCATATTTTTATCTCTCCAAATTGGGAATAGGAAGGGATCAATATAAAAAATAATTTTCTCTCACCTGAAAAATCATTACTCACCTCTTGTAAAAGAGGATCAGTAAAATAATCATGACCATATCAAGACTGGGAACAAATTTGATATTTTGGCCCCTCGTTCATCACATCACAAGGTTTCTTTGACGAAATCACACGATCTAGTGGGTTATATATTTATTCATTTAATTAACATTCTTAAGGCTTAAATTTTACATTGAATGTTATTTTTTGATCTCAAGATTCGAGATATTCTGGTCATCCAACCATATATTCTATAATTTGAGATATCCTTAAATGTTGGTCGGCAACATCCATGTCATTTGTTGGCAGCAGTAGAATATTGGGGTATTAAAAAATGCGAAGCACCCCAGATATTTCTTTAAACACGAGTTCGGCTTGGGGACAAGCAGGGGGCTTAAGTCTTTTTAACTTATGATCACCCCAAAAATATTTTTAAACAGCAACTAATACCTGATTAGTTGTTGGAGATTAAATACCTTTACGTCTTATTTATGATGCATATTTGATAATAATTTGTCCATCTCACACACATTTGGCATAAAACATATTATTTCATATTTTGAAATTTTTATGCTGATACATATCATATATTGATTGGATGAGTAAATTATTCTCATGACTAATCAATTCAGCCTACACATATGGTAGAGCAAATTATTAATTTTTACAGGCACAAGATTCAATGCCGACGAATGCTGAAGCACAAATTATTCTATATCCGTTCGGATTCATATTTTATATTTATCTCAGCATGGAGCTCGAAAAATTTCTTCTCTCTATATATATTCGGCTCCGAGGAAAAGCTACAACAGTTATTATATTTCACCCCCAACGGATAGTTGGTCGGGGTAATTTTTATTTATATTCAAGCCCAGATATCTGCTCCAGCACAAATGATTCTATATATCCATTGGGATTCATATTCTATATTCATCTCAACATGGAGCACGACGAGATACTTATTATCATATTCAGCTTTGAAGAGAATTCTAACATTTATTTCACCCCCAACAGATAGTTGGTCGGGGTAATTCTTATTTATATGCAGGCCCAGCAAAGTTCTCGGCCATATTCTTATGTTCTGAAAGATCTTATTCTTGTTCGGCATTATATGATTCTACCTCGACTGATCGGCGAGGCATTTTATTATTTTTAATTATTCTTTATATCTATTTGGATGCATATTCTATTCTCATTTCAGCATGGAGCTCGACAAATATTTATTATATCTTATTCAGCTCCAAGGATGTCTCCAGCATATATTATATCTTATTCCCAACAAATCTGTTGGTCAGCGCCGAGGAGGTATCCTGCATTTATTATATTATCTTATTCCCAACAAATCTGTTGGTCAGCGCCGAGGAGGTATCCAGCATTTATATTATCTTATTCCCAACAAATCTGTTGGTCAGCGCCGAGGAGGTATCCTGCATTTATATTATATCTTATTCCCAACAATCTGTTGGTCATCGCCGATGAGGTATCCTGCATTTATATTATATCTTATTCCCAACAATCTGTTGGTCATCGCCGAGGAGGTATCCTGCATTTATATTATCTTATTCCCAACAAATCTGTTGTTCAGCGCCGAGGAGGTCTCCAGCATTTATATTATCTTATTCCCAACAATCTGTTGGTCAGCTCCGAGGAAGTCTTCATCATTCATTATCAATTACCACCAACTCCGGTTGGTAGATAAAATCCAACTCCGGTTGGTATTGGTCGATAAATCTCATTCAAAGTTCACATTCCACAGTTGGGGGCTTCTATTTGTTCATTTGGTGGCACATTCTTATAACATCATGCAATCGAGCATCAAATTTAACTCCACAAACTCACACGGTCAGGGCCCCGACTAATCATCATTCAGAAGTTGTTTTTCTTGCTCAGGAATTACTTTTGATATTGAAGTTCAGGAGGAATATTGAAGTTCAGGAGGTATATTGAAGTTCAGGAGGTATATTGAAGTTCATAAGGTATATTAAAGTTCAGGAGGTATATTGAAATTCAAGAGGTGTATTCAGAAGTATCAGGACATGATGAAAGAAAGCGACAAGTATTCCACCGAGGAACTCTGTCAGACCAGAAATTAGAAGACAAATTGCCTATATGAAGGCTATATGTAGATGGCTCATTTTGCACTACAGGCTGTGGGGCAGGGATCGTTTTGAATAGCCCAGACGAGGTCGACATGGAATACACCCTACGTTTCTAATTCAAAGCTTCTAATAATGAGGTTTTGGGCCATGATTGCAGGTCTTAATTTGTCAAATACTATGGAGGCACAGCAGGTTATTGTCTTCAGTGATTCTCAATTGATCGTAAACCAAATGTTGGGAAAATAATAAGCCGAAGGAGAATTGATGGAGTTGGTATCAGAGTTTGTTGCTGTTAAAACTGGTAAGAATATCAAGAATGGAGAATGTGAGAACATACGCCTTGGCCCAATTAGCATCAGCTATTCGTACCGAGCTGCGAAGAACGATACCAATTGAAGTATTAGAAAGTCGGAGCATAGATGAAGACCTGACGATGAATATTATTACCCTTGATTTAGGGCCACCTTGGATGGATCCCATCGGAGCATGTATTGAGGAGGAACAATTACCGGAGGATAAGCTCGCTGCCAAGAAATGGAAGTTTAAAGCTGCTCGGTATGTACTAATTAATGGTATTTTGTATAGACGAGGAATTGTGGCAGGTTTGCAAAGATGTGTACATCCCTCCGAGGTGAAAGAATTGATTAAAGAGATCCATGAAGGGTCCTGTGGAGCCCATATAGCAGGTCGGACACTTTTACAAAAGGTGATGATGCAGAGATACTACTGGCCGACGATGAGAGCTGATTGTATAGCTTATGCCAAGAAATGTGACAAGTGCCAACGCTTTTCCTCCATTCGAAGAACTTCACAAACATTGTTGACACCCATCATTTATCCTTGGCCATTTTACATGTGGGGATTGATTTGGTTGGACCATTGCCGACGACTCGAGGAAGATTCAAATACCTCGTCATCGCAGTAGATTATTTTACTTAGTGGATAGAAGCTGAGCCACTTATTGACATGACATACGAGAAGAAGAGTATCCAGCCCCGAGAAGAATCAAGCTATACAAGAGGAAATGAAGACCGAGCAAGAGGGAGATCTAGATCTCCTCATCGGGAAGAAGAAAAACAATAAATGAAGAATGTGTGTTGATTTCACCGATATCAACAAGGCAGTGGATGCTACTTCGGGACACGAGCTGCTCATGGATACTTACTCTGGCTACAACCAGATCAAAATGAAACCTGAAGATAAGGAACGACATAACAGCGGCCGATGAACAAGGTTTTTGCCGAGCAAATCAGTTGCAGTATGGAAGTCTATGTTGACGACATGCAAGAAAGCTGCTGATCATTTGGTTGACTTGAGTCAAACTTTTGATCAACTGGATAAATACCAAATGAAACTCAACCCGACGAAGTGCACATGGGGAGTACGAGAAGGAATGTTCCTCGGGTACATCATCAACCAGCGAGACGTTGAAGCGAATCCAGAAACGATCAAAGCTCTTTTAGAATTGCGATCTCCAACGACGAAGGAAGAGGTGCAGAGATCAGATACCCAAAGTAGGAAAAATTGGCATGGGCATTCATTAATACAAGTTGTAGCAGAGTTTACTGATCTTAATACTCCCGAGGAACAAAAGTTGCTCGCTGATCAACCTGTGGATGTTACAGGATACAATGCAGAAATGGTTGGGAGGATTCCTAATACTCACGAGGAACAAAAGTTGCTCGCTGATCAACCTGTGGATGTTACAGGATACAATGCAGAAATGGTTGGGAGGATTCCTAATACTCACAAGGAACAAAAGTTGCTCGCTGATCAACCTGTGGATGTTACAGGATGCAATGCAGAAATGGTTGGGAGGATTCCTAATACTCCCGAGAAACAAACGTTGCTCGCTGATCAACCTGTGGATGTTACAGGATCAACAAAGCCATACTCCTTTGGTTAGGAGACGCTCTAAGGAGCAAAAGTGCTATAAGTAGCCAAAAATGCTCTAAGGAGCAAAAGTGCTATAAGTAGCCAAAAACGCTCTAAGGAGCAAAAGTGCTATAAGTAGCCAAAAACGCTCTAAGGAGCAAAAGTGCTATAAGTAGCCAAAAACGCTCTAAGGAGCAAAAGTGCTATAAGTAGCCAACCTCCTTTGGTTAGGAGGACAGCTCTAAGGAGCAAAAGTGCTATAAGTAGCCAACCTCCTTTGGTTAGGAGGACAGCTCTAAGGAGCCAAAAAGTGCTATAAGTAGCCAACCTCCTTTGGTTAGGAGGACAGCTCTAAGGAGCCAAAAAGTTCGAAAGAACCACTACTACTCCTCTGGTTAGGAGGTGTACACCAGCATGATCAACTACGGTTGGTAAGACTTAATATATTGGTCGGGAGGTAACATTATTACAAAAAGTTCTTTGAAGAGGAAAATATTCTTACTGAACCAAATATAGTTGGTCGGGGATAAAAACCCACTAACTGTATTTGGTCGACGAGGAGAAAATATTTCAAATAGAACCAAGTATGGCTGGTCGGGGATAAAAACCCACCAACTGTAGTTGGTCGACAAGCACAATTTAACAACCTTGGTTGGTTAAAAAAAAAAAATTCAACATTTTTACTCATTACTTTATTATTAAGTGATCGAGCAACATTGATACTTGTAACTTTTTTTGGTCGATGAACCATACAATATTGTTATGCAAGCACAAATAATAAAGTGTTTGATATTTACAAAACAATAGCAAATTCAAATTTGTGAACAAAAATGAAATTCTTTCACTGAATTCAAAATGAATTACGCAAATTTATTACATTGATATTAAATTGTGTACTAACTATTACATTGAGATTCCTATTCTATTGGTTTTCTCTCCCTCTGCTTTAGAAACAGGTTCCTCGCCAGCAGGAAGATCATCCAAAGCATAATGGGAGTTTTATGAAGTTAAGATATTTCAACATTCTGATATTCATCACAGATGATCTGTCCGAGAAGCACTAGCTCGTTCCCGAGAAGCTCTTGCTCGTCCCTGAGAATCACTTGTTAGTCCCCGAGAACCTCTTGCTCGTCCCCGAGCAGAGGTAGAAGTCAAAATCATCATCTACAGCACTGAGATCTTTGCTAATACTGTCTCGACCAATATTGAAGAAGAAGTTATATGAAAATGTTTCGAAGTCCACCACTAGCTCACAGGAGGCAGTAGGTCGGCTAGCAAACCAATCAA
This sequence comes from Sambucus nigra, assembly GCA_949130495.1. Lineage (NCBI taxonomy): Eukaryota > Viridiplantae > Streptophyta > Magnoliopsida > Dipsacales > Adoxaceae > Sambucus > Sambucus nigra. The sequence continues at coordinate 321,356,922 of OX422217.1, forward strand.
CATACTTGAAGATTATGATAAGCTACAAGCAGCATCATATGTCGTCCAGAAGATAATGCACTTTATGTTGAACAAATGAAGAAGGTAGATCAAGAATTTCACGAGCACCGAGCAACACTGCAGAATAAATACTCCATCCTTTCAAGTAAACTATCAAGCATGAAGCATTGGGGGCTTCTGTTGATACCAAATTTAATCTGCTGACGTGGACCAATAATAAGAAGACACATGTCAATCTACATGGCACAATAACAACGAGGAAGTTTATTTCCCCCCGACCAAGTCATGTTCGCTCCGAACAACAAGGACACCCCGAGGAACTCCAACGCTCCGAGGAACTCCTTAACGACAAGCAAATAAGGCGGTCCGAGCTGCATCTCGGCCACAACATTGATTGCCAGATAACGAACAGTCCAACTGGTTCATTAAATGATTATCCTTGACGCACAAGCTTAAGGGCATTAAATGTATTACCCTTTCATATGTATATCATTTAAGGTATCGACCCTTTCATGTACAGCCTCAAGGCTATAAATACCTTGTATCATCCTCATTCAAGGGGACCGGAATTTCTTGAGAGAACTTGTAATCAAGAATTCCACAAACACTCAGCAATAACATAACAGTGGACGTAGGCTTTATTCCTAGCCGAACCACTTTAAAAATCTTTATCTTATTTATTTATCTGTGATTGAAAAATTAGAGCGATCTAGTTTTTTACATCAACAAGGACATTATCTCCTATTAACATATGGTTTCCCTGTATGCGTGCTTGGTTTTGGCCTAATGCCTTGATCTCGGATTGCATGGTGTTCTGGGATGCAGTGATGGTCTCAAGTTGTCTCATAATATGACCCATAGCTGTTGGGACTTGGTCTTCTTCAGTACGCATGGATCTTGGGATAGTGTAGATTTAACAACCATGGGTAGGGATCTCATAATGAAGACTAAACGATCATAGGGAGCACAAACTCGGGTTTCCAGGGTAAGAATTTAGAGGGATTCTTCTACGAATAGTGATAGCTACAGAAAAATTTCGAACACTTTCGTTTAATTTTATTTTTTTGCAGAGACAATATATAAGGAGATAATGTCAAATATATGAAATGACTTAATTTGATGAAATTTTTTAATATATTTTGAATCGTATTTGGATGGAATTTTTTGGGATGGTATTACTTTTAAAAGAATAGAACTTTAACAGAGTCCTATTAAATTCGGGTGAATAGGGGTGAGCTCTCATTTTTTGAATGAGGAGCGGGGAAATACCAGACTGAGGTTAGTACTTTCTCAAAATAAAATGTGGTTAGTGAAATCAAAGGTAAGGGACTTTTGTTTTGGCGATGACTCACAAATTCATACTGTCAATCTCACTTGTGTAGGTAAGACATACAGTCTAGAATCTAAGGGGTTTTGGACCAGCCTCCGACAATTTTTTTTTGAAAATTTGGTCGAGACGATGCCCGTAAGTATCTTATTCTTTTTTGTGAAATAGGGTTTGTTCCTAGAGATTTTTCTATATATAATGTGACTCGATTATTGGTGGATCACCTTTCATTGGGGTGGGTAATGATATACCGGGTTGCTTAGACAAAGCAACCTTTTAGGTATGCGTGACACTTATTTTAACCTATTATTGAATAGTTGTGAGAGTCTATTCGATGTGCCCCCATTAGTAACCAAACTTTAGACACTCAAGAGAGATGTTGTTCGATATAACAGACATGTGGACGAAAAGAGTCAGGAAACTCATTGGCGACTAGCCATTCGGGGAAGTGACCTCTCGAAAGTACGAACCACTCTTCTGGGGAGAGATGAGCTTTCTTCAGTATGGATATTACCTTAGATAAAGTGAACTTCTTAAAGTAAAAACTTCTTTCAACTATTTACTTTTAGGAGACCTCGAGGATATAAGGCTTAAACAATATGAAAATCAATACTATGCAGTGCGTGATGCAAATAGGTAATCTTTATTTTTTACATAATTTGATGTTAAATTTTATCGAGAGGTCCTTCGGGCGCGCCTATATATTTGATAAAATATACAATTCTTTACATGGGGACTGAAACACGTATCTACATTGGGAGGGACTCTAAAACTAAGGTCATTAGATAGTTTTAAAATTGACGTAAAGTAGTCATGTGTGAGTGGAATATTAAGCATAGTAGAAAGGAAGCATATAAATAGTTAGGTTCTCTTGATTTATATTTGGTGGAATCATCATTGTGACGTAGCTAGTGAGATATGTCTACTATACACAATGTTGCATTTTGATAGAAGAAAAATTATCCCCAGCGGAGTTGCCACTGTGGTGTTGCAGGCCTTGAGCGAGCAGTGTTGGTGTTATGCCCGAGGGGAAAGTGGATTCATGGTACGAAGTGCGCACGAGTTCTTGTCTCCCATACCTCTGCTCCCCCCCCTCCTCTCGAGGTCAGGTTATTGATTCCACATGAGTTAATTGATCCTGGATGTATTTTTACACCATGTCTAAGTTAGGTGCACACCCCTTTGGTTTTTTAAGCTTTGGGCCTGAGTGTTTATTTTAGTGCAAAAAAAGAGGAGGTTTCATAGGGTGTTCAAAGTCACTAGTTTTTTATAAAAAAAAAAAAAAGTTTCGGTCTACCCTTTTTGGGTTAATCCTTAGGTAGGTTTTAAAAGTTTGTAATTGGTTTAGAGATTCTTATTATGTGAATTCGAGAATCGGATTACGAGTGGGGAAGGTGTTAGGCACCCCACTTCTTCTTTATGCTTCGTTAATTCTATGCTTATTATTTCTCTTTATATTAATTGATTAATTTTTAGCTATTTTAGAACGTGTTTATAGAATTTAGCACGAGGGTCCCTCAAAAATGTAGAGAGGTGCTTAGGTTGGAAAATTATATTAGTGAGAGGTATAAGAACATCACTTCAACTAGTGCAGGTACACGATATTTTCTTGTGCATGACTCTGCGCTTTTACATATATAACAGGTGGTCGTTATTAATTAGTGTATACACCTTTTAAGATAGTTTGATATCTCATTCGTATTGTGAGAAGGGATAGAAAGGTGAGAGTTGGGTGCATCTCTATCATGATTAGTGTATACACGTTTGCACATTTATATGTAAGAAAATGTTTGAGAGGTTTCATATTGTCATAATTTGATATCTTTTTTTGTGTGTACGAGGGAATTTATAGGGATGGGTGAAAGATTGCGACTTTAAGATATTTGATATCTCATTTTGACTTATTTAGGTGTAATGGAGTATATTCGATAGATGGATGCATCTCAGTGGAGACAATATATCAAGATACATATTGTCAAGGCTTGAGCTCATGATAAGGAATCGATATTGTGCCTACGCACACAAGAGGACTTGGGATCAAAGCCTACATAGTTCGAATGTAACTGGGTTCGAACGTGATGTTCGTGAAAGTACAGGACTTGTCTTGGGAGGGGTAAGGCAAGTGTATGGAATATTAGAATGGGAATATACTCGAGGATATCTGATATTGGCACATAACCTAATAATAGTCGGGTTATTACTTGTCGAAGGGTGTTGTCCTTCAGACTAGTTTGGAGATGTATAACTAGGAAGAGTTGGGCTAAGAAGTGGGGATGATAAATCAAGGATGTAATGTTTTATTGCTGAGAAGCATATCAGAACACTATATCTTATTATTGGGGTGGACTAGGAGAAATCAGGGGAGTTTAAGACTAGGAATGGATTCATCCTTAGTAGATAGTATGACAAAAGACATATTACGAGGCTTGGGCTTCACAAGTTTAGCTCGATATTGTTCCTACATACCTTAGGGGACTCAGGATCAAATCCAACGCAGTTCATATCAGAATAGGGATGGATAATATATAGGGTTGAAGGACTAGAGATGGAGATATCCCTAGGAGATATTATACCGAGAGACGTATTATGAGGCTTATTCTTCATGAGTTTGACACAGTATAGCACCAACTTACCAAAGGAGACTTGGGATTAAATCCAACGTAGTTCCAACAGAATGAGGCATATTTACACGTGTAGGCAACAAAATCATGGGTATAGAATGCACAACAGTGCGGTATTTTTTTAGCCTAGTCCTTAATATATCATTTTCATTGTATTGGATTGATATATTTATATGTTAAAATAATACATTAAAAAATGCAGATGTTTGAAAAGTATTGAAATGAAAACATATATTCGGGGTGCCGTACAGAGACGAGCTTTGTTTGCTCAAAGAAGTGGCGAGTGTAACCGAATTTTAGACGTTGGTCTGCAAAGTTTCAAACAAAACGCAACTCAATGGCACTCTCCTTAGAATATTTCCCCGCTTATATTTTGCAACTATGGCATTTGATTTGTCTTATTTATCATATGATAATGTCAACTCGTACACAAGGGGAGATGATGGATTGGAAACTAGGATTAAACAAATATAAACGTTGTAAATTTCACACCTGGTCCCCTACACGGCGGCCGAATTAGAGAGAGTATAGAAGTATGTACAGTTTATAACGATATATAAATATGTGTATTGCTCCGAAATTTGGGTAGAGGTTCTTTACCCTTGCTGTGAATGTCGAATTTTTGCTTTGGGGGAAAGCCCTACTTTTTGGTGCTTTTTAGTCGGACAGAGATTCATCTAGGAAGGCCGACTTTGCAAAATTTGTGTAGGATTTTGACTCAGTTTTCTATTTTAAGGCGACTTTTCTAAAGTACGAACCGCTTTAAAAGGCGACTCGGTGGAAGTACAATCTTTTCCTTTCAAAATAGAGACTTTCCTAAAGTATGAGCTCGTTGGGACATTTTAGAAACGAACTCAAGTATCTTGGGCTCTCGGGATTAAGAAAGTTAGAAAACTAAATTATGTTGGATTTTGGGAACCTTTTAAGGTTTGTGGACGCCATAATTTGTAGGGATTTGGGAGGTGGATTTGGCCGATTGGCTAAAGTTCCTGAGCCATTAATTTTTTATCAACGGCTCAGAAAAGATTTGGATAAAATTTGGTTATTAGAACCTTTGTATGATCGCCTAAAGCCCTTAGACGATCGACTAAAGTCTCGAGTGGTGATTTAGGTCAGAGTTTTTAGTGGATTAAGTGGGTGTTGGGGGTTTGAATGTTTTTAATTATTTTTACTTTGGCCCTACATACTTTGGTTTCTTATATTTTGACACTCTAAACTTTAGTTAGGTTCCAAAACTTTTTTTCTCGAGGTTTCTTCTAGGGTTCGTACGAGGTTTGCTTGGGATAGGATGAATCATCCTGGAATTTCGATTACCAATCAAGGTGTCTCAGATATTTGTGTCTTTTGTATTTTGATTCTTCTTTTTTTGGGGTCTTATTTGAGAAAACTACAAAAATATTTTGTTTGTCTTTTGAGTCATTTTAAAAAATATATTAAAAAGTAAAAAAAAAATGGTTTTTTGTAGTAGTTTTACACATTTTGTTTGGCATATTAGTGGGTTTGAATCCCATTCATTCCAGGTTTCCATGTGGTTAGGACTATAGATTATTGTTTGCAATGCTTTATATTGTTGCTTAATCATGCTTGAATGGAGTTGTTTAAATTTGGTTTACTTAATGCATTAATCTAAGTATATGCCTTTGCACACACTTACACTAGCTCTTTTGGATTTTAACTTCTGATATTGCATGAGCTAAGTGAGGTTTTCTCCTATCAATCTTGTCATATACATGTCTATATATCTTGGGGGTTTGTGCATGTAAGAACTATTGTGGTGAGTTTCCTCTTAGGATTAAAAAACTAATAATGTACAATGGAAAGGGGTAAAAAGGGAGTAAATCTCCTTTGTATGAAAGGCCGACAGTGGATAGATCCTTAGAAAGGAAAAGAAAAGAAAAGAAAAATTAAACAATGATATTTCCTAAGGCCAGAGTTTATAATTGGTCAGCAAAAGTGATATCTAAAAAAAGAAATAAAAATGACATAATTATATTTTGAGAGTATTATAAGTTAAAAATTAATGAGTTTGTATAATGAGCCCTAGTTCATTAGTTTTAATACCCCTGATTTTGATAAACAAAGTTATTGTTAAATACTTTGATCTCACAAAAGTTCTACGTAAAACGATTACATTCATTGCTCTGCATGGGTCATACAAGTATCAAAAATAATAATTTATATTTTAAGTGAACGTTGGCGTAAAAGTTTTCATGCAAACATTTATACGTAGTATAAGTGGGTTGAATATAATGAATACAAATTTTAATGTTTCATTCGGGCTTAGCTTAGTGCATGCATGACATGCACGCATAAAAAGGATAATAAATGACAAAAAATGGTACTTGTCCTTAAACAATGAAATAAAAGTGCGTGAACCACTCGCATTGTATTAATATCATATAATAAGTGTCACAGACATATTGTTTAAGGTTATTTTTATACATAGGGTACAAACTTTATTTTAGTAAAGTCATATTTTTTATAAAAAAATACATTTGGACAAGAAAGTATTTTGCAGAAAAATAATTTAAGTGTGTGTGTAACTTGATTTAGTGGCATGTATCTGTGTCAAAATATAACTTATTGAGTGTGTATATCTTTATACTTATATCATAATCTATATATATATTGATGATACGAAAAATCGTCCACTAGTCATTCTCGTACCAGTAAATCAAGTGTAAATTATAAATAACGGATAGAATTAGTAAAAAGAGAGAGAAGATAAGATATAGAGTGGTTCAGCCTCTAAAATAGGCCTACGTCCACAGTGTTGCTCCATTCTCATTATATGCGTTGCATTGTAAAATATAATCAAGCCTACAGAGGCGTACAAGTACGAGAATAAAGGAGAGTACATGGTAGTAATGAGGATTTCGGTGTGCCGGAGAGATGACTATGATGTCGGCGTGTGGCTCCCAAGCTATATATAGGGGTTGTATAGAGAGAATTTGGCAAGGCTTCGCCAGGTATTGTAGAATCTGTCGAGTGAGTAGATTCAAGTCCTCTCTTTCCCAAGGTGTAGACCTCTATTTATATGAGGTATGTGAGTTGTGGCACGTGCCTTGAGCACATGACATATGAGTCAGGAGCAGCTATAAGGGGAGGGATGCGGCCTGTGAGGTTAGAGCTATGGGTGTTGCACCCCCTGTAGTATAAGTCTACGGCATGTACATATGGGCAAGACTGTGGGTGCCGCACCTATGATGAATAGGGTCACACCTTGTGCTAAATGGCCGCGGCCTATAAGCTTGTGTGCCTGATCAAGGTCCGTGGCAGAGTGCTACATTTGCCATATCAAATTGCCCCCAAGTCGTAGTGCCAAGAGATAGCAATTGGGGTTGCGACTGAGTAATCAAGTACTCTCGAGGTTCCGCGGTATTTCCAAGGCGACGCTTATTCTTCCCGGGCCCTCTTATATAAATTTCACCGGCCGTGGACTTCATTACATTTCCCAAATCTTTGAGAGAATATCAAGAGTGAATTTCTGCGCATTTTGTCTCCTTGTGTTTTCTGACGATCTCTAGCAGCTGCGAGTGGTGGTTGAAGGTGGTTTGAGGCTGATTATTGGTTGTTTATTCATTTCTAGGTAATCTTCCAACCATATCTCTCATTTTATACCCCACTTTTGTACTAGCTTCATATTTTTTGAGATAAATTCCACCTAACTGATAGTAATTAAACTCGCACATCTGTTAATTTCTAAGAATTAAACTCGTTCAAAAATGAATTCTCATTTGTTTTATTGTTGAATATAACTACCATATCTATTTTTGAGGAAAAAACCCAACTGCTTGATAGAAACTTAGGGTTTTGATTTTTATAATTCTTCTATTGCTTGGATCATGTGGCATGTATTTGTGTTGAATCGTATTGAATCATATAACTGTTCTTGTTGTTCTTGAATAAACCCTTCATATTTTGAGTCTTCAATTTTTAAATGAATTAACATTAGATACTAAACTATTTGAGTGCGTGGACGCGGCATGATAAAATACCCCTTTAGTAATCTAGGGCTACCCTTAATACATGCAACATTCCAACATTGGTTTAATCCCTAGCCGCGGCCCGTTGCAAGAGATGGTTGTGGCCTGTAGCCTCATTTATGATAGGTATTCCCTTAGGTTCTTAGATTTAGACTCCGTGGAATTTTATACCATAGTTTGATGACTACGACCTATTGAAACTAGTTTGACTATTCTCTCCATCAAATCCATATGCCATGGCGATAATTATCTTTTAGGGCCTTAGAACCCAACCTTTTGTGTACGTTGCCTATTTGGCCTTAATATTTCCTATTCATTTTTCAACTTGATATCATTTCACCTACCGAGGCCTCTGAGAGGCCTCAATACCATACTGGTTGCAGCGCCTAACTGCAGATTATGATTTTGAGGTACTGCTTCAACCATATGAACTTTGACCCAGACGAATATTTGAGAGGTTTTTTGGGCAAAACATTTGGGAGCCTCTCCTCCTGGACTTTCTTTCGTGCCTCCTTTGAATTCAATACGGCCTTACCAACTGAAGGATTGCCCCAACTACATAGTACTAGACTCAGACCCCACAAATTCTGCCTGTAGGAAGGATTTTGAGACCACGTCAATGGAAGAGGAAACCAACTCTAGTAACCAACCAATGGACGTATAAGATAACGCCACGGTAGGGGTACAACTAATGTTAGGTATGAACTAGCTGGACCATGTGGGAGGGCTGAGAGGCCTCCTACTGCACTTGGCATCCTCAGCATTATGACCCAATAATGGGTTGATCAAGTAGCTGAGGCCTTCGAGTTTCCTCGGGGCTTGATGTGCTCAGCTCCTGCCGTGGAACAAAGGCCCTGCATGACCCTTGCTTATAATGGGGTATGTTTCCCTTTGCATGCTTTCATTTACGATTTACGGCTGCCTATCCCTGTTCCCATCAGAAGACTTTTTCAAACAATGAAATTAGCCCCAACCTAATTAGATCCCAATGGCTGAAGGGCCATTCTTGCAGTCATCGTGCTATGGGAGAATCATTTCAAAAAAGATATTACCCCTGGGGAGTTTTTCCACTTCTACCTCCCGAAGGAAAACTCTGTAAATTTTGCTGGGTATTACTACTTCTCCATTCGCGGCAGGGATGATAACCTTTACTCTGGGAGGCCTACCAGTGTAAAGAACTGGAAGGGGAAATATTTCTACATCTCTGGATAAGGGTGGGAGATTCATCCTCAGGAGAGAGAGGGAGAGATCGTTTAGGATGTCGTGATAATGGGGGTGTCCTTCCAAGCTAGGTATTTCAATTATAGCCACGTCCCCTCTTTATAATTTCCTATCATTCTCCACTTTGCTTCTGTACTAACCTTTCAAATGTATCTGCAGTTCGTAACAATTTGCAATTGAGGAAGCGGCAAGAGAAAATAGTTGCCAAGGCCTCGGTCGTTCCTGCTAAAGAGAAGAAATTCAGAATACTTTTAACTTCTTCCACTGTATTTGAAGCAGGCTACTTCCCCACCGAATCCATATCAAAAGAGATGGATACAGAAGGTAATAACTGCCCACAATTTATTCCGCGGTAATTAAGTTTAAAACATATTTATTATTGCATTTCTTCTTTCAGGCGAGGAAGTTGATAGGGAGCTCTTGGCTGCCCAACTGTAAGAGATGGATGAGGACGCAACTGTCCTCAATAACACTACGAGGCAGAGGAAAATGAACAGGTCCAAGAGCAAATCACTTGCTGCGGAACCTTCAAATAACCAAAATCCACTTGTCGCGACCCAGAGTCAAGACGTGGAACAAACTATACATGTCGCGCCCCAACTACAAGTTGACGAGTTGGATCTACGTGAGAGGCCTGAGGGGAGTTTTGATGACGATATTGGGGCCAATTTGGCCGCGGAAGGGATGATTTCGACCTCCGATGCTCCAACCCATTCAAACTCCACCCCACCACCAATTATCACAATAAATGACAACCTGGCGCCTCCCCAGTGTTGCGCCAGCGTTCGTCTTGATGGTCGTCCATGGCCACAGCTGAGGCAGCCCAATCCTGAATCCTCTTGGGACACAACTGCGAGGGATGCCCACAGGATGAAGAGGGTCCTCGATGCCGCGGACCTTGATAGACTAGTTGATGAAGATCATGACGACTTGGAGGATTATATAGCCTCCACAGTGTTTTGAGGGTAAGTGTAAATACTTTCAGCTCTATTTTTGCATTTCATACCTTGCTCCTAACTTATTATCTTTTTAGGCCACGGACATCATGATTTGTCAGAAGAGGAAGTAAGAGGCCTTGTACAAGATAAAAGAGGTTGTGAAGAGGGTATATGTTGCTGACCCGGAGAGCACAAGGAATTCATCATTTGAAGCTGGCAAAAAGTCTGCTGTTGCGGCACTCTAGGCAGCTCAGATGAACCTTGAAGCTTACATCAAACCCAAGGAGGAAGCGGAGGAAAATTTTAAGCAGATCGCGTAATCCCTCAAGGTCTCCCAATCTCAGGTCGCAAAAGCTGCAAAAGCTGTGAAAATTTCTAATAACAAGCTCAGACTTATTCAAAAGAAGTACGAGGAGTTGGAGACCAAGGCTGCCCAGGATGCCGAAGCCCATGACACGGTAATTAATAAAATGGAGGGGGGCCATGCCGAAGCCCTGCAATTGGCCATCGATATCACTGTGGAGTCATTCAAGGGCTCTAAGGACTTTTATCTTATAAACAATAGGGCCTACCTCCACGACTACCAAGAGCTCAGGCATAGGGTCATTAAAAACTTTCCCGACTCTAAAGAGATGATTCTTGCCTAGATCTTAGTGATGCCGAGCACCAAGAATCCATGGCCGAGATCAAGGCCACGACTGAGGAAAAAGCCAAGTTAAGGGAAGAGGCTAAGGTAGCGGTAGCGGTAGCTGATGATGAAACTTTGACGGCTGCGGAGGGAGAAGAGGGGGATGAAGCTGACGATGATGAATCTTAGGGTTGCGTCCCTTTTTAATTTTTTATTGCCTCTTTAAATGGTTGAGGCCATTTGTCTGTAATCTTAACACTAATATTTGTCAAGATTTTTGGCTCCCCGACTTTATTATCAAGGTTGCGGCCACTTTTAATGTTGACTATTTTTGCCTCCTTTTCTAGTTGCTTTTTTATTCTTCTTCTTTGTTTCAATACTTGAATGAATGCTTCTTCTTCATGTTTTTTATTACTTGAACATACAATTTCTTTTTGACAAAAATTCACTTCAATATCTAATATCAAGGGTTTAAGTCTGCGGCATCTAAGCACAAAAGATTTTTCCACACAGGCTGCGGCCTGTGCTCTTCACCGTAGCTTTTCTACTTGAATTATTGTAGATTGTTCCCACATAAATATATTTAACGGAGGTCGCGGTCTCTTTTTGAACTGGTTTGTGGCACCTTTTAAGAGTGCCCTTCGCTTGTAACATTTAACTAGATACTCATCAAAATGTCACTTTTCTTGAACAGGGCTACGATAGGTTAACAATCATGCCTGCCCTTATCTGCTGCATCTTCGAAATGAATCCACTTAATGACTGCAGCCATACTGATAAGGCCGCGGCATATTTTTAGCCCTTTAAGTAATTGAGGCCATCCTTATATATCTTTGTCATGCTTCATAATCACAACAACATAGCCTCCTTTAGTCGCTTTGATAGCCTTTCATGGCTTTCCTTTAGTCACTTTGATTGGGTTATTATCAGCCCCCCCGATAGGTATTATGAAGTTTCCCCAAGTTCATGTGGATATATATAAAGCGTTCCCAGGGTATAATAGGATTATCCGCAGATAATTAAGTCTTTGGCCCCTTCAAATATAGGATTATCCATGGATAATCAAGTCTTCGGCCCCTGTGGGTTATTTTCAGGCCTTCCCGGGCTAGGTATTATGAAGCTTCCCCAAGCTGATATGAGATCGCCAAGTTAATGATGTTTAATTTCATATCAACCAAGTTAATGATGTTTGTCGGTGGAGTAACCTCCCCGGGATAATGACGCATCCCGAAAGCTAAGAACGGGCATTGGAAGCCCTTGCTGCTAATGATGCATCCCGACATATATTTTCAAGAATTTAATCATTGTATGCTGAGATATAGTCTCCATATGTGGCATTATAAGTTAATTCCTCTGCCGCTCTCAATAGTTGCTTTCATTATTTTAAGTTATCATTTGCCTGCATATGGTTAGGCAAATCGACGGGCGGTGATGGCCCATTTAGATATAATCATTCCCAATACAATTCGATGTCTCCCTATAGAATTTGTTTAAGACAAGGAGTCTTTCATAAGATATCATTTAATGGAACCGAGAAATTAGAGTATTATATTCATTAATTCTCATAAGCATGGACATAAAAGGTCAGAATGAAATAAAAGATAATGTTCACTATGAACATAAACTAAAGGAGATATAAACTAAAGCATAAAGATAAGGGAAGTATGGACCATCAGGCTAGGCTGCATCCCCTAAACATCTTTGAGGAACCGTTGCAGCATTCCTTGCCCAATCAACCTTTCAATTTCATCCTTCATAGCATAGCATTGCTCAGTGTCATGGACATGGTCCTGATGGAATCTGCACCAAGTAGCTTTATTCCTCTTGTGAGGTTGAGCTCTCAGCTTTTCTGGCCACCTCAATAGCTTGTCATCTTGGATAAACTCAAATATGTCTTCAATCGGGAAGGCCAGCGGAGTGTAGGCCTCAGATCTCCTCTCTGCCTTCTCTATTCTCCTTTTTAGGGCCCTGGTTGTGGCCTTGCCTTCTACGGCTGGTGCTTTTAGCTGGGACACTTCCTTGGGTGGAACTTCGGGAGCTGCGGCAGCAATGATCCTGGGTACTGCACCCAAATTGGGAGAGGCCGCAGCCTTTATCATGAGGACCCTCTGAGTCAAATAGTTAACTTGGGTCTGGAGTGAAGCATGACTATTGTAGAGATGGTTGAGGTGATTGTACAGTTGCATAATGTCATCTTTGACTTCTGTGCTCTGGATGGATTCTCCTTCCATTATCTGCTTTGTTAGTCTTTACAAAGTATATATATAATCTGGGACAAAACTAACAGACGTGAGTAGTCTCATAAATATTAGAGTAACCAAGTAGGAAATGGGGATGCAGTGTTTGTACTGCTACATGGTATTATTGTTGAGGTCGCGGCTAGTAAGGCACATAGGTGCACTACTGTGGCCTTTGTATAATATTCACCAAGGTTGAGCTGGAGACCATATGAGTCCATTCCCTGATGTTTGGAAGATTCTGTAATGCGACCGCGCTAATAAAGGTTATGACCACAAAGGCATTTGAATTTCTCGACCCCATCCCCTCCTAGGAAGCGAAGGGAGCAATCCTAAAATTTTAGGCCCAGATACTGAGTTTTTCTCCCCCAACACGTGGAGAGCATACCTACTAGGGTCTGTTAATGAGAGGATAGCCTTACAGTGCACAAATAGGCACAATTTCAATGATAAACCCTATATCATAGGTCCAGAACAACAAAAATGGGAGTAAATACAATCCTTCCCTAACCATTCACCTTCTCGACGATAAAGCCCATCATGCTTTTCAGCACTATCTAGATGAAATGATGTCACAGGGGTATGTAAAATAGATCCAAGGTCATAAAATGAAGACCCAAGAACATATCTGAATATATGAAATACCCATTTAAGGGTGTAAATATAAAATAGAGCTCAATACCCAGTATTTACATGTGAGACGATGATCCATAGGATCCCCACGAGTAAAATAGGGTGTTTTAAGAACTCGGGATATAGAGAAACAAGATTGAAATATCTCGATTCCCACAGACGGCGCCAAATTGATGATACGAGAAATCGTCCACTAGTCGTTCTCGTAACCACAAATCAAGTGTAAATTATAATAAATGGATAGAATTACTAAAAAGAGAGAGAAGACAAGATATAGAGTGGTTCAGCCTCTAAAATAGGCCTACGTCCATTGTGTTGCTCCATTCTCATTATATACGTTGCATTATACAATATAATCAAGCCTAAATAGGCATACAAGTAAGAGAATAAATGAGAGTACATGGTAGTAATGAGGATTTCGATGTGCCGGAGAGATGGCTGTGATGCCAGCGAGTGGCTCCCAAGTTGTATATTGGGGTATGTGTAGAGAGAATTTGTCAAGGCTTCGCCAGGTATTATAGAATCTATCGAGTGAGTGGATTCAAGTCCCCTCTTTCCCGAGGTGTAGATCTCTATTTATATGAGGTATGTGAGTTGTGTCACGTGCCTTGAGCATGTGACATATAAGTCTGGAGCAGCTAAAAGGGGAGGGATGCGGCCTGTGAGGTTAGAGTTGTGGGTGCCTCACCCGTGTAGTATAAGTCTGCAGCATGTACATATGGGCAAGACTGTGGGTGCCGCACCTGTGCTGAATAGGTATGAACCCTATCCTAAAGGGTCGCGACCTATAAGCTTATGTGCCTAATCAAGGTCTGCGGAAGGGTGCTATATTTTCCATATCATATATATATATATATATATATATATATATATATATATATATATACTAGGGTGTAATAATACTCTTTGAAATTCATTCAAATATATGTGATTTTAAATGTGAAAATAAATGTAACATAAGTCAATTTTTTTTCAAGCATATTAAAACGTTAAAACCAACATGTTATATATAAAAATAATGACAACACGATGAAGCATGGAATGTTGATGGATGTATCAAAGAATGATGATTTGATACCATTCTTCATCCCCAAAAAAATAGGACATAATTTAGACTCCAAAATAACATGTTTAGTGAATTACAAAAGATATATTTGATGAGCATCTTCATGAATGATGTAAAACGACCAAGTGTCTTCGTCTTCGTAAATGAGCATAATATATTTGATGAGCATCTTCAGCCTACCTAAATATTGATGACAAAATGTGTATGCACATGGAGTGTGGATGAATAACCATCGCAATCTAATATTAAAAAAAATACTGAATTATAATCTGAATATAAATATAGATCCATGAATTTTAAATTATGAAGTTAAGATGTTACCCCCATTGCATATTCTTTCACACTAAACTCTCCCTTATCATTTGTTCCTTTTTTTCAATGTTTCAATGTGGAAATCCCAATTCTATAAAAGTATAACAATAATATGAAGTTAGGTTCATATTATATAAAGTTTTCATTGGAAAAAGTGAAATAAATTATTCCAATTTAAATTTACCTTATTGAATAAGTCATGGTATGGACGAAATGTAGACATAAATTATACTAAAACTTTTGGATAACCAATGTTAGTTTTAGAGTGAGGCTCATCTTGTGGTAAAAGAGCACTAAATCTATTTGAAGCAGTGCATCAAGAAAGAGAAACATATAATTGTCCATGACTAAGAGTGTGCTTGCGTTCAATATCCAAACTTATTTAACTAAACTCAGTTTTATCACCAGTTTTAATTATAACCCTAAAACATGCATCTAATTGTGATTGAAAGTAATATGAATTATCTAGCATGCAAACTAAAATAATCACAAGACAGATTTGAGGAAAAATCCCCAGCAGGGGAAAAACCTTTTTATTTCTCTATTAACTATAAATCTCCAACTTACAAGTACATAGAATAAATACATGCTTATGACGACGAATACCTTTAGGTGTCGGTTCAAAGTCTTCAGCAAGAGATCCCACAAGAGCTCCAATGGAATAGCCTTCTTCTCCACAAGTTTTACTCCAAAATGAGTAAAATTTAAAATAGTACGTGGTCATTTGAAGCACCAAAGTAACAACCCTTCGCGCGACCTATCAAACGAGATTGCATGTCATCAGAAGTAATCGTTTGAACAACTTATCAATGTCGTTTGAACGACATTCTTATGTCGTTTGAACGATTGGAGAGAAAAACTATTATTTTAAAAAACTCGCTTATACGTCTTCAAAAATAATGTTAACTTAGAAAAAACACCTCGTTTTGATGAAAATTTTTTATAAAAAATATCCCAAATAAATATGTGAACATTAATAACTCCAATTAAACATTATACCTTTAACGTAGTGGAGTTAGTAGAGACCGGTTGAAGATGCACTACGCACGTTGAAGATGATGGGTGTGTGTTGATGATGTGTGCTGCTAGATATTCGGATGATCGATGTCAAGGTTGAACATGTGAAGACATGCCAAATGTGGTGGTATATGACATATTAACGATGATCTAGGATAACACAGAAATTCCTAGATTCTTGACAAACATTTATACAATCATGTCCTTACAAATCTCCCCATATGTCTATGTAAGTACATTCATAAAAATCCGAATTATGCAGCCCAAAAAAATGCCAAAGATATACAATCTAATATCCCTAAAAATCAATAAATGGAAATATCAAAGTACATGTCTTCAAAATCTTCAACATCTTCAAATCTTCGATTCTCCAATGTTTCCTTGTCATCATCAGGGTGTGCAAAATGATGATCCTCAATTTGTACCTACACACATGATTCAAAAGAAACAAATACCTGTGACACGCAAAAGTTTGAAATATAATGATAAGCCAAAAGACACAATATCAATTATGCATAAGCAAATCATTAAATCGAACGAAAATCTACTCCCCCATAATTCGTTAATACCAAATCTCCCCCTTTTTATGATGTCCCCATATAGACAAATAAGAAGAAACATAGAAATGGATAGATGAGTGTCACAAGGTAATAAACTTCTTTTTTTCAATTTTTCTTCCAAAAAAATATACAACACATAGTCACACCATGAAAGAACACTAAGATAACCAATTCGATGATAGTGTAAATGAAGAGGTGTGAAAAAATTTGATCGAAAAATCAATGCAAACATTCATAACATATGTGCACGGTGAATTTTGGACATTACTAACAAATGAACTGAAAATCGTCCTTAGGTGTAAAAATGTTGAATGTAAATGACGCCGACTCAGACTAATCAACAAATAAAAGTCTAATATGATTTCCACACCACTAACGTCTAAAACTATGTAATGCTTTTTCAAGACTTTATCAGGACGTGCAAATTTATTTCCAACCAAATTCCCTCATAGATAATAATGACCATATTTTTCCATTCTACTCTTTCCTTTGGAATGATCATATAAACTAAACTAGTTTGGCCTTGGATACTTTTTTCAATGCCACAATTTTTTTGGCTCTTTTTAAACTCTTTAGGCCTTGGCTAATTTTTATAATACCACACTTTTTTAGGGGCATCTTAAACTGTGGCTTTTTCGCAAAGGATAATTGTGCCTTTCGTAGCCGTTTCCCGTATATATTCATCATATTTCACATTAAATAAATTCCTCACGGGCAATGGTTCTTACATGCACTACTTTCATTGCCATGTTTTATCGCATTTGGATCATTTTAAAGATAGGATTGACATGAAAACACTTCAACCAACATGTAATAGACAAGTACAATAATCACATAAATTCATTCATGTGTTCATTAAAGGATATAAGGAGCCAAACATGTATAAAGATATCACTAATCACATTGAAATGACTCCAAACATTATAAAGCACATGGATAAAATGATGTAGTGTCTCAAATCACTATCTAAAGGTTACGTGGAGTATGAAAATGATGTTGTGGCTTTGGCCAATTTAAATGTTTATCCATAAAAGGTGTAAAAATAAATACAAAAATCTTTTTGTGTTTTTCAAAAAAAAAATTATAAAACAAAATCTTTTTGTCTTTTTCAAAAATTTTATCAAAAATAAAATCTTTTTGGCTTTTTCAATTTTTACTCAAAAAAATGGAATTTATTTTTGTATTTTTCCAAAAAAAATATGAAGAAAAAAATATAAAACACAAAAAAGTGGTACAAATGATATAGTCTAGCGATAGAAATCATATGATATGAGCATGAAAAATATATCGTATACTAGACATGGTAACCACCCCTCAGTCAGTTGTGCAGATTGCTAAAGACTTCCTAAGACTCTCGAATCTAAGGGCATCTAAAGACTTCATGAAAATATCAGCTAACTGTAGATTGGTGGACAGAAAACTCAAGGCCACGAGTTTCTCTTCAGCAAACTCTCGGATAAAGTGCTCATGTATCCTAATATGTTCTTTACGCGAATTCTGGACTAGATTATGGGATATGTGTATTGTGCTCGTGTTATCACAGAAAATAGTCATGGTGTCCTGTGAAATCCCATAGTCCTCCAGCATTTGCTTCATCCACAAAATTTATGTGCCACAATTCTCGACGAATATGTGCTCATCCTCCGCAGTGGACAAAGAGATGGAGTTTTGCTTCTTGCTCAGCCAATAGACAAGAGCATAACCAAAATAGAAGCACCCACCAGACCTTCTCCTACATCCATCTACATCCTGGGCCAATTGGCATCTGAATAGGAAGATAAATGGTCATCGGTATTAAAGGAATACCAAATATCGTATGAGAGAGCCCCACTCACGTATTTGATAATACGTTTAAGAGCGAGTAAGTGCGACTCTTTCGGGGATGCCTGGAATCGCGCACAGATTCCAACACTAAAGGCAATGTCGAGACGACTGGAAGTCAAGTAGATAAGACTACCTATAATACTCTTATACAAGGTTTGATCTATGTCCTTGCATGAAGTGTCCTTGTTAAGCTTAGTTGAGGTATTCATCAGCGTACATGCGTTCTTAGCATAGTCTAAATCAAATTTCTTCACAAAGTCTCTTGCATACTTGGATTGGGAAATGAACAACCCATCTTTTAGTTGACGAACCTGAAGACCAAGGAAGAATGTAATCTCACCAACCATGCACATCTCGAACTCACTATTCATATTCTCCTCAAAATCATGAGCATGGTGGGAGCGCATGCACTACACCAAATCCTGCGAATGGTCACGCCCCAAGTCCGTGGTCATCTCAATTTTTGGCGTGACCATATTCATTAACACACTGAATTACAGATGCTCTATAAGTGGTCACGGCCCAAATCCTTGACCATTGTGGGTCATAGAATTGGGCCGTGACCAGGTCATGACCATCTTGGTGCCTGATTCACACCACAATTTCCTCCAAGCTTGGTCGCGGATGGGTCACGGACTTGGGTCGTGACCATAGGCATGAAGAAGCATAAAACATGCATACTGAGGGTCACGGCTTGGGGTCGTGACCATTCTCTAGTGTGGGTCATGGATATGGGACATGACCAGTGGATACTAGACCACGCGGCTAGCTTCATTAATGGGTTGCGGTTGGTGGGTCATGGATCTAGGCCATGACCATGTCAATCCTAAAAAAAATAAACCAGGCGCCTCATTTTCCTTTCCCCGCCTCTCTTTGCTTATGGCATTTCCTAAACACTGTTGGCTTTTCTCTCCTCAAAGACGAAGCTATTATTGACCATAGCTTGAATAAGCCATGGCATAACCATGATCAACCATAACTTGAATAAGCCATGGCATTTCCCAAACGCTGATGACTATTGGATCATAACGAAGATACGCCCCTCTCTCGTCAAAGACGAATAGATCGGGGTTGACGGAATACCCCAACTGAAATGTATGATTTGAAGATATTTCTAAAAATTTAGGTTTTGATTTAGATTTAGGTTTCTACATATATGGGCTAATGGGGTTCTTATTTAGGTTTTGATTCATATTTGGGTTTCGATTGGGTTAGTGGATTTCAAATACAAATCTTTGGATAGTTTTTTTTTTTTTTTTGCATTTCTTACATTTTTTTCTTCGATTTAAATTCATTTTATTTTTATGGGCTTTGATTTTTGTTTTGTCCTTTATTTCTGATTGGTGTCTCAGTAGATGATAGAGTATTTTTTTTATAATTGTTATTAGTTTTATACATTTATTATTGTTATTTACTCAAATGTGAATACATTAATTGACAGGAGTATGGCACATGTTTGACTTTCTATGCATTTTGAACGAATATGGACAATGAATTTTTTTTTCAAATTTGAGGGAATATATGTAAAATCGCTTGACTGTCCCGATACCGCCATTGTCACCAACATCACTCGAAGACCATTTACGGCAATCACAAACAAAAACTATTCACCTCAGATTTTTCAACCGTAAGGTTTGTCATCAACCACATAATTTGTTAGTTTTTTAATTAGCTTTAGAGTTTCAAAATTAGGGTCTTGATACTATATTTGGTTTTTCAGTTTTAGTTGTTATATCACTTTGAATGAACCAGACTTTAGAATAACTGTGTATTTAAAGTGAGAACCGTAATTTTTTTATTCCCTATTTGCTTGGTGTCTAGATAGTACAACATACTTTTCTAAAATCAAATTTTTTGGTATATGTGTCTAACTATCAAATTTGTTTGCTAATATTTTGGAGATCATACCTACAACACACGTGTGCTGACATAAATGAGTCTTCCTTTTCAATGTTTCAACTTACCAATCCATGGTTTGGACAATTGGGGTATGTTTTGATCCTTGGAAGTTTCTAATTTGGAAGTTTAGAATATGAGATTTGTTATACTAGACTGTTAACAATTTTACCAATAAAGATATAAAATGTTGGAAATGTATA
Source organism: Sambucus nigra (assembly GCA_949130495.1). NCBI lineage: Eukaryota > Viridiplantae > Streptophyta > Magnoliopsida > Dipsacales > Adoxaceae > Sambucus > Sambucus nigra. The sequence goes on from OX422217.1 coordinate 321,377,391, forward strand.
GTATGAAGATATAAAATTGAAGTTTCTAATTTCGTAGTTATTCATGTCTATCTGTAGTAAGTATCTTTTGCATAGTTGATCATTAATATTATCAACAAACATGGTATGCATCTCAGGTGATCATTAATCTTTTATTGCTTTATGGCAATGGATTGGGGTATGCCTTAGGACCCACTGACATAAATTCTCACATGTATAGTTCTTTATTCGGGTTTGATAGACCTATGTGATGTTCTGTTCTACTTTAAATTATTTTTCACATTTTAGACGTACTTTACAAGTACAATATGGATCTATGGAGTTGATTTTTTTATTGTTACAGTTTTGAAAGAATATAACAGTTTTTTAATAGAGCGAGATAAGTTCACGGGCCTGAAAAACATAAATTTAATTACGTTATTTGGTTCAAGTTTGCCTACTAGCCTTGATACAAGATCAGATGTGTTCATTTCTCTTTTGAGTTAGATTCATATATGTTCATTTCTCTCGATACAACTCATCATTACTAATGAACTTTGATTCTAGGGGATGTAATGAACCACATATTTGAATTTGAATCCCGGTTCACAATCAATAATGTTAACATACTCTATAGGAAACTTCTCTTTATGCCAAAGCAGTTACCAACAAACTGTTATTTGTCCAATTATAACTGATTAGATAGCATCTTATGGCCCATTGAATCAACAGCCTTGTAGGTGGGCATTTCCGAACAGCAGGAGACAGTTGAGAGTCGGAGTTCCTATTCGAGTCAGTTGCAAGACTTTTATTTATCATGTGTAAGGTACTGATATAGTCCAAGAATACAACATAGATGAATTCCTATCTAGGAATGTATTTTACTTTAGTTTTCAAAGATATTTTGCTTTTAGTTTATTTTTTTGATCATTTTTTTGTTTAATCAAAGGGTGTAAGTTGCAGGCCTAAATTATATCTTGGACATTTATGTTATTTCTTTACTTCAATATTACAAAGTTTTTTTTTTTTTTTTTTGGGGGGGGGAGGGTGACTATTCCACTATTATTTGAATGAAATTGGACAAAGCAATATACTAGTTTTCTACCATGTTCGAATGGTTATGTTCATCTATAAAAGTATATTTCAAGATTTTATTTATGTCACGGCCTTGGGAATATATTGGATGCGTGGATTCCTTAGGGGGAAGAATCGACATTCACACGTGTAATGAAAGAAAGTCATATCATAATTTGAGAGTTTTGTTTGATCAACGTACTTTTCGCGTTTGATATTACCATGCTTCCATTACCTCTAAAATGGCTTTTTTCTGAACAGGGGATACAATTCATGGAGACCATGTTGCCATTATCTCTACACGAAGAAGCTTTTTGGGAGATTTCTTAGAATCTAATATAGTAATCATAATAGTCGATAACTATTTTGTATCATCTTCTGTTGCAATTTGTAATCCTTTTTCATGTTATTTTAGTACTCACAATAGTCGATACCTGAGACATCGCCTTTATGCAGTTTAAGATAGTGATGTCCAAGGTTTACGACATGATTAAAGGTCCCATTTTATCTTCGTTTACAACGTGTATATTATGAATAGGAATTATGAAAAATATTTGACACAAGGAATAATATTTAAGTTTGTTTGAATTTTATGCAGGGATTGATTTTTTGAAATTTGGCCTTCTGAGAGATTATTGTAGGACAGTGGTCGAATGTGTTGAAGTTCGAGAAATTTTTTCTTTGAATCTGGTGGTTCGGTCTATTCTAGATGGTTGTGTTAACTACTCCCTAAGGATCGACAGGCATGGAAAGACTATATCGGATCTGATATTGTGTCAGCAGGTGGTGTTGCATCAATGATTTATTATTTGGTTGACCAAGTAACAATTTATTTTCGATGTTCAGCATATTTCTTCATCAAAAAATGTTTTATATATTAAATCTTGTATGAGAATGTGTTTACTGGTGAATTTAGATTTCCTTTCACTTCTATTATGTGTTCAGATAGATCAGTTTTAATAACTTTTTCTCTTTTAGTTACAGCAGCGGCGACCCCATTTCCTCTTCTTCACATATTCCGGTAACCATCGCCCTCTCTCTCTACACACATTCCGGTACATCTCTCTATATATAGAGAGAGATGTACGTATGTATGTCTCTCTATATATACACATATATAATAAGTAACTAGGGTGAAAAGGCAATAAGTAATCATATATTGGTTGACTTATTACCTTTTCACCCTTATTACTTGTTATATGACACTTGTTGTGAGTTTATGTTTGGGATTCTTAAATTGTTTTTGACTGGTGGGTTTAAACATCTAGATGGTCATTGAGTTGGTTGGCCCTAGGAATTTCTAATATAACGCATTATTATTGGAATTTTTATTTAGGATTTTTGAATTGTTGTTGACTAGTGGACTTGAACATTTAGATGGCCATTGGGTTGGTTGACCCTAGGCATTTCTAACACTTAGGGTTGTGATTAAACTGAATATAAATAAGACAAAAATAAAACATACTATAAATTTTAAAATCTTGTTCTCAAACAATTAATAATGCGAAAAGAAACATAACTATGTAAAATCATCACTATACACATTACTATAGAATACATGAAACATACTTACCATGGTCACATGAGAGGCACCAACACTTCGCACGGAACCAATGGAACCTATAGGAACTGACCGCGTGATCACGGAACTCCCGATTTGAGAATACAAGGATAATTTGAAAATTTCTAGACTTGGGCTTAAAAAAATGGCGTTAGATAGAAAAAATCTGAAACAACCCCTGAACGGCCCCGTGAATGGCACCAACACCTCGCACGGGACCAATGTAACTAGTAGGAACTGACCACGCGATCACGGGACTCCTGGTTTGAGAATACGACGATAATTTGCACATTTTTAGAGTTAGTCTTAAAAACATGACGTTAGAAGGCAAAAACCCGACACAACCCCCGAACGGCCCCATGAGTAGCACCAACACCTCGCACGGGACCGATGTAACTCGTCGGAACTGATCGCGTGATCATGGGACTCCTGGTTTGAGAATACAAGAATAATTTGAAATTTCTAGACTTGGGATTAAAAAAATGGCTTTAGAGGGTGAAAATTAGAAATAGCCCCCTTACGGCCCCATGAGAGGCACCAACACCTCGCATGGGACCAATGTAACTCGTAGGAACAGACTTCACAATCACGAGACTTCCGGTTTGAGAATACAAGGATAATTTGAAAATATCTAGACTTAGGCTTAAAAAATGGCGTTAGAAGGAAAGAGCCTGACAAAAACCCCGAACGGCTCTGTGAGTGGCACCAACACCTCATACAGGACCAATGTAACTCGTCGAAACTAATCGCGCGATCACAGAACTCCCGGTTTGAGAATACAATGATTATTTAAAAATATTAGGACCTAAGTAAAATATGGCGTTAGTGGGTGAAAACCTAAAACATCCCCTGAACGGCCCCGTGAGTGGCACTAACACCTCGCACGGGACCAATATAACTCGTAGTGACTGATCGCGTGATCATAAGACTCCCGATTTGAGCATACGATGATAATTTATATATTTCTAGATCTAGGCTTAAAAACATGGCGTTAGAAGGAAAAAACTCGATATAGCACCCAAACGGCCCTGTGAGAGGCACCAACACCTCTCACGGGACCAATGTAACCCGTAGGAACTGATCGCGCGATCATGAGACTCCCTATTTGAGAATACAAGGATAATTTGAAAATTTCTAGACTTAGGCTTAAAAAAATGGCGTCAGAGGGTGAAAACCTAAAACGGCCCCCGAACGGCCCCGTGAGTGGCACCAACACCGCACATGGGACTCCCAATTTGAGAATACGATGATAATTTGCATATTTTTAGACTTAGGCTTAAAAATATGGTGTTAGAAGGTAAAAACTCGACACAGCACCCGAACGACCCCGTAGGAGGCACCAACACCTTGTATGGGACCAATTTAACCCGTAGGAACTATCTGCGTGATCACGGGACTCCTGATTTAAGAATACAAGGATAATTTAAAATTTTCTAGACTTAGGATTAAAAAATGGCGTTAGAGGGAAAAAACTCGAAGCAGACCCCGAACGGCCGTATGAGTGGCACCAACACCTCGCACAGGATTAATGTAACTTGTAGGAACTGACTGCGCGATCACGGGACTCTCAGTTTGATAATATGATGATAATTTGTATATTTCTAGACTTAAGCTTAAAAACATGGCGTTAGAAAGTAAAAACCCGATACAGTCCCCGAACGGCCCCATGAGTTGTACCAACACCTCGCACATGACCAATGTAACTCGTAGCAACTGATTACACGATCACGAGACTCCCAATTTGATAATACAAGGATAATTTCAAAATTTCTAGACTTAGGCTTAAAAAATGGCGTTAGAGGGTGATAACCCGAAATAGCCCCTGAACGACCCCGTGAGAGGCTACAACACCTCATACGAGACCAATGTATCCCGTAGGATCACGGGACTCCTGATTTGAGAATAGAAGGATAATTTGAAAATATCTAGACTTTGGCTTAAAAATGGCGTTATAAGGCAACAATATAAAAAAACGAACGGCCCCGTGAGAGGCACCAACACCTCGGACGGTACCAATGTAACCTGTAGGAACTCACCACATGATCACATGACTCCCAATTTAAGAATACGATGATAATTTTCATATTGCTGGAGCTAGGCTTAAAAACATAGTGTTGGAAGGCAAAAACCCGACACAGTCCCCGAACGGCCCCTTGAGTAACACCAACACCTCGCACAAAACTAATGTAACTCGTAGGAACTGATTGTGCGATCACGGGACTCTCGTCTTGAGAATACAAGAATAATTTGAAAATTTCTACACTTTGTCTAAAAAATGGCATTAGAGGGCGAAAACTCAAAACAGCCCCCGAATGGCGCCGTGAGAGGCACCAACACCTCACACGGGACAAATGTAACCCATAGGAGCCGACTGCGGGATCACAGGACTCCCGGTTTGAAAATACGATGATAATTTAAAAATATCAAGACTTACGCAAAACATGACGTTAGTGGGTGAAAACTCAAAACAACCCCCAAACGGCCCCGTGAGTGTCATCGACACCTTGCACAGGACTAATGAATCTCGTAGGAACTGACTGCCCGATCACCGGACTCCTGGTTTGAAAAAAAACAATAGTTTGCAAACTTCTAGGAACTGACCCACGATCACCTCGCACGGGACCAATGTAACCCATAGGAACTGACCCACGATCACGGGACTTCCGATTTGAGAATACCAGGATAATTTGAAAACTTCTAGACTTGGGCTTAAAAAAATGGTGTTAGAGGGTGAAAACCCAAAACAGCCTCCGAACGGCTCCGTGAGTGGCACCAAAACCTCACACGGGACAAATGTAACTCGTAGGAATTAACCGCACGATCACAGGACTCTCGGTTTGAGAATACGATAATAATTGGCATCTTTCTAGACTTAAGCTGAAAAACATGGCGTTAGAAAGAAAATACCCGACACAGTCCCTGAACGACCCCATGAGTGGCACCAACACCTCGTACGGTACCAATTTCACTTGTAGCAACTTATTGCACGATCACGGGACTCCCGATTTGAGAATACAAGGATAATTTGGAAATTTCTAGACTTAGGTTTAAAAAAATGGCGTTAGAGGCGATTACTCAAAACAGACCTGTGAGAGGAACCAACACCTCGCACGGGACAAATGTAACCCGTAGGAACTGACCACACCATCACGGGACTCCCGATTTGAGAATAGAAGGATTATTAGAAAATATATTGACTTAGGCATAAAAAAATGGCATTAGAAGGCAAGAGCGTGACAAAACCCCCAACGACTATGTGAGTCTAACCAACACATCACACTGAACAAATGAAACTCCTAGGTATTGGCCGTGCGATAACGAGACTCCCGATTTCAAAATACGACGATAATTTGCATATTGCTGGAGTTAGGCGTAAAATCATGGTGTTAGAAGGCAAAAACTCGACATAATCCCTGAACGGCCACTTGAGTGGCACCAACACCTCGTACGGAATCAATATAACTCGTAGGAACTGATCGTGCGGTCACGAGACTCTCGGTTTGAGAATACAAGTATAATTTGAAATTTTCTAGACCTAGGCTTAAAAAAATGACATTAGAGGGCGAAAACTCAAAACAGCCCCCGAACGGCCTCGTGAGAGGCACCAACACCTCGCACAGGACCAATGTAACCCGTAGAAACTGACCGCGCAATCACCAGACTCTCGGTTTGATAATACCATGATAATTTAAAAATATCAGGACTTAAGTAAAACATGGCATTAGTGGGTGAAAACTTAGAGCAGCCTCCGAACGGCCTCGTGAGTGTCATCAACACCTTGCACGGGACTAATGAATCTTGTACGACCTGACCGCGATATCAAGGGATTCCCGGTTTGAGAATACGATAATACTTTGCATATTTCTAGACTTAATCTTAAAAACATGGCATTAGAAGGCATTAACCCGACACAGCCCCCCTCCCAAACGACCCCGTGAGAGGTACCAACACCTCGCACGGTACCAATTTAACCCGTAGGAACTGACCCACTATCACGGGACTCCTGGTTTGAGAATACCAGGATAATTTGAAAAAAATTTAAACTTGGGCTAAAAAAATGGCGTTAGAGACCTAAACTCCGAAATAGCCCCCGAACAGCCCCGTAAGTGGCACCAACAGCTCGCACGGGACCAATGTAACTCGTTGGAACTAGACTGCGAGATCACGGGATTCTCGATTTCAGAATATGATGATATTTTTCATATTTTGAGACTTGGTGTTAAAAACATGGTGTTAGAAGGCAAAAGCCCGACACAGACCCCGACCGGCCCCATGAGTGGCACCAACACCTCGCACGGGACCAATGTAACTCGTAGGAACTGATTGCATGATCATGGGACTCTCGGTTTGAGAATACATAATAATTTGAAAATTTCTAGACTTAGGATTAAAAAATGGCGTTAGAGGGCGAAAACCAGAAATATCCCCCGAATGGCCCCGTGAGTGTCATCAACACCTTGCACAGGACCAATGAATCTCGTAAGACCTAACTGCCCGATCACAGGACTCTCGATTTGAGAATATGATGAGACTTAGGCTTAAAAATATGGCGTTAGAAGGCAAAAACCCGACATAACCCCCGAATAGCCCCGTGAGAAGCACCAACACCTCCCACGGGACCAATGTAACCCGTAGGAACTGACCCACGATTACGGGACTCACGATTTGAGAATACCAGAATAATTTGAAATTTTCTAGACTTGGGCTTAAAAAATGGCGTTAGAGGGCGAAAACCCGAAACAGCCCCCAAACGGCCCCGTGAATGGCACCAAAACCTCGCACGGGACCAATGTAACTCGTAGGAATTGATCCTGCGATCACGGGACTCCCAGTTTGAGAATACGATAATAATGGCATATTTCTAGACTTAAGCTTAAAAATATGGCGTTAAAAAGCAAAAACCAGACACAGCCCCCGAACGACCCCATGAGTGGCACCAACACCTCACACGGTACCAATGTAACTCGTAGCAACTGATCGCGCGATCACGGGACTCCTGATTTGAGAATACAAGGATAATTTGGAAATTTCTAGACTTAGGCTTAAAAAAATGGTGTCAGAGGGCGATAACCCGAAATAGGCCCGTGAGAGGCACCAACACCTCGCACGGGACCAATATAACCCGTAGGAATTGACCGCGCCATCACGGGACTCCCGATTTAAGAATAGAAGGATAATTAGAAAATATATTTACTTAGGCTTAAAAATGGCGTTAGAAGGTAAGAGCGCGATGAAACCCCCGAACGGCTCTGTGAGTCTCACCAACACGTCACACTGGACCAATGTAACTCATAGGTACTGGACGCGCGATAACAAGACTCTCGTCTTCAGAATACGATGATAATTTTCATATTGCTAGAGTTAGGCTTAAAACATGGCATTAGAAGGAAAAAACCCGACACAATCCCCGAAAGGCCCCTTGAGTGGCACTAACACCTCGTACGGGACCAATATAACTCGTAGGAACTAATCGTGCGATCACGGGACTCTCGATTTGAGAATATAAGGATAATTTGAAAAGTTTTAGACCTAAGCTTAAAAAAATGACGTTAGAGGGCGAAAACTCGAAACAGCCCCCAAACGGCCCCATAAAAGGCACCAACACGTCGCACGGGACCAATGTAACTCGTAGGAACTGACCACGCGATCACCAGACTCCCGATTTAAGAATATGATGATATGTTAAAAATATTAGGACTTAAGTAAAACATGGCGTTAGTGGGTGAAAACTCAAGGCAGCCTCTGAACGGCCCCGTGAGTGTCATCAACACCTTGAGCGGGACCAATGAATGTCGTAGGAACTGACACCTTGCGCAAACGGATTTTATATTGTTTTTACAATATTTTGCCTTATGGCATTTTTTTGGGCGAACTGTCAGTTTTTCGGGGTGACCGATCGATCGACGGGGGGTAGATCGATCGACCCTCCCAGAAAATGTGCGTTGTGAGCTGTTTTTTTTTAGAATTTGAGTAGGATTAGGACTCCTAATCACTATATAACCTTGTTAATCCGTAGGGGGACTTCTCATAATCTCTTTTTCTCCAGTTTTTCATCAGAGAACACTTCCAAATATTTTTCCTCTCACTCATAATCATCAACCTTCAACAAAATCAAGTTTTTGGCATAAGTTTTTGAAGGCTTAATTGGGGTTTAATCAAGATCGTTCAAGAACGCTCTTTTGCTAATTTTTCGAGAGGAATCCAGATTTCTAATCAGATTTTCAACACGATCTTCACAGGCATGAATACTCTATTCTTTTCCTTTAGTATTATGCGTTTTAAGTGTCGCGCAAATACTTAATTACATGTTTTCTTAAAAATAATTAGTAACTTAATTAGAAAAAGTGGACACTAAATAAGGGGCTGTTTTTATAAAATCTTTTAATCTGAATAATATTCATAACCTTTGGGTACGTAGGATTCATGAGTGATTTTGGGTTTTATTGGTGTAGGTTGCATGTAGAAAACCTCTAGTTTTAAAATAAATAATTTTTGGGTGCGGACAACTCATGTAATACATGTAGAGATAATAAATTTTGGTTTTGATGTATATATGATGAAAACTTGGTATATTTACTTTATAATAATTAAATGAGATTATTTGGGTATTGTTGACGTCGTGATAATTAAATTAAAGATTTAATTGAATTGGACTATCATGCGTAGTTTTGTATATTGATTAATTATGCTTGTTTGTTTGACTTGTTGGTATTATAATATTGCCTTTGTGACGACGGGTTGTTGGGTATTATTGCTCTTCTTATATTTTAGGATGCCTTCTAGGTATGGGATTAGTGGGTATGCCTTTCGATGATTTACGCCTTCTAGGTATGGGACTAGTGAGGGTAGATTATCGCGTTTTTTATCATCTTGAGGGTGGGCTGATTTTTATTACTTTATCGTCACTACGGTAGTCTAAATACGAGACTAAGTTAAGATTTATGTTAAAAAATCATCCTATACATAGGTTAGGACATACTAATAACTTGGGGACCCTTAGGTATGGGACTAAGGGGTATTTTGAGGATCTCACATCGATTAAAAGGGTGGGGTGATTATAAATTGAGAAATTGAGAATTAATGCCTAAGATAAAACGGGTATTAAAATTTGTGGCGACATAATGTGTCGGGGCCGAAAGTTTAAACGGGTCAAAGGACGATTTATGTCGTGTCGTGTGTGGAACCTTGTCATGTGTCGGGGCCGACAGTAAACGGGTCAGAGGACGATTGACAAGGGGAACCTTGTCATGTGTCGGGGCCGACAGTAAATGGGTCAGAGGACGATTGACAAGGGGAAGTGTGACACTTTAATAAAAAGTGAGAACTATAATAAAAGATGGTTAATTTAATTAAATTAACATCGTGGGACTTGGGAATTTAAAATCATATTGGTGTGCCTTTATAAATGGGGATTTTTTAGGGTAGTTAGTAGATTATAATTATCGCGTTTAATTATCCCGTTTAATTTAAAATATTCTATTGTGATATTTATTGCGTATAATGCTACTATCTGGATTCAAGGATCCTATTTGAGGAGAGTAGTGTGTATTCTTTCTCAGGGCTTTCGCTCTGACCCATGCGTTGACTAATCTTTTTCAGGATTTGATTTGGGGAAGCTGCATAAGTTTATCGGAGTTATCATTGGAGGTGAAGCTGGAGTTATTTACTTTATGGCATAGTTTAGTTAGACTTTCTTTTCCAATCGTATTATGAGACTTCATTGGAGTTTTATTGGGCCATTCGGTTCCAAAGTTGTTTAGAGGATTTCTGTTGGGGATTATTCAGATTTTAATTAATCATTATTGGAGATTGGATTTTTGGAGTTAGCATGTGATGGATCTTTTATCGCTTAGTTATTTATGATCCTTTGAGATTGACTCAATTGTTTATCTTATGGACTGATTTATTTATGTCTCATATCTGTCTCATGCTAAGAATGGTATTTTATTTACCCACGCCCGGCTTAGTTTTGGTGGCGGCCGACGCCAGAATTAGGCGGGGTGTGACAACGGGACCAATGTGACTCGTAGAAACTGATTGTGCGATCACGAGACTCCCGATTTGAGAATGCAATGATAATTTGAAAATTTTTAAACTTAAGCTTAAAAAATGGCGTTAGAGGGCAAAAATCCAAAATATCCCCCGAACGTCTCCGTAAATGGCACCTACAGCTCGCACGGGACCAATGTAACTCTTTGGAACTAGACCGCGTAATCACAGGACTCTCAATTTAATAATACGGTGATAATTTGCATATTTCTAGACTTGGGGTTTAAAACATGACGTTAGAAGGCATAAGATCGACACAGACCCCGATCAGCCCCGTGAGTTGCACCAAAACCTCGCACGGGACCAATGTAACTCGTAGGAACTGATCGCGCAATCACGGAACCCTCGGTTTGAGAATAAAAGGATAATTTGAACATTTCTATTTAGATGAAAGCTTAAAAAATGACGTTAGTGGGCGAAAACTCGAAACAACCCCCGAATGGCCCCGTGAGAGGCACCAACACCAGGCACGAGACCAATGTAACTTGTAGGAACTGACCGCGCGATCACGGGAGTCCCGATTTGAGAATACGATGATAATTTAAAAATATCAGGACTTAAGCAAAACATGGCGTTAGTGGGTGAAAACCCAAAACAGCCCCTGAATGGCCCCGTGCCTGTGAGTGTCACCAACACCTCGCCCATTACCAATGTTATTAGTAGGAACTGACCGCGCGATAATGGGACTCCCGATTTAAGAATACAACGATAATTTGCATATTTCTAGACTTAGGCTTAAAAACATGGCGTTAGAAGGAAAAAACCCGATACAGCCCCCGAATGGCCCCGTGAGAGGCACCAACGCCTCGCACGGAACCAATGTAACCCGTTGGAACTGACCCACGATTATGAGGCTCTCGGTTTGATAATAGAAGGATAATTTGAAAAATTATAGACTTAGGTTTAAAAAATGGCGTTAGAGGGAAAAAAAACTCAAAACAACTCCGTGAGTGGCACCAACACCTCGCACGGGACCAATGTAAATCGTGGGAACTGACCGCGCAATTACGGGACTCTCAATTTAAGAATACGATGATAATTAGAAGAAAAAAGCTCGACATAGCCCCCAAATGACCCCATTAGTGGAACCAACACCTCGCACGGGACAATGTATCTCATATGAACTTATCAGGCTCATCACGGGACTCTCGGTTTGAGAATACAAGGATAATATGGAAATTTCTAGACTTTGGCTTTAAAAAATGGTGTTAGAGGGAAAAAACCCAAAAAATCCCCCGAACGGCCCCGTGAGTGGCACCAACACTTCGCACGGGACTAACGTAACTCGTAGGAACTGATCGTGCGATCACGGGACTCCCAGTATGATAATACGATGATAATTTGCATATATCTAGTCTTAGGATTAAAAACATGGCATTAGAAGGCGAAAGCCCGACACAGCCCCCGAATGGCCCCGTTAGTGGCACCAACACCTCATACGGGACCGATGTAACTCGTAGGAACTGATTGCGTGATCACGGGACCCCCAGTTTGAGAATACAAGGATAATTTGAAAATTTCTAGACTTAGGCCTAAAAAAATGGCGTTAGAGTGCAAATACCCGAAACAACCCCCGAACTGTCTTGTGAGAGGCACCAACACCTCGCACGGGACCAATATAACCTGTAGGAAGTGACCGCATGATCACGGGACTCCTGATTTTAGAATATAATGATAATTTAAAAATATCAGGACTTAAGCAAAACATGACGTTAGTGGGTGAAAATCCAAAATAGCTCCTAAACAGCCCCGTGTGTGACACAACACCTTGCACGGGACCAATGTAACTCGTAGTAATTGACAGCGCGATCACGAGATTCCCGATTTGAGAATACGATGATAATTTTCATATTTCTAGATTTAGACTTAAAAACATGACGTTTGAAGGCAAAAACACGACACAGCCCCCGAACGGCCCCGTGAGTGGCACCAACTCCTTGCACGAGACCAATGTGACTCGTAGAAACTGATTGCGCGATCACGAGACTCCCGATTTGATAATTCAATGATAATTTGAAAATTTCTAGACTTGGGCTTAAAAAATGGCGTTAGAGGGAGAAAATCCAAAATAGCCCCCGAATGGCCCCGTGAGAGGCACTAACACCTCGCACGGGATCAATGTAACCTATAGGAACTAACCGCGTGATCACGAGTCTCCCGATTTGAGAAAGCAAGGATAATTTTAAAATATCTAGACTTAGGCATAAAAAATAACGTTAGAAGGCAAGAGCTCGATAAAACCCTTGAACAGCTCCGTGAGTGGCCCCAACACCTCGCACGGGACCAATGTAACTCATAGAAACTGATCACGCGATCACTGGACTCCCGATTTGAGAGTATGACGAGAATTTAAAAATATCAGGACCTAAGCGAAACATGGCATTAGTGGGTGAAAACCTAAAACAGAACCTGAACGGCCCCGTGAGTGGCACCAACACCTCGCATGGGACCAATGTAACTCATAAGAACTGAATTTCCCAATCACAAGATTCCCGATTTAAGAATACAATGATAATTTTCGTATTTCTAGACTTGGGATTAAAAACATGGCAGTAGAAGGAAAAACCCAACATAGCCACCGAACGTCCTTATGAGAGGCACCAAAACCTCGCACGGAACCAATATAACCTTTAGGAACTGATTGCGCAATCACGGGACTCCTGGTTTCAGAATACAAGGATTATTTGAAAATTTATAGACTTAGACTTAAAAAAGGCGTTAGATGGCAAAAATCCGAAACAGCCCCCGAACGACCCCATGAGTGGCACCAACACCTCGCACGGGACCAATGTAACTCGTAGGAACTGATCGTGTGATCATGGGACTCTCGGTTTGAGAATACGTCGATAATTTGCATATTTTTAGACTTAGGCTTAAAAACATGGCGTTAGAAGGCAAAAACTCGACACGGCCCTCGAACGGCCTCGTGAGTGGCACCAACACCTCACACGGGACTAATTTAACTCGTAGGAACTGACCGTGCGATCACGGGACTCCCAATTTGAGAATACGACAATAATTAGAAAATTTCTAAACTTAGGCTTAAAAACATGGTGCTATAGGGGGAAATGCCGAAATAGCCCCATGAGTGGCACCGACACCTCGCACGGGACCAATGTAACTCGTAGGAACTGATATGTTTATAATTATAACTCATATATGCAATTTTTTAGCTTGAATAATTTTTTTATAAAACTACTTGTTACTGATATCATTTTTTTTTGTATCCTATCATTTGCATGATAACACTGTATCGTTTGCTTTTTTGCACGAGGAACAAATGAAGGAGGCAATGGTTTACAACATGAGGATTGTTTATGTAATGTTGTGGACATTCAGGATTATATTTTTTATGTGTTACATCCGTGCAGGCTTTTATTGTTTAGTTTTATGGCCGTGCGAACTTTTATAAATTGATTGTTAAATTTTGTGGACATGTGGGCTTTATAATAAGCAGATTTTAAATTTATCGGGTTTGGAATGTCCAGAAAACAGAGGAAATTCAGCCCAATTTTTTTTTGGTCTGTGAATTATTAAGACGTGTAATATTTTTAAGTTTGTATATATATATAAATATATATATATTAGTTTATTAACAACATTCCCGATTCGCAATTTATGATTTTTTTTATTGTTTTGCCAATAATAAATATTTGTAACACCTCGTACATGTCCAACGTTACACGTAGCAACCGACCGTACAATCACAGGACCCCCAATTTTAGGATTGGACCAAAAAAAACATTTTTTTAAAATTATAGTTAAATATGGTCATGGACTTTGTCCATGACCATTTTTATTTTTTCCGTCGCGCATTAAAATGGTCGCGGCCAAAGTCCATGACCCCCAACTGTGACAAAAAATGGTCATGGCCAAAGTTCGCGACCATTTTTTGTCACGGTTGGGGGTCACGGACTTTGACTGCGACCATTTGTTTCCATTTTTTTCGTCGCGATGTGGGCCACGGACTTTGACCGCGACCAAATTGTCAAGGTTGGGGTCACGAACTTTGGCCGCGATCATTTTTTTCCTTTTTTTTCATCGTGGTGTGGGTCACGAACTTTGGCCGCGACCAATTTTTGTTACGGTTGGGGTCAAGGACTTTGGACGCGACCATTTTTTCCCGTTGCGATATGGGTCGCGGACCCCCTGAGGGCTGTGACCCCCGATTAGTCAAGAAACTTGGGCCGTGACCCACGAAATTGGTCGCGCGCAAAATGGTCACAGACCAAGTCCACAACACACAGTCTTGGTCAGGGATTTTTGCCCTGACCATTCGCCAGTTTTGGTGTAGTGATGGATCCAAAGACTATGTCATCCACATAGACCTGGGAAACCAAAATAACACCTTTTCCTCTCTTAAAAAACAATGTCTTATCTACGCCCCCTCTCCTAAAGCCATAGGCTAAGAGATAGGAAGTAACCTTCTCATACCAAGAACGGGGTGCTTTCTTTAAACCATACAGGGATTTTCTTAGATAATATACGTGTTTAGGGTGCTTAGGATCTTCAAACCCTTTTGGTTGTTCCACGTAAACCTCCTCCTGTAGAATGCCATTAGAAAGTCACTATTGACATCCATCTAATATAACTTGAAGCTCATATGACATGCGATGGTGAGTAGTAAATGGACGGACTCGAGCCTCACAACAGGAGCAAATGTCTCCTCAAAGTCTACACCCTAAATCTTTATGTAGCACTGAGCAACCATCCTATCCTTATGGCGTATAATGGTACCATTCTCATCCATATTATTCTTATAGATCCACTTGGTACCAATCATATTCTTCTCACCAGGTCAGGGGACAAGTTCCCATACATTATTTTTTCTAAACCGAAGCAACTCATCCTGCATAGAGAATATCCAGTGTTCATCTTTGAGTGCTACTTTGACATTCTTGGGTTCGACTTTAGACATGTAGCACAGAAAGATAACCACGTTATCTAGTTGAGCATGAATCTTGAACCCTAAAGTGAGATCTCCTAGAATGACAGAAGGACCATGACTCATGCGAACTCATGAAGGCATGTCCCCTAAATCAGGAGTAAGGTCCACCTTGGGTGTGTGAGGGACAATGGGATCATCACCTCGAAGTGCATCATCCTCACACAAAAGGCTAGAATCAACCAACGTTGGCGGTCCGTCATCTTTTAATGTGACATTTACTGACTCCATAACCTTAGAGCTACACAGGTTAAAAATTCGATATGCTCTACTTGTCGATAAATATCCTAATAGAATTCCCTCGTCACTTTGGGAGTCAAATTTTCCCAATTGCTCTCTATCCCTAAGAATGTAGTACTTACTCCCAAAGACACAGAAATACGAAAGGTTGAGCATCTGACCTGTCCACAACTCATATGGTGTTTGAAATGTGTGGGGACGAAGATATACCATAGTCACCGTGTGACACATGGTAAACACCACCTCTACCCCAAACCTCTTAGGCACTTTACGACCGAGAATCATGGATCTAGCCATCTTTTGAATCATATGATTCTTCCTCTAAACTACCCAATTTTGCTAAGGAGTTTTCATAGCTGAAAATTCATGTTTGATTCCAAGGCTATCACAATAAGTATCCACTTTTGCTTCTTTAAATTCAGTGCCATTGTCACTACGCATTCTATTGATAGTGACACTGTGTTGATTTTGCACATCACGGTACTTGGTCGTAAAAAATTCTACACCATCGGATTTCTCTCTTCAAAAACCTACAATGGAATAACGAGAGAAATCATCTACCATCATGAGGATATACCTCTTACCACTTAAACTCTCAGTACGAGTAGAACCCATAAGGTCCATATGAATCAACTTAATCACATGTGTAGTCGTAATGGAGTTCAACCTCCGATGGGGGCTACAAACTTGTTTTCCCAGCTGATAGGGTCCACAAACAGCGAAAGTTGGCTTCCCTAAATGATGGTAAGCCATGTACTAGGTCCATCTTAGCTAAATGCTTCAAATCTCTAAAATATCATAATATAAATGGGAAAAGTTATAAAAATAAAATATTAAAAAGTGAGTCTCAAACATGGTTTTGAAGTATAAATTTTCAGAATAAAAAATATTAAATTTTACGAAAAAAAATTCATACCACGTGTTTAAAGTTAGTGTTTTCATGGAGATGTTTATAAAAGTATGAAATTTGTGTATTTGGATAATTTTCCAATAAATTTCAAAGTAATGCGAGCCTAACTCCTTATGAAATAAATGATAAGATAGGTATAAAAATGTGTTATTTAATGAAGAGAAATAATAAAAGTAAAGGATGATATTTTATGTATGAAAAGCCTCATAAGGTCACTTTAGACTTAGGATAAACATGTTTAAAGGCTTAATTTCATTAAAATATTTGGCTAACATACTTGAAATATTGCGTAGACAAAATAATGTGACTTTAAAGTGAAACAAAGTATAAAAATGTTGTTGAGTATTTTTAAGGGGCAAAAGTGAAGCATAGTAAAATGAATTTAAACTGTAAATCTTTGAATATTTTTTGGTTAAAGTGATGAAGTGTAAGTAAAACTTGAAAAGGGATAAATTACATAGATGATAAAAGTGTTATTTTTGCCCTAAATATTGTAATTATGATAAAAAGGGGACTTATTATACAAGACTTTTAAATAAACAGTAAATGGTCCTTAAACTTGAAAATGGAATAAAGTTTTATAAAGGTAAAGATGTTGAAAATACATCTAAAATATGTAAGCACTAAATGGTAAGACGTGTTCAAGTATATGACAAAGAAGACATGGTGATATTTACCTTGAATTTTAGCCTTCGGGTCAGGTAAAATGGGTTAAATAACGCTAAATGATAAAAAGAAGCATTTATGCAAGGAAAATCCAACGATAAGCTAGGTGTTTTTGATAAAAATGACAGTTGAACCCCAAGTAAAAATGAATTGATATAAAGTGAAAGAGATTCGACAAAGGAGTATTGAGAAAATTTAAGGTGGGCAGAGCCCTAGGGTGAGGATTCATCTTAGACCCAAGACCTCTGGTCATTGAAGCATATTACATCATCTGTGGAAGTCGTTCAAGTTCGAAAACACAAATGAGATATGATTAGCTCTAGGATGGAAGATATGGAATTGGTTAAATTTATTAAAGATATATGATTGAGATAATTGATAAATTCATAGTATAAGAATTAAACATGGTAATATCTTCCATAATCCCGAATAATCTCGAATGTTATCAGTTCCGGTACGTAGACCAAATAATACAATGCAAGCAAAAGTTCCTAGATTCATGGCGATATAGAACAGCATATAAGTTATCATGCTTGCATATCCATCATTTGAGTCTCCAACAATTAAGAGTTAAAGGAAGCAAAGTTAAAGACTATAAATGGGTATTTACTTAATCTTGACCAATTATAAGCCCGTGGTGACATAAAAGTAAAAATAGCTTGGGTTATTTGTATTTTAGGGTACATTTGTTCTTGATTATTATTGGTTGGGTGCCAAAGTTTTTACTATTGCTCAAAGGGTCCAATTTTAACAGATTATGTTAAATCAAAACTTTGATTGTTAGTCACTTTCTCGTGCTCTCCAAATTTTGACCATTTCTAACATTATTTATATAAATACTTTGTTTACATGAAAACTAGTTTTTATATAATTATACAAAAGAGTAATTATACAAAACATTTATATATATATATATATATATATATATATATATATATATATATATATAAATGATTGTTTTTATAAATAATAAAAAAACGATTCTTTAAACAGTTTTTGCCCTATAAATAGAATACCGTTTTATAAAAATAAAAAACAATCCTTTTTTTCTATAAATAAAAGACTATTTTTTTATAAATAAAAAATCAAATTTCTTATTTTATAAAAACATCTTTTTTATAATCTTTTTTTTTTCAAAACAGCTTATTTTTTTATACAAAAAAGTATAAAAAACAAAATTTGATTTTTTGTTAAAAATAAAAGACTATTTTTATAAATAAAACAACTACCATTTTATTTTATAAACGCATTTTTTTATAACTTTTTTTTATAAATAAGCTTATTTATTTATAAAAAAATGTATAAAAATCAAAAACTGATTTTTTATGAATAAAAGACTATTTTTTATAAATTGAAAAACTGACTGTTTTTTTTTTTTAAATCTTTCCATAACATTTTTTAACAAATAAACTTATTCATTTATTGAAAAAAGTATAAAAATTAAAAACAGATTTTTTTAAAAAAAATAAAATATTGTCTTTAATAAATAAAAGACTTTTGAATAGATAAATAAAACATTTATTATTTTATAAAAATATCTGTTTATAATTTTTTTATAAAATAGCTTATTTATTTATAAAAAAAAGTATAAAAATAAAAAATGACTTTTGTTTATGAATACAAGTGAGACCAATAAGTGACAATGTGTTTTAAAAAATTAGCCTACATTTTTGCATCTTTCCTTTATTAACGTGAATCCAGAGGGGACATGACTCAAAAAAGTATTCCAGTTTCCAAGTTCCATCATAAATCGTTACATAGTAATAAAGCTTAAATAATTCTTTCTTGTTAGATTTCTCATATCATTTGGGATTGAATTAGAGAGAAAAATTAGTAATGCATAATTATTTCTTTATATGCAAAAGAGAATTGATCGCGACTTTGAAAGTTTATATGATCCTCGTCTTAAAAATACCGTTTTTTTTTTTAATAAAATGGTGATGTAAAGAATTCAAAGGTTAATAATGGCTTCTAACCTAAAATTAAAGGAAGTTACTGCATACATTTTTTAGTAATTTCATGGTAGTTATTTCATCTTTCCTTTATGGCATTCGTTTCTATACTACAATGTTGTTGGAAACCCCACTGGGCATCGACTCACACCTTCCATTTGTTACGGCAGGTTTAGTGATATTCCATACTTTGAGAGTGTTTTGTAAGTAAATGATTCTTACTGTTTACGCTAGTAGCTCTAATTGTACGGCTCGAACTCATTGGTTCCACACTTGTTATTGTTTATTTATTTACCTGAAAATGGAATTGCATGCTAACTTGGTTAAATATATAAAATAAAGTGAACTTTAAACAGTATCTAGGATTATTTCACATCACTCCACACTTAATGCAGTCGGACCGATTCGGGATGACCCATGGGTCAGGGAAATACATCATTAATGTTTAACGCTAATGATTTGATAATCATCAATATTTTCTAGACTTGTGTGCGTTTAGTTCATTTATCCATTTTGAGTTCACATTATTTGTTACTTGGGGATAAATCTAAGTTTGATAAATTAATAAGATCAAATAGAACTCCTTAGACTATTTTGAATATTTAAGACATATTTCTTTTGTTTTCTAGTTCACGCCCTTTCACTCCACACCACATTTGGTTTAGACACATTTATGACATATGATTGTGGAAAGCTATGCTTTTAGATTTTTTGTGATGTGTTATACCTATATATTCATGTGCATTATAGCTATACGTCATTTATTTTTATATGTTATGTTTGTTTTATGAATCTTTTCCTGAATTTAATCCATGCTCATCATATATGTTTACATTGGTATCATATGCTTCAAATTTTTACCAAATCGGTATTGTATGTTTCATCATTTGGATTATCTGTGCTTATATTGTCGTGCTTGTTTATTATTGGTGCTTCACTTGAAATCGCATGATATTCCTAGTTTTTCTTTTTGTTCACATATGTCACATTAGGGGGGATTAGTTATTTCATATTATGCACCTTACCTTTGTATGTTTTCGAACAAAAAGAGGGATAAGTCTGACCTAAGGAGGATAAGCATTTCCTAAGGGGGAGAGGTTTCATAAAGGGGGATGATTGTTTTTTTCGTATACGAATTATAAATTTCTTATTCTCTTTGCATTTAAAACGTGTGTTAAGTGTGCATATTTTAGTGAATGCGGATTATAAATTTCTTCTTCTCTTTGCATTTGAAATGTTTGTTAAGCGTGCATATTTTAGTGATGATTCGGTAAAGTTTCACAAGAGCAAAGCTACTCAAGATTTTATCGGTCAAGTGTTAGTTTATACTTTTTACTTTTAGAGTTTGAGATTAAGTCTTAGAGAGCTTGGCAGCCTAGTAGTTTTTACTTTGGGTTTTGTCCCCAAAATAGTCAAAGGAGGAGATTTGTAAGGACAATTTTCAATGTGTTAACTTGTTGAGTCAAGGGTTAGGATTGTGTTTAGTTTGTCCTTCAAGCCTATGATGCATGTTGAAGACTGCAGTGACAAAGTTTAAGCAACATCAAATACATGCCAAGTTTCATTTTGAGATTCGTCTTCATCCATGGGATCTCAAAAAGGTATGAATGGTGTATTATGTTGATCCTTGGATTTTATGTTTTGGTTGTTTAAGTTTTAAAAGTTCTATTGAGGCTATTTTGGAAAAACATTTTTCAAGAAAAATATTTTTAGTTTTTAAAGTCTTTCAAACGAGTTCTATATGTCGTTCAAACAAGTTCCAGTTTATTATTTTATGAGTTTATATTTCATTCGAATTAGTTGGCACACTTTGTTTAAAGTAGCTTTGAACGAGTTTTGAATGAAAAGTTTTTTTGATAGTTTTTTTATAGAAAGTTCTCCTTCAAAGGTCCTTTGATCCTCTTTTAAACGAGATTGTAGGTCTCGTTTGAATGACTTTGGTGTTCATTCGAACGCAGTATACAATCTCGTTTGAAAGACATTGATTTTCGTTCGAATGAGATTCCTCTCTTTTTTGTACCGCTGCCTTTTTCATGGTTTTCTATAAATTAATGTGCTGGAAAAGTTATTTTTCTGAGAGGGTTTGCAAAAATAGCTTTCTATATTATAACTAGAGACTCTTAAACCCTAGTTTACCTTATGTTTAAGATCTAAGTTTTGGCATAATATGCTAGTTTGAGATCTCTCGTTTGAGCGCCAAGATCAGTTTACTCTTCATTACTATTGATTACATTCTATTCGATGGATTTCATATTTCATTATGGTGACTGTTAAATAGCCATAAGTACGAAGATCGGTGGATATCGAGTTGTGGTAGGCGCCTGCATTGTGAAGGCCATTAGAAGGCACCCAGTGGGGGCTATGGAGAAAGTTCAAGGAGCAAAAAGTGCATCAAGTCTTGAAGGTGTCGATTCTAAGAGTAAGTCTCTTTTGTCCTTGTATGATACGTATATCATAGTGGATTTGCATAGTTAAGCCGTCCGAGGTGTTTCCTGTTATGGGTTTTCCTCCTACATCCTGACGTTGTTGTTTGTTGATTTATTTTATTCTTTCATGTCACCTAGATGCATGCTTAGGTCAAGAAAAAATTGGTCAATAGTTTTTCACAATGTATGTTTAAAAGGTTCTTAATTAAAATTGATTTATTGCTTATTCGGTTAAAGAATTAAAAGTTAAGGTTAGAATTTGCTATAACCCTAGCACTGGGTGTTCTTCATTCCTTGATCTCAAACTTAAATTATTTGATATCCATTGGATTATAAAATCCACTACTCGAGTTTACTGATATAATCAAAACTTATAAGTTCATCGAGGGAGTATCAAAATGCAAGATATTTCCTAGACGCATATTTCTATGGACTATGATCTTAGACATGTACACACAATGATTTCCAAACTTATGGAGATTTAGACCCAATAAATTGGATCACACCCATAACAATTAAAGAAATAATTGTATACACATTCCAATCCTCATAGTCCTCAGAATTAAGAATTTATGCACCATTTTCAAATGTTTTTATATTATAAAAGTCTAATATACTCATCACCAAGAAATGAATCTCACCCGTGGTCATATTCAATACAATCCTAATGTACCAATTATATCCTCTTCGAACTATCAGAAAAGTTCCTGAACCATCACATAGGTTCCCGTATTTAAGATAAGCTATTAATATTATAATTGTAACTTTACTGATAGGATATCAACTCCGTATCTAGGTTGTGAATTGTTCAACTAAACTAGAGTTGGAATTTCGATCTTTCGTGATCAGGCCGAACCCAACTCATAAACACTCATATTGAGTTCAATTGACTGATATATATATATATATATATATATATATATATATATATATAAGATAATACAAGTGATATACCCAAATATGACCTCGGCATAGGGACACCTACCTCGGCCGAAATAAGAGCCGAGACAATGACCGACCCACCAGGGGGTGAAGGCCCGCGATATCATCCCTCGGCTGACACTACTGTATGCACCTCCCCAAGGACACTTCACACGTCGCAAATATCAACATCGACCTCATTTACCAAGGAATAGTAACCTCGGCCAACAGTAGGCCGAGACAACAAGAATCTCTACGCGTTCATCTTCAACATGGACCCTACCTCGGCTTAGGCCGAGGTTGCCAGAGGTTAATAATCATCAGCATGCCCAGCCTCGGCTCAGGCCGACACCAACATATACCTCGGCTCATATCAGGCTGAGACTCCTCATGACATTCCGCGAATTGAGCGGACGACCAACCTTTATAGCTCGGCCTCATCTAGGCCGAGGCCATTCACCAACATGACTGCCGAGCATCTGTTGACATTTGGATAAGAACGCCTGGGCATAAATCAGTTATAACAATATTATTCTCCACATGTGGGGGAATATTTCATCATCATTACCTACATGTGGCCATGACAAGTGGCACACCCCCATTGGTGAGGAAACCACACACATGCACATTACATGCATAGGGGGTACATTACATCCCCTAGGCACTATATAAAGGGATCATCCCCTACCTTGTAAAAGGATCCAGATATCAAAACCCTAGCTAAAACTCTGTCTAAATATACAGTAGAGAGAGAGAGCTTGAGTGAATTGTACCCATGGCCATTAGTGCCTTTGCTCAGTGAAATTGCTCACACACACTCACAGTGGACATAGGCCAGATTGGTTGAACCACCTATATTCCTGTGTTCATTCCTCCTATCCTCACCTCTTTCTCTTGATCCCTTATATAGCTGTGCTACCATTGTTATACTTATATTGAGCTTGGAAACACCTCACTTGGTGGTGCTGATTCTCAGCATCATCATTTTGGTGCCGTCTGTAGGAATCTTGTTCCTCTTTTTCTGCTTTTACCTCACCGGAGACTCTGATGGTGAACCGGGAACCACCCCTTGTGTGGAGCTGTTTCACCATTGAAAGAGGTCCTTTTAGGTATTAAGCTCACCTGCAACTAAAGCTCTATACAGTCTAGCACATGGCACCAGACTTGCCGCCGCCTCTTCCGCCGCCCGGAGGTGGAGGAGCTAGCTCCAGTCAAGCTCCTCCCCAGTCAGAAATGGCGGAAGTGGCAGCTGCCTTGAAATCTTTGGCTGCAACACAGAAAGCGATGAAGGAGCAATTTGTACAGCTCAGCCAAACCATGATGATGAGACCGCCAGGGGTCTCACCGGATATGATCACTCCGGCGGCGGTTCACCCACATCCAGACGCCAGGGGACCACCCCAGGCACCGATGAAGGACCAACCTGCACCTCAGCGGAGGAGGGACGTTGCTGACCCTAGGTGCCTGCGCCTGGGGAGGCAAGGAAACCCTTGCCCAGAGGACATGTATGATGACCTAGGAGCAGAAGAGGCACCAGAAGACTGCTGGGAGCCATATGAGGTGTCAGATAACACCGTACTACCTCTTAGGCAAAGCCAAGGATGCGTCAGCCGAAGAAGAGACGAGGCCCAACAACGAGGGTCGACCGCCGATAGGCAAAGCCAAGGATGCGTCGGCCGAAGAAGAGATAAGGTCCAGCAGAGGGGGTCGGCCTTTAACAGGTTGAGCAGAGGCTCGGCCTGCGAGAGGCTGGGACCAGTCAATGACCTAAGACACAGGCTATCAAGGTCAAGGAGCGCAGCAGGCTCCCAAAGAGGGGACAGGCAGGCTCGTCCAGATCAAGGCCGACCCATGGAGAGAAGAGCCGGGGAGCAGGAAGAGGTCAACAGTCAGCGGGTCGCGGCTGGGGAACCCTCTGTCCACCGCAGAGAGGTGGCAGGGGATAACCTCGGCCAAGTTGATGAGAGAAGACCCTGGAATGACTCAATCCAGCGTCTCGAGGAGAAGATAGGGGACCTCATGAAGAGTAGGGACCCATTACAAAGGGGCTACTCGGAGGGCTCCCCGTTTGTAGCTAGGATAGTGGGGTTCCCAACCCCCGATAACTTCAAGCCTCCTACGGTGACTCCTAAGTATGATGGCAGCACTAACCCAGTGCACCATATCGAGATGTATCAGTCAGCCACAGATATTTACTCGATACTTGATGAGATGAAGTGCAGGGCCTTATCAGGGACTTTGACAGGGGCCGCGCATAGCTGGTTCACCTCTCTTCCAAAGAATTCAATCGAAAACTTCAAGGGGTTGGCCGAGCAGTTCATACATAACTTCTGCTTTGGGGTAAGACCTCAGAAGAAGACTACCCACCTCCTATATGTCAAACAGGCTAAGGGTGAAAGCCTAAAAGACTACATAGCAAGATTCAACAAGGAGAAGTTAGAGGTGGAAGACTATGAAGAGAGCATAGCCATGACCGCCCTTATAGGAGGCCTCCAGAAGGGAAAGCTACTGTGGAAGCTGGCAGAAGACCCCCCCAAGTCTATGGCAGAGCTGTTGTCCGCTGCAGGAAAAGTGATGAATGCGGAAGAGGGGATGGCCGCCAAATACGAGGAGGAGAACCGTGGTAGTGCTGGGAGGTCCCAGGGCAAGAAAGAAGGGAAGAAGCGATCAGCAGATGATAAATTCGCTCATTACACTCCTCTAACTGTGAGCTGTGAACACATTCTTAATGAGATCAAGAGTGACCGTGCTCTGAGGTGGCCAGAGAAGTTGAAGGCTCCGCCTCATAAGAGGAATAAAAACCTCTGGTGTGAGTTCCATCAGGATCACGGCCATATCACAGACAGATGCTTTGCCCTGAAGGACGAGATAGAGAAGATGCTGAAATCCGGAAAGCTAAGAAAGTATGTGGATGGCAAGGCCCCAAAAGGCGGAAGAGAAGACCCTAGGAAGAGAAGAGACGACAGGTGTCGTGGAGATGTCCCGGCTAGAAGGCATGACGATTCAGAGGGTGATGATGGAGATGACCATGATCTGCCACCTAGGGATGACAACACCCCAGTGAAGAGGGTAGGAATGATCTCCTTTGGTGTTAGCACCATATGTGGGGGATTCGCAGGAGGTGGCTCTGAGGTAGCTGATAGAAAGGCTCATGTAGCGGAGGCCAAGTAGGTGGTCAAGCCTGAGGTTGTGAACCTGACGTCTTCTGACGCTGTGCAGAAGAGAACAAAGGTGGACATGGACACCCTAGTGGTGGGGTTCTCCCGGCTCGACTTCAAGGGCATCTTATCCCCCCATGATGACCCCTTGGTCATCACGACAAGGGTGCATGGGTGCGATGTAGGGAGAATCCTCATAGATGGGGGAAGCTCAGCAGATGTGATGTTCTGGCCTTGTTTCAAGAGCTTGGGTCTTAGCAGATCAAGATTAGTGCCATACCACCACCCCTTGATAGGCTTCAGTGGTGAGAAAGTGCACCCATTGGGCATGTATGAGATGGATGTGCGCATGGGGGATGAGTGGCCTAAGAGGCTGACTAAGAAGATAAACTTTTTTGTTATGGACGAGAATGTCTTCTCGGCCTACAACCTCATCATCGGAAGAGTAGCCCTCAAGGAGTTTGAAGCCGTGCCGTCAACGGTCCATCAAATGCTAAAATTCCCGACTCCTTATGGGGTAGGGGAAGTGCAGGGGGATCAGACCACGGCACGGGAGTGTTACTTCAACTCAGCTGAAGAGAGGGAGGCCCTCAAGAGAGCAACCGTCACCTACAGCATAGACACTCTTGACCCGAGAGATGAAACAAAGCTAAAGAAGGGCGAGGCCGCGAAAGAGGTAGAATCCATCGTCCTCAATGAGGACGAGCCGGAAAAAACAATCCAGGTCGGCAAGGCCCTAGAACCTAAGATTAAGGAAGAGCTGGTAAGCCTTCTCAGGAAGAGGCAGAGTGTCTTCGCCTGGAGCCACACCGACATGCCTGGTATAGACCCTGAGGTCATGACCCACAAACTCAACGTGGACAGGGATGCCAGGCCAATCAAGCAGATGAGAAGAATTTACTTGAGAGAGAAGTATAAGGTCATTCGAGAAGAGGTGAAAAAGTTGGAAGAGGCCGAGTTCATACGAGAGGTCACCTATCCAGAGTGGCTCTCAAATGCAGTGATCGTGCCCAAGGCCAATGGAAAGTGGCGTATGTGTGTAGATTTCACAGGCCTAAATAGGTCTTGCCCGAAGGACAGCTATCCCCTACCTAGGATAGACCAAATGGTGGACGCAACAGCAGGGCACGAGATCATGAGCTTCATGGATGCTTATTCAGGTTATAACCAAATCTTCATGGACGCCGAAGACTCTGAGAAGACAGCCTTCATCACTGACAAGGGGACATACTGTTACAAGGTAATGCCCTTTGGTCTGAAAAACGCGGGGGCAACATATCAGCGTCTCGTCAATAGGATGTTTGAGGAACAGATAGGTAAGACCATGGAGGTGTACGTGGACGATATGCTAACGAAGAGCCTGAAGGCATGTACTCACGTGGCAGACCTTGAGAAGACCTTTGATGTCATGGACCAATACAGAATGAAGCTCAACCCGGTGAAATGTGTCTTCGGGGTAGGAGCTGGGAAGTTCCTGGGATTCATTGTTAATTAAAGGGGGATTGAGGAAAACCCTGAGAAAATCAAAGCATTGCTCGATATGAAGACTCCTAGGAGTATCAAGGATGTCCAGAGACTCACTGGAAGAGTGGCAGCCCTGAACAGGTTTGTTTCCAGGGCAACGGATAAGTGTCTTCCGTTCTTCAAGGTTCTAAGGAAGGCCTTCCAGTGGGATGAAGAGTGTGAAAAAGCCTTTGATCAACTCAAGTCCTACTTAGGGTCTCCCTTGCTGCTGTCCCGGACCATTACGGGAGAAAGTTTGTTTGTGTATTTAGCAGTCTCTGAGTCGGCTATTAGCGCGGCCATCATACGAGAGGAAGGTGGAGTTCAGAGACCTGTGTACTTCAATAGTAAGGCCCTTCAAGGGTCTGAACAAAACTATCCACGGATGGAGAAGCTGGCTTATGCCCTTATCCATGCTTCAAGAAAAATGAAGCCTTACTTTCAAGCTCACTCTATGATAGTCCTCACGGACTCACCACTAAGGCAGGTTCTGCACAAGCCTGAGAAGTCCGGCCGATTGATGGCCTGGGCCATTGAATTAGGAGAGTATGACCTTACTTACCATCCCAGAACAGCCATTAAGGGGCAGGCCCTTGCAGATTTTGTCGATGAATTCACTTGGGAAGAGACTGAGTCAGAGAAGAGCTTGGATGGCGGTAAAGAAAAGAGCCGAGGTATCTTTCGAGATTCAGAAGAGACAGACCCGTACGTCTTCCGGGGTCGAGAAGAGGTAGTCCCAGGCAAGGCTAGGGGAAGAGTAGAAGAAAACGAAGAGGATCGATATCTCTTCGAAAAAGGATTAATGAGAGAAGGGGTCTTCTCTTCAGATGAAGACGTATGGAGCCTCTTCGTGGATGGATCATCATGTGATGGTGGAAGCGGAGCGGGGCTAGTACTCCCGGCTCCAGATGGCGCCCACATTGAATATGCCTTGAGATTAAACTTCCAGGCTTCAAACAACGAGTCAGAGTATGAGGCCATGATAGCAGGTCTCTTGTTGGCAACAACTCTTCGAGTAAAGCGGCTTCTACTCCATAGCGACTCAAGGTTGGTTGTTAACCAAGTGTTGGGGGCATATGAGGCCAAAGACGAAAGGATGGCCAGGTACTTGAAAAAGGTAAGAAGGTTGCTAGAGTTCTTCTAAGAGGCCAAACTGAAGAGAGTACCTAGACTGAGCAATAACCACGCTGATGCATTGGCAAGACTGGCCTCAGCAATGAAGACAGATTTGGGAAGAACCATCCCAATTGAAGTCTTAGGAAAAGCAAGTATCGAAGAGGACGAGGTATGTAACCCTTGTCACAATGTAAACCTGGGAGACTCGTGGATTGACCCGATTGTCAGATACCTAAGAGAGGGGGAGCTACCTGAGTCCAAGATAGAAAGAAAAAAGTTGAGATACAGGGCTGCCAAGTTCTCATTGATAGGAGATGTCTTATACAAAAAGGGGTTTCTCTTGCCCCTTCTCAGATGTTTGCACCCCATGGAGGTACCTCGGATCTTACAGGAGGTTCATGAAGGCTCCTGCTCCAGCCACATAGGAGGAAGACCCTTAGCCAAAAGGATCATCACTCAAGGATACTGGTGGCCCACCTTGTCTAGGGACGCTGCTGACTATGTGAAGAGGTGTGACAAATGTCAGAGGTTTGCCACTATTCCTCATCTACCCCATCAGCCTATGACGTCAATCTCTTCTCCATGGCCGTTTGCGGTGTGGGGGATTGACCTGGTAGGACCTTTGCCTAGAGAAGTCAACAACTATAGATTCTTGATAGTTGCTATTAACTACTTTTCAAAGTGGGTAGAGGCGGAACCAATGATAACAATTACGGAGCAGAAGACCTTTCAGTTCATCTGGAAGAACATCATATGTAGGTATGGCCTCCCAAACACGCTCATCTCGGATAATGGGACCCAGTTCAAGAATGCCTCCTTGGAGAAGTATTGCCAAAGTGTGGGGATCAGGCAGTTCTTCTCATCCCCGGGTCGACCTCAAGCAAACGGCCATATCGAGGTCACGAACAGAACTATCTTGGATGGAATCAAGAAGAGGTTAGAAGACGCGAAGGGGAGATGGATAGAAGAGGTCTACGCTGTGCTGTGGGCTTACAGGACCACGGCAAGGACACCTACAGGAGAAACTCCATTCATGCTGGCACATGGCTCGGAGGCAGTCATACCAACGGAGGTAGGACTACCAACTCATCGGATACAGACCTACGACCCTGACAACAATGGGGAGAAGAGAAGGCTAGACCTGGATCTCATTGAAGAAAGAAGAGAAGACGCAGAGGTCAGGAAAGCATCCTATCAGCAGAGGGAAGCAAGATTCTACAATCAAAGGGTGAGGTCAAGGCCCATTATGGTAGGAGACCTAGTGCTTAAGAAAACCCTACAGAAGGCAAACAAGCTACACCCGAACTGGCATGGCCCCTATAGAGTAACGGAAGAGGTTGTGCCTGGCACTTATAGGCTGGAGAACCTAGAGGGAGAACCCTTCACCAACCCGTGGAATGCCGACCATCTAAAGAGATATTTCATATGATGTTGCATCTATTTTATAAATTGTAAATGTACCATCTTATCAAGAAGAGGTTGTTAATAAAGATCAGTTTCCCTGGCAAATTTTAGTTCCATTCTTAACATCATTAATTTGGTGATTTATTACGAGGCTAACCTCTTAGGTGATGACCTCAGACCCTCATAACATCACTCGGTGGTGACGAGGTCTGAGCTCAGACGCCTTGGCTAGAGGACCTCAGACCCTTAACATCATTAATTTGGTGATTTATTATGAGTCTTACCTCGGCCCAGGTGATGACCTCAGACCCTCATAACATCACTCGGTGGTGACAAGGTCTGAGCTCAGACACCTCGGCTAGAGGACCTCAGACCCTTAACATCATGTTTTGGTGATTTATTATGAGGCTTACCTCGGCCCAGGTGATGACCTCAGACCCTCATAACATCACTCGGTGGTGACAAGTTCTGAGCTCAGACACCTCGGCTAGAGGACCTCAGGCCCTTAACATCATGTTTTGGTGATTTACTATGAGGCTAACCTCAGCCCAGGTGATGACCTCAGACCCTCATAACATCACTCGGTGGTGACGAGGTCTGAGCTCAGACGCCTTGGCTAGAGGACTTCAGACCCTTAACATCATTAATTTGGTGATTTATTATGAGGCTTACCTCGGCCCAGGTGATGACCTCAGACCCTCATAACATCACTCGGTGGTGACGAGGTCTGAGCTCAGACACCTTGACTAGAGGACCTCAGACCCTTAACATTATGTTTTGGTGATTTATTATAAGGCTTACCTCGGCCCAGGTGATGACCTCAGACCCTCATAACATCACTCGGTGGTGACAAGGTCTGAGCTCAGATACCTCGGCTAGAGGACCTCAGACCCTTAACATCATGTTTTGGTGATTTATTATGAGGCTTACCTCGGCCCAGGTGATGACCTCAGATCCTCATAACATCACTCGGTGGTGACAAGTTCTGAGCTCAGACACCTCGGCTAGAGGACCTCAGACCCTTAACATCATGTTTTGGTGATTTACTATGAGGCTAACCTCAGCCCAGGTGATGACCTCAGACCCTCATAACATCACTCGGTGGTGACGAGGTCTGAGCTCAGACGCCTTGTCTAGAGGACCTCAGACCCTTAACATCATTGATTTGGTGATTTATTATGAGGCTTACCTCGGCCCAGGTGATGACCTCAGACCCTCATAACATCACTCGGTGGTGATAAGGTCTGAGCTCTGACACCTCGGCTAGAGGACCTCAGACCCTTAACACCATGTTTTGGTGATTTACTATGAGGCTAACCTCTTTTTGGAGGACCTCAAACCCTTAAGTAATGGTTATGGCATTATATTAAGTAATGACCTCAGAGAGTGCACAACATTCAAATACATTCACAGATCAAGATTAAGGAAAACCTTGGCATTCGATAGAAGAAATTACAACATTTAAATGTCTTAGAAAAAACAGAGGTACATAACAATTACAAGATTACAAGTCAAAACAAATTAATGCAAAATACAAGGCCAAGTCAAGCATCGGAAGGAGGAACATTGGAGGTCTCGTCTATGTTGGCCTGCTCAGTGTTGGTCACATAAGCCACTTCATTTGCAGGGTCAGTCCCTTCTAGATCAGTCCCTCCCAGAGTGACAGTCTGACCAGGAGCAGCAGCCTTGTCCTCTATCTCCTGCAAGGCCTGGGCAAACTGGGCATCGGTAAGGCCGAGGCCCACAAAGTCTGAGGCCTTAATGGTGCCAACCTCGGCCTCCTTTACCTCGGCCCATTTGGTGGTGGCCTTGATACCCCTCTCAAGGTATTCAAGACCAAAGCCTACAAACTCATCAGAGACCTTGTAATCAGCAATTATTTTCTCCGAGGCATCTGCAAGAGAGGCCTTCATGGAAGCATTAACCTTCCTCTGCAGGGCATCATCTTTGTCCTTCAGGGCCTTGGTGTGGCTCTGGACGAGCGCAGAGATGTCTTTTTCTAGGCCTTGGGCCTTGTTTTCAGAATTTTGGGCCTTGGTTTCAGCATTTTGTAACTCTGTCCTCAGACGTTCGACCTCGGCCTTCAGAGTGTTCTCAACTTTCTCAGCCTCCTGCCCCTTCTGAATGAGAGGCAATTTCCTCAGGGTCCAGTTAGATAGCTGGTACATGGCAGTTGCACCCTGCACAGTAAATGAAGAAGTTAGGTGAGATCAAAATCAGACGTTGCACTTTGAACAAAGGAACAAGTTATACCTGGACTACTCTGTGAAGGCCGAATTCAACCATCGTAGGGGTTTCCATGGCCCTGAGAAAACGTTTTTCGGCCTCGGTCATCATGTTGTTAAGAGCGTCCGTGGCCTGTCGGCTGTGGCCGAGCACACTATCGAAAAGTTTTAACTGGTCCAGACGAGCTGATAATGTGTCGGCTATGATAGGGATCGCAGCGTCTGAAGTCCTCTTTGTCCTGGAGCTCGTCCTCTGATCCTCAGGAGGATGGACCTCAGGTGCCCTCTTCTTAGACTTGGATGTTGAGGGAGCAGGTGGAGGAGCATTCATGCCAGTCTTCTTGACAAGTCTAGACAAGCTTGGAGCTGCCATCTCCCACAACTCGTCTGAAATATCTGGTGGTCTCTCTGCAAAAGTGAAAAGATAAGACTCAGAAATAAAGTATGTATGATAAGAGGGTACACTTGGAATAAAAATAAAATCCTTACCAAAATCAGCTAGGGGACTTCCACCCAAGGTCGTCCCCGAGAGATACTGGGGGGTCAGCAGATGCTCGAACTTGACAAACATCCCATGGGCCCCTTGGTCCTGCAGGGCCTTCACCTTTTTGCCATTTTGAACACTTAGTCCAGGATTGGCCCTGGCAGACATGGTGACTTTACCCCATTTCATGGGTATTCTCGGCTCATAGATAGAAGAGGGAATGGAAGAGCCAAATTCCCACGGCCCTGAGACAAAAAAGTACCTGGGTTTCCAATTATGATTGGAGGTCTGAGTCACCAGGAGCATCTTTTTCTCAGGCCTCCGAGCCACAAAGTGATAGTAG
Source organism: Sambucus nigra (assembly GCA_949130495.1). NCBI lineage: Eukaryota > Viridiplantae > Streptophyta > Magnoliopsida > Dipsacales > Adoxaceae > Sambucus > Sambucus nigra. The sequence continues at coordinate 321,410,326 of OX422217.1, forward strand.
CTCGGATGATTCTTGGCTGAGGTGGGGACGTAACACCCAGCAAAAACCTGAACTGGGAGGTCAGAGTGGTGGACTGCCCTCCACAAGATGATGGACCCTATAATAACTCTCCAAGCATTGGGGGAGATCTGTGAGGGGGCTAAGTTAATAAAAGAGATGATGGACCTAATGACAGGGTGAAAGGGAAGACGAAAACCTAACTTGAACATCTGCTCATACAAGCAGATCTCTCCATCTTGACCGTGGTAGGCCCTCTCTTCCCTCAGAGGTCTCCTTAAATGGATAGAGGGACTGATGGAGTATAGGTATCTGAAGTGCAATAGGTCCACCTCAGTAACTGTGCTCTCAAACTCGTCCGCCTCAGATGTGTCTACTTCACTTTCGGCATCATCGTCGTCAGACTCAACGTCGGCTGGAGCAGACATGGACGGGTGATCGGGGAACCTCTGAGCAAACTCGGCCCTGGACACGGCCGATAGTGGGATGGCATCCAGACCGGGTGGCACAGCCACGTTTGGCTCAACGAGTTCCACCTCAGAGGAAGAATTGGAGGTGCTAAAGCCATGTTGGGAGGAGGCACGTCTGGATACCTCGGCCTGGCCAGGGTCCTGACCGGCCCGAGGGGTGAAGTCCATGGCCTCTTGGAAAGAGTCCACAGACATCGGGTCGGAGGTGGAAGACTCAAACATCGGCAAGTTGTTGGCAGAGACGTCTGTCTGATAAAAATTCTCGGGTGGACGAGGGTATACCACCTTAAGAGGTGGAGGAAAGAGAGGTCTGACAGGGAACTCCTGTGACCTACGAGCTTCTTCCTGAGCTCTCTCTATTTGCCTAATTTTCTCTAAGGTTTTTTCACTAAGAGACGGGAACTCTTCAAGAAGTTGGTACAGGGGTCTGAGCATCTGGGGATGACCCAAGGCTTTGGCAGACCCTAAACTTAAGGAAAAGTCTTAAAAACTACAAACAAATCTGGCTTAAAAAGTTAAGGGGACCAAAGATCAAACCAAGGAATCTTTGCAGGAAACCTAGCTCACCGGAAAACTCAAGTGCTCGCCGGAAAATTCAAATTAAAAAGCACCAAAAATGAAGGAAATGGAGAGGAAGGATACCTGAGGGTGAGTTAATGAATAAGGTGGAAGAAATCACGCAGGAAATAAGGTATTCCCCAGCAAGAACAAGCACTGGAACAAGGGCTAGCTTCGGAGCGAAAAAGGTTGCAGAAAATAATTGGGCGTTTGAACTGGAGAGAAATGAGGAAGAAGAAGAAGAAGAAGAAGAAGAAGAAGAAGAAGAAAGGTTTTTAACCTTTAAATACTTGGGCGCGATTCCCAAGGCTCATCATTGCCTTGGGAAGCCCAAGAGACAACTGGCAGCATGTGCCAACCAAATGGGCACGCCTTGGCTTAGGACAAGTGTCATGCAGGTGTTGGCCTTGGGGTGAATAGACATCGGAAGCAAGAATCCCCTAGCCACCTGCTCTCGTAAATGACTAAGGGCTGACGGGTGATTGATATACCCAAATATGACCTCGGCATAGGGACACTTACCTCGGCCGAAATAAGAGCCAAGACAATGACTGACCCACCAGGGGGTGAAGGCCCGCGATATCATCCCTCGGCCAGGACTACCTCGGCCTCGGTCGACACTACTGTATGCACCTCCCCAAGGACACTTCACACGTCGTAAATATCAACATCGACCTCATGTACCAAGGAATAGTAACCTCGGCCAACAGTAGGCCGAGATAACAAGAAGCTCTACGCGTTCATCTTTAACATGGACCCTACTTCGGCTTAGGCCGAGGTTGCCAGAGGTTAATAATCATCAGCATGCCCAGCCTCGGCTCAGGCCGACACCAACATATACCTCGGTTGATATCAGGCTGAGACTCCTCATGACATTCCGCGGATTGAGCGGACGACCAACCTTTATAGCTCGGCCTCATCTAGGCCGAGGCCATTCACCAACATGACTGTCGAGCATCTGTTGACATTTGGATAAGAACGCCTGGGCATAAATCAGTTATAACAATATTATTCTCCACGTGTGGGGGAATATTTCATCATCATTACCTACATGTGGCCATGACAAGTGGCACACCCCCATTGGTGAGGAAACCACACACATGCACATTACATGCATAGGGGGTACATTACACCCCCTAGGCACTATATAAAGGGATCATCCCCTACCTTGCAAAAGGATCCAGATATCAAAACCCTAGCTAAAACTCTGTCTAAATATACAGTAGAGAGAGAGAGCTTGAGTGAATTGTACCCATGGACATTAGTGCCTTTGCTCAGTGAAATTGCTCACACACACTCACAGTGGACGTAGGCCAGATTGGCTGAACCACCTATATTCCTGTGTTCATTCCTCCTATCCTCACCTCTTTCTCTTGATCCCTTATATAGCTGTGCTACCATTGTTATACTTATATTGAGCTTGGAAACACTTCACTTGGTGGTGCTGATTCTCAGCATCATCAACAAGGTATTCGTACAAACATGATTCTTATTTTAAAATGCACCTAACTCACATTTATTAAAAAATAAACGTTATACATGGTTTTATAAAAAAATGCCAACAATATCCGACTTAGTCTTACATACTTGTGTAATGCATATAAACCCAAAACCATTTACTTAGCAATCTATAGCCTTAGTTAGGGAAGGACTAACTAGTGGTAATCCGATACAACCTTTGCCACAAAATTATTACCTCCCTTATTTGATCTCTCAAAGTAGGTGCTATGCTCAATGTACTTAACCATTTTATGGGTTATGGGTTCTCTTGAAATTACAATCGTTGTGATATAAACACAAAATAGTGTAATAGCCAATTGTACCAAAATAATCTCTCCTTAGTGACTTAGGAAGTTCTTGAGAGATACAACCTCTTTAGTTTCCTCCGAAGTGGGAACAACTTTGACCTTTATAGTGTTGTTAGCAATACACGATTTCTTCTAACTCCTACAACTCACAACTCCATCTCCAAAAGTAAAAAGATGTCCTCGGGATCTCAAAATCCTTATGAATGAAATTAAAGTCTTTGTACTAAAAAGGTACAGGACTATTAGACTAAAATCTGCTGACCAAGCCAACGACAAAGAAGATGTTTGGTTCAGTGCAGAACATAGCATACATGAGGTTGTCCACCGTCGAAACATAAGGCATATCCCTCATCATTTCTATCTTATCAAGTGTTTTAGGCCATTGACCCGTAGATAGAGTGATTCCATACTTAAAAAGGAAAAATTATTTATCATAATCACGATGTTATACTATTAAGTACAACATTAATATAAATGACTTGGGATAATCCCAACACTTTTTTTATCTAATCTAGCAAAATCTTCATCATAAGGATGTCATTGGCTTGCCCTATGTTATTTATATCGAGCTACTTGGATAACCACACTCTTATGTAAGACAATAGATACACCTTATTCCCGATTTGGATAATATCATCCACATGTTGTGTCAGAAACACCACTATGTTTTCTTTTTGCTTCTTATATGAATAAGTATTGTTCGATAATTTATCCAAATAAAAAACTTTATTGATTGATCAAAGCATATAATCCAATACCTAGGTATTAGTGTAAGTCCATAAATGTACTTATTACGTTTGCACACTTAGGCTTCCTGACTTCTTACTATGAATCTCTTGGGTTGCATCATAAAGATATGCTTGTCAATAATTTTGTTTAACAATGCGGTCTTGACATTAATCTCGATAGACTTTAGCACGGTTACTGGTGAGAAGATCTGATCATATTAAATCCGTTTCTTTCTGAGTAAACCATTTCATAATAATCCTTGACTTGAAGGTTTTTACCTTCCCTTCTATCCTCCTTTTAACATCTTGTATATCCATTTGCACCCAGTGCGTTTTATCCCATCAGCAAGTCTACAAGATCAAAAAAATTGATCTGAATATCGAATCCATCTTGGAAGACATAGTCTTAACTCAAAGCTAAAAGTCATGGTCTTGGAATGCCTTGTTGTAGTTCTCGTGACCCGATTCGCATTCTCCCATCGAAATTTTCCCCCAAAGAGACAAACATTTAAGGATGTCTCCTAATGCTCCTACAATGACGTGGAACCTTGTGATCCAATATAAGTACACATGTTACCAACTCATCAGTAATTCTCCCATTACCCTTACATAATTCATTGTCGATATTAGGTTATATTTAATCCTGTATTAGTGCTTTACCAATACTGGTAATCTGATGTTCCTTATTCATTTATAAGACTAATTTACTCTTGGTCATGTGATTTATGACATAATCCTCTCTCAAGAACCGGGCATTAATCCAATTAATGACCTTCTTGTTTTTAGCATTATGACATAAACTATGTTTAGTACCTTTAGGTAACCAATAAGGAGACATACTACTATCCTTGATTCCAACTCCTTGAGTACTTCCACAACAATAGTGTCGAGCATCCCCAGATTCGAACATATCCTCGAATGGTCTTGCACTCACTTCTAGTTCCATGGAAGTTGAAAAGACCAATTTAGAAGGAACTAAATTCAAAATGTATATTTTAGTCTTTTAATGAAAAATCCCAACAATAATGTCACAATATTGAATAACTAATTGTGGATATTATCATATCTAAAAGAGTCTTATTTCTTACCATTATCAACACTATTTCGCAGTGGAATATCTAGTTCAGAAAACTAGGATATAACCCCCACCTCTGATAAACGATTCTTAAACTCTTCGAAGAGGTATACAACACCACGATCAGATTGTAGGGTTTGCATTAGTTCACCTCACCCATCCTCCACCTTAGTCTTAAAAAGTTTGAACTAATCCAAGGCTTCAAGCCTCTGGTGCATAAGGTAAACAAGTCCATACCTTGAGTAATCATCAATGACATCAATGAAGTACTCTTAAACACCTCTTCATAGGATATTCAGAGAACCACACAACTCGAAATGAATCATTTTCAACACATCTTTGGCTCTATATATTTCGGTCATGAAGGGCATTTGAGTCATTTTACCTTCTAAATAAGATTTATAGACTATAAGTGTCTCCACTTTCAGTTAACTCAATTGGCCATTTTAAACTATTCTTTGTATTCCTTTTAGAGTAAAATAACCTTAGCGTAAGTGCCTGAATTGTGTATGGTTCAACTCAGAAGGAAACTTTTTCTTTAATGATTGTCTATTAAGGTTATTCATTTCAGTGTTTAGCAGTTTTGGTGAGATGGACCTTTTAATGTATAAATTATTTTCCAATGTACAAAAGTAGATAACAGATGTCCCAATTTTGATAAAACAATTTTATAAATTAATCGAGTGTCTGTTCAAGACCAATTCATATTCTGAAACATTTTTTCTTTTAAAAACCAGGTGCATAAAATAATTTAGCAACATTATCTTTTTGCCTCCACAAAAATATAAAGTAGATACCTTACTACTAATACTACTGCCTTATTCTAATTACCCATATTAGGAGCATATCTTTTTTAAGTAATAGCCCAGTTACCTAGAAACTCTATAAAAAGTTGAGGTCCTGATTTTTGGGTCCTGAAACTACACACCGGTTTTATGTAGATCGGGCCATAAATCATGATTTTACTTTTAAGAGAAAAATCATTACCATATCCCTTTCCTTACAGAGCTAGGAAAATGAACACATTTCTATCAACGTTCTAACTACTTGTAGTAAAAACACCCACCATTAGCAATTCACTACTACCAAGGAATATCAACTTTTTTAACCCTATATCATTTTCCTTGAGACTTAATATTTTCCTTCTTCCTTCGTTTTGGGGAAAAAGTCGATTGCTTCATAATGACTAATATAGTCCCTCAGCCTCCAACGATGCTCACTGCTTGATTATTAAATGGATTTGGGCTGCCTCACCATCTCTAATCCCAAGAACACCTTGTTCAACCAATGATGAAAATCATTTTAATAACATGATTCTTACGTGAGTGTCATCATCCAACATCGGTGTTTATAAATCATCGTCGTTCAATACTTATTAATTAAAATATTCATATAAAACTCCCCCGATCGAGGGACCAAAAATATTTTCACTTAGATTAAAATGATTAAAAAATTTATAAAATACAGTGATTCCGTGATTAATTCCCTCCGATGGGGGTGAAACGCCAAATACTAACACGAAGAACTAATCATGTCATAGTTTTAAAACATTGATGGGAATCCTGGGTTAAATAAGTTTATCGTCCCCTTTAGTTAGAACAAGGTCCAAAATCATTTTCAGTCCTTGAATTTTATTCCAATTAAAATTATTTACATTTAACACTTAAAATAGTGGGTGAAAAGTTGAGCTCATTTTTAAATCTTGGAATCATCATCAAAAAAATTGATTTGTAATTAAATATGTGATAATTAAAATTAAAATTTGATTTGGCATCACTCTACTGCCAATTAGATCTAATACCATTGAGCATCTAAATTCCTTTATGAAATGAAATTTCTAGATGGGAACTTAAATCACCTGGCCATTAACTAGACAGACTTTTCATCTTTCAATTATATTATCTGGACAGTTGAGGAAAATTCTGTCAAACATAGTCGACTAGCCAATGTCTTTCGGTCCCACTATTAATGACACTGACACCAGTAGAAAGGATATCAGTAGCTGTGTTTACATGTATACCATCACTTCGTTCTCTGAAATTCAGTCTTCTCATGTAAAACTTCCCAGATGGGAAGACTGAACTCACTCACATTCAATCCTAAAGGATTATCACAAAAGAATTTAAAAATGCCTTGATTCTACGATTAATTCCCTCCCATGGAAAAGAATTGAAATACTAACATGAAGAATTATCCAAATCACAAAATATTGATGGAGACCGTGAGGCTTTTGTTGAAACCCCTCTCTAAATAAATATTTTGAACTTGAGAGTATTTTTGGAAAATATTTATTCGATTCTAAACAGTCGAATTAAATTACTGATAATTTTCCAATTACTTGTACATATTAAATATCCGCTTTCTTTATTTTAACTTTACAAAAATAAAACCAATTTTAATTGAAGTAAAATTCAGAGACCAAAGTTTAAATTATACCTTTAATTAAGAACCTGATTAAATTCAATTTTAGAAAACAATAAACAAACTATGATTTTCCAAAAAAGCGTGATCTTAACCAATCAAAATTAAATAATTAATGTCCATAAAATTGGGTGCCCCTAATTAACAAATTAATCAATATATAAATTCATATAATAATTACTTAAGAGATAATATATATATATATATATATATATATATATATATATATATATATATATATATATATAATCACACATAAAAACAAAAAATTATATATCAATTAGGACATAAAGTCCCCATCCATCATGGTCAATAATTCTTCCTTGAGTAGAGTCATTTTGGGTCGAAACTCCTTTGGGAAATAGTCCATCATGAAATTGAATCTAGAAGAGTAGAGAGACCAAAACACACTGAAATGCCATCAATGCTTGAATAAAACCCATTAGAACACAATGTCAGTCCGCGATCGCGGACCTTCACTCAGGGTCATGCGTGGTTAGGCCGCGAACGCGATCCTTTTCATGTTCCATTCTAGTCTATTCTTCGTCCTCGTCTTTTAGGGTTATTGATTCTATGTTAATACTACATCATTTTGACCTTCCATCATTTTTGAAAACTCCATTAAAGGACCTCTAATCTTGATCAGAATACCATCGAAATCCATGGATCTTCCACCATGATCAAACCTAATATAAATGTAGTATTATAGAAAGTAAAATCTCTTGCATCCCCTTCCAAAATCCTCCACCACGTCAATTTCTTCAATAATCAAAATTAACCTAATTATTATAATGAAATGAAATCTAGGAAAAGTAACCAAGGGTAAACCACCGTACGATCCATTCACATAACATAAATAACATGAGTGAAAGATGGAAGGTACTTGAGCAGGACTTGGTATAAGGTCACAAAGAAATCCCTCAAGTATTATGACCTAATAAAAGGTGCCAAAGCCCTCACGACTTGAAGGGCACTATTAACCTCACGTTCTTTTTCATAGAGTTTCTCCTTCAGCTTGGAGACATTTTCTAAAAACTGAGTAGCCTTTTCCTCAACATCTTCATTAGATGTAACTACAATGATCTTTACTATGGTTGTATTCACCAAGAAATCTTTGCCAGTAGCCAAGTGGAATTCCTTCTCTTTTTTCAGCTAGCCTCTAGACAATGGATGACCTATACCTCCTTATTTTAGTCCCTCAGCTCCCGAACCATATGAGAGACCAAGAAACCAACTTGTAAAGGATAACTCAGTTAGTACCATAATAAACCAATTGTTTGGTAAAAGTTAAATACATAACCATACCTTTGTCTCTGGACGTATGATATTTTTATCACAAGAGTTAGGTCCACCCTCTAAGGATTTTAACCCTCCTTCCCTAAGATTATGCAAGAAATTATTATAGGGTATCTTTGCATCAATGAATCCAAATAATTTCACCTCAAGGCCATCAGCTTGTCCCTTAGAACTATTCCCATCCTCGTGTGTAATACTCATTTGTCAAAAAAAGGTGTAGTGGTTTACTCCAAGTACCTTTATTCCTCTCCCTCTAAAATGTCTTCCCATCGATCAATTCCAAGGAAAACTTCCCTAAATAATTGGCCCAATGAGGTGAGACCTTCTTTTTTCTATATATATAGTTGTGAAACATCTCTCTCTGACTTCATTTCCTTAAGTGATAAAGCCCATTTCCTTCAGCTGAGTGAGATCTCATAGCTCCCTAAACGGTTGGGTCTTATACAAAGCCTCTTATACCATTGTATTTTGATAAAGTGTGATATTCAAAAATTCCTTGAATATCCCTACACAAAAAAATAATGGCATGTTTAGGTTAGTAGTAAAAAGTATGAAGAGTAAACCAAGTGTAAAGGACTAAGATTCATTCAGCTCAAATTTTCACCAGACACGGGGAAAGGTGAATAGGTGACCACTCAATTCATTCTTTTTGTTATATAATTAACTTTTACATTGATGAATAAGAAACGGGCCCTCTAGTCATGATTAGACGATGACATGTTAAAGACAAATTCGATGCCTCTCTTTTGACATGCAAATGTGCACTAACTACCTTAAGAAGTGGTCAGTTGATGCACAGTAAAAAATTCAACAACAATTAGGATCCTTCAAACCCTAAAAGTGATGAAAATGGGCGATTGACCTCTTAAGAATCCTCTCAGGGTCCGTAGTATGCAAGGTTGGGGCTAGTTGCAAGAACATTAACACCAAATCTATAAGGAAAAACCCCTCCAAGGGGAAAAACCTTGTATGCATGCCTATTTGTAGCTTAACTTCAAAATATAAGTTTTACAAGATAAAAGAAGATACCTACCAAGTAGTTACTTATAGATATCTCAACTTTCATAATTGATGTTGCACAAAAAGGCAACAAGTCATATAATAAGAGGAACTCAATGGGTAATGAAGGAAACCATGATCTGGGTAGGATAATAAATAGTAATGAATGCAGTAAGTGAGATAATAGATAGATTAATGCACAAAATTGAGAGTGGTTCAACCAATTGGTTTGCATCCACTGTGTTAAAACATATTCTTCACTAGTAGAATAGTGTTTTACAAGTTACAATTATACTTTCTCAAACATATTCTTCACTAGTAGAATAGTGTTCTACAAGTTACAAGTATTTTGATAGAGTTTTAGTCTATTTTTACAAAAGAATAACTTATAGAACAAGCAATATGGTATATTGTATTTATAGGTCATTTGGGGTGTAATGTGCACCCCAAGTCACATTGGGCATGCTGGATGACATCCTCCTTTCAAACGTTTCCACGTGTTCTTCTAGAAGTTGTGTTGAATGTGTGAACATTTTTTTCACTTGAAATACAAACATCTGCTCCCATTTCTATTAGGACTGATATGACTAAAATAACCTTTCTGGTTAATTCTCTGTGATTTAAGATTGTTGGTGCAATGATGCCAACGGTCTAAAGTATTCCAAATTTAGAGATGATACCATTTCTAAGATCATTAATTACCATTAGGCTTCAAGATTTGAAGATATTTCAATTGTAATATGAGGTTGGAGGCTATGTGTTGATCCCTAAGGAGTCGAAGGAACATAAGATCCCTAAAATGGGGGAGCCGACCCTTATAGACAGAATGGGGTGAGGGTCTTTAAAATGGAGTAGTCAATACCCTTTTAGAAAAAGGAGCTGAGGGTCCATAAAATAAAAGTTTTAACCCCCTATAGAAGGAAGGAGATAAGGGTCCTTTAAATGGAAAAGTCAACCCCGTATAGGTTGAATGAGTTTAGAGTCCTTAAAATAAAGGAGCCAACCCCTTGTTAGTAAAAATATCTACGGATACTTGAAATAATAGAGCCAATGGAACTGAGGGTCCTTAAAATGATAGTGCCAAAGGAACTAAGGGTCCCTGAAATGAAGGTACTGGCCCCATATTGGCATGTGAAACTAAGGGTCCTCAAAATGGAAGAGTAGACCCCCTAGTGGCTAAAGTAACTGGGGGTACTTGAAATGATAGAGACGAAATAACTAAAGGTCCCTAAAATGGAGGTGTCGACCCCATATAGCTTGGAAGAGTTTATGGTCCTTAAAATGGAGGAATCGGCTCTCTACTGCCTAAAGGAACTGAGGCGCCTTAAAGTGATAGAGCCAAAGGAACTAAGGGTCCCTAAAATGGAGGTTCCATAATATATTCTTAGTCTAAGGGTTACTTTAGTTCAATTTTAATTACGTATGGTCAATTGCTTATTTGGTTTTGGAAGATATTCTGTTGGTTGCACTTCTCAATGTTAGTTTTGGCACGTGTGGCCCCGCCCATAGCTCCTCTATATAAACCATTTACTTCATTTATTTAAGACCACCTCACATCTCTCAAGAAACATATTTCTCTCTCTAGGATCATCACAAGAGTCTTTAGCTATTTTTAGAGTTCTTCATCCATTTTTTCACTTCCATTAAGATTTTCCTTCATAGAATTTTTTTTGGAAACATTTTTTCTTAAATAAAAGTTTATTCATTGTTGTTAAAATCATTAATTGTATTTAAGGCATTTATTCCTAATGTTCTTGTGCTATTTCATAAGTTTTTTTTATCTATTTGATCTTTAATCCCACAATATAAGTTGTGTTTGAGAGTTTTTGGATGGCCAATAGTTTTGAGGATTTTTTTCAAGAGTTTAGTGGGTGTTTGGCCGACGAAACTCTTTATGCTGAGAGAGTAGCCAAGGGTTATTAGAGATCGACTCCTTTGCCAGCTGTGTACCTCTATAAAACTCGTGATGAGGGTTTAACTTGCCCTCGTAGCCCCAAGGCTTTTGATTTACCACTTTGATTTATGACGACTATGTCTAGTCGTCATGTTTATTGCTCAGTCAGAAACAACATTATTAGTGTAGACGAGGACTATTTCACAATCAGAATGAATGGCATTCCTTGTGGGGTAACGATCTATCATTAAGCTATGATTGTTACCATATCTTCTTACTCTAGGACTATTACTAGGGAAGATGATCCGGATTCACCCTCTACTTCATCCTCATCTTCCTTTTTTCAATATTTTGCTTATGCATCTAAGGCATCTTCACCCACTGACTCTGAGGCTATTTCTTTCACGAGAGAGATTGATGCTCAAAACATAATAGATCTTGATAAGTATGATGGGGAGTTAGATCATACTTCATTTGTAGAGCTTACCACTAGGTTTCCTCCTCTGATTGATGACATTATAAAGGAGACTGTCAATGATGAAGAGTTAATATGTGATATCTCTCCCATGATTGTGTTTATAAGACTGCTATTAGCCGAATAAAATCTTATAGGCTTCAACACTTTTATGGCATAAAATCTTCCACTATTGTGAGGAATTCGACAGATAACGAAAGAGAATACGATATAAAAAATGCCACTGAGATTACCTTATATGATTCTATGTTTCGTTTAGGGTTTCGATTTCCCTTTCACACTTACATCCAAGATATTCTTTCCTATCTTCGGGAAGCACTAACACACTAGACCTAAATTTCTATAGGATCATACTCGGCTCCATCATAGCTTAGAGGTCCGCACATGTAAAAATATAACTGGGGAAATATTTTAAAGTGTTTATACCATTGTTTCTACGAATCACTTCCTCGGATAATACTACTTGACCCATGTTAACCCTAAACGCAAACTGGTGAAGGTCTCTCAAAATTTAAACCATCAATGGAAGACGAGATTCTTCAATGTCAGTGGAGATTGCGAGTTTTTAGAAGGGGAGTCAAAAGAAAGCGACGTAAGGGTTCCTCGTGACTGAGGAAAGTCCCCTTTAAGCAATATTTATTCCTTCCCTTGATGTAATCTTTATATCGTAGCCTTTTCATAATCTACTGTTGATACTCATATTCATTTATTTTTCTCTTACTTCGCAGATAGAGTGACTCTAAGTCTAAGTGCTACTAATTGGCAGCTCATGAACGATGTACATGTTGTTGATTCTAGCGTTAATAAATAATTTATCACTACATATTACCATAATAAGTTCTATTATTCTTACTCAAAGCAATTGAAGATTATAATAACAAAATATACTCTTAGGACCCACCCGGTTCACTCACGAGTGACACAAAAAAGCCCCACTATTAACGAGAAATACTTTTGTAACTGGACTGTTAAAATTATCGTTTCCACTAACCTCGACTCGTATGAGAATTTAGGGATTTAGATTTATATATGACTGTTGTGACACACCATGTCACTAGAATTAATCCTTTATTCACAAGGATGAAATAAAATTTCAGCAGTCTCTCCTGATCACGTAGGGTCCTTACATGCACTTTTCACAGTCAAACCAACTCACGATCACTTGAACCCGTTATAAATCGAGGATTTCATCTTATAGTTATACCCACCCATTGTGGACAAATTCTTCACTCATGTGGTTTACAAATCTTTTATTGAAACGTGGGCCCATCATATCTAGGCCTCAATTATGGTCTTGCCAACCTCCATTTTTCTTATCGACTACAATAGTCTTGGCTGACTTCATCGCCTCAAAGTAAGGGTTTAATCATGTCATTTTAAATGGGTCCCCTACTGGGTACACCTTCTGGTGATGTTTCATTAAAAATATTGAATTCAATCTTGCCCTTCAGCTAGGTTTCCTAACCCTTCTAGATACCCTATATTTGGAAGCATCATCAAATTTCTTGGTGACGTTAATCCCAGTCGTCTTCGTCAGATTTCCACTCACACTAGAATATTTCACTCACGAGTCCGTTCATATAATAAACTCTATTTATCTTCAATGTACCCCATTCTTCCTAGGGTAAGGAGTTCGTTAAACAAGTTACTTCTCTCATTCTTGCCCATAAGAGATAAGTTTCGAAATTCCATTCAAATCTTGATTAAAACATCAAATGGACGATTTTACTATCGAACCATACCAAGAATTCTTATTCCAGTTTCACACATGTTCTTATATGTGATGTGTAACTCTCATAACTTAAGTTTGTTCTTCCTAGAAAAAATTTTACTAGAAATTTCTCAAATCCTGGGTATTACTACACTTCACCCCTCACAATTGTCTTTGAATTTCTTTTTTCACAAGAGTCCTTCCGACTCCCTCACCTTTCACATAGAGTGCCGGGTGATTATATAATGACACAACCATCAACTATGATGGTTTCTATCTCCAACGCCATTTTCCAAAATACTATATATCTTTGGTTGAGTCCTCCTCCTTTTATCCTTCTAACGGCTATTGCTAGTCGTCCCAATGTGTTTGGAGCAGGAAGCCCGATCGAGCTCGTATAAGCATTAAATCTCCCATACTTCATGGTAGGAGAATGTAAGTCAAAATGCGCAGAAGAATTCAACATCCTAACAATAGCGCTCTACATCAAAGAACGCTACGCTGAAACATAGTAAACTGCACAGATCCTAAAGACACTAAAACTTGATGCTCTGATACCACTTGTAACAACCCGCCTAATTAAATATAAGGTGATCAATCCTTCATTTAATTAAATCAGAATATCAAGTTAGTTCATTCTCAGCATCACTCTCGAAAATAATTTATTTATTAATCACTTAATAGTTAATTAAGCTAAGTTTTAAAAACTTTTTCCATTTTTAATTTAATTAAAACCATTCCATAACAGGGAATAATAATATGCAACAACACATCACAACTGAATTAAATACAACAAGAATAAATGTGACTTGATTAACTCTCCAGTTAAATTATAACTTTTACAATAAATAAAACTGATACCCACAGTGCTTACATAAATAATTACAACCTCTAGAATCCTCGCCGACAAGCCCTAAATAAAGTAGACGCTACAGATTAGTGATTCAACAGAAAGGAAGCGACTAAACAAAATCCGTATCTGTGGTAGCAGCTATAATCCATCGGAACATCCATAATTTATGTTGGGAATCCCTGCTACTGGATACCTGATATACAAGATATAGTAGAGAAGAGAATATGCATGAAAACGGGTCAGAGCCCGATTGTAAAAGATTTTAAAAATAGCAAGTGCTTAACAATTACAAATAAGCATTTATTATGTAAATGTTAGTTTCTCAGTCTCTCTCTTAAGAATTATCCCCTTTCATCTATAGTGTGCACCTATCGTATCTTATTATCTTCCTAGTTAAGGTTCCCTCCTAACTAGTTTCCACAACTTAATTATAACCCAATTCATAAACCCGTATGTCCCTTACCATACGTAATATAATTATTCATATTCATTTTCCCTTAATATGAACTAGTCTTGTTACAACCTTACTTAATTCAATTCAGATTTCATTATTTACTTCTATCTACAACATTATACAGTAGATTAAATCACAGTTTATATTTTTAATCTACAATATCACACAGAAGATTACATCTCTATATCTAAAATGTCACACGGTAGATCACATCACAGTTTATATATATAATATCACGATAATTATATATATATATTAATACGGCACCTACCCAGTCACAACTGAGGTGCATGCATACTCTGCTATCATGTCATGATACATAATGTTACTGTATAGTGGACTATTGATTCTGCATCTCCCACGAATCATATCATAACACAAATATATTGGAGGCGACCATACTATCCAGCCAAATGGGTCATGCACATACCTACGCTCACATTCAACCGTCAAAACTATCATAGATACCGATAGCACATGTCCAAAGTCCTATGCTCCGAGTACGAATTTAAAATCCTCCCAAATGGGCGCACAGGATAAGACTGTCCACAACGCGAAACCTCCACCCTGACAACAAACAGTGTTGGTATGTCATACATACAAATAATAATATACGTATTCATCACACCTATATAAATATAACATCCATAAGTCATTCACACAACCATATGACAATTCCCATATGTAGTATTTTTTTATCTATCAAATCCTACGTATTAAAGATTATGACTTTACTTATTTATTTTATATTCCCGAGTCTCACTCATTACTCGAAGATTAAAAACGTATTCATTAACCTAATTCAGTAGGTAGATGTCTACACCCTACTTGTCCATGTCATCACAACTTCCGAAATTCTAGGAATTAAACTCATCTTAAATTAGGTTTAATTCTTGATCACCCTTAACTATTTCTTAACCCTTCATTCTATCTCTTAGGGTTAATGCCACCTATTCCTAAGGTTATACTGGTAATTAATAACTATCTTACTACTGGTCTCAATCCTAATTTCTCATTTATCCAATTTATATCCCATGTAACATAAGTCTTGATAATAACTCGTTTAATTAACACTCGTTAATTTCCCCTCATTCAAAAATCCCAAAAATAATATTAATTCGGGTCTTACCTATGGCCTACTGCCCTTCCCTAAGTCCCATTATGTTCAAATAATAATCACAAAAGATTCCTAAAATTTTTGGGATTAAATCAAGAATTAAAAAAGGAAATAACTTTATCTTTTCTGGGGAGATCGATCAATCGATGGTCCTGGGTCGATCGATCGATCACCCAGATTCTGTAATTTTTATTCTACGGGTTTCATACTTTTTAATCATCAAAACCTTTATTAAATAGTCCCCAACTCCCCAATATTCATTCCATATGTTAAACCAAGATATATAAATGATTTCTAATAATATAACCACATAAAATCATCAAGAAGGTTGGATTTAAAACATACTATTTTCGGGAAACTCATATTCTATATTTATCCATAAACAACATATAAACTCCAATTTTTCTCAACCAAATGATTCCCAATTTAATCTCATGAAATCCATATCATATACCATCTTATATGGATAAGTTCTAACGTAACCAAAATCATTTAAACATCATTAAGATGAATTAATTTATTCAAATTCCATTTTATTCTCAAGAACTCTAATTTTTTACATAATCATCAATAAGAGTGTAAATCCCAGATTTATTAACAAGATAATATAAAATTCATGGAGTTTATTCTATACTCAAAAGAGATCATTCCTAGATAATATCCATTTCAAAGATTCATTTAAAATTATCACAATTTATCTTTGTTCATGCAACTCTTCAGAATTTTCCTAACTATCCTAACATGGACAATATAAAAGCTAAGATTGTAATAATTAATCACTTGCCTTTAGATTATAGGTCTGATCCCTTGGGGATGATACTCTATTGCTGGTCCTCCCTTTTTTTGGCCAACTTCCGGCAGTGGTGGTGGTGGTGGCTCTTGGTGGTGCAAGGTGGTTGTCCTTTGGTTTCCTAGAAAAGTCTCTTCTTCTCCCATAGAAAGTCTTTCTATCTCCCCTAAACCTTTTCCTCTTATTTTTTGTGAATGAACCTAAGCTCTCTAATCTCCTCACTAATATAATAAAACCCAATTTCCGTGGTTACTACTCAACTCCCTTGTAAAATGACCGAAATACCCCTCAAGGGTGTCCTTTCGGTTCCAAAGTGCCCCGAGACCCAAATCAAACACCCAAGTAGACTTTTTAGACTATTTGAACCCTTACGGACACTTTGGCGTAGTCAAAACGATCATTTGAATGACATAATAATAATTCACCTTTATTTCATTAAATTATAATCCCGACACGACTCAAATACGCGTCCCGACTTAATTACCATAATTATCGTACACATAATTCGCGACAAGTTTATAAAGTCATAGTCAATTATAAATTCATAATCATATATATTACTTTAATCACTGAGTAATATTCAACATAAATCACATATTACTTTATTCTCGGGTAATATTTAAATCCGGATTAATTTTCAATTATATCACAATAAATTCTAATTAATCCCATTTAAAAGTCTTTAAAAATACGGGGTATTACATACTTCCCCCCTACAATGGAATTTCATCCCAAAATTCAAAAAAACAAAAGTACAGCAGGCAATAACAATTCTAGATACGTATTACACATTGCGTACTTGCGCTCTCAAGTAGACTACTCTGTACCGCCCATACAGTACGCTATCGAATAATGAACACCTCATTTATGATCATTTTAACCCCAGGTTACCCTGTCACATAGGTTCTTGTCCAATCCTTACAGTTTATGTTTCACTACTTATACTTTATTTTAGATATTAACTATCTAACCTTCTACTATATGCACTTAAATAGATTAACGGTTCTTTAGATAAATACCATCTAGTCTTGCGATTATCATACACAAGTAGGTTAATTGCGATTATCATCTCATCTTAAGATTCAAGGGTACAAACATAATTTATCTTCCAACATCAGATTTGTCCGCTTAGTCTGCCCATTATTCTGCGGATGATAGATCATACCCAATCACAACTCGATACCCATGCCTCGTGAAAGTTCTTCGAAAATCGGGAGACAAAATCTCATCCTATCTGGACATAATATGAAACGGTACCCTATGTAACCTCACTATCTTGGTTATATTAAAATCAAAGCATATTATCTCGTAGTATGATCAACCCTAACTAGCATAATGTGATCTACTTCAGTCAACTGATCCACGATCACCCATATTGGATCATAACCATCTTCGCGATAAAATCCTTACGAATACTCTTCCATTACTATTTAATACCCCGTATTTTTATGCTTTATTAATTTGGGGATTTATTAAATTTAATGAGAGTTAATTATTTAATATAAATCCGGAAATTTATTATTTTATAATTATTATCGTGATGTGAGTTAGTAATTATGGGAAACTTGTTGTTGAATATTACTAATGAGTAAAGTAATATAATATTGGTTCTATGAAATGTCACGAGTGAATAAAATGACAATTTTAGAAATTTTAGTCGGAACGCGCCTGTGTCGCGTCGGGAATAAATGTTGATTAATAAAAGTGAAATATTTTTAAGTTATCCGTATGGTCATTTTAAGTGTGCTAACGTGTCCATAAGGGTCGAGATAGTCAAAAAAGTGTACTCGGGGGTTTAGTTTGGGTCTCGGAGCGTTTTTAGGCTTAATTAGTACCCCGGGAGGGCATTTTGGACATTTTGTAATTTTGGATAATTAAACCCACGAAATTTCAAGGGTTATATCAGATGTCTAAGGTTGCCTTCTAGGGTTAACACAACCAAAGACAAGTGACGTTCATAGGATAGGGAAGGAGAAAGCTTTCCAAGCAATCCAATGACAAAAAGTCACCCGATTGCACCGCCACCACCACCAACGCGTAGATCGCGTGACGGGGAACGCAACCACACCAAAATCGTCCACAAATCAGAATTTTGAAATTTCCAAGCAAGTCTTTATCTTGCTTATTTTCGTTAATGCATCGTTCATGCTAGTCTAGGGTGATTAGGATGTGTTTGGTAGAAGAAAATCCATGTTGGAGATAGGAAATTGCATGTAGAAATGATATAAATGAAAATCTGGAAATCCCCCTGCATATGTATAGGTTAAACCACGAATTTATGATGTTTTAGAAGAAGAAAATTCTGGAAAAGATTGATTAGAATAAGGTTAAAGAAATTCTAGGGTTCTTGAGGTTAATATGAGTTTTTGGCCTATTAATCTGTGGTTGTTGATGAAAATTTGCATGCTTTACGTAGAAGATATATAAAATGGGTTTATACTGTTAGTAGTATAAATTTTTGGGCGATTGGGAATGAAAAATCTGAATTTGGATGAGGTTGTGTGATAGAACCCGTAACTGGTTTTCTGCAGAATTCGCCATACCTGCTTGATCGATCGATCGAAGGTTCGATCGATCGAGCCCTAGCCCTCGATCGATCGACCCCTTCTGGTAGACTCAAATTTCCCAATTCAAATTAAATGAGTAGAAATATTTGGGCATCCTTATTAAAATAATTTGGAAGGTAAAGGAGACCAGTAGGACTTATTAATAATTATAAGACCTTTAATGTAAGACGAGATGTACATTTTTGGGATATTTATATATAAGAGACGAGGAAATTTTGCATTAAAGGGAGAGACGCGTAAAATAGTTACGTTGGAAAAATAGATGAGTACCTACTGAATTCTACACTTAGGAGGATAGAGTCCATGAGTGTTACGTAGTAGTTGGAATAATCACTCAAATTAAAGTTAGAGACGAACCGTTATACGCGATAACTAATAATGTGAAAATAAGGATAAATGTCGTGATTATGGGTTATGGGATGAACCTAAATTTGATATGGCAAAAAGTAGTATATTTATATGACTGTGTGTATGCATATATTATATACGTGTGGAAATCATGCCCGCGCTACTTGCTATCCCTAAGGTTACCGCGCTGGGACAGTCTTATCTCGAATGGGCCTTCATGGGGGATATTGACTCGTACCCTAGAAGATAGGAATCCTAGGTACAGACTATCGGATCGATAGTCGGACGGTCCTAAGAGACGTGAGGGTATGTATTGACACCTCTTGGACTTGAATACTATGCTTCGCCTCAATATTATTTTTGTTTGTGTTAATACAGTTCGAGAGTGATTCTGAACTTGTATTTCCCTTAGTATGAGTGATACGGGGATTGGATAGCAGAGTATGCCCGCACCATAATTTTTATGTGGGGTGTTGTTAGAATATATATAATTATACGAGTATTTAATATATATATATATTAAATTCTAAAATTTGGAATTTCACACTGTGCTTATGGAAAGTAAGAAATGAATAATGACTTCAATTTGGAAATACTTGATTTGAAAGGGTAATGTGAAACTTTATTAGCAAGTAAGGTTTAAATGAGAACTTTTTTATCAAATGAAATTTTCCTCTTAAACAATTAAATTGTTCAGTTTTAAATCTTACGAGTAACCTAAGATAAGTTAAACCGTTGGGAAGGTTAGTACGATAGGCGTTCACATTAGAAGAGAGGTGAGAATTTCTCAAGGGAGTGCCGCACTAATATGTTGTTGCATTGGCCTGTAAACATTTTAAATACTTGCTAAACACGTTTTAAATCATTTACACTATCGGCCTCTGACCTGTTTCCATTTCCTTTTTCTCTCTTGTATATATATGTATATATTACAGGTGCCCAGCCACAGGGGCGTCTTGCATAGGATCCTTTGGAAGGAACGTGCTGCAGCTTAGGTGGGAGTTGCAGGCCTCTTGCTTAGACGACTTCGTTTATTTGATTCCACTCTTATCATATTTATTCAGTTGGTCATGTGTCACCCGTTTCCATTATCCAGTTGTTTTATTGGATATTGTGATTCATTTATTTCCAGTATTTTATTCTTTGGGATTTATTATTGTCAGGATGTTTTCATTTGAGTATTAAATGTTGGATTCATTTAGTTGAATATTTCATTATTGGATGGTTTGTTCCAGTATGGTTGTTGCGTGATTCTTTAATTATGAATAATGTAAAGATTTAAATGTTGGTTTATATAAAATAAAATTTGGAAAGTAAAGTCTATAAATGGTTTTGACACTTTACGTAATTATTTAGGGTATTTAAATTGGAAAAGTATTTTTCGACAGTGATGCTAAGAATGAACAAACTATTTACCTTGATTTTAATTTAATAAAGGAGTAATCGCCTGGTATTTAATTAGGCGGGGTGTCACATACTACTTATAAATTCCTAACGGATGGAGAAACCTCTGTTGGTTTCGAATGGTCCACCCTAATTCCAACAGACATGTGGCCCGCTATAAGAGGAATCTAGCCGAACATCTCTTCATTACAATCCTATCTCCATAGTCATGTATAACCTGATACATTTGTTATAATACTGAATATATCTCTAGTCGTTATAAATGACCGGACATTCAAGTCCTGATATCTAAACCTCTATATTTATTTTCCTTATCCCATATCTCCAAAATAGGGAACAATAACAGATTTAATTACCTAGGGTGCCCATACACCCTTTATTTCTCACATTGTTGTACCAATAACACATACTCTTCTTAAATCAATTTTTAACTCACTTGGCATACTGATATGGTAGGGGTACACTCAATCACCCCACTAGTCATAACTTAATCATTCTATCAGTGGCATTATTATTTTATTCATAATGTTACTAGGACTAGGCGACTTTTAAGTCATAATAGAATTATCAAATCCAAATTTATATTTGTATATCTAAAATGACTAAGGTACGAACTTATGTACAATCGACCAAACTTCTCTTCCACTCCCCATATTCGCTAGTTTCATGGGTGGGATGTCTCGCAAAGTGAAATCCAAACAAGGAATCCCTTTGATACACTACTACTTAACATAGTCGGTCGTCGAGATTTCTAATGGCCCTCGGTACATAATCTGTATCTTCCCATAATTTATGTATGTTGACATAAAAGTATACTAGTCCATGCTTATATATCCCAAAAATAACATAAACCATGTTGCTCTAACTATCCAAATTCTCGGCGCTATATAATTAGTTATTTCTCACTGTTCGACTAAAACATAATATATCCTGAGTCACATCAGTAAAATAAATTTCTAATCACACATATAACTAGACAACATTTTAACTAAGGTCTATGATATCATGAAATATAGGCCCAACCCTATTTTAGTTGGCGCCGCACAAAATAAATTTTACTCTCCCCGGAGTATCCAGCACGATAGTCTTATCACTCAATGTACTATCGTTAAAACATTTGGTAATTTATCACTACATATTACCATAATAAGTTCTATTATGCTAACTCAAAGAAATTGAAGATTATAATAACAAAATATACTCTTAAGACCCACCCGGTTCACTCACGAGCGATACCAAAAAGTCTCGCTATCAACAAGAAATACTTTTGTAACCAGACTGTTAAAATTATCATTTCCACTAACCTCGACTTGCATGCGAATTTTGGGATTTCAATTTATATATGACTGTTGTGACACACCATGTCACTAGAATTAATCCTTTATTCACAAGGATGAAATAAAATTTCAGCAGTCTCTCCTGATCACGTAGGGTCCTTACATACACTTTTCACAGTCAAAACAACTCACGATCACTTGCACTTGTTATACATCTAGAATTTCATCTTATAGTTGTACCCACCCGTTGTGGACAAATTATTCACTAATGTGGTTTACACACCCATTATTGAAATGTTGGCCCTGCATATTTAGGCCTCAACTATGGTCTTACCGACCTCCTTTTTTCTTCTTGGACCCCGCCGATCTTGAAATACGGTATGCTACTATTACCAAGGACTCCACTGGTCCTAAATAAACCTATCGCTCCTCCAGTTGGTTCGTAAATTTCCTGGGCCTAATTCTCTTAACCCAATTACACCCCTAGAAGTCTCACTCCTCCTGTTGTTATGCCTAATTGGTTTGGTTTACTATTCCCAAATAATTATCAGTCTCACTACTCAATGTGGACACATTTAACACTTAGTAGTCTCTCTCTCCACACATAGGGTAATTTCTCTTTTTATTTCCTTGTTACTGACCAATTGAATGTCCTTATCTTGTACCTACCAATCTTAACTCCTAATTACTATTCCCATTATTCTTTTGGCTCTATGGGTCCTATGGAATACATTGTCGACTACACTAGTCTTGGCTGACTTCATTGCCACTAAGTAGGGGTTTAATCATATCACTTTAAATGGGTCCCCTACTGGGTACACCTTTTGATGATGTTTCATTGACAATATTGAATTCAATATTGCCCTTCGGGTAGGTTTTCTAACCATTCTAGATCCCTTTCATTTGGAAGCATCATCAAATTTCTTGGTGACATTAATCTTAGTCGTCTTCGTCAGATTTCCACTCACACTAGATTATTTAACTTACGAGTCCTTTCACATAATGAACTCTATTTATCTTCTATGTACCCCATTCTTCCTAGTGTAAGGTGTTCATTAAACAAGTTACTTCTCTCTTTCTTTCCCATAAGAGATAACTTTCGAAATTCCACTCAAATCTTGATTAAAACATCAAATGGACGATTTTACTATCGAACCATACCAAGAATTCTTATTCCAGTTTCACACATGTTCTTTATATGTGATGTCTAACTCTCATAACTTAAGTTTATTCTTCCTAGAAAAAATTTTACTAGAAATTTCTCAAATCCTGGGTGTTACTACACTTCACCCCTCATAATTGTCTTTGAATTTCTTCCTTCACAAGAGTCCTTCCGACTCCCTCACCTTTCACATAGAGTGCTGGGTGAGTTTAGAATGATACAACCATTAACTATAATGGTTTCTATCTCCAATGCCATTTTCCAAAATACTATATATCTTTGGTTGAGTCCTCCTCCTTCTATCCTTCTAACGGCTCTTGATAGTAGTTCCAATGTGTTTGGAGCAGGATGCCCGATCGAGCTCGTATATGAATTACATCTCCCATACTTCATGGTAGGAGAACGTAAGTCAAAATGCGCAGAAGAATTCAACATCCTAACAATAGGGCTCTACATCAAAGAACGCTACACTAAAACGTAGTAAACTACACATAGCCTAATGACACTAGAACTTGATGCTCTGATACCACTTGTAAGAACCTGCCTAATTAAATATCGGGTGATCAATCCTTCATTTAATTAAATCAGAATATCCAGTTAGTTCATTCTCAGCATCACTGTCGAAAATAATTTATATATTAATTATTTAATAGTTAATTAAGCTAAGTTTCAAAAACTTTTTACATTTTTAATTTAATTAAAACCATTCCATAACAAGAAATAATACTATGCAACAACACATCACAACTGAATTAAATACAAGAAGAATAAATGTGACTTGATTAACTCTCCAGTTAAATTATAACTTTTACAATAAATAAAACTGATACCCACAATGCTTACATAAATAATTACAACCTCTAGAATCCTTGGCGACAAGCCCCAAATGAAGTAGACGCTACAGATGAGTGATTCAATAGAAAGGAAGCGACTAAACAAAATCCGCATCTGTGCTAGCAACTATAATCCATCGAAACATCCATAATTTATGTTGGGCATCCCTGCTACTGGATACCTGATGTACAAGATATAGTAGAAAGAGAATATGCAAGAAAACGGGTCAGAGCCATATTGTAACAGATTTTAAAAATAGCAAGTGCTTAACAATTACAAATAAGCATTTATTGTGTACATGTTAGTTTCTCGGGCTCTCTCTTGAGAATTATCAGCTTTCATCTAGAGTGCGCACCTATCGTATCTTTTATCTTCCTAGTTAAGGTTCCCTCCTAACTAGTTTCCACAGCGTAAATATAACCCAATTCATAAACCCGTATGTCCCTTACCATACGTAATATAATTATTCATATTCATTTTCCCTTAATATGAACTAGTCTTGTTACAACCTTACTTAATTCAATTCGGATTTCATTATTTACTTCTATCTACAACATTATACAGTTGATTAAATCATAGTTTATATTTTTAATCTACAATATCACATAGAAGATTACATCTCTATATCTAAAATGTCACACGGTAGATCACATCACAGTTTATATATATAATATCACAATAATTATATATATATATATATATTAATACGGCACCTACCCAGTCACAACTGAGGTGCATGCATACTCTGCTATCATGTCATGATACATAATGTTACTGTATAGTGGACTATTGATTCTGCATCTCCCACGAATCATATCATAACACAAATATATTGGAGGCGACCATACTATCCAGCCAAATGGGTCATGCACATACCTACGCTCACATTCAACCGTCAAAACTATCATAGATACCGATAGCACATGTCCAAAGTCCTATGCTCCGAGTACGAATTTAAAATCCTCCCAAATGGGCGCACAGGATAAGACTGTCCACAACGCGAAACCTCCACCCTGACAACAAACAGTGTTGGTATGTCATACATACAAATAATAATATACGTATTCATCACACCTATATAAATATAACATCCATAAGTCATTCACACAACCATATGACAATTCCCATATGTAGTATTTTTTTATCTATCAAATCCTACGTATTAAAGATTATGACTTTACTAATTTATTTTATATTCCCGAGTCTCACTCATTACTCGAAGATTAAAAACGTATTCATTAACCTAATTCAGTAGGTAGATGTCTACACCCTACTTGTCCATGTCATCACAACTTCCGAAATTCTAGGAATTAAACTCATCTTAAATTAGGTTTAATTCTTGATCACCCTTAACTATTTCTTAACCCTTCATTCTATCTCTTAGGGTTAATGCCACCTATTCCTAAGGTTATACTGGTAATTAATAACTATCTTACTACTGGTCTCAATCCTAATTTCTCATTTATCCAATTTATATCCCATGTAACATAAGTCTTGATAATAACTCGTTTAATTAACACTCGTTAATTTCCCCTCATTCAAAAATCCCAAAAATAATATTAATTCGGGTCTTACCTATGGCCTACTGCCCTTCCCTAAGTCCCATTATGTTCAAATAATAATCACAAAAGATTCCTAAAATTTTTGGGATTAAATCAAGAATTAAAAAAGGAAATAACTTTATCTTTTCTGGGGAGATCGATCAATCGATGGTCCTGGGTCGATCGATCGATCACCCAGATTCTGTAATTTTTATTCTACGGGTTTCATACTTTTTAATCATCAAAACCTTTATTAAATAGTCCCCAACTCCCCAATATTCATTCCATATGTTAAACCGAGATATATAAATGATTTCTAATAATATAACCACATAAAATCATCAAGAAGGTTGGATTTAAAACATACTATTTTCGGGAAACTCATATTCTATATTTATCCATGAACAACATATAAAGTCCAATTTTTCTCAACCAAATGATTCCCAATTTAATCTCATGAAATCCAGATCATATACCATCTTATATGGATAAGTTCTAACGTAACCAAAATCATTTAAACATCATTAAGATGAATTAATTTATTCAAATTCCATTTTATTCTCAAGAACTCTAATTTTTTACATAATCATCAATAAGAGTGTAAATCCCAGATTTATTAACAAGATAATATAAAATTTCATGGAGTTTATTCTATACTCAAAAGAGATCATTCCTAGATAATATCCATTTCAAAGATTCATTTAAAATTATCACAATTTATCTTTGTTCATGCAACTCTTCAGAATTTTCCTAACTATCCTAACATGGACAATATAAAAGCTAAGATTGTAATAATTAATCACTTGCCTTTAGATTATAGGTCTGATCCCTTGGGGATGATACTCTATTGCTGGTCCTCCCTTTTTTTGGCCAACTTCCGGCAGTGGTGGTGGTGGTGGCTCTTGGTGGTGCAAGGTGGTTGTCCTTTGGTTTCCTAGAAAAGTCTCTTCTTCTCCCATAGAAAGTCTTTCTATCTCCCCTAAACCTTTTCCTCTTATTTTTTGTGAATGAACCTAAGCTCTCTAATCTCCTCACTAATATAATAAAACCCAATTTCCGTGGTTACTACTCAACTCCCTTGTAAAATGACCGAAATACCCCTCAAGGGTGTCCTTTCGGTTCCAAAGTGCCCCGAGACCCAAATCAAACACCCAAGTAGACTTTTTTGACTATTTGAACCCTTACAGACACTTTGGCGTAGTCAAAATGATCATTTGAATGACATAATAATAATTCACCTTTATTTCATTAAATTATAATCCCGACACGACTCAAATACGCGTCCCGACTTAATTACCATAATTATCGTACACATAATTCGCGACAAGTTTATAAAGTCATAGTCAATTATAAATTCATAATCATATATATTACTTTAATCACTGAGTAATATTCAACATAAATCACATATTACTTTATTCTCGGGTAATATTTAAATCCGGATTAATTTTCAATTATATCACAATAAATTCTAATTAATCCCATTTAAAAGTCTTTAAAAATACGGGGTATTACATACTTCCCCCCTACAATGGATTTCATCCCAAAATTCGAAAAAACAAAAGTACAGCAGGCAATAACAATTCTAGATACGTATTACACATTGCGTACTTGCGCTCTCAAGTAGACTACTCTGTACCGCCCATACAGTACGCTATCGAATAATGAACACCTCATTTATGATCATTTTAACCCCAGGTTACCCTGTCACATAGGTTCTTGTCCAATCCTTACAGTTTATGTTTCACTACTTATACTTTATTTTAGATATTAACTATCTAACCTTCTACTATATGCACTTAAATAGATTAACGGTTCTTTAGATAAATACCATTTAGTCTTGCGATTATCATACACAAGTAGGTTAATTGCGATTATCATCTCATCTTAAGATTCAAGGGTACAAACATAATTTATCTTCCAACATCAGATTTGTCCGCTTAGTCTGCCCATTATTCTGCGGATGATAGATCATACCCAATCACAACTCGATACCCATGCCTCGTGAAAGTTCTTCGAAAATCGGGAGACAAAATCTCATCCTATCTAGACATAATATGAAACGGTACCCTATGTAACCTCACTATCTTGGTTATATTAAAATCAAAGCATATTATCTCGTAGTATGATCAACCCTAACTAGCATAATGTGATCTACTTCAGTCAACTGATCCACGATCACCCATATTGGATCATAACCATCTTCGCGATAAAATCCTTACGAATACTCTTCCATTACTATTTAATACCCCGTATTTTTATGCTTTATTAATTTGGGGATTTATTAAATTTAATGAGAGTTAATTATTTAATATAAATCCGGAAATTTATTATTTTATAATTATTATCGTGATGTGAGTTAGTAATTATGGGAAACTTGTTGTTGAATATTACTAATGAGTAAAGTAATATAATATTGGTTCTATGAAATGTCACGAGTGAATAAAATGACAATTTTAGAAATTTTAGTCGGAACGCGCCTGTGTCGCGTCGGGAATAAATGTTGATTAATAAAAGTGAAATATTTTTAAGTTATCCGTATGGTCATTTTAAGTGTGCTAACGTGTCCATAAGGGTCGAGATAGTCAAAAAAGTGTACTCGGGGGTTTAGTTTGGGTCTCGGGGCGTTTTTAGGCTTAATTAGTACCCCGGGAGGGCATTTTGGACATTTTGTAATTTTGGATAATTAAACCCACGAAATTTCAAGGGTTATATCAGATGTCTAAGGTTGCCTTCTAGGGTTAACACAACCAAAGACAAGTGACGGTCATAGGATAGGGAAGGAGAAAGCTTTCCAAGCAATCCAATGACAAAAAGTCACCCGATTGCACCGCCACCACCACCAACGCGTAGATCGCGTGACGGGGAACGCAACCACACCAAAATCGTCCACAAATCAGAATTTTGAAATTTCCAAGCAAGTCTTTATCTTGCTTATTTTCGTTAATGCATCGTTCATGTTAGTCTAGGGTGATTAGGATATGTTTGGTAGAAGAAAATCCATGTTGGAGATAGGAAATTGCATGTAGAAATGATATAAATGAAAATCTGGAAATCCCCCTGCATATGTATAGGTTAAACCACGAATTTATGATGTTTTAGAAGAAGAAAATTCTGGAAAAGATTGATTAGAATAAGGTTAAAGAAATTCTAGGGTTCTTGAGGTTAATATGAGTTTTTGGCCTATTAATCTGTGGTTGTTGATGAAAATTTGCATGCTTTACATAGAAGATATATAAAATGGGTTTATACTGTTAGTAGTATAAATTTTTGGGCGATTGGGAATGAAAAATCTTAATTTGGATGAGGTTGTGTGATAGAACCCGTAACTGGTTTTCTGCAGAATTCGCCATACCTGCTTGATCGATCGATCGAAGGTTCGATCGATCGAGCCCTAGCCCTCGATCGATCGACCCCTTCTGGTAGACTCAAATTTCCCAATTCAAATTAAATGAGTAGAAATATTTGGGCATCCTTATTAAAATAATTTGGAAGGTAAAGGAGACCAGTAGGACTTATTAATAATTATAAGACCTTTAATGTAAGACGAGATGTACATTTTTGGGATATTTATATATAAGAGACGAGGAAATTTTGCATTAAAGGGAGAGACGCGTAAAATAGTTACGTTGGAAAAATAGATGAGTACCTACTGAATTCTACACTTAGGAGGATAGAGTCCATGAGTGTTACGTAGTAGTTGGAATAATCACTCAAATTAAAGTTAGAGACGAACCGTTATACGCGATAACTAATAATGTGAAAATAAGGATAAATGTCGTGATTATGGGTTATGGGATGAACCTAAATTTGATATGGCAAAAAGTAGTATATTTATATGACTGTGTGTATGCATATATTATATACGTGTGGAAATCATGCCCGCGCTACTTGCTATCCCTAAGGTTACCGCGCTGGGACAGTCTTATCTCGAATGGGCCTTCATGGGGGATATTGACTCGTACCCTAGAAGATAGGAATCCTAGGTACAGACTATCGGATCGATAGTCGGACGGTCCTAAGAGACGTGAGGGTATGTATTGACACCTCTTGGACTTGAATACTATGCTTCGCCTCAATATTATTTTTGTTTGTGTTAATACAGTTCGAGAGTGATTCTGAACTTGTATTTCCCTTAGTATGAGTGATACGGGGATTGGATAGCAGAGTATGCCCGCACCATAATTTTTATGTGGGGTGTTGTTAGAATATATATAATTATACGAGTATTTAATATATATATATATATTAAATTCTAAAATTTGGAATTTCACACTGTGCTTATGGAAAGTAAGAAATGAATAATGACTTCAATTTGGAAATACTTGATTTGAAAGGGTAATGTGAAACTTTATTAGCAAGTAAGGTTTAAATGAGAACTTTTTTATCAAATGAAATTTTCCTCTTAAACAATTAAATTGTTCAATTTTAAATCTTACGAGTAACCTAAGATAAGTTAAACCGTTGGGAAGGTTAGTACGATAGGCGTTCACATTAGAAGAGAGGTGAGAATTTCTCAAGGGAGTGCCGCACTAATATGTTGTTGCATTGGCCTGTAAACATTTTAAATACTTGCTAAACACGTTTTAAATCATTTACACTATCGGGCTCTGACCCATTTCCATTTCCTTTTTCTCTCTTGTATATATATGTATATATTACAGGTGCCCAGCCACAGGGGCGTCTTGCATAGGATCCTTTGGAAGGAACGTGCTGCAGCTTAGGTGGGAGTTGCAGGCCTCTTGCTTAGACGACTTCGTTTATTTGATTCCACTCTTATCATATTTATTCAGTTGGTCATGTGTCGCCCGTTTCCATTATCCAGTTGTTTTATTGGACATTGTGATTCATTTATTTCCAGTATTTTATTCTTTGGGATTTATTATTGTCAGTATGTTTTCATTTGAGTATTAAATGTTGGATTCATTTAGTTGAATATTTCATTATTGGATGGTTTGTTCCAGTATGGTTGTTGCGTGATTCTTTAATTATGAATAATGTAAAGATTTAAATGTTGGTTTATATAAAATAAAATTTGGAAAGTAAAGTCTATAAATGGTTTTGACACTTTGCGTAATTATTTAGGGTATTTAAATTGGAAAAGTATTTTTCGACAGTGATGCTAAGAATGAACCAACTATTTACCTTGATTTTAATTTAATAAAGGTGTAATCGCCTGGTATTTAATTATGCGGGGTGTCACATACTACTTATAAATTACTAACGGATGGAGAAACCTCTGCTGGTTTCGAATGGTCCACCCTAATTCCAACAGACATGTGGCCCGCTATAAGAGGAATCTAGCCGAACATCTCTTCATTACAATCCTATCTCCATAGTCATGTATAGCCTGATACATTTGTTATAATACTGAATATATCTCTAGTCGTTATAAATGACCGGACATTTAAGTCCTGATATCTAAACCTCTATATTTATTTTCCTTATCCCATATCTCCAAAATAGGGAACAATAACAGATTTAATTACCTAGGGTGCCCATACACCCTATATTTCTCACATTGTTGTACCAATAACACATACTCTTCTTAAATCAATTTTTAACTCACTTGGCATACTGATATGGTAGGGGTACACTCAATCACCCCACTAGTCATAACTTAATCATTCAATCAGTGGCATTATTATTTTATTCATAATGTTACTAGGACTAGGCGACTTTTAAGTCATAATAGAATTATCAAATCCAAATTTATATTTGTATATCTAAAATGACTAAGGTACGAACTTATGTACAATCGACCAAACTTCTCTTCCACTCCCCATATTCGCTAGTTTCATGGGTGGGATGTCTCGCAAAGCGAAATCCAAACAAGGAATCCCTTTGATACACTACTACTTAACATAGTCGGTCGTCGAGATTCATAATGGCCCTCGGTACATAATCTGTATCTTCCCATAATTTATGTATGTTGACATAAAAGTATACTAGTCCATGCTTATATATCCCAAAAATAACATAAACCATGTTGCTCTAACTATCCAAACTCTCGGCGCTATATAATGAGTTATTTCTCACTGTTCGACTAAAACATAATATATCCTGAGTCACATCAGTAAAATAAATTTCTAATCACACATATAACTAGACAACATTTTAACTAAGGTCTATGATATCATGAAATATAGGCCCAACCCTATTTTAGTTGGCGCCGCACAAAATAAATTTTACTCTCCCTGGAGTATCCAGCACGATAGTCTTATCACTCAATCTATTATCGTTAAAACATTTGGTAATTTATCACTACATATTACCATAATAAGTTCTATAATGCTAACTCAAAGAAATTGAAGATTATAATAACAAAATATACTCTTAAGACCCACCCGGTTCACTCACGGGCGATACCAAAAAGTCCCGCTATCAACAAGAAATACTTTTGTAACCAGACTGTTAAAATTATCATTTCCACTAACCTCGACTCGCACGCGAGTTTTGGGATTTCAATTTATATATGACTATTGTGACACACCATGTCACTAGAATTAATCCTTTATTCACAAGGATGAAATAAAATTTCAGTAGTCTCTCCTGATCACGTAGGGTCCTTACATACACTTTTCACAGTCAAAACAACTCACGATCACTTGCACCTGTTATACATCTAGAATTTCATCTTATAGTTGTACCCACCCGTTGTGGAAAAATTATTCACTAATGTGGTTTACACACCCATTATTGAAATGTTGGCCCAGCATATTTAGGCCTCAATTATGGTCTTACCAACCTCCTTTTTTCTTCTTGAACCCCGCCGATCTTGAAATACGGTATGCTACTATTACCAAGGACTCCACTGGTCCTAAATAAACCTATCGCTCCTCCAGTTGGTTCATAAATTTCATGGGCCTAATTCTCTTAACCCAATTACTCCCCTAGAAGTCTCACTCCTCCAGTTGTTATGACTAATTGGTTTGGTTTACTATTCCCAAATAATTATCGGTCTCACTACTCAATGTGGACACATTTAACACTTAGTAGTCTCTCTCTCTACACATAGGGTAGTTTCCCTTTCTATTTCCTTGTTACTGAACAATTGAATGTCCTTATCTTGTACCTATCAATCTTAACTCCCAATTACTATTCACATTATTCTTTTGGCTCTACGGGTCCTATGGAATACATTGTCGACTACACTAGTCGGCTGACTTCATTTCCACTAAGTAGGGGTTTAATCATGTCACTTTAAATGGGTCCCCTACTGGGTACACCTTTTGGTGATGTTTCATTGACATTATTGAATTCAATATTGCCCTTCGGGTAGGTTTTCTAACCCTTCTAGATCCCTTTCATTTGGAAGCATTTTCAAATTTCTTGGTGACATTATAATCCTAGTCGTCTTCGTTAGATTTCCACTCACACTAGAGTATTTCACTTACTAGTCCTTTCACATAATGAACTCTATTTATCTTCTATGTACCCCATTCTTCCTAGGGTAAGGAGTTCGTTAAACAAGTTACTTATCTCTTTATTTCCCATAAGAGATAACTTTCGAAATTCCATTCATATCCTGATTAAAACATCATATGAACGATTTTACTATTAAACCATACCTAGAATTCTTTTTCTAACTTCACACATTTTCTTTATATGTGATGTCTAACTCTTATAACTTAAGTTTGTTCTTCCTAGAAAAAATCTTACTAGAAATTTCCCAAATCCTAGGTGTTACTACACTTCACCCTTCACAATTGTCTTTAAATTTCTTCCTTCACAAGAGTCCTTCCGACTCCCTCATGTAACAATCCGGATTTTTAAATGGGCATTTTTAAATAAAAGTGGACGTTTTATTGGGGTTAAAAATAATTTGACCATATTTTTGGATGCTAAAAATTGGCCTAAGAGTGTCATAGGGTTAAAAATCGAAAAATGAAGAAATAAATAAAATATTATTATTTTATTCAAAAAAATGAAAGTGCTCAGAAAATTCTGAAAATCACTATACCGACTCAAAATTTAATTTTGAGAAACTTTCCCTTCTTCGATATTTCCAAAAAATATCATTAATCCTGATATATGCCATTTTTCGGTTCGGCCACAAATCTTGTTTGAGAAGTTTTTTTATTTAAACTTCAATTATTGTTGCCTTATTTAAAGGGACGATGGGCAATCCTTTTTGACTATTTTGAAGCAACTTTCGAAACATGTTTTGGCATACAACATATTTTATTAAACTATCATATTATATATTCACATAGCCCCTTTAAATTTATGTATGCAACCTTAGTTTTAGGTGTGTTCTTGGGGTTGTTTTGAGATGGAGCTTGTGAGATGATTTTGATGAAGTAATCTGACATATATGGGCAGATTTATGTTGGATTATATTTGGTATTTTAAGGTATGGTACACAATATTCTCCTTAATCTCGCGAGTGTTATTCCCTTTGAATTCATGTGATTATTGAACTCATATTTGAATTGTTAAATTCATTTGAAAATTTGAAAATAATTGTTGGAATCTGATTTTGATTCATGCGGTATTATTATCTGTTGGGCATTTTGTCATGAGATTTTAATATGGCACTGATGTTGGGATTCCTGTTCCGGCTACTTGATAAAGTATGGCGCGGTATGGTGAGGCCTAGTGACTCCGGTTAATGTGTTGTTGAGAAATTTTATTGATAAAATTCTTATGAGATTCTCATTTCATTTGAAGATTCGTACTCGTGTTGTTACTCTTTATTCATCGCTAATATATATTTGTTTAGCATCTTTCCTATCGTATTGTGTACTTCCCCATATTTTCTTTTAGTGGCAGGTTAGAGTGGATCTGAGCGCTATGGACCTATTGGGATGATTTTAGCGAAGATTATTTTTCAGAAGAATATTATTTGGAAGATTTGTATTTATTTTGATGTATAGAGCATTGGTGATCTATTTTTATTTCAAGATAGTTAGTTGGATTATTTCGAGAGACTTTGTTGCATTTAATTTGAAGAATTGAGATTTGTGGATTTTCTCTTATATTGTGGGATTTTTAGATGCACTATACCTTGTTTCTTGTGAATTTGGATTTCTTTTATCGATAGTGGAGCCTGTTCAATCTCCCCGGGCGAGCGGGGTATTACACCTCACCTTTCCCACACAGTTCTGGCTGAGTTAAAAATGGCACAACCATCACTATGATGGTTTCTATCTCCAACACCATTTTCCAAAATACTATATATCTTTGGTTGATTCCTCCTCCTGCTATCCTTCTAACGGCACTTGCTAGTCGTCCCAATGTGTTTGGCGCACGATGCCCAATCGATCTCGTATAAGCATTACGTCTCCCATACTTCATGGTAGGAGAACGTAAGTCGAAATATGAAGAAAAATTCAATATCCTAACAATAGGGCTCTACATTAAAGAACGTTACACTGAAACGTAGTAATCCACATAGATCCTAAAGACACTAGAACTTGATGCTCTGATACCACCTGTAACAACCCGCCTAATTAAATATCGGGTGATCAATCCCTTATTTAATTAAATCAGAATATCCAGTTAGTTCATTCTCAGCATCACTGTCGAAAACAATTTCTTTATTAATCACCTAATAGTTAATTAAGCTGAGTATCAAAAACTTTTTCCATTTTTAATTTAATTAAAACCATTCCATGACACGGAATAATAATATGCAACAACGCATCACAACTCAAGTAACTACAACAAGAATAAATGTGACTGGATTAACTCTCCAGTTAAATTATAACTTTTACAATTAATAAAACTGATACCCACAATGCTTACATAAATAATTACAACCTCTTGAATCCGCGACGACAAGCCCTAAATGAAGTAGACGCTACATATGAGTGATTCAATAGAAATGAAGCATCTAAACAAAATCTGCATCTGTGCTAGCAGCTATAATCCATTGGAACATCCATAATCTATGCTGGGCATCCCTGCTACTGGATACCTGATGTATAAGATATAGTAGAGAAGAGAATATGCAAGTAAATGTGTGAGAGCCCGATTGTAAAAGATTTTAAAAATAGCAAGTGCTTAGCAATTACAAATAAGCATTTATTATGTACATGTTAGTTTCTCGGGCTCTCTCTTGAGAATTCTCACCCTCATCTAGAGTGCGCACCTATCGTATATTATTATCTTCTTAGTTAAGGATCCCTCCTAACTATTTTCCACAATGTAATTCTAACCCTTATCATAAACCCGTATGTCCCATACCATACGTAATATAATTATTCATATTCATTTCCCCTTAATATGAACTAGTCTTGTTAAAACCTTGGAATTAAGTGTTCACTTACTTAATTCAATTCAGATTTCATTATTTACTTCTATCTACAACATTACACCGTAGATTAAATTACAGTTTATATTTTTAATCTACAATATCACACAGAAGATTACATCTTTCTATATAAAATGTCACACGGTAGATTGCATCACAGTTTATATATATAATATCATACTAATTATATATATACTAATACATCACCTCTTGAGTCACAGCTGCGGTGCATGCATACTCTGCTATCATGTCCTGATACATAATGTCACTGTATAGTGGATTATTAATTCGGCGTCTCTCACGAATAATATCATAACAAAAATATATTGGAGGCGAGCATACTCCCTAGACGAATGGGTCATGCACATACCTACGCTCATATTCAACCGTCGAAACTATCATATATACCGATAGCACGTGTCCAATGTCCTAAGCTCAGGGTACGAATCTAAAATCCTCCCAAATGGGTGCACAGGATGAGACCGTCCACAACGCGAAACCTCCACCCAGATAGCAAGCAGCGTAGGTATGTCATACATACACATAATAGTATACATATTCATCACACCTATATAAATATAATATCCATAAGACATTCACACAACTATATGATAATTCCCATATGTAGTATTTTTTTTTATCTATCAAATCCTGCGTATTAAAGATTATGACTTTACTTCTTTATTTTATATTCCCGAGTCTCACTCATTATTCGAAGATTAAATAAGTATTCCTTAACCTAATTTAGTACACCCTACTTACCCATGTCATCACAACTTCCGAAATTCTATGAATTAAACTCATCTTAAATTAGGTTTAATTCTTGATCACCCTTAATTCATTCTTAGCCCTTCATTCTATCTCTTAGAGTTAATCCCACCAATTCCTAAGGTTATATACCGGTAATTAATAACTCTCTTACTACTAGTCCCAACCTTAATTTATCATTTATTCAATTTAAATCCCAAGTAACATATGTATTTATAATTACTCGTTTAATTAACACTCGTTAATTTCCCCTCATTCAAAAATCCCAAAAATAATATTAATTTGGGTCTTACCTATAGCCTACTCCCCTTCCCTAAGTCCCATTATGTTTAAATAATAATCACAAAAGATTCCTAAAAGTTTTGGGATTAATTCAAGAATTAAAAAAAGAAACAACTTCATCTTTTCTGGGGAGGTCGATCAATCGATGGTCCTGGGTCAATCGATCGATCACCCAGATATCAGCTCAGATTCTACAATTTTTATTCTACGGGTTTCATACTTTTTAATCATCAAAACCTTTATTAAATAGTCCCCAACTCCCCAATATTCATTCCATATGATAAACCAAGATATATAAATGATTTCTAATAATCAAACCACCTAAAATCATCAAGAAGGTTAGATTTAAAACATA
Organism: Sambucus nigra; assembly: GCA_949130495.1. NCBI lineage: Eukaryota > Viridiplantae > Streptophyta > Magnoliopsida > Dipsacales > Adoxaceae > Sambucus > Sambucus nigra. Next base: position 321,447,768 of record OX422217.1, read on the forward strand.
CTATTTCCAGAAAACTCATATTCTATATTTATCCCTGAACATCATATAAACTCCATTTTTTCTTCACAAAATGATTCCCAATTTAATCTCATGAAATCCAGATCATATACCATCATATATGGATAAGTTCTAACGTAACCAAAATCATTTAAACGTCATTAACATGAATCAATTTACTCAAATTCCATTTTATTCTCAAGAACTCTAATTTTTTACTTAATCATCAATAAGAGTATAAATCCCAGATTTATTCACAAGATAATATAAAATTCATGGAGTTTATTTTATACTCAAAAGAGATCATTCCTAGATAATATTCATTTCAAAGATCCATTTAAATTATCACAATTTATCTTTGTCCATGCAACTCTTCAGAATTTTCCTAACTATCCTAACATTGACAATATAAAAGCTAAGATTGCAATAATTAATCACTTGCCTTTAGATTGTAGGTCTGATCCCTTGGGGATGATACTCTACTGTTGGTCCTCTCTTTTTTCGACCAACTTCCGGTAGTGGTAGTGGTGGCTCTTGGTGGTGCAAGGTGGTTGTCCTTTGGTTTCCTAGAAAAGTCTTTTCTTCTCCCATAGAAAGTCTCTCTATCTCCCCTAAAACTTTTCCTCTTATTTTTGGTGAATGAACCTAAGCTCTCTAATCTCTTCACTAATATAATAAAACCCAATTTTCGTATTTACTATTCACCTCCCTTATAAAATGACCGAAATACCCCTCAGGGGTGTCCTTTCGGTTGCAAAGTGCCCCGAGACCCAAATCAAACACCCAAGTAGACTTTTTTGACTATTTGAACCCTTACGGACCTTTTGGCGCAGTCAAAATGACCATTCGGGTGACATAATAATTATTCACTTTTATTCCATTAAATTATAATCCCGACACGACTTAAATGCGGGTCCCGACTTAATTACCATAATTGTCGTACACATAATCCGTGACAAGTTTATAAGGTCATAATCAATTGTAAATTCATAATCATATATATTACTTTAATCACTGAGTAATATTCAGCATAAACCACATATTACTTTATTCTTGAGTAATATTTAAATCCAGATTAGTTTTCAATTATATCACTATTAATTCTATTTAATCCTATTTTTAAAGTCTTTAAAAATACGAGTTATTACAATTGAGGAGTGATCATTTCCAACCCTCATCCTCTAAAAGAACTTCGTAAGTTTCTTACATCGTACCTGTTTATGCATTTGCTTCGTAGAATATTTATCTAATTGTAATAGTTGTTGCAATCAATCCCTCTAATCGAAGTGAAGAAGAGTTGGATATGTTGATTCACAAGCTCAAACATGATCGGGTTACAAAGGCCAAGGGAAGGCTCGGTGAGCTGACCAAAAAGACAAAGACGAAGGGCAAAGAACATGCTGGTAGCAAAGCCTCCAAGAAGCAAAAGAAGGAGATTGGTCCGTTCAAAAGGATTGATTCTAGTCTGAGTCCGCCTGTGACGCAACAGAACCTCCCCTTGTCTATCAAGACCTCCAAGGTGACCCTAAGACTATATACGCCAAATTTGTGAAAGCGTATGATTTCTTAGTTAACACCATACCCAACTATAAAAAAGGTATTTTTCAAACTTGGAAAGGCGAGAGGAGGTTGACCTTGCTATAAATAAAGCTTTCCAGTTTCATTCCCTTTATTAATTTGTTCATTTTTCTTTGAGTTTTACTCGGCTATTAATGTCCTCGTCTATTCTCTACCTATAGCATTGAATGTTGATGATAGATCTCCAGCAATGGGTTAAGAAGAAGAATGATGCCCCACATTAATTGCTGACAACAAGAAGTCCTTGGACTATTATAAGGGCAAATACTAGGCTCTAAAAGGCAAGAGAAACTATAAACTTGAGGCCTACAAAAAGGATAATACTGCTAATAACACTACCTTCACTGAAGCGAGGGACGATGCCCAACTTTCACTCCAAACTGTCGAGTCTGGGTTCAAAAAGAAGGTAGACGAGGCTGTAGCAATTACAATGGTGGAGGCTAAAAAATATGTTATCACTGAATATCATTCCTCCATCGAATTTAAGACCATAGTTTGTATTATATATGTCGAGGGTATGAGGAGATGAATATGAGGTCTATCTGTTACTTTCTCGACACTGTTGATCAGGTCGGTACCTGGCAGATCGATGATGCCATGAGAAAGGCTATTTTCTTGGAGTTTGATTCCTAGGAAAATGCACGGGCAGTAGTTGAGGCCGACATCAATGTTATAGACACGAGAGTCCTCTCGATGTTAACGATATTCCTAAGGTATGTGATAAAACTCCTACCAATTTCCCCAACAATTTTAGCACCCCTGAGGGCGATGCTTTTTAGAGCTTTTCTTTTTATTAACACTGTCTCGGCACTACATAGCTTTTGATACACATATGTTTTGCTGAACATTTGGTCTGTAACCTTAACATTTCCCCCATATGAGGGTTGTTACTTTTAACTCCTAGGAGTTTTATATACAATGCTTATGGTTTTTGCTATTCCATTTTTCTGGTAACATTTTTTGTCTTTTTTAAGTATATTAGTTAAGCATATTATTTGCAGGTTTCTCAAATGGTATCCCCCATAAGCTTCACTTTGTTACTTAATCTCACTTTAGGTCTAAGGTCAAGACTTGGTAGGCCGAGGGTGACACTGGCTTTATTGCCTTAATTATCTTATCCTTAGACCATTTTTTTCTTAAAATAATCGAACAAATGACGGAGGATATGCAAATTTGTCCTTAAACTAATTTTATTAATTTGGTCGAACCAGCTAAATATTTTCCTCCAAGTAAAACTCGAACTCTTATCTCATATTCCTCTCTTATGTTTATCCTAGGTCATGCCCAAGTTTTACATGATTGTGAGGGTGACTTTGTGAAGAGTTTTTGTTGAGACTTGACTCGTCACTTTTAGTTATTATTTCTAACTTTTACTAGGGGTATTTATGCTGACCTTTTTCTGTAAAAAAAAAATAAAATTCCACTAATGTATTTAGCTAAGTCCTATCCTCTCTTTTGGATTTTGTGGGTTCTCGGCCTTGGTCTTTTCAAATGAGGCTAATTTATCCCCAATTTTATTTTAAATATTTGTAGTTTTATCCTAAGCAATATCTAAATTTTCATTTCGCTCATCCGATTTCATGAGTTGATCTCTCAGTTATGTCATATTCTGAGAAACGCCTATGATTTAAGATCCCTGAGCATTTCCCTTTTTATGCTATAGATGGGCCCTGATCATAATAATAAACATGCAATAAATCAACAAGTAGGGTAAGATGAAAACTTGTATTTATTATCATTCATATGGGAAACATTTACATCGTATTGAAAGCTCTTATTTACATAAGCTCTCCTTCCTATCTCGAGTGGTAATATTTCTTCAGATGCTCTGCATTCCATGGATTAGTTAAGGTTTCTACTTCAAGCTTTTCAAGTTTCCAAGTCCTTGAAACTAGTTCTTTTACAATCTTGTAAGGGCAGCGCCAGTTGGGATGACGCTTGTTATTCTTCCCAATCACCTTCTTGAGAACATAATCCATCACTTTTAACAGCCGGCTCTTTACTTTTTTGTTATAGTACCTAGAGTCTCCTTGCTAATACATTACTTGTCATACTTAAGAATTATCTCTTGTTTCCTCTAGCAAGTGTATATCTACCCTTCGTTCTTCTTCATTATTCTACTCATTGAAATGTCGCACCCTATGGCTCAGCAACCCACTTTCAGTCGAAACAAACAGATTGGACCCAAATGCTAGTATAAATGTGTAATATCGCGTAATTTTAAAGAAATTTAATTAATTAACTATGGAAATGGGAGAATTTTAAATACTTATTTTTAAGTGGACAATTATTTAAGTGAAAGATAAAGTTTTATTTGTGTTACTGGAAGTTCAAATATAATTCATAAGAGTTATTATAATTATTGAATTCATTTGATGAATTATACAATTTATTATGAATTATAGAATTTATTTGTTGTATTATAAAGTATTTGGGCCTAATAGAAAATAAATCAAAGTATGGACTTTAATTTTAATAATAGAAAGTAAATGGTTTGGAAAAAGTACTTTGATAAAAAGGTAGTTATTTAGAGAATGGGTTAGGGTATTAAAGAAAGAAAGGAATTGAGGTGTAATTAAAGAAAAATCATACTAAAATTAAAAAAATCAAATTAAAAGTGGAGAATTTTTATAAAAAAAAAAGGCGACGGATGTATTCAGAAATAGTGAGCTTCGATTCATTCTCTCAAATTTTCTCTAAAGACGGTTCCAAAAGACTTAACAACCTCTCATTCGTAGTACACAAGTTGACCCTTAAAGCTCAACAAAATTTCACAAAAATTATATATTCCCAACCTTAAAAATATAATGTTCTATTCTAGCTAAAAACTATATTTTTCTGAAAGATTTTTTGGGACAGCATTTGGGCAAATTTTAAGGGTCTTTTGGAGGGCAATTGGAGGCACAATTCAACCAATTCAAAAGGGTTTTTCTCTACACCATTTCAATACTTATGGGGATTGGCTTTCTTCAATTGAAGCAAGTTAACAATCTACTCCTCCCCGTTTATGCCTTTATATAGTAATATTTACCTCAATTAATTTTTAATTATAAAAATTAATTAGAGACAATTAAGCTTCATACCATTTTAATAATATGATAAGGTCAATTGTTACATAATTAAAAAGTTAATAAATTTATAATTTGAGTTTGAGAATTTATAGTTTGATAAATTCCCGTGTAAAAATTTTAATTCTATAATCCAGATATTGATTTTAATCAAATGATTTAGAGTTTAATGATTATTGATGGTAAAAAAATTTATATAGTCCCATGTATAAATATAAATGGTATAACTCCGATATTAATTCTATTTATGTAAATTTTAAATAAAATTTGTTGTTGAAATCTTAGAACTTGGGAAATTTAGTGTCAATCTTTATTTCATGAATAGTGGTCATTTCAATATACTAGAAATTTATATTAATTCTTCACTTGTGATTCCAAGTATGTATAATCCTCACATGAATGCTTATGGATATGGTTCAATTCAAGTTTTAGATCATGATAGATTTATATAATCCCTCTTATGAATTGGGAATTGGACTCTATTATTAATTATGAAATTTATAATGAATTCTATATTCCCCTTCTCATGATTAAATTAATAGATGATTTATGACTATGTTATCATTTTCAATTAAAATAATAACCCCCCCCCCCCCCCCCCTGAACATTAGCTTATGGTAGACATTGTGAAACGATTCAAAGAAATAAAGAATCAAACACGTATAAAAAACAGTTAATTATTACCTTTATGCTAGGCTTAGTATATCACCTTGATTGCACACATGCACGAACTTTTGAACATCAAACTTTCTAGTCATATGTTGAATGGGATGTTCTCATCTCAATCGTGCCTAATGACGAACCAAATGTACTAGGAACTAATTGTGCATGTAAAAACTTTTGTTTGTCATTTTTTACCAGAAAATTGATTGATTTATATTCAAGCAATGGAAAAAGGCTACGAAAGAAGCAGTGTTCTTTACGTTAAAAGCCACCATTGGTAAGAGTCTAAAAGATTAATTCGGCACATAAAAACAGAAGTATCAAGGATAATTTATTTAATTGATGCTTCATTAAAATGGAAGATTATGATTCCTCAAAAATTTGAGAGTTTATACTTAAAATGTGAGATTTTGAGGGTGTTATAACTTGATGATCAATCTGTTTGCACAAATATTAAATAGTTTGGCATGACTGATTTGAGAAGCATTAAAATTTTTGACATTTTGTTTGAGTTGAATCAATTTTATTTTGTTTAACATTTTTCCCCAAAAGGTTTAATTGAGTTCTTTATTTAAGAGTGTCACTTTGAATTCGTGCACAGTCGCTACGTATGCCTATGTTGACTTTCCCATGCATTAAGTTCACACCTATTCATTCAATATCCATGATCCATATGTTTTCGTGCTACTCGATAATGTGATTGTTCGTATTTCTTGTATATTTTTGAATACTCAAAAATTTTAAAAACGGTTTGTTGGTTTGTTAAAGTTTCATCGCATATACTTAATTGTCGATCCCTTTTAATGATATTTCAAATTTAATTCCTCGTGATGCTAATTCTAAACCTTTATCTATTTTGGACAAGAAGGGGGAGAACATATTAAGGGGGAGTTTTATTTTTAAACTCCATGTCAAGGTACTTCCTTTGTTTTCTGTGTGTAGGTCTCTTTTACACATTGATGATATGATAGACTACACGATAAAGATTTTTAGTAGAGATAAAGCTGCAAGTTTATTTTCCTTTCTGAGTTTGGGAGGGACATTAGATGAACTTGTCTTAGGGATTATTCTTTTCGGTTTTGTGTTTTGTACCGGAATGCCTAAGTGGGTAGATTTGTAAGAGAAAAATTTATGATTGCTCATTATTTTTTCGTTTGGCACTTTTCGTTACACCCCACTACACCATTATGTGCATTCGCAAGGATTCTAGTGAAGATAAGTTAGTGACTGAATGTGACAATTTAAGATCAAAGAATTGAGATCACCACTAAAAACATCAAAGAAGGTATATGAGATTGATTTTGTGTAAACATTATGTTCAGGGGTCTTTTAAAGTGTTTTGAAACAAAATAACTTTCACAACATTTTTAAAAACAAAATTTCATTTCTAAGGCATCTTATTAGAACGAGATATGAAAGGTCATTCGAGTGAGGTTATTTATCTCCTTGGATATCAGTTGTTCAAACAAATCTTAAAATGCATAATTTTTCTCATCTCGTTGGAATGTCGTTTGATCACTCGTTATATGCTCTTCTAACAAGTTTGCATAGTTCGCTCGAACAAGGTTCGGTACGTTCAAACGAACCTGCAAAAAACTATTTTTTACTTAGTTTCAAACGCAATCTTTTTAAATATATCTCTCAACGAATTGTCTCCTTATTTAAGAGATACGAACTTGCACTACCTTACAATCAATTTTCCACATATTTTGTGATCAAACGCTTTGATTTTCCATATCCAAACCCTTTGTATTTTTTTTATCACTTTATCAAACCTTGTAGAAAACATCACATATTCATATCCTTATAGAGTTGATTCTTCATTACTGAAGATAGGAAAGGAGTTTCCTGAGGCTGATCGATGGACACCGAGGCAAGCGAAGCTTGTTACGTAGCATTGTTTGACCTGTACCACATTTTGTTATCAATAAGGAAGGAGACATAACTACAATACTTAATGGAGTTCAAGTTTGTAACTCTGTAAGTGTCGTTCTGTAATACCTTAGTTATAACAGCGCTGAAATGGGTTTTTTCCCGGAAGGGATTTTTCCACACATCTTGCATTGTGGCTTATTTTATTCAACTTAGATTAAATATCTTTCATTTTTATTTTCACCTAATTAATCAAGATAAAATCTGATTAAATTGAATTTGGCTTGTTTGTAACCTAATCTACTATTTCTATCTTTGACCATATAGTTGGGCCACTTTACACATTTTTCAAACTTTTATTGCTTTTTTTATATTGTTTGTTTTCCTCACATGATATCAATTTATATTTTTTTAAATAAAGTATAGTATTTAATAAATAGACTTGATCAACCTAATTATTAAAAATTATGGGGTGTCGCAGTTAGTATAAGAGCATGGTCATGGGTAAAGTAGAATCCATAGGTCCATTCTTATTTTTTCGCGCAGTATTCTTTGATACGTTCATTTCCTTTGCATTTTCGTCGTAGGGTACAATTTTTAGGGAATCTAGTGCCAATTATCATGATGACCACCTTGACTAGATCGAAGTGTATTAGGAGGGTTCTTTGTTAAAATTTTATTCTAGAGACGTCCCACGCATGGGGTTTAGTTCCATTGAGAGTTAGGAGATATTTGGCGTAAGACTCTTAGTAAATAATTAGTGATATGTTTAGCGAAGTGTATTCCAAGATTTTGACGAGGTTCAACGACAAGGACTTCCCCTGTAAGGAAAAATTTCCAATCAAGTCAATTTGTAGTACTGGCTTAACTTCGGACAAAACGTTTTGAATCATAGGATAGAGTGTCAAGTTCTATCGATCCAAGCCTATGACGAGTTTGTGTTGAAGACGTAGTGGCCCAGAATTTAAAGTTTCATCATTGTCATGTTTAGTGCCATGTTTCTACGTCAAAAACATTTGGATTCCAATGTCTCCAAAAGGTATGAATGCACTTTTATATATTTAAGAGACTTGAAATATTTTTATGGGTGTTATTTTATTCTGAAATGACTTTTTATTTTTAGAGAATATTTTTGAACTTTTTATTCAAGTTTTTGGACTTAAAAATGAAAAATGCCATTTTCTGAATTTTCGTTCGAAGTGTCATTCGACCGAGATTGTCGTTTGAATGAGAATTCAAAAGAGTTTGCCAATGACTTCGCTTTATTAATCCTGACTTATCATTGGTAAATTCGTTTGTTCGAACGATCTGGGTTGGAAAGCCAAAAATCTGGCAGTTTTCTTTTTTACCCACTTTCCCACTACTTGTTCCCCACTACCTTTTACTACCTTTACATAGTGCGGGAACTAGCCTTTGGAAGACAACTTTTGAGACTTTTAGTGGGAGACACATTGACAGAAAAATTCATCAATCAAAAGTTCATGTTTGTGTGTTTAATTTTTCATGGAATAAGTTCTTAAAACACATTCACCCATTGTTTTGTTTTAATCCATGTATATATATATATATATATATATATATATATATTGCTTGGAGTTTATGTTTGGCACCAATGGTTCAGCTTTACCACAACAAGGAGAAGTTTGGGTTTTATTCTCTACCCACAAAGGAGAGTAATTGTTTGTTACAGTGTTACCAGTTGAAGAAAGGCTTCGAGTGCAGGTTGACGGAGACCAAAAGCCTCATTGGTGGATTCTAAAATTCCGATGGAGTTCGGGGTTGTCGACTAGGCGAAGGTATTTACAAGAAGACGCTTCAACGCTTGGACGAAGTCAAGTCGAGGAAGTAAGTCATATGTATTGAAATTACAAAACCATACTTAGTTGACTTTAGGCAAGGGTCATCCGAGGTTTTTTCCATTTGAGTTTTCCTCGTACATTGTCGTGCAGTGGTTGTGATTTATTTTTTATCTTGAAAAATCACTTAGAATGCATGCTTAGGTTAAGTAAGACAAAAATGGATTTAATCATACTTTAGTGTAATTTGGTGCTAAAAATTTGTTTGGGTGATGTTTAATTAACTTAATTCAAGTCAACCAGTTCTAATTTGATAAAATTTGGTTTGGCCTATATAGAAAAATGAACTAATCATTGTTAGGAAAATTTTAGGACTGGGTTGAATTAATCTGTTTAAGTGAAAATTTATATTAGAGTAATTTAATTTCACTTTTTGTTTAGTCTTATTTTAATTTGAAAGAAATTAAAATATGTAGTTTGTTTTTATTTCCAATTTGAACCATTTTATTCTGCATTTAAGGAAATTAATATTTTAAAAGAAATATTAATTATTTGGGGACTTCCTATCGTTCTCATCCCCAAATTGATCCATTCACATAAAAGAGATAGAGTTTCACCTACTTCAGGATAGGGACTCGAACTATCTTAGAGTAAGGGAAAGAGATAAGTGTGGCCTTGGTTTCTTTGGAGGAAGTTAATATGAAGAAAAAGTGAATCGAGTGTTTCGTAAAGGGTCTTATCTACCCTACATGATGAATTTTTATGGTAAACCCTACACGTACTATATACACACAAGTGATGGATGTTGTGCCTAACATTTGTGAAGAGTGCATTGTATATAAATGAATTTTACCAAAGGGGGGCTAGGGATATGGGCCCAAGACTTAGGGAGGATGTAGTAGCGATCACAAGGGAGGTCGGGGCCAGTAAGGACAAGGGTAATGGAAGTGTTTTCGTTCCAATCGGTAAAAGCTCTAAGACAATGGGAAAGGCTAATAGTAGGAGAGGAGGTAAGGTGATAACTCCCAGAGATGGGCATCACTAGTTTATTTCAGATATAAGGTTTTTGTCCATATGATCAATGACTTCCCAAATGGGGGCGAGTCAGTCCAGTAGTGCAGTATGGTAGGGTCTATCAGGCAAAACCTAGGGATGATCATGCGCTTATTTAGGAAGATTGTATAATGTTCTCGGTACATGGAATGCTAGCCAAGATTTTATTTAATGAGGGGTTTCACACTCTTTTATTACATAACACTTTATGGGTTTGTCGGGGATGACTCTAACTCCTCATACTAGAAGATTATCCATAGCTACTCCATTAGGCGTATCCATGATTATTAAGGATACTTATGATGAGGCAGGTATTGATATTTGTAGGCTACAGTTTGTAGCTAATTTGTTGGTTTTAGATACCCACACATACGATCTGATTTTGAGGATGGATTGGTTGTGTACGTATCGAGCTCAGATTGACTGTGTAGGTAGGGTGATCGTATTTTCTATACCAAGAGAGGAGATGTATTTGGAAGTTATGCCTAGATGTGAGGGTGGGGCTGATACCCACTTATATTTTATTTTAGGAGGAGAGTCGAGAGAAAACCACAGTGCCCCTAGATATGATTCCAATAGTTTAGGATTTCACCGATGTATTTGATGAGATTAAAGGTATACTACTGAGAGGGATATTAATTTTTTCATAGATTTCACACGGGTCAATAAGTCAGTAACTAGAGCACCTTACCGTATGGATCCTATGGAGATGAAGGATCTCGGAGATCAAATTAACCAGATGTTAGAACAGGGGTTTATCCGTTACAGCACTTCATCTTGGGGTCAACCAATGTTGTTTGTGAATAAAAAGATAGGTCATTGAGACTATGCATCGACTATCACAAGTTGATGGAGGTGACGGTGAAGAACAAGTAAGAATTGACGATCTTTGTCCGGTTAGAGGAAGATTATTTCTTTTCAAAGATTGATTTGCGATCCGATTACCAGCAATCGATGGTGGGAGAGGAATATGTGCCCAATAAAGCCTTCTTGACTCGTTGCGGATCTTATAAGTTCATAGTAATACCGTTTGGGTGGACAAATGCCCCCATAATATTCATGGAGTTGATGAATCAAGCATTTTGACCGTAGTTGGACTAGTTCATCGCAGTCTTCATTGATGACATTTTAATATATTCATGGACAGAGGAAGAGAATGACCAACATTTATGAACTCCACTGCAAATATTGTGAGAGCATAGGCTTTATACGAAGTTCTCCGAATGCGAGTTTTGGAAATGGGAAGTGAAGTCTTTGGGACACATTGTATCAGAATAGGAACTTTTAGTGGATTTCAATAAAGTTTCAATAGTGTTAAATTGGGAACAGCACACGTGTCATATCCCGAGTTTTTAGGGTGTCAACGGAAATATGTAATAAATAAAAGACTTGAAATAAAATGTAAATAAGATAATGAAGGTCATCATTACATCATGCTAGTCATAGTGATGAGGCACTTCATTCATTACATGCATATTAGGGTTATTCTTACATTACATAATGAAACTGGAAAACAAAAAGAAAGAAAAATTAAAAGATATGACTGGTACTACATGAAGTTACAATATAATGCTATAACATGACATTACATCAGCTTATAAGGAGCAACATATGAAATTATGACGGGTTTTTCGGAACCACTATTGATTTTCCATGACTAAATGAATGATATAGATACATAAGAGGATGCATTATGATTTGAGGGGTCAGGGGAATTGTTTCCTTCTTTGTATCTTGGGTCTATCTGGAATTTCAAAAATATAAGCGAAAATTGCCCAGTAGATAATTCTTATACTATACAGTTTTTAAGATAATCAAAATGAGGATTAGTAATACCAAGAGTATCATAAAAATGGAGATTCATCTGCGACGGTGATATGGCATAGAAATATATAATGATATTTGCTACAAATAGAATTATCAAGGCTAGAACTGGGTAGCGATTATGGATGGTTTCAAAACAAATAACCCATAATTATTCGTTTAGAGGCTATAGGGAAATAGCTATACATACATCAACTCAATCAAAGTAAATTGGAGATAATAAATCTAGATAATTGGAGATAAATTAACCGTGCTAATTCAATCATAAACATTCCATATGGTAGCAATAACTAGGCCCTCAATCATATGAGTCCTACAGGCCAAATAATACAACCGTGGGTATAACGAAAGATTATTCTCTGGTCATAGTGTATGCTATCTGGGTAAAACTGCATCATATGAAATAATATGATTGCATAAAACAATCATTAAAATCTAAATCAATCATATGTAAATGGTTTAACTACTCGAAGGAGTTCATCAATGAGAATCAAATAACTGGGTCTATAAAATGGTGATATCAAAAAAATACATACACAATAGTATTTCGTGAAATTAACACTAAATAAGAATAACCTACATGTTTTTAGGGCCTTTGAAATATGTTCCGTTGGTTTAGAGCAGGGGTCCCTGAAAGTCTGGAATAAGTAAAATATTTAAGTGAGGTAGGGTCTTTAACGGAATTGTGATATAAACAATAGTTAAATTGCGTATAAATAATTTTTGGGGGTTTAATATAAGTGAAGTTTGAATTTATTTATTATACTTCCTTAGGTTTTCAAGTTTAGTGGTAATAGACTTTTTTTTCTCCTAAAGTTGTCAAAAATAAGTAGAAAACGTTTGAGGAAAAAATTCAGAAGTTGAAAAACTTATGGGGTAAAGTGTATAAATAATTTAATTTTTTAAAATTCAAGTTTGGATGTTTCTTCGAACTGGCTTTCTGTTTGACCAAACAATATTTGGTAATATACCATTTTGACAAGAAAAATACGATAAATTTCTCAAAAAAGATTGATAATTTTCTTATTAGACACGCGCCCTCACGTGGTCAGTCAAATTTATCACGCGCTGAAATTGACCCTACTCGCATGCGTGTTACACACTTCATCTTCAACCTTCGAATTTTGACTTTTAGGGTTATAAACTTTTACCTTTAATTAAATCCATTACATAATACTATTTAAGACAATTAAAAATCCATTCTTCCTAATTTTTTCATAAGGTATTCAAAAATATAACTTTCTTGGATTTAGGTGAATTGTAGCCTCTTCTCCATAGACTATAAAACTTTAAAATTTTCATTTCTATATTCTTTGAATTTTAGTAAAATTCGAACAATGGAATTGATATGGTTTTGTTTCTGTGTGAATTTGGAACAAAATGATTTTGGTTTGAGGTTTTAATTCATAATATACATAAAGAATTTGAACTTCGAAATTTTAACTACTAAAATAAGAAAACTCGATTTTGAGATATGCAAGTATACTATAATCAAATTAAATATTATGGTTAAATTCCTACAGGTCTAAGGACAATTATTCCCACTTTAATATTGGTTCAAAGTCAGGAACACGAAATTCACCATTAAAGCTCAGGCTTTCATGGTGTTTTTGAAAATTGACCCTTAGTTATGAATTTCTAGTTTAAGTAAAGCATGTAAAAGCATAAATGGATCCTAAACTACTACATAAACTAAGTAGAATTAAAATAACTGAGCCTTGTGCATAAAATATAGGTGTACCCAAAAATCATAAAATTTTGAGTTGTTTTTATGCTACTAATTCAATGGTTTTCTCTACTCCAGGGTGTGCCTTTTATAGGTGATATTAGGGAGGCTTGGTTGGTCGAAAAAAGAGGCAAGTTTAGGCTGGTTTAATGGAAGATATTTTTGGAGTAATTTTGTGTACAAATCAAGGCATGTGTTTCCTTGGTTCCCATTGGTTCTAATGGATGCTTGGTGGCATTATCATCTCCTTGGCTGATGAGGACAAAGTTAGGGGTTTAGTTTTAGGTCCTTGGAAGTTTTTGATTGAGTTTTAAGTTCATTTATTATGTTTTTTCAAACTTTGGGGGCTTTGTGTAATTTTTAAAACTTAGTGGAGTAATGTAAGGGACGGTTTATAATTTGAAGTGGCTATGAAGTTAATTATGGGAAAAAATTGAGGTTTCCAACTCATTTAAAAAGTTTAAAAGTCAAATACAAAATATAAGAGCTAGTTTGTAATATTTAAAACTTTAGGTTACTTTTTAATTTAGGTTTTTCAGTGGTTCTTCTAGTTAATATTCAAGATTTTAAATTTCAAGAATTTTTTAATAGGGTAAGGTTATTTATTATTTAAAATGATGCGTAAATACATGTATTATCGAAACCTAGATGACTTATCGTTTTACGGATCTTACAATTCTCCCTACCAAAATGAATTTATCCTTGAAATCGCCTTTGAATAATTCGCAGTATTATCATTTCATAACATCCCTAAGTTACCAAGTAGCTTCTTCGGCTCCATGATGTTAACAGAGAGTTTTAACCAATGGAAAGTTTCTGGTGCGAAGAATTCGATCTTGCGTATCCAAAATTTAAAGAGGCCTTTCTTCAAAATTGTGATTAGGTTGGATAGAAAGTCCTTCCATGAAATGGCATGATTTGGATATGGAATATACTTTTGAAGTTGAAATGAGTTGTGAATTTGAGAAAAGTCTGGGGGTAGAGTTAATCGATAAGTTACTGGTACAATACGTTCAATAATGGTAAAGGGTCTGATATATCCTGGCACAAGTTTTCCTTTTCTTTTGAATCTTACGATTCCCTTCCTGGGTAGAAGTTTTGAGAAAACTTGATCTCCTTCTTCGAACCGTAAGGTTTGTTTACGATGATCTACATAGCTTTTGTCTACTTTGGGCTTCATGTAGCTTTTCTCTAATCAAGCGTATTTTCTCAGTAGTCTCTTATTGTTGATACCAAATTTAACCTGCTGACGTGGACCAATTATGTGGAGACACGTGTCAATCTACATGGCACCCGAGAACATTTTTGACAACACCTTGACTCCGAGGAACTCAACGTCCCCGACCAACTCAGTCGCTCCGAGCAACAAGTGTTCTCCGAGGAACTTTATTGTACCGAGCAGCTTAGGCGGTCCGAGCTGCACCTCGTACAGAGCATTTATAACCGAATAATTAAGAGGATTGAATGCGGATTAAAAGATGATTATTATCATACAGATGTACACTCCTATTGGATAGCTATGTAATATTCTCTCGCATGTACAGCCTCAAGGCTATAAATACATTGTAACCTCCTTATTAGCAGGGGACTCGGAATTTCTTGGTAAACCCATTATTGAGAATTCTGCAAACAGTCAGCAATAACACAAATAGTGGACGTAGGCCATTCTTTCAAGGCTGAACCACTTTAAAAATCTCTTGTCTTATTTATTTTTTATCTGTGATTAAGTAATTAGAGATAATTTAATTTTTTACATCAATAGATTGGCGTCGTCTGTGGGAAACGACTGAAACTATCATTTTTCACCAAAACAATTCATCCTCAATGGCTGATAATCCTGAATCCAGTAATCGAAATGCTGAAAACCCCCCAAATCCATCCACTCCTCCAAGTGTCCAAGATCTGGCTGGAATAATGGCTAGTTTAGCTCAGGGCCAGACCGCCATGCAAGAAACTATGCGACAACTCATGCAAACTATCCAGGGTGGAGCACCTTCCCAGTCAAGACAACGAAGCATTCAGAGAAATACCCGATTGCCTTCCTCACAAAATAGACGAACATTACTCCCAGAGGAATCTCGATCTAGACATGTCGATTCATATCGCACTGATACATCTAATGATTTTTGTTATCAACCTGGCCGAACTTCATCAGTACGAGCCACAGATACTAAACAAATTGTCACTCTATCTCCAGATAGGAGCAGTGCTCTTGAAAGATTGAGTAGGGTATCTCCTTTTGATCGTTTGGGTCCTAGGAGTAATAAAAGTCCCCCTAGGATGGTGTCGAGGAACTCTCAACGATTCTCTGATTTAAAGGAAGGTTCTTCCCAATCCCGACCAGCTTCTCATCGTGAAAGATCCCAAGAGGCATATTCAACACGATCAGTTGCTCGGACCAACAGGCCCGAGGAGGCAAATAACGCATGGAAAGGCTCTATTTAGAGGTTGGAGGATAGACTAGGGGAAATGGCTAAGGCCAAAAATCCTCTACAAATAACTTTTGTCCAAGGGACACCATTTATCCAAGAAATTATGGATTTTCCCACACCATCAAAGTTCAAAGCCCCAGTGGTAACACCAAAATATGATGGAAAAATTGATCCTGTTCTACATATAGAACAATATCAGGCAGCTGCTGATATCTATGTTGTTCCAGACGAGATGCGGTGTAGGGCATTTTCAGGAACTCTCACTGGATGTGCTCAAATATGGTACAATAATCTTCCTCGGGGGAAGATTACAACTTTCTTTCAACTGGTCGAGCTCTTTATTGGAAACTTCTATTTTGGAGAAAAACCATTTAAGCGAGTAGCACACTTATTAAGTGTTAGTCAAAAAGCAGGTGAGATCACCAGGGATTATATTACTCGTTTCAATAATGAGAAGCTAGAAGTTATTGATTATGAGGAAAAGACAGTAATCACTGCTCTGATGAGTGGATTATTGCTAAATAAATTGTACTATACTCTGGCCAAAGATCCACCTAGGACCATGTCAGAATTAATGGTAAAAGCAGCCAATATCATGAATGTCGAGGAAGCCATGGCTGCAAAGAAGAGCATGGACACTAAGGAGACCAACGTTGAGGCCGGGAAGATGGAGAAGAATGATCAGAAGAATAATGGTGGTAACAAGCAATCAAAAGCAAAGCAAGCGTTGGAACAGTTAAAGAAATTTGGAAACTATAATCCTTTGAAGGTAGATATAAACCAAGTTCTGGAAGAGATCAAGAACAGTGAGGAGTTAAACTGGCCTAAGAAAATGAAGACAGATCCTGACAAAAGGAATAAGGAAAAATATTATGAGTTCCATAAAGACCATGGTCACACGATAAAAAATTACATAGCTCTTCAGAATGAAATTGAAACGCTCATCAGACGAGGAAAGGTGGCCAAATATGTTGATCGTAGAAATGAAGGAAAAAACAACGACCGAGCAAGACAGAGATCTAGATCTCCTCGTCGAGCAGAAGAAAACAAGAAAAGAGATCATGAAGATGATCTAGAAGATGACCCCGATCTCCCTAAAAGACCAAGACAACCAGAACGTGAGGTATTTTCTATCCGTTTTGGGTCATTTGATTGCAATATTATTACTGGTGGAGATGCAGGAGGTGGATACCTTACTGCAGAAAGGAAATTTTACCTCAACGAGGCTCAAGCTTTTTCGTATATTCAACGGATAAATCTAGCTAAAGAAGATTACCCGAGGAAGGTTAACAAAGATAAAATGGTCATCGGTTTCTCTAAGAATGACCTCGCAGGTGTGTTATATCCTCATGATGACCCATTGGTGATCAAAATGTGGATGAAGGAAGTAGTGATTTCGCGAGTCTTGGTGGATAATGGTAGCTCGACAGATATTATGTTCTACCCTTGTTTTGATAGTTTGAACCTAAAGCTATCCCAGTTGGAGTCATATCATCGGCCCCTCCTCGATTTTACTGCCGAGAAAGTTTTTCCACTTCGGACGATCAAGTTGAATATGTTCATCGGTATATGTCCTGCTTGTCGAACAGAATGAGTGCGCTTTTTTGTGATGGATAAGAATGTTCAATCAGCTTACAATATCATCATGGGAAGGGTAGGATTGAAGAAGTTCGAAGCAGTACCATCTACTGTACATCAATGCCTAAAATTTTTAACCAACTTTGGAGTAGGAATATGAAGGGTGACCAAAAAGTAGCTCGGGAATGCTACTATTCATCGGTCGAGCAAGAAGAACTGGAAGAATCTAGGAAAAAGACTACCACCTATCAAGTGGATGAAGGTGCAGAAATTGAAACGTTAGATCCTAGAGACGAGTCGCAGCTCGTAAAAGGTCTGGTGGTGGAAGCTACTGAAAACGTCATTCTGGATGACGAACACCCAAAACAAACAACTCAAATCGGTTCATCGTTGGACACCCCACTAAAACAGGAATTAATAGCCTTCCTAAAAAGCAAAAAACAAACTTTCGCATGGATCCACGAAGATATGCCAGGAATAGACCCAAATTTCTTGTGTCATGAACTTAATGTGAACAAGGAAATCAAACCTGTGAAGCAGCGAAGAAGAGTGTTCATCCCCGAGAAGAACCAAGATATACAAGAGGAGATCGAGAAGCTCCAAAAAGCTTGCTTTATTGAAGATGTCAAATATCCAGACTGGTTAGATAATGTGGTGATGGTGAAGAAGAAGAACAACAAGTGGAGGATGTGTGTAGACTTCACCGACCTCAACAAGGCATGCCCAAATGATCATTTTCCTTTACCCCGAATTGATCAATTAGTGGATGCTACCTCGGGACACGAGCTGTTGAGCTTCATGGATGCTTGTTCTAGTTATAACCAGATTAAAATGAAACCTGAATACAGGGAGAGTACCTCTTTTATTACCCCTAGGGGAACTTACTGTTATAATGTTATCCCTTTCGATTTGAAAAATGCAGGTGCAACATATCAGCGGCTAATGAACAAGGTGTTTGCAGAGCAAATCAGTCACAATATGGAGGTCTATGTTGATGATATGCTGACGAAGAGCAAGAAAGCTGCTGACCATCTAATGGATCTAGGTCAAACCTTTGATCAATTAGATAAATATCAAATGAAGTTGAACCCTACCAAGTGCATATTCGGAGTACAAGAAGGCATGTTCCTCAGGTATATTGTCAACTAATGAGGTATTGAAGCAAATCCAAAAAAGAGCAAGGCTCTATTGGGGCTAAGATCTCCAACGACGAAGAAGGAAGTGCAAAGTCTCACAGGGCAAGTTGCAGCACTTAATAGATTTGTATCACGAGCAACTGATAGATGCCTCCCATTCTTTAAAACACTCTGAAAAACGTTTGAATGGAATGATAAATGCGAGAAGGCCTTTGTAATACCCCGTATTTTTGGCTATATTTATTTTGGGATTAATTATTTAAATGAGTTTTACTTGGAAATTAATCCGGATAAAAATACTAGCGAGATGTGAGTTGGTATTTGACTATATTGAGTATATATGATGTTATATGAATACTGAATTATGAAATTTGTCGTGAGATTTATATACGGCAATTTGGTCATTTTATTGGGACGCATGTGACAGTCGCGTCAGGATATAATTATTTTATTTATAAAAGTGAATTTAAATTCTATTAACCATATGGTCATTTTGAGTGCGCCAACGCGTCCGGAAGGGTCGAGATAGTCAGAAAACACTAGCCGGGGGTTTAGTTTGGGTCCCGGGGTATTTTTAGGCCATACCGGCAACATAAAGGGTATTTTGGTAATTTTGTATTTTTGGGAATTATTAATGACGAAAATTAGGAGTCTTTATCTGATTGGGAATAGACCCACTAAACCCACTAACCAACCCTTAATGACCCAATAAGCTACGGAGGTTATCAAATTAGGTTTCCAACTTTCCAAAAGAAAACCCTAGCCACCATAGCCACCTTTGGAGAAGGAAGCTTGTAGAGAAGGAATTCTGCAGAAAGAGAGGGAGAGAGCTTCATCATCGTCATCAAAATCAGAGATAAACTTAAGGCAAGTGATTTAATTCCGTTTAATTTCAGAGAATGCTCCTTCCATGCGTAGGGATTTAATAAAATTGATTTGTTCTTGGTGAAATATGAAGACCCATGTAGTTTGGAACTTAGAACTTAAAATCTTGAGGAAAATTGCATGTAGTATGGTAGGTAGATGATTTTTCTGATGATATTAGTTATTGGATGAAACTAAAAACGGATTTAAGTTGGGTTAATTCATGATTTAAAATTTTAGGGTTTATGTTCTTGAAAAATTGGGGGAAAGTGATGAGCCTTGATGATTTAGTGATGATTGGGATGAATTAACTCCTTAAAATACGTTAGTTTATAACCTTGTTATGAGTAGGATTGATTAGAGACCTTAAAACCTTGTTGGGATGAATTTTAGAGGAGATTTGTGGAGTAAGAATTGATGAAAAACGAAAGTAGGAAAATCTGGGCCGAAACTGGTCCCTCGTTAGAAGACCTCTCCAGGTCGTTCGAACGAGCTTCTAACGAGTTGACCAGTCGCTTCTAACGAAAGGGAATTTCGTTCGATAACTTCATTCGAACGAGATCTCGTTAGAAGGTACACCTCGTTCGAACGAGATCTCGTTAGAAGGTACAGTTCGTTCGAACGAACTGAAATCTCATTCGAACAGCCTCGTTCGAACGAGACTTCTAACGAGCTGGTAGTTTAGGCCTTTTTGGCCTGTTTCGATTTTGGGAGTCCCGTAAACTTATTCGAGGATAGAGATAACATTTTTTTGATGGTGTATTAGTATACTTGGGACAATTGGGTTATAATGAGGAGTAAATTATATAAGTGTGGATCAAATCAAATAGACATTTGAGTCGAGACGTGAGTGCCTACTACGACGTAAGAATAATTTATGGCGTGTATAAATATGGACCGGGATTATATAAGTTGTATATATATTAGGTTAGTACGAGAATGCGATATGTACTACAATTAAATTACGGTGATTACTAAGATGTGTGTCACTTAGTATTGGTGTATGATTTGTGTGTATGACATACCTACCATACTTGCTATCACGGGAGGTTTGCGTTCGCTTAGGGCCCTCTAATCCTTGTGTTGCCCGGATTTAGACTGGTTACCTTGATGAACATAGGTCATAGAAAGACTTATTGGAATGTTGATAAGTCCGCTGATCGTGGGAGCGTAGGTATGTGCGTGACCCATGTGATGTGACTGTGTTCGCCTCCATTATTTGTGATGTTGTTATCTGTGAACTATTCTTGAGAGATTCGGAATATGTAATCCTTATGTACGTGATGTACCGGGATGGATAGCAGAGTATGTGTGCACCGCAGCTTAGTTCTCGGGGTGCTTGTATTGTATATTTATGATGTGAATAATATACACTTAATTAATGGGAACCTTCATGTTAATACTGTGAATATAATTATGGTATTGTTTCGAGAAAAAACATAACGGGTTAACCGATAGTGAAATATATTGCATATTGAGCATCTGAGTTTACGTTAAGCCCTACTTATTAAGATCGTTATAACGTTAATGGGAACCGGGTAATAAGGGTAGAACCTATATCAGTCTAGCTAGATATGATGTCACTTCGCTAGTGGTTTGTGTCGTTTTAGATGGGTACTTACGTTAGGAGTTCACAGTTAGACGAGAGGTGAGAATATCTTGTGAGTGCACGTCCTAACATGTACTTTGCATTTAATGTTTTAAATGTTTTTAAAGCACTTGCAGGTTTTTAAAATATCCCCACATTCGGGCTCTGACCCGTTTTCTTTCAAATCTATTTTTCTTGTAAAACCATTTTAGGTGCCCAGCCACAAGGACACCATGCATAGGATACTCATTCAGATGACGAGCTGTAGCTGTTTGTGGAAGCTACAGGGATTTGCTTTTAGACGCTTCTATCATTCGGATTCCAGATTCAGTATCTATCAGTTGTAGGGCATGTTGCCCATTTCTATTAGAGACATCTTTCCATTTCAGTTTTTCAGACTTTGGCATGTATTGATTCAGTATTCAGTTTAGTTATTTCAGTTTGTGGTATTGTTGTGAGGAGTTTTCCTCCAGACTTTATTTACTTTATGTGATGGTTATTCTATTTACTTCATTATGGTGAATGGTGTTATTATTCTTCATTACTCTTGTTGCATGTTAATCAGACTTAAATTAAAATTTGGCAGCTTACTTTTTAAATACTAGGTGGTTAGTAATCATTAAAATGTTTTCGACAGTGATGCTATTAACTGGACCAACTTGGCATTTTGAATTAATTTAATAAAGGATTAGCTACCCGGTATTTAATTAGTCGGGGTGTCATAGCCTTTTAAGAGTTAAAGAAATACTTGGGAGCAACCCCACTGTTGTCCAGACCAGTGATGGGAGAAAGATTGTACTTGTATCTGGCAGTTTCGGAGAATGCAGTTAGCTCGGCATTGATAAGAATGGAGGATGGAGTGCAAAAACCAATTTATTACACTAGCAAGGCCTTCCGAGGAGCAGAGATCAGATATCCAAGACTAGAAAAGTTGGCACTAGCGTTGATCGAAGCAAGTAGAAGAATGAGGTCGTACTTCCAAGCTCATACCATAGTAGTGTATACCGATATGCCACTGAGGCAAGATCTTCATAAATCAGAAAAATCAGGGAGATTGATGTACTGGGCAGTAGAACTTGGTGAATATGATATAATTTATGAGCCTAAGTCGTCACTTAAAGGGAAAGCAGTAGCAGATTTTATTGCAGAATTCACTTATCCTGACACCTCCGAGGAGAAAAAGCTGAATACCGACCAACCTGTGGATGTTACAGGATCATCAAATTTAAACCCCGATCAACTTAAGTCAGTTGACGATCAGGAGGAGATGGTCGACGAGCAGCAAGAAGTACTAGAGGAGGATAAAAGGAAGCAATAAATATTCCACCGAGGAACTCTGTCCGATCAAAAATTTGAGGACGAGGTACCTATATGGAATCTATATGTGGATGGTTCATCTTGCATTACAGGCTGTAGGGCCGGGATTATTTTGAACAGCCCAGATGAGGTCGATGTGGAGTATGCTTTGCACTTCCAATTCTAGGCTTCTAATAATGAGGCTGAATATGAAGCTATGATTGCAGGACTTGACCTGGAAAAAACCATGGGGGCGGAGCAGGTTATTGTATTCAGTGACTCACAATTGATCGTAAATCAAATGCTGGGAGTATATGCGATCAAAGGAGAATTAATGATCAGATATCATGCAAAAGAAATTAAGGTTTTATCAAGCCTGATCGCAGTACAGATAATTAGAATACCAAGATTGGAGAATGCAAGAGCGAATGCCTTAGCTCGGTTAGCTTCAGCCACACGCATCGAGCTACGAAGAACAATCCCAATAGAGGTCTTGGATAGTCAAAGCATAGACGAAGATCTAATGATGAACTTTATTACCCTTGATTTAGGACCATCTTGGATGGATCCCATCATAGCATATATTGAGGAAGGAAAATTACCAATCGACAAACTCGCAGCCAAGAAACTAAAGTTTAAAGCTGCTCGTTATGTATTGACTAATGGTATTCTATATAGACGAGGAATTATAGCAGGTCTGCAAAGATGTGTGCACCCTTTTGAGGTGAAAGACTTGATTGAAGAGGTCCATGAAGGGTCCTGTGGAGCTCATGTAGCAGGTCGAACGCTTTTACAAAGAGTAATGACGCAAGGATACTATTGGCCAACAATGAGGGCTGATTGTATAGCCTATGCCAAAAAATATGATAAATATCAACGCTTATCCTCTATCCGAAGAACTCCCCAGGCATTGCTAACACCCATAACATACCCTTGACCATTTTCTAAGTGGGGAATGGACTTGGTCGGGCCACTCCTGACGACAAGAGGATGGTTCAAATACCTCGTCGTCGCTGTGGATTATTTTACTAAATGGGTCAAAGTTGAACCTCTTATTGATATGACTTATGAGAAGGTATATCAATTTATTTGGAAGAATGTCATTTGCAGATATGGTCTTCCCCATGCATTCATTACTGATCATGGAACCTAATTTGATAACGAGGAGTTCGATGCATATTGTCATCAGTCAAAAATTTTGAAAACCCACTCGGCACCAGGCCATCCCCAGAGCAATGGACAAACTGAGGTGACGAACAGAACGCTGCTGAATGGTTTGAAGAAGAGACTAGATAATGCAAAAGAAAATTGGATCAACGAGCTACATGTTGTACTGTGGGCTTATCGTACAACACCACGAGTAGAAACAGGAGAATCTCCATACATGCTGGCATTTGGAAGTGAAGCTGTTATACCTGCCGAGCTGGGCCTCCCAACACACAGAGTGCTGAATTTCAATTCTCCTGTCAGCGATTTGATGAGAAGATTAGACTTGGATATGCTCCAGGAAGTTAGAGAAGAAGCAGCAATCAGGAATGCTGCTTACCAGCAACGAACAGCTTTGTTCTATAATAAGAGAGTAAAAAAAATGTGATTTGAAAGAAGGGGACTATGTGCTAAAGAAAGTGATTCAAAAACACAACAAACTGGAAGTTAACTGGCATGGACCCTACAGAGTGACAGAAATTGTTCGACCAGGGACATATAGGATTGAAACCCTAGAAGGAGAGGAGTTTAAGAATGCATGGAACGCAGAGCATCTACGCAAATATTATCAGTAGTTTAATCCTTATGTAATGCAGTTTTCTTCGATATGAATAAAGCTTTGGATGTTTTACCCAATTTTCTCCTTTTGTTGAAATTTTTTCGGAGTATTAGTGCTACACATTATGCATCAAGTTCAAAATAAAATCCTACCAACTACGGTTGGTTGGTCTACCAACTACGGTTGGTCGATAAATAAAATCCCACCAACTACGGTTGGTCGGTCCACCAACTACGGTTGGTCGGTAAATAAAACCCTACCAACTACGGTTGGTCGGTCTACCAACTATAGTTGGTCGATAAATAAAAACCCTACCAACTACGGTTGGTCGGTCTACCAACTACGGCTGGTCGATAAATAAAAACCCTACCAACTACGGTTGGTCGGTCTACCAACTGTGGTTGGTCGAAAAATAAGATCCCACCAACTATGGTTGGTCGGTCGACTAATTACGGTTGGTCGGTAAATAAAACCCTACCAACTACGGTTGGTTGGTCTACCAACTATGGTTGGTCGATAAATAAAAACCCTGCTAACTACGGTTGATCGGTCTACCAACTATGGTTGGTCGATTAATAAAATCCCACCAACTATGGTTGGTCAGTCCACCAATTACGGTTGGTCGGTAAATAAAACCCTACCAACTACTGTTGGTCGGTCTACCAACTACAGTTGGTCGATAAATAAAAACTCTACCAACTATGGTTGGTCGGTCTACCAACTACGGTTGGTCGATAAATAAAACCCTACCAACTACGGTTGGTCGGTCTACCAACTATGGATGGTCGATAAATAAAAACCCTACCAACTATAGTTGGTCGGTCTACCAACTACGGTTGGTCGATAAATAAAACCCTACCAACTACGGTTGGTCGGTCTACCAACTACGGATGGTCGATAAATAAAAACCCTACCAACTACGGTTGGTCGATAAATAAAACCATACCAACTACGGTTGGTCGGTCTACTAACTACGGTTGGTCGATAAATAAAACCCCCTAACTACGATTGTTCGGGGAATAAAAGTTCACCAACTCCAATTGGTCGGAAACAAATATCTTAATAAATTCTAGTTGGTCGGTAAGCCAATTACAATCATCTTCAGTTGTTTAAATTAAACAGGATCATGAGATAAAGGATGTTTTATCACATAAAGATCAGAGATTGATAAATCACTGCAATTAAATAAGCAACCAACAAGCAAAAACATTCTACAAATTATTTAGAATAAAATGAAATGACAAAAGGCAAATTTTCATTCATACTAAGTAAAATTACAAATGACGTGAGAAATGTATTACCAAAATTTTTCATTCAAAAACAGAAGGATTACATATGCTGTGGAAAGTAGAAATTATTACATAAAATCCTATTCTATTGGCTTCTTCCCTTGTGCCTTTGAAACAGGTTCTACTCCAGTAGGAGGATCGTTTAAGGCATAGAGGGAATTTATGAAATTCAGATCTCGAAGCATTCGAACATTCATCACTGATGGTCGATCAAGCAAATGCTCAGGGCGAGAAATATCAACGTTGGAATGAAGACTGTAGTCGTCGAGATATTTGGAGATTAAGCACTGAGGGATTGTCCGAGAAGGAATCCAGCTCATATCAAGTTTAAAAGGTGGCACGAGAAACTCGAGCAATCCAGGGTTATGATAATCCCATAGATAATGGCCCTGCTCCAATTTTAATACACCCAGTGCATTCAGCCATCCTTGTTTATAACCCTCATTATTCGCTTGCTGGAGTCGATCATCGAGATGGTATAGGGCTTCATTATATCCAGCCATCCAAAACTCTCTAGGCTGTTTGTGGAATTGGTAAGTCAACCTTTCCAGCTGCTCGTGGAGATTCTTCACAAAAAAAAAATTTATTCTCCAAGACGTATCCTTGTGTGGAAAGTTGCTCGTTAAGGTCCAGAATCTTCTTAGACATCTCTACCAGAGCATTATTCTTCACAACCAACTGAACTGCTTGATTTTCTAAAGATGCTTGAGTTCTCGCCTCTTCAATAGTTACCCGAGCAACCCTTGCTTGTCCCCGAGAAGCTCTTACTCGTCCGCGAGCAGATGTAGAGGGTCCCAACCTCTTTAAAGTTTCCAATTCGTCTCTCAAATTGGCATTTTCAAGCTCCAAAAATGAGAAACCTTCGTCATTGACAGGGACCAAGGCTCCCGAGGTAGATATTGCAGATTTTAGTTGGGATATCTCTCCTCGCAAGTTATTATTTTCCTGCTCCAGCAGTTTCGCGATCTGTCTATGCTTTTCAACTTCGGACTTCAAAGTCCTCTCCTTAAAATCTTAAGTATCGACTAACTTATCATATCCTTTGTCAGCATTTAATTGCTGATACTTTTTCTCATACCCCTGATGCAAAAAGGGCAGAGGACTCCTTGTATTGTTGCTGAAGTTCCTCAATGGTAACCTGGAGATCTTCAATCATCTCGTAATAAGCCACATTATTGGAAATAGCTCGGTCGAGTAAGCATTTCAGATATTGATAAGCTTCCACTGCTCGTTCAGAGGCATCTGAGCCGAGGATATCAAAAATTTATAACTCATCCAAATCTATATGGCCAGCTTTGAAATATTCATTACATTTTTTCATCAACTCAGTATCGTGAGCTGACAAGAGTTCCATCCTGGACATAAACTAGCAAAGAGAAGCCATAAACATGATTAATAAATGATAAAGGCAGAGCAATACGAAGAAAGTCAACATGAACAACAAAAACTCGAATTTTTATTCATCAAAAGACAAATATAAGGTTCAGGATTACATTCAAAAGAAATAATAAAATTAAAGCCCGAGCAACTTTACACCTTCTCCTTGTGTTTTGCCACTTCCTCGAAAGGCTGAGATGAGGAGGCTGGTTGCTCGAAGGATATTGGCAGTTGCTCGATAAAGGTACTGGTAGATTGAATCTACTCAATAGGAGTAATAGTTGGTTGGGGCTGCTCGTAGCGAAGTTCAACAGAAGGGACCTGATCCCCAACCATCATTGAAGACTCTTCGGAAGAAGCTGTGTCCTCTTCTTCTTTGCTAGGAGAAGGAGGAGGACCATGAACATGACGGTGAAATAGCTCAGAATTCTCAGAGACCTTTAACTCATGTAGAGCTACGACCCATCCGTCCCTGAAATACTTGAGGCTAGCAAACTCCATCTGAGAGGACATGGCAGCTAGGCCTTTGATCCAACCTTTGTCCCAGCCAGCACTGAAGGACTTTTTAACAGCCAGTTTCCTCTTCAACTTCTCTGAGGAAATCTTCTCAGATAGAAGTTCCTCGGCAGCTTTCAATTTCCTTTCTGCCTCTTTCTTCTGACAATCAGCTTCACGGAGTTTGCCCAGTTCCTCTTCAACAGTTTTAAGCTTAGTCTCAAGCTCCCCAGCATTCTTGAGATTTTCTTCAAGCTCTTTATTTTTCTTCTTAAACTCTTTTATTTTCCTCTCTAACTCCTGAGAGGCCTCCATAGCTTTTTCTCTCTCTTGCTCAACGGACTTCAGTTGCTTCTTCCAAGCAACCTTATTCATATTTCAGACGAGAATCCTTTAAGGATTGAGTCAGACCTACAAAAGCCTCCTCCACACATCCCGAGGAGCTCGAAGCTTTAAGAGCTTCATCTTTTTTCAAAATAGTATTGAAACATGTTACCAGCTGATAAGAAAAATAACTTTGAGTCAGTACAAGAATAGAACATTGAACAATAAAAGTTTAGATTAGTAATACTTACTGAGGCAATATGTTGAGCTGCCAAAGTGGTAACCCTATCCCGAGAAAGAGTGTCTTCAAGTCCTTGGATTTTTGGGATAATCCAAGACTTCACAGAGCCCATGGCAGAGCTTGGAGCAACAAAAGTGGGAACACCACTTCCATCAGTTAGAGGCTGAGAGATGGATTCAGCCAATTTATCCGATGATCTTTTCTTCAATCTCTTCGTGGGAGCAGGAACATTCTCGACCAAGGATGTTGTCTTGGTCGGTGATATAACTATAACCTCACTTGGAGGAGAAACAGCTACAATCTTGCTCGGAGCCACAGGGGGCTTCTCGGCAACCTTTTTAGCAGGAGGGGGTGCATCAACTTTTCTTGTCCCTTCGTCTGGGATATCCTGCTTATTTCTTTCTGCCTCCACATTGGCAGAGTCTGACTTATCAAAGAAGGCAAGAGCTCTTCTTCTCTTCATTCTGTCACTAAGAGGAATATTTGATTCAGGAGAGGAACCTTCAGAAGCTGGTGCTGGTTCTATATCACTTATCACTGGACGAGCAGTAAAAGATAAAGTGTAACTCTTGTACTGCAACAAGTACGAGGCTGATCTGATATGTTCGTCAGCAACAGTTTGGTGCAAACTCCAGATAAGTTTCAAGTGCCTCAAATTGATATCAATTTCTTTAGGGGATTTCTTTTTGCTATGAACTGCAAATAAACAAAAATTAAAATGTCAATGACGCATTTTATCAAACACAAAGAAAACACAATCTCAAAAATAAAATAAAATAAAAACAATCTATCCCATTGTCATAGGGAGGGCATCTAGTACCCTGATACACATCATTTCCATTTAATGGAGCATGTTGCCAATTTTTCATAACAACACCATGCTCGAAGTAATCCTTATTGGCATCGGGGAGATTGACAACTAAATCCCTATTTAAAAACCTAATTTTTAAATAAAAAGTGTTATCACTAACAACCCATCTATAGCAAAACATAATTTCTGGAATTCCTAAACGGGTTCCATGAATTTGATTTAACCTATGAACTCCATTAACTATTCTCCAGGTATTTGGAGCTATTTTTGCAGGTACCACGTTAAACTATTGACAGAATTCCAAACACAAGGGATTCAGAGGAAAAGAAAAGCCACATTCAGCCACAAAGTGACTGGGGAACCAATTTCCCTCAGCCAAACGAAAATAATCAGAGGGTTCAGAAAGTTCTTCCAATATGACCCAGGAAGGAATAGAGAAATTAGAACGAAATTTATCAAGCGACTCAACAAGGTAAACCATGATGAATAGAGGAAATAAAAGAGAAGGAAGAAGATCTTACAGGAAAAAGATGAATTACGTGACAACGAACAATGGAAGAAACGAACGCACAAGACAGAGAAGAAGTGAAGAAGCTCTAAAGATGCAGATTTGAAAAAGTAAAAGACGATCGAGTTTTCTGAAGCGTTTAAATACTTTACCTCGAAGAATGGAGAAAAGCAATGATTACTAAGATGGACGATTGCGTATCCGGCGGTTAAAAAGAAGAAAAAGGCACGAAACACGAAGCAGTTATTGAAATTCAAAATACTTTAAAAAGCCTGATACTATGTACTCAGAAAAGGAGTTATGTACAACGAACGATTGTCTATAATTCATAAAGTTTACGCAGCATAAATGTTCCATACTTTTCTTCAACATCAAACCACGAAACATTGGGGGCTTCTTTTGATACCAAATTTAACCTGCTTACGTGGACCAATTATGTGGAGACACGTGTCAATCTACATGGCACCCGAGAACATTTTTGAAAACACCTTGACTCCGAGGAACTCAGCCTCCCCGACCAACTCAATCGCTCCGAGCAACAAGTGTTCTCCGAGGAACTTTATTGTACCGAGCTACTTAGGCGTTCCGAGCAGCTTAGGCGGTTCGAGATGCACCTCGTACCGAGCATTTATAACCGAATAATTAAGAGGATTGAATGCGCATTAAATGTTGATTATTGTCATATAAATGTACACGCCTATTGGACAACTATGTAATATTCTCTCGCATGTACAGCCTCAAGGCTATAAATACATTGTAACCTCCTCATTAACAGGGGACTCGGAATTTCTTGATACACCCATTATCGAGAATTCTGCAAACAGTCTGCAATAACACAAACTGTGGACGTAGGCCATTATTTTAAGGCTGAACCACTTTAAAAATCTCTTGTCTTATTTATTTTTTATCTGTGATTAAGTAATTAGAGATAATCTAATTTTTTACATCAACACTTATATTATTTTGGGTTCAAAAATTTAGTTTTCCCTGGTTCATTCCAACATAATGGAGAACAACATGGTCTTCCATATAGTGCTTCATATGGAGAAGCTTGGATACTGGCTTGATAGCTATTATTATAAGAAAATTTGACTAAAGCTAAATGATCGCTCTAATTTCCTGTGAAATCTAGACGCTACACCAAATCTTGCGCAAGGTCACGACTTGGGGGTCACGGCCCAGAATCGTGACAAGCTGATCACGGTCGAAAGTTGTGACCACATCAAACTTTATCGTGACTAATTCCATGACCCAGTAAGGTCATTAATCCTCTTGAAATTGGTCATGGCCTAATTCCGTGACCACCATGGGTCATGGACCGTAGCCGTGACATATGTTTATCATTATGGCGTCAAATTCGACCCAAAGTTCCCTCCAAGCTAGTCATGGATGTGGTTAAAGTGTAAGTCCGTGACCACTAAACAAAATACACACTGTCTTGGTCACAGATTTAGGCCGTGACTATCCCAATTTTGGAGTCACGGCTTTGGGTCATGACGACGTGCTTGTTTCCAAGTTGACGTGTTATATTTTAAAGGGGTCACTAAAATCCCCAAACCAGTTTTCATATTTCCTGCGAAAATATCCAAACCTTTCAACTTTCCCTCTCTCCGACGATTTTGGCGATTTCCAATCTCAATCTTCCAGTTCAATCTCAATCTCAAAGGTAATGACATTATCCTCCAAATCCTAATTTTTTGTATAGAACTCTCTGTGTATGTGTGTATATGTGTTTGTGTGTGTATTTCAGTGTGTATGTGTGTAATTTTTTATATATGTGTGTGTGTATGTATGTATGTATGTATGTATGTATGTATGTGTGTATATTGTATGTTTGTGCATGTATACTGTGTATGTGTGTGTGTATTATATGTGTATGTGTATGTATGTGTGTGTGTGTATTGTATGTCTATGTATATGTGTATATTGTGTATGTATCTATGTATGTATTTATGTATGTATGTATGTATGTATGTATGTATGTATTGTGTACTCTATGTGTACGTGTTTTAGAGATAATTTTTGTCTTTAAAAAAAATGGAAAAGTGGGTATATATAATTATTTGGGTAAAAATTAAAATAAATAAAAAAAAGTAGGTATACACACATTGTATATATTGCATGTGTGTGTATATTTATTTGTATGTGTGTACTATGTATGGTATATGTTATTTGGTTTATTAGAATATTATATGATTATGATTTGATATGCTATTATTTTGGGGGGATAATTATTAACATAATATTTGTACGTACTCTATGTGTATACTGAGTGTTGTCATTTTGAAATCTTAGTATAGAAATAAAGAAACCAAATCATATGGTTCAATTTTGGGTCTTACACGACGAGTTGTTATTTGGATTTCACATCGATGAGATCCAACATGCACGGGATTCACGCCCCCATACAAAATAAATAATAAATGAAGTAGAAAAGTACTCTTCGTTCCCTCGGACAAATTTTAAACACTAAAGGAATTTTGACAAATTTTAAACACTTAGGTCCGTTAATAGTAAATTGTCCTTAAATGTTTAAAAATTGTCAATAAGGGACTTGATTGTAAATTTCCCCAAATTAAAATTGCATTAGGTGAATAGAAGGGTAGTGATTATTCAAAACCTAAATCAGACTAACCTTATTAGCTAATTATTCATTAGAGACATTATTTATAGGAATCATATGAACGCCCTCGTTCATTTTTCTCAAAAAAAGTGAGTCACGGTGATAATAAATGGCAACAAGAGTGTGAAACATTACAATCGGACCGCACTCGTACCTCTTTCATTAATGAGCATCATTTAGAGGGTATTCCGAATTATTGGCATGGGAATAGGAAGGTCGAACAAGTTAACTACCTTGTAGACTGTGGAGTTCATCTCCTGTAAGAGTACTTGTTCAATCGTATTTTTTTCCTTACCAGAATGCTAGGATAAAGTTGTACAATATATATTTCACATACATAATCCCGATAGAGCACTGACCTTGCTTACGCTGTTAGAGATGGCAGGAAAAAATTTACCCATTATGGATAGAATTACGTACAAAGAGCATTGATGAAGACTGTGATATTCCAAGACATATACACGTTAAAATCAATCTTGCCAAAAGGTTAAAGAGGATGAAATTTCGAGTTCATGTCGCTGACATCTATGCATCCATTATAGACACGCTTCCTCTTGGCCACGTGTAAAAATCCAAAGGTTTTTAATACCAAATCCCGACTAGATGGAGATCATACACATTGAACTTTTATTAAAGTCTTACCATGAAAAGGTAGATTATAATATATGGACAAAAAATTAACTTTGTTGGTTATAATTTTATATTGTACTTTAAAATTATGCATCTATTATAGATACACATTGAAATTTTATTATTTTTGTAGATAATGTCGGTCGGTAATGGACACAACGCTCTAACCAACTAGATGACACCACCCCAAGGAGAATCTCATCATAAATTGGTGAGCAATACACAACTCCACCTACAATTCGCTCCACTACTCCGAGTTGAAGTAGGTAAGGTACTCCCAGTAATCCAACAGATAAGCCTAACACTCTTGAAACTGTCGGGTCAGTTGAGAAGAAGCCCATTGGATTATCTCTGTTGGGAAATAACCTCACAGGGGATAAGAATTGCGTTCAACAGTTTAAAGCCCCGTGTTTGTCCTTGGAAAAAATGAATGTGGGGGTGGGAGTAACTGACAATCGAAACCTCATAGATAAAGTTGTTAAAGATGACATCTACAAGAAACTCAACAAACGGTTTTCATTTTTCACAAACTCAAAAAACAAAGTTCTTTCTCGGGGTGCTGAACAACCCTGAACATATCGAAGAGACCTTAGGCAGAAGCATTTCCCTAAGGGAGCATCGAGATCCGATATTTTGGCGCTCAAACACAAAATCCCTTCGAACGTTGAGATGCAAGTCGGTCAATGGAATGATTTTCTGGAAATTGAGGCGAAGGATTCTAAAATGCTGCAGAGGGAGAAAAATAAGCAGAATATGGCCAAAAAAATTGATGTCCGCCGGCTTGGCTCGAAATCTTATGGAGATTTAAAGAACGAGTGGTCGAGAAAGACAAAAGGCAACCCAGGTGAAGGAAAGATACCGAATCGGGCCAACTTGTACGTGTA
Source organism: Sambucus nigra (assembly GCA_949130495.1). Taxonomy (NCBI): domain Eukaryota; kingdom Viridiplantae; phylum Streptophyta; class Magnoliopsida; order Dipsacales; family Adoxaceae; genus Sambucus; species Sambucus nigra. The sequence goes on from OX422217.1 coordinate 321,481,186, forward strand.
TGTAAGACTAGACAACGATAATAAATTTCCTCCTCACTTGGCTGAGACTTTAGAATGAATAGATTCCATGAGTAGTTAGTCAGCTTCAAGACCGTTCAACGACCTTAATAATGATGTCCACATACAGACATTGGGGAAGGACCGTAGAGGGAGGACGAGAGGTATGGGGTTGCACATGTCAAAAACATGATTCAAACACACCGCACCTCTTGCGGACGAGCTTTATTTTATTAATAAGCATTTCTCATCCAACGATGAACATCATTATAGGATCGAAGGGAATCTAATGGGGCTTCGAAATAAATTGGGAGGCATGAATGAGAAACTTTCACACCTTTTAACCGGTCATATGCCCATGTAGCCCCCAATGCATCTCAATTTCCCTTTACCTCCTCAAAATTTTACTCCTTCTCCATTCCCCTCACATTTGTCAGTTCCTCCTTCAACATTCCCCTTCTCAGCGTCTCAGCATGTCATAGGTCTTGGATCATCGTCAACAACCCACGGTGACTGTGGTGAGAAATACTATATGAAGGATCTAAGCGGTAAAACTGTCATTGGGGTGTGCATGCTCATCTCCACTCAAGTAAGAACTTTAGTACATAGTCGGCCTTTACAGGAGGGTGAGTTTTCATATCATGGTTAATAAAATATTTGGCGGTTTTGAAAATGCTCCAGTGCACGTCAACAGTGGAGGAGGGAATAGGTTGAAAAAATATTTAAACTTTTTTATCACTTAACCAGTTTATCTTTTGATGAAGATGTAGTAATATTTTTCTTATGTTGTAATAATATCACGAGATAAATTTATTTAATTTGAGTTTTAAGTGGTTATGTAGTTTCGTTGATTAGTGTGTTCTTGTATCTGAGTTTGATTGATTGGTGCATTCTTGACACTATATTAGTGCCTTACTTTGATTTACACTATATTATTGCATAGTTTATTTGATTGGTGCGTTGCTGACACTATATTAGTGCTTTACTTTGACACTATATTACTGTTATACTACACAAAATGATATTTATGCAGCATAATATTTATTTTATCATGTTAACATAGGACTGAAAATTGAAGATTATTAAATGGATTTTCCACAATACAAAGAGTGGATGGGGGAGACTGACTGCATAGCTAATAGTCATGTTAAAGGCGTTCAAGAATTTATTAGCTATGCCTTTAAGAACCTTAAAAGTAAGAAGATTTCGTGTTCGTGCACTCATTGTATGAACGAAAAATATAAATCTTTAGAAGATGTCGAGTTACATTTAAGAAAGTAGGGAATTTTTCAAGATTATAACAAATGGACTTACCATGGTGAAAAAAATGTACCTCGTGTTATCAAAGAATTACTACTGACCGACTGCATAAAAGAACACCAACGAGTGGAAGTGGTACTTGATTCGCCAACATATCATCCATTGACCAACCTAATTGACGATGCTTACGGAGTCCACCAAGACCAAAATCACCCTCATATGGAGACAAATAATGTACAAAGTGAACAATTTGATACTGAACTACCAGGAAACCGAGAATATATACAGTTGAAAGTCGATGCGGCTAGACCGTTGTATAAAGATTGTGATAACGATCACTCGATATTATATGCAATGATTGGTTTGCATAATTTGTGGAGTCATTTTGGTTTGTCTGGGAACAGCGTAACCGAAATTCTTAAGTGGGTTAAAGAAAATCTCCAAAAATATAACACATTACCAGACAATTATCCTACCATGAAGAAGAGCTTGAAGGGTTTGGTATTTAAATACAAATCTATTCATGCGTGCAAGTATGATTGTGTATTGTACCGTAACGAGCATGAAGAGAAAGATGAATATACAGTATGCGGTGAGCCTAGATATGTTATTTATGATAAGAAAAAGGACAAACCTGCAAAATATCAAAAGTTTTCTCAAGTCCCACAAAAGGTTTTGAAGTATTTTCCACTTGGACCACAGTTAAAATGGTATTTTATCGAACCATGGATAGCGGAGGCCATGACATGGCACGCTCAATGTGAGGTGGGTGGGAATTTGATACATCATCCGATTGATTCACTCATCTGGAATATTTCAAACGCACGACACCATGAATTTTCAAAGTAACCGCGCAATATTCGTCTTGCAATCTCAACCAATGGGTTTAACTCTTTCGCTAATTTAAGTACTAGTTAGAGTTATTGGCCAGTTCTCATGGCGCCTTTAAGTCTCCCTTCGACATTGTGCATGAGAATGGAGTTCACATTGTTATCTTTGTTAAAACCTGGGCCGAAGGCTCCAAGTGATGAAATTGATATATTTTTAGCCCCATTAATCGAAGGACTTAAAGAGTTGTGGGATAAAGGTGTGATGGCGTTCGACTCTCACAAGGGTGAAGAGTTCACACTTAAATAAATAATGATGTGGGCGACCCACGACCTTCCTTCTTATAGGACCTTATCTGATTGTAATGTTCATGGTTATTATGGATGTCCCATATGTCGGGAGGAAACTGAAGCCAGTTGGCTACAACATAGTAGTAATATGAGTTACACGGGCCATTATAGCTTTTTGACAACCAGTTACCCTTCCAGGAATGATAAGTCTAACTTTTATCCTATTGGTCATGAGCGTCAAATTACACCTGCTCGGATTTTTGGTCAGTAGATTGAGGAGAATGTAGCGTATGTGACTGCAAGGAAAAGGTATGTAGGAAAACACCCTAAGTTTGTAAACCTAAAGCGTAAAACACAGGGGGATCCTAACGGCCCTAATAAAGCAAAACCATGGTCTAGGAGATATATATTTTTTTATTTGTTGTATTGGAAACATCATCGTGTAAGGAATGTAATTGATGTGATGCAAACAAAGAAGAATGTTGCAGAGCATCTGATAGAAACATGTCTGGGGGATCTCATTACAAAGATGGAGAGCGGGTCGTCAAGATCTATAGTATAAGAAGATAAAGGAGAAACTCTGGTTAAAAAATGTTCCTACTATAGGAAGAATTTATACCCCTCCGACTGCTTTCACTTTGACTGCTAGTGAGAACAAGATCCTTAGACATGTTCAACTTGAAGACTCCAAGGAGTTATTCTGGTAATTTACGTAGGGTAGTAAGCTAATAAGCAAATGACTTAAAACAGTGCAAGTCTGATGACTAGCATGTAATCATCCAATTAATCCCTCTGTTATTTCTGCATTCTTCTCTCAACACAAAGATATTCGTCAAAAAATTATGCAAATTAGTTTGTGTTTTACCCTACTTTGTGCAAAAGTGGTAAACATAAGGTACATTAAAGTTACAAAATCAACTTTAGCCGAGGTTGTTTGTGTACTAGAGAAATATTTTTCTCCATCAATCTTCGATATCAGCATCCACTTTCTTGTTCATTTATGTGATGAAGCTTTATTATGTGGTCTCGTTAGGTATCATTGGATGTACCCTTTTAAGCGATTATTGAAAACCTTCAAATATTACGTAAAGAATACACGGTATATTAGAGAGTCAATTACTGAAGAATATATAACTATGGAATCATCATTATACGCTAGGGAATATATGTCAAAACAAGAGGTGAGGAGGTCCAATCCTCGTGGAGGAGGAGTGGTCGAGAAACCTGACGAGTTTAAGGATGAATTACCGTTTTGGAACCCTAAAGAGGTGGAACTCATAAATTCATTGCGTTTTCGAATCGCAAGATGAAGTCAAAGAATGGAGAGAGTGATTACCTAATGAATCCTCATCTTTGATTATATGTAATTTATATTTTATGATCTAAACTCTACAATTTACTCGTAGGAATTTCGAGAAAGAAATTGCCCACAATCAAGGAGAAATTATACGACAACTGAATTTAGGGCATGGGTATCAAAAGAGGTAAATTTCACATCTTATATGTACGGTTATTTATTCGTGTGTGATAAAAACATGCCCTAATACAAATTCATTAATAAATGCAACTTCTAAAAAGAGGTGATGTCTCTTCTAAACTTGCGCACCCAAAAAAAGGCCCTAGTTTTCGTACGAAAGATTTAAGAAACTCCATGCCAACGATTTTGATTTCATTTCACATCCATATGAGGAAAAGCTTTTGACGAAAAATAGGGTAATATCAATTTCTATCTTGACCACATGTATCGCTAGCAAAAGAGATAAAAATTCAAAGAATACGGTGCTAACCTATTATGGGATAATCTAACAAATCCTAGGACTTTATTATCTAGATTTCACAGAAACGGTATCCTATTGTGATTGGGTAAAGGTGGAGGATACTACAAATGCTTGAAAAGTTGATCCTGACTTCAAACTTATTATGGTAGATTTTTCAAAGTTGAAGAGCACGACGAGCCTTTTATTTGTGCCTTTCAGAATGTAAAGAATGTATTATACTCAAAGTTCTTAAACGATGGCAATTGGTATATTTTTGTGCATGCACCAAAGGGTATGACTAGTTAAGTGGATGCATTAAAGGATCCAAAAGAGTTACAGTCAGCTCTTGATAACAACCCTAATTTGAAGGATCTTTTAGTTGATTTAGAGGAAGAATGAGTATTAAAATATTATTTTATCATTGTCATTCTTATTTGTATCCTATTATGATATTGACACTGAATTAGCCCTTTACTTTGATGTATGAATGTTTAGTTACTTTTACAAATGATTAATGTGACTTATGTAAGTAAACTTTTGATAATATGTTATGTTCAGTCGAATGTTCGGGTACATTCACAAGACGCTTAGTTTTAGAATAGAGTCGTTTGAATTTGTGATTTGATCAAATTGACCCAACTCAATTTCCACGTGTTCCTGTACATTTACATTTGTTGATCAGTTTTATTAATGCACTCTTTATAAAATGAAGTTAAATTATATAATTTATATGCATTATCTTTTAAATCTTTTAAATGATAGAAGGAGTATGGGATAATTATTGGTTTTATTTGGTTGTTGGCTTGTAGTTGGATAGTATGTTAGAAGGAGTATGGGATAATTATTGGCAGTTGGCTTGTTATTGATTTTTGGCTGTTGAATAATCATGGGCCCCCCAGTTTGAGAACACGACATTAATTTCAAAATATCTAGACTTAGGCTTAATATGATGCATTTTCTCGTTTGGAGTTTGATAGAGTATTCTAAATACGACTTATATCATTACGGGGAGTGTGGCCTTCATTAAGAACCACCAATCTAGGACACTCCAATAGTATTTTCTCCCATTCTTGATGTTTCTCATTTACAACACTCCTTTTCTCTTTCTTTGAGTGTTCCTTCGCCATGATTTTCTCTCCGGCAAGCTTCTCATACAAAGTATAGCTTACTCCTAGGACACTTTGGTCTTTTTGCCATGAATACACCTTCGTCACGCGTACAATTTCTTTACTCGCACACCTATTCTCTTAAATGATCTTAAGATCTATATTTTCATTTCCATATTTGACAGGATTATTGAGGTTATGGAATGGGAACTTAACTTTCCATTTTTTGTCAAAAAATGGAAATCTGGAAATACCTGATTCATAACCTCAATAATACTGAGAAATCTAGAAATGAAAATATAGACCTTAAGCTTCTCAAAGAGAAATGGTGTGCAAGTAAAGAAGTTGTACGCGCGTGACGAATGTGTATTCGTGGCAGAAAGACCAAAGTGTCCTGGGAGTAAGCTATAATTTGTATGAGAAGCTTACCGGAGAGAAAATTATGGAGAAGGAACACTCAAAGAAACAAAAAAGGAGTGGTGTAAATGTGAAACATCAAGAATGGAGGAAAATACTATTACAGAGTCCTGGATTGGTGGTTCATGATGAAGGCCACACTCCTCGTAATGAGAGGAGTCGTATTAGGAATACTCTATCAAACTCCAAATAATAAAAGGCATCATATTAATCCTAAGTCAAGATATTTTGAAATTAACGTCGTGTTCTCAAATCGAGGGTCCCGTGAGATGCACGAACACCTCTCATGGGACCAATATAACCCGCGGGAACCGACCGTGTGGACATGGGACTCCCGGTTTGAGAGCACGGAAAAAATTTATAAATTATTATACTTAGGCTTAAAAACACGTTGTAAAAGGGTGAGAACGTAAAATAGACACTAAACATCCCCGTGAGAGGCACGAACACCTCGCACGGGACCAATATAATCCGCAGAAACCAAGCACATACTCAAGGGACCCCCAATTTGGGAGCACTGTCAAAATTTGCAAACTATTAGACTTAGGCATAAAAATATGTTGTCAAAGGGTGAGAATGTAAAACAGACAATAAACCTCCCCATAAGAGGCACGAACACCTGGCACAGGACCAATGTAACCTGCAAGAACTAACCGCGTAGTCACAGGACCCCCGGCTTGAGAGCACTACCAAAATTTACACATTGTTAGACTTGGGCTTAAAAACATGTCGTCAAAGGGTGAGAACGTAAAACAACCACTAAATGGCCCCGTCAGAGGAATGAACACCACGGGACCAATGTAACCCGCAGGAACTGACTGCATAGTCACGGAACCCCCGATCAGAGAGCACGACCAAAATTTGCAAACTGCTAGACTTAGGGTTAAAAATATTTCATCATAGGGTGAGAACATAAAACGGTCACTAAATGGCCCCATAAGAGGCATGACCACCTCGCACGGGAAAAATGTAACCCGCAGGAACTGACCGCGTAGTCACGGGATCCGCGGTTTGAGAGCACGACCCAAATTTGCAAACTCTTAGACTTTGACTAAAAAAACATGTCGGCAAAGGGTGAGAACATAAAACGGACACTAAATAGCCTCATGAGAGGAACAAACACCTCGCATGGGACCAATGTGACCCACAAGATCCGATCGCTTAGTTACGGGATCCTTGTTTGAGAGCACGACCAAAATTTGCAAACTCTTAGATTTAGGTTTAAAAACATTACATCAAAGGGTGATAACTTAAAATAGAAACTAAACGGCCCCATGAGAGGCACGAACACCTCGTACGGGACTAATGTAACCCAGAGGAACCAACAGCGTAGTCATGGGAGCCCCGGTTTGAGAGCACGACCGAAATTTGCAAACTGTTTGACTTAAGCTTAAAAATGTCGTCAAAGGGTGAGAACGTAAAACGGCCCCTTGAGAGGCACGAACACCTCGCACGGGACCAATGTATCCCGTAGGAACCGACCGCGTAGTCACGAGATGAACAATTTCAGAGAACAATCAAAATTTGTAAATTACTAGACTTAGGCTTAAAAACATGCCGACAAAGGGTGAGAGCGTAAAATAGCCACTAAACGGACCCGCGAGAGGCATGAACACCTCGTACGAGACTAATGTAACCCGTAAAACCGATCGCACAGTCACGGGACCCCCGATTTAAGAGACCAACCAAAATTTAGAAATTATTAGACTTAGGCTTAAAAACATGCCGACAAAGGGTGAGAACGTAAAACAGCCACTAAATGGCCCCGTGAGAGGAACGAACACCATGGGACCAATGAAACCCGCAGGAACTGACCATATAGTCACGAAACCCCCGGTTTGAGAGCACGAAACTATTAGACTAAGGCTTAACAACATACCGTCAAAGGGTGAGAACATAAAACAGCAACTAAACATCCCCATGAGGTATGAACTCCTCGCACGGGACCAATGTAACCCGCAGGAATCGACCGCGTAGTCACGGGATCCCCGGTTTGAGAGCACTACCCAAATTTGCAAATTGTTACACTTTCGATAAAAAACATGTCGTCAAAGGGAGAGAACATAAAACGGGCACTAAACGGCCCCGTGCGAGGCACGATCACCTCGCATGGGACCAATGTGACCCATAAGATACGACCTCATAATCAAGGGACCCCCTGTTTGAGAGCACGACCAAAATTTGGAAACTGTTAGACTTATGCTTAAAAACATGTCGTCAAATAGTGAGAACGTAAAACGGCCACTAAACGGCTCCCGGACACCTCGCACGGGACAAATGTAACCTACAGGAACCGACCGCGCAATCATGGGACCCCTGATTTGAGAGCATGACCATAATTTACAAATTGTTAGACTTAGGCTTAAAAATATATCTTCAAAGGGTGAGAACATAAAATAGCCAATAAACGGCTATCTGAGAGGCACGAACACCTCATAGGGGACCGCATAGTCATAGGACCCCCGGCTTGATAGCACGACCAAAATTTAAAAACTCTTAGACTTAGGTTTAAAAGCATGTCGTCAAAGAGTGAGAATGTAGAACAACCACTAAACAGTCCCGTGAGAGACAGGAAGACCTCGGACAGAACCAATGTAATCCGCAAGAACTGATCGCGTAGTCATGAGACCCCCGGTTTGAGACCACGACCAAAATTTCCAAACTATTAGACTTTGACTTAAAAATATGTCGTCAAAGGATGAGAACATAAAAAATCCACTAAACGGACACGTGAGAGGCACGAACACCTTGTATGAGACCAATGTAACCCACAGGAATCAACCACGTAGTCCCGGGAGCCCCTGTTTGAGAGCACAAGCAAAATTTACAAATTGTACGACTTAGGCTTAAAAACATGTTGTTAAAGGGTAAGAAAGTAAAAAAGGCACTAAACGAAACTATGAGAGGCACGCCCACCTCGCACGGAACCAATGTAACCCGCGGGAATAAATCGCATAGTCACGGGGCCCCCGGTTTGAGAGCACGGCCAAAATTTCAAAACTCTTAGACTAAGGCTGAAAAACATGTCATCAATGGGTGAGAATGTAAAACAGTCACTAAACAGCCCCGTGAGAGGCACGGACACCTCGCACGGATCCAACGTAACCCACAGGAACCAACCGCGTAGTCACGGCACCCTCGATTTGAGAGAACGACCAAAATTTACAAATTATTAAACTTAGGCTTAAAAACACGCCGTCAAAGGGTGAGAACGTAAAAAAAGACACTAAATGTCCTCGTGAGATGTACGAACACCTCGCACGAGATCAATGTAATCCATAGGAACTGACTGCGTAGTCATAGGACCCTCGGTTTAAGAGTATAAACAAAATTTGCAAACTGTTAGACTTAAGCATAAAAACATGTCGTCAAAGGGTGAGACCGTAAAACACCTGCTAAACAGCCATGTGAGAGGCACTAACACCACACACGGGACTAAAGTAACTCGTAAAAACCGACCACATAATCAGGAAACCCTCGATTTGAGAGCTCGACCAAAATTTACAAACTGTTAGACTTCGGCTTAAAAAATGCCATCAAAGGGTGAGAACATAAAAAAGCCACTAAACGGACCCATGAGAGGCACGAAGACCTTGTACGGGACCAATGTAACCCGTAGGAACTACCGCATTTTCACAGGACCCCCGATTTGAGAGCACGACTAAAATTTGTAAGCTGTTAAACTTATGCTTAAAAACATGTCGTCAATGGGTGAGAACATAAAATAGCCACTAAACAGCCCCGTAATAGGCACGAATACCTCGTATAAGACCAATGTAACCCACATTAACCGACTGCGTAGTCACGGGACCCCCAATTTGAGAGGACGACCAAAATTTGCAAATTGTTAAACTTAAGCTTAAAAACAAGTCGTCAAAGGGTGGGAACATAAAATAGACACTAAACAGCCTCGTGAGAGGCACGTACACCTCGCACGGGATCAATGTAATCCAGGGGAACTAACTGCGTAGTCATAGGACCCCCGATTTAAGATCACAAACAAAATTTGCAAACTGTTAGACATAAGCCTAAAAATATGTCGTCAAAGGGTGAGAACGTAAAACACCTACTAAACGGCCCCGTAAGAGGCACGAACACCTCGCACGGGACCAATGTAACTCAAATAAACCAACCATGTAGTCACGAGACCCCCGATTTGAGAGCTCAACTAAAATTTACAAACTATTAGACTTACGCTTAAAAAATGCCGTCAAAGGTTGAGAACGTAAAAAAGCCACTAAACGGACCCGTGAGAGGTACGAACACCTCTCACGGGACCAATGTAACCCGCAGGAACTACCGCGTAGTCACAGGACTCCCAATTTGAGAGCACGACCAAACTTTGCAAACTGTTAACTTAGGCTTAAAAACATTCCGTCAAAGGATAAGAACATAAAACATCCACTAAACGGCCCCTTAATAAGGCACGAATACCTCGCACGGGACCAATGTAACCCACAAGAATCCACCGCATAGTCATAGGACCCCCGTTTGAGAGAACGACCAAAATTTGCAAATTATTAGACTTAGGCTTAAAACATGTTGTCAAAGGGTAAGAACCCAAAATAGACACTAAACGGCCTAGTGAGAGGCACGAACACCTCGCAGAGGATCAATATAACCCATAAAAAGTGACCGCATAGTCACGAGACCCTCGATTTGAGATCTAGATCAAAATTTGTAAATTATAAGACTTAGGCATAAAAACATGTTGTCAAAGGGTGAGAACATAACAAATCCACTGAACGACCCCATGAGATGCATAAATACCTCGCACGGGACCATTGTAACTCACAAGAACCGACCATGGAGTCACAGGACCCCTAATTTGAGAGCACGAACAAAATTTGTAAACTGTTAGACTTAAGCTTAAAAACAGGCCGTCAAAGGGTGAGAACATAAAAAAGTTACTAAACGGTCCTGTGAGAGGCACGAACACCACGTACAGGACAACCGTAACCCACAGGAACTGACCGCGTAGTCATGGGACCCCCGATTTAATTGAACGGCCAAAATTTGAAAATTGTTAGACTTGGGCTTAAAAACATTCCATCAAAGGGTGAGAACATAAAACAACACTAAACGGCCTTGTGAGACGCACGAACACCTCGTACAGGATCAATATAACCCAAAGGAACCGACTGCGTAGTCATAGGACCCCCAGTTTGAGAACACAGCCAAAATTTGTAAACTATTAGACTGAGGCATAAAAACATGTCGTCAAAGGGTGAGAACATAAAACACCTACTAAACAGCCACATAAGAGGCACGAACACCTCACACGGGACCAATGTAACTCTTAAAAACTGACCACGTAGTCACGGGACCCCCAATTTGAGAGGTCGACCAAAATTTACAAATTGTTAGACTTAGGCTTAAAAACATGTTGTCAAAGGGTGAGAACGTATAATAGCCACTAAAAGGCCCCGTGAGTGGCATGAACACCTCGTACGGTACCAATGTAACTCGCAGGAACTGACCGCGTAGTCACAGAACCCCCAGTTTGAGAGCATGATCAAAAGTTTCAAAATTTTAAGCCTTTTATGGGACAAATGTAACCCATAGGAACCGACCGCGTAGTCACCCAATGGGAAAATCTAACCCAATGGTCACTTGCAACAACTGACCGATTAGACTCTTAGTTAGAGGGCAAAATTATTTTTTAATTAAAAATAGTCACGGCTTTGGGCCGTGACTATTTTATTTTTGAAATAAAAGATGGCCACGACTTTGGATCGTGGCCATTTTTTATGTAAAAATAAATTATGGCCATGACTATTTTATTTTTAAGATAAAATACGATCACGGCTTTTGGTCATGACCATGCTTTGTGCACACAAAATAGTGGGTCACGGACATGGGTTATGACTATCCTAGTCCGTGACCAATGTTGGTGGTCAAGGATTTTAATAGTGACCAGCGATGATGGTCATGCGTGATTTGTTCACGGACCAAATCCATGACCCACCACCAATGGTCAGGGATTTGGGCCTTAACCATGCGCAGTATTTGCTGTAGTGAGAGTGCATGCGCATAACATATATTCGAATGTTTGAATTAGGCGTTCGGATTGTCCATTTGTCTGAGGATGAAATGTAGTGCTAAGAAGCAACTTGGTACCCATGGCTTCTTGTAAATCTTTCCAAGAGCATCCTGCAAATCGTGGGTCACGATCGGATATGATAGGCAAAGATGCTCCATGTAATCTAACGATTTTCTGGATATACAAGGTACTGAGTTTCTGAAATGAATCAATAGTGTCTACTTTAGGAAAATGTGTTTATTTAGTTAGTCGATCTATGATTACCCAAATTGAGTTGTATCCTAAAGATGTTGGGGGTAGTCCACTCACAAAGTCATTGTATCATGATCCCATTTCAAGGATGGAATTATAAGAGGTTATAGTAATCCTCCTAGGTGTTGGTGTCCAATTTTAACTTGATGACAGGTTAGACATTTGGCAATAAAAGTTCTAATGTCTTGTTTCATTCCTGTCCACCAATAATGCCTTGTAAGGTTATGGTACATCTTGGTGTTATCTGGATGTATGATAAACTTGGAGTGGTGACCATCTTGCAAACGTTCTTCCTTTAACTTGGAGTTAGAAGGTACATATATTCAGTTTCTGAATCGTATTTTGTTTGCAGGATGATATATCCAATCTTTACTGGTCTTTCCCATTCCAATTTTTTGGCACTGGGAGTTAAGGAAATCATCCATGGATTGATGATCTATTATCCTTTTCTATAATGATAGATAAGCTATAATGTTATGAAGAATAGTAAGGGTTTCTCTTTGCAGATTGTAGTCATAAAGAGTAGTTATGGTCTGGTAAGCAACCATTTCGGCTGATCTTCCACTGATTTTACGACTTAGTATGTCTACTATTACATTACCCTTACTTGGATGGTATTCTAATCTGAACTTATAATCTTCTAGATATCCATTCCATCGTCGTTGTCGTAAATTCAGATCTTTTTGTGTAAAAATGTACTTCAAACTTTTGTGATCGAAAAAGAGTTGGAATTCTGCTCCGTATAGGTAACATCGCCAAATCTTTAATGCAAAGACTATAGCGGGTAATTCTAGGTCGTGAATTGGGTAATTTCACAGTGAAATTTTTTATTATCGAGACCCATATTCTAATACCTTCCCTAAATAAAAGAGTACAGTACCTAACCCTTGTAAAGAAACATTTGTGTATACATCATAACTGACATCGTTAGATGGTATAGTGAGTACAGGGGTAGTAGTTAAGAGTTTCTTCAAAGTATGATGCTTAGGTACATTCCTGATTCCAATTGAAGCGTACATCTTTTCGAGTTAGCTTTATGAGAGGTAATGCAATGGTGGAGAATCTTTTCATAAATCTTTGATAATATATGATTAATCCATGAAAACTATGAACTTTTGTTACTGTAGTGGGTTGTGGCCATTCAATAATAGTGGAAGTTTTCACTGGACCTACCTTGATTCCGATTTCAGTAATGACATGTCCTAGAAACTTTACTTCTTTCATCAAAAAGTTACATTTACTTTTCTTAGCATATAATCGATGACTTTGTAATGTTTCTAGCACTATTTGTATATGAGTCTTGTGATCCTGCTAGTGCGAATATATAAAGATATCGCCAATGAACACAATTACGAATTGGTCTAAAAATGGTTAGTATACTCAATGCATTAAATCTATAAATGTGGTTAGAGCATTAGTAAGTCCAAAGACATTATTAATAATTTAAAAAGTCCATACCGAGTTCGAAATGTTGTTTTCGGCATGTCTTCCTCTTTTACTCGTAATTGATGATATCGTGATCCTAAGTTAATTTTTAAGAATACCCTTGATCCTCGTAATTGATCAAATAAATCATCTATCCTGGCTAATGAATATTTATTCTTGATGGTAACCTAATTCAATTTACGGTAATCAACACATAATCGAAACGATCTATCTTCCTTCTTTACAAATAGAACTGGGGCTCCCCACGGTGACATACTTGGTCAAATGAATCCTTTGGCTAGTAATTCATCTAATTGAGTTCTAAGTTATTGTAATAACATCATGACTATCGTATCATTTCCAAAAAGGAAAAGTTTGGCCTCGGGTTGTATTACCTGGTATTAGTCCTTTGCTGTTGAAATTCCCTGGGGTGAATTATACGTAGCTTTTCCTTGAGGACTTGCGGGTCTCCCTAAAGGTCGTTGAGGTTCAGTGTTCCTTCATTAATTCATGACTGGTCATTGGTTAAAATTAGGTTTACGAAGCTTGGTACATTGGGGTTTAATGTCTCCAGGAGCATTACACTCATGGAAATTACCACTGTTTCTATGAAGGATTTAACTGTATGCTCGCCCCTCGTTATTTTTTAATGTAGGACGAATCCTGATTGGAATGTTCGATGAGCTATTATTAAAGTTATTTCAAGAAATTAGGGATATATTTCAAGAACTTCCACGTGGGGTCAGGTTATTTTCAATCAAAGTTGTTACCTCAATCATTCTACCAAACTCGCGAATTTGTAAGGTAATAAGAGAGGTCTTGATACTGGCTTTTATTCCACGCTCAAAATGTTTGCACTTCTTAATATCTGTATCTATGTATTCCTAGGCGTAACGAGAAAGTTCTGTGAATCCCACCTCATATAATGCCACGATCATAATCTGCTATTGCAATCCCAGAAATTCCACAGTCAGTTGGTCACGCAAGGATTTCAAAAATTACTTTTTGAACAATATGTCCTCAAATTATGGCCATGTTAAATTCTCTATATCATGGATACGTTTCACTGATTGCCGTCAGTGATTGGCCTCACCTTTGAACAGGTAAGTGTCTAAGTCTACTCAAAGTTGTGGTGATATTCCTACTCTATTTAATACTTTTAATGTCTATAAAAACCATAGGTCGGCTTCGAATGCTCCAGGTTTCCTGTGAAATGCTGGGGTCTTTAGCGCAAAAACTCTTTCAAAGAATTCATCCTTCGATTTTCAGCTATGACTTATATTCCTGGCATAATCAGATGATTTTTACGCGCTTGGTTTAACATCGTGAGTTTTCGAAAACATTGGGCTATATTTTCCATAGTTGTGGATGGATTTGTTCGAGTCGTTCCTGATCATGATGCAGTTGGTGCTGGCATGTTAATGTTGCGTGTTCTTACTATCCTATAGGAATAAGTCAAAAATTAAAGCATAACACATAACAAGAGTGAGTTATAGCAAACTTAATTATGTTATTGGACTTTTTTAAACAAATGCAATTATTCCCTAAACACACAAAATATTTGGATTTTTTCGTAACACATTAGCTTCCAAAATCGACCTACATAGGTTACAACAGTTATCACACCATATTAGTAGTTAACACCTCATTTTTCCTTCCACTTCCCTTTTCTCACGCTTTAGTCACATGTACTCCTACAAGTTTATTTATATACTATTCTTGTGTCTGGTTAAGGTTTTCATTCCACTTGTGGAACTAGTTGATTTTCTTCCTCCCATTCTTTTTCAGAACCTCTAATAATTGATTTGGATGATGAAGTGTTAGCATTAAAAGATAGTAATGTTGGTCCATATTCGTCAGGAGATACTGGGGGGTAGCACGTAGTTCATCTGTCGATGCTGAGTTCTATACCAAATGAATTGCTTGTTGGAGAAATTCTTCGTCTTTAGCAAATCGACGAGCCTGCTTCATTATCTGTTCCTCGCCCAATAATCGATAAGTCAGCATGTGATGCTTGATGTTTGGGGTTGCAATTGACCGCTCTCGATCGATATCGCGAATTGCTTTACATAGTTTATTATACGCTCCATCCGAATGGTTTTGTTGAATTGGGCCTGGTCAGTTCCATCAGGGTTCAGATATACCTTGTCCCACACATTCATAGCTGGAAGACAAATATTAGTATTGAGAAAATCTAAAAAGTTACAAAAATAAAATAACTATATATCCTAAATAAGTCTCGCATATAAGTAATAATCCTAACGCTCTCTCTGATACTATGTTGTCACATCCCAAGTTTTTGAGGAGGAATTAGGTAGTAAATAAAATATTTGAAATAAAATATAAATAAGATAATAAAGGTCATTATTACATCAAACTAGTCATAGTGATGAGGCACTTTAGTTATTACACTCATACTAGGGTAGTTCTTACATTACATAATGAAACTGGAAAAGGAAAAGAAAAAATACAACATATGACTTGTACAACATGAAGTTACAATATGATGCTACAACATGAAGTTACAATATGATGCTACAACATGAAGTTACATCAGCTTATAAGTAGCAACATATGAAATTATGACGGGTTTTGCCAGAATCGCTACCGATTTTTCATGAGTAAATGATTTCTAAAGATACACGAGAGAATGCATTATGATTTGTGGGGCTGGGAAAATTATTGCCTTCTTTGTGTCTTGATTCCATCTGGAATTTTAAAAATACAAGTAAAAATTTCCCAATAGATAATTCTTATTCAGTACAGTTTTCAAGATAATCAGAATAAGGATTAGTAATACCCAGAGTATCACAACAATGAAGATTCATCCGTGAGTGTGAAATGACATAAAAATATATAATGATATTTTCTACAGATAAAAATATCAAGGCTAGAACTGGTTAACCCATGTAGATGGTTTCTAAAAAAATAATCCAAAATTATTCGTTAGAGGCTTTAGGGCAACAGCTATACATATAACAACATAATTCAAGTAAATTGAAAAAAATGAATCCAAATAACTGAAGATAAAGTAATCACGCTAAGTCAATCACAGACATTCCATATGATAGCAATAACTAGGTCATCAATCATCTGAGTCCTACAGGGCAAATAATACAATCGTGGGTATAACGAAAGATTATTCCCTGATCATATTGTATGCTATAATCAATTTGGGTAAAACTTCATCATATGAAATAATATGATTGTATAAAATCATCATTAAACTCTGAATCAATCATACGTAATGGTTAAATGACTCAAATGAGTTCATCAATGAGAATCAGATAACTCGCTCTATCACTTGGTGATATTAACAAAAGACGTACACAATAGCATTTTGTGAAATTAAAACTGAATAAGAATAACTTACTTATTTATGAGGCTTGGTCCGTGAAAATCTGGAATAAGAAAATTATTTATGTGAGGCTCGGTCTTTAAAGAAATTGTAACATATACAAAAGCTAAATTGCGCATAAAAAAAATTTGGGGGTCTAATATAAATAAATTTTGAATTTATTTCTTATACTTCCATAGGTTTTCAAGCTTAGTGGTAATAGAATTTTTTCTCCTAAGTTTGTCAAAAATAAGTACAAAAAGTTTGGGGTGAAAATTCAAAAGTTGAAAAACTTTAGGGGTTTAAGTGTAAAAATAATTTAAAGTTTTAATTCAAGTTTGGATGTTTCTTCAAACTGGCTTTCTAGTTAGCAGAAAAATGTGTTGTAATATACCATTTTGACCAGAAAAACAAAATAAAATTTTTAAAAAAAAAATTAGAATTTTTTTATTAGACGCACGTCCTCATGCGGTCAGTCAAATATATCATGCGTTGGAATTGACCCTACTCGCACGTGTGTTACACACTTCATCTTCGACCTTCGAAATTTGACTTTTAGGGTTTTAAACTTTGACCTTCAATTAAATCCATTACAGAATACCATTTGAGATGATTAAAAAGCCATTCTTTTTAATTTTTTTACAAGGAATTCAAAAATATAACTTTTTTGGACTGAGGAGAACTGCAGCCTCTTCTCCATAGACTGTAAAACTTTGAAATTTCCAATTCTATATTAGTAGAGTTTTGTAAAATTCGAACCATGGAAGTGAAATGGTTTTGTTTATGTGTGAATTTGGAATAAAATGATTTTGGTTTGAGGTTTTAATTCATAGTATAAACAGAGAATTTGAACTTTGAAATTTTAACTAACGAAATAAGAAAACTCGATTTTGAGATATGCATGTATACTATAACCAAATAAAACATTACGGTTTAGTTCCTACAGGGATAAGTACAATTATTTTCACTTCAAAACTTGTTCAAAGTGAGGAACACAGAATTCACCATTAAAGCTCAAGCTTTCGTGGTGTTTTTTAAAAATTGACCCTTAGATATGTATTTCTATGCTAAGTGCAGCATGTAAACGCATAAATGGATCTTAAACTACTGTAGAAACTAAGTAGAATCAAACGAACTGAGCTATGTGCATAAAATATAGGTATACCCAAAAATGATAAAATTTTGAGTTGGTTTTTATGCCACTGATACAATTCTTTCTCTACTCCAGGGTGTGCCTTTTATAAGTGATGTTAGGGAGGGTATATTGGTCGGGAAAAAAAAAGGTAAATTTAGGTTGGTTTAATATAAGTTATTTTTGGAGTAATTTTGTGTACACATGAAGGTATATGTTTCCTTGGTTCCCATTGGTTCTAATGGCCGCTTGGTGGCATTCTCAACAACTTAGCTCATGAGGATGAAGTTAGAGGTTTAGGTTTAGGTCCTTGGAAATTTTGGGTTGATTTTAAGTTCATTTTCTATGTTTTTCCAAACTTTGGGGGCTTTGTGTAATTTTTAAAACATAGTGGACTATTGTTAAGAGTTGGTTTGTAATTTGAAGTGGTTATGAAGTTAATTGTGGGAAAAATTTGAGGTTTATAAATCATTTAGAAAGTTTAAAAGTCAAATAAAAAATTTAGGGGCTAGTTTGTAATATTTAAAACTTTAGGGTTACTTTCTAATTTAGGTTTTTTATGGTTCTTCTAGTTAATGTTCAAGGCTTTAGTTTCAAGAATTTGTTAATAGGGTAAGGTTATTATTGTTTAAAATTATGCGTACATACATGTATTGTCAAAACCTAGATGAGTTATCGTTTATCGGATCTTACACCATGACACCTTCTGAATTCCGTAACTTTTTGGTTTTGGTCGGTTACTAAAGGATATTCATTTGTGGTTTCTCAAAGATAGTTGGGATTATGACCTAGTTAACTATAAAGGGGGTATTATTATTTTGGAATGAGTAGTGTCTGCAGGTGTTCAACGCTCTCAAGGAGAAGTTGACTTCTACGCCGATTATTTTCTTGCCTAAGAATGGAGTGGAGTTATTGGTTTAAACCAATGCCTCTCTACAGGGATTAGGTGGAGTTTTGATGCAAGAGGGTAGATCTTCTTAGGCATCTTAGAAGTTGATGTCACATAAGTTTCATTACTCAACTTATGACTTGGAGTTGGAGGCCACTGTAATTGTGTTGTATGTGTGGAGGCATTATCTTTTGGGTAAGAAGTTTATACTCTCTAAAAATCACAAGAATCTACAGACTATGATCCATGTGGTTCGGGAGCAATCACGGGATGAGATGTGAAAGAGGAAGGTGATGGATATTCTCTCTACCAATGTACCTTTCTTTTCTGTAGGATCCAATGGTGGATTAGTTTATAAAAATAGGTTGGTGGTACCCGTGGATGAGGAGTTAAGACGGGACGTTATGGAGGAGATGCATGGTTTATGTTTTGTGGTACACCCAGGAGAGGAGAAATTGTACTAAGATATGAAGCGACAGTATTGGTGGACCGGTATGAATAATGATGTGGTTAAGTTCATATCGAGATTCGCTACTTGGTAAATAGTGAAGGTGGACCATTAGAAGACGTCTGGTATGCTTCAACCTCTACCCATTCCCGAGTGGAAGTGGGATATTATATCGATGGATTTCATCATGGGGATACCTTTGGCGCCGCGACAAAACAATTCTTTTTCGGTGATTATTCACCACCTTAAAAAGGTGGCGCACTTTTTGGCCGTTCGTTCCGATTATTCGACCAAACACCTTGCACGTTTATATATGGCTGAGATTATCCGTTTACATGGGGTTTTATTAACGATCATTTTCTGATCAAGGTCCTACATTCGTGGCGCACTTTTGGGAGAGTTTTTAGTAGGCCATGGTGACTAGGTTGCATTTTAGAACACACACCATCCAAAGACAGATAGCCAAATCGAGAAGGTCAATCAAGCATTAAAAGATATGTTGTGGTTATGTATAATGGACTTCATGGCCAGCTAGAGGCCTAATTTCCATTGGTATAGTTTTCATATAACAACAGTTATCAAAATCCATTCTGATGTATAACATCACGTAAATTTTATAACTAAATTATTCAGGTATAATTTGAATTTACAAGAATCAAACAATTGAATATCATTATAAGAGTGAATGGAAACAAAAGTAAATGCGTAAAGTAAATAAATGTACATAATTAAGAGGAAAACACATACATGTCTGATACCATAGTTGACAATAACGGATGAAGATAAAAATAGAGATCACGGCGGAAGTGACAACAGAAACTAAAATCCTGAAAAATTGTAAAACAACAACGTTAACAGCAAGTCTAAGTAGAATAATATTTTGATTGAATTTGGATACCATATTATTATGCATCTTCCTCTCGTCTTTTAGTTTTTTTTAAGTTTATCCCAATCTAAACAATTCTAGATATCACTAGTATACAAGAATATAAGTAAAAGACGATCCATAAGTCCACTATTAGCATTAGTATGGTCCTAGCTACGTACATAACCATGCAAGGGCTCAGTTTAAGATAGCATGTAACGAAGGCCTACTAAATTTACTTTCTAAAATATCGAGTCTTACGAGGTAGATTTATAGGTTGTACCACCCTTATAACCCCAAAATATCGATCAGGGTTCATCATTACGCCATAACACCAGTCGTATTGTAAGGACCTAAAATATGATTAGGAAGGTTAATTAAATGAGTAAGTATAAGTTATTAGTTGTTATTTATAAATTGGTTATGTGTGTTTAACATGTTAATTATCATGTTTAGGGAATGCATAATCATGTGATATATGTGTTGTTTACATTAGGTGCTAATTGAGCTTATTGTCGGGGATAATATTTTTAGCTCATATTATTAGTTATGTGGTTAAATTCATCATGAAAATATGTTTCTAATTCATCACTATGTTTAGAAAAGCAAACTAGGGTGTTGGTACGAAATTGGCGATGTTTGGTCGCCAAATGGGAAAGTTATGAGATTTTGAGTATATTGCTACTTTCTTGTTCGAGCCCAAATTAGGTTTATGATTTTAGGAAACTACAAAATATTAAAGTTGTATATGTTTATTTATCTACGCATAGACGTAAAGTGGGAGTAAATCGGATCCCGTAATAGAGAGTTATGGCGATTTTACAAAGGTGGGACAAATCTGTCATTAGTGAAATCGTTTGATTGGATCTCTCATCCAACCAATCATGTGTTACCACTACCCCTATTCCTATTGGACCCCTTTAAAACGTGTTTCTGATCTTTAGACATATATATAGCTTCTTTCTCATAAGGAAATAACAAAATTTTGCCTAAGGAGAGAGAGAGGAAGTTTAAGGAAGAAAATCCTTTGGAAAATTCCAATAAATCGAGGAATCCTCGTAAGTTAATTTCTTCTTTATTAAAGTTGGTCATAAAAATGAGTTTTATACTTTACATATTTTTGTTTCTGATTTTGATAAGTATTTTAATGATACCCATATTGCCTAAGTGTATTCAAATAAGGATGGGTTAAGAATATAAGTCAGAACTGGTGCTCGGATCGTAAATGCATACCTTAAAGTCCTAGATTTACATCATTTTTTTCGTAAAGCATTTTGATTTAGAAAATTCATACTTATGATGTATATATCTGCTAAAACATGTTTCTTATATGTTTCCATGATTTATACCCAAGTTGGAGGTTATGTATGCTTAAAAATGTTAAGTTATGCCTTAATGTTCTATTTTGACCTAGTTATGCTAAAAAAAGGCATAAATCATGGAATACTTATTGAAATCAAGAAATTCCAATGGGAGATGTTAGAAAACGGATATGAGTATAACATAATCGAAAACCAGAATAAGATACCTTCTAGCTTGTCTTGGGGGGTCATTTTGAAGTTGATGTTTCATTGTTGTTTTTCGGTATAACACAACATGAAAGATGTTGTAGAAAAATGGGCATAACTTTGTCAAAAGAATTTGTAATTTAATTCCGTAAATTGTGCTAGAACCCAAATTAATATGGTGTTATAGAAATGTGAAGTATCATATTTAATTCCTCTTAGTTAATTCAGATTGACCAACTGATGTGATGTGTTACTGAGTTTAATGTTATTTAGTGTATTCAAATCCTAATGATGTTGAATTGTTAGGTGGGGAAGCTACTAATACCACCATACCGAGGAAATAATTTTGGGTATCAGTCTTGGTACTAATTTCAAGGTGAGTGACCTATCCTATTAATTATAAATGCTTATATTCTCATATGGAATTGTGTAGTTAAATACATGTATTAAACTGTTTATGGAGTAATGTGATAATTGTGAACAGATGCATATGCTTAACAATGTTGGGCGAAATTATTTAATGTTATGGACTGTAGAAGGTCCTCTATATAATATTAAGGACTGTGGTGGGTCCTATGGGATGTGGCGGTCCCATTAATCTAATTTAAAGGTTTGTTGTACTCGGTCCTAATTAAGGGATGTGGTGTTCCCCATTAACTGTGGTGGGTTAATTGGGCTGTGGCGGGTCCAGGCTTGCGAGAGTTACATAATTCCTATTGGGTTATAACATTAGAAAATAAAAATGGCTATTTAAATTGGTTATATGTGTGGTATATGGTCATTCACTAAGCTTGTGTTGCTTATACTCCTAAAATATTATGTTTCGGGTATGCATATTGTTTGGAGTTCACTGCCAAGTTAGGACCTTAAAACGGGGGAGTGACGGATATCTAGTATGGTTTGAATATCAACAACCTTCTTATGTAAATGTTAAATTAAGGATCTTGGATATGTAAAGTTGTGTAGTACTTGTAAGTTACATGTAAAGGTAGTTATGTTGTCATCTACACAAGCCTTTGGAAAAAAAATCTTATGCTATTATTCATGAGAGATTTAAAGTAAAGCAATGTTTAAGTGAATTTTTCTTTAAATAAAAGGATGAGTTTAACTTAATTAAATCGAGGCATGACAACTTGGTATCAGAGCGTGGTTATTAGGTTCTGGATAGGGTGTGAGGGTCTAGATTGGAAGTGGACACTATAAAGGTAGTTTGCTATACGTCTGGATTTTGACTAACAATGTTAATATTAAGCTGCTGTTATTGTACTTTGTTTAAGTTAATTATATTGCAGTGAATGATGGATCCACATGAGTCGCATGATAGAGCAAAGGGTAAGGCATCTTATGTTCCTAATAGTCATCAAGGACATAAACATATTGAAGTGGATTAACCAGAGGTGCAACAACAACCTATTGATGATGTGGGAAGAATATTACATGTGTGGCACAATTAGTGGAACAAGCAAGAGGTGGAGTACATAGTGGAGTTAGGGATAAATTGCATGAAAGGTTCATGAAGTTAAATCCGCCAGCATTTACAGGGACTATTAATCCATTAGTAGCAGAGGGGTGAATTAGAAAGATGGAAACTATATTCAAGGTGGTGGAAGTGTGAGATGAACAAAAAGTGTTGTTAGCAACCTTCAGGTTAGAGAATGATGCAAAGTTATGGTGGGATGATACAAAGAGGTTACTCACTACAATTGGGGGAATGGTACCAATAAATCCTCCACAAATTACATGGGAGGTTTGTGAAGGTGTTCCTTGAAAAATATCTCCCAAGGCTTTATAGGAAAGAGAAAGAGGAAGAATTTATCACGTTGAAATAGGGGAACCGAACAGTGGCAGAGTATGAAGCTTTATTTATATCCTTATCTAAATTTGCACTTGGTTTGGTGGGGAATGAAGAAAGAAAATGTGATCGGTTTCAAACTGGGCTGAGTGTAGATATAAAAATCATGGTTGCTAATATGAAGATCACAAATTATGTGGACTTGGTAGATAGGTCCATGGTGTCAGAAAAGTCAATGAAAGAAATGCAAGTTGAACACTCGAAGAAATCTAGACACGATAGTATAAGATCTTATGGATAGGATACGGGAACCTCAACTCAGAGTGTAGCACGAGGAGTATCTAAGGGCCAAGAATTTAAAAATAATAGAAGTACACGTGGAAGATTTCAATCTCGAGGTGGAAGGACTGGGATGAGTCAGTCAAAAAATGTATCTCTGATTGGATCGAGGGTCATATTTTGTTATAGTTGTGGTGGTCGAGGGCACATGTCTCGAGAGTGTACAATAGCTAAGACGACGCCTTTAGGTTTTCATTGTCATCAACAAGGGCATTTACGAAAGAATTGTCCAGCGATGGGAGGTACAACATCAGTTGGGAGTGTGACAGTAAGTGGTCGGAATTCTACACCGAATGCTCACAAGGGAGGTAGAGGAGGTATATCTCAAAACCAAGGCCAAGGCAGAGTGTTTGCACTGACGCAACAAGATGCATAAGCTATGCCTAACGTAGTGACAGGTACACTTTCTATTTGTGATAAAAATTCTTATGTGTTAATAGATCCTGGTTCTACACATTCTTTTGTATCCCTCATTTATCTGTTGCATCTTAATAAGCCATTATCATCATTAGATTCGGGTTTAGCGATTATTATGCCAGTGGGGGGATTGGTTTGTATTGATAAGGTGTGTAGGGAGTGTGTGGTGCGAATAGGTGAAAAGGAGTTATTGGTTGACTTATTACCTCTCGATATACATGACTTTGATGTGATACTGGGTATGGATTGGCTAGCTTCATATCATGTATGCTTAGACTGCTTTAAAAAGGAGGTAGTTTTTCGATTATCGGGTGAACCTGAATTTAAATTTATTAGGGAACGAAACGTCACTCCAACATGTTTGATTTCTGCTACAAAATGTTATGAACTGCTAAGGATAGAATGTGAGGGTTATCTTGATCATGTTGTGGACATATGACAAGAGGTTGGAAAACTATTGGATATACCAGTAGCTAATGAGTTTTTAGATGTCTTCCCAGAAGAACTCCCAGGGTTAGCACCAGACCATGAGGTAGAATTTGTGATTGAGTTGGTACCAAGAACTGCACCAATATCTATTTCACCATATCGTATAGCACCTGCAGAATTAAAAGAGATAAAGATACAGTTGCAATAATTGTTAGATCGTGGTTTTATAAGGCCTAGTGTATCACCGTGGGGAGCCCCTGTATTGTTTGTGAAGAAGAAAGATGGAACCATGAAACTGTGCATTGATTATCGCCAATTGAATAAGGTGACTATTCATAACAAATACCCACTACCCCGAATTGATGACTTGTTCGATCAGTTGCAAGGAGCCAAAGTTTTTTCCAAGATCGATCTCAGATCCGAATATCATCAATTGAAAGAAAGAGGTTGTGACATTTCTAAAACTGCTTTTGGTTCCAGGTATGGACATTATGAATTTCTTATCATGCCATTTGTGTTAACAAATGCACTAGCCGTATTCGTGGATTTGATGAACCGTATATTTCACCCATACATGGATTCTTTTGTTATTGTCTTCATTGATGATATTTTGATATATTCTCGCAGTAGGGATGAGCATGAACACCTGCGTATTATTTTACGGACCTTGCGTGAGAAGCAGTTATATGCTAAGTTTTCTAAATGTGAATTTTGGCTAGATAATAGTAGTATTTTTGGGGCATGTTATTTCTGTTGATGGTATTTGTGTTGATCCCAAGAAGGTATAAGCAGTAATGAATTGGAAAAGACCAACTAGTGTGATAGAGGTACGTAGCTTTTTGGGACTGGCGGGATATTACAAGTGGTTTATAGCAGGGTTTTCTTCTATTGCATTGCCGTTGACTAAGCTTACCATAAAGGAGAACAAGTTTGTGTGGAGTGGTGATTGTGATAAAAGCTTTGAAAATTTAAAGGATAAGTCGACATTCGCTCCAGTATTGACTATCCCAACGGGTACAGAACATTTAGTTATTTATAGTGATGCTTCGTATCAAGGACTTGGTTGTGTATTAATGCAGTATAAAAAGGTAATTTCTTTTGCTTCTCGACAGTTAAAGATACATGAACGCAACTACCCTACACATGATCTTGAGTTGGCTGCAATATTTTTTGCCCTAAAGATCTTGAGACATTACTTACATGGTGTTAGCTGTGAAATTTTTACTAACCATCAAAGCTTTAAATACTTATTTACTCAAAGAGACTTGAACTTGAGATAAAGAAGGTGGATGGAACTTATAAAAGATTATGATTGCACGATACATCACCATCCGGGTAAGGCTAATGTTGTTGCTGATGCTTTGAGTAGAAAATCTCTAGGCATAGTATCTTGTATTTATTGTATTCGAGTTGACCTGATGAGAGAGTTAGTATTAATGGGGGTGGAATTAACTTTGAATTAGTCTTACGGAATAGTAGCACATTTAAATGTTAGACCCACATTGTTAGACTGGATAAAACAAGCACTGGCAGGAGATACAGAATTGGAGAAAGTTAGAGATAATATGAAAAAGGGTAAAGTAAATGAATTTTCTATTCGTGATGATGATATTGTTACGTACGACAATAGTTTGTGTGTACCTAATGTGACTGATTTGAGGAAAAAATCTAGAAGAAGCCCATTGTTCTTTATATGTTATGCATCCAGGGAGCACAAATTGTATATAGATTTGAAACAATGTCATTAGTGGCCGGGAATGAAACACGACATCGTAGATTTTGTTTCTAGATGTCTAATTTGCCAACAGGTGAAGGCGTAGCATCAGAAGCCAAGTGGTTTACTACAATACTTACCTATTCCTGAATGGAAATGGAAGCATGTTACTACAGATTTTGTTGTAGGTTTACCAAAATCAGCACGAGGATTTGATTTCAATTTGGGTTGTCATTAATAGATTGACTAAGTCTGCACATTTTCTTCCTATTAAAACTAATTACTCTATGGATAGGAATGCCAAAATATATGTTGATGAGATAATCAGATTGCACGATGCACCTGTTTCTATTATTTCTGATCGAGATCCTAAATTCA
Organism: Sambucus nigra; assembly: GCA_949130495.1. Classification (NCBI taxonomy): domain Eukaryota; kingdom Viridiplantae; phylum Streptophyta; class Magnoliopsida; order Dipsacales; family Adoxaceae; genus Sambucus; species Sambucus nigra. Next base: position 321,507,809 of record OX422217.1, read on the forward strand.
CTTCTCACTTTTGTCCAAGTTTACAACAAGCTTTGGAGACTAAATTGAAATTTAGTACATATTTTTATCCTCAGACTGATGGGCAATCAGAAAGAATTATTTAGACACTCGAAAACATGTTATGAATTTGTGTATTGGAGTTCAAAGGCAGTTGGGATGAACACTTGCCACTAATAGAGTTTGCTTATAATAATATCTATCATTAGAGTATTTATATGGCTCCTTATGAAGCTTTGTATGGGAGAAAGTGTAGAACTCCAGTGTGTTGGACTGAACTAGGAGAACGAAAACTACTTGGGCTAGAAATTGTGCAACAGACTACTGAAAAGATAAATATTATTCATAATCACTTGAAAGTGGTGCAAAGTAGATAGAAAAGTTATGCAAATAACCGATGGAAAGAATTGAAATTTGAGGAAGGTGATCGAGTCTTCCTAAATGTTTCTCCTTGGAGAGGGGTTATGAGATTTGGGAAGAAGGGAAAGTTAAGTCCCAGGTACATTAGACCCTATGAGATAATGAAACGGGTTGGAGCTGTAGCTTATAAATTGACTTTACCACCAAAATTATCTCGGATATACGATATTTTTCATATATCCATGTTGCGGAGGTATATGGACGATCCTTCACATGTGTTTATTTCACAACCGATAGAGCTTCAAGATGACTTGACTTACGTGGAGTAACCAATTGCTATTGTAGATCGAAAGGAGCAAGTGTTATGTAAAAAAACCATTTCACTAGTTAAGGTGATGTGGAGAAGTCAGAATGTGGAGTATGCCACCTGGGAAGGAGAGGATAACATGAATAAGCAATGTCCTCATATGTTTGGTAAGTTTCTTATGCATTAAATTTCGAGGAAGAAATTTTTATAAGATGGGTAGAATTGTAAGGCCCTAAAATATGATTAGGAAGGTTAATTACATGATTAAGTATAAGTTATTAGTTACTAGTTATAGATTGGTTATGTGTGTTAAACATGTTAATTATCATGTTTAGGGAATGCATAATCATGTGATATATGTGTTGTTTACATTAGGTGCTAATTGAGCTTATTATCGGGGATAATATTTTTAGATCATATTATTAGTTATGTGGTTAAATGCATCATGAAAATATGTTTCTAATTCATCACTATGTTTATAAAAGCAAACTAGGGTGTTGGTACGAAATTAGCGATGTTTAGTCACCAAATGGGAAAGTTATGAGATTTTGAGTAAATTGCTACTTTCTTGTTCGAGCCCAAATTAGGCATACTAGTTTTATGATTTTGGGAAAACACAAAATATGAAAGTTGTATATGTTTAAGTCATCTACGCATAGACATAAAGTGGGAGTAAATAGGGGCCCGTAATTGGGAGTTATGGTCATTTTACAAAGGTTGGACAAATTTGTCATTAGTGAAATTGTTTGATTGGATCTCCCATCCAACCAATCATGTGTTACCACTACTTCTATTCCTATTGGACCCATTAAAAACGTGTTTCTGGTCTTTAGACATATGTATAGCTTCTTCCTCACAAGAAAATAACAAAATTTTGCCTAAGGAGAGAGATAGAGAGGAAGTTTAAGGAAGAAAATCCTTTGGAAAATTCCAATAAATCCAGGAATCCTTGTAAGTTAATTTCTTCTTTATTAAAGTTGGTCATAAGAATGAGTTTTATACTTTATATATTTTTGTTTCTGATTTTGATAAGTATTTTAATGATAACCATATTGCCTAAGTGTATTAAAATAAGGATGGGTTAAGAACATAAGTCAGAACTCGTGCTAGGATCGTCAATGCATACTTTAAAGTCCTAGATTTACATCATTTTTTGGGTATAGCATTTTGATTTAAAAAATTCATACTTATGATGTATATATCGGCTAAAACATGTTTATTATATGTTTCCATGATTTATACCCAAGGTGGAGGTTATGTATGCTTAAAAATGTTAAGTTATGCCTTAATGTTCTATTTTGACCTAGTTATGCTAAAAATGGCATAAATCATGGAATACTTATTGAAATTAAGAAATTACAGTGGGAGATGTTAGAAAATAGATATGAGTATAATATACTCGAAAATAATAATAAGATACCTTATAGCTTGGCTTGGGGGGCATTTTGAAGTTGATGCTTCATTGCTGCTTTTCGGTAGAACACAACATGAAAGATGTTGTAGAAAAATGGGCATAACTTTGTCAAAAGAATTTTTAATTTAATTTCGTAAATTGTGTTAGAACCCAAATTAATATATTGTTATAGATTTAATTTCGTAAAGATTGAAATGTGAAGTATCATATTTGATTCCTCTTAGTTAATTTAGATTGATCAAATGATGTGATGTGTTACTGAGTTTAATGTTATTTAGTGTATTCAAATCCTGATGATGTTGAATTATTAGGTGGGGAAGCTACTAATACCACCATACCAAGGAAATAATTTTAGGTATCAATTTTTGTACTAATTTCAAGGTGAGTGACCTATCCTATGAAATATAAACGCTTATATGGAATTGTGTAGTTAAATACATGTGTTAAACTGTTTATGGAGTAATGTGATAATTGTGAAACATATGCATATGCTTAACACTATTAGGCAAAATTATTTAAAGTTATGGACTGTATCGGGTTCTCTATATAATGTTAAGGACTGTGGTGGGTCCTATAGGATGTGGCGATCTCATTAATCCAACTTAAAAGGTTTGTTGTACTCGGGCCTAATTATGGGATGTGGTGTTCCCCATTAACTGTGGTGGGTTAATTGGGTTGTGGCGGGTCCAGGCTTGCGAGAGTTACACAATTCCTATTGTGTTATAACATTAGAAAATAAAAATGGTTATTTAAATTGGTTATATGTGTGGTATATGGTCATTCACTTAGCTTGTGTTTCTTACAAAAATGTTATGTTTCAGGTATGACTAGTGTTTGGAGTTCACTGCCAAGTTAGGACCTTAAAATGGGGAAGTGACGGATATCTAGTATGGTTTGACTATCAAGAACCTTTTTGTGTAAATGTTAAATTAAGGATCTTGGATATGTAAAGTTATGTAGAACTTATAAGTTACATGTAAAGGTAGTTATGTTGTCATCTACACATGCCTTTGGGAAAAAAAATTATGCTATTTTTCATGAGAGATTTAAAGTAAAGCAATGTTTAAGTGAATTTATCTTTAAGTAAAAGGATGAGTTTAACTTAATTAAATGGGGGCGTGACACGTATATCCTCATATCCAAGGCCATATGAAATATTTTTCTCCTATTATCAATATAGGATAACACAAGTATAACATTCGCGTAGTGTGTGGGGTAAAATAATCAAGGTAAAGTCCGTCTTGTAATCAGAGTACCAATCAACGTCACACGCACCCATAAGGATATCCCCTCTAGTATGTAATACAACGAGGACTCAAGATCAGGTATGTTGCACATAAAATACAAAAATAGTAAGACCTAACGTATAAGGATTAATGAGTCTTTAGCGAAATCTATTACTTTACAAAATTCCATAATGTTAATTATTCGAAGCCAACATCAGTTTCAACAATTCTAATTAACAAGATTCATATTATCCTACATGGATAAAGAACCTTGAAGTCATTCTAAACGATTCCCCCATTATTAAAACGAACTCAAAATAAGATGTAGACCAACTTTGATCCAAATAGTGATGGTCGATCCAAATAGTGATTGCCATCGATCGGATAATGGTCCTAGTGTTCATCCTCTTCCTAGTTACGGGATTGAAAACCCTAAACCTCCATTAACATATATCAAGTTCCTCAAAGGAGAATGTAATTCAATCTCCTTCATATATATTTGATATATTAACATTCAAATCCAAACATATATCTAACCATTTTTCATAATTCTAATAAGATTAATGGGTAAATTCCAAATTAAGTTAAGAACCCTAGTTTATAAATAATCCAACCAATGTGACTGAATTGTCCATCAATTCGAATCATAAACATGGGGATTTTGAATATTAAATGAATGTAATCCATTCCTTCTCTTCCTAGAACAATTTTCATTACAAATCATGCAGCAATCCTCAATAATCTCTATGTCATTAGTCTAGTTCTTATTTCGATTAACTAGATTACAATCCAACTAATTTAAACCTTTAATTTAGATTTACATGTATTTAATTCAAATTCAAATGAATATGAATATAATAATCAAACATAAGTAAAATCAAATCCCAATTAAATGTGATGCCAAATCTCCTTAATTCATCCTCATCTCTTGACGTTCCTTCTCTCTACCCCGTAGGAAGCCTCCCAAATTGTAATTTGTAAATATCGAAACCCTAATGACTCCTTACAAATTCTAACCCGCGAAATTATGTTAAACCCCTACACGGGCCTCATCTAAATGAGTCCAAAATTTTCTTTAATATGTCTAAAACATTGTCAAATTTCTAAACTATCCCAATGGTCCTAAAACCCAAACCTTTAGACTAAAACGAACATTCTATGTGTCCCAAAACATTTCATAAAATCAATTATTAATCGAACTCAGTAACTTAGTAGCTTAGCTTATACGAATCCAAATGTCCACAATTTAATTAATTTATTAATTCACTGTAGCACGGAATTATAAGAAACTACTTCACAATCGTTAGAACTCGACAGTGAGGGGATTATCCAAATAAGGAAATCCTCAATACCAAATCCCCGAGCATTACATAGTGGCCCATAATATACAGTCACGTTAAATATCTAATTACTATTTTATTGTGTATTAAATCCGATTTCTTAAATAATTTATATAACATATAACAATTACGACATCACATGTCATGGCAAGCAAATAAAATAAGCTAATTTCACAATTTATTTAATGCATACAAATGTGGGATATTACATTCTCCCCCTCCCCCCCCCCCCCCCCCCCCAAAAAAAAAAAAAGAACAAGGAATTTCGTCCTCGAAATTCGAATTCCTTATACTTCTACTCGAAAGTCAAGGAATATCTCGCCCATAGCATGCTCATAATATGCACCAAGGTCTCTCGTTGTAAATCGCGTCCAACTAACATTTAACCAACTAATCTAATCATTGAAAAATCAACTTCTCTCACAATAACCTCCTCCTTTGTGTACTCATATCAATCTCGTCTTTGCACTAGCGGTGATAAGGTGAGGCCAAATGCTATTGTCCCTATTGGCCCCGCCTCATCCACGAGTGTGAAAATGACCCATGTATCGGAATACCAACTTCCCTTCGTAATCTGACTTCGCAATTTCCATTCTCAAAGATTTATTCAAAACTACTTAACCTGCCTCTTAGGACCCCAAACCATACTTTCGTTCATCTCAAAATCTTTTTTTGCCTGTTCTGGCAATCTTCGTACGCTTTAATACAAACACCACTTCTCTGAAGTGTTCCGAACACATTCCTAAATAACAACTTTCTAACTACAAGTTCTAAGTCAACTTGGTCAATATAACTCAAATATTCCCACCTGATTCCTCTTTTGAACCACTGAACCCAAATTTTTTAATACAAGACAATGTTTTCACTCTCCCACATCTACACTTGTATTTCGATCACTACAACCCTTCGAATGTTTTATGGCCCCGCCTTCTATATTGTAAGTATCACCCTTCATACACAAACTATGCCCATAACTTCTTTATTCCATTCACACTACGAACTTTTCAAATTACTAAACATTCAATAGCTTATGGATGGTAAAGTGAACCACGCAATACGCACCTAGGCCAAAACTACCTCTCGTAGCTTGGGACCCTCTGGCATAAACCTCCCTTGGAAAATAACACTTTAATTTCATCGAACGAATAAAAGAACTCCGCCTAGTTACGACTTGTATACCATCTCTCGATAAAACTTCAACGATTGGGTGTAAACCACCCTTAACACAATTTTGGTTGTAATGACCACCACTGTTACAAATGATTCTTCTTCATCAAGATATCATCTTTAAACCCCGTGACGAACTCGTCACAATAAAACACTTATATTCAATTGATCCAACATGTCGTTGACATGCAAAAACGAGCACTTATTATGCGTTATGACCTTTTCGACTCCCTTTGAGATCTAAGGCACATGTATAAAGCATGGCACCCTATGAAACATTATACCCCCGACCGTGCAGATCACCTACTTTTTAGTTGGAATTAGGGGATAATAAATTTCTTAGAACTGAAATGATCCAAGATACTTCTTCAAAGATTGATCTTATTCGCAATCACATCCGAATTGCTCAAGATCGTCAAAAGAGTTATGCTAATCCGAATATAAGGCATATGGAATTGGAGGTTGGAGACCAAGTTTTGGTACGTGTGTCTCCAATGAAGGTTATAATGCGATTTGGGAAGAAAGGGAAGCTTGCTCCACGCTATGTAGGCCCTTTTCCCATTATTGCAAAGGTAGGCCCTGTAGCTTATCAACTAGCCTTGCTGGAACACCTACAATAGATTCATGATGTGTTTCATGTTTCATCCTTGAAAAAGTACAAAAGATGTGAAGGAGCTCACCGGCTCATTCCTTTAGATGATATCGAATTGCAGCCCGATATTTCATACGAGGAATAACCAGTTGCAATCTTAGATCACGGGGAGCGTAGGCTAAGATCTAGAGTGGTGCCCTCGTTTTGGTTACAATGGGGACATCCCAATGCCGAAGAGTCGACGTTGGAATGGGAGCACGATATGCAAGAAAAGTATCCACACCTCTTCTTACAAGATACGCTTGAATTTTGAGGGCAAAATTCCCTTATAAGGGGGGAATATGTAAAAACCCTTATTTTGAGTAATTAATTTTATATCAAATTGCCATGTGAGGTAATTATATAAATTGATGGAAATTGAAGTAAATATTATTTTAAGTGATTTAAAAGATAATATTTACTAGATTTTGCATATTTACTATTAAGAGAATGTAATTAGCATCATGTGATGTTTTATAGTGTCGTTGTGCTTCAAACGACATTTATGGTTTAAACTGTAGTTAGAACAAGAAATGATTTATATTATTCTGGATGCCAATTTAGAGGGCGCGATTAGTCCCGAAATAGTCGAGATAGTCAAAATAAGTGCCATATTATATTTTTGGGTTCCGGGCACTTTTGACGGGTTATGACTTAATTATGTAGTTATGAGTCATTTTAATTTTATATTAATATTTAAGGGTAGAAACTAATGCTAAGGGCATGATTAAGTCTTACAACCCCTCTTATTTCCCAATTGTATACTTCCTAAACCTAGAGAGAAAGAGAGAGGAAGGGAATTTGGGAAAAAAGAAGAGAAAGACGGAGAATTGAAGAAATTGAGTTTGAACTTGCATCTACCGGAAGAGAATCCGAGAATTCAGCTTAAGGCAAGCTTCAAACTTGCTAGCATATGATTTATTATGGATAAATTGTTGTGATAGTTGTGTAATTGGAGATTTTGAATCAATAGTAGGTTTTGATAAATTATGATGTTCAACCCTTGGATCTTGTAGTTTGTATGATTTAAGTTGGTTATATGGGTATATTGTGGTGTAGAATTGTTGTGGTTACGTTTTTGGTTGATGGAAATGAAGGAGGTGTAAGAATAAGGGGTTTAGGTTTTGGATTTGGCATTGTAGAAGAAGATAAAATCGTGGGTCTGATAGGCGCGGTCGACCGCGGTCCCATGACCGATTGACCGGGCCTTAAGGGGAAGGCCTACTACTTTCCTCGATAAGTATAATTTTAGAGCGCGGTCGACCACGGTTCCACGACCAATCGACTAGGCCTTCCAAAATGAGCTTACTGCATTCCTTTCTAGGCAAAATCAAAGAGGCACGGTCGATCGGTCCCCTATTTTTAACCCCTAAATACTTAGTTTCCTTTAGCTTCTTTTCTCTTAAGATAAGGACTTAAGCACCTTCTTGAATGAAGTAAAACTAGAGTATTAGAGTCTTGTAGTAAGGTATTTAAGAACCTAAGTTAGAAATGAGATTTGTGGTTTCGTTCGGGAATCAATTTAATTAGTTGATTAGAGGATGATAAATCATTCTTTTTATGTAATGAGCTCGTCTAGGTCTAGGGAGAAATAGAGTGAGTTAATGTGGACTTTTAGAATTGGATTGAAGGAATATCATAGAGATGGGTTATAGGGTGAATGTTAATTCATGGAGATTTTTATTGGAGATAATTAAACATTGAGGTTTATTATTATGACATTAAACGCTTATGGCTCCGGATAAAACGTATTGCACATTTTAAATTGACATAACTTGTGAATGATGATTTGCATATACATACCTCTCTAAATGCTATCATAGGGGAAGTTATGCGCATGAGGTGAAGTCCCATGGCTAGTGAATGCAGGGTGAATATAGTCCTCGGCCATAGGACCGGTTATTATATATTGTGTGATTATTGTTCGAAGTGAGGAAATTCCGGGTATGGTTATGACTCACTGTCGAAGGTATATGGTCGCTTCCCAACGTCACGCGATTGTAGGATGCCCAGGTCATCTTGGTGATAGGCCTTGGAAGATGATAGCTATATAGGGGCGCATCCAGTGGGGTGACTCCCGAAAGGATGGTCTTAGAATCGTTATATGATGTGATTATAACTATTCTTATTAAAGTGAAATTGTTATAGAGGATAAAGCATTTTGTGAAATAAATTGCTTGGAGTAAGTTTCCTAAAGAGAAAAGAAACTGTTAAGTAAATTATGTAAAACTGAAAGGGAATCTCATTTTAATAAGATCTAACTATATTCTCGTGCATAGATGAATATTCATCACTGTTATTGATATTGAGCTAGGTTGTGCATTTAGATTGAGAGGGAAGGATCATTATTCTTATTCATTGTGAAGAGCGAAATGAACTTATTATTGATCTTTGAATATTTATAATTGTCATGCATTTTATTCACATGGTGATCATATCAACCCGACTCTGACCCGTTTATATCTCTTTCTTTTGCAAGAATCATATATCCGCCCAGGTGCCCCACTGCAAGGACGCCCTTATTAATCTTTCCATCCCAGTGTCCTGGAGCTATAACCCTTTGCAGATGTTATGGGATACTTGATATATACGCCTCTATCTTTTTGTATTCTAGTTATGATCAGTTTACACATTCGGGTGTGTTGCTCAAGTTTTGTTATTGTATAATATAATGTGATGTACTCTAATACTCGGTGTGACCTACAGCTTATTCGATGATTTTTTATGTATATGGTAGGTGATCTAATATCAGTTTTTAGTTATATTCACCTTCTTTTAAATTGGATTGTTTAAATATTTTTCTTTAACTTTCAAAATAATTCTGACAATCAGTTTTCTAAAATAATCGATGGTAATCTCGTATACTTAATTGTACAACAGTGATGTTAAGAATGGACCATCTATGATTTATATAATTATTAGAGTATCGGGTTGGCCACCTCTTATTTTAATAAGCGGGGTGTCACAGATTGTATCAGAGCATCGGGTTCTAGAGTCTTTAGGATCTATGCGGACTTATCACGTTCTACCGTAGCGTTCTTTAATATAGAGCCCTATTGTTAAGACTGTTTTGTTTGTCTATGTTTTTGATCTTCTGCAAGGATGAATGGCTTTAAATAGTATTCTAATTTAGTTGTTTCTCCGTCTCAGATGCGGCCTAAAAGAGGTCTCCCTGCGAGGAGAAATAGAGTTGTAGAAGATAACGTAGAACCTCCACCGCCACGGCAAGGAAATATTAATGCCGCTGAGGTAGCCAATATTACTGCCCAGACGGTCAATGCAGCGATGGCTGCAGTGGCTCAATAATTTTCCCAAGCCTAACAACCGATAGTTCTGAAGGTGAAAACCCCTGAGGGACCTTCCCCGTGGGAAAGAGTCATAGAATCTTTCTTGAAGGGTCATCCCCCATAATTTCAGGGTGGTTCTGACATAATAGTAGCTAACCAATGGAAGAAGGACATTCAGCGTAATCTTCGCATGGTAGACTGTAGTGTAGAACGAAAGAAAATCCTTGCTACTTTTAAACTAGTTAGAGCATCCTTACACTGGTGGGAGTCGATAACCACGCCAGAACAAAGAGATACCATGACTATAACTGACTTTTGGGTTTTATTTGACCAAAAGTATTTTCATCCCACAGTCCAAAAGAAAATGAGGAGGAAACTTCAAGATGTAGTTCAAGGTGAATGTTATGTGGCAGAGTCTGTGGTGGAATTAACTCGTTTGGCTAGTTTTATACCGGATGAGGTGACTCCGAAGGAAAGGGGAATATCAAAGTTTATTGGAGGCTTACATTAGAGAATACGGTAACACTTGCTGGGGAATCCAGCTTTAAAAACATTCAATGATGAGATGAATGTCGCATTCCTTTATTGTCAGGATCATCTTTTGCATGTACAAAGAAGTAAGAAAGTTTCAGTTGTGGGGTAATCGAGTAAGCCAGGAAGTAATGGTGGCAGAGGATCACTACCCTCGTCTCAATCGTCGGGAAATAAGCAAAAGAAAAGGGACACCCGGCAAGGGGAGTTGTCCAAAAGACAGCATTTGGGGGGATTTAATTTCGGTAGTAGTAGTTTCAGGCACGGTCAGGGTGCCCAGCAACAGCAGAAAGTAGGTCAGGCAGGTCGGGGTAATAATGGGGGTCGAGGCCATCTGGGCTAAGGCTTTGGGCAGTTTAGAAATATTAGAGGTTGTAATCTGGAAAATATGGCGGGTCGTTATTTTCAATGTGGGGAGCTGGGTCACTATACGAAATCGTGTCCGTAGTTGATTGGGGGACAGTTTCCTAGAATTCCATAACATTAGCAGGCACAGCTACCGCCACCAGTACCTAATCCAGTTGTCCCTCCACAATAGGGATAACTATAATATGGGCGTGTCTACCATATATAGGATGTTGTGCTTCATCCAGCCCCGCTAGCGCCGCCAGCTATCAAGGGTAAGTTTCCCATTCATGGGCATGTGGGTCATGTATTGTTTGATACGGGTACGACACACTCGTTTATTTCTAGAAGTTTTGCTCAATCGATGGAGTTAATTAAAGATGCGAAGAGTACTTTTACTAGTGTCTAATTCTCTATGGGTGATGGTTCGCTTATTCTCTTTGTTTGTTAAAGAGTAGGAATAAACCTTGGTAATTTGTGTTTTCATGCCGATTTGCTCGTCCTTGATATGGTCGGGTATGATGTTATCTCGAGTATGGATTGGTTAGTGAAATATCATGCGATAGTAAATTGTTATGGGAAGAGTATAGTCTTTGTCATTCCGGGGTAAGAGATGTTTTTAGTGTCTATGCCTCTTTTAGAGGGAGGTTTTAGCACGTATTTGTATTGCATTGCAGAGGAGACTTCTCGTGATAAAGTCATTTCCTTAGATTCGATTCCCGTTGTTAGAGACTTCGAAGATGTTTTTCGAGAGATACCGGGTTTACCTCCAAGTAAGGAGATTGAGTTTGTGATTGATTTAGCACCGGGAATATGGTGGATTGCTAGGGCTCCGTACCGTATGGCTCCTATTGAAATGAGGGAGTTAAGAAATCAGATTCATAAGTTGTTAGAGGAGGGGTTCATAAGGCGCAGTACGTCGCCGTGGGGTGCTCCTGTATTATTTGTGAAGAAAAGATGTGGTTCTCTCCGGCTGTGTGTTGATTATCGGGAGTTGAATAAAGTTACCATCAGGAATAAATACCCACTACCTCGAATCGATGATTTGTTTGATCAACTAAGGGGAGCGTCGTACTTCTCTAAAATAGATTTGAGGATGGGGTATCATCAGTTGCAGATTCGAGAGCAGGATGTGTCCAAAACTGCGTTCTTATCTAGATATGGGTCCTATGAGTTCTTGGTCATGCCTTTTGGGTTAACCAATGCTCCTACAGTATTTATGGACCTTATGAATAGAGTGTTTCGGGAGTTCCTGGACCAGTTTGTTATCATGTTTATTGATGACATCTTAGTTTATTCTCAAACGGAAGCTGATCATGCTAAGCATTTACGGTTGGTCCTACAAACGTTGAGGGATCATCAGTTGTATGCCAAGTTTTAGAAGTGTGGTTTTTAGCTACAGGAAGTGCAATTTTTGGGTCACGTTGTTACGGCTCAGGTATTTCAGTAGATCCGAGTAAAGTTGTAGCGATGAGGGAATGGGTTCAGCCAACGACACCTATAGAGATTCGTAGTTTTCTAGGTTGGGCTAAATATTATCGCAGATTTATTAAGGGTTTTTCAAAAATTACTAGCCCTTTGATAAATTTGACTCGAAAGGGAGTGAGGTTTATTTGGAATTATTCTTGTCAACTAGATTTTGAAGAGTTGAAAGATAAGTTGACTTCTGCTCCAGTACTTGCATTACTGAGGTCGGGGGTGGAATATTTAGTTTTTACAGACGCATCTCTACAAGGGTTGGGTGGTGTGTTACAGCAAGAGCTTCGGGCTATTGCTTATGCTTCTCGCAAGCTAAAGCCACATGAGAAGAATTATCCAGTTCATGATCTGGAACTTGTTACAGTGGTTTTTGCGTTGAAGATTTGGAGACATTACCTCCTGGGGGAAAAGTTTAGTCTTTTCGCGGACCACAAATCGCTGCAATATTAATTATCGCAGAAGGATTTGAATATGCGACAACGTCGGTGGTTAGAGTTTGTGAAAGACTACCAATTTGATATTTATTATCACCTGGGAAAAGCTAATGTAATAGGGGATGCGTTGAGTCAGAAACCCGAGGGGGAGTTAGCAAGGGTATGGAAGGATAAATGGAAAGAACTTAACCAGGAGGAAGTTGTTGCAAGGGCGTTTATGCCAGTATTAACTGTTACGCCTACGATAGTGGCAAGAATTGTGGAAGCTCAAGAAAGGGATAAAGATTGTCAAGACCGTGTACGCCAATTGTTAACCAAGGGATCAGAATCCTACTCTATAAGTTTTGAGGGTGGGTTACGTTTCCACAGGAGACTTATTGTCCCGAATGAGTGAGATTTGAGACGTGCTGTAATGACAGAATCTCATGGGTCCAAATTTGCAGTACATCCTCGTGGAGATAAAATGTACCAAGACATACGCCGTCAATATTGGTGGGCGGGTATGAAGCGGGACATTTTTGAATTTTTTTCCCAATGTACTACTTGTCAATTGGTCAAAGTAGATCATCAGCGACCGACGGGATTGTTACAACCCTTAGAAATACCGGTATGGAATTGGGAAAGCATCTCGATGGACTTCATCATGGGATTGCCAACGTCACAAGGCGATCATGATTCTATTTGGGTTATTGTAGATCGTTTAACTAAGTCGGCACATTTCTTACTGGTACATACAGATTACAATACGGCTCGTTATGCTCGACTATTTATTGCGAAAATTATTAGACTCCACGGGGTGCCCATTAATATAGTGTCTGATAGAGACAAGATTTTTGTTTCCCATTTTTGGCGAAGTTTTCAAGAAGCGATGGGAACCGAATTAAAGCTATGTACCTCCTATCACCCTCAAACGGATGGACAGACGGAAAGAGTCAACCAAATGTTGGAGGACAAGCTCAGAATGTGTGTACTTAATTTTAAAAGAGGTTGGGAGCAATACCTTCCCTTGGTCGAAATTGCTTATAATAATTCGTACCAATTCACTATAGGTATGGCACCCTATGAAGCATTATACGGCCGACCGTGCAGGTCACCTACTTGTTGGTTAGAAGTAGGGGATAATAAATTTCTTGGACCAGAAATTATCCAAGATACTACTTCAAAGATTGAACTTATTCGCAATCGCATCTGAATCGCTCAAGATCGTCAAAAGAGTTATGCTGATGCGAATAGAAGGCATATGGAATTAGAGGTTGGAGACCAAGTTTTGGTATGTGTGTCGCTAATGAAGGGTATAATGCGATTTGGGAAGAAAGGGAAGCTTGCTCCAAGCTATGTAGGCCCTTTTTCCCATTATTGCAAAGGTAGGCCCCGTAGCTTATCAACTAGCCTTGCCGGAATGCCTACAACAGATTCATGATGTGTTCCATGTTTCATCCTTGAAAAAGTACAATAGGTGTGGCTCATTCCTTTAGATGATATCGAATTGCAGCCCGATATTTCATACGAGGAAAAACCTGTTGCAATCTTAGATCACGGGGAGCGTAGGCTAAGATCTAGAGTGGTGCCCTTGGTTCGGGTCCAATGGGGACATCACAATGCTGAAGAGTCGACGTGGGAACGTGAGGAAGATATGCGAGAAAAGTATTCAGACCTCTTTTTACAAGGTCGCTTGAATTTTGAGGGAAAAATTCCATTATAAGGGGGGAGTATGTAATAACCCTTATTTTGAGTAATTAATTTTATATCAAATTTCCATGTGAGGTAATTATATAAATTGATGGAAGTTGGAGTAAATATTATTTTAAGTGATTTAAAAGATAATATTTACTAGATGTTGCATATTTACTGTTAAGAGAATGTAATTAGCATCATGTGATGTTTTATAGTGTCGTTGTGCTTTAAACGGCATTTATGGTTTAAAATGAAGTTAGAACATCAAATGATTTATATTATTTCGGATGCCAATTTAGAGGGCGTGATTAGTCCTGAAATAGTAGAGATAGTCAAAATAAGTGTCATATTGTATTTTTGCGTTCCGGACACTTTTGATAGGTTATGACTTAATTACGTAGTTACGAGTCATTTAATTGTGTATTAACATTTAAGGGTGGAAACTAATGCTAAGTGCATGATTAAGTCTTACAACCCCTCTTATTTCCCAATTGTATACTTCCTAAACCTGGAGAGAAAGAGAGAGGAAGGGAATTTGGAAAAAAGAAGAGAAAGAAGGAGAAATGAAGAAATTGAGTTTGATCTTGCATCTACCGGAAGAGAATCCGAGAATTCAGCTTAAGGCAAGCTTCTAACTTGCTAGCATATGATTTAATGTGGATAAATTGTTGTGATAGTTGTGTAATTGGAGGTTTTGAATCAATAGTAGGTTTTGATAAATTATGATGTTTAACCCTTGGATCTTGTTGTTTGTATGATTTAAGTTGGTTATATGGGTTTATTGTGGTGTAGAATTGTTGTGGTTATGTTTTTGGTTGATGGAAATAAAGGAAGTGTAAGAATAAGGGGTTTAGGTTTTGGAATTGTCATTATAGAAGAAGATAAAATCGTGGGTCTGATAGGCACGGTCGACCGCGGTCCCATGACAGGTCGACCGAGCCTTAAAGGGAAGGCCTACTGCTTTCCTCAACAAGTATAATTTTTTAGCGCGATCGACCGCGGTCCCATGACCGATCGATCGGGCCTTCCAAAATGATCTTACTGCATTCCTTTCTAGACAAAACAAAAGAGGCACGGTTGATCGCGGTCCCATGATCGGTCGACCGGTCCCCTGTTTTTCACCCTTAAATACTTAGTTTCCTCCAGCTTCTTTTCTTTTAAGATAAGGTCTTAAGAACCTTCTTGAATGAAGTAAAACTTGAGTATTAGAGTCTAGTAGTAAGGTATTTATGAACCTAGGTTAGAAATGAGATGTAAGGACATAAATTTCCTTTAGAGTCCATGTATTGTTTTGACTTAATTCCGTGAACAAAACTGTATTTGTAATATGTCATAGGGAGATTTTTATTTTGTCACAATCCTTCTTGGTCTATGACGTATTAAAAAAAATTGAAGACGTTGCGGCAAAGCTTCAAAAAATTAAATCATGTCGATGTTTAATTGGTGTAAGTTTAATCGTCTTCAAAGTTAATTTCATTCCGAGATCACTCAGGTATGAATGCGTATAATTAATGGTGCTCGGAACTGTTTTATAAAAGATAAGGATGTATTTTTAATAAAAAAATATATTTTAAAATGTTTTTAAAAGTGTTTTAATTGTTTACACTACGTTTCAATTCTGATAAGCTCGAAAAAGGAGTTTGACTTTACTGGGTCTCTTTGAAGAGACGTTTTGAACTTAAAGTCAAAAAGTCAAACATCTCGCTTGAACAACATTAGATCTCGCGCGAACGAGATGTCTAAGTCGCTCGAACGAGATCCTTAAGTCGTTCGAACGACACGTTTTTTGAGGCGGTGCTAAATTGTTATTTAAAGCGTGTTTCTATCAGAGTTTCGTAAGTGTGCATTCTGGAAAACAGTATAAGAACCAGAAACTTGTTTGCACATGTTTTCTAAGGTTTACAAAGCATAAACACATCCTTAGAGTTTGTAAAGATCCGAGATATCATTAGTTTATGTTTACGTGATCTTGCGGCACCAAGAATTTTATTCTACACTTCAACATCAAAGGTTTTTGCGGTGAAGAAAAGAGAAGGAATTCTTGTTTGACATCGTAGATGAATCAAAGTCATTCGGTGGACACCGAGACATGCGTGGACGCTTGTGTTGTGGACAGGTATCGCATAAGGACTTTCTGCGTGGACACTGTGAGAGGAGTGGTTGAAGATCAAACGAGCGTCAAGACCCGTGGGGATCGAGTCGTTGAGTGAGACTTTGTCTCTCTTTGTAAAACCATATTCATAGTGATTGTCTGGCTTGGGTCGTCCGAGGTTGTTTTCCCGTTTTGGGTTTTTTCCTCGTACATCCAGCGTTGTGAGTATTCTTCACTTTATTTTACTTGCTTTAATCACTAGATGCATGTTTAGGATTAATCAAGATAAAATTGGTTTAAAGTAAGAATTGGGTTTTTCACAACTTGGTTTGGTGCAAATTAAAAGTTGGATAATTTTCAGAGAAAATTTTGATTTGAAACACACATATCGGGCCGCGTACACTCTTCAAATAGATGTATGTGATGTAGGGAGAGATTTGTTGAGCATTTACATTGATATCGGGATTTACATATTATTTTATTATATTTCTTTCAAATTGGTATCAAATAATTGCTTAAATGTTTCAAATGATTTGTTCTAATTAGATATATAAATTAGTATCATTTTTCCTTCCATACTTCACTGGGTATTTGTTTGTATGTTTCATGTGAGTAGGTAAGCTTCAGCGATTCGAGATTTCAAGTCTACATCACATTCAAACAGTTTCTGCTCGCCGGTGCTACATAATCTAGTCTGTGTCCTGTATTTTTATTTTGAGGTTTATGGGATGGGATTTAGGCGTCATACGGTTTGACGGCCCGACTTAGGCATTTCTCTTGTTTAGTTTTGTCCCGAAATAGTCAAAGGGGAAGATTTGTAAGGACATAAATTTCCTTTAGAGTCCATATATTGTTTGACTTAATTCTGTGAACAAAACTATGTTTGTAATATGTCATAGGGAGATTTTTATTTTGTCACGATCCCTCTTGGTCTATGACGTATTGAAGAAAATTAAAGACGTTGCGGCAAAGCTTCAAAGAATTAAATCATGCCGATGTTTAATTAGTTCAAGTTTAATCGTCTTCAATGTTAATTTCATTCCGAGATCACTCGGGTATGAATGTGTATAGTTAATGGTGCTCGGAATTGTTTTATAAAAGATAAGGATGTATTTTTAATAAAGAAAAATATTTTAAAATGTTTTCAAAAGTGTTTTAATTATTTACACTACGTTTTAATTCTGATAAGCTCGAAAAAAGAGTCTGACTTTACTGGGTCACTTTGAAGAGACGTTTTGAACTTAAAGTTAAAAAGTCAAACATCTCGCTCGAACGACATTAGATCTTGCGCGAACGAGATGTCTAAGTCGCTCAAACGATATCCTTAAGTCGTTTGAACAACACATTTTTTGAGGCGACGCTAAATTGTTATTTAAAGTGTGTTTCTATCAGAGTTTCGTAAGTGTGGATTCTGGAAAACAGTATACGAACCAGAAACTTATTTGCACATGTTTTCTAAGGTTTACAAAGCATAAACACATCCTTAGAGTTTGTAAAGATCCAAGATATCATTAGTTTATGTTTACGTGATCTTGCGCCACAAAAAAGCTTGTTCTACACTTGAACATCAAAGGGTTTTGCGGTGAAGAAAAGAGAAAGACTTCTTATTTGACATCGTAGACGAATCAAAGCCATTCGGTGGACACCGAGACATACGTGGACTCGTGTGTTGTGGACAGGTATCGCAGAAGGACTTTCTGCGTGGGCACTATAAGAGGAGTGGTTGAAGATCAGAAGAGCGTCAAGACCCGTGGGGATTGTGTCATTAAGTGAGACTTTGTGTATCTTTGTAAAACCATATTCATAGTGATTGTCTGGCTTGGGCCGTTCGAGGTTGTTTTCCCATTTTGGGTTTTTTTCTCGTACATCTACTTTATTTTACTTGCTTTAATCACTAGATGCATGTTTAGGATTCATCAAGATAAAATTGGTTTAAAGTAAGAATTGGGTTTTTCACAACTTAGTTTGGTGCAAATTAAAAGTTGGATAACTTTCAAAGAAAAATTTGATTTGAAACACACATATCGGGATGCGCACACACTTCATGAGAGTTGTGGTTTAGTTCGGGAATCAATTTATTTAGTTGATTAGAGGATGATAAATCATTCTTTTTATATAATCAGCTAGTCTAGGTCTAGGGAGAAATAGAGTGAGTTAATGTGGACTTCTAGAATTGGATTGAAGGAATATTATACATGATGGGTTATAGGGTGAATGTTAATTCATGGAGATTTATATTGGAGATAATTAAACATTGAGGTTTATAATTATGACATTAAACGCTTATGGCTCTGGATAAAACGTAATGCACATTTTAAATTGACATAACTTGTGAATGATGATTTGCATATACAAACCTCTCAAAATGCTATCATGGGGGAAGTAATGCGCATGAGGTGAAGTCCCATGGCTAGTGAATGCAGGGTGAATATAGTCCTCGGCTAATGGACCGGTTATTATATATTGTGCGATTATTGTTCGAAGTGAGGTAATTTCGAGTAAGGTTATGACTCACTGTAGAAGGTATATGGCCGCTTCCCAACGTCACGCGATTGTAGGATGCCCAGGTTGTCTTGGTGATAGGCCTTGAAAGATGATAGTTATTTAGGGGCGCATCCAGTGGGGTGACTCCCGAAAGGATGGTCTTAGAATCGTTATAAGATGTGATTATAACTATTCTTATTAAAGTGAAATTGTTATAGAGGATAAAGAATTTTGTGAAATAAATTGCTGGAGTAAGTTTCCTAAAGAGAAAAGGAACTGTTAAGTAAATTATGTAAAACTGAAAGGGAATCTCATTTTAATAAGATCTAACTATATTCTCGTGCATAGATGAATATTCATCACTGTTATTGATATTGCGCTAGGTTTTGCATTTAGATTGAGAGGGAAGGATCATTATTCTTATTCATTGTGAAGAGCGAAATGAACTTATTATTGATGTTTAAATATTTATAACTCTCATGCATTTTATTCACATGGTGATCATATCAAACCGGGCTCTGACCCGTTTATATCTCTTTATTTTGCATGAATCTTATATTCGCCCAGGTGCTCCACCGCAAGGACGCCCGTATTAATCTTTCCATCTCAGTGTCCTGGAACTATAACACTTTGCGGATGTTATGGGATACTTGATATAGACGCCTCTATCTTTTTGTATTCTAGTTATGGTCAGTTTACACATTCAGGCGTGTTGCCCATGTTTTGTAATTGTATAATATAATGTGATGTTGTACTCTAATACTCGGTGTAACCTACTTGTAAAGGTCTATTAGCCGACGGCTTATTCAGTTATTTTTTATGTATATGGTAGTTGATCTAATATTTGTTTTTAGTTGTATTCAACTTCTTTTAAATTGGATTGTTTAAATATTTTTCTTTAACTTTCAAAATAATTCTGACAATCCGTTTTCTAAAATAATCGATTGTTATCTCGTATACTTAATTGTACAAGAGTGATGTTAAGAATGGACCATCTATGATTTCTGTAATTATTGGAGTATTGGGCTGCCCACCTCTTATTTTAATAAGCGGGGTGTCACAGATTGTATCAGAGCATTAGGTTCTAGAGTCTTTAGGATCTATGCGGACTTATCACGTTCTACCGTAGTGTTCTTTAATATAAAGCCCTATTGTTAAGACTATTTTGTTTGTCTATGTTTGCGA
Organism: Sambucus nigra; assembly: GCA_949130495.1. Taxonomy (NCBI): domain Eukaryota; kingdom Viridiplantae; phylum Streptophyta; class Magnoliopsida; order Dipsacales; family Adoxaceae; genus Sambucus; species Sambucus nigra. Next base: position 321,527,762 of record OX422217.1, read on the forward strand.
TCTTCTGCAAGGATGAATTATTTTAAATAGTGTTCTAATTTAGTTGTTTATCCGTCTCAGATGCGGTCTAAAAGAGTTCTCCCTGCGAGGAGAAATAGAGTTGTAGAAGATAACGTAGAACCTCCACCGCCACAGCAGGGAACTATTAATGCCGCTGATGTAGCCAATATTATTGCCCAGAAGGTCAATGCAGCGATGACTGTCGTGGATCAACAATTTTCCCAAGCCCAACAACCGATTGTTCAAAAGGTGCAAGCCCCTGCGGGACCTTGCCCGTGGGAAAGAGTCAGAGAATCTTTCTTGAAGGGTCATCCCCCAGAATTTCAGGGTGTTTCTGACGTAGTAGTAGCTAACTAATGGAAGAAGGACATGCAGCGTCATCTTCGCATGGTAGACTGTAATGAAGAACGGAAGCAAATCCTTGCTACTTTTAAACTAGTTAGAGTAGACTTACATTGGTGGGAGTCGATGACCACGCCAGAACAAAGAGATACCATGGCTATAACTGACTTTTGGGTTTTATTTGAACGAAAGTATTTTCCTCCCGCAGTCCAAGGGAAATGAGGAGGAAACTTCAAGATGTAGTTCAAGGTGAACGTTATGTGGCAGAGTCTGAGGAGGAATTCAATCGTTTGGCTAGTTTTGTACCAGATGAAGTGACTCTAGAGGAAAGGAGAATATCAAAGTTTATTAGAGGCTTACATTGGAGAATACAGCAACACTTGCTAGGGAATCCATCTTTACAAACATTCAGTGATGTGTTGAATGTCGCATTGCTTCATTGTCAGGATCATCGTTTGCATGTACAAGGATGTAAGAAAGTTTTAGTTATGGGGCAATCGAGTAAGCCAGGAAGCAATGGTGCAGGAGGATCACTACCCTCGTCTCAATCGTCGTGAAATAACCAAAAGGAAAGGGACACCCAGCAAGGGGATTTGTCCAAAAGACAGCGTTTTGGGGGATTTAATTTCGGTAGTTGTAGTTTCAAGCACGGTCAGGGTGCCCAACAACAGCAGCAAGTAGGCCAGGCAGGTCGGGATAATAGTGGGGGTCGAGGCCATCCAGGCTAAGACTTTGGGCAGTTCAAAAATAATAGAGGTTATAATCAGAAAATTATGGCGGGTCGTTATTTTCAATGTGGGGAGTCGGGTCACTATACAAAATCGTGTCCGTAGTTGATTGGGGGACAGTTTCCTAGAATTCCACAACATCAACAGGCACAGCTACCGCCACCAGTACCTAATCTAGTTGTCCCTCCACAATAGCGACAACTACAATATGGGCGTGTTTACCATATACAGGATGTTGTGCTTCATCCAGCCCCACCAGCGCCTCCATCTATCGAGGGTAAGTTTCCCATTCATGTGTATATGGGTAGTGTATTATTTGATACGGGTGCGACACACTCGTTTATTTCTAGAAGTTTTACTCAATCGACGGAGTTAATTAAATCTGTGGAAAGTACTTTTACTAGTGTCGAATTCTCTATAGGTGATGGTTCGCTTATTCTCTTCGTTTGTAAAAGAGTAGGAATAAACCTTGGTAATTTGTGTTTATAGGCCGATTTGCTCGTCCTTGATATGGTCGGGTATGATGTTATCTCGGGTATGGATTGGTTAGTGAAATACCATGCGAAAGTAAATTATTATGGGAAGAGTATAGTCTTTGCCATTTCGGGGCAAGAGATGTTTTTAGGGGCTATGCCACTTTTAGAGGGAGGTTTTAGAACGTATTTGTATTGCATTACAGAGGAGACTTCTTGTGATATAGTCGTTTCCTTAGATTCGATTCCCATTGTTAGAGACTTCGAAGATGTTTTTCGAGAGATACTGGGTTTACCTCCAAGTAGGGAGACTGAGTTTGTGATTGATTTAGCACCGGGAACGCGGTCGATTGCTAGGGCTTCGTACCGTATGGCTCCTATTGAAATGAGGGAGTTAAGAGATCAGATTCAGAAGTTGTTAGAGCATGGGTTCATTAGGCGTAGAGCATCGTCGTGGGGTGCTCCTGTATTATTTGTTATGAAAAGAGATGGATCTCTCCGGTTGTGTGTTGATTACCGGGAGTTGAATAAAGTTACCATCAGGAATAAATACCCACTACCTCGAATCGATGATTTGTTTGATCAACTAAGGGGAGCATTGTACTTCTATAAAATAGATTTGAAGACGGGGTATCATCAGCTGCGGATTCGAGAGCTAGATGTGTCCAAAACTGCGTTCTTAACTCGATATGGGTCATATGAGTTCTTGGTCATGCCTTTTGGGTTAACCAACGCTCCTGCAGTATTTATGGACCTTATGAATAGAGTGTTTTGGGACTTCCTGGACTAGTTTGTTATCGTGTTTATTAATGACATCTTAGTTTATTCTTAAACGGAATCTGGTCATGCTAAGAATTTACGCTTGGTCCTGCAAACGTTGAGGGATCATCAGTTGTATGCCAAGTTTGAGAAGTGGGGTTTTTGGCTACAGAAAGTGCAATTTTTGGGTCACATTGTTACGGCTGAGGGTATTTCAGTAGATCCGAGTAAAGTTATATGGGTGAGGGAATGGGGTCAGCCAACGACACCTACAGAGATTCGTAGTTTTCTGGGTGTGGCTGGCTATTACCGCAGATTTATTAAGGATTTTTCTAAAATTTCTAGCCCTTTGATAAATTTGACGCGAAAGGGAGTGAGGTTTGTTTGGAATGATTCTTGTCAACTAGCTTTTGATGAGTTGAAAGATAAGTTGACTTCTGCTCTAGTACTTGCATTACTGAGGTCGGGGGTGGAATATTTGGTTTTTACCGACGCATCTCTACAAGGGGTGGGAGTTGTGTTACAGCAAGAGCATCGAGCTATTGCTTATGCTTCTCGCAAGCTAAAGCTCCATGAGAATAATTATCCAGTTCATGATCTGGAACTTGCTGCAGTGGTTTTTGCGTTGAAGATTTGGAGACATTACCTCCTGGGGGAGGAGTTTAGTATTTTCACGGACCACAAATCGCTGCAATATTTATTCTCGCAGAAGGATTTAAATATGCGACAACGTCGGTGGTTAGAGTTTGTGAAAGACTACCAATTTGATATTCATTATCACCCGGGAAAAGCTAATGTAATAGGCGATGCGTTGAGTCAGAAACCTGTGGGGGAGTTAGCAAGGGTATGGATGGCTAAATGGAAAGAACTTAACCAGGAGGAAGCTGTTGTAAGGATGTTTATGTCAGTATTAACTGTTATGCCTACGATAGTGGCAAGAATTGTGGAAGCACAAGAAAGGGATAAAGATTGTCAAGACCGTGTACGCCAATTATTAACCGAGGGAGCGGAATCCTACTTTATAAGTTCTGAGGGTGGGTTACGTTTCCACGGGAGACTTGTTGTCCCGGATGAGTGGGATTTGAGACGGGCTGTAATGACAGAATCTCATGGGTCCAAATTTGCAGTACATCCTGGTGGAGATAAAATGTACCAAGACATACGCCGTCAATATTGGTGGGCGGGTATGAAGCGGGACATTTTTGAATTTGTTTCCCAATGTACTACTTGTCAACTGGTCAAAGTAGATCATCAGCGACCGACGGGATTGTTACAACCCTTAGAAATACCGGTATGGAATTGGGAAAGCATCTCGATGGACTTCATCACGGGATTTCCAACGTCACAAGGAGGTCATGATTCTATTTGGGTTATTGTTGATCGTTTAACCAAGTCGGCACATTTCTTACCAGTACGTACAGATTACAATACGGCTCGTTAAGCGCGGCTATTTATTGCGGAGATTGTTACACTCCACGGGGTGCCCATTAATATAGTCTCTGATAGAGACAAGATTTTTGTTTCTCATTTTTGGCGAAGTTTCCAAGAAGCGATGGGAACGGAATTAAAGTTAAGTACCTCCTATCACCCTCAAACGGATGGATAAATGGAAAGAGTCAACCAAATGTTGGAGAATATGCTCAGAATGTGTGTACTTGATTTTAAAGGAGGTTTGGAACAATACCTTCCCTTGGTCGAATTTGATTGTAATAATTCCTACCAATTCACTATAGGTATGGCACCCTATGAAGCATTATACGGATGACCGTGCAGATCACCTACTTGTTGGTTGGAAGTAGGGGATAATAAATTTCTTGGACCTGAAATGATCCAAGATAATTCTTCAAAGATTGAACTTATTCGCAATTGCATCTGAATCGCTCAAGATCGTCAAAAGAGTTATGCTGATGCAAATAGAAGGCATATGGAATTAGAGGTTGGAGACCAAGTTTTGGTACGGGTGTCGCCAATGAAGGGTATAATGCGATTTGGGAAGAAAGGGAAGCTTGCTCCATGCTATGTAGGCCCTTTTCCCATTATTGCAAAGGTAGTCCCCATAGCTTATCAACTAGCCTTTCTGGAATGCCTACAACAGATTCATGATGTGTTTCATGTTTCATCCTTGAAAAATTACAAAAGGTGTGAAGGAGCTCACTGGCTCATTCCTTTAGATGATATCGAATTGCAGCCCGATATTTCATACGAGGAAAAACCAGTTGCAATCTTAGATCACAGGGAGTGTAGGCTAAGATCTAGAGTGGTGCCCTTGGTTCGAGTCCAATGGGGACATCACAATGCCGAAGAGTCGATGTGGGAACAGGAGGACGATATGCGAGAAAAGTATCCACACCACTTTTTACAAGGTACGCTTGAATTTTGAGGGCAAAATTCTCTTATAAGGGGGGAGTATGTAATAACCCTTATTTTGAGTAATTAATTTTATATCAAATTGCCATGTGAGGTAACTATATAAATTGATGGAAGTTGGAGTAAATATTATTTTAAGTGATTTAAAAGATAATATTTACTAGATTTTGCATATTTACTTTTAAGAGAATGTAATTAGCATCATGTGATGTTTTATAGTGTCGTTGTGCTTTAAACGACATTTATGATTTAAAATGTATTTAGAATATGAAATGACTTATATTATTCCAGATGCCAATTTAAAAGGAGCGGTTAGTCCCAACATAGTCGAGATAGTCAAAATAAGTGCCATATTTTATTTTTGGGTTCCGGACACTTTTAACAGATTATGACTTAATTATGTAGTTACGAGTCATTTTAATTGTGTATTAACATTTAAGGGTGAAAACTAATGATAAGTGCACGATTAAGTCTTACAACCCCTCTTATTTCCCAATTGTATACTTCCTAAACCTAGGGAGAAGGAGAGAGGAAGGGAATTTGGGAAAAAAGAAGAGAAAGAAGGAGAGTTGAAGAAATTGAGTTTGATCTTGCATCTACCGGAAGAGAATCCGAGAATTCAGCTTAAGGCAAGCTTCTAACTTGCTAGCATATGATTTAATGTGGATAAATTGGTGTGATAGTTGTGTAATTGGAGGTTTTGAATAAATAGTAGGTTTTGATAAATTATGATGTTTAACCCTTGGATCTTGTAGTTTGTATTATTTAAGTTGGTTATATGGGTTTATTGTGGTGTAGAATTGTTGTGGTTATGTTTTTGGTTGATGGGAATGAAGGAGGTGTAAGAATAAGGGGCTTAATTTTTGGATTTGGCATTGTAGAAGAACAGAAAATCGTGGGTCTGATAGGCGCGGTCGACCGCGGTCCCATGACCGGTCGACCGGGCTTTAAGGGGAAGGCCTACTACTTTCCTTGACAAGTATAATTTTAGCGAGCGGACGACCGTGGTCCCATGACCGGTCGACCGGGCCTTCCAAAATGAGCTTACTGCATTCCTTTCTAGACAAAACCAAAGAGGCGCGGTCGATCGCGGTCCCATGACCGGTCAACCGGTCCCTTGTTTTTCACCCTTAAATACTTAGGGCCTATTTGGTTCTCTATTCAGAAAATTCGATTTAAACACTGTTTTTAAATACAGTTTTAAAATTCAGTTTTTTGTGTTTATAATTATTGGTGTTTATATTAAGAATGAATAATTCTGAGTTGAAAAATAAAAAAAACAGATGTTATAAAACACCCAAAATCTGTTTTCTGAAAAACTTGATTATAACACAGGAATATTATAATTCTGTGTTTAAAAACAGGTTGCCAAACGAAGATTTTTATCAGAATTGTATTTAAACACAGAAAACAGAATTATAGTTGCAAACCAAACAGGCCCTTAGTTTCCTCTAGCTTCTTTTCTTTTAAGATAAGGACTTAAGAACCTCCTTGGATGAAGTAAAACTAGAGTATTAGAGTCTTGTAGTAAGGTATTTAAGAACCTAAGTTAGAAATGAGAGTTGTGGTTTCGTTCGGGAATCAATTTAATTAGTTGATTAGAGGATGATAAATCATTCTTTTTATATAATGAGCTCGTCTAGGTCTAGGGAGAAATAGAGTGAGTTAATGTGGACTTTTAGAATTGGATTGAAGGAATATCATAGAGATGGGTTATAGGGTGAATGTTAATTCATGGAGATTTTTATTGGAGATAATTAAACATTGAGGTTTATAATTATGACATTAAACGCTTATGGCTCCGGATAAAATGTAATGCACATTTTAAATTGACATAACTTGTGAATGATGATTTGCATATACATACCTCTCTAAATGCTATCATAGGGGAAGTTACGCGCATGAGGTGAAGTCTCATGGCTAGTGAATGCAGGGTGAATATAGTCCTCAGCCATAGGACCGGTTATTATATATTGTGTGATTATTGTTCGAAGTGAGGTAATTTCGAGTATGGTTATGACTCAATGTCGAAGGTATATGGCCGTTTCCCAACGTCACGCGATTGTAGGATGCCCGGGTTATCTTGGTGATAGACCCTGAAAGATGATAGTCATTTAGGGACACATCCAGTGGGGTGACTCCCGAAAGGATGGTCTTAGAATCGTTATATGATGTGATTATAACTATTCTTATTAAAGTGAAATTGTTATATAGGATAAAGCATTTTGTGAAATAAATTGCTTGGAGTAAGTCTCCTAAAGAGAAAAGGAACTGTGAAGTAAATTATGCAAAACTGAAAGGGAATCTCATTTTAATAAGATCTAACTATATTCTCATGCATAAATGAATATTCATCATTGTTATTGATATTGCGCTAGGTTGTGCATTTAGATTGAGAGGGAATGATCATTATTTTTATTCATTGTGAAGAGTGAAATGAACTTATTATTGATCTTTGAATATTTATAACTGTCATGCATTTTATTCACATGATGATCATATCAAACCGGGCTCTGACCCGTTTATATCTCTTTATTTTGCATGAATCTTATATTCGCCTAGGTGCTCCACCACAAGGACGCCCGTATTAATCTTTCCATCCTAGTGTCCTGGAGCTATAACACTTTGCGGATGTTATGGGATACTTGATATAGACGTCTCTATCTTTTTGTATTCTAGTTATGGTCAGTTTACACATTCGGGCGTGTTGCCCAAGTTTTCTAATCGTATAATACAATGTGATGTTGTACTCTACTCGGTGTAACCTACTTGTAAGGGTCTGTTAGCCGACAGCTTATTCAGTTATTTTTTATATATATGGTAGTTGATCTAATATCTGTTTTTAGTTATATTCACCTTCTTTTAAATTGGATTGTTTAAATATTTTTCTTTAACTTTCAAAATAATTCTAAAAATCCATTTTCTAAAATAATCGGTGGTTATCTCGTATACTTAATTGTACAACAGTGATGCTAAGAATGGACCATCTATGATTCCTATAATTATTGGAGTATCGAGTCGGCCACCTCTTATTTTAATAAGCGGGATGTCACAATCCAAATACAAAGGACGAAGACTTATACCCCTAACTCCAAATCAAGATAGGGGTAATTACTCTCATGAGGCTTAAGCTTTCGAGATGCATAAGCTATAGGCCTCTACTCCTGCATCAGCACTCCTCGCAACTCTTGAGGTGATGCATTTGTAAATGCCAAATACCCTATGTCAGTTTGTTGTAACGCAAGTACAGGCACTGTAGTGAGCTCCTCTTTTAGCTCCTCAAAAGCTCCCAGGAAGTCTACACTCCAAATAAATGGTACTTCCTTATAGGTGAAGTGTGTGAGTTGTCCCGCAATCTTCGAAAACCCTCAAATGAACCTCCTGTAGAACCCCGCTAAACCCAAAGAACTCCTACCCTCTGTAGGTGTCATACGATATCCCAAATTCAAAACTGAAGATACCTTACTAGGATCCACCGAAATCCCAATCTCGGATACGACACGGTCTAAGAACTATATCTCTCAAAGCCAAAACTCACACTTAGAGAACTTAGCATAAAACTCATGTTTCGTAGTGTCTACAAAACCAACCGCAATTACTCCACATGATCCTCTTTCAACCGAGCATACACTAGAATGTTGTCAATAAATACGATGACGAATATCCAGGAATGGTCGAAAATCCAATTAATCATGTTCATGCACACTGCTGCGTGTTGGTCAACCCAATCGGTATTACCCGGACTAATATAATCCATATCGCGTCAGAAAAATCATCTTCGGGATGTCCTTCTCCCAAATACGTAGCAGGCGATACTATGAGCGCAAGTCAATCTTGGAGAAAAAAGATGCACCCTTTAATTGGTCGAATAGATCATCAATATTCGGCAACAGAAACTTGTTATGCATCGTGACCTTGCTAGCTCCCAATAATCCACACATAATCAGAGTGAACCATCCTTCTTCTTCATAATAAGACTGGATCTCACCATGGAGATGTGCTCCTTCGTATGAAGCCCTGGCTCAAAAACTATAAAATCTTCTCACTCGGCTCTTGCAATTCTAATGAAGTTATTCGGTACAATTCCCTTGCAATGGGCCTAGTACCTGACGCCAAGTCTCTACAAAAGTCTATCTCTCTAACTAGTGGTAACCATGTTACCTCACCATATAAGTCCGTAAACTCCTGAACAATCGGTATCGAGTCTAGCGATACGGTGAACTCCTCAAACGAAGTCCCATCGCTTGTAGATAATATTTATATATCTCGTAATCCTAGTAAACACACTATTAGTAAAGAATGACAACTCCTCGATGTCTAAGTCGGGCTCGTGCACGCGAGTCATAAACGTCATCGTACACATCCCCGATGGTATCCTCAATGATACAGGTTGTTTTAAGACCTCTACTAACTAAGTGGCTTCCTTCGTCACGTTTGTAACAGCTTCCTCTTATGAAACTACCGAAACGACGATCCTGTTGACCTTGACTCTACAATCATCACCGCTAAATCTTACCCCGTTGGTTCTGCGCTCGTTGTCCGTAACCTCACTGGTCAAAATTTCCTTAGCTCTACGGGCTGTAACGGTTCATATTGTCTACTCTTGGAATCTCTTGGGGTCTTCTCCCCCTATTCGATTCTTTTTTTTCTAGTGAGGTCTTCCCTAGTTGGGTCAACGTTACACCATCTATATTCATTGGGCCTATTTTGGTCTCGGCCTTCTAAATATTAGGAACTCTATCCTTTAGGTAGTTGCAGCGGTCCTACTGATGTAGGAAGGTTACTCCCACAATCTGAACGTAAGTGGTGGTTAACGATTTACCCAATAAAACCTCCCAAACCCTTCACGTAAGGTATATGCTGACTCAAAATACAATCCTCTTGCACTGAAACGGATAACGCTAACATCCTTCTTCGCTTCCATATCAATCTATCTCGGTGCAAAAAGAGAAAGATAGTTGAACTCCTCCTCATACCGGCTACCATGCAGTCGCACAGATGAGGTCTTCAAAACCATACTTCTAACGTCGTTACGAATATTGAGTAAAAGAATTTCTCCTCGATCCATACGCTAAGTACTTGATAAGGTCTCACACCCAAAAGTCCCTAACTCCCGATTTAAGTCAACCTCATGCGTGGGACATCTCACAAAGAAAATCCAAACAAGAAACCCTCTATATACACTCGGTCTTATTCGAATCGTTCGTTTAGGACAATTGCACGAAACTCCCTACGTGGTTGCCATGATACAGAGTACAAATTCTAAATGGTAAAGCTTTAAAGTAATCATAGAATGCAACGTGGAAATGTGACAGATGCACTCAAGACTCTGATACCAACTATGACACCTTGTAAAATTTATAACTAGATTGATCAAGTATAATTCAAATTTACTTAAATCAAACAATTGAATATCATTCTAAGCATGACTGGAAACAAAAATAAATACATAAGTAAATAACTGTACATAACTAAGAGGAAAAACCATGCATATTTGATACCATAGTTAACAATAACGGATGAAGATGCAAATAGAAATCGGGGTGGAAGTGACAACAACCAACCTAAATTCCGAAAAATGGTAAATCAACAAAGTTGCATCAAGTCTAAGTAGAATAAGATTTTTATTTAATTTGGCTGCCATGTTACTACGCATATTCCTCTATCTTTTAGTTGTTTTTAAGTTTATCCCAACCCAAACAACTTTATATATCTCATACGTCTATTCCCAAGACCAAATGATCCCATGATTAAGTATTATTCATCTTGATTGAATATAACTAATAGATCTTAATTATAAATACACTTAATATCACTAGTGTATAAGAATATAAGTAAAGACATTCCATAACTCCACTATTACCATCAGTATGGTCCCAGATACATATATAACCACACAAGGTCTCCATTTAAGCCCGCACATAACGAATGCCTGCCAAATTGCCTTCGAGAACTCTCGCATCATACTAGGTAGAGTTATAGGTTGCCCCACCCCTATAACCCCAAAATATCAATGAAGAATCATCACTAAGCCTTGACACCAATCATATGACCACATACCCAAGACCATATGAAAGAGTTCTCCCGTATTATCAATATGGGATAAGACATGTATAACAATCACGTATTGTCCGAGGTAAAATAATCAAGGTAAAGCACATCTCATCACCAAAGTACAAATCAATCTCGCCCGCACCTCATAAGGATATCCCCTCTAGTACGTAATATCACGAGGACTCGAGACTAGGTATCATCATCATCATCATCATTGCCTTAATCCCATCATATGGGATCGACCGCATGAATTCTCCTTTTCCATTCTAATCAATTAAATGCATTATTATCATTCAAGTTTAATTTTTTAAGGTCTCTCCTAATAAAATACAAGAATAGTAAATCCTAGCGTACAATAATTACAGAGTCTTTACCAAAATCTATTACTTTACAAATTTCTTTGATGTTAATTATTCAAATCTAACATCAACTTCAACATTTATAATTAATAAGATTCATATCAGGGGGGATACAAGAACATATTGCTTGGGACATATGTGCATTGTACTCTTTTTCCTTTAACTATGTTTTGTCCTATTAGATTTTCCTATTATAGGTTTTAACGAGACAGCATTAAACTCATCCAACACCGACTCAATGATCACAAAAGTTGTATTATTTATTTTTTCGCTTTGATTTTTTCCCAATGGATTCTCCTTAGTAAGATTTTTATGAAGCAACAATCATTGAATGATGAAAATGATGTACATCCAATGGAAAGTGTTATAAATATTATCATATTTAAATAGATGTCCACTCTTATTAGGAGTTTACCAACTTATACTATATATAAGGGGTAACCCCCATTATTAACACACCAATTAATAAGAAACTCTTTCTCTCTAAATTCTCTTTATGCCTTATTTCTCTTGACAGAAACAGTTCTTATACAAGACAAAATGAAATTTTGAGTAAAACACTCTCATAAAAGTCATTTGGTGAATAACAATATGTCTATGACTATTGAACTTAGACATAAATGATATAAAAATAAGGACTTTTGGTTGTAATTTTTATAAATATGCTTAATAATTATTTATTTATGTTGATGGAGGCTTATAATTTCGTCAACATTTTTTAGGAGGGCTCATATTTTCAGAAAATATCATTAAAAAAATATTTTCTCAAACTTTTCGAACAAAATTGCTCTCAATTTAGATTGAAAAAAGAGTTTCACCAATTTTGGATGGTCTTGAGAAACGGAAAAAGTCCCAACTAGAGATGATGTTCAGTAGATGAGAACATTAGTAGGTTAAAGCGGCCAGTTGTAGCTCCAGAACAGCTGCTCCATTTTCTGGAGGAAGACGCAGTGGGAATGTCCGTGGAAAGAATGTGCTGATTCTGTTTTGCTGTTGTGCTGTTTTGTTTTTTCTCCTTCCCATTCTTAAAAAAAAAAAAAGGAGCAGCCTGTTGTTTTACTCAGATCTTGAGGAGTACACGGAATGCTGGGGGATTTATATTGCAATCAGGTAAGTTGATATTCTAAGGTATGTTCAGTGCAGTCGCAGACCCAGAACATCTGACATGTAACTTATGCCAGAAGCTGCATATAAACAGAACTGTGCGTGTTGGAAGTGGATACAAATTTACAAACCTAGCAGTCCAACACAGAAACCAGTTCAAAGCATACCTAGTATAGATATTTATCCCAACCTGAGCCTGAGAGAGAGAGAGAGAGAGAGAGAGAGATCAAATGATCACCCGTGCATTTCCAAATAGTGGAAACTTTTTCTAGTCCAGTAAAGTATATTGGTGAAAGCTCACTACTCTTTCTACTTTTGTTTTCAACCCCTTTGCACCTTACAACCTACAGAAGTATTACAACTGAAACAATTTTTCATTTAAATTTACCAAGAATTTGAACGTCAATTAAATATATCTAAATGACTAATTTTTTCTAAATAATTTTTAAATTAAATTCAAAATAATATATTTTAACAATAAATTAAAACTAGAAACTGGAAGGGAAAAAAGAAACATCTACAGCCCCACCACTTCACATCCTGAATCAAAACCCACCAAAACTTAAATCAAAAACCCAAAAATCTCTAAATTGAAGAGCAAAACAAAGAAGGAAAGGATAGGAGAGAATGTGTGCTTATACATCTGTACATACATAGAATCATTTGTGTATATATATGTATTTACCGGCAGTTATACATGTGTATATAGATTGAAAAATCAAGCGTTTTGGCCTAGTGGTATAAGGCCCAGTGGTATAAAGCTGCTACTGGGACAGTCTTAGGAGTGAATTGAGTTTGGTCCCCAGTTCGATCCCTGACACTGTCAAAGAATAATGCTTGGCCAGCGAAAATCACGAACCACAAATGGGGATTAATCGAGGTGCGCATAAACTCGCCCGGACACCTCATGGTATGCTACCAAAAAAATAAATATATAGATTGAAACCACTATTGTGAACCCACATTAGAAGGGAAACCCCTGAATTATATATATATATATATATATATATATATATAGAGAGAGAGAGAGAGAGAGTACTGTACTTGTGCATACCACTCCGCATTTTAAGAGTGCGGACCGAACACGTGTCACCTGGCATTGAACCTAGAAATTATAGGTTAAGTTATAGGCATTCTCTCTCTCTCTTCTGGACTTACCGCCAGATGACACGTGTCCGGTCCGCACTCTTAAAATGCGGACTGATATGCACAAGAGCAGTACTGTATATATATGTATGAGAGAGAGAGAGAGAGAGAGAGAGAGAGAGAGGCTCTCCAACATACCTCCTAATAACATACCCATTTTTTTAAATAATAAAAAATATATATTTTTCAATCAAATTTCGTATACATGATCTTCATAATGAGAAAAACATCTAAAAAAATTCATCCAAAGGAACAACTTTAAAGTGAGTGATTTGAAAATTGAATGAATACGTGCATTCTTTAACCGTTGAGACTTGTGATCATCATCGCACCAAAGATGCAAAACCCACTCTCAAGCTCGAAGCCCGTTGATATATATATATATATATATATATATATATATATATATATATATATATATATAGAGAGAGAGAGAGAGAGAGAGAGAGAGAACGGATCAAGTGAGGTCCCAATTTGAGGTCCATTTTTTTAAAATAGTAAAACAAATATTTTGGGGCTGATTTTTTTTTGTATGGTTCTTAAACATTTCAGTAGGACCATAAAAAAATAATCAGCTCAAAATGAATTTTTTTGCTATTTTAAAAAAATCGGTCAAACTGTGTCAATTTTTAAGTTGTTTTTAAGATGTTAAAAACTGACAAAGTTTGACCGATTTTTTTAAAATAGTAAAAAAAATCATTTTGAGCTGATTATTTTTTTATGGTCCTACTGAAATGTTTAAGAACCATACAAAAAAAATCAGCCCCAAAATATTTGTTTTACTATTTTAAAAAAATGGACCTCATTTAGGGACCTCAAACTCGGGGACCTCACTTGATCCTCTCTCTCTCTCTCTCTCTCTCTCTCTCTCTCTATATATATATATATATATATATATATATAGTACTGCTCTTGTGCGGACCAGTCCGCATTTCAAGAGTGCGGACCGAACATGTATCACATGACGGTAAGCGCACAAAAGAGAGAGTGCCTATAATTTAGCCACTAATTTCTAGGCTCACCGCCAGGTAAAACATATCCGCTCCGCACTCTAAAAATGCGGACCGATCCACACAAGAGAAGTATATATATATATATATATATATATATAGAGAGAGAGAGAGAGAGAGAGAGAGAGAGAGATTAGGGGGGGTTAGGGGATATTGGGTTGGTTTGTATTGGCAAAGTTATTTTTCAATGTTCAGTAAAGGTCAAATTTATTCATGATCAGAATAAAGGAAATTAACTTTTATTTTGACCCTTTTGGGATACATTGGTATTTTTAAGAGAGTTTGTTAAGGGAATAGTTAGACTGAAAAATAATATGAGGGGGCAAACTAATGGTAGACTTGTGTCATGGGTTCTCACCTCACAAACCAGGAGGTCAAGATTTTGTCTTTTGAGCCAGCTCACATAATATGCCGAATTATCCCAAAAAAAAAGTGCGAAGTGGACGAAGTGTCTTAATGTCGAAAGTATAGGAGGTGGCCCACAAAACCAACATAATGTGTGGTGATAGTAATGTAATTTACCAAAAAACAGAAAAACATATCTATCATGCATATTTGACAATTCCTAAATAGTGATACCTCAAATGCTCAATATGACATCCTTTGCATCATCAGGACAGTGACTTTCTCACTGTGATAACCTTCCCTTTTTGCCAACACTTAACCAATTAGATCTCAAATTGAAAATCATCTTAATATGAACAGTTTCCAAATTGAAATTTAGGAGCTACTGAAACGAAAAATATACCATAGAATATATCCAATTTAAGGTACAACCATGTATTGTTTATCAATTATCAAAATAGAAATAGCTGTTGATGACATAATACTTGCTTGGGAACCCAAAGAACCACTTCTCCAGTTATGAAATCGATACCCAATACCTGAATATGTAGGGCTAAAACTCTTCAATGATACATTTTAGTGATACATTTTTAGACAGAATCACATAAGCTTAAACTTTATGGGATATCAGACAACCTAATGATTACAAGATTACAGCAAACCGTAGGAATTAGGAGTAAGGAGGTAAGGAGTCTCTCTCTCTTTCAAACAAGAGAACAAACAAAGTGAATGGAAACCACCTGAATATTATTACCCCAGTAGTCCTCATTAAAAGTGACAAAGTTTTTACAGATTACTAGCAGACAAAAAGACATATTGCTTGTTAAAATTCTAGTAAATTGAGAGGACTAAGAATAATAACTTTTACTTTTCAAAAAAAAATGAAAAGAAGATTCTACAACTCGCTTTTACCTATCAGAAAAAAGATTCGACAACTTGCTTCTAAAGAAAGCAAAGAACCGTATAGATACACTCCCCGTGATACCCTAGCACATCACAAGTGTCGTTAAAAGTTTCACAAAATGTCTCAAACACGCTTCACAAAGTGTCACAATTATTAAAGTGGAGCCCTAATAGCCATACCCCATAAAGATGTATATGAACAATTGCATCTCAAGATTCTCCATCGCCTCCCTTGAAGAGTAAGCACGAGCCCCTCAGTGTACTAGTTACAGCTCACTAAAATACAGAAAATCCAACCCAAAACTATAGGAAACTTCCGTGGCGTAATACATTAGTACAGCTCTATATTCACAATCTTAGTTACATACCACAAAGACCACCTCCAGTGTCTGCAATCTCAAAAGACAACCAGAACATAACTTAGCACGATCGAAGCACCACCCACATATTTCAAGAAACACAATTGGATGAAATTACAGTGACTTAACCTTTTGCACAGTTTTATGTTCAAACTTTCTCTTTTATAAAGAAGACGGTGACTAAAGTTCATACCTGGAACATTACTTTCTAAACCACTTCATTTTCTGCATCAAATAATCTTCATTTCCATGATAATTCTTATTTATAATTGACCCTCCAACCCCACACACCCATCACCACCTACTCCTTTTGTTACCTTGTTGATTAATAATAGTGTAATACATAATGTACCCATGCCTCAATCAGGAGTTAAAACACACTGCATCGGCTCTATGAAACTAAACAAACTAAACAGAATAAAGTTAATCACTTTTGTCATTCCACCGTTGAATAGCATATTATAGCACCGGAAAAATAAAAATAATATGCGATATTTACGTCCGAGGAACAAGATACATATTAATATAACACTTTGCAAAGTTATACTCCAAGGAACAACAAATGTACCTCAAATTCAGTTCAACCTAACGGATTCCTAGCCATAGAATGCGACTGTTGCAGCCTAGTCTTCCCAGATTTACTCCTCCTATAGCTCCTAAAAGGTGTCAAATGGAACCGTAATAGACCATTATCAAAGCTACCCGAAGAGTACCCATTACTTCTGTTTCGCTCCACCACAACATCTTCTCTACTCTTCTTAACAGATCCTCTGCTCTTCACAACACTTGGAACACTCCTGATATCATTATACGATCCGATCATCATCATAGAATTATTAGAACTAACACAACTACTACTACGAGTAAGCCCTCCAAAAGAAGCCCCTGTCTCCACTCCATCACCCGCTTGACATTGCTTCTCACAAGCCTCATTTACATTTCCTGTATAATTGAGCTTAGGGCCCCATATATTACATACTTTGCGCCACCTATTTGACTTCTTCAACCGATTTGGACTACTCCGGCTAACAATCTCGGAGTGATCATCTTTGAGAGCATTTTTCAAATGCCAATCCTTCAATTCCCTTTCCGTAATAACCAGCTTCGACCTCCCATTCGTTATCGATTTCACCTCATCAGCCTCCAATCCTAGAGTCTTCCGATTCGAACTCTGAAACGAACTGGACCTATCAAAACTACTCCCCCTCTTCGAAGATGAGGAGTCTGAATTCGTATGAGCTGATCCACCCGAAGTCGTCTCATCCTCAATTATGGAATGATTAACCGTTGCCAACATAGGCGTAAGGCGAGGGATGGTCCTGGCGATCAAATATCCATCCCAGGAAGCCCTCGGCTCATCCATGGCAAACCTCGTATCGTCCAAAGACATCCGACCAGCATCAATGGAAAACCTGGGTTCCGTATCGCAAGATCTCCGACCAAATCCATAATCCCCAACCTCGGATTGAGTCTCTCTCAACTGCCCCCGAACCCTCTTATCAACTCTCATTGTCAGCAAATCACTCCGCTTTTTGACCTTCTTCTGTCTCCATTTTTGTAATTTTTTACTAAAAACAGAAGCTGCTGCCCAAAAACTCCCTGCTATGTCCCTCAGATCCCTCTCCTTAGTCCTTTGCAATTCAAGATCTATAAGCTCTTTCATAGTTTTCGCCTCCCCTTCAACCTCATCATCAATGCTAACATTTATAACCCTAATTTCTTCCAAGTTCTTGGATTCAACCTTGGAAACTCTAACTGATCCTTTTGTTTCATCATCAAGGTTGAAGAGATTGGAAAGTGTGTTGCGGGGTCTAACGTCGCAAGATTTCCGTCGGGGCTCGGAGAAGGATGAGGAGGAAGCTTCGCATTTGGAGGCGGAAACGGACTTGCTACGGCGGAGATCGGGTGCCGGTTCGGGGTGGAGACCGGCGAGGCGTTCGTGTAAGCATAAGGCGCAGAAGCCGGTGACCGGCTGGGATGGGTGACGGCAACATGCGGAGAGACGGCGGCTTCGGTTACGGAGTTTAGGATCGAGACTCATTGAGGGAGCTTCAAACTCAAGACTCTGCTCATTATAGATGAGTCGAGCTCTCGGGAGTCGTACGGGATTGTGGATGAGGTGAAACAAGTATTACGAAACACAATATCCAACTTTGCAATGCAAGAACCCTTTATAAACCCCGTTTTTATCTATTTCATATTAATGCCATTTTACGACTTGTATTAATATCTAGAATAATCGTATTCGTATGAATTATATGTCAATTTATGCATATGATTTTGTATGAATTATATGTATAAATATTATTTTTTTAATATTTATGTACTTTATTTTTCTCAAATTATTAGATTTTAATTCCTCGCGATGCACGGACGTTTTATATATCACGTAAAAAATGTATAATATAGAGAATTTGACAAGCTAAATCACCATCTACTGAAAAATACATGAGTGGAACATTATGTGTATTTCAATTTAACGATTAAAATTATTACATGAGAATATGGTCTGATAGTTCAAAATTTTGCTAAGGTAACGAATCATCTATTTCATGAAATGAAAAATTAAGATAAATAATTATATTTGTAAAAAACCATTACTATTAAAATCTTCAAATAGATTAATATCTTTGGAGAATTAATATGTACATCATATCCTTTTAAATCCCAACAAGGTAGTGATTATGTTTGGTGTTATTAATATCTTTTCAAGCTAGGTTTATGCAATTGATTATAATAAGTTTATTAGTTGATTAAGAGATGTATATTTTGTGTCATTAAATAAAATTTAGCGAGCATCTAATATGTATACATGTCTACTGATCATTAAAAATAAATGTAACCCCAACGTGTTTCACTATAATATAACAATGTATAGGGGTCAAATATTAGGAGTGGCAATTCAGGCACAAACACGACAACACGACACGACATAACACGAAATTGGCACGAAATTAAATTGGTTTGTTGTGTTCGTGTCATGTTCGGGCTAGGTTTTTTTTTTACCCACTGGCGGGTCATGTCGTGTTCGTGCAAAAAATGACTCAAAATTGGCCCGTTTCAGCCTAATTGCAACACGATAAGAAAATAACCCAAATTGTGTCCCAATTAGCCCAAATAAGAATCTCCATCTCGTGTAAAATAAGAACTCATCTTCAATTAGCCCAATGGGTTATCGTGTCTGGTCGTATAAATCGTGCCAAATTGAAATAATATTTTTTATGGTGTTACTCGTGTCGGATCGTGTTACTAACGGGTCCTGTTCGTGCTAGAAAAAAAAACACGCTAACGGGTCGTGTCGTGTTCGTGTGAGATAAAATTGTATCGGGTCGTGTCGAGACAGACCCAAACACGACCCATTAGCACGAATTGCCACCCCTATTAAATATTAGGTCAAAATATTGATGTAATTTACCTCAAAAGTATTTGAATTACCAAGAAATAAAATAAACTATTTGAATTTAGACAACTTACAAAACTTTATGTATTTGTGCAATTATCATTTCTACAATACATAATAAATAAACACAATTCTTGCCTTTTTCATATGCATAAGAGAAACAGTGAAGTTGACCCATTTAACATGATTTTTTTATTTCACCAAAATGTAATTATTCATAAACATGTGAATAAAAACATTAACTAAAAGGGAAGTATAAATGAATTTATGGCTTAAGGCATTAACAATCGGCCCATAAGTGTTTCTGTTATATCTACATTGGGTCGCTTCCCCCATCTCTTATAATCTGAATTTTGCAAAATTAGTAAAACTCAATATAAATAAAAATCTATATTGAACCCATTACAAGTCCCGTTTTTATGGTAAAACATCAGGTGATGCTTCAGATCATGAAGGTTCTAACATTCATACAAATTACAATTCATATTTTATAAATATTTATAAACCAACAACAATTAAAAGGACATTAATAAAGAATTAAAATAAGTTAAAATAAAACATAGGAGTAATAATGCAAAAGTAATTATATAGATAGGGGGAAACCCACATCTCTTTGGTCAATCTGTAAAATATGATATAGTAATAATACGCAAAGATATTAACACTATTGGGCCTTCAATCTATCAAAGACTCGTCAAACATCCCTTCCATTAATTTGTGAAAATGGTCATTGAATTTGGCCAAATATTATATGTGCATGCTAAATTACCAGGAGGATATAATTACCAAAATATAGTTTTGAACTAAACATACCACGGATCATGGCAAACATGGAATCTACCATAACCTCTGTCCTTCAATTATGTAACATCACAAAACAACAAATATGTTCAATAGGAAAAACCAAAGGACAAAATATTAAATAGAAGCATGGCTCTAAAAGTGACGGAGGGCTTCCTTTAGAACATTTTCACAAACACTTAAAATGCATAAAGTATGAAAAGCACATTATGCACTTTTTATAAAATAACGACATAAATAAAACCTATTTTCCTTTTAGCGATTCTAATTGAAATCTAAGTATAACATTATAGGAGGGTACTTTAGATCGTAGATGGAGGCGTAACCCCTTTTAAGTATGGTAATGATAAGTTAATTAGCCCAAAACTTTGGATTAGTAATAGAACATGCCAACACTAGCCTAATGAAGATGAAGCTCGGTTCAAACTCACAAATCTCTCGTGTATATCTCAGAAAAATGGTAATGGAGTTTTAGAAGTAACTCAGCTAGAGGGAGAGAGAAGTAAGCACCCTAGATACACCTTGGTAGGCAGGTAGAAACACACAAAAAACCCTCAAGAATCTCTGTCACGTATTAAAAGCTTCGTAATAAAAATGACAATGGTGGGTGGGTGAAACCCTCTAGTTTGTAATAACTCTCTCTAGCAATAACTTCTTGACTATCGAAAGGAACATGCCTTCCTCAAAAGTGGTTGGGGTCCTTAAATAGCCCCCCACACCATCCCTGAGGTAACTCAGTCATTTATGACTATGAAAGACATCCCTCATACTTTATGTCACAACATTAAATATCGGATGCACTAGTTGTCTCCACATCATAAACATTAAATGTCAAGACATACATTTTGCATAACCACTGTATGTCAGGGGGCTGTTATCGCAGAGGTGGCTCACCAACTGTCTGACAGCCCCAAATACCACGGTAGTTTACTCAAGTGCAGGTCTGACATTGTTTAGCTGGCTAGTGACATCACCTACAATGGATGTGACATTAAGTATAGGGTTATTTAGTTCACAACTCAATGCCCGAAGGAACTCCAAGCTACTCCGCCCGAGGTTCCACGGTCAGTGTCCTTCGGTGTTTTTACCAGGTATATCTAAGATGGTCAAGACAAGCCCCAATGGTGCCTCACTTCTCAATCCTCCAAACCAGGTCCCTCTAAAGTTCCCACGGTGAGGTCACTTGTTAGAGCATGAAAGCTCCCCCAGGCCCTGCCAAGCCTAGTTTCTCGCGAGTACCGTTTGACCTCACACTAAAACTTATTATTATTCTCGTTACATCATTACAACGGTTATAGCTTACAATCAACATAAATAGAAATACAATATGACTAATACAACAAGCTAAAGTATGAGTTGCCACGCCAAGCTGCCTCGCTTGAGCTGCCTCGGTTGCTTAATCTCCGACACTATTGCCAATTATGGAATTATCCCTAATCTCAGGGTTACCTTCAAGCCCCCTCTACATTTGCCCCTTCATGGAGAGATTTATTGGAACAAGAAATATCTGCACGAAACTTCCTAATCCGATGAACCTGCTCTGCGTGATATAGTTCTCAATCTGTAAATAAGAAATTCTGGCCCTCCTTTTCTGTTAGAACCGTAGCGATATATTCGTTGGGAAAAAGTAAAATTCTTTGATGTACCTAAGCCGAAGTGCCATTCTCATTGGGACTTGGGCGAAAGGACATCGCCGCTTTTTCCTCGTGCTGGTCCCTAGCCGTTCTAGCTCTAAGGTTTGAAATTCTCCCGAAAGGCCTACTAACCTTTTTCAAATACTCATTTGGACTTCTGGTAAATGAAATTCTCCCCCGTGGTGCTTCGCTATTTTCGAAAAATGATGAGACATGTGGCGAGGGGTCGTCGTAGTTTTATTGAACTGTTGGGGGATCTCCTTCGTTAGAAGTTCAATGGATATGCCTGACAAAATCTTTTGGCGCCAAAACTTAAACTTGTTGAAGAAGGCAACGCTTTCTATTCTCTATGTGTCACTTCATTAATGACGAGGCGTTGTCTTTTCAACTGCCAAAGTACTTCCCAAAGTTCCACGTGTTCATGTGAAATGATTATAGGCAGTCGCGCACGTACGAGGGTGGGGAAATCTAAACGCCGAAGTTGGAAATTTCAAACGTGCATATCCCAACACTTATCCTTTCTTTTCTCTTACTTTGGCTTCATCTTCCTCGAGCTTCCATTTCACTTTAGAGAGAGAAAGTCTGTGAGAACTCCACTGCTAAAACTCCATTGTTATTGCTCTTTCCTAACTTCTTTCTTCTGTACCTCACTTCTCAATCCTCCAAACTAGGTCCCTCTAAAGTTTCCACGACGAGGTCACTTGATAGAGCATGAAAGCTCTCACAGGCCCTGCCAAGCCTGGTCTCTCGCGAGTACTATTTGACCTCACACTAAAACTCATTATTATTCTCGTTACATCATTACAACCGTTATAGCTTACAATCAACATAAACAAAAATACAATATGACTAATACAACAAGCTAAAGTATGAGTTGCCACGCCAAGTTGCCTCGGTTGCTTAATCTCCGACATTGTTGCCAATTATGGAATTATCCCTAATCTCAGGGTTACCTTCAAGCCCCCTCTACAAACATTTTTAAAAACATATATCATCTAAAAATATGCTTACAACTATTTAAACTCTATAATATTGGGTAAGTTATACAAAAGAATGAAGAAACACCTTGCTTTTAAGATAGACTCCCTTAGCAACAAAAATACCTTTGTCATCAGAAATACAAAGAGAGATGGTTAGCATGGAAGAATCATGATTATTGACATATAAATAGTGTAGATCATTTGTTAGGAGAGAGGGAGAAGAGGATGAGACTCCTAATAATTGAGGAAGTAATGTAGATGCTTTGTTCACAGGGAAGAGGGAAAGATAAGTAAACGTTGAAGAGGCAAAGAGTTGAGTAGTTTAACGATTTGGAGCTAATTGTGTAAATAGTTTTCAGGAGCAGACGTTTAAAGATGCAAGGAATTAATTAAGTCTCATTTATTAAGGCATGTGGCAAAATAACAAATGGAGGCATTGTAATACCCCGTATTTTTACTGATTTTAATTATGGGATTAATTGAATTAAACATATGAATTAATTGATAATGAATCCAAATTTAAATACTAGCGAGATAATAGTTAATGTTTGATTATGATATTTATGTTGAATATTACTGAGCGAGTATAGTAATATATGATTATTAAATTATTAAAATTGTTACTTGTAGAAAATATGATAGTTTTGAAAATTAAATTGGGACGCGCGTGTCAGTCGTGTCGGGACCAATTTAGTGGATTATAAAGTAATTTATTTTTATGTCTTCCATATGGTCATTTTGAGTGCGTCAATATGTTCGGGAGTATCGAGATAGTCAGAAAAGTCTACCCGGTGGTTTACTTTGGGTCCCAGGGCATTTTTAGGCTAAAATCGGCAACTCGGGAGGGTATTTTAGTCATTCTACTATTTGGTAAATAGTGACCTACGAAATTTAGGTTAAATATATCAGCCAACACTTAGGACCATTAGGGTTATTGGCTGCTACAAACTTGAGAGAGAGAAGTAAAGAGAAAGGAATGGTTTCTAAGGGTTGTTAGGGCCAAACAACCACCTTACACCACCACCATTATCGGATTTGTGATCGTAGAGAGAACACCACCACCATACCATCTTGCTCAAAGGATCAGAACTTATATTTCCAGGCAAGTGATTTAACTTGCAATAATTCAGTGTATATATTATCCATGATAGTTTAGAATTGGAGAAAAACCTTGAAAATGATGAATTAATGAATTTAGAGATTTAAATCTTAATATGGGTAGGCTTTGCATGTAGATTAACTTCTGGAAATATAGTAGACACGAAATCATGATCCATATGTAGAGAATTGAATTCATATTGGGATATATGATGATTCTTGAAGAAAATATAAGAAATATGATTTTTATGAAAAATACATGATTTGATCCAAGAAATTGAGAACCCTTAATGATTTGATGATTCTAAGACGTTAGAATTTATTTGTTTATGTTGATATAACATTTGACATAAATATTTGGGAGTTTGGGATATTTTAATAGACGTTTAAGGATTAAATGTGATGAAACCCATAGGGTAAAATATGCAGAAATCGTACGCCATATCTAATGGATCGATCGATCGACTCAACAATGTCGATTGATCGACTGAATCGATAGATCGACCCTTTCCTGCGATCGATCGACTCTTCCTGAATTTGTGTTATATTTTCCTTTCTAGGTTTAACAAATCTCGATTTTTAAGAATTATTGGTATGGACTATTTGAACATATTGGGACTTAGGAAAGGTCAGTAGGAATGTAATTGAGGCCCCAAAAAATATTAGTTGGTATGGGATTTAGTAATAAATCTTACGACTGTCCAACGAGTTAGTTACGGTTGGAAATTACGAGAACTTGAGTTTAATTCTGTTAAAACAATAACTTGAGGTTAGAGACAATAGTAAGGGGACTTTAAATTACTGAATTAACGTTAGAGACAAGTGGGAGACTTAGTAACCTTTTGGGAACAGGTTTAAGTACTCGAATTTATACGACGAGAATTGTCGCGCTAAATATGATACGTAAAATAATCGGGATGAAACTATATTACGTATAAGACTTGTAATATGGGATAGGAGTATACCTATATTGAAATGATAAATATATAGGTTGTGTGATTACCTAATATATGTATTATTATGTGTATGACATACCTACCATACTTGCTATCACGGGAGGTTGTAGGAAGAGGACAATCTTATCTTTTATGCCTTCGAGGGGATTTAGATTTGGTACTTTAAGAACATAAGACTGTGAAGACTTATTTGTGAGTTGATAAGTCAGCTGACCATGGGAGCGTAGGTATGTGAATGACCCATGAGTATGTGAACTATGTTCGCCTCCAATATGTGTGGTTTGTATTGATATGATTCCTAAGTGATTCAAAACTCGTGATCCTCATGTACGTGATGTATCGAGATTCGATAGTAGAGTATGCATGTACCACAGCTTAGCCTAGAGGTGCCATATGTGCATATATATTTACTGAGTGTGATATAAATATATACTTGTGATTATTCACTATTGCTTAGTATATGAGAATGGCTAAGATATTTAAATAACTTAAAGATGTGGGAACTTAAATAATACATGAGATAATGGATTCAAATAATGAATATTTGAAATGTAAATATGTCTTAATAAAGTAATACGGGTGGACCATATAGTAATCCTTATTGTCAGATTTGATATAGACTAGTTAGTTAGCAGCAAAACTAAGATGGGTTAAGAGCATACGTTAGGCGTGCACAATA
This sequence comes from Sambucus nigra, assembly GCA_949130495.1. Lineage (NCBI taxonomy): Eukaryota > Viridiplantae > Streptophyta > Magnoliopsida > Dipsacales > Adoxaceae > Sambucus > Sambucus nigra. The sequence goes on from OX422217.1 coordinate 321,553,259, forward strand.
GTTGAGGGGTGATAGTCTCAAGTGAGAGCACGTGACTAACATGTATATAATATTTACTGTTTAATGCAATTAAACACTTGCTATTTTTTAAAATGTTTTCACCTCGGGCTCTGACCCGTTTGCTTCCAAATGTATTTTGTTTTTGTAAAATTCTTTTAGGTTCCCAGCCACAGGGACGCCAAGCATAGGAGTTCCATTATGTTGACATGATGTAGCTGTTGTGGAAGTTACAGGATCTCGATAGTAGATGCCTCCACATCTATCTTTGGTTCCTTCGAAGTTATTCATTATTAGTTAGGTCATGTTGTCCATTCTTATTCAGAGATGGCAGTTTTAGACATTCATTTATTTCAATTATTAGATTTATTTATTCAGATTCATGTATTGGGACTATCTGGCTTTTAGATTATATATGGAGTGTTACTCCAGACTCAGTTTATTTCATTATATATTTACCTCTATAAGATGGTTTATGTGGATGTTGGATGCTTGGTTATTCATTACTTAGTTGTAAGCTAATTTAATTAATAAAATTTGTCATCTCACTTTTTAAATATTAGGTGGCTAGTAAATAAATGAATGTTTTTTTCGACAATGATGCTAAGACTCAACCAACTTGATATTTTGTATTACTTTAATAAAGGAGTAGCTACTCGGTACTTAATTAGTCGGGGTGTCACAGGTTGTATCAGAGCATCAGGTTCTAGAATTTTTAGGATTTGTATGGCTTGTTATGCTTTTTGCATAGCATTTTTTTATATAGAGCTCTATTATTAGGAATGTTGCATTCTTTATTACGTGTTGAAGATTACGTACTTTTGCTAAAATGTTATGTATGGTCGGTGGACTTATGAATTCATTTGAATTTCAGATTTCACTTTTGAGGGGGAAACAAACTAGCACCGCCAAATAAGCAATTGCGGGGCAAACTCAACAAGTACCCCAGGTAACGGTAGCAATCACAGAGGTGGAAAGCATAGTTGCACAGGCAGTTACTATTGTAATAATGAACTTCCAAGATCAATGTGTCCAGCTTCGATGAACAAAAGGACAAGGGAAGTTAGTCACCTGTCAGAAAAAGGGGTAGTAATAGTGGGGGAGCACCACTACTACATCTACAAGTTCCTAAGGGACGCCAGAACTATGGGAACGAAAGAGATGAGATCTAGAACCAAAGTCGTCAGGGTCAGCGTGGCCAAGAACAAGGAGATCTCAAAAGAAAAATGTGTTTTAAGTGTGGAATTAATGACCACAAACGCCAAATTTGCCTGCAACGAGCTGGAGGACAACCTCGATCAAATTAGCAAGGTCATCTACGCTATCAGGGCCATCATCATGCTCAGTAGGGCCAACAAAGAGGAAAATTTATTGGTAAGTGTTTTATGTGCGACAAACGAGGTCACTCCCGTCAGAATTACCCTAAGAAGGGCAAGACCCGCAGAAGCCGCAGGGTGCCCGCTCGGAACCACAGAATGCCCAATATGGGGAAGCAGGGATATTTATCCCAACGACACAAATTCCATAGCATCAAGAAGTACAGTATGGATATGTCTATAATTCCTGATATGAGGTTATGCCACTGATACCGCAACTACCACCCGCATTTGGAGGTACGATAATTTATTATTTATAGTGTTCTTTAATATAAAAGGAAAAATCTCGAATGACTTAGATGCGTTACAGTTTATTTGTACTTGATGCGTTACAGTTTATTTGTACTACTTTGAGAAATATGAGCGTAAAATGCATTATTATCTTGATTTTCAAACTGGGTAACGATGGTTTGAGTGATAATATACTATTATAGTGATATTTTTATGTTTGTTAGTCCAGGATAAAAAGTTATTGTACTAAGTGTCACCTGAGAGAAGGCAGAGCCACATGTATATATATATATATATATATATATATATATCATATAGAAACTTGGTGGAGTATGTCGTTTGGTTATATTTAATCCCTGTGGGTAGGGATGTTTACTGAGGTCATTCAAGATGGAATGAAATATTTTTTTAGCATGGGGATTATCTCATGGTAAATTTAAGAGTCTAACACCAAGTTAGTAGGAGTAATGTGTTGAATATAGTCTCTCGTAACATGAGAGTAGATGATTTAATTTTATAGCAAGAAGTAGGGATGTAGGGTACAAGTCAGATATGGAGGGCCCATAAATCTCGTTGATCGAAAATGTTAGTTAATAGTGTATCAGGGGGGTTCCTTGTTTAGATTTTGCTTTGCGAGACATCCAACGCATGAAACCTAGCGAACTTCGGAAGTTGGGAATATTTAGCCTTTAGTACACGGGTTTGGTACCCTGGTTGTTATTTGTAAAGGAAATGATAACCTTAAGTTTAATTATATTACTATCCACGGTCAGTAGAGCCGTATAATACAACTTCAGAAGCATTGTCGAATGTTTTACATCATGAATAAATCAGTGTAACAGAGGAGGACAATATAGTTTCGATTAGTAGGGTGTGGAGAAAAACTTTGAAGGGAAATTGTGCTAGGAATGTAAAGCTTAGTACAAGGTAAGTACGCTAAAATCGAATATTTGGTCATTACGGCTATGTATTCATTACAAAGAGTTGAATAAAGTCCCTATATAGAATAAGTATCCGTTTCCCGAATTGATGACTTATTCGATTAGTTGTAAGGAGTTGCCTTCTTCTCGAAGATAGACTTGAGATTCGAATACCATCAGTTGCATATCAGGGAGCAGGACATGTCTAAGACTGCATTCTTGATGAGATATGAATCTTACGAGTTTAGGGTTATGCCATTTGGGCTAACTAAAGCCCTAGTCATATTCATGGACTTGATGAACAGGGTGTTCATAGAGTTCCTTGATCAGTTTATCATTGTCTTCATAGATGACATTCTGATATATTCTCGAACTGAGGAGGAGCATGCCGAGCATTTACGACAGGCATTGCAGACACTACGCCAGCACGTGTTGTATGCCAAATATGAGAAGTATGGGTTTTAGTTGAAGGAGGTCCAGTTTTTGGGATACATTATATCCGATAAAAGGATATCCATAGATCCGAGGAAAGTGTCAACGGTAAGGGAGTGGGGACAGCCCACGATACCGACAGAGATACATAGTTGTTTTAGCCTAACAGGATACTACTGGAGGTTTATTCGGGGATTCTCGAAGATAGCGGGTCCGTTGACACACCTGACTTGCAAAGGGGTGTCATTCATCTGGGATAACGCTTGTCAGTTAGCCTTTGATGAGCTGAAGGGCAAGTTGACTTCTGCACCCGTTCTAGCACTACCCAGGTCGGGAGTGGAGTATTTAGTCTATATTGATGCATCCTTACAGGGACTCGGGGGTATGCTTCATCAGGAGGAGCATGATATAGCTTATGCTTCCCGAAAGCTTAAGTCTTTTGAGAAAAATTACCCCACCCATGACTTGGAGTTAGCGATAGTCGTGTTTGCACTTTAGATATGGAGACATTATCTCTTGGGAGAGAAATTTTGCTCATTCACAGATTACAAGTCACTGTAGTACCTCTTCACTAAGAAGGATTTGAATATGCATCAGCGCAGGTGGCTTGAATTTGTGAAGGATTATCAGTTTGATATCCAATATCACACGGGAAAGGCTAATATGGTAGCAGACGCGTTGAGCAGTAGGGCAGTAAGAAGGAGCTGGAACACCAAGATGGAATGGACCGATCATTCATGTCTGTTATGACACTTACGCCTCAGATTATTATGAATGTGGTATAGGCTCAAGCAACGACTTCGTTCTTCCAGGATCGAATAGTGTAACTTCTAGCACAAGGGGGCGAGTCTTATACAGTTGGTTCAGATGGAGGGTTAAGATTCAATGGGAGACTAGTTGTTCCTGAGGATGAGGACTTGTGACATGAGGTGATGACAAAGTTGCACGGTTCACGTTTTGTGGTACATCGTGGTGAGGATAAGATGTACCAGGATATGAGGCGACAGGACTGGTGAAGTGGAATAAAGAAAGATATCGTTGAGTTTATTTCGAAGTGTGACCTTTGTCAGCTGGTAAAAGTGGACCACCATAGACTGCCAGGGCTCCTACAACCGTTATAAATCCCTATGTGAAACTAGGAGAGAATTTTCATGGATTTCATCACAGGGTTTCCTACATCTCAGCGAGGTCACGATTCGATATGGGTGATTGTGGATCGTTTGACCAAGGTAGCTCATTTTCTGGCAGTTCAGACTGATTATACTACGGGGAAGTACGCTCAGATCTTCATTGTGGAGATAATGAGACTTCATGGGGTGCCTCTTGATATTGTGTTCGATCGGGACAAGACTTTTGTGTCCAAATTTTAGGAGAGCTTTCAGAAAGCTATGGGTTCAAAATTACATTTGAGTTCGGCCTATCACTCACAGACTGATGGGCATACTGAGCAGACAAATCAGATGTTAGAGGATATGTTACGGATGTGTATCCTAGATTTTAGCGAAGGATGGGAGCAGTATCTTCCACTAGTGAAGTTTTTCTTTAATAACTCCTACCAGTTTACGATTGACATGGCTCAATTCAAGGCGTTATACGATAGACCTTATCGTTCTCCAGCATATTGGTTAGAGGTGGGGGACAACAAGCTACTTGGGCCGGAGGTGATACAGGATACTTCGACCAGGATAGAAATAATTCGGATCCGTATTCGAATTGCTCAGAATCGACAGAAGAGCTATGTCGATGCCAAGAGGTTCTTCTGGGAGTTCAATGTGGGAGACTAGGTGTTGCTGAGAGTATCTGCTTGAAGGGGGTAATGCATTTTAGGAAGAATGGGAAGTTAGCGCTGAGATATGTAAGGCCATTCCATATCATTGAGTGGATTGGACCAATTGCTTATAGGCTTGGGTTACCGGAGCACTTGCATAGGATTCATGATGTGCTCTATATTTTTCGTTACGGAGATATCTTCGGGATGAGTTGGCCCATACTCACATTGCTTTGGAGGAGATTGATTTGTAACCCGATAGTTCCTATAACGAGGGGTCGATTGCTATCCTCGACCGGAGCGAGAGGAAATTGAGATCTAAGGTAGTACCGCTAGTACGTGTTCAGTGACGGCATCATAATACCGAGGAGTCTACCTGGGATCGCGAGGATGAGACGCAAAAAATACCCCGATTTATTTTTACCAAGTATACCCTTATTTCCAAATTTCGAGACAAAATTCCATTATTAGGGGGGAAATATGTATTACCCCGAATTTATACTGATTTTAATTATGGGATTAATTGAATTTAAAATGTGAATTAATTGGTAATTAATCTGGATTTACATACTAGCGAAATAAGAGTTATTATTTGATTATGATATTTATGTTGAATATTACTGAGCGAGTATAGTAATATATGATTATGAAATTATTAAAATTATCACGTGTAGAAAATATAACAGTTTTGGAAATTAAATTGGGATGCGCGTGCAAGTCATGTGGGGACCAATGTAGTGGATTATAAATTAATTTATTTGTATGTCTTCAATATGGTCGTTTTGAGTGCTCCAATGTGTTCAGGAGTATCGAGATAGTCAGAAAAGTCTACCCGGGGGGTTTACTTTGGGTCCCAGGGCATTTTTAGGCCAAACCGACAACCCGGGAGAGTATTTTAGTCATTCTACTATTTGGTGAATAGTGACCTAAGAAATTTAGGTTAAATATATCAGCCAACACTTAGTACCATTAGGGTTATTGGTTGCTACAAACTTGAGAGAGAGAAGTAAAGAGAAAGGAAGGGTTTCCAAGGGTTACAAGGGCCATACAACCACCTTGCACCACCACTATCGCCGAATTTGTGAACAGAGAGAGAACACCATCACCATACCATCTTCCTCAAAGGATCAGAACTTCTATTTTTAGGCAAGTGATTTAACTTGTAATAATTCAGTGTATATATTATCCATGATAGTTTAGAATTGAAGAAATACCTTGAAAAATGATGAATTAATGGATTGAGAGATTTAAATCTTAATCTGGGTAGGTTTTTCATGTAGATTAACTTCTGGAAATATAGTAGACACGAAATCATGATCCATGTGTAAAGAATTTCGAATTTATGTTGGGATATATGACGATTCTTGAAGAAAATAGAAGAAATAGGGTTTTTATATAAAATACATGATTTGATCCAAGAAATGTACAACCCTTAATGATTTGATGATTCTAAGGCGTTAGAATTTATATGTTTATGTTGATGTATCGTTTAACATAAATATTTGGGAGTTTGGGAAATTTTAATAGAGGATTTGAGGGTTAAAATTGATGAAACCCGTAGGCTAAAATATACATAAACTGTAGGCCATATCTGATAGATCAATGGATCAACTCAAGAATGTTTATCGATCGACTGAATCGATCGATCGACCCTTTTCTTCAATCGATCGATTTCTCCTGAATTTGTGTTATATTTTCCTTGTAAGGTTTAACAAATTCCGACTTTTAAGAATTATTGGTATGGACTATTTGAACATATTGGGACTTAGGAAAGGTCAGTAGGAATGTAATTGAGGCCAGAAAAAATATTAGTTGGTATGGGATTTAGTAATAAATCTTGCGGGTGTCCGACGAGTGAGTTACGATTGAAAATTATGGGAATTTGAGTTCAATTCGATTAAAACAATAACTCGAGGTTAGAGACAGTAGTAGGGGGACTTTAAATTACTGAATTAACCTTAAAGACAAGTGGGAGACTTAGTAACCTTTTGGGAATAGGTTTAAGTACTCGAAATAATATAACGAGAATTGTCGCGCTAAATTTATTATGTAAAATAATCAGGATGAAACTATATTACGTATGAGACTTGTAATATGGGATAGGAGTATACCTATATTTAAACGATAAATATATAGGTCATGTGATTACCTAATATATGGATTATTATATGTATGACATACCTACCAAACTTGCTATCACGGGAGGTTGTACGAAGAGGGCAATCTTGTCTTGTGTGCCTTCGGGGGGATTTAGATTTGATTTCTCAGGAACGTAGGACTGTAAAGACTTATTTGTGAGTTGATAAGTCAGCTTAACATGGGAGCGTAGGTATGTGCGTGACCCATAGGTATGTAAACTATGTTCACCTCCAATATATGTGATTTATATTGATACGATTCCTGAGCGATTCAGAATTCGTGATCCTCATGTACGTGATGTATCGGGATTTGATAGAAGAGTATGCGTGCACCACAACTTATCATAGGGGTGATATATGTGTATATATATATGTACTGAGTGTGATATAAATAAATACTTGTGATTATTCAATGTTGCTTAGTAGATGAGAAAGGCTACGATATTTAAATGACTTAAAGATGTGGGAAATTAATTAATATATGAGATAATGGATTCAAATAACGAATATTTGAAATTTTAATATGTCTTAATTGAGTAATACAGGTGAATCCATGTAGTAATCCCTATTGTCAGATTTGATATAGACTAGTTAGTTAGCTGCAAAACTAAGATGGGTTAAGAGCATACGTCAGGCGTGCAAAATAGTTGAGGGGTGATAATCTCGAGTGAGAGTACGTGACTAACATGTAGATAATATTTACTGTTTAATGCAATTAAACACTTGCTATTTTTTAAATATTTTCACCTCGGGCTCTGGCCCGTTTGCTTCCAAATCTATTTTATTTTTGTAAAAATCTTTTAGGTGCCCAGCCACAGGGACGCCAAGCATAGGAGTTCCATTATGTTGACGTGTTGTAGCTGTTGTGGAAGTTACAGGATCTCAGTAGTAGATGCCTCCACATCTATCTTTATTTCCTTCGGAGTTATTCAGTATCAGTTAGGGCATGTTGCCCATTCTTATTCAGAGATGGCAGTTTTAGACATTCATTTATTTGAGTTGTTGGATTTATTTATTCAGATTCTTGTATTGGGATTACCTGGAATTTAGATTATATTTGGAGTGTTACTCCATACTCAGTTTATTTCATTATATCTTTACCTCTATGGGATGGTTTATGTGGATGTTGGATGGTTGGTTATTTATTACTTAGTTGTAAGTTAATTTAATTAATAAAATTTGTCATCTCACTTTGTAAATATTAGGTGATTAGTAAATAATTAAAAAAAAAATCGAGAGTAATGCTAAGACTGAACCAACTTGATATTCTGTATTAATTTAATAAAGGAGTAGCTACCCGATATTTAATTAGTCGGGGTGTCACATACACCACTTTTATATTAAGATATTAGATTATGAGTTCATATATATATACAGACAGGCTCCTGTGTACACTAAGTTTGCACATAATTTTTTTTAAATAGTAAAAAAAGTTTGAGTTGATTTTTTTTTTTTTGTGATATTCAAACATTTCAAATGACCCATTTAAAAAAATCAACTCAAAAAAGCTTTTTTTTCTATTTTTAGAAAATCAGTCAAACTTTCGTTGTTTTTAAGCACTTTAAAAGGTGCCTAAGTTTTACTGATTTTTTAAAAATATTTTTTCTAGTGAGTTGATTTGTTTTATATGAATACGTTGAAATGTTTAAATATCACATAAAAAATTAACTCAAAAATATTTTTTTAATATTATAAAAAAATTGGTGTGCGCCAGCACATATGTAAACTTAGTGTGCACAGGAGTCTGCCTATATATATATATATATATATATATATATATATCGAGAGAGAGAGAGAGAGAGAGAGAGAGAGACTTGATCATGTGGCTAAGATTAACATTTATTCATTATTGTGGATTTTAATTTATTGATTATGTTCAAAATAGTGGACTTTTAATTTGATAAAACTCAAAAAGGAATAGTGGAATCTTAATTCGAGACATATGGAGTACAATATAGAAAAATATAGCACTTTTCAACTCTCTCATTTCACCACGTATCAACGTTTGAAGCCTACACTTTTATTACTCACATTAATCTTTCCCTTTATTTATATATTTCTTTTTCTCTCTTCATTTATCTCTCTATAATTTTAGTATTCTCATTTATATATCTACATTCATTTATCTCTTTTTCTCTCTACCTTTCATTTATATCTCTTTTTATATCAAACGATTTTTCCTTCTATTTAGTTGAATTATTTAGATTAAATTTTTTATTTACATTTTTTAGTCTCCTTCATTTAAATCCCCTGGGCATCGCGTGGGTCTAGATACAAGTTGACTATATATAACGTATGTTTTATTATTAAAAAAATATAAATTCTTATTTTTTTAAGTTGATTGTATTTTTTAATTACTGAGTTTACCCTTTGTATAAAAAATTTGTCAAACAATTTTTGACATCCATCCATTAGATATTTGTGTTTCCAGTAGTGTGATTACAAGGTCTCCAGTCACTAGAGGGATTTCAATCATCAATATTCTCATTGACAAGTGACAAATATAAATATCCAATATAAAAAATAAAGATTCAACAAATCGATGCACCATTTGGCACCATACCCAATCCGCCTAATCAACATTCGAACTATAAATCATAACTGCAAAATGAATTTTGTAGCTTGCACTTTTATATTGCAAAGCTAATTTGCGATGTAGAACGTTCACACTCGTATTTCAACAATATTTAATCATCATAAAATCATTACTTTGGTAAGAATTAAACAATATATGATAAAGAAGAAGTGATTAAAAAAGTAATGAAACACTAAATTATAAAACCATAAATCCAACATAATGAACAAAACCATAATACCTAACTAACCATATCTCTCAACAAACCCATCTTCAAAACTTTATTAATTTAAAAAATGGTAGATCTGAAATTTCACCTTTCGACGGGGTTTAAAGCTAAGCGAGACGGTGTTAAAGCAGAAGGGAAACGCCTATAATAACCTGTATTTTTTGTGCATTATTTAATTAATTATTTAGCATGCTGTGACATGTGATGTAAGTTATTATGTTTTATATTTATTACATCATTCAACTGTGAAATCGAACATAATACACGATAATACATTAATTAAGTATTTGAAAGTGAGTTAGTATTATGGGCGACTATGGAATGAATAGGTATCGAGGGTTTTCTAGTTTGGATTATCCTCTCAGTGTTGGTTTCCACCGATTATAAAATAGTTTCCTATAATGCCATGTCCCATGTAACTAATAAACAATTAAATAATTGATTTTGAGAAAGCCAAGTACCCTAGGGTTTGTACAGAAAACATCACCAAATATTATCTTCACAAATTTTAATTAACTTAGACCAATTTAAAAAACCACAAGTGTTGTGTTAAATAATTTATTAATTTTAGTCTTGATCTAACAAAGTATCTAGGTGAGCATAAATAAGAATAAAATAAGTAAATCACAACACAACAATGTACGAGAAAAACTCACAATGAGAAAAACCTAGGATGACCCAACTACACAAGTTCACTGCGATATAAGTAGTTTACAAGACAAATTTGGTCTTACTTACAGACTCAACGCCTTCAATCCTCGAGCACTTCCTTGATCCTTGTAACATTTTTTGTAGTCATTGTCGGACGCCTTCCAACAGCCACACAATACAAGCATTTTTCCACATCTCGATATTCCACCGATCTTATTTGTCTCGTAACCAATCCAGCCACTGCACAACACCAAACATGATATCCATAGCATGAAATGCTCACACTATGAAGAGCAAATCGCTTTGATGCAAAACAGGGAGATCTCAAAACGACATATGTATGTTTAATTCTTGGATCTCAAATATGGGTGTAAACTAGGGTTTTAAAAACTTGATCGTAGAAGATCACCAAAACGCGAAGAGCTTTTTAAACAAGTTTGGGAACTTAAAAGGCTTGGAAATTTTTTTCACTCCAACTCATAAGAGGTTTTCCAAAAATGAGATAAGAATAAAACACTTGAAGAAAATTTTGAAATCTTAAAAAATTTGTAGACTTGTTCGAACGACTTTGAACCTCGTTCGAATGAAGTATAACATCTCTTTTGAACACGTATCCAACGAGCTATCAAACTACATTCGAGCGAAGGACAAAGTTGGTTCATTCAAAGTTCGTTGGAACATGTTCTAACGAGGTATCATATCTAGTTCAAACGACATACCATAACTCATTTTAACGAAGTCGCGATAAAATATATTCTTCTTTTAAAAAAAATACTAAAAGGGATAAAATCATTTTTATAAAAACTTAACACGCCAAACAAAATCTAGGGATTAAACTAAACATATATTCATACATCATTGAGTTCCCTTGAATGATGAAGACGAAACTCAACTCATAACAGGATGTATACTCAATATCTCTTTATCTTTGGCCGCTATAGTCTTCAATAACACGTCACAAGCTTGAAGGGCAAACAACTTAAGTCCTAATTTATGACTTAAATAAGTTTTATCCAAATACAAAATTAAGATAATACATATAAATTGACTCGATTCAAAAAATTGTCCTTATAAATATCCCCCTTTGACTATTCCGGGACAAAACTCAAAACACAAAAACCCTATTGGGATGTCAAGCTCATTAAGGCTCAATACCTAACCCCAAAAAGGAAAAAAGTAAAAACCCGCCCCTTTTGTCTAATTCTCTCTACCTAACATATGACGTCTCCCCCAAGGTAAAAAACCCACATGAAAATAGTTAGATACCATTTCTCCCCCTTTTTGTTCAGGAATAGATAAAGAGTAAGGTGCAGAATAATAAACTGAATATCCCCGATAATGTTAAAACATGAAAAAAAATCATGAAAAATCAATTGGTACTCTTGCACTTGATTTATGACAGTATTTGAATCAACCATTTTAAAATTCAAGAATCCACCGACAGCGAATTTCTTCACTGCATCATCTTCTGTTTTGTATTTTTTTATCCAAAGACTCTCATACCTATTTAATCGTTTTAAAAGGGTTATACGCATTATATAATGTGTTTTTTGGATTAGTGAGGATATAATTTTTGCATAAAAATCAAAATGTTTCCATGCATCCACAACAATAATGACTTGCGCGTCAGTCTCACATTCTTTTAAAGTTGGTTCACTTTTATTAAGGAATTTAGTCAAGATAAAAGTTATCAAGTTCATGGGTTCTTGGTCTCAAAGTTTTGTTTTTGCCTCTTCCACCTCCAGGAGTGAAGTTTTGGTGGGATATTTGCCCATCCAAGTCACAATCACCAGCAGCGCCACCACTGAAGCCACCGCGATTACTTTTTTGTAGTTATTCCCATTATTGACGCCACCGACTCTGGCAGAGCTGGTCCCTATATGAGTGTTATTTCTGTCTTGCCTAAAATGCAAAGGAGACTTTTAAAGAACTGGCTAAAATGAAACTTTTCAATTTAACGCCTCGCTCTGTTCTTTAGTAAGGATGATGACTTTATGCCTTCACTCAAGTGATTTGAGGTTGAGTTCATGGAGAAGATCAACAAGATGTCTCTCGTAGATTTTTCTGAATCTGGAGATACCCCTATTGTTCTCGCTGACAGTATTTTGAAAGTTTGGGTGGATATTAGAGTTGATGAAAAAAACTAGACTAGGCCTAATTGATTGATCACAGATAAATAAATTAAAATAAATATGACAAAGAGATTTTTAAAGTGGTTCGACTAAATGGAAAAGCCTACGTCCACTGTTATGTATTGACTGCCTTGACTTGTTTTTTCAACCCCCGCAATGAGGGTGGTACAATGTATTTATAGCCTAAGATGGGTGCTGATAGTTCTTGTGTGAAAGCATGGAATGCTTTCATTTGTTAAGCCTTTACATCAATACATAATGAGAATTAAATATACTACTGATGTCACTTCATTAGTTATACAGGTTGTAAGTGTAAGGACATTTTTCTCATGTCCGAAATGTTTCATTTATTTATGTCGTACGCCGCTACATTTGGCACGTCACCTCACGATCTCACATGACGGCCTCTATCCGAATTCCTGGAATCAAGCATGCATTATCTCCACTAATATGTCCCTCATCTGCATCAACGACTTCACGTTTCTTGATTGTAGGCTCGTAATGCAAGTGGAACGCAAGAGAAGTCAAATCAGTGAAACAAGGCATGATAGGGATGTTCAAGGGAAAATTGGTAATTTTACAGCCACCGTCCGGAGGACCGGTCAACTGGAAAGTTAAATAGCTTGTCGCAACAAAGACACTGGAAGAAATGGCACCTCAATCCGAGCTACGGTGAACAAGTTATGGCCCGTTGAAAATGGAGATATGTTCATTGAAAATTCTGGGAATTTTTCTAAGTGTTTAAGCACCTGTTCCCAGCACACTTTCCCGAACCCAGCCCGAAACCGGTTCGGGGGGGCGAACCGGTTCGCAGGGGTACCCGAACCGGTTCGGGGTACCTGTACGCTGGATAGAATTTCAGCATTTTAAGATCGTGGGTCTCTTCATGTATTTCCCTATAAATACCAACTTCGGGAGAGTTGTTTTGCAAGACTTTAGGAGACGAATTTGAGAGTCCAAATACATCTAGTCTTCATATTTTTGAGTCCCAAGACTCATGTTTTGATTCACACATCCTTGCCAAATATTTGTGAATCCTTTTGCAACCCAAGAACACAACTTTGGTTTGTTCAACCCTTGTGGAGGAGACCGTTCTTCTTCTTCATTACAGCCCTACTGGAAAGGGATAATTCCAGCCGCGACTACAGAATCTGATACCCGAGGGTAATTTTTAGTCAACTTGTATTTTCATTGTAATCCGATTGTAAGCCGTTTTCTTACAAATTATAGTGAAAATAAATGGTTTTGCCCCTGAGGGGGATTTTTCCTTAATTGCATGTGTTTAAATGTTCTTGCGTAGATTATCAATTTATTCAATCACATACTGCTGCATGTTTAGGGTTTGTTTGTGTTAAAAGGATTTTATATATAATTTGATCATTTGAACGCGAGCACACACGTTCTTCAAATTGGTATCAGAGCAGGTTACGCTAATCTATCGCGTATTCCTTTTTCCGCAAAATTTTTCTAAGATATCAATTTTCTGAAAAAATTGATTTTTGAAAAAGTGCGTGTTCAAATGGAGAAGTCATATTATAAAATGCCTATTTTTTACGGGACAAATTATGCTTATTGGAAAGCCCGCATAAGGTCGGCTTTAAAAGCCATTGATGAACGTGTCTGGATTTTGGTTGAACGAGGGTGGACTCCTCCCACCGTGACTGTTGATAATGTGACCAACTTGAAACCTGACACTTCTTGGACTGATGAAGAATTTAAATGGTCATCTTTTAATTCTAAGGGTCTAAGTGCTATTTCTGGGTCTGTCACACCTGATGAGTTCAAACGCATAATGACGTGCACCACATCAAAGGAGGCATGGGATGTTTTACAACTTTCCCATGAGGGTACGAACGCTGTTAAAGAATCTAAATTACAAAATTTGGCCACCCAATTTGAGACTATCACCATGTCTGAGTCCGAATGCTTTGATGAGTTTTTTGCACGCTTGTCGGACATTGTTAACACTAGTTTTAATTTGGGTGAGGTAATTGATAACACGCGTGTAGTTAAAAAGATTTTGAGATCTCTCCCAAAACGCTTTATTCCTAAAGTCACTGTTTTGAACTCTTTGGGAAATTTGAAATCACTTAAGTTGGAAGAACTTGTAGGAGATCTTCAAACCTATGAGATTGACATGTTTCCCAAAACCATTAAGGCTAAGGATAATGGCATTTCTTTAAAGGCTCATTTTAAGAAAAAGAAAGAAAAAGTTTGTGAGTCCGATTCTGAGGGAGATTTTGATTTTAATGATATGGCCTTGTTTGCGAAAAATTTTAAAAAATTTCTCAACATGAACAAAAATAATTCTTCCAATAAAAAGAATTTTTTTGAGAAAAATAAAAAGAAAGGAAAGGCCAAAGAAAGTGGTGAGAGAGAAAAAGAGAATGAATCCGATGAGGAGTGTGAGGAAGATTTTGAGAACGTCACTTGTTTTGAATGTGGGGGTAAGGGACATAAGTCATTTGAGTGTCCTACGTGGCTTAGAAAGAAAGGAAAGAAAGTAGCCATGCCTGCCACACTTAGTGATAGTGAGGGTGATGAGACTAGTGGTGAGAAGTTTGTAGCTTTTTCTAGTCGTGTGAGCACACCCACCTTGTCCCTCAATAGTGCCCACGAATGTGATAGTGATGGTTTGAGTGCTTCAAGTGAGGGAGAAAGTGAGAGTGAAAGTGGAGATAAAAGTGAGCTCCAAAAAGCTTTTAGAGATTTGTACACCGAGACCTTGAAAACAAAGAAGTATAATAGGGATTTAGGTCATCGGGTTTTAAATTTGGAGAAAGAGAAGGAGGTTTTGAGAAAGGAGAAGTGTGATTTGACCGACACGTTGTCTAGTCTGACGACACGTGTATCCCAACTCGAGAGTGATCTCGAACGTGCCAGGGTGGTCAAAGTCAAGTTTGAGAACGCACCTAAGAAGATTGAAAAGGTAGTTCTTAAGGGTAAAGGTGAGAAGTTAGGAATAAATCATGACCCGAGCCGGTTCCCACTTTAGTGACAGTTTCACATGTGTCTCACCCTAACCCACCTAGGCGTCCCATTCCTTTTAGGAAAGTGCGTCCTAGAGTTTTTGAGAGAGGTGTTCCTAGGCCTATTTATGTTTTCTCACATTGAAAGAGGAGAGGACACCTTAGGGAATTTTGCTTTAAGTTGGGGTATGTGTCACGTTTTGCTTCTACACGTATTTCTGGCACACATGCACCCACACATGATACTTTACATGCTCCCAGAGACTACATGAGAGAGATTGCACATTTAGGTGAGCAAGTTAAGTTTTTAGTCAAAACTTCACAAGAATTGATGGAGGTTTTTCATAAGCTGTCACCACCTTTGGAAAACCCCTCTGCACCTAATGATTGAGGTTTGACTTGTTTACTAGCATAGGGTGATTTTCATGATGACATTGTTTGCCTATTGCTAGTATGTATCATATCGTATATATTTTTGTTTTGAAAAATTTTAAAAAATACAAAAAGATTTTATTTTGACAAAATTTTTTGAAAAATCCAAAAAGATTTTTTGTATTTTGTTTGCACCGTTTATGGATGAACACTTAGGATGACCGAGTCACAACATCATTCCATTATTTTCATGTGACTATTTGATAGTGTTTTGAGACAATAGGTCAATTCATCCATGTGCTTTATAATGTTTGGAGTCATTAAGATGTAATTAAGTGTTACTTCCTACATGTTTGACTCATATTTCCTTTATTGCACACATGCACGGATTTGTTTGATTATTGTGCTTGTCTTTTCACATGTTGGTTGGGTGTTTTCACTTCAATCCTGTCCTTAAAACGAACCAAGCGCGATAATTTATTATTAGGAAATTGTGCATATAAAAACCGTTTTTTGAGTTTGTGTGCTTTGTTTGAAAAACGGGGAAGGGCTGCGAAAGGTTCTTTAGCCTTTGCGAATACTAAGCCACCGTTAAAAAGGACCTAAAAAATTGAGGAATTTTATTATCCGAGGTCCAAAGAGGTTAAAAGAGCCCGAAAAAAAAAATTAAAGGCAATAAAAAGATATTCATGCCAAAATATGGGCCATTTAGGTTTTTGCACCAATTCTCCAAAGTTTGAGAATTTAGATTACCTCTAAAAGAATATATACATGAGGGAGTTTGGTTGGAGAATTTAAAACGGGTTTGCACGTCCTTGACTTGCTTGAAAATGCGCTACATAGTTTTGGACGTTATTGGTGTGGAAATCACTTTGACTTTGATGTGTTGATTTGCATAAGGCGATGTCATCTAAATTCAACAAATTTTTTACACCTAAGGATACTTTTGATGTTCATTCGTTAGGAGTACACATATGCATCGTGCACATATGATTGATTGAGTTGATTTACCTATCGAATGTGTTCAAACCCATTCATTCCGTTTCCATGACTTGGTTGTTTGAGTCTAAATCCATGGTGTGATTTGTGTATCATATTTGTTCATATTGGTATCCTACCTTTGCCGAAATATTGAAAAAAATCAAAAATAGTTTGTGTATTTTTTGTATACCGTGACACCCCGATTTTGCTTGTTTGATTCATTCTTCTTTTTTGTCTATTTGGGGACATCATAAAAAGGGGGAGAAAGAATTATCTTATTCTGGGGGAGTTCGAATTTTGGGGGAGTTTTTGAGATTTGACTTATGCGTTCATCATAAATTGGTATCCACGTTTATCTCATTTCAAACTCGATACGTCACTTGGTATTTTGCTTTGTCTCATGTGTGTAGGTATGAAGATTGAAGATCTATATGTTGCACACCCTGATGAGAAAAGATTTGAGATTCCTGAAAATTTGAATAACAAACGATGAAGACTATTCATTTGTACCTTTTCCAGTTTTGGGTTCATGGGAGGGTAGATTTGTATAGGAAATTTCATATTTGATAATTCGGATTTTTTATGTATGTACCGGCATAGACATAGGGGGAGATTTGTAAGGACATTTTTCTCATGTCCGAAATGTTTCATTTATTTATGTCGTACGCCGCTACATTTGGCACGTCACCTCACGATCTCACATGACGGCCTCTATCCGAATTCCGGGAATCAAGCATGCATTATCTCCACTAATATGTCCCTCATTTGCATCAACGACTTCACGTTCCTTGATTGTAGGCTCGTAATGCAAGTGGAACGCAAGAGAAGTCAAATCAGTGAAACAAGGCATGATAGGGATGTTCAAGGGCAAATTGGCAATTTTACAGCCACTGTCCGGAGGACTGGTCAACTGGAAAGTTGAAGAGCTTGTCACAATAAAGATACTGGAATAAACGGCACCTCAATCCGAGCTACGGTGAACAAGTTATGGCCCGTTGAAAATGGAGATATGTTCATTGAAAATTCTGGGAATTTTTCTAAGTGTTTAAGCACCTGTTCCCAGCACACTTTCCCGAACCCAGCCCGAAACCGGTTCGGGGGGGCGAACCGGTTCGTAGGGGTACCCGAACCGGTTCAGGGTACCTGTACGCTGGATAGAATTTCAGCATTTTAAGATCGTGGGTCTCTTCATGTATTTCCCTATAAATACCAACTTCGGGAGAGTTGTTTTGCAAGACTTTAGGAGACGAATTTGAGAGTCCAAATACATCTAGTCTTCATATTTTTGAGTCCCAAGACTCATGTTTTGATTCACACATCCTTGCCAAATATTTGTGAATCCTTTTGCAACCCAAGAACACAACTTTGGTTTGTTCAACCCTTGTGGAGGAGACCGTTCTTCTTCTTCATTACAGCCCTACTGGAAAGGGATAATTCCAGTCGCGACTACAGAATCCGATACCCTAGGGTAATTCTTAGTCAACATGTATTTTCATTGTAATTCGATTGTAAGCCGTTTTTTTACAAATTATAGTGAAAATAAATGGTTTTGCCCCTGAGGGGGATTTTTCCTTAATTGCATGTGTTTGAATGTTCTTGCGTAGATTATCAATTTATTCAATCACATACTGCTGCATGTTTAGGGTTTGTTTGTGTTAAAAGGGTTTTATATATAATTTAATCATTTGAACGCGAGCACACACTTTCTTCAGTAAGACTGTTGTCATTTCGTTAGCTGCACTAATTGGATTTTCGGCCATTGGTCGGTATTCCTAGTTGGTTGGTATTCCATATTGGTTCCGCTGCCTTGTTGGTCTGTCTTCTTTATTAGTCGGGCTGCCTTGTTTATGGGAGATTTGTGCTATGCTGATTTGGATTTATGCCACATTGGATGACACGTGTTGACTCATAATTGGTCCACATATGGTGGTGTATTTTGCTATGAACAGAAGCCCCCGACGTTTCATACTTTAAGCTGATACGAAAGTGTGTAATATTATGCTTTGGGCTGCTTATTCGACTACAAACCTTCCAGACTTGTGAGCTTTATGTAGTTATTTGACAATTTGGGTGCGAATGGCAATTTTGTAAATATTTTAAATTTTAGTGAGCGTTTCTGGGGTATTTTTGTCTTTTCTCTTGTTAGCCACCGTAAACTCAACCGTTGTTCACTTTGATCATTACTTTTCCCAGTTTTCGAGGCGATTTATAAAAAGAACGATAAAACTTCGATCATCTTCTATCTTTTCATTTATGATTCTGTTGCTGTGTTCTTTGAACTTTCATGCGATCGTTTTCTTTTTCGTCTTCAGTTCTTGCTAAATCGTTAAACCCTTGTAAGAATTTTTTTTTTCTCTTCTTATTTATTTCTTCATCATGGTTTATTCTATCGAGTCGCTTGATAAGTTCAGGAGTGACTTTAACATTCCATCTTGGGTTGTACTGGAACACCCCACTTTTCTTTCTGATTTTTTCTCTCTTGCTGAAGGCCATTGGTTCCCTTCCATCTTTATTGCTGAGTGTGAGTTGGCATTTCCTCCCAATCCCTTGTGTCTGGAGTTTTGTCAATATTTTGACGTTATACCTGCAAGAGTAGCTCCTAACACATAAAGAGTAGTGAATGGAGTATATAAGTTAAATCAAATCCATGGAACCCATCTAGGGATTCTAGAAATAATGTTTTGCTATAAATGGATAACTAATGATACCACTTATTATTTAAAAACTAAGGCAGTTAGTAAAGCTTTAGTAGTTAACCTCCCTGATTCTAATAGGGATTATTT
Organism: Sambucus nigra; assembly: GCA_949130495.1. Taxonomy (NCBI): domain Eukaryota; kingdom Viridiplantae; phylum Streptophyta; class Magnoliopsida; order Dipsacales; family Adoxaceae; genus Sambucus; species Sambucus nigra. The sequence continues at coordinate 321,572,813 of OX422217.1, forward strand.
TGATCATGGGGCAACATGCCCCTTTAGTTGGGGGTGTTAAATATCAAGGACCTAGATGTCAACTCTTTGGCAACGGAATAGGTCGTTTTGTGTATTAGTAATTTTTCCCTGTTTATATTTGATAAAATGTCATACTAACTGTTGCTTTGTAAATTTGACTGCATTTAACCAGAAAAGAAAATTCCCCAAATAGAGTGAAGTAAATTTGAAAGAATTGAACTTTATCTGGGGACTCCACAAGACGGTTGTTGAGGAGCACGTTAGGTCTGCTTCTTGTGATAACCCGCCAAATTAAATATCGGGTGATCAGTCCTTCATTTAATTAAATCAGAATATTTAGTTGGTTCGTTCTCAGCATCACTGTCGAAAACGATATCTTTATTAATCACCTAATATTTAATTAAGCTAAGTGTCAAGAATTTTTCATTTTAACTTAATTAAAACCATTCCATGACACGATATAGTAATATGCAACAACACATCACAACTAAATTAACTGCAACAAGAATAAATGTGACTGAAATAAATCTCCAGTAAAATTATAACCTTTACACTAAATAAAAATGGTATCCACAATGCTTACATAAATAACTACAACCTCTAGAATCTTGGGCGACATGACCTAAATGAAGTAGACGCTACAGATGAGTGAATCAACAGAAAGGAAGCGTCTAAACAAAATTCGCATCTCTACTAGTAGCTATAATCCATCGGAACATCCATAATCTACACTGGGCATTCCTGCTACTGGATACCTGATGTACAAGATATAGTAGAGAAGATAATATGCAAGGAAACGGGTCAGTGCCCGATTGTAAAAGATTTTTAAAAATAGCAAGTGCTTAACAATTACAAATAAGCATTTATTATGTACATGTTAGTTTCTCGAGCTCTCTCTTGAGAATTATCACCTCTCATTTAGAGTGCACACCTATCGTATCTTATTATCTTCCTAGTTAAGATTCCCTCCAAACTAGTTTCCATAACATAATTCTAACCTGTATGTCCCATACCATATGTAATATAATTATTCATATTCATTTTTCTTTAATATGAATTAGTCTTGTTACAACCTTGGAATTAAGTGTTCACTTACTTAATTCAATTCAGATTTCATTATTTACTTCTATCTACAACATTACACAGTAGATTAAATCACTGTTTATATTTTTAATCTACAATTTCTCACAGAAGATTACATCTCTATATCTACAATGTCACACAGTAGATTACATTACAGTTTATATATATAATATGACACTAATTATATATATATATATATATATATAGACTAATACAGGACCTCCCCAGTCACAGCTGTGGTGCATGCATACTCTGCTATCATGTCCTGATACATAATGTCACTGTATAGAGGACTATTGATTCGGCGTCTCTCACGAATCATATAAAATAACCCGAACATATTGGAGGCGAGCATACTCCCCAGCCAAATGGGTCACGCACATACATACGCTCCCATTCAATCGTCGAAACTATCATTTACATCTATAGCACGTGTCCAAGGTCCTATGCTCAGGGTACAAATCTAAAATCCCTCCCAATTGGGCGCACAAGGATAAGACCATCCACAATGCGAAACCTCCACCCCGATAGCAAGCAGCGTATGTATGTCATACATACAAATAATAATATAGGTATTCATCACACCTATATAAATATAACATCAATAAGATATTCACACAACCATATGATAATAACAGGAAATCATCTCACCTATATATATAATAACAATAAGTATTCATCATACCTATATATAACCATAGGGTATACGCACAACCCATATAATAAATTCCATACGTTGTATAATTATATCCCGAATATCCTACGTATTTTTCGATTATGACTTTAATCCTCAAAGTATATATTTTTAGAACTTATCTAACCACACGATGGTGAATATTTAATCCTAAATTAAATTCAGCAGGTAAACATCACGTCCTACAAATCCATGTAATCACGACTCCCGAATTTCTACGAATTAAATTCACTTTAATTCGGTTTAATTCTTGATAACCCTTAATTCACTCTTAACCCTTTATTCCACCTCTTAAGGTTAATCCCAATTATACCTAAGGTTATACCGTTAATTTATGGCTCTCTTATTACTAATCCCAACCTTAAATTATCATTTATTCGATTTAAACCCCAAATAATATAATTCTCCAAAATAACTTGTTTAATTACTCACTCGTTAATTTTCCCTCATTCACAATCCCAAAATAATATTTTTTGGGTCTTAAGTATATCTTACTGCCTTTACCTAAGCCCCATTAAGTTCATTTAATCATCATCAAAGATTCCTCAAAGTTTGGGATTTAATCAACAATTAAATAGAAAAATATTTCACATTTCCAGGGGGAGTCAATCGATCGATGATTATGGTCGATCGATCTATCAGTCAATCGATCGACAGTCTTGATTCGACCGATCGATCGACCAGATATTGCCCAGTTTTTCTCCATTGTTTTTCCTACGGGTTTCATACTTTTTAATCATCAAAACCTTTATTAAATAATCCCAAACTCCCCAATATTAATCCCATATGATATACCAAGATATATAATTGATCTCTAATAATCGAACAACCTAAAATCATCAAGAAGTTTGGATTCAAACATTTTATTTCTCATAATTTCCAGAAAACTCATATTTTATTACTTCTCCAAGAACATCATATAAACTAAGATTTTATTCACCAATAATTCCCAAATTTCGTGGGTTAAATTCTATACTCAAAAGAAAATTAATCACACATCATTCTCCTTTCAAAGATTCAATTATCATCACCATAATTCATCTTTGATTATGCATCTTTTCAGAATTTTCTAAACTTCCTAACATGGATAATATACATGCTAATTTGTAATAATTAATCATTTGCCTTTAGATTATAGGTCTGATCCGTTGGGGATGATACTCTACTGATGGCCCTCTCTTTTTTCGGCCAACTTTCAACAGTGGTGGTGGTGTAAGGTGGTTGTCCTTTGATTTCCTAGAAAATTCTCTTCTTCTCCAATAGAAAGTTTCTCAATCTCCCCTAAACGTTTTCCTCTTATGTTTTGTGAATGAACATAATCTCTCTAATCCATTTACTTGTAAAATAAACTCATATTTTCGAAGTTACTATTCACCTCCCTTATAAAATGACCGAAATACCCCTCTGAGGTGTCCTTTCGGTTCCAAAGTTCCCCGAGACCCAAATCAAATACCGAAGTAGACTTTTTCGATTATTTGAACCCTTTCGGACACTTTGGCGCAGTCAAAACGATCATTCAGATGACATAAAAAATAATTAACTTTTATTTCATTTAATTCTAATCTCAATACAACTCAAATGCGTGTCCCGACTTAATTGCCATAATTATCGTACATTATAAAGTCATAATCAATTGTAAATTCATAATCATATATATTACTTTAATCACTAACTAATTTTCAACATAAATCACACATTAATTTATTCTCGAGTAATATTTAAATTCAGATTAATTTCCAATTAAATCACAATTAATTCTAATTAATCCCTTATTAAAAGTCATTAAAAATACGGGGTATTACATACTTCCCCCTTCCAATGAAATTTCATCCCGAAATTCGAAAAACAAAAGTATAGTAGGAAAGAACAATTCTAGATAAGTATTGCGCATCACATACTTGCGCTCCCAAGCAGACTACTCTATACCGCCCATACAGTACGCTATCGAATACCCCCAATAATGAACCCCTCACTTATGAGCATTTTAACCCCAGGTTACCCTGTCACATAGGTTCTTATCCAATCCTTACAGTTTAAGTTTCACGGCTTATACTTTATTCTAGATATTCACTAATTTAACCTTCTACAATATGTACTTAAATAGATTTAACCGTTTTCTATATAAATACCATCTCGTCTTGCGATTATCATACACAAGTAAGTTAATTGTGCAATATATATTCTACACACGATATATACTAGAAGTTTCAAATCATCTCTACTATTCACAAAAGTTACTGGTTCCTCACCTTTATCCCACAAGTAGGAGAAACAATAAGACTTATTATACCATACTTCAACTGGCACCATGCCCAATAGTAAACTTATAAGAGTTATAGTATACCAACTTCATTAGGGAACGTACGTCTCTCGTCCTCCCTTAAGATTCAAGGGTACAAACATAATTTATCTTCCAACATCAGATTTGTCTGCTTAGTCTGCCCATTATTCAGCGGATGATAGATCATACCCAATCATAACTCGGTACCCATAACTTGTGAAAATTCTTTCATAATCGGGAGACAAAATCTCATCGTAATTGGACACAATATTAAATAGTACCCTATGTAACCTCACTATCTCAGTTATATTAAGATCAAAGCATATTATCTTGTAGTATAATCAACCCTAACTGGAATAATGTGATCTACTTCAGTCAACCGATCCACTATCACCCATATAGGATCGTAATCATCTTTGCGATAAATTCCTCACAAATACTCTCCCAATACTACTTAGAAATCCCTAACGATTGGAGAAACCTCTGTTGGTTTCGAATGGTCCACCCTAATTCCAATAGACAGGTGGTCTGCTACAAGAGGAATCTAGCCAAACATCTCTTCATTTAATTCCTATTACCATAATCATGTATAGACTGATACATTTGTTATTCTACTGACTATATCTCTAATCATTATAAATGACCGTACATTCAAGTCCCGATATCTAAACCTCTATATTTATTTTTCTTATCTCATATCCCCAAAATGGGGAACAATATCATATTCAATTTCCTAGGGAGTCCATACACCCTATATTTCTCGCACTATTGCACAAATAACATATACTCTTCTTAAATCAAATTTTCGCTCACTTGCTATATTGATATGGTTGGGGTGCACTCAATCACCTCACTAGTCATAACTTGATCATTATATCAGTGGCATCATAGTTTTCCTCATAATGTTACTAGGACTAGGTGACTCTTAAGTCATAATAGAATTATCAACTCTAAATTTATATTTGTATATATTTAAAATGACTAAGGTATGAACTTATGCACTATCGACCAAACTTCTCTCCCACTCCTGACGTTCTCTAGTTTGATGCGTGGGATGTCTCGCAAAGTGAAATCCAAATAAGGAACCCCCCCGATACACTACTACTTAATATAGTTGGCCATCGAGATCCGTAATGGTCCTCTATCCATAATCTGCACCTTCCCATAATTTTGTATGTTGACATAAAAGTCTACTAGTTCATGCTTATATATCCTTAAAAATAACAAAAACCATGTTGCTCTCACTATCCCAAATTCTCGGTGCTATATATAATGAGCTATTTCTCGTTGTTCGAAAAAAATATAATATATCCTGAGTCACATAAGTAAAATAAATTTCTACTCACACATATAACTAGACAACATTTTCATTAAGGTCTATGATATCATGAAATATAGGCCCAACCCTATATCAGTTGGCGTTGCACAAAATTAATTTTACTCTCCTTGGAGTAGCCATCACGATAGTCTTATCACTCAATCTACTATCGTTAAAACATTTGGTAATTTATCACTACATATTACCATAATGAGTTCTATTATGATAACTCAAAGTAATAGAAAATTATAATAACAAAATATACTCTTAGGACTCACCCGATTCACTCACGGGCGACACCTAAAGTCCCGCTATCAACGAGAAAGACTTTTGTAACCAGACCGTTAAAATTATCATTTCTAGTAACCTCGACTCACACGCGAATTTAGGGTTTTCAACTTATATATGATTGTAGTGACACACCATGTCACTAGAATTAATCCTTTATTCACAAGAATGAAATAAAACTTCATCAGTCTCTCCTGATCACATAGGGTCCTTAAATGCACTTCTCACGATCAAAATAACTCACGATCACTTGCACCCGTTATACATCTAAGATTTCATCCTATAGTTGTACCCACCCATTGTGGACAAATTATTCACTCCTGTGGTTTACACGCACATTATTGAAACGTTGGCCCAATATATCTAGGCCTCAATTATGGTCTTACTGACCTCACTTTTTCTTCTAGGACCCCTCCAACCTTAAAATACGGTATGATACAATTACCGAGGACTCCACTGGTCCTAATTAAATCAACCACTCTTGGGTCATAAATTTCCTAGGCTTAATTCTCTTGACCCGATTACTCCCCTAGAAGTTCCTCTAGTTGTTATGCCTAATTGGTATGGTTTACTATTCCCAAAATTTATCGGACTCACTACTTAATGTGGACACATTTAACACTTAGTATTCTCTCTCTCTACACATAGGGTAATTTCCCTTACTATTTCCTCGTAACTAATCATTTGAATGTCCTCCTCTTGGACCTATTAATCTTAACTCCCAATTGTTATTCCCATTATTCTTTTGGCTCTACGAGTCCTATTGGATACATTATCGACTACACTAGTCTGGGCTGATTTCATCGCCATTAACTAAGGGTTTAATCATATCACTTTAAATGGGTCCCCTACTGCGTACACCTTTCGGTGATGTTTCATTAATAATATTGAATTCAATCTTACCCTTCAGCCAGGTTTCCTACCCCTTCTAGCTCCCCTGTATTCGGAAGCATCATCCAATTTCTTGGTGGCATTAATCTTAGTCGTCTTCATCAGATTTCCAATCACACTAGAGTATTTCACTCATGAGTCCTTCCACACAATGAACTCTATTTATCTTCTATGTGCCCCATTCTTCCTATGGTAAGGAGTTCGTTAAACAAGTTACTTGTCTCTTTCTTACCCATGAGAAATAAGTTTCGAAATTCCACTCATATCCCAACTAAAACATCAAATGAACGATTTCGCTATCGAACCATACCTAAAATCATCATTCCAGCTTCACACATGTTCTTTATATGTGATGTCTAACTCTCATCACTTAAGTTTGTTCTTCCTAGAAAAATTTTACTAGATATTTCTCAAATCCTGGGTGTTACTACACTTCACCCTTCACGAGAGTCCTTCTAACTCCCTCACCTTTCACATATAGTGTTGGGTGAGTTAAGAACAGCACAACAATTAACTATGATGGTGCTTGCGAAACTACAGCTCCCAAGCAACTTCCTTAACGTTCTTATCCCAAATAATAATTATGATGGTTTCTATCTCCAACACCATTTTCCAAAATACTCTATAACTTTGGTTGAGTCCTCCTCCTGCTGTCCTTCTAACGGCACTTGCTAGTCATCCCAATGTGTTTAGCGCACGATGCCCGACCGAACTCGTATAAGCATTACATCTCCTATACTTCATGGTAGGAGAAAGTAAGTCGAAATACACAAAATAATTCAACATCCTAATAATAGGGCTCTACATCAAAGAACGTTATGCTTAAACATAGTAAGCCGCACAGATCCTAAAGACATTAGAACCTGATGCACTGATACCACCTGTGACGACCTGCCTAATTAAATATCGGGTGATCAGTCCTTTATTTAATTAAATCAGAATATCCAGTTGGTTCATTCTCAGCATCACTGTCGAAAACAATATCTTTATTAATCACCTAGTAGTTAATTAAGCTAAGTGTCAAAACCTTTTTCCATTTTTAATTTAATTAAAACCATTCCACGACACGGTATAATAATATGCAACAACACATCACAACTAAATTAACTTAAACAAGAATAAATGTGACTGGAATAACTCTCCAGTGAAAATATAACCTTTACACTAAATAAAACTGATATCCACAATGCTTACATAAATAATTACAACCTCTAGAATCCTGGGCGACATGTCCTAAATGAAGTAGATGCTACAGATGAGTGAATCAACGGAAAGAAAGCGTCTAAATAAAATTCGCATCTCTACTAGTAGCTATAATCTATCGGAACATCCATAATCTATGCTGGGCATCCCTACTACTGGATACTTGATGCACAAGATACAGTAGAGAAGAGAATATGCAAGGAAACGGGTCAGAGCCCGATTGTAAAAGATTTTTAAAAATAGCAAGTGCTTCACATTTACAAATAAGCATTTATGTACATGTTAGTTTATCGGGCTCTCTCTTGAGAATTATCACCTCTCATCTAGAGTGCAAACCTATCGTATCTTATTATCTTCCTAGTTAAGGTTCCCTCCTAACTAGTTTCCACAACATAATTCTAACCCATATCATAAACCAGTATGTCTTATACCATACATAATTTAAATATTCATATTCATTTCTCTTTAATATGAATTAGTCTTGTTACAACCTCGGAATTAAGTGTTCACTTACATAATTCAATTCAGATTTCATTATTTACTTCTATCTGCAACATTACACAATAGATTAAATCACAGTTTATATTTTTAATCTACAATTTCTCACAGAAGATTACATCTCTATATCTACAATGTCACACGATAGATTACATCACAGTTTATATATATAATATCACACTAATTATATATATACTAATACGGCACCTCCCCAGTCACAGCTGCGGTGCATGAATACTATGTTATCATGTTCTGATACATAATGTCACTGTATAGAGGACTATTGATTCGACGTCTCTCACGAATCATATAAAATAACACAAACATATTGGTGGCGAGCGTACTCCCCAGCCAAATGGGTCACGTACATACCTACGCTCCCATTCAACCATCGAAACTATCATTTACATTGATAGCACGTGTCCAAGGTCTTATGTTCAGGGTACGAATCTAAAATCCCTCCCAGTTGGGCACACAAGGATAAGACCGTCCACAACGCGAAACCTCCACCCCGATAGCAAGCGGCGAGGTATGTCATATATACAAATAATAATATAGGTATTCATCACACCTATATAAATATAACGTCAATAAGATATTCACACAACCATATGATAATAACAGGCAATCATCTCACCTATATATATAATAACAGTGGGTATTCATCATACCTATATATAACCATAGTGCATACACACAACCCATATAATAAATTCCATACGTAGTAGTATAATTATATCCCGAATATCCTACGTATTTTTTTATTATGACTTTAATCCTCAAAGTATATATTTTTCGAACTTATCTAACCGCACGATGGTGATTATTTAATCCTTAAATAAATTCAGTAGGTAAACATCACGTCCTACAAATACATGTCATCACGACTCCCGAATTTCTACAAACTCAATTCACTTTAATTGGGTTTAATTCTCGATGACCCTTAATTCAAGAGGTTAATCCCAATTATACATAAGGTTATATCGGTAATTTATGACTCTCTTATTACTGGTCCCAACCTTAAATTATCATTTATCTGATTTAAACCCCAAATAATATAATTCTCTGAAATAACTTGTTTAATTACTCACTCGTTAATTTCCCCTCATTCATAATCCCAAAATAATATTTTTTGGGTCTTAAGTATATCCTACTGCCCTTTCCTAAGTCCCATGAAGTTCATTTAATCATCATCAAAGATTCCTCAATGTTTGGGATTTAATCAATAATTAAATACAAAAATATTTCAGATTTACAGGGGAGTCGATCGATCGATGATTATGGTCGATCGATCTATCAGTCGATCGATCGACAGTCTTAATTCGATCGATCGATCGACCAGATATTGCCTAGTTTTTCTGCATTGTTTTTCCTACGGGTTTCATACTTTTTAGTCATCAAAACCTTTATTAAATGATCCCAAACTCCCCAATATTCATCCCATATGATATGCCAAGATATATAATTGATCTCTAATAATCGAACAACCTAAAATCATCAAGAAGTTTGGATTTAAACATATTATTTCTCATAATTTCCAGAAAACTCATATTTTATTATTTCTCCAAGAACATCATATAAACTAAGATTTTATTCACCAATAATTCCCAAATTTCGTGGGTTAAATTCTATACTCAAAAGAAAATTAATCCTACATCATTCTCCTTTCAAAGATTCAATTATCATCACCATAATTCAAAGAGAAAGTTTCCTGATCTTCTCAGTGGTAGCACTTTTGGCTCCTAAAAACCTGCTGAGGGGGTTAAGAAGAAAATAGGGGAAGTTATGAAAGAGCCTTTACCACCCAAAGACCCAGCCCCCAAAGATCTATCTCCCAAGGATGTTAAACTTCATTTGAGGAGACTTGTGAGGGGGCTTGCAGAGAAGCAAGTCGACCAAGTGACTAACCAACAGACCTTGGTTGAATTACCTTCTTCTGATGATGGTCCTCCAGCAGTTATTACTCCTGGTTTAGCTAGGAAGTTGATCAAGTCTGGTACACTTCTAAACCACAGGAGAGTGGATGTCATACTCCCCCGAGACAAGGTTTCTGAATTGATTGCTCTGAGCCTTGCATCAGTAAGTCATTTCCATCTCTTTGGTTTTGTTGTCTTTTATATTTCTAATATACTAATCTTTATCTTCTTCTCTTGTAGTTCTTAGTGAACTTCAATAATATAGTAGAGAATGATGATGAAATTCGGGCTTCTTCTTCAAATGATGTAGAGGAAGCTTTGGCTGTCTTGAAGAAGTCTTTGATCAATAATCAATAATCCCTGGAGACTAAGAAGAGTACCTGAGCGGATAAACTGAAGACAGTTGAAACTACTCGACAGACGTCTGATGAAAATACCCTTGAAGTTGAGCATAGGGCTAAGAAATTAGAGCACAAGGGAAAGGAAGATGAGCGCAGGGCAAAGGAAGCTGAGCGCAGGGCTAAGACTATAGAAGAGATTGTATCCTCTGTCAGATCTAAGAGAAAGTTTGCTGTAAAGGCGTCCTTCAGTGCTAGCTGGGACAAGGGCTGAAATAAAACCATTTCTGATGCCTTTGCTCAGATTGAATATGCAAAACAAAAATGTTTCAAAGATGGTTGGGTTGATGCCTTTCAGGAGTTGAATATTATTGAAGGCTCTAAAAATTTTCGGAGACATACTCATGCTCTTCCTCTTGTCATTGAGAATGAGATTGAAGATGAAGTTGGTTATGGGGAGTCCTTTCTAGTGATTGAATTTGCTTCTGACAAACCTAAAATCACTGAGTCTTCTCTTCCTCAATCTGAGCACACCAAGCAAATCCAGCCTGTAGCCTCTTTTTTTGAGAAGGTTGAGATTAATAAGGAGAAGGTGTAAATTTGTTCGGCATTTTCCCTTTTGCTTTTTTGTTTCTTTTCTTTATTTTTATTGTATCTGAACTTCTTTATTATCAATAAAAGAAACCATTTGTTCCTTTTTGTCTCTTATTGATCATTCATGTTCTTCATTCTTATCATTGATTGGTGGTTATTTTTTCTTGCTAGTTTATAGCAAAAATGGAACAGCTGTATTCTAATGATACCGAGCTATTGAGGAAGTGCAATGCTTTTTTCAAAGCAGGTCATACAGACTTATCTGAGGAAGAAATTTTTAAGTTGCTTAGTGACGATGCATCAGAGCAGGCTAAAGAGGCCTACAAATATTTGAAGTACTTACTTGATAAGGAAGTAGCAAATAATATTTCTTAATACGAGATGATAAAAGAACTTCAAGAACAATATAAAGAGTCCACTGCGCTGTTGCACGAGAGCTATGAGAAAAAATACCGAAGCTTGAGTGTAGATCGGGGTTTTGATAACTTTATTTATGTTTATAACAAAAAGGAAGCTTTACTTAAGCTTGAAGTTGAAGAAACTATGACTTATGCCAAACTTCTGAAAGATGAGAATAATAATCTGAGGGATGAAGTGAATCTTTTGAAGTCTGCCTCTAGAGCTTTTGTTGCTACTACCAATGAGGGATATTTCTTTTTAGAAGCTGAAAATGCAACAATAAGGAATGAGTTGGATGATTTAAAAAAGATTAAGTATGCATCCTCTTCCCGAGCAAGAAATAAGTCTGGCCGAGGAACTTTAGAGGAAATTAGGACCCAACAAACCCTTGCCAATCAAGTAGTGCAGTTAAAAGCTAAAGACCGAGCTATTGCTGAGATGTCCCAGAAGCTGCAGATATTATTTGAGCAATTATCTAGTCAATCTTCCTAGTTATAAGTTAAGGATGAAGTATTGAAGAAGATGCATACTCAAGTTGATAAATTAACCTTTTAATTCCATAAGCAACCAAGGGAAGTTTGGATTAATGGGTATAATGAATCTCTGGGGAATCTAGATGATAGACTCCAACAGACTAAGAATGAGGCCTATAAATGGGGTTGGATGAACACTTTGATCGTGCTGAAGGTGGATCAGAATAATTCACTATGGGATTGGTATGACCCCAGCCTTCTTGAGCTTGACAATCCTCCTTTCAAGTTAGATGTTAATTGGATTCATGTTCATCGTATTCCTTAATGCTTGATTTCGAAGTACTTAGGAGATTACGAGTTATATGATGAATTAGAGATCTTTCGACCTCCACATCTATTTGATCGTCCTAGTAGCAGCAATACCGGGATGCTTCAGGATTTTAACTTCATCAACTTTTCTTATACTTTGGATGATCCTCCAGATGGCATGGATCATATTTCTAAGACCGAAGGAAAATGCCCTATAGAATAAAGATTTGTATTTTCTTTTTGCATGTTAAACAACAATATGTAATCATCTACTTTAATGAAAAAGCTTTATTTTATCAATATTTGGTTATAGATGGATCAACTTTTAGTTAATCTTTATATATGAATGTCTTATTAGTCTTTGACTTGTGAATGGATAAACTTTTAGTCAATCGTTGTTTTTGGATCGACAATCTGTCAATCTATAGCTTTTCACCGGTTCCATTGTTACCCTTAGGCTTATCTTAAGTGTTGTACTAATTACCAATGCATCACTATGGTTCTACTAATGTACCTTAAGTTTTAGGTAATTGCATTAGTTACCTTGGTTCCCAGGCGTTCGTGGAGCATTTGTCCATCTTTTAGCCTAGTTTAGATGAAAATCATTCATTAGGGTCTTCGTTAACCAAGGATTTGGACTTACAATTTTTCCTTGCATGGTTTTTTCCTTTTATGTATTGATAACCAACTTTGTTGGTGCCTTTATTGATAACGACCAACATTTTTGGTGTTGGTGTTGATACCGACTGATAGAGATAACTTTTTGTATATTTTTCGTCGTTTGTCGTTGCTTGAAAGTCTTCTAATCAAAACCTTTCATACCTGCAAAAATATAATAAAACTAGAGTGTAGAGGTAAGTAAGGGAATCAATCCAAATCTAAGGGAGAAACATATAAAAGAGGCATGCAATTCATTTATTTATTGTTCACTTTTTATTTATTTATTTTTTTTCTATTTTTTTCGCTTTTTCAAACATTAAAATAATTTTTTGAGATGAAGGTGAAATAAGACTAAACTAAATAAAAAAGGGTAATCAAACTAAAAGTAAAATGTGAAAAATGTAAACAAGTGTGTGGTAAAAGTGAGTGAGATGTAACTAAATGAGAGAAAAAATTCAAGGGATGGAAAATCCACCCTCAATTCACACAAATTAATTTAACTTGCACTATTTTAATTTCATCAATTTCCAAAATATTCATTTAATTCAAAAGCTAATTCTCATTACACTAATGAACTAATTGAATATTATTTTAGAAAAGTAAGTTTAATCCCCACAAGCACTACTCTAAATGAATTAAAATCAATTAAATGAAACACCCACTAGGATCAATTCATCAAACTAATTTTAATTAGACAACGTAAAAACAAGAGTATATGAAAATTATACTAACATTTAAATCAAGTGATAAGCCAAAAATTTTATAAAAAAATAATGAGATTGTACAACGATTTAAGTGCGAACCCAAAGAAGTTGAGTCAACTTGTGACTCGGATATTGCGTAAAACTCTCCAAAAGGTAACGGGCACGAATCTCACAAGCTAAAGTCTTTACTGGTGATCCTTAAGGTTCTCTTGAGAATTGTAATACTCTTCAACTCTAAACTATAGTGACGTGATAAGTGCGCAATTGTTGTTGAGTCTAGAAATTCATGGTGCAAAATGCCTTGTTATGTATTATATAAGCTATTTATAAAAAAATTAATCCTCTAACTTGATTCCTAGACTTAAAAGGATGGATGATAGAAAATTCACGCCAATGAGTGAGATGAAATAAACTGCATGAAGTTTTAAAAATGAGGTTCAAAAATCAAAAAATTTCAAAAGAGGTACGATTTTGCTAAAATTCCCCACCCCCAAACAAAAAGGAACATCGTCCTCTATGATAAATAAATGGTTTTTAAAATTGAGAGCATAAGGTAGGAAAGAGATTACCATAATCAACTGCTAATTAACTGTACAGATGAAGCCAAGAATAAACCTGAATAAATGATAAAAAAATGTGTACAAGTTCATAAACATGATAAAGCATTAGGTGATGTGAAATGCCACCCCCAAATAGGATGAGACTCATACAAGAAATAACGGGTTGCCTCCCGATAGCACTAAGTTTAATGTCTTCAGCCAGACCAAACCATCTTCGCCCTAAAGATAAGATCTATGAAAGCTCTGGGGGACAGAAAAATCGAGTGATGAGAATCACCCCCAAACAAGACTAAAGCATCAGTCTTGTTAGATAAAGGTTAAAAATGGTCAATGCACTTGTATGGAAAAGTGCATCACACGATGCAAAGCATTGGTGGACCATGGGAGGGTGGGTATTAGGGTAAGGGTGAAAAAGGCATGGATGATTAAACATCGATCACGGGCCTTATTGAGCCGAAAAGTGAGGGCAGAAAGGGTCCTATAAGCGTGATGCTCAAGATGGATGGGAAGGCAAAAGGGTGTAGAAATAGTGATGGGATGGGCCTCATATAAATCACACGACCTTTCGATGAATGGTCGATGATAATGGTCGGGCCGTTACACACAAGGGAGCTATCGATGGAAAAAATCAACACCACGAGAGAGTGGCGAGCGTATTTTTGGATATAACGGGCGTATTTTTGGATATAATGGGACTAGAAATGTGAACCTAAAGTGTGGGTTCATTTGGATTTGATGGGAGCAAATCAGCCTCACTAATGAAAGGTAAGTCAACACAACTGTCAACTTGAGGTTTAGACCATGGAATGGTCTCAACTTCGAGATTCTCGGGGTAAGAGGGTTGGTCACACTCATAATGAGTGGCACACAATGACTCATCATCGTTCCATATGGGGCCAACAACGGGTTAACTTGTGGTGAAGTCCGACTCTCGCTCACACTCAATTTTATTTAACCTTTATTAAAACCTTTGAAGAGCTTGATATTGAATTTGAGTGGCTTGCTCGAGGATAAAATTTTGCAAGAGGCTTTCGAGAGTGGAGGTGGATGATGGTGGTGGTTGAGGTGTGATAAGCACCCAAAAGTGTATATTTTATACCCCGAATAGAGGCATTTTAGTCGCTCGTTTTTAATAAAAATGACCTTATGTTCGTATATTATCATTTTTCAGGTCAAGACGCAGTTGCGGAACAAATAATGCTAAATCAGTACAATTGTGACTCAATAGCGGTCAAAAGTTTTCATCGAAGAAATCAAAGAGACCGCGAAGTCAAAGTCCTCATTGAGCTTGCCCGGAAGAGATCCGATGCCCCGAAGCAGTCCCGTGACCTAAACCCGAGCCTACACCAAGCCTAGACCATTCCCCGAGCCCAGTGTGTGTTGAGTTTGTACCTTTATTATTTTTCCTAGAATTTTATTTTGAGTCATTTTATTTTTAGGATTTATTTTAGATTTATTTAGATTTTTTTAGGATTTATTTTCTATTTTTCTATTTCCTTATTTTTAATTTAGATTTTTATTAGTTTTTCATTTTTAATCTTATGTTATTTTATTTTTATTAGGATTAATTTTTTAGGAATTTATTTTTTAGTTTTATTACATTTTATTTTATATATTTTATTTTATTTTAGTTTTATTTTATTAGGATTATATTTTTTTAGGTTTAACAGAGTTTTATTTTATTTGAGTTTGAGATGTTAGTTTTTTTATTTTATTTAGTTTTCTTTTATTTTTATTTTTTTAGTAGGTGTAATTTTTTAAGGGTACGAATTAAACACACACACACATAACACCCCTAAACCAACCAATACCCAAACACACCCCTAAACCAACCAATACCCAAACACACCCCTAAACTACTATTCATCATCATCCACCCACACCCACACCCGATTCTCTCACCTCCATTAACCCTCACCCACCTTAGCCTCCTACTCCATTAGCCCACCTACCATCTAACAACCAAACCCTGTTTAAAACCAAGAAACCCACCTGCCTGAAAATCTCCACCATACCCACCTCACAAACCGTAACTCGCGTCCGAGCTCCGGCGTCGCAACCCCGCCGGCGACCTACGCCCCCATCCAACTCAAACCCAACTCCATACTCCATGTCCCCTGTGCGTCCCGATCCATTTCGCTACTCAGCCTGAACCGAAACCCAAACCCGAGCCCACCTCGTTCCAGCCCCAAATCGGAAATCCCCAAACCGAACATCCACTTCAACCAATCCCAAAAAAATTGGAAGACCCATTTTAAATCCCACAAAAAAAAATCAGTCAAAGCAAAAACAAGAAGATCCCACCAAATCCTCTTCTAAACCAAGCATCGTGGGTCAACAAAAAAAAAAGAAGGGAAAAGCTTATAAGACTGTCATCAATAGCAAAAGAGAGAAGGAACGTAGAGAGAGAAAAATATATACTGTATATTATGTACAGTTTAGGTTTATAAAAAAATTTCAAAAAATTCCAAAAAAATTGTTTTAGTTTTAGAATAAATTTTAGGTTTGTTTTTTTATTCTTTTTGGTGTAATCAAGTACTGGATTTGTGAGAAGATTGAGACGCGTGTTCATGCACAGTTGACACAAGAAAAAATTGCGTATCGTATTCTTTCCCTCTTGTTTCAATTTTAATGAATGCTATTGTGATAATTGTTTATTCTAACATGAGAATGTTTGGTTAAACACCCCGTTCAAGGGGTGGGTTGCACTGCGAATGATGTTACTTTAATTAGTTGATTCATTAATTTTATATTTCTAGGTAAATTAATCTTTAACTGTCACCAATTAATTTATGAAACGAGAGTTAGTAAATTAATTGAACAAATTAATATTTGAATTTACGAATCGAACTAGAGATAGGTTTTTCCTATATTTGAATATTAATTCGGTGTTGAAATTTAAGGATTGCTATGATTTTCGTTAAATTGATCCTAGCGGGAAATTTTTTGAAAATAGTGTAGTCCTAATTTTTCATCGTGTGACATTTTTTAATTAATTTTCTGAAAAAGATTTTATTAAATTTATAATTTTAACGAGAGTTAGATTATCGATTTAATATTATCTGAAAATATTTCAAAATTAATAAATTGAGAAAGTAAAATAATGGAAAATGCAGTGTAATCCCATCTCTTGACCTTCTCACATATTTCACACTCGGTTGCACATTTTTTTTATTATTTAGTCAATTTTATAATTTTTAGCATTTGTTAGTTAATTTTTCCCTTGAAATTTGTTTTAAAAAAATAAAAAAAAATATTTTAATAACAAAAAAATTTGGAATTACACGTTTTCACATTAATTGTTTCCCTTGAAAGTAGGATTGATACCCGTACATACCGCAATACGAGTTATTTTTATACAAGTTTTGTAGGTACTCAAGGGAATTTTGAGAGTGGCTTTTGCACGACAACGATACAACATATACGCTAAAAGCTGGTTATCAAATGACGCCGTTGCCGGGTCCTTTCAAACCCACCATTGCGTTTCACCTTTCCCCTTCCACCGAATCCATACTTATGCCCGAGTCGACACCTTTTGACCCTTTTATGTGTGTTCCCGAAGAACCCATTATTTATAGGTTAGCTCCGGCTGCGAGTGCCACCCACTGTTCTGAGATTAAATTCGAGACGATTTCTACCTCTCTTGATATGGATACTACCGCATCATATTTGGCTCCCCTTGAGCCGAATATTTATGTAGATTCATCTGTCTCGGATCTTAAAGCCTCGTGAGCCCATTTCACCACCTTGGATGGTGACGTAATGGTGGCTAAGTTGATCACTCCCTCAATTATTTCCACACTTCCTCCCGCGCGTGCCGTTGAGGATCACTCCGTGCCTTATGAGGAGTGTGTGTCTCCTACTCGTGAGTTAGATCATCTTCCCCCACCCTTTGTCCCACCCGATCCACCCACTGTCCCTTCCACCCCACCACTTTGTTTGGACCTTGTTATTGCACCTCACCTGTTCCCATCTACGCATTTAGGTCCTCACTTACAACCATCCTCCACCCTAGTGCTCCACGATTCCATTTTTGCACTTTTCATTGACCCCACCATCCATGTGAGTATTCTTGATACTCTCCACGTCCGTGACACCGAGCTTATTACTTTATGCACACCACTTCCTTGTGGTGTTGATTTTTTCCATCGACAGCTCCCTGGCATGTCACGACGCGACCATTATCACTGTCCATTTATAGAACGGTCGTGCCCTTTCTCTGAGACCCACCCCATTATTATTGTCAAACCTTTCTGCCTCCCCCACCAACTTGAGCACCATTCCTATAGGGCCCTTGTTGCCCTCACCTTTACGCTCAATAAGGCCCGTGATCGGTGCCTGTACACCCTCACCCTTACCCTTCGTCCATATACCGTCCTACCCACCCGCCCCTAGTGCACCGATGCTTTGCATCGAGTGATGGACTTTGCTATACAAGTGCATTGACCTCTTCTTTAGCCTTTATCCAATAAGACTGACGCTTCAGTCTTGTTTGGGGGTGATTCTCATCACCCAATTTTTTCTGCCACCCGTGCTTTCCTAGTTCCTATCCTTAGGGTGAGATTGGTTCTGTCTGGCTGAAGACGTTAAACTTAGCGCTACCGGGAGGCAGCCCGTTGTTCATTATTTCTGCGTATGAGTCTTATCCTGTTTGGGGGTGGTGTTTCACACCACCCAATGATGTTCACATGCTTTATAGACTTGTACGTTTTTGTATCGCATTTGTTCTTCAGGTTCTACCATTGCTCCAGAATGCGGTAAATTTTCACTAGTGGTTCATTTATGGTAATATCTTTCCTCCCTTGTGCTTTTTATTTATATATATGGTTTTAAACATCGAGGACGCTGTTCTCTTTTGTTTGGGGGTGGGAAATTATCAAAATCGTGCCTCTTTTGAAAATTTTCAAAAACAAGTGATTTTAAAAATTGTGCAGTTAAATTTAATTTTTATGACATGATTTGTCTATCATCCCTCTTTTAGAAATCTCGGAATACATGTGTTTGACCAAAAACTTATGCTTTTTACAATAAATTAATTAATACCTCTGTTGATGTAAAAAAGTCCACTGTTATGTTATTGCTGAGTGTTTGCAGAATTCTTGATTACAAGTTCTCTCAAGAAATTCCGGTCCCCTTGAATGAGGATGATACAAGGTATTTATAGCCCTTAGGTTGTACATGAAAGGTCCGATACATTAAATGAAATACATATGAAAGGGTAATACATTTAATGCAGCGTGTGCATCAAGAATATAAACATTCAATGAACAGTTGAACAGTTGTTCGTTTAATGATACGGCCGAGATGCAGCTCGGACCGCCTTAGTTGCTCGTCGTTCAGGAGTTCATCGGAGCGCTGGAGTTCCTCGGAGTGTTGTAGTTCCTCAGAGTATCCTTGTTGCTCGGAGCGAACATGACTTGGTCGGGGGAAATAAACTTCCTCGTTGTTATTGTGCTATGTAGATTGACACGTGTCTTCTTATTATTGGTCCACGTCAGTAGATTAAATTTGGTATCAACAGAAGCCCCCAATGCTTCATGCTTGATGGGTTACTTGAAAGGATGGAGTATTTATT
Source organism: Sambucus nigra (assembly GCA_949130495.1). Taxonomy (NCBI): domain Eukaryota; kingdom Viridiplantae; phylum Streptophyta; class Magnoliopsida; order Dipsacales; family Adoxaceae; genus Sambucus; species Sambucus nigra. The sequence goes on from OX422217.1 coordinate 321,592,597, forward strand.
CTGCAGTGTTGCTCGGTGCTCGTGAAATTCTTGATCTACCTTCTTGATTTGTTCAACATAAAGTTCATTATCTCCTGGACGAAGTATGATGCAGGCTGATCGATGGTTGCTAATCTTTCTTTAGAGGAACTCCGTGTGCTATGTATCACCCCTGGGAATTTGGATGCAGCCATGCCATAGTATGAAACTTGTAGCTTGTCATAATCTTCAAGTATGTTGATTGGTTTGCCATCCGACCAACTGCTTCCTGTGTCGAGAAACTGAGTGCTAACTTCACGCGCTTGATTTTTCTGATTTATGCTTATCTGACTACTTTGTCGAGTAATATATAGCTTTTGAACCCAACTCTTCAATCTGATTAGTACCAAGTTAGTGGTGGACTTCGAAACATTTTCACATAAATTCTTCTTCATTACTGGTCGAGACAGTATTAGCAAAGATATCAGTGCTATAGATGCTGATTTTGACTTCTACCTCTGCTCGGGGACGATCAAGAGTTTCTCGGGGACGAACAAGTGATTCTCAGGGACGAGCAAGTGCTTCTCGGGAATGAGCTAGTGCTTCTCGGATAGATCATCTGTGATGAATATCAGAATGTTGAAAGATCTTAACTTCATAAACTCCCCTTATATTTTAGATGATTCTCCTGCTAGCGAGGAACCAACCGTAATTGATCATGCTGGTGTACACCTCTTAACCAAAGGAGTAGTATTGGTTCTTTCGAACTTTTTGGCTCATTCGAGCTGTCCACTAGATATCTTACCAACCGTAGTTGGTCACACTAGTGTCGCCTCCTAACCAAAGGAGTATTTTTTGGCTCCTTAGAGCGCCTCCTAACCAAAGGAGTATTTTTTGGCTCCTTAGAGCTTTTGGCTCCTTAGAGCACTTTTTGGCTCCTTAGAGATTTTGGCTCCTTAGAGCACTTTTTGGCTCCTTAGAGCTTTTGGCTCCTTAGAGCGCCTCCTAACCAAAGGAGTATTTTTTGGCTCCTTAGAGCACTTTTTGGCTCCTTAGAGCACTTTTTGGCTCCTTAGAGCTTTTGGCTCCTTAGAGCACTTTTTGGCTCCTTAGAGCACTTTTTGGCTCCTTAGAGCTTTTGGCTCCTTAGAGCACTTTTTGGCTCCTTAGAGCTTTTGGCTCCTTAGAGCACTTCCTAACCAAAGGAGTATTTTTTGGCTCCTTAGAGCTTTTGGCTCCTTAGAGCACTTTTTGGCTCCTTAGAGCACTTTTTGGCTCCTTAGAGCTTTTGTCTCCTTAGAGCACTTTTTGGCTCCTTAAAGCACTTTTTGGCTCCTTAGAGCTTTTGTCTCCTTAGAGCACTTTTTGGCTCCTTAGAGCTTTTGGCTCCTTAGAGCATTTTTTGGCTCCTTAGAGCTTTTTTTGGCTCCTTAGAGCTTTTTGGCTCTTTCGAGCTATCTGGTCTATTAGCTCTGAGGATATCCTGGCGTTGAATGAACCTTCAAAATGTTTGACTGATGATAAGAGGCAGCAAACTCCTCGTTATCAAATTGTGTTCCATGGTCTATGATGAAGGCATGAGGGAGACCATATCGGCAGATGATGTTCTTCCAAACAAATTGGTACACTTTCCTTCTCGTATGTCATGTCAATAAGTGGCTCAGCTTCTATCCACTAAGTAAAATAATCTACTGCGATGACGAGGTATTTGAATCTTCCTCGAGTCGTCGGCAATGGTCCAACCAAATCAATCCCCACGTGGAAAATGGCCAAGGATATAATGATGGGTGTCAACAATGTTTGTGAAGTTCTTCGGATGGAGGAAAAGCGTTGGTACTTGTCACATTTCTTGGCATAAGCTATACAATCAGCTCTCATCGTCGGCCAATAGTATCCTTGCGTCATCACCTTTTGCAAAAGTGTTCGACCTGCTACATGGGCTCCACAGGACCCTTCATGGATCTCTTTAATCAATTCACCTCGGAGGGATGTACACATCTTTGCAAACCTGCCATAATTCCTCGTCTATACAAAATACCATTAATTAGTACATACCGAGCAGCTTTAAACTTCCATTTCTTGGCAGCGAACTTATCCTCCGAATACCATTAATTAGTACATACCGAGCAACTTTGAACTTCCATTTCTTAGCAGCGAGCTTATACTCCGGTAATTGTTCCTCCTTAATATATGCTCTGATAGAATCCATCCAAGATGTTCCTAAATCAAGGGTAATAATATTCATCGTCAGGTCTTCATCTATGCTCCGACTTTCTAATACTTCAATTGGTATCGTTCTTCGCAGCTCAGTACGAGTAGCTGATGCTAATCGGGCCAAGGCGTATGCTCTCACATTCTCCATTCTTGATATTCTTACCAGTTAAACAGCAACAAACTCTGATACTAACTCCATCACCTTTGCTTGATACTTGATCATCAATTCTCCTTTGGCTGCATATATTCCCAACATTTGGTTTACGATCAATTGAGAATCACTGAAGACAATAACCTGCTGTGCCTCCATAGTATTTGAAAAATTAAGACCTGCAATCATGGCCTCATACTCAACCTCATTATTAGAAACTTTGAATTAGAAACGTAGGGCGTATTCCATGTCGACCTCGTCTGGGCTGTTCAAAAAGATCCCTCCCCCACAGCCTGTAGTGCAAGATGAGCCATCTACATATAGCCTCCATATAGGCAACTTGTCTTCTAATTTCTGGTCTGACAGAGTTCCTCGGTGGAATACTTGTCGCTTTCTTTCATCACGTCCTGATACTTCTGAATACACCTCTTGAATTTCAATATACCTCCTGAACTTCAATATTCCTCCTGAACTTCAATATACCTCCTGAACTTCAATATACCTCCTGAATGATGATTAGTCGGGGCCCTGACCATGTGAGTTTGTGGAGTTAAATTTGATGCTCGATTGCATGATGTTATAAGAATGTGCCACCAAATGAACAAATATATCTGTAATAGAAGCCCCCAACTGTGGAATGTGAACTTTGAATGAGATTTATCGACCAATACCAACCGGAGTTGGATTTTATCTACCAACCGGAGTTGGATTTTGTCTACCAACCGGAGTTGGATTTTATCTACCAATCGGAGTTGGTGGTAATTGATAATAAATGATGAAGACTTCCTCGGAGCTGATCAACAGATTGTTGGGAATAAGATAATATAAATGCTGGAGACTTCCTCGGCGCTGACCAACAGATTTGTTGGGAATAAGATAATATAAATGCTGGAGACTTCCTCGGCGCTGACCAACAGATTTGTTGGGAATAAGATAATATAAATTCCGGAGATATCCTTGGAGCTGAATAAGATATAATAAATGCAGGATACCTCCTCGGCGTTGACCAACAGATTGTTGGGAATAAAATATAATATAAATGCAGGATACCTCCTCGGTGATGACCAACAGATTGTTGGGAATAAGATATAATAAATGCTGGAGACATCCTTGGAGCTGAATAAGATTATAAATATTTGTCGAGCTCCATGCTGAAATGAGAATAGAATATGCATCCAAATAGATATAAAGAATAATTAAAAATAATAAAGTGCCTCGCCGATCCGTCGAGGTAAAATCATATAATGCCGAACAAGAATAAGATCTTTCAGAACATAAGAATATGGCCGAGAACATTGTCAGGCCTGAATATAAATAAGAATTATCCGAACGAATGTTGTAATTCTCCTTAAAGCTGAATAAGTATCTTGTCCAGGCATAATTGCAGAATGTCGAATAAGAATAATATTTTCCAGAACATAAGAATATGGCCGAGAACTTTGTTGGGCCTGCATATAAATAAGAATTACCCCGACCAACTATCCGTTGGGGGTGAAATATAATAAATGTTATAGTTCTCTTCAAAGCTGAATATGATAATAAGTATCTCGCCGAGCTCCATGTTGAGATGAATATAGAATATGAATCCCAATGGATATATAGAATCATTTGTGCTGGAGCAGATATCTGGGCCTGAATATAAATAAGAATTACCCCGACCAACTATCCGTTGGGGGTGAAATATAATAACTGTTGTAGCTTTTCCTCGGAGCCGAATATATATAGAGAGAAGAAATTTTTCGAGCTCCATGCTGAGATAAATATAAAATATGAATCCGAACGGATATAGAATAATTTGTGCTTCAGCATTCGTCGGCATTGAATCTTGTACCTGTAAAAATTAATAATTTGCTCTACCATATGTGTAGGCTGAATTGATTAGTCATGAGAATAATTTACTCATCCAATCAATATATGATATGTATCAGCATAAAAATTTCAAAATATGAAATAATATGTTTTATGCCAAATGTGTGTGAGATGGACATCTGCATCATAAGTAAGACGTAAAGTTTTTTGTAAATTTATTTAATCTCCAACAACTAATCAGGTATAAGTTGCTGTTTGAAAATTATTTATCACTTGGTTTTAAAAATATTTTTGGGGTGATCATAAGTTAAAAAAGACTTAAGCCCCCTGCTTGTCCCCAATCCGAACTCGTGTTTAAAGAAATATTAGGGGTGCTTAGCATTTTTAATACCCCAAGATTCTACTGTTGCCGACAAACAACATGGATGTTGCCGACCAACATTTAAGGATATCTCAAGTTATAGAATATATGGTTGGATGACCAGAATATCTCGAATCTTTAGATCAAAAAATAACATTCAATGTAAAATTTAAGCCTTAAGAATGTTAATTAAATGAATAATTATCTAATCCACTATATCGTATGATTCCGATAAAGAAACCATGTGATGTGATGAACGAGGGGCCAACATATCAAATTTGTGCCCAGAGTCTTGATATGATCATGATTATTTTACTGATCCTCTTTTACAAGAGGTGGGTAATGATTTTTCAGGTGAGAGAAAATTATTTTTTATATTGATCCCTTCCTATTCCCAATTTGGAGAGATAAAAATATGGTGAATGATTAAAGTTATTACCAAATTTATATCAAAAATCAATCAATTTGACTTTATTGACATAGATGGAAGATGTACCAAATTAAGTATATAATTCATAAAAGTGAATGCAAAGAGACTCAAACTTGAAGAGAGAGAGAGAATATATACGGGTCATGATTTCCATGAAAAGACTTTTTATTGTCTTTAACCTTTTCCCATTCTTTTATTAAAAATATGATGGGAATTTGAATAGACATCAAATATCTTAAAAAATTTATTTCAAAATCAACAATGAAAATGATCAAATCTTATCATCATCGCGTATATTGGCATATGTAATCATTTAAAATATTTATTCCGTGATATAAAATTAAAACTTGAGAATCAAGCAAAGAATTATGATTTATGAAATCTACTATTTTTCAGATTTCTAAATAAGGATGAATCTAACAGTTATGATTTAAAAATCATGAGATGCAACATTTTACAGATAAAAATTGGACAATTAATTTATGTATATAAACATAAAAATCATGATTGAATCGAAAGATTTATGTATAATTGATTATACGTAGAGAAAATAAAAACTTAGCTTTTGGTAGAGAACAACGCTTGTAACACGTTCCCACAGACGGCGCCAATCTGTTGATGTAAAAAAGTCCACTGTTATGTTATTGCTGAGTGTTTGCAGAATTCTTGATTACAAGTTCTCTCAAGAAATTCCGATCCCCTTGAATGAGGATGATACAAGGTATTTATAGCCCTTAGGCTGTACATGAAAGGTCCGATACATTAAATGAAATACATATGAAAGGGTAATACATTTAATGCAGCGTGTGCATCAAGAATATAAACATTCAATGAACAGTTGAACAGTTGTTCGTTTAATGATACGGCCGAGATGCAGCTCGGACCGCCTTAGTTGCTCGTCGTTCAGGAGTTCATCGGAGCGCTGGAGTTCCTCGGAGTGTTGTAGTTCCTCGGAGTATCCTTGTTTCTCGGAGCGAACATGACTTGGTCGGGGGAAATAAACTTCCTCGTTGTTATTGTGCTATGTAGATTGACACGTGTCTTCTTATTATTGGTCCACGTCAGTAGATTAAATTTGGTATCAACAACCTCTTAAAAGCGTACTTGCACCATAAATTCCTAAACTCGGCAATTTTGCACTATCACTTTGACAATCAAAAGTTGAAGAGTAAATATATTCCCAAGAGAGCCTTAAAAGATCACTAGTGGCGACTTAAACCCGTGAGATTTGAGCTTTTCACCTTTTTGAGGGTTTTTACGTATCTCAGAGTCATAAGTTGACTCAACTTTCTTTGGGTACCACACTTAGTCGTTGCATGGTCTCATTATTTTTCACTTTTGGCTTAATCACTGAGAATGACATTACTTTCGAGTTGTAAGAAACATGTGTCTTGTAGTTTGTCCCGAGCACTAAACCGATTTTTCCATACACATACCATTTTCCCTATCACATTATCATTCACCCATTATCATTTTTCATATTACCCTTATGCATATTCCTAAAATGCCATCCACATATCATTTCCCATCATTGCCATCGTTTTTGAGAAAAAGAGTGTTTAAAATTTTCCATGTAAATTGTCTTCATTTGTGCTATGAAAAGAAAAATGTATCGCAATAAAAAAAAAGAGTAGAAAAAGAAGCAAAAAAAAAAAATAGAAAAGAAGAAAAAGAAAGATGCGATCATAAGTTCAAAAGCTGAAGACAATAGCCAATCAAAGTGTGTCACACTGTTCTCAAAAACCCTATCATTCATCTTCTTCATTTCATTATTCCCTCATACCATTCATAAACCCCATTTTCACCGTTGGTAATGTGTTCGGGAAAACGAGAAGATTATATGGTGAATAACTCGACATTCTCGACATAGTGATTAGCATTCGTTCATGAGATCAAATTTCTTTCATGTATCCGTCCTTTCTTATAAAGTGTGTGAGACGTTTGAACTTGTTTACATTTACTCACATCCTCACACACCAGAGAGATACACTTACCCAATTCTCAGAGAGTTTGATTCAGAGAGATATATCCAGTGAGAATTGAAGTCAAAGCGTTGATTCTATAAAGGCAATCTAGGAATTACTCTAATGATACTTAAGATTACTTCACACTACACATGCTGAGTTTTAGGAAGGATCAGGCTTTTGGTATTAAGTAATTTCATATCTTATTTTGATAGTTGAATGCGGTGTTCATAGAGGATCTTTTAAAGTTGGGTTGTATAGCTTTTCATCATCAAATCTGAAACTGCATTTAAATAAGTTTTGAATTTTGTGGGTATATTCACTCCAAACCCTCACGAGACACCACTCGTCCTGTAGGGCAACCTACAGGTTTAACGGCTTGTTGCACATACTAAGTGCAATCGTCAGTGCCTGCGAAAGTGGCACACTTTTGGTTACTTATCTCTGTTTTCTCTCTAATTTTTGCTCGAGGACTAGGGGTGGTGTGATAAACACCCAAAAGTGTATATTTTATACCCCGAATAGAGGCATTTTAGTCGCTCGTTTTTAATAAAAATGACCTTATGTTCGTATTTTATCATTTTTCAGGTCAATACGCAGTGGCGGTACAAATAATGCAAAATCAGTACAATTGTGACTCAATAGCGGTCAAAAGCTTGCATCGAAGAAATCAAAGAGACCGCGAAGTCAAAGTCCTCATTGAGCTTGCCCGGAAGAGATCCGATGCCCCGAAGCAGTCCCGTGACCTAAACTCGAGCCTACACCGAGCCTAGACCATTCCCCGAGCCCAGTGTGTGTTGAGTTTGTACCTTTATTATTTTTCCTAGAATTTTATTTTGAGTCATTTTATTTTTAGGATTTATTTTAGATTTATTTAGATTTTTTTTAGGATTTATTTTCTATTTTTCTATTTCCTTATTTTTAATTTTGATTTTTATTAGTTTTTAATTTTTAATCTTTATGTTATTTTATTTTTATTAGGATTAATTTTTTAGGAATTTATTTTTTTAGTTTTATTAGATTTCATTTTATATATTTTATTTTATTGTAGTTTTATTTTATTAGGATTATATTTTTTTTTAGGTTTAATAGAGTTTTATTTTATTTGAGTTTGAGATGTTAGTTTTTTTATTTTATTTAGTTTTCTTTTATTTTTATTTTTTTTAGTAGGTGTAATTTTTTAAGGGTACGAATTAAACACACACACATAACACCCCTAAACCAACCAATACCCAAACACACCCCTAAACTACTATTCATCATCATCCACCCACACCCACACCCGATTCTCTCACCTCCATTAACCCTCACCCACCTTAGCCTCCTACTCCATTAATCCACCTACCATCTAACAACCAAACCCTGTTTAAAACCAAGAAACCCACCTGCCTGAAAACCTCCACCATACCCACCTCAGAAACCGTAACCCGCGTCCGAGCTCCGGCGTCGCAACTCCGTCGGCGACCTACGCCCCCATCCAACTCAAACCCAACTCCATACTCCATGTCCCCTGTGCGTCCCGATCCATTTCGCTACTCAGCCTGAACCGAAACCCAAACCCGAGCCCACCTCGTTCCAGCCCCAAATCGAAAATCCCCAAACCGAACATCCACTTCAACCAATCCCAAAAAAATTGGAAGACCCATTTTAAATCCCACAAAAAAAAAACCAGTCAAAGCAAAAACAAGAAGATCCCACCAAATCCTCTTCTAAACCAAGCATCGTGGGTCAACAAAAAAAAAGAAGGGAAAAGCTTATAAGACTGTCATCAACAGCAAAAGAGAGAAGGAACGTAGAGAGAGAAAAATATATATTGTATCTTATGTACAGTTTAGGTTTATAAAAAAATTTCAAAAAATTCCAAAAAAATTGTTTTAGTTTTAGAATAAATTTTAGGTTTGTTTTTTTATTCTTTTTGGTGTAATCAAGTACTGGATTTGTGAGAAGATTGAGACGCGTGTTCATGCACAGTTGACACAAGAAAAAATTGCGAATCGTATTCTTTCCCTCTTGTTTCAATTTTAATGAATGCTATTGTGATAATTGTTTATTATAACATGAGAATGTTTGGTTAAACACCTCGTTCAAGAGGTGGGGTGCACTGCGAATGATGTTACTTTAATTAGTTGATTCATTAATTTTATATTTCTAGGTAAATTAATCTTTAACTGTCACCAATTAATTTATGAAACAAGAGTTAGTAAATTAATTGAACAAATTAATATTTGAATTTACGAATCGAACTAGAGATAGGTTTTTCCTATATTTGAATATTAATTCGGTGTTGAAATTTAAAGATTGCTATGATTTTCGTTAAATTGATCCTAGCGGGAAATTTTCTGAAAATAGTGTAGTCCTAATTTTTCATCGTGTGACATTTTTTAATTAATTTTCTGAAAAAGATTTTATTAAATTTATAATTTTAACGAGAGTTAGATTATCGATTTAATATTATCTGAAAATATTTCAAAATTAATAAATTGAGAAATTAAAATAATTGAAAATGCAGTGTAATCCCATCTCTTGACCTTCTCACATATTTCACACTCGGTTGCACATTTTTTTTATTATTTAGTCAATTTTATAATTTTTAGCATTTGTTAGTTAATTTTTCCCTTGAAATTTGTTTTGAAAAAATAAAAAAAAATAATATTTTAATAACAAAAAAATTTGGAATTACACGTTTTCACATTAATTGTTTCACTTTGAAAGTAGGATTGATACCCGTACTTACCGCAATACGAGTTATTTTTATACAAGTTTTGTAGGTACTCAAGGGAATTTTGAGAGTGGCTTTTGCACGACAACGATACAACATATACGCAAAAAGCTAGTTATCAACGTGGACACAACTCGCTACTAACACTAATATGCGAAGAATACTCGTATGAAGTGTGGGGAACGGGGTCAAGTATGTCATATGAAGCATCTTTATGAGAGACAAAAGGCTGATAATCACGGGGTACATGGTCAGGGGACTGATCGGGATAAGGTGCACAAGGTTTCCATGATGACTGTTGGAACGTGTGAGGATCCGCAACATCGGGTGCGATTCGTATTGCGTGGGAGGGTGATCAGGCGTCCACGAATAGCTAGGGTACTCACACAATTCGGAATTGGATATATCGTGATAATAGGCCGAGGTGGGTTCCTAAATAGTGTCATATGGATACACATGTTCCATGGTTGGTTCGTAGGGATATGAAAAGTACGGGCACTCATGGGATAAGTGATCGACATAAGAACAATGGGTGCACGAGAAAGTGTGCGACGCATCGACACTTGACACCGAGGGTGATGGCATAGGAGGTGCGTGCATAGATGATGCAAGAATATCAATGGTACTCGTGAGAGAGCTGACACCACTAAGTATATCATAAAGAGATGGCTCGGGATCACGCTCACACGTGTCGCGTGACAATGAAAAATGACCAAAGTAGTCCCGTAAGGGACGTTCGTCGACCATCCGGAGAGGAGGTTTTTTTAAATTTTTTTCAAAAGGAAAGAAAATACTTTTGGATTTTTTTAGAAAAATAAAGGAAGAAAATATTTTTGGAGTTTTTGTTTTTGGAAAATAAAGGAAGAAAATATTTTTGGAGTTTTTTTAAAAATAAAGGGAGAAAATATTTTTTGAATTTTTTTTTGGAAGAAAAGAGTGGGAAAAATATTTAGACTCTTAAATTTGAACGAACTCACCAAAACTCGACTACCGAAAAATTGAATTGGACACACACAAGTCAAGGATAAATCCTAACTAGCACATAGCCAATTTTTATCTTTAAATTTAGGTGAGAGGATAGTCAAATTTTAATTAAGTCCGCGGGCGATAAAAAATCACGAAATTTATCTTTATGATCGCCTTTGCAAAAATGTTCTCCTATTGGGCTACCTAGTTAATTGAATTTAAATTTAATGATGGCTAGGGTAGCACACAAATGATCAAGGGAGTGAGTCGGGTGATGAAATCCTTTCTCGTGAATGACCGGGTGTAGGTCTTAGTAATTTAATTCATCACACCATTCGAAAATAAATTCGAGAATAAAATCACACAAGAGAACGTAAGCAAACACAAGAAATTAACTCTTTGACAGGAGAGGCGCGTGGGTTTTAGAAATATACCTCCCACAATTTTTACACCGTGGGGTGCTAAAAAATTTGAGTCAACCGGGAGGAGATCATGCCTATCTCAGTGGGCCCCGAGAGTCATACCGAACCAATGTAGAGAGGGTTATTTTCCTCGCCTTTGGATTCCCTCTCTCTACCTTGTCTGATTTTCCTATCACACTTTTTTCGCAATTGATTATTACAAATTTAAATAAAAAATAAATGGTGTCTCTAAGCACCGAAATACAATCCAAATATAGAATGATCCTAATACAAGCCTTCTAAAAAAATTAAAAATGGTACGAAAATAAAAAATACAAATGAATCACAACATGCATCCTCTCAAGTGCTTCGAGCTCCAAAGCATTGCAACATTTTGTTGGTGGTTTTTGTTGACAACCAACATTGTTGGTGCCTTTATGTATTAATAACCAACATAGTTGGTGACACGACCAACATTGTTGGTGTTTTTGTTGTTACCGACCAATATTTTATTGGTGATTTGTGTTGACACCCAACATTGTTGGTGCCTTTATGTATTGACAACCAACTTTGTTGGTGTTTTTGTTGATACTAACCAATATTTTGTTGGTGGTTTATGTTGGCAACCAACATTGTTAGTGCCTTTATGTATTGACAACGAACTTTATTGGTGCGATGACCAACATTATTGGTGTTTTTATTGATACCGACCAACATTTTGTTGGTGCCTTTATTGATGCATTTGCAGTTTTATTTGCGGTGTAGTGCATAGCACTAGTACTCTGAAAAAAAATAACAATTTTGGGGATGTCATATTCTCATTAATACTGAAATGAACTGAGTACATCATGACTACATCACTGATAATATTTCCTCAGGTGTTTTGCATTCCAGGGAGATTCTTCACCTTCCAAAGTCTCAATTCGATACGTGCTTAGTCGGACAACTGTTGTAATACGATAAGGCCCATGCCAATTGGCTTCAAACTTATTGTTCTTCTGAATTACTTTCTTCAAAACATATTCACCTTCTTTTAAGTTGCCCGACCTTACCCTTTTATTGTAGAAGCGTGCAGTTCTTTGTTGATAGGTTGTATTCCTTAAAGATGCATCTTCACGTACTTCTTATAGCATGTCTAAGTCCAGCCTTCTCATCAAATCACTAATTGGGGTATTGAAGTTAAGAAATCTGTGATTTGGTAAGCCTAGCTCTGTAGGAATTACGGCTTTAGTACCAAATTCTAACATGTAGGGAGTTTCTCCAGTAGCCCTTCTAGGGGTTGTTCGGTAAGACCACAAGACGGAATGCAGTTCATTGATCTAATTCCCTTTATCATTTTCCTGCTTTTTCTTCAACTCATTCAACAAAGTTCTATTCGTTACCTCTGTTTGATCATTGCTTTGAAGTGGGCCAGGAGCAAAGTGGATTTTTTGGATATTGGATTGGACGCATTAAGCAGCAAATTCATCGCTATCAAATTATGTACCATGATCAGTAATAAAGGCGTTGGGCAAGCCATACCTGCATATGATGTTCTTCTAAATAAACTGATAAACCTTTTCCTAAGACATATCGATCAAGGGCTCAGCTTCCACCCATTTAGTGAAGTAATCAACAACTAGATATTTGAACCTGGCTCGAGTGGTCGGCAAAGGCCCGACCAAGTCAATTCCCTACATAGCAAAGGGCCAAGGTAAAGTAATTGGTGTTAGGATATCTTGTAGAGCCTTGTGTATGCTAGAAAACCTCTGGCACTTATGACACTTCTTGGAAAAAGCTGCGCAATCTGCACGCATAGTTGGCCAGTAGTACCCTTGTGTGATGATTCTTTGTAACAAAGTTCTCCAGGCTACATGAGCTCCGCAGGACCCTTCATGGACTTCCTCAATCAAATCCTTTACTTCAGTTGGATGCACACAACGTTGGAGACAAGCAGTCAGTCCTCTTCTATACAATACACCCTTATTTAGCACATATCTAGCAGCTTTGTATTTTAACTTCTTGGCTGCAAGTAAGTAGCCTGATAGAATTCCATCCTTAATATAAGCTCTTATGGGATCCATCCAAGATGACCCCATGTCAATCGCAATAAAATTAACCATCAGATCCTCATCAATGCTCCTATTAGCAAGTAGCACAATATAAATAGTTCTTCACAGCTCGATTATGGTTGCTGAAGCTAGACGGGCCAGTGCATCTGCTCGTGCATTTTCCAGTCTTGGAATTTTGATTATCTGAACGCTAGTAAAGTGGCAATTACCTCAAGGCTGTAGCTAAGTATCTGGACATCAATTCTCCTTTAGCTGCATATTAGTTCAGCAACTGATTTACCACCAACTGTGAATTGTTGTATACCATAACTTGCTCAGCATTCAGTGATTTAGCTAGGCTTAAATCGATAATCATAACTTCACACTCTGCCTCCTTATTGGAGGCTTGAAATTGGAATCGTAGAGCGTCCTCTATATTTATTTTATCTGGGGTATTGAGAATTATTCCTGCTCCACATCCAGTTACACACGATGGCCCATCAATATTCAGACTCCATATAGGAATATCGTTGTCAAACGCTTGGTTTGTCAGAATTCCTTGATGGAAGATTTTATCCTTTACCTTCTCATATTTCTTTTTTATCTCTTGTACTCCGCTGGAGGGTTTCGATTGACTGGTGGTAAATTTTTATGCATTTTCCCTTGCTTGGAGTTGGTCGGGCATATCTCCAGTAGGTCTGCTGACTCCTGAATGTTGCTTGGCCAGAGTCCCTTATTGCTGAGGAGCCTCTAGGTAAGTGAATTCTGCAATAAAATTTGCTAAAGCTTGACCTTTTAAAGAAGACCTTGGTTCATATACAAAGTCATATTCCCCCAACTCCACATCCCAATACATCAATCTCCTAGACTTGTCTGGTTTATGCAAAGCCTGATCAGTGACATATCAGTCTATACTACTATGGTGTGAGCTTCAAAATATGGCTTCATCCATCTACTAGCTTCAATTAAGTCCAATGCTAACTTCTTCAGTCTGGTATATCTGACTTCTGCTCCTCAAAAAGCTTTGCTAGTGTAATAAACTGGCTTTTGAACTCCATTCTCCTCCCGAATCAAGGCAGAGCTAACAGTTGATTCAGATACAGTTAGATATAAATACAACTTTTCTCCTAAAACTGGCTGGAAGAGTAGTGGGGGTGTTCCCAGGTACTTTTTCAATTCCAGGAAGGCTTTTTCACATTCATCATTCCATTTAAAGGTTTTTCTGAGTACCTTAAAGAATAGTAAGCATTTGTTCGTTGCTCAGGACACAAATCTATTGAGTGTTGCTATACGTCCCGTTGGCCTTTGGACATCTTTTTTACTGATCGGGGACTGCATTTCTATCAAGGCCTTGATCTTATATAGATTAGCTTCAATGCCCCTTTGATTTACTATATACCCAAGGAACATTCCCTCCTGAACTCCAAAGACATATTTGGTTGGGTTTAACTTCATCTGGTGCTTTTCTAATTGATCAAACGTTTGGTTGAGGTCGGTAATATGATCATCAACTGTTTTGCTCTTAGTCAGCATATCATCAACATATACCTCCATGTTTTTGCCTATCTTCTCCTCAAATACTTTGTCCACCAGTCTCTGATAAGTGGCACCTGCATTTTTTAAAACCAAATAACATAACATTATAGCAATAAGTTCATCGGGGGGTAATGAAGGAAGTAATTTATCTATCTTTTGGCTTTATTTTGATCTGGTTATAACCAGAATATGCATCCATAAAACTCAGCAGCTCATTCCCCGATGTAGCATCCACCAGTTGATCAATTCCTGGTAAAGGAAAATGATCCTTTAGGCAAGCTTTATTCAAGTTAATCGATGCAAAAGTCGCCCTTTACGCGATGGAACGCCAACCCCTATTTGAGTAAGGCTAACCTCTGTAAAGTTTTATATAGACTAGAATCTAGAGAGAGACTAAGGTAGAGTGCCTGTACCAGAGAAAGTTATTTCATTCTAGGCTTCCAGACCTACTACGCCCGAGTCGCATCCCCGACACACTTGCCATATCCACTAACGCTTCATCCCACTCCACTTATTATTTTTCTTTTTGACCATAACTACGTTGGCCAAATAGTCTGGGTACTTTACATCTTCAATAAAGGAAGCCTTTTAAAGCTTCTCCACTTCTTCTTGTGTAGCCTGGTTCTTCTCTGAGCTGAAAACTCTTCTTCGCTGCTTTACAAGTTTAACCTCCTTATTAACATTAAACTCATGGAACAGGAAATTAGGATCTATGCCAGACATATCTTCATAGCTCCATACGAACTCCTGTTTAAGAATCGAATCCAATGACTTTCCTATTTGAGTTGCTCGCTATGGTTTATCGTCATCCAGAATAATGCTTTATGTTGCCTCCATCACCTGTCCTTTTAGGAGCTCGAATTCATCTCTTGGATCTATGGTTTTAACCTCGGATTCGTTATTCGGCTTTGATATATCCAATTGATAAGTGGTCATTTTTCTCTTTACTTCTAGCATATCTTTCTCCTGGGTAGATGAATAGTATCATTCCTGAGCTACTTTCTGGTCTCATTTTACTATTCTAACTCAAAAGTTAGTAGGGAAATTCAGGAAATGCTGAATAGTAAAAGGTACAACTTTAAACTTCTTCAGACCTACTCTTCTCATGATCATGTTGTAGGCAGAATGAACTTTTTTATCCATTAAAAAAAATCTCACTTTCTCTGTCCTGCTCGTCAGTTAGGTCCCGATCAACACATCTAGCTTGATTTTTCCCAATAAAAATACTTTTTCACCAGAGAATCCAATAAGGGGCATGTGATAAGGCTCCAATTGGCTAAGTTTTAAATCCAAACTATCAAAACAGGGATAAAATATTATGTCCGTCGAACTACCGTTATCCACCAATGTCCTTGCTACCAATATGTCTTTCATCCTGACTCTAATTACTAAAGGATCGTCATAAGGATACAATACTCCAAATAGATCATTCTTGGAAAAGCCAATTACAATTTTATCCTTGTTGACTTTCCTTGGTCACTCTTCTTCGACAAGGTTGATTCGCTGGATATATGAACAAGCTTGAGCCTCATTGAGGTAAGCCTTCATTTCATCTATGTGATCCCCTCCTCCTGTATACCCACCTGTAATCATATGACAATTAAACGATCCAAAACTAAGTGTGAATACCTCGCGCTCAGGTTGTCTAGGCTTCTTGGGGAGATCAGGATTGTCTTCTGGCTCATCGTCATGGTTCCTCTTATTGTCTTCTCTAGGCTTAACAAGTGATTTAGATCTCTGCCGACCTCTACCTTCAGTTCTTCCACCATCTTTTTGATCAATAAATCTGTTCGATTTTCCTCTTCGTATGAGTGCCTTTATCTCATTCTAGAGAGCAATACACCGATTGGTGGTATGACCATGATCTTTGTGAAATTTACAATACTTAGACTTATCCCTCAAATCAACAGGTGACCTTAACTTTTTGAGCCAACTCAAATCATTGTAGTGCTTGATTTCTTCCAGAACATGGTGTATATCCACCATTAAGGGAGTGTAATTTATAAATTTTCTGAGGCGATCTAGGCTTTCTTTTGCTTTTGAATTCCTGCGTTCGTTGTAATTCTTGGGCTCCTTCTTATCTGACTTCCCCTTCAGATTTTGCTTCCATCTTTGCATCTAAATTCTTGTTAGCAGCCATAGCTTCCTCGGAGTTCATAATCTTCACTGCTTTGGCCATCAATTCTATCATCGTCTTTGGGGGATCTTTTGCTAAAGTATAATATAGTTTGTTGGGGAGCAAACCACTCATGAGGGCAGTGATTGCAGTCTTTTCTCGTAATCAATAACTTCTAATTTCTCGTTGTTGAAACTTGTGATATAATCCCTGGTACTTTCTCCCACCTTCTGTCTCACAACTAAGCAAATGAGCTACTCACTTTACTAGTTTGGCTCCAAAGAAAAAATTACCAATGAATGGCTCAGCGAGTTGTTAGAAGCTATAAATCTACCCCCGAGGAAGACTATTATACCAGATTCGAGTAGATCCAGTGATTGTTCCTAAAAATACCCTGCATCTCATCTCATCAGGAACTGCATAAAATTAGCAGCTACTTGGTATTGTTCTATACGAAGAACTGAATCAGTCTTCCCATCATACTTGGGAGTGACCACTGGGGATTTAAACTTGGTCGGTGTAGGGAAATCTATAATGGTTTGCACAAAAGGAGATCCTTTAATAAAGTTTCTCTGGAGAGGATTCTTATCCTTGGCCATTTCTCCCATATTACGCCAAAATGGGAAAATTGGTACCCTTTCAGCGGTTAGCCTTGTCATGGTCATTGACTGTGATAAAAAAATACACGTTTTTTATCACGGTCAATGACCGTGACAAGTGACAAAGGCTTGTCACCATCATTGACCGTGATAAGTTCGTGACAAGAACAATTGTTATAGACTTGTCACGGTTAATGACCGTGACAATTCTATAAAGTTGTCACGGTCAATGACCGTGACAAATCTGTCAGCCAAAATCCCTTTTCCCTCATTTTTTCCTCACCGTATTCCCTCCAATTTCTCTCTCTCTCTCTACTTTCAGGTTGGTTTCTCTCTCTCTCCCATTTATATGTGTGTGTGTGTGTATGTGCGTGTGTGTGTGTGGTGGGAGAAGGGAGTGGGGCTGTGTGTGTGTGTGCATGTGTGTATGGTGGGGGTGGGGAGGTTTTTGTGTCTGTGATGGGGGAAGGGGGTGGGGCGGGGGGGGGGGGGGGGGGGGAGGGGACAGGGATGGGGGGAGGTGGTGGGGTAGGGGGCTACGTGTGTGTGTGTATGTGCATGTATGTGTATGTGCGCGTGTGTGTATGTGTGTGTGTAGTGTGCGTGTTTGTACATGTTTGTGCGTATGTACAAGAGAGGGAAATGATGCGGGGGGTGTGACGGGGGGTGGGGCTGCGTGCGTGTGTGTGTGTGTGTGCGCGCGTGTGTGTGGGGAGGCGGGGGTGGGGCTTGTTAATTTTTTTTATTAAATTTTGATTGGTTTATTAGATATTTTCCCTCATATGCAAGTAGTGTCCCTTGTAAACGAATTGATTGATTATTATTTTTTTTAGTAAATTAATATATGAAAGTAGGATTGCCCCTCATTGTAAATTAGTAAATGAATAATTGTATACTTTAATTGTTAGTTTAATTGATGAAAATAATTAATTGAGTAGATAAATTAGAAGGAGTACAGGATACACATTTTTTGTTGACATTGCGGTTGGATTATAGTGGATTGATGTTGGGTTGGTTAATTTTAAAAGTGGCATGACCACTGGATTATTGTCCATATGGGGGGTGGGATTTTTCAACTTTGATTGAAAATTACTTTGTATAACAAACAATATATATATATATATATATATATATATATATATATATATAGTATGATAATTAAATGAAACATACTTGAAATTACATATAGTACGCATAGATACTAGCCTTCTAGTTCTTATGCGTATGCATTCAATAGCCCTTAGACCCGTTCGAGAGTCATTATCCCTGTAATGAGATCTCTTGAATTGTCCTATTTGGACAGTTTGGGACTGCACAATTTTTGTATAATAATATCCTTAGTGGCTTAAAGTTGTTACTTTTGGAGGAAGTTTTGTAGTCGTATCCTAATGTTCTCTGGGTACATACTAAATTGATAAGTGTGACTGTTATTTCATTTGATCAATTAAAATAACACTCACACTTGCCAATTTACGTCGTGTACTTGGAGAACTACGGGGATATGCTGCCGAATTTTTCTCAAATCGTAACAATGTGCATGAGTTGTTAAGTATATTACAGAAAAATGCGGTCTTGAATGGGTTAGGACCACTCACCCTTAAGAGGAGATGGAGGAAATAAAAATTTATATTAAAAATTGAATTTGAATTTGAAATTTAAAAATCAAATATAAATAAGACATAATTAAGTGAAACATACTATAAATCTAAGTTTTGTTTATACTAATCCATGAATATACGCTTCTTACCTTTAATAGGTGATTAGTTGTGGTAGCTGTGATAAAGAGTGGATGGGTGAGACAAATAGAATGGGAGATGTGTTTCGCAGAGGTGCTAATGAATTTGTGAAATACGCAAAGACATGTCATAATGATGAAGAGTTTTCGTGCCATGTACTAGGTGTAAGAATGTTAAGGTGCTTGAGTGGAAAATAGTTGAAATACATTTGTTAAGATCGGGTATGCAAGATAGTTATCGATTTTGGAGTTTTTACGGTGAATTGAAAGTTCATTTTGTCCCCGACCAACCTTCACAATAACCTTCAATAAGTAGGATAGATATAGAAGGGGACGACGTAGATCATAATATGTTAGAGGATTTAGTTGATGATGCGTACGAGGTTTATGAAGCAGAGGAGAATGAGGTTACTGATGATATACATGGTTCAAGTGCTCGTGAAGATATCACAATAAACCTTGACGATGACTACCAAAGTTTAAAATTTAAGGCGACCCAACCGTTATACTCTGGCCGTGAGAAAGATTAAACAACTTTACATGCCATGGTTGGTTTGAACAGTTTGAAGACGCAGTACGATTTGTCTGGCAATAGCGTGATAGGAATTCTAAAATGGGTGAAGGGCTTACTACCCAAGGAGAAGAGGCTTCCAAATAGTTATCATGTTATGAAGAACAGTTTGAAAGGTTTGGGAATGAAGTATAAATTGATTCATGCTTGTGTGTATGACTGCATACTATACCAAAAGGAGTATGAAAATCTCGATCGTTGTCCGATCTGAGATGAACCTAGATATGTTCAATCTACTAGTAAGGAAGTCATAAGCTCAAAACTGCCTCAAAAAGTGTTGAAATATTTTCCCGTTGGGCCTAGATTAAAGCGATTTTTCATAGTACCATGGATAGCGGAGGCAATGACTTGGCATGCTAGGGCAGAAGTAGGGGTAATATCATGCGACATCTTATTAATTCTACAGCCTGGAGGAGGATGAATTATGAGTATCCCAATTTTACTCGAGAACGGCGTAACATTTGTTTGGCTATATCAACAGAAGGTTTCAATCCATTTGGAAATATAAGCACCAATCAGAGTGTATGGCCAGTGATCCTAGCCCCACTCAACCTCCATCCTTCACAGTGTATGAGACCTGAATTTTCGATGATGGCTTTGTTGATACCTGGGCTAAAGGCACCAAGTGATGACATCGACGTCTACCTGGATCCTTTGGTAGAAGAATTAAATGAGTTGTGGAAAGATGGTGTGCAATCATTTGACTCTTTTATAAAAGAAGCGTTTACGCTGAAAGTTATGTTGATGTGGGAAATTCATGATTTTCCAGCTTATGAGACATTATTCGGTTGTGTAGTACATGGTTATTTGGGGTGTCCTATTTATGGAGAGGAGACTGAATCTCTTCGTCTATCCTTTAGCTCAAAAAATTTATACCATTGCCATAGGAGGTTTTTACCCCCGGCTCATAGTTTTAGATTTGAGAAACGTTTCAATTTTTTATTGGGCGGGGTTGAACATAGGCTACAGCCGAGATAACTTTCAGGTTCAGAAATTGAAAGTAAATCTTCTGAATGTGGCCCTAATATGCCAGGTAAGAATCCCAAATTTAAGAATGTCAAGCTTAAGAAGACCCAAACTGGGAATGTAACTGAGACAAGAAAGTCATGGTCTAGGAGGTCAATATTATTTAACTTGCCTTATTGGAAGAATAACTCGGTGCGCCATGGATTGGATGTGATGCATGCAAAGAAGAACTTCGCTGAACATCTTATGGGCACTTGCCTTGGGGGGAGTCATTCGAAGGATGGAGAAAATGCACGAAAAGACCTTAAATCGTTAAAACTTAAGCCACAACTATGGTTGAAAGAAAATAATAGGTGAAGCACAATAATTCCTCCTGGTGGGTTTACTTTGATGAGTGGGGAAAGGAAGGTGATTTTAGACACAATATATAATTTGAAGGGCCCATCTAATTTTTGTCCAACTTGCAAAGGTTTGCGAATTATGCTACTCATGATATACATAAGTGTAAGTCCCACGATTGGCATGTGATCATGCAATTGGTTCCTCTATTATTTAAGCACTGTTTCTCCAACCACAAGGATTTGTGGAGAGCTATTATGCAAATTAGTATTACCTTCTCACTCTTGTGTGAGAAGGTAGTCAATCGAGAACACATAGTGGCCACAAAATTGGCGGTGACCGAAGCGATTTGTGTGTTGGAGAAGTACTTTCCCCCAGCATTCTTTGACTTAAGTGTTCACTTATTGGTACACCTATGCGACGAGGCACTTCTTTATGGTCCAGTTAGATATCGATGGATGTATCCGTTTGAAAAATTGATGAAAGTTTTTAAAGATTGCGTCAAGAATACGTGATACATTACAGGATCAATTGCAGAGGAATGCATCACCGTGGAGTCATCAATATATACTCGGGAATATATGTGTGACTCAACCAGCGTTGATGACACTAATGAGTTCGTTCATGATGGTGGTCATGTGATGGGAAAACGAGCGAAATTAATGAGTTTGCAACATGAACAAGTAGCTCGTTATCTATTTAACACACATAAAAATGTCGAAGAATGGAAAAAGAAAGTTTCAATTATTATAATGTTTAACATTATTTTAGATTATTTTATACATGATTAATTTTGTAATATGAAGAAAATATGAAGCATGTGAGAACAATAAAAGACGAAAAATAAATGGTACAATCAGACAACGAATTTAGGTTGTGGTTGACACAAGAGGTAATTATAATGAAAATGGTCGTTATATAAAGTTACATTACACTCAAATTTTACAACTAATATAAATAATTTAGCTATATTCTCATCTCTTAAAGACAGGTGATGCGACATCATGCCTTGCTCGTCTAGCCACTAGACCCTTGTTCGTGGCACAAGAGTACAAAATGTATCGATTGAACGGTTACATTTTCGGCGCTAAAGTGTACGAGAAAAGTACAAATGTTCAGAACTCAGACACTTCATACAAGGCTCTTACTTTCTTTCGAGCGAGCGCAAAAGATAAAAACCTCGTTGAAGCTGAAATGACTTACTATGGTGTAATCTGAAATATATTTGAATTGGATTATATGAGATTCAAAGAGGTTGTATTTTACTGTGACTGGGTAAGAGTTGAGGATAAAAATGCTTGTAAATTTGATCCTATCATCAATTTGATCATGTTTGACTTGTCCAAGTTGAAGAGCAACGACCACGTGAGCGATGGGCCGTTTGTTTGTGCATTTCAAAAGGTTAACCAAGTGTTTTACTCGGAGTATATCAACAACGAACCGTGGTTAATTGTTCAACACGCGCCAAAGCGTCTAAATAGTAGTGTGGATGACTTGACTGCTCCTACCGAATATCAATCCATTTTTTATGATAACCCGAATTTTAAATAATTTTTCAATTTGTAAAAAATATTCCAATTTGTACCGAAACATCCATATTTAATTCTTTTAATTGATTTTCACTTTATCATTTTCACTCCTGTGTAGTATGCGTGTGTGTGGGCAGTAGGGGTGGGGGTGGGGATGTTTAACAGTATGTGTGTGTGTGTGTGTGTGCGCGCGTGCGCATGTGTGTGTGGTGGGGGGGAGGGCGTGGGGTTGGGTGTGTGTGCGTGCGTGTGGTGGGGGGGGGGGCTGTTTGTGTGTGTGTGTAGTAGGGGAAGGGGTGGGCCAGGGTGGGGGGGAGGAGGGGCAGAGATGGTAATAAATATTCCAATTTGTACCGAAACATCCATTTTTTATTTGCACTTTATCATTTTCACTCTTTTGTAGTGTGCGTGTGTGTGGGCAGTAAGGGTGGGGGTGGGGATGTTTAACAATAACAATTCATTTTTATTTGTAGTAATTGTACATATTTGCATGTCTTCTTCTAATTCATTTTGATTTGTACTAATAACATTTTGTTACAGCAAATGACTCCTTCAGGTATTAAGGCGAGGATGCTGATGCTGGTTATGATGATGTCGTCTGAGCTCGGTGGTGGCGGAGGCGACGAGGGCTCCTCGGCCCCGAGGCTCCCCAAATATGGAATTTTGGGAATGGCCATTGAGAACAAGTCGGGGCTATTAGCGAGATCCCTCGGGCTGGTAAAGACGATCATCGACTCGGGGTACATTAGTTGGAAGGAGGTGTCATATGAGCTCAAGTTAGTTGTTTGGGTGGCACTACAGGTAATGTATTTATATTTATATGAATATTTCAATTTCAATTTCAATTTTGATTTCGATTTCGATTTCGATTTCATTTTATATTTATATTTATTCGCAACTAACATTGTATTTGTTGGACATGAACAATTCAGCCCGGATCCAAAGCTACACAATTCCGTCTTGGAGCAGTTGAGGGAGCAACACAAGACGTGGAAGAAAAATATACGGACCCGATACTTTGGAAAGACACGAGAGTTCGTTATACTAATGCGTGAATTCGTCCAACCTAAGGAGCCGATCTCATTGGCACAATGGAAAAAGTTCATTGACAATGAGATCGGGGAGCGACAATTGGCATCTCGCCAATCGGGGAGGGAAAATCGAGCAAAAAAGACGGGCGTGCACTACTCCCATCGATATTATTCTATAACTACAAAAATATATTATTCTGCATTATTTTACTTTGCGGGGTCGATACTAATTTTACTTTATTTTATTTTAGGGGATAAGGAGTGGCCCTGGGGGTAGGCCACATAGGCTCGATACTTATGTGGCTCTTCGGACGAAGAAGGGAAAGGATAAGGAGGTGTCCCCGAGCGTCGCGTCCATAATTGTAAGTAATCTGACAATTTACTTTTTATTAATTACGTTATAATTTTTTAATTTACATATTTTACTAATCATGTGTTTTTTATCGTTTCAGGCAAAGCTTAGGGAAATGCATGAGTCGCAGTTTGATGTCGACAAGGCATCTTTTTCCACTGACGCACTCAGCCAAGTGCTTGGTGCTGATCGCAAGGGAAGGACAAGGGGGTGAGCTCGCGGGTGGAAAAATATAGGATCATCGGATTGGAGACGAGCGACAGCGAGTTGGCTCGAATGGTGGACTCGCATGACGCGAATCTATCCCGTTTGGAGGCGACAGTCCAAGATATGTTCTCATTCATGAAGCGTTCGTTAGGCGAAAACCGTAAGGGGAAAGAGAAGGAGAAGGAGAAGGTGGTGGAGGAGGGGGTGCAGGAGGACGAGGATGTGGACCTCGCTGGTTCATCGCCGACACATGCAGATTTTGATGATCCACTTCCCCATTGGGCTACCTTCAATCGACCGATGTCGACACTTGGTTGGGCGAGCATGTTTATACTGGAAATATTTTATGGCCAACGAATAGGGCGGGGGTTGAGGGACTCAAATATTGTCCAGGGTGCACTAGTTCATGGACGTGAGCTTCAAAACATCAAGTCCAAGGTGCTCGTCACGCATGTGATACCCGAGAAGGATAACTCCCCATTATGGTTACGCGAATAATGCAGAACGATTTATATTATTGGGTGTGTTAATTCGTATATTGTGTGGCCTATTCACCTCCTCAGAGCTAACCTTACCCAAGACATGTACTGACATTATTTGAATTGAATTATTTTTAAGTTGGTACATTTGAATTATATTTGGATTATATCGTGATGCATATTATCTCTATTTTGAATGTATATTTGCATTATCTCTATTTTATTTGGATATATGATGCTTGAACAGGTACAAGGTTACTATAACAGGTACAAATATACTGCTGGGCAGTGGCAGTGACCAAACTAACAATTATTACGATCTTATCACGGTCCTTAACCGTGACAAACTTTTCAAGGTCAAGGATCGTGACATGACCGTGACAAAAATGTTGTCACCCCAGGAATCGTCATGGTCATTGACCTTGAGAAGTTGAACTTGTCAAGGTCAATGACCGTGACAATTCGACAGATTTGGTGTAGTGCCAGTCTATCTTCCAAACGCTGAATGGATCCCTTCCAGGCATCATTACCATCACCAGCTCTGTGGGTGACAACTCTTTTATGCCGACCAAGTAATTATGCTGAGCTTTCTTGTTGTGAACCTTCTCTTTGACTGGACCGAGTAGTTCGTCGGGTGTTCAATCTGGATTGGGCTTAACCTTACCCCAGGTCGCTTGGTCGTCGAATATTTCTCGACGTAACCTGGAGGGCATTTCCCTTGGGTCCCAAATGATCGAAAGGAGAGGCCATACGTAGCCTTTCTAAGGCACTCAATCTTTTTGGGATGAGGGACTGTCCGTCAGAGGAATTAGTAATCCTGGTAGAAGAATTTGCTCCAGGAAGGTAAGAAGGATCCCTTGAAGTTCGGGAATGGCTATGCCAACACTCCTTATTGGCACTGGTGACATACTCGTTTGATTGAATTGTACAGGGACTCCAACTTGCAGAGTTTGGGCCAATTGTCGTATCATATCTTGCATAGCCTCTTGACCCTTGGCCAAGCTAGACAAAATTCTAGTTAAATCATTGTTATTTGGAGGGGCATAGGGACTAGGTATAATTTCCTCATTTCTAGTGCTTGATTCAGGAATTTCAGCCATATGTGATGAATTAGTGAAAACGTTTAGCAAGATGTTCCCACAGATGGTGCCAATCTGTTGATGTAAAAAAATAGACTATGTCTGATTGATTGATCACAGATAAATAAAACAAATAAGATAAAGAGATTTTTAAAGTGGTTCGACTCAATGGAAAAGCTTACGCCCACTATTATGTATTAAATGCATTGACTTGTTTTTTCCTCCCCCACATTGAGGGTGATACAATGTATTAATAGCCCAAGATTGATGCTGATAGTTGTCGTGTGAAATGATGGAATGCCTTCATTTGTTAGGCCTTTAAATCAATAGATAATGAGAATTAAATATTCTACTGTTGTCACTTCATTGGTTATACAGATTGTAAGACTGTTGTCGCTTCATTGGCTGCACGGTTTGGATTTTCGATCATTGGTCGGTCTTCCTAGTTAGTTGGTTTCCCATGTTGGTTGGACTGCCTTGTTGGTCGAGCTTCCCTGTTGGTCGGACTACCTTGTTGATCGGGGATTTATATTGTACTGGTTTGGATTTATGCCACATTGGATGACACGTGTTGACTCATAATTGGTCCACATAAGGTGGTGAATTTTTATATCAATAATGAGTGACTTCCCATTTTTAAATATAAACATTGACATTTGTGGAGGAGACCCAAATAAGTGGGCCCTATGGGTTGACTATGTCATTAATGTCCCAGCCTATAGTGTTATTATTGACGAGTTAATTTTGACTTGAGCACTCATTAGTCTCAAGACTTGTACTATCGCCTACAATGTTTTACTCTATCGTTGGAGTGTGGACTCTCATACCTTCATCACCAGTTAGGGATAATTTTCTATCACTTTGAAGGATATCTGCGAGTTGTTTGGTTTACCTGTTTTGAGGAAGCTTGTCTTTACTAATGGTTACGAGGACTCTCTCAAGCAGGAGATATGCGAGGAGATCTACCATGCTTTATCTGATTGTACCCATTATGTTTCATTCACCCAAAATGGGGTGAGATAACATTCCTTTGCCAAATAAAAATGTCATTGGTTTAAGGATTTCGAGTCACTGCCCAAGGAAGATGCCCCAGCTAGGGCACGTAGGAGTCAAGATGGTCCAAAACTCAATTCGAGGCCCACTTAGTTTCTTTTTTTATTACTTTCCCGAGCAGGTTCCTATTTAAAGGGATGGAAAATGGCTCCCCTCGTGAATTTCTCTTTCATCTAGCTATTAGACTTGCCCGTGGGAGGAATGTCCCCTTCGCTGCCCTCACCTTAGGATCCATTTACACTTGTCTAGATCGTACCCATATTGATATGGAGCGTTCACGCGGTCGTTTTGATATGATAAATTTTGTTAACTCTTTTTTATTGATGGGTTTCCTTTTCAAGAAGTTCCCCCCAATTAGGCCTCGCTTTACATCCAGTCTGCTCATATTTCTAGGTTGCATAAGAAATATCATAAGCATTCACTTAGCCTATTTTTGGACGATATATATGAGTTTTCCTTCCTCCCTTACTCAAAATTAATGGGTGGTATATTCTCTTGGTGTTTCCAATCTGTTTCCCCATGGACCTTCCTTTCTCCAGCTAACCCCGAGTCTGTGAATGATTTCCCTCATATATTTGTGATGGCTTTTTTCCTCCCATGTATATTACCTTATTTGATAGAGCTTAGACAATGAGTTGAATTTATCACTCCAAGAGGGTTAGAAGGCAATTTAGGTTTGACTAGGGCACATATACCCCAAAATTTCCCACCAGTCTCTCGCTGTCAGACTTATATTCAAAAGCCTTTTCAAACTTCACCCCCAAGGGGATGGTGTGAAGAATCGCTAACTTTGGGAACTTCCTCATACCTGCTTGTGATTACCATCCTTTTTCAGTTGCTCATGGTTTTGTTTGTGGCAGTTATAAATATTATTAATAAATAATTACATTCAGGATGTCCCTCATGAACATTTTATCGAGGGCATTCCCTTAAATAACAAACACTTTACCAAATACACTCAGAAGGAAATTTAGCATCGCATCAAAGTGGAGAGAGCTCCACTCGAGCAAGTGGTTTCCATTCTTGTGAATCCTCTCCAAGTGAAGAGTATATACTCGAAGTACCCCAAAGCCAAACATCATCAGTCAAAGGGGAAAGGTAAGGGCAAATCCAAGGCCAAAGTCCCCTCAAAGAGGAAGCACCCTGATACTGGCGTTTCCAATTTTTTTCTTGCTCAAGTTAGGGGAAGTGTTTCTCCTCCCCCACCTCTTAAAACTCGAGCAACCAGGCAGAAGAAAAAGGAATTTAAGACCACTGGTCCCTCTAGTGTGGAAGATATTTTTCAAAAACTAACACTTTAGGGATTTAAAAAAACTTTCAGACTGTTCGCGAGAAGGGTTATGAGGCCCTCGAAGCCAATCTTTCTCAACCACCAACTCCACTATCTACTCCCCCAGTAGAATGTACTCTATTTGCTGCTATTTTACTTAGTAAAAATATAAATGATGGAATTAGAGCACTTGTTCCTCGCCATGTTCATCTGAAGATGAACTTATTGATTATGGAAGCACTCATTCTTATAATTAGCAATGTTTTTCTTCAAATGACATTAGCTTACTTAGTCTCAACAAAGATCACTCATCTGACGTTTCTCCTTTTCGATTGGCCATGGACTTGAAGCCCTCTCTCAGTGATCATGATGATACCATGATTTACTCACCTTCTTCCACTAGTCATATTACTAGATCTTTGCCCTATGTGAAAGCTTGTCGTAATGACCCTATAAGTATCTAGTTCATTTCTTACTTTTCTCTTTGTCATATATCTGTGTCATATTTATATAGTATTACTAACTTATCTCATTTACTGAGCAGGTTTCTTTCGTTGGGCGTGAGTGGCTCATTTTTCTTCTTCCCCCATTATTCCTTGAGCTCCCTTCCAGCTTGAGAGGAATTCCATGATAGTATCTTCTTTGAGCTTCTCCCGAAAGCTTTATACATGAAACTATTAAGTGCATTTGATATTTTTTCTTTGATCTTTTGAATGTTTGACCTTATATACTCATGGATTTCTTTTTTGGCAGCTTTCCACTATTTCTCATTACTGTGAGGAGTTCTTCTGTGACTGCTCGCTCTATTCAGGTATTTAGTACTTTACAAAGGAATTTTATCAAGCCACTTATTTGGCATTCCCCATTGACTTGTATATTATTTTTATTTGATAGGTGCATGTGGCCCCTCTTGCATCAACTTTTAAGCTACTCACTCCTCCTTTAGTGAGTAGTTATTTAGCTCAGCCACCAGTCCAAACTGTGGCCACTTCTGGAGAGGTGCCCCTCGAGTATTTCCTTTTCCTTTTCTCAAACACTTATGTTATGAATAAGAAATGTAATTACTTTTTTGTTAACCTATTTGTTGCAGAGTTCTATCTCAAGCAACCCCCTTATCACTGAGGGTTTACTTCTACCCACGGGGTTAGTCATCCCTAATTTATCTCCTATCGAGAGGATACCTATCCCCAGGGTCTGTCTTTGTTTTGACATAATACCTCACTTCCAGACTCTTCCCACTTAGCCCATCTTCAGTTTGTCTATGAGTGGGCCTGTTGTTCACATCACCTGTTCACCACAGGCATCTAATTTACGTAATCCTATTTTTGATAATACACTCTTTCCCTATTTTTATTTTTTGTACTTGATCTGGCACATCTTTACACTTGCTTTCAAAATTAATACATTTTTATATTTAAGTGTTCGAACTCCTACTCATTTTATCTTCTTTTGAGTTTAGGCGAGCATGGCTAGCACGTCCTCTCCTGCTGCACCTCTAGCCAGTACTATTGCGGTCGATTCATCACTTGCACTCTCTCAAATATTAATTTTGACATTCCTCAATCACTAGCTTAGAGTCTGGTGGTATCCACCGGACTCCAAATTCCAAGTCAGTGTTGAACTAATAAGGAAAACTCTTTTTTGTATGGACTAAAAATGGGTCTAACTTAAGACATAAAATATGTCTTAAAATCATCCTTTAAAACGAATGACTAAGTGATGGTTAAAGACAGTTAAAAACTGTCCAATAAACACAACAATTGGGAACAAAAGTGTTAAAAACAAAATTAACAAATGTTAAAAAATTCGAGATTAAAATTGGTACAAAAATAAAATACCCACGAAATAAAATTTAGACTCTAAAATTAAATAAAAGACCCAATAGAATTTTCCCCATAAGTTAATACCTAGTCCAAGTTAAAACACAAGGCTTAAGGCCCATGCCCCACGCCCCATGCCCCATGCCCGTGTTGAGCCGAGCCGAGCCTAGCCGAGCCGAGCTGGATTGGGTTGGGTCGTGCGGGTGGCAGCGCGTGCGTGTGGGCTTGGAAGCCAATCCAAGAACATGTAGGTTCTCCCTCCTTCAAATAGTTAGGATACCCCAAGGGAACCAAGACTTAAAGTCAAAGTGGGTTATAATATACAACATCTATTTTTCACATTTTTCCTATGTAGGACAAGTGCTTAACATAACACTTCATCCAAAGTCCATATTCCCAATTGATACTTTGATCTATAATTTCTCATTCATTTATTTATGATTTTACACATGTGAGTATACCACATTATACTCCTCACGGAGGAGAACGCGTTACAGCTTATAACCGTCACAAAAGGTGTGTGGGTCCCATATTAAATTGACTTTAAGTTTGACCAAAATGTGACTTTATCAAATTAATTAAACAATTTTATTTTAATTGTATGCACTGGGTATTCCATTGCATAATGATTTAGAGAAAATGAGAAACGACTCTTTTAGATATGTTAAGGTCCATGGTCAGTTATTCAGGACTCCGACATCCTTGTTGGGATTTTACATTAAGAGACCGGTATATACATTTTGAATTTAGTTGCATTAAAATCGGTCTCTTCAACTCCTATGAAAATCGTGAGTGGGCCCAAGCTCATTCTAGGACATGTTCAGATTTAGAGATTCTCGATACTAGTGCTGCGAAAGAAGCCAAGGACGTTAGAATTAAGGATAAAAGTATATATCTTTATTAGTTATCCCAAAGTTATAAAAGATAGTTTATGTCACATTACTAATTTCAAGAAGGCCATTGATTTTATCAATGTCCCGTTCTTGAAAGAATATTATGTAATAAACCATGAGCCCAAGTATAAATTAGACTTACAATAGAACAGAGAACTTAAGATTATCAATGTTGTTGGAGCACCCATACATGATTAATATAACCCGAGATCACTAATTCATTACCTAATGGTAGTGGGAGAGTTACCGATGATTAGGTATTGTGTGTCACTCATACTGGACCACAAGTGGTGCTACGTCATAGTGGGAGCTTCAGGACATATCATGACAAGTTGGAGTTTGGTGAACATTCAGTGAGATCCTAGGGGAACACAAATTGGATCTCACAAACTAAAACAAGGCAGTCCAAGATAGGAATCTTAGCTTTGATTGAAGAAAATGAATACTAAGATGGATTTGATGTATTTGAACCAAGTTTTGGGATCTTATATACCTCGTGATTTAATAAAATCCATCAGATGCAAGTGGACCTACAAGAAATTAAAAGATAGATAGATTGGAAAGTGTAGACCTTAAAGACAAGGACTGTTGAGAAAAGGTTTACTCAGAAAGCAAGGGATTGACTCCGAGGAAACCTTATCGCTGGTAGCCGTGCTAAATTCTACCTATATTCTTTTAATGTCAAAATTGCTTTCTTGAACTATAGTATTGACAAGTGCATTTACATGGTGCTACCCAAAGGATTCATAACAATAAATCAGGAAAGCAAAGTGTATAACCTTAAGAAGTATATTTATAGACTTAAGCAAACATAAAGGTCATGGAACATTTGGTTTGATCGAAAAATCAAAGTTTTGATTCTAATTAAATCCATACTAATACTTGTGTATATAAGAACCATGATAAAAATCATGGTGATATTTTTAATTGGGTAATTATAGAATTCTTTATGGCCCAATCCAAAAGGCCTTCTTATTCCCTAAAACGATCCTTTGGTGGTTAACCTTATGGTGAAATAGGTATGTGCCTAAAGTTACAATCCCAGTTAATTAATTTGATTCAATTACGATTGCAAATTAAATGATGACGAAAATATTAAAAGAAAGCACACATAATGAACACAAGTATTTTGAAAGAAAACCCTCGCGGGAACAACCGCTATCATTTTAACCCACTTATAGTCCCCTGGTACTAAATTCAAGTTCACAGCACTTCGAAGGACTAATACCCGACTTACATATACGCCATCAATAACTAGTACGATGTACCCCCCTTGCGCTCTGCTCCTTTGCCTCTTTACGTACTAGCGGGTTTTGCTCCAATCCAAAAATTAGTTACACAACCTCTAAGGTATCCACCGATCTTAGTTGGTGATAATCATACCACACGTAATCGAACGTGTTATATTCTTGGAAGTAAAATATCTTAGGAGATTTATAAACCTGGAGTCTACTTTTATTTCATGAAGTTTATATGATCCCACAAACAAAAAGGACTTTAGCAAAATCAAATTAGGGTTTCGAAAAAATAAACCTTTTCACTTTAGAAGATGCGTTTAAAGGTGTTTTATATATTTTAGCAACGAAAGAGATTCAATTAAACACACTTTCCAAGATGAAGAACCTTATTTCAAACTAGGAGCCATCGTTCGAACGAGAAATTTCAACCGGGGGGGTTCTTGGTGGAAAAAAATTCAGATCAACGGTTAATTTTTTAAGACAGTGTAACCCTGTTTGAAACCAACTTTGATCGAGGGCACCTCATTTAAAGTTTATTTTGATCGAGGTCTATTGCCTTGAAAATTAGGCCCTTATTTGAAACTATATTCAATCGAGGGTGACCACGTTCGAATGAGGTTATTTATTTTCGACCCTTGATAAAATTTTGTCATTTCTTTATAATAAAATACACTAAAATGAAATACAAAAATTTTAAAAATTTTATCATTACCAAATCTCTTATATGTAATGAATGTGTTCGATCTGGTTTGGCAATCTCAGTCACACTGTACTTTGCCTCTTTGTCTTTACTCGATGTAACATTACAACTCGATATAACAAAACTATGAGACAAATGTTTATTCTTCAATTAAACCAACACAAAATAAAGCCTAAGGGAGTGTAAAACAAGTCCTTATGAATCTATCCATTTGGTTATACTGGGACAAAAACAAAATGGAAAATGTTCAGACCAAAACATCTGATCAAAATGCATGTAAATCAAAACTACTCAATCCCAATCCCTGCGAGACTCGATAGTGATGTGTGGTTTCATTTCACGGCAAATCAACATCGCTAGTAATGTATGTCCACACTTTATTTTTGTAATGAAAACAATAAAATAAATATTAAAAAAAAGCACCAAAAATTTATCTTGTCTTTGCGAAAGAAGTTAAGGTCCATGCGTTTACAAAGTGGGTAAATGGCCTAGATGACAAATTTTTTCATGGGATGATAAAATATTCAATGGCAAAAAGGTTAGGGTTGTTTCATAACACCAATTTTTCAAGTAGCAAAAGTGAGATATTTTATATAATTAATGGTAAAAGTGACAAATATGAAAAACTGATATAAAAAATGGCTTTTAACCCACCAAAAATACAATTCTTAACAAAAAAAAGTTAAAAAATAATAATTTTAATAAAAAAACAACTTACGACATCAAAAAACCGTTCTTAATAAAATATTTTTTTTAAACTAAAAGCAGTTTATAATGAGGTAAAAAAAAAATTCAAGAAAAATAGTTTGTAACCAAAAAACATTTTAAAAAAAAGTTTTTAATCGAGAAGTGAAATAGTTATAGCACAAAAAATTATTTTTTTAAATACAGTTTTAGCACAAAAAAAATAATTTTTAGACCCAAAGTGAAAGAATTTTAATGAAAAAAAAACAATTTAACAAAAAATATTTTATAATGAAACAAAATTTTAACAATAAAGAAAACAGTTTTGACAAGAATAAAACTTTTTTTTTAATGAAAAACAGTTTTTTGTGAAACTATTATTTTTAGAAAAATAGTTTTAACACAAAAAATAGTTTTTAGTCCCCAAAAAAGTTATAACGAAAAATAAATAAATAAACGTTTAAAAAATATTTTTTGATGAAAAATAAATTTTAACAATAAACAAATAGTTTTGACAAAAATAAAATATTTTTTTTAAAATAAAAAAATCGATTTAGTAAAAAACTATTTTTGTAGAAAAATAGTTTTTAGCCCCCAAAAATAGTTATAACAAAAAATAAAAACATTTAAAAAATAGTTTTTAATAAAATAAAAAAGGTTTTAACCAGGAAAAACAAGTTTAAAAAAAATTATTTTCAAAAGAATGATAAATTTGTGGAAAAACTTTGTCATCCTGTATAGGTAAGTAAAATTGTTCTACGAATTTGTCAAAATGAGATAAGACATGTATGTGAATATGGTATTCATGCAAAATTTATCACGAAAAATAAGAATTATCAAATATAAAAATAGTGAACAAAATATTTATTTATCATCATCTATCACATATATATAGATATAAAATTGTAGCCTAAACACGACATTTTATTTTGCCCTCATTTCAACCTATCCACGTGGCAATCATATCTCTACCCCTCTCTTATAGCATGCCACTCTCTTGGTAATAAATACAAACCATTTGTATCATTTTCCTGATTGTTTGCATTCTATTATGTGATTATTTCATTTGTATCATTTTCCTGATTGTTTGTATTCTATTACTTCTTTAATAATTGTCCAGTAGTTTTCATCTTCTCGGTATCTACATTTAAAATTTGATGGGGTCAAAAAGCCAACAACCATTTTATTGCGATTGAACAAGAAAATGAAGAATGCTCTGAGAGAGAGAGAGAGAGAGAGAGAGAACTATCATTTTGTGTTACTGGTTTTATATTTTTTGATTGTTTGCCAAAAAAGCGGAATACCACACACACACACACACACACACACACATATATATATATATATATATATTATATATATATATAGAGAGAGAGATGTACATATATACATATATGCATGTATGTATAACTACATATATATAAGGATTAGTTAGTTAAGATTTTGATTCTATAATGCAAAAATTGAACTAAGGCAGCAAGCTATGGCGGTAAAACCTCCCCCGTTATCCTGACGACAAGCTCCCTTACCAAGGCTGTGATACCAGTATCCTTTTGGTAGGTAGGTCCATTTCATTTTTGGGCTTTCAGGTGTTAAGAGAAACATCTTTTCGATTTATGGGGTAATATGAACGGCTGATCTGCCTTCTGAAGACTGCACTCTTGGTTCTGATGTAAAAAGTCGCATGGTTTGCTTCAAATTTTTTAGGCCTGAATTTTTCATTGATGCAGTTTGTAGTCTTGAAGTTGGCCATTATAGATGCACATTCCAAGCCCCAGAGTGTACCGATTGAGAGCAATCAAGTATTCGTATTGCTTAAGTCTCAATTCTGTATTAAATAGCATTACATATCTTTGTTCGATGTTATTGGATAAAGCTGATTGGAGATGAAATAAAAGAATACTAAGGGTTTGGTTAGATTTCATACGTGTTATGGATTATTTTTTTTTCTACGGAAAAAATTTGGAGTTTTCATTTATAATTTGAACTTCAAAAAGTATATTTTTCAAATATTGTATATTATATATATTAGCATGCAATTCGCTCGATGCGTGGGTATTTTGAAGTTTATTAATATTTTTATGCATATATTACTTAAAACATTGTTAAAATTGTTATTTTTCTTTTTTAAAATCCTTAGCAGCTATGGCGGTAAAACCTCCCCTGTTATCCCGACGGCAAGCTTCGTTACCAAGGTGGTGAAACCCATATCCTTGCGATAGGTCGGTCCATTTCTTTTTCAGGTTAGTTCCTATAAATAATTTATATTTATTTATGTCTAATAACCACTACTTATATCTAGTATATATATATTTCGTAGATTCAATTATATTTTTTGTTTTTTTCTGCATTACATAAACTTATATATTTCATATTAATTTTAATTTTAGTATCAAATCTATAAAACTATATAAAAATTATTGCCCAAATTGTGTGAGGCTGACACGTGGGAGATATAATAAATATCATTAAGTCCCAAATTGGAGTTGAGAAGCGCATTACTTGGAGGTTTCCTTATTCTCTCACATCTTCAATGTGGTGACCATTTACCTCCTTTTCTCTGGCTTCTTGAATTCTTCCAATTAATCCATTATTATTAATTGGCTCTACAATTTTCAAGACTCTGTGTATTCCACCATTTTTTCAGATAATTCATTATGTTTTAGGAGGCTTTCCCTTCTTTATTAGAAATATCAAGAGTTCACCCCTCTATCTTCCTTTGTTCTTTAAATACCAATAGTTCAGTTAAAATTCAAAAACCAAATCTCTTCCCCAATTCTCTATTTTCACACTTATTGTTTTAATTGCTTGCATAATATTCATATTCGACTTTCTTACTTACAGTGTAAACATTGGTGGTAAGCGACAGCTAGAGGGTATGCAAACTGAAAGTGAAATGCTTAGAAAAGGTATGGAGGATTTGAGGTTGGAAATTTTGTCGGGCAGGCAAATTGATCGGCGCGGTAATAACACGTTATCCGAATTACATGATTTTGAGGGTGAAGGTCACATTAGTTAATTTACTAATATTGTTGGAAATTGATTGTATCCCTTTTTTATTGAGGGGTTTTTTATTTTTACTTTAGGTAATCGCTTGATCGTAGAAATTTTACGGGAAAGTGCTGTGATTTTGTAAATTAATTTTCTGGTGTTACGTTTGGAGGTAAAAAATTTAGTGTTTGATTACATAATTTTAAACTTTGATGTGTAAAAGGAATTGAGTTCTATTTTTTGTAACTAAACAAATTCATTCCAAATCAAAGGTTCATTGCATCATATCTCGAGGAGGGTACCAAACAAGAAAAAATTTCAAGATGTCTAAAACATTATTTATGTCCTTACTGATATTTGAATTTTTTTATTTTAGTTCTCAATATTTTAAAATTGAAAAATACGGTATGATACATCGAGTGAATTATATATGTCCTGATTAATTTGTTGGTATTCGACAACAAATTACATGATTTACATGCTAGTAGGGGTGGCAATTCAGGTCAACGGATCGTGTTTCGGGCCGACACGACTTTGTATTTTTTTAGTTGACACGAACACGATCCGAATAAAAAATAATACCGCACGACACGATACGAATACCAGAATTTCGTAAATTTCACGCCTAAAAACACGATAACACGATACGACTCATGATTTAGATACGAACACGACATAATTTCGTGTAAAAAAAATACAATACGAACACAACATATCGTATCAATTTCGAATTAATCTCATGTCATTTTTAAAATTGTTCTCCCTCTGAGCTAATATAATTTTTATAATTACGATTACGTAAGGCGTGAGTTGCAAGCTAGTTTTTCAAGATAAATTTAGGTATCAAACGCTCATTTAGTATTTTAAGATTTTAATATTCGTGTGTTTGAGTTTTGTGGTCCAATCAAACAAGACATTGAATTAAGCTCCGGGTTATGGAGAAGGCGGCGGAGTATCTGAAACTTAGCGAGGAAGAATCTGATAGCGTGTCTCGACTCGCCGTCCACCCTCACAAAATCGGCGATTCCAGTTTCTACGAAGACTTTGCCCTCAGAGGAATTCGAGTCGACCGAGCCGACCCCGGTTTTATTTGTTGTACTTTGAAAGTCCCTCCTCGGCTCACCGTAAGTAACAAACCCCAACCCAGCAATATACGTGCTTCTTTTTTGGGGGGTTGTAAAGGAAATTGAGTTGATTTGGCAGGATAGAAGTGGAAAGTTGACTTCCGGTGCTATTGCGAACTTGGTTGATGAAGTTGGTGGTGCTGTGGTTTATGTGGAGGGACTCTCCATGAATGTCTCTGTCGACATGTCCATCTCCTACTTATCCACTGCAAACCTCCATGTAAGCCTGCCTGCCCCTTCGCTCAAATCCATCAATTTCATAATCATGACTCACGACAACAATTTTTTTGGCGGGGTAAAAACAAAATATTTCATAAATTGGGGAGTCAAATTAACAACTTTGAACAACTAGTTAACTCTTATTACGGATAATTGATTATGATTGTTGATGAAAGTTATTTGTTGTCACTTTCTCAATTTATTACGAATTATTCCACATTATAATTGAATGACCGTGTATGTTCTTTTCTCTTGTAAGACTGTAACATCATTGCTTCCATTGCATTTGAAGTCGTTATGTATATTGAATAGCATTATTTCCTGAAAACTGTTAAAAAAATGTCTACCACCACTAGTCTTTTTCCCCCCTTTATTATGCTTTGTTTTAAAGGACATATTTCAAACTGTTTCTCGAACTTTTTTTAATACACGATTAGTCCTAGCTTTTTTTATTTTTAACCAAAAAGTCCTTCACCATGCCAAAAAGTCTCAAACTTTTTTTAATACACAATTAGTCCTAGCTTTTTATTTTGCACCAAAAAGTCTTTCACCGTGCGAAAAAGCCTTTACAGATTAGAGAATAAGAAACTTTTTGGTACAAAATAAAAGATTTTGACTAAATGTGTATTAAAAAATGTTTGAGGGATTTTTTGGTATTTGATCCTTGTTTTAATCACATTTTTCAAAACTTGATTCTCATTTGCAATTGCATATGAAATTAACTACTTAAAATCCACGTGGTAGGGTATATTTTACTTGTATAAGCTTCGTACTTATTGGTATACATGTTCATACCCATACATGTGTTTGTGAGTCAGAGTTAAGGGTTTATTTTTAGATGTATTGATGGTTAATTGGCAGGATGAGTTGGAGATTACCTCAAGGATTTTAGGTCGAAGAGGGGGTTATTCTGGAGCAATTGTTCTTATAAGAAACAAAGCAACCGGGGAGATTGTTGCTGAAGGGAGGCATTCTCTATTTGACAAAAACAGCAGCAAATTATGACTTAATAGTGCACTATGTTGTGCATGAATTCAAATATTTCCTGAAACACATGCATGTTTTCTTATTCGTGTACTAAAATTTCTCAGTGCTTTAGTTGTATATTTTTCTACGGAACACAGATTAGCTGACATAATTTGATGGGATTGCATTGATCAGTATAATCACTTTTGAACACAATGTGACTGTTGATTCTACTTTGAGTAATTTAACTTTGTGTATGCCCGAGTTATTCAACTTATATGATACATGTTTATTAATTCACTGTTTCTAATAATCTCTCCGACGCAATTTAAGTCCCATTTCTTTTTTGAGACATCCCAAGATGAGCCCAATAGTTACACATGTTTGAACTTATTACACGTGTAAAAAATTCCTTAAGAGTTCTAGACCCTCATAGGAGGTAACTTTATTTGCCTTGTTGTGCAAGGCATCTATTCCCATAGGCTTTTTGTGGGACAACATGTGTTTTTTTTTTGCTTTGATCAGAATCAAGATGTGAGAGCTAGAAGAATTATGGAAAGGGTTGGACCTTAATAGAAGAAGAGTCTGATGGAGTAGAAACGAAGGAACGAGTGGAAGAAAGTATTGCAAAAAAGACTCAACTATGCTTGCTGGGAAGGGTTATGTGAGTAAGAACACCTAATTTTGAGGCTCTGCGTACATCTATGCAACTCGCGTGGCACCCAAGTAAAAGATTAGAGATGACAAAAATCGGGGATAGTTGTTTTTTTCAAATTTAATCACATCATTGATAGGCGAAGAGTGCTGAATGGCAGACCATGGTCATTGGACAAAAAATTAGCCTTATTACAAGAACTCCACAAAGAGAAAACACCTGTGGAAATGGAATGTCGTTGGACGCCTATGTGGGTCCGATTTTCAACCTCCTTCTCAATAGAATGGAGGAGGAAACATGAAGAAGATTGGGAAACAAAATCGGTAAATTTGAAGAGATAGATTTATCACAAGATGGCACAGGCTGGGGCCGTTTTCGGCGCATTAGAGTCCTACTCGATGTTAAGAATAACCAATTTTGTGTATTACCTTGTTGAACATAAAGGGAAGAGAGGTTGTGCAAGTCATCTTTTAATATGAGCGTATACCTATCTTTTGCTCTTTTTTTGTGTGGTTCCATTGGTCACAATGACAAAGAGTATAAAGAGAGACTAGAGTTTGACGATGAGTTCTCCATTCCCCTACGGTATGGGGAATGGTTAAAATTCATACCTGACAAAAAGAAACCTATTAAAAATTCCCGAGGAAATTTTTCGTCAAAACTTACAGAAAAGATGATACCGGAATCTCCTCGAGACGTTGGTAATTGTGTTGAGGAATGTCGAAATTACCCACTACTAGATCCAAATTTTAAAACTCCAAACCTTTTGACAACAGTGAAAGGGGACATAATTTCTGGAACACAGGTGAAATGTAGTAGATTAAGTGGGAAAGTCCAAATAAAAAAGGCGAGCGGTTAGTAAGGTACCTATATGGAGGAAGACCCAAATTTTCCAGATAAAGTGGGAGATGCACATTTAAAAGTGACCAGGATGGACACAAGCGTGCCTTTTGGTTCTTTAAACCCATCCACCATTTCAATGGTCAGCCAAACTCCCACTCCAAATACTTTAATTTCTCTACCCACTGTCCATATGCTACTAACAAACGACAGGTCTAGCTGCCCTCTTACAAACTTATCGGCAAAAGTCACTGCATTCCTATCCCAATGCCCAACCCATACCCCATTAATAAAAGAAAAATATATCCACCTATACCTAAGGCTTCCCACACTTGTCACCGATATCTTACCCCAAGGCGCACACTCCACAACATCCCAAATAACAAGAGCACACCCATCAACTGTTGTCGGGCCAAACCCATACCTCAGCACACACACACACAAAAAAAAAAAAAATGAAGCCATCCTTCCCATGCAAAGACACCACAACCTAACTACTGAAGCCTTAAACCACCTAACAAATTCGGTAATCGTTTTCCCCAAAACTAAAAGTCCAAAACACCAAAGCCCTATATCTGCCAAACCCAACCTTGTATCATTCTTTACCCTCCCCACGGATAACTCCAACAAAGAGAATATACTCTCTACTAACAAAAACCAAATGGCCTTTAACCCAACTACCTGCCATCCGCCACCCGTTACTATCACCCAACATATAACGCAACCTTTAACCACAACCCTAAACACTTTACTACTTGACTACATTTGGTGTTACCCCCAAAACCATCACTTTGAATTAAATCCCTCAGGTAAGGACCTTAAGATGTTCTTGGCTACACGGGTTTTGGGTAATATCTCTACCAAGTTAAACAACAAGTTCACAATATCCGACAGTCTAACATAGAACTCATCAAAGGAATCATTCTCCTCAACCTCAAACACTTTACTACTTAACCACATTTGGTGTTACCCCAAACGTTTAAAACCCTAAAAAGCAACCAGTTATGAACCACCAACTAAAACAAAAAAAACAGAGAAAGTGGAAGAGAGCA
Source organism: Sambucus nigra (assembly GCA_949130495.1). NCBI lineage: Eukaryota > Viridiplantae > Streptophyta > Magnoliopsida > Dipsacales > Adoxaceae > Sambucus > Sambucus nigra. Next base: position 321,633,644 of record OX422217.1, read on the forward strand.
ACATGAAATGCCAAATACTCACTCATGAGTGATGATATTGGGGTACATGGTGGTGAAAAAAGGAACTGTGTCATTGCTGACCTAAGGGACGAGGCGAATGAAGATCGGAAGCACCAAAAGTTTTTAAAGTCTGATATGGATGGCGAATTGACGGCGACCAGATCATGGTCTCGTCGAGCTCAATAAATACCCTAAGATGGAATTGCTGTGGCTTGGGGAACCCCGCGGCAATTCGCTCATTATACGAGTTAACTTGTAGAGAAGAACCCCACATTTTGTTCATGTGTGAAACAAAGTTAAAAGCGAAAGAAATGGATAATGCTCATGTTAAGTTGAGGATGTCCCACTAATAGTGTTGATAGAGAAGTGGGTTTGGTCCTCCTCTGGAACGATAGCCTAATTATCTATAATTGGAGTTACTCACTCAATTATGTGGATACTACGATGAAGGACTTCTCGAGCTTAGGAGGATGGCGTTTAACCAGGTTGTATGGCTTTCCAGGGGCAAGCAAAAGGAAGATTGGATGGAAATTACTTAAACAACCGCGGTGGGACAACCACCTGCCTTGGATGTGCATGGGGGACTTTAATGAACTCCTGTTTGATAGGGAGAAAAGAGAATGAGGTCTGCGTTCTAACTGATAAATCACAAGCTTCAGAGAAACGGTGGACTCCTCCTACTTTAGAGACCAACTTCTGTGGCTATGAATTTACTTGGAGCAATGGAATGGTGGAGGAAAGGCTCGATCGCTTTTTCGCGAATGCTGAGTGGGAAAATGCCTTTTTGAATGATCAAGTATATCACATGGAGTAGCACGGTTCTGGATACCTTCCGATCAGTATTAAGTTTGGAGACTGTAACACCCCGTATTTTTTAATACTTATTTTTTAGCATTTAAATTACATCTGAGGAGAGTTGGTCGACACCCGAGGAGTGTTAGTCGGCACCCGAGGAGAGTTGATCGGCATATCAACCAGGAAGATCAAAGGATAACTATGCATTTAATGTGCATTAATGAAGATGGCAGCGCATTTAATAAGCCTTAATGTACATTTATACTGTATTAATAGATGACAACACATAGCATACCAAGCAATTCAACAATTAGATTCGTTGAATGTAGACATAAATGTCTACATATAATGAATCTCTTTATCTCCCATCACAATAAATACATGTATTCCCATAGCCAAAAGGAGAGATCAGAGAGAACCTAGAAACATCATACACGAGATACACATCATTTCTCTCTATACACCTTATGGTGCTATTGTAAACCCTGGGAATAAAATAACAGTGAACGTAGGCTTTATTCATAGCCGAACCACTTTAAAAACCTTTGTCTCTTATATGTTTGATGTGAATGTTTATCTTCATCTTCAATCTCATCCTCATCATTTATCTGCTATTGACGCCACTAAAATGACAGTGACCATTTTCTGTCTTCAACAGATTGGTGCCGTCTGTGGGAACGTGTTACAAGCATTGTTCTCCATCAAAAGCTAAGTTTTTATTTTCTCTACGTATAATCAATTATACATACATCTTTTGATTAAATCATGATTTTTATGTTTATATACATAAATTAATTGTCCAATTTTTATCTGCAAAACATATCATGATTTTAAAATAATAACTGTTAGATTAATTCTTATTTAGAAATCTGAAAAATAGTGGATTTTATAATCATAACTTTTTGCTTGATTCTCAAGTTTCAATTTTATATCATGGAATAAATATTTTAAACGATTACATATACCAATATATATGACGGTGGTAAGATTTGATAATTTTCATTATAAATTTTGTAAGATCTTTGATGTCTATTCAAATTCCCATCATATTTTTAATCAGAGAATGGAAAAAGTTAAAATCAAGAACAATTTCTCTCTCGATAATCACAATTCTGACCCAGATCTGCTTTAAAAGTTCTCATCAATTTGATTCATAAAATATATATATATATATATGTTTATATTCAGTGTTAGACAATTTTCATCATGAACGTTAAGCATCTATGGCTCTTCTTGAAAATGTTCTGGGCAAACACGTTTATGTAATGAGTTACATCAAGGAAAAAGATTTGACATATGTTGATTCACATATTTCACATCTTCTACAAGGGAGTAAAAATTCAAAACCATTCTTTTTCCTCTTGGATATTGATCATATTTTCTCTTAGATCTGATGATTTCTATTGGTTATCTCTTAGATCGTCGAATTTTGATTTGTTACGATTTATTAATTCTGATAAAGATTGATTTATTGGTTCGATGATTGATTTTTGGTATAATTTTCGTAATGATTTTTATCATCCACCGTATTTTTTATCTCCACAAATGAAAAATAGGAAGGAAACCCAAAATAACCTTCTTTCTCCTGAAAAATCTCTACCCACTTTCGTAAAGAAGATGAAAAATGAACAGTCGCCCAAGAAAGGGCAATGGAGAAACTTTCCCAAGAAGATGAAGAAATTTTGGATTTATTAAATTCATATCAATCGTTTTGACTTCAACCGTCTACAGCAACAAAAATAATGAAACTGGGTGGCATAAAAAAAAATAACCGGATGATCATCCACCTCACAACTTGGTTCGGTTTCAGATCATCAAAAAATTTCAATCCCAGGATTATATTACTCTCCGATTCAAAGTCTGTCTGTCTTGGGCTCAAAGGTCTCATGAATCTGCAACTACTGTTTAGCATCAATTGTGTGAGGATGAAAAATCCAGAAGAAGGTCGCCGGATGAGTATTTCTGGTCGGTGAAAAACTATGTGAATTTTTGCTCTACTTAATCGGAATTAAAAAGTAATCTCCTCGGTATATCTCATTGACAAGTATTGTTGGTCGGCAGTATTTTTGTTGGTCGGAACCATCTACTGTTGGTCGGCGACATATGGTTGTTAATCGACCAAAATTTGTTTACCAGACCATTTTTGTTGGTCGGTGGTAGGCTGTGAAGATCCATCAGCAACATTGGAGTAGATCGGCAACACCTCGGTGGTTGTTTCAAAACAAGAACATCTGGTCGACATCTACTTTTGATAACAAAGAAATAGTTGGTCAACAATTTAAAAGGCCAAAGTTGGTCGGAAACAAGTTTTAGCCAAAACAAAGGCTTCTTGATCGTATGTACATGGTCGGCAGATCAAAACTAAGGCATCCCAACACTGACGTCACACGATGCTGGTCGGCGATACCACTGGTCAGAGGTGGTTATCACCTATTGACGAGGAATGCTGGAATGGAGTGATGACAAATTTATTTGCCCAGATTATTAATTTTGACAAAGTCAAAATTTTACCATTGCTACCTATTTATTTTTCTCACACTTCTCTGACAAAATAAATGTTTTAAAATTAAATAAAATATATCCCTGAACTTTATCTTAGAATAAAATTTTCGATCCCATATTTGAGTATTTATTTAAAAATAAAATTATTTTATAAAAAGCTCAAATCAAACCTTATGACATCTAGTTGATAAAAAATTGCTCACATTGACACACATTTGGCATAAAACATTTTATTTCATATTTTGAAATTTTTATTGCCTTATGTCTGAGCTGATACATATTATATGATATTTAGTTGAAAATTTTTGCTAATGATAATTTCTATGAGAATCAATCTCAACAGGTGTTCGAGCAACTTATTAAATGCCTCATGTACAAGATTCACCCCCAACAGTTATCCTTTTATCATGTATTATACATCAAGAGGAGCTCCACGACTTACTATTTGTTAGTCGATGTCATCTATTTCTACTCGGCAGTTCTCATACACTTGGTCGGCATCAAGTCGGCAACAATCCTCCACCGAATTTCAGTTTACCAATTCCAGTCATCAACAAAGAACGGTTGAAAAGCTTCTGGCATAGGTCGGCTGTAAAAGGTCAGGGGCACCTCATAATTGTAAGTATGGCTGAATGATTATTGGAGAGCAGGTTGCCAACCAGTACTACAAAAATAAACATCACCAACACCAATTATGTTGGTCCTCTATATATATCTAGTCGGAAAAATCAAATGTTGGTCGGAGGCATTTCATTATGATCGGTGATGGATATTATGCAATTTGAGGAGTTCTCGAGCTCCCATTCGTTGATCGGCTACATCTATTTCTACTCGGATGTACCTATTGTTGGTCGGCGTGTATATAGTTGGTCGAGAAAATCAATTGTTGGTCAGCAACATCTCAACATTGGTCGGAGGCAGTAGAAAACTAATACCTAAATTGAAAATTGATGATTCCTTTGGTTCTCTCTTTTTGATTTTGACAAAATCACTACTTCACTGCCAAAGGACAAGACTATCCCCTTATTCTTATCCTTATCCTTTATTAATTCAAAACATGAAATTCCTAATTGAAAATTTGCATGGAGAAAAATTAAAATGCATACTTGGTTATTTTCTAATCCACAGAAACTTTATGTGAAAAATATTCCAAGACCAAAAAATTATATTTGAGCATTTATTGAATTTCAAATAATTCCTAAAGTGATAAATAATTTCTAAAAACCCAATTTATATTTGTTCTTTTACTTAAAATTAAAATTCCTAGCATTTTTATTAAAATTTGCTCATGAAATACACGTGTAGCACAAAAATATTGTTTCATATTTTGAAATTTTTATTATTTTATGCTGATACACACCACATATTGTTTGGCTGAATAATCATTCTCATGATAATAATTATTTTCTCTAGTCTCGACAGGTGCTCGGGCAGCTTATTAAAATTTCATAGGGACGAGATTCAATCCCGATGAAAGATCTTGTAAACCTCTGAAAAAGTAGTATTGCTCGACATCAGGCAATTTTGCCTCGACATATCATCCAACATATATTATTTTATTTTTTGAAATTAATATTTTTATTTCTCAAACATATACATATCATTTATATTGATTAGATGACTAAATTATTCTTATGACTAATTAATTCAGCTTACACATATGGTATGACAAGTTATTAATTTTTACAGGTACAAGATTCAGTGCCAACGAATATTCGAAAATAATCATAAACTTCTGGAAAATATTATCATTGTTCGGCATTATGAAATTTCACCTCAGCGAGGCATTATATATTTTATTATTACTCGGAGATATCGGCTCAAGCACAAATTATTCTATATCCCTTGGGATTCATATTGTATATTCAGCTCAACACAGAACTCACCGAGATATTCATATTCAGCTCCGAGGAAGAACTATAACATTTATTACATTTCACCCCCAACGGATTGTTGGTCGAGGTAATTCTTATTTATATTCAGGCCCGGCAAAGTACTCGACCATTTTCTTATATTCTGGAAATTATTATCCTTATTCGGCATTATGCAATTTTGCCTCGACAGATCAGCAAGGCAGTTTATTATCATTATTTATGTCTATACATATTTTATATTTATCTCAGCATGGAGCTCGGAAAATTTCTTCTCTCTCTATATATTCAGCTCTGAGGAGGTCTCCAACATTTATATTATCTTATTCCCAACAATCTGTTGGTCAGCTCCAAGGATGTCTCCAGTATTTATTATATCTTATTCCCAAAAATCTGTTGGTCAGCTCAGAGGAGGTCTCCAGCAGTTATTATATCTTATTCCCAACAATCCGTTGGTCAGCTCCGAGGAGGTCTCCAACATTTATATTATCTTATTCCCAACAATCTGTTGGTCAGGTCCAAGGATGTCTCCAGCAATTCTTATATCTTATTCCCAACAATCCGTTGGTCAGCTCCGAGGAAGTCTCCATCATTTATTATCAAAAATATTTCCCAAAAATGCCAACTAAGGTTGGTTGGGAAGTAAAATTATTCCTAAAAATGACAACTAAGGTTGGTTAGGAAGAAAAACTATTCCTAAAAATGTCAACTAAGGTTGGTTAGGAAGAAAAACTATTCTAAAAAATGCCAACTAAGGTTGGTTGGGAAGTAAAACCATTCCTAAAAATGCCAACTAAGGTTGGTTAGGAAGAAAAACTATTCCTAAAAATGCCAACTAAGGTTGGTTAGGAAGAAAAACTATTCTCAAAAATGCCAACTAAGGTTGGTTGGGAAGTAAAACTATTCCTAAAAATTCCAACTAAGGTTGGTTAGGAAGAAAAACTATTCCTAAAAATGCCAACTAAGGTTGGTTAGGAAGAAAAAATATTTCCCAAAAATGCCAACTAAGGTTGGTTGGGAAGAAAAAATATTTCCCAAAAATGCCAACTAAGGTTGGTTGGGAAGAAAAAATATTTCCTAAAAAAGCCAACTAAGGTTGGTTGGGAAGAAAAAATCCACCAACTTAGGTTGGTCAGAAATAAGAAGCTGTCAACTACAGTTAGTCGGAAACATTTTATGAGTATGTGAAAGCGATCAAGCAAAAAGCATTCAAAGTTCACATTCCACACTTGGGGGCTTCTATTAAAAATTCAGTTGTTCATTCGGTGGAACATTCTCATAACATCATACAGTCGAGCACCAAATTCAACTCCATAAACTTACATAGTCGGGGCCCCGACCAATCATCATTCAGGAGTTATTTTTCTTGCTCAGGAATTATTTTTGATATAGAAGTTCAAGAGGTATATTGAAGTTCAGGAGGCGTATTCAGAAGTTCAGGAGGTATATTGAAGTTCAGGAGGAATATTGAAGTTCAGGAGGTATATTGAAGTTCAGGAGGCATATTCAGGAGTTATTATGCACATACTATTGAAGTTCAGAAGTCAAATTCAACATCCACAGCACTGAGATCTTTACTACTACTGTCCCGACCAACATTGAAGAAGAAGTTATATGAAAATGTTTCGAAGTCCACCACTAGCTTGGTACTAATCAGATTGAAGAGTTGGGTTCAAAAGATAATATGTTACTCGACAAAGTATTCAGAGGATCATAAATTAGAAGAATCAAGCACGTGAAGTTAACACTCAGTTGCTCGGCACAGGAGGCAGTTGGTCGGCTAGCAGACCAATCAACATACTTGAAGATTATGACAAGCTACAAGCTGCATATTATGGCATGGCTGCATCCAAATTCCCAGGGGTGATACATAGCACACGGAGTTCCTCAAAAGAAAGATTAGCAACCATCGATCAGCCTGCATCATATGTCGTCCAGGAGATAACACACTTTATGTTGAACAAATCAAGAAGGTAGATCAAGAATTTCACGAGCACCGAGCAACACTGCAGAATAAATACTCCTTCCTTTCAAGTAAACCATCAAGCATGGAGCATTGGGGGCTTCTGTTAACGCAAAAATTCTCCATCTACGAGGACCAATCAGAAAAGGACACATGTCATCTTATGTGGTAATATTCGACACTCGAAGAGAGTTGGTCGGCACCCGAGGAGTGTTAGTCGGCACCCGAGGAGAGTTGGTCAGCACCCGAGGAGTGTTAGTCGGCACCCGAGGAGAGTTGGTCGGCATATCAACCAGGAAGATCAAAGGATAACTATGCATTTAATGTGCATTAATGAAGATGGAAGCGCATTTAATGAGCCTTAATGTATATTTATACTGTATTAATAGATGACAACACATAGCATACCAAGCAATTCAACAATTAGATTCGTTGAATGTAGACATAAATGTCTACATACAATGAATCTCTTTATCTCCCATCACTATAAATACATATATTCCCTTAGCCAAAAGGAGAGATCATAGAGAACCTAGAAACACCATACACGAGATACACATCCTTTCTCTCTGTACACCTTATGGTGCTATTGTAAATCCCTGGGAATAAAATAACAGTGGACGTAGGCTTTATTCATAGCCGAATTACTTTAAAAACCTTTGTCTCTTATATGTTTGATGTGAATGTTTATCTTCATCTTCAATCTCATCCTCATCATTTTTCTGTCTTCAACAGTAACCATATCTCATGATTTATATACTTAGATAACTATTCACACTTTGTTATCTTTAACCGATTTATAATTAAGTTTTCCTTCTTAATTTGCTTTTAAATGTAATCACGGCATCTCATTATCTACTAACTCGCATAAGTAGATTATTGATACATTGTACATTTCACACACAACATATGCTTATAAATTCATTCGTTACTAATATATCCTCTTATTACACATCAAGAACTCTTGGTTTGGAATGGTCCATCGACACCAAGTAAGAGTTTGGTTCGGAATGTCACCTCGACCCCACTTATGAAATTTTATATATAGATTAGTTCAGAACTCTTTCATCACGACCCCAAATCATTATTTCCATATATTAGTTCGAAATCCTACCTCGACCTTAATATAGGCAAATATACTTTTGGTATTCTCTCCACCTAAGTGTCTATATAATTCAGTAGGTATACACACAACCTGATAATCATGTTCGTACGTAATATTTATCTCGGATATTCACCGTACTCTTTAGATCATACTAGTTCGGAATCCTACTTCGACCCTAGTATAATCAAATGTAATTTAGGTATTTACACCACCTAAGTATCTATATAATTCAGTAGGTATACACACAACCTAATAATCATGTTCGTACGTAATATTTCTCTCGGATATTCACCGTACTTATTACTTTACGATTTATCTCACTATCACATTTTAATTAAGTATTCACACAACTCTAAGGGCCCTAGTTACCCCTTCATTCATTTCAATAGTTAAGCTAACTATAACCTACTGGTATACTCCTTTGAATGGGATTTAATCTCTCCATAATTCAAATCCCCAATTCTCGATGCACTACTCGATCGGTTTATTCTCATCAGTCCATTTCTTCAAATCTTGCACTCAATGATTATAACGGACCCCCTACATACACCAACTGGTACTCTCTAAGTCCCTATATAGGTATAATATCATCACTAAGGTTCTCCTCACGTGTCGGTTATGAAATAAAACTCAACTAACAAAAGAACCCAAAATCAGCTTGGGTCGATCGATCGATCGACATGCAAGGCTCGATCGATCGATCGAGCAGTGACAAACGCAATTCTTCTTCTTTTCATGCGTTTTCACCATATTCAATTATCTAACTCACATGATAATCCATCAAACTTGAAACAAATGATACCAAACCATTCCTACATACTCTGGGATGATTTCCAATGATTTAAGCCTCATAAATCTTCCTAATTTAGTCCAGAATAATTCAAATATTCTAATTATTCAAGAACACTAAAAAATATGTTATTCCTATATTCTAAATCATAAAACCAGATTAAATTCGTTTTAATCATCAAGTCTTCTATGATTTCAAATCCTCTACAGGTTTAAATCATTCTACATGCAAATCCCTAACTATGATGCATTTTATTCAATTATTTTTCTCCAAGAATATTCATCAAATTATATTATTCATAAATCCTACACATGGATATTATAACTCAATTTAATTTGCAAATAACCACTTTCCTTAGTCAAAGATGATCTGATTTCATGATTGTTGGTGGTTCTTGATTGTCTTTCTCCTCCAATCTTCCTCTCCAACTAGATTGTGGTGCAAGAACCCTTTGTGTGCTTTTCTTTCCTCTATCCCTAGCCTCCAACTCTTATAATCTGATTTATAGTTTGTAAATTCGTAGGTTTCCTCACCCGCATATGCCAAAAGACTAAAACGCCCCCGTATGGTCCCATTTTAGCCTAAAAATGCCTCGGTACCCGACTAGTACTCCAAGGTATATCATTTTGACTATTTCGACCCTCACGGACTCACCCATGACCTCTGAATTATCATTTGAGTCAATAAAATATATTTCTCATTTCTCACTTCCAAATAGTCTACACGCGACTCCCGGTGAGACAATAACAAAAACACTCATATCACTCGCTATGAAGTATATCAAATTTACTATTCACACACATAGTAAATCTCATAACATAATATTAATCAATCTCTGTCTCTCGATTAATATTTCATCATCACATTTATTATTTAATCACATTAAATTACATCACACGTGTAATTTAACTAAAACGTATTTTTCCAATTAATTTCTCAATTAATTAAATCATAAATAATTAGAAATATGGGGTATTGCACTTGTGACATAGGCAAAACAGAAATACTGGTCATTAAGGAAAAATATGGAAGAGAAACGAGTGGCTATTTTGTGGTAGCGATCCCAGTCTCCATCTAAAAATAAAACCATGAAGATTAAAAATTTGTAGAATGAAATCAATATTTTGTTGGAGGCCTAGGAACTCCGATGGAAGCAAAGACAGAAAGGGGACTGGTTGAAAGAAGGAGACACAAGCACAAAATATTATCACGCGAAGGGATCCCTGAGAAGAAAACCCAACTTCGTTTTCGAGTTAATTGACGGTAACGAAATATGTGTGTCGGAGGAGGAGAGTGTTGCCATTTGTGTTGTTAATTGCTTCACTGAATTATTCAAGGCCAAGAGTACACACCCAAATTCCCATGAGTGTATCCTTGGAATTAGCAGTCGAGTCACAAGTCATATGAATGACACGCTCTTGCTTGAGTTTATAGCTACTGAGGAAATTAAATATATTGAAAGAATCTTGCTTACTGGGCCATTAGCAGAGTACAAACAATTTTGGCACTTTGAAGAAAATTCTACCAAAAGAGTCTACCGTGTCGCATGGAATATTGGGCTTATCAAGGGAGATTAAAGGCATTCTAATTCATCTTCTCACTCCAGTCCCCGCAACTGGAATGCCATATGGAAGGGTTTGGTGCCGAATAAAGTGAAACATTTTATTTTTCGGCTTTGCAATAATTCCCTCCCTAGGGGTGAGAACTTCCGAAGATGAAAAATGATGACTCAATATCAATCATGTTATGTGTGCAATAATGAGAGTGATTCAACTAAACATATTTTTATGCTTTCTCCCTTGGCGGTTGAAGTGCTTACTTTTTGTGGGTTGAATTCAAATGTTTTGGGCACTTTTAATGCTGATTTGGGAAATTGGGTGTTTTCCTTATCGAACACCTTAAAAATGACCATTTTTATTATATATGTATCGCATTATTGAATTTATGTACTAATATAAATTAAGTTTTTCAAGGAGAGTGTGGGGATAAAGCTAATGATTTGATTTCCAAAGTTTTAAATATGTTCATTAATTTCAGGGCTAATAGACCATAATCACAACAAAAATGAATATGATATATGGAAGAAACAAGAATTGAGTACATTTAAAGTTAAATTTAATGCTGTCACCTTTAAAGATTTTAGAAGCTCGAGTGTTGGTGTAATCATTAAGAATGATAGTGATGGCTTTCTTGCAGCGTTATCTCACCATGTTTGGAAACTGATTGAAGCCAAACTTGTAGAATCTTTGGTAGCGGACATTGCCACTTCTTTGCTATTAATTGCGATTTTGCCCACTTTACCCTGGAAGGGGATTGTCAAGATGTCTTTTTTCAGGCTTCGTAACGAGGAAGAAGATTGGTCCGTGAATGGTAGCCGTATTAATTAAATTAAAAGGATAATTTCATGTGGTAACAAGATATATTTCTCTTTCGTTAAATGGCTCGATGACCCCCAGCCCACTTGTTGGATCAAAATGCCAAGTTTGTTTAGGATTCATGTGCATGGAAGAATATTATTCCACCCTTTTTGGAAATTTCTGTGCACAATGACGTATTATGTAACTCGATTTAATGAAAGGTTTTGTTTTTGTTTAAAAAGAATACGAGTCCAATATAATAATATATGATATAATATTTGAACGAGTTTTCTTGACAATTATATTATAGTTAATTTTACTTTAAACTATTTAACTTTCAAATAGGATTCTTATTTAGAGATGTTACTGTCAGTCCAAAGTTTGAGTTTGCATATGAACAAAACAGTGGATACTTTTATTTAAAAATTTACCTAAATATGTATCTTACTTTAAACAAAACAGTGGATACTTTTATGTTTTGTTTAAAGTAAGATACATCATTACCTTAGAATTGATACTTTCAACCCTTGGTGGGATGGGTGTAATTAGATCAACATCCAACAATTCATATGCCATGCAGCTAGGCACGGCTTTAAAGTAAGATACATAGTTAGGTAAATTTTTAAATAAAAGTATCCACTGTTTTGTTTAAATGCAAACTTAATTGAAAAATCCAAAAGTTAACTATTTAAAAATTTTCATTTTCTTTTCATCCTCCTCTTTCACTATCATTCTATATGCCTCCACTTTGAGATCTATAAAGCATGTGTTGCCTCGTGTAGAAAAAAAATACGATTAGTTTGTGTTTGGAAGCTCCAATTCCATGTTTTAGAATTGGAATTCAAAAATTTTGAGTTTAAAAGTTTTAAATTTTTAATTGAAATTTTTTCAATTCGAATTCCAACGCATGGAATTTGGGTTTCCAAATGCACCCTTAATGTTGATTATATTTGCATTTGTTTATATGTTACTAGATTGGTTTATCCCGCTAAAATGATATTTTATTATTTGATCTTTTTACAAAACATACCTTTAATTATTGGAGTAGATGATTTATGTGATTTTTTCCTTGAATTGTTAGAGCATCTCTATACATTCGTGAAACGGAGAACTCGGTAGGTGGAGCGTTCCAAGTAAAGGGATATTTTGAAGGTAAATGGGTAAAAAATTTACCGCCAAACACGAACGTGTGTCCCCACCTACTTTGGCAAACTATTAATGCAGTTTTACACGTATAAATCATGCTAGAAATTACCCACATGACTCACTAGTGAGGTCAGATACACAACACGAAGAAAAGCTGCACTCAAGATGGGTTTTTCGTTTCTTGATTTTCTTAGATGGAAAATGAGGTGATGGAAACCCTCATTGGAAATGGCTTAAATTATAGAGGTTGAAAATATTTGTAAATCTAACTGGACATTTCTTCAAGCGAAAAGTTAATTTTGACTGATTAAATATTAACAAAAATGTTAGTATTGATTCTTAAGTACACATTGATGAGTTATCATTCCCATAATGTTGCACCCACCACTGCCTTGGTCGCATGTTATGCGAATCTACTATTTGTATTCTATTTTTTTTTCAACTGAGAGGATGAGTATTAGCTGGTGTTTGGTTTTTCTTCAACCGCTAAATTTTGAATGATAAACTAACACTCTGGTTTGATTGAACCTCTAAATAAATATGTGAGTTATTTTGAGTTTATCCCCTATTTTTAGGATTAACTTTGCAATACAATACACCTGCATGCAGTTATGCTGTCATCCTAATGGTTAGTCTAACCTAAAATATCAGACTAAGAAATAAATTCAATTAAAATCGAATTTTTAATTTATGGAACAAAATAGTTTCAACTATAATACTCTCTTCTTCCTGAATTAGGAGTCTGTTATTTCTATTTGCGTTGTCCCCATTTAAGAGTATTGTTATGAGTCGAACATTGATGGATCAAATGCCAAAATCAAATAAAGTCCCTTCAATTAGAACGAAGGGAATAATAATACTCCTTTTTTACTAAATTAATAGTCGTGGTTTCCATTTTAGTCAACTCCGAATTAATAGTTGTGATTCTAAAGTTGTATATAATTTAGGTGACAATGCAAAGTCACCCATCATGCAGCCCAAGAGAAAACAATGATCTAAGTGCATGTCTTGAATTCAAATGTATTCGCCAATCTCAGGTATTAATTATAACATTCCTCAATTGCCAAATTTGAGTCTGGTGGCATCCACCAGATTCCAAATTGCAAGTCAATGGTGAACCAACAAGGAAAGTTTTCTTTTGTATGGACTAAAAATGGGACTGACTTAAGATGAAAAATATGTCTTAAAACCATCTTTTAAAATAAATGACCAATCCACTTATTTATACTAAATAAGTGGTGGTTAAAGAGAGTTAAAAACTATCCAACAAATACAACAATTGGGATCAAAATTGTTAAAAATGAAATTAAAAAATGTTACAAAATCCAAAATTAAAATTGGGCCAAAAATAAAATACACGCGAAATAAAATTGAACTTCGATATTAAATAAAATACCCAATAGAATTTAGCCCAAAAAATTAATAATTAGGCCACGTTAAACCCAAGTCCCATGCCCCACGCCCATGCCGATCTGAGATGGATCAGATCGGGTCAGGCAGGCGGCGGCTCACGCGCGTATAGGCTTGGAAGCCAATCCAAGCCCATATAGGTCATCCATCCTTCAAAGATTTAAAGACAAAATAAGTTATAATATACTATACTCATTTTTCACGTTCTTCCTATGTGGGGCAAAAGCTTAACATAACACATCAACACTTCAATCGAAGTCCATGTTCCAAGTGCACAATTTGAGTTATAATTTATCATTCATTTATTTACAATTTTACACATGTGAGTATACCACATTATACTCCTCGCGGAGGAGAACGCGTTACAACTTCTAACCATCACAAAAGACGTGTGGATCCCATATTAAATTGACTGCAAAGTCGACTAAAATCTGACTTTGTCAAATCAATTAAGTACCATAAATTCCAATTATTATATCCCCATTATATGCACTGGCTATTCCATTGCAGAATAATGTAGAGAAATAAGGAAAAAACTCTTTTAGATATGATATGGTTCATAGTTAGTTATTCAGAACTACGAAATTCTTGTTAGGATTTTGCATTAAAAGACGTGTATTATTTAATCTTTTGAGGTCCCTACAACTAGTGATGTAGAAGAAGCCAAGGAAGTTGGAATTAAGGATAGAAGTATGTATCTTTATTGGTTATTCCAAAGGTACTAAATGTAATTTATGTCACATTCTTAATCTCAAGAAGATCATTGATTTTATCAATGTTCGGTTCTTAAAACAGTATTATGTAATGAACCACGAGCCAAAGTATATAAAATAAAGGAACTTCAGATTATCGATGTTGTTAGAGCACCCATACAGGATTAAATATAACCTAATATTAATAATTCATTACCTAGTGGTAGTTGGAGCATTAATGATGATTAGGAAACATGTGTCACTCGAACTAGACCACAAGTGGTGCCACATCATAGTGAGAGCTTTAGGACACATTGTGATAGGTTGGTGTTTTTGGTGAACATTCGATGAGATCGTAGGGGAACACAAATCGGATCGCACAAATTAAAACAAAATATTTTAAGATAGGAATCGTAGCGTTGACTTAAGATAATGAATAGCAAGATGGATTTTATGTATTTGAACCAAGTTTTAGGAGCCTATACACTTGGTGATGGGATAAAACCCATCGGGTGAAAGCGGACCTATAAGAAATTAAAAGATAGATAGATGTAAAGGTGGAAACATTAACGGTGGGGATTATTGCGAAAGGGTTTACTCAGAAAGAAAAGGATTCACTATGAGTAAACCTTCTCGCTGGAAGCAATGCTAAAGTCTACCGAGATTCTTTTAATGTTAAGACCGCATTCTTGAACGGTAGTATTGACGAGTGCATTTGCATGTATTAACGAGTGCATTTACATGGTACTACCCAAAGGATTCATAGTAAAAAATCAGGAAAGCAAAGTGTGTAACCTTAAAAAGTCCATTTATAGACTTAAGCTAACATAAAGGTCGTGGAACATTTGGTTTGATCGGAAAATCAAAGTTTTGATTTTGATTAAATCCTGACTAATACTTGTGTGTATAAGAACCATGATAGAATTGTGGTGATATTTCTAGTTAGGTAATTATGGAATTATCTATAGCCCAACCTAAAAGATTTTCTTATTCACCGAGACGATCCTTTGGTTGTTAACCTCATGGTGAAATAAATACGTGCCTAAGGTTCCAGTCCCAGTTAATTAATTAGATACAATTATGATTACAAATTAAATGATAATGGAAATATTAAAAGAAAGAACACATAATCAACACAACTATTTAGAGTAAAAACCCTCGCGGGAAAAACCATTATCTTCTCAAACCACTTAAAAGTCCACTAGTGTTAAATTTAAATCCATAGGCACTACACCAACAAGGACAAAATAACACCCTTCCCCCGGCCAGCCTTGTCACGGTCTTTGACCGTGACAAAAAAATACGCATTTTTGTCAAGGTCTTTAACCGTAACACGTCTGTGACAATTTCTTTATCTCGGATGTGTCACTGTCAAAGATTGTGACAACCTTTTAAAGTTGTCACGGTCTTTGACCGTGACACGTCCTTGACAATGTAAAAAAAAACTATCCCGCTTCAACTTTTCTTTCCCTCCATTTTTAACCCTACCTGTGATTCTCTCTCTCTCTCTCTCTCTCTCTCTCTCTCTCTCTCTCTATATATATATATATATATATATATATATATATATATATATATATATATTTCCTTGGTGTGTGTGTGTGAGAGAGAGAGTTTATCTCTGCGTGCATCAGTGTGTATGTGTTAGTGTGTGCTTCAGTGTGGGTGTGGGTGTTTCAATGTATGTGTGTGTTAGTGTGTGTCTCATCATGTATGTATGTGTCTCAGTGTGTGTGTGTCTGTTAGTGCATGTTTTAGTGTGTGTGTAGTTGGTATAAGTTGAAATTGGTATTCTGAAATTGTTATTTTTATATTGAAATTGGTATTGAAATTGTGTGTGTAGTGTGTATTTGATTTTTGGTATAAATTGAAATTAGTATTCAATTATGAAATTAAAATTTGGTTTCTCTTTCTAATTGCAGCAGCGCTGACCATCGATCTCTCTATATACACACACATTTTGATACATCTCTCTATATATACATCTCTCTCCCTCTCTCTCTCTATATATATATACATAGAGATTGTTGAATTATTGAATTGTTTGGGATTCTTGAATTATTGTTGACCGGTGGATTTGAACATTTAAATGGCCATTGAGTTGGTTGGCCTTAGGAATTTCTAATAAAAGGCATTATTATTTGCATTGTTCTTTTGAATTCTTGAATTGTTATTGATTAGTGGATTTGAACACTTAGATGGCCATTGAGTTGGTTGGACCTAGGCATTTCTAACATTTAGGGTTATGATGGGAAATGAAACATAACTATGTAAAAATCGAATATATGTAAGACATAATTAAATAAAACATACTATAAATTTTATATAACAAGTAATAAGTAATCATGCACTCGCATGAAAATACATGCAAGTATGTATCCCTCAAAACAAGTGTTATATAACAAGTAACGAGGGTAAAAGGTAATTATGAGAACCGTAATGGATAGCCATTGGCAAACTATTGTGGTTCTCGTTACTATAATCTAAGCATGCATGTGTAAATTTACATTAAGTCAACTTATTATATAACACTTGCTTCGGGGGGTGTATGCTTACATGTATTCTCATTTGAATGCATGACATAACGGTTATGTAATATTTATAACTAATTTAACATATAGTACGCATAGATACTAGTCTTCTAGTTCTTATGCATACTCATTCAATAGCCCTTAGAACCGTTCGAAAGTTATTGCCCTTGTAATGAGATCTCTCGAATTGTCCCATTTGGACAGTTTGGGACTGCATAGTTTCGATTAGACCTGGCAAAATGAGGCACGACACGATAACACGACACGACACGACACGAAATTATAAGTTAATGGGTTTAGTCTTATCGGGTTTGGGTCATTAACGGGTCAACACGGTAGAACCGTTATCATAACGGGTCGTGTTTGGGTTTGTACTCTTACACGATTAAACCCGTTTATACCCATTATCACCCGTTAGTGGTACCGGGTTTTATTGGGTCGTGTGACCCGAACCAATATTACACGGGTACTAACGGGTATTAACGGGTACTAACGGGTGCTAACGGGTACTAACGGGTATTAATGGGTACTAACGGGTACTAACGGGTCACCCAACCCGTTACCCGTTTAAACCCGTTAATATTAACGGGTGTTAACGGTTCGGGTCGTGTACCCGTTAATATTAACGGGTCGTGTTTGGGTATTATAATTTGACCCGTTAGTCTTAACGGGTCGTGTACGGGTTAAGGGTCTTTTCACCTGTTAACCCGTTAACACGACCCGTTGACAGCTCTAGTTTCGATATAATAATATTTTTTGTGGCTTAAACTTCTTACTTTTGGTGGAAGTTCAACTCTATGGGTACATACTAGATGATGCGATGTTAAGTGTTATTTCAATTGATAAATTGAAATAATACGTACACTTGCGAATCTATGTTGTGTACTTGGAGAATTTCGGGTATATACTGTCGAATTTTTCTCAAATTGGAACAATGTGCACGAGCTGTTAAGTATATTACATAAATATGCGTTCTTGAATGGGATATGACCACTCACCCTTTAGAGGAGATGGAGGAAATATAAATTATATTATTTTTATAATATAACACCAAAAGATAAAATATCAATCTTGTAGTAAATTATTTAATGGGAACTAAATGTTCACACTTTTTAGTTTGTAGTAGATGTGATGGGATATCCTAAATACAAAGAGTAGATGGGTGAGATAAATATATTAGGGGATATGTTTCGACAAGGTGATAATAAATTTATGAAATATGCAAAGAGATATCGTAATGATAAAGAGATCCTGCGTCCGTGTGCTAAGTGTAAGAATGGTAAGGGGTTTGAGTGAAAAACAGTTGACCTACATTTGTTAAGATGGGGTATACAAGATATTTATTGATTTTGGAATTTTCACGGGGAATCAAAAGTTCCTTTTGTCCCCGAGCAACCTTCACAACAACCTTCAATAAGTAGGATAGATGTACAAGGGAAGGAGGACAATGTAGATCATAATATACTAGAGGATTTAGTTGATAAAGCATTTGAAGTTCATGAAGTGGAAGAAAATGAGGTCACTGACGATGTACAAGGTTCAGGTGCTCATGAAAATATCAGGATAAACCTTGACGATGACTACCAAAGTTTAAAATTAAAGACGGCCCAGCCGTTGTACTCTGGCCGTGATAAAGATCAAATAACTTTACATGCCATGGTTAGTTTGCATAGTTTGAAGACCCCATATGATTTGTCTGGCAATAGCGTGACAAGAATTTTAAATTGGGTGAAGGGCTTGATACCCAAATAGAATACGCTTCCAAATAGCTATCGTACTAGGAAGAATAGTTGGAAAGGTTTGGGAATGAAGTATAAATTAATTCATGCTTGTGTGTATTACTGCATACTATACCGAAAGGATTATGAAAATCTCATTCGGTGTCCGATATGCGATGAACCTAGATATGTCCAATCTACTGGTAAGGAAGGCACAAGGTCAAAAGTGCCTCAAAAAGTGTTGAAATATTTTCCCATTGGGCCTAGATTAAATAGGTTTTTCATATTACCTTAGATTGCGGAGGCAATAACTTGGTATGCTAGGGCAGAAGTAGGGGATAATCTCATGCGTCATGCTATTGATTCTATAGCTTGGGAGATGATGAGTTATGAGTGTCCCGATTTTTCTCGAGAAAAGCATAATATTTTTTTGGCAATATCAACATATGGTTTCAATCCATTTGTAAAGTTGATCCTGGCACCATTTTGATCATGGTTGACTGCCCAAGTTGAAGAGCAATGAACACGTGAGCGATGAGCAGTTTATTTGTACTTTTCAAAAGTTCAAGCAAGTGTTTTACTCGGAGTATATCAACAAAGAGTCGTGGTCAACGGTCCTACACGCACCAAAGCATCTAAATAGTAGTGTGGATGACTTGGCTGCTCCAACCGAATATCAATCCATTTTTTATGATAATCGAATTTGGAACAACTTATAGATTTGTAGTAAGTATTCCAATTATTTGTAATGACCAGTGGGTGTATTATTCTAGTGCTTTATTATCGGACAACATTTTAATGCTTTGAATTCATTTGTACTTCATCAGTTTAATGCTTGTAGTAACCAGTGGGTGTATTCTCCTAGTGATTTGTTATTATCGATTTTTTTTATTTTTTGGTTAGTGAATATGTTAATTTGGATTTTAATCAATTTAAGCATTAATTCAAAATCCATGACATGACCCAATATTGAAACAATATTTTTAGATTTATAATGTCATTAACTTGTATTCTTCTAGTGCTTTGTTATTATCGGATTTGAATCAAAATTAGTTTTATGGTTAGTGAATATGTTAATTTGGATTTTAATCAATTTAAGCATGAATTCAAAATCCATGACATGACCCGATATTGAAACAATATTTTTAGATTTATAATGTCGTTAACTTGTATTCTTCTAGTGCTTTGTTATTATTTTGAATCAAAATTGATTTTATGGTTAGTGAATATGTTAATTTGAATTTTAATCAATTTAAGAATTAATTCAAAGTCCATGACATGACCCGATATTAAAATAATATTTAGGTTTATAATGTCGTTAACTTATATTCTTCTAGTGCTTTGTTATTATCGAATTTGAATCAAAATTGATTTTATGGTTAGTGAGTATGTTTATTTGGATTTTAATAATAACAATTGGATTTGATCATTTTCTCATATACATTTTTGTACTAATAATAACATTTTTTGCAGAAAATGTCTTCATCGGGGCAGCGCACTAGCGAACGCGGCGAGATCTCCTCGGCCACTAGGCCCCCAAAATAGGGTAAATTGAGGTCCGTTTTCGAGAACATGGCGGCATTACCGGCTAGATCCCTGGAGTTTCTAAAGGCAATCATCGACCCGGGGTACACTGATTGGAGGTTCGTGCCAAATAAACTCAAGATGGGCATCTGGGGGGCACTACAGGTAGTGTATGTATATTTATATTTAAATACAGTTAACACTTACTTTCTTTTTGGTTTGTATATGTTTGACAAGATCAATTCATCATGCCCCCATATGTCCGCGACTCCACCTTGGAGCAGTTGAATGATCAATATAAGACATGGAAGAAAAATATGCGAGCACAATACTTTGGGAAGATCCAGGAGTCCATTCTGAGACTGCGTAACACCATCCCATCGAAGAAGTCGATCTCATTAGCACAGTGGCAGCAGTTTTTTGATAATGAGATCAATGAGTGGTAATTGGCACCTCGTCAATCGGGGAGGAAAAACTGGGCAAAAAAGGTAGACGTGCACTACTCTGGCGAACGTCTTACGCCGAGGTGGAGCGCAGGATGGTAAGTTTTTATTTTTCTTTAATTTTGTTTTATGTTATTCTAATTTAGCATTACTTTGTGTTACTTACTAATTTTGTATTATTTTATTTCAGGAGACGGGGAGTGGCCCTGGGGGTAGGACACATAGGCTCGAAGCCTATGTGGCAATGAAGACGAAGAAGGGAAAGGATAAGGAGGTTCCCCGATCATCCCAACCACGATTGTAAGTTATAATTGTTTAATTTTTTTAATTATATTATAATTTTTTTATTAACTTAATTGACTAATCGTGTACTTTTTGTCGTTTCGGGGAAAGCTTAAGGAAGTGCATGAAGAGCAGTTTGATGCTTGTTGATGTCTAAAATTGGTAATGATTTATATGAAGCCAATTTTATAATCACGGATAAAATAATGAGAGAAAAATAAATAAGACACGAGAATTTTTAAGTGGTTCAGCTATAAAGAAAGCCCGCATCCACTGTGATTATATTACTCTTGATAATTACAGAAAGCTAGGTATTAGCTTGTTAGAAGAATGACCTTATACATTTTTTTCCTCCCTTTTGTGAAAGGGATAGATTGTATTTATAGTGACTCGGAGATCAAGGCTTGGAATACCTTTTATATATTTTAGCATTTACATCCATAAATAATGAATGTGACTATTGATAGTATTGGGCACATGTAGAATGACTCAAGGACTCTTTCCACGTGATGACTGTTTATTTACAATAATGGTTTATATTCTTCGTATTGGCCGACATGCTAGACGATCAACTATCTTCTAAGCCGACCAAGTAATTGATGACCATGGCTGGTGCAACGTTAGGGGACAGGTGTCCAATTCTAATTGGTCCACGTAGATGGATAATTTTTTGCATCAACAGAAACCCCTAATACTTTATTCTTGATATTTTATTGAAAGGATGAAGTATGACTCAGACAGGATTTCTCGATAATTTTTTGTGGTCTTGGTCGGCTGCCGACATATAAGAGTTGTAAAAAATTTCATCATTTGATCATGTGATGGAAATTTCGTGAATAATTTGAATATTAGCGTACTGCCGAAGGGCGTATTAGTAAATTCCTATATTTGGAGTTGTACAGCCGTCAGAATGTCAATCGTCTATACAATTAATCATTACTTGCATTATTTTCTATGTAAGCTATAAGAGACGAGATTTTGACTGATTTTTGTACCACAAATTTTAAAACTATTGAACTCTCTTTCATCCTCAAGCCTTTCATCTTGAAGCTTTCTTTTTTCCCTTTACTTTGATTTCTTTCTTTATTATAATTATGATGCACATCGTTCATGGGGATTATTTAGATGAATTTAGGCGGGAAAGAAATATCCCTGATTGGGTAAAATTAGAAATGCTCATTCCTCGAGTTGATGTTTTATCATTACCAGAAGGTCATTGGCTCCCTTCGCTGTTTATAACTGAGTGTGGTATTACCTTTCCCCCAACTAATTTTTCTTGGAGTTTTGTTAATATTTTGATGTTGTCCTTGCTAGGGTAGCCCCCAATATATGGAGAATAGTAAATGGGATTAACAGGCTCAATCATATATATAGGACCCATATTGGTATTCCTGAGTTGATGTTATGCTACAAATGGGTTACTAGTGGCATCACTTATTACTTGAAAACTAGGTTTGTCAATAGAGCCTTAGTATTTAACTTACCAGATTCCAATAAGGAATACTTCGATCATGGGGTAATAGTGAAGAACTGTCAACATGTTCCTCTTCAAGGAGGAGAAGTGTATAATAGTCCCAGGTGTCCTCAAGAGGGACATGACATAGGCTACTGAACTTGATATTATATATGTTTCTTTCTTCCCGACCATATGTTTGATAATATGTCAACTAACCTTATTGTCTTCTTTTTATGCATTGGACAACAAGAAAAAGTGTCCAAAGGAAGGGGACATCAACCTTCAAGAGATTAAATTTTTGTGTAACATTCATCAAAGAATTAGGGAGGAGCATCCCAGAGAAGCCTTCTATCTATTACAATACATAAGCTTCAATACTTCTTTGGTTTCTAGGTCAAATGCTGCAGTACCTTCAATTCCCATTAAGTTGAAAGAGAAACTAATTCCTACTTCTTAGGCTGAGGCGTCTGTTGGGGTTGAGAAGGACCTCAGAACATCTTCTTCGTTTGAATCCTTAGATATTTCTACAACCCCTGGTTCCACAATAGATATTATTGGTAAGAGAAAGCTCCCCAACTTTATGAAGGGACCTTTGTCTCCTACTCCCAAGACTACCAAAGCCACTGATACCCAGAAGTCCAAAGTGACTAAAAAAGGGTCTAAAATTGCTAAGAAAATTACTTAGGTTAGCAATATTGAGGAGAGTGAGGCAAGCAGGGGTCACTTGAAGAGAATTAAGTGAGGAAGCCCTGATAAATTGACCAAGACTACTTCTGTCGACCAACATAAGTTGGTTAAAAAGATTCAATCTGACTTGGAAGTTGTTGGGTCATCCTCTGTGGCTGTTAATCCTGGTTTGGACAGGAAGCTAATCAAGTATAGAGCTCTTCCTGTTGATAGGGTAGCTGCAGTTCCTATGTCCCGTTCCAGGATGATAGATAAATATTTCCAACCTCTGGCATTGGTAACCATTTTTCATATTTTTCTCACAGTTTACTGCCTTATTCCTTTTTCACTGACCTGCTACTTTTTCATTTTAGCAGTTTTTAATGGACTTTAATCAGATGATGGAGAAGGACGATCAACTGTGTTCTTTTTCAGGAGAGGTTGAAGAGGCCTTTGATGGTATGAGGAAGTCTTTGGAAGCTAGCCGACAAGCTTTAGAGACAAACCAAAAAACCTGGGAAGAAGAGCTAAAGAAATCCAATTACAAGGCCACTGCTGTTGAAGGAAAATTAATGACTATTGAGGCCAGTCTAACTGCTGCTGAGAATAGGGCCAAGGTAGCCGAGGAAAAGTTGTTGGAAAACTAGACTCTTCTTTCCTCTATTGAGGAGAAGGTTAGAGTTATAAGTGCTAATCTTGTGACAAAAAAGGCCAAGAATAAAAGCATTAAGGACACTGCTTTTAATAAAGGCTGGGAGAGGGCATTGTAGGTTGCTTCATCCCAGATTGAGTATGCCAAGAAGAAATCCTTTAA
Organism: Sambucus nigra; assembly: GCA_949130495.1. Lineage (NCBI taxonomy): Eukaryota > Viridiplantae > Streptophyta > Magnoliopsida > Dipsacales > Adoxaceae > Sambucus > Sambucus nigra. The sequence continues at coordinate 321,657,709 of OX422217.1, forward strand.
GGATGGATTCTCGGAGGCACTCAAAGAATTTAGCATTTTTGATAACTCTGAGTTGTCCCAGAGACATGATCCAGGCACTCCTTTAAATTTAGCGAAAGAGTTTGATGATGAAGAAGGGTCAGGGGAGTCTTACCTTTAACTTGTTGAGTCAACTGTGTAATCGGTTGGTGGAGTTGTCCCTTGTGCCGAACTACCTTAAAAAATTAATGCCCAGGATAAGGAGAAGGTCTAGCTCCTTACTATCTATTTTCTTTATCTGCCATTGTCTTTTTTATTCTTGTATTAGAATCATTCTTTGTCTGCCACGTCTAGCTCCTTCAAAAGTTAATGCTCAGCATTATTAATGAAAAGACGTTATTTTGATCCAACGTATGCATTTTATTTTTCACCTTGCTTAGTTGTCGTGAAATTATATTCCTTGAAAGCTTGTACTTGATCATTATCTTTGTAGTCTTTATATTCTTACCCTTGTGAATTGTAGTTTGATGCGAAGAAGAAAGCAATAGTTTCTGCTGAATTCGACCTACTCAGGCATAGTAGGAGCCTTCTAGAATATGTTCATGTGCCTCTGTCCGAATAAGATTTAGTCGGATCGCCAGGCCCTAATTTATCCAAGAAAGTCAAAGATTCCTATACTTATCTTCATTATTTATGTAATAGGGTTGTAGACAACAATGCTTCCTATTACGAAGTGATTGAGCAACGTTAGGAGGATCATAATCAGTCTAAAGCTTTGTTGCATGCTAATTATAAAGCTAAGTATAAATCTTTAAGTGAAGGATAGGGCTTTAAGAAAAAGCTACAAGATGTCAGGATGTTACGTCTTCTTTAAATAAGAAAGAATTATCTTTGAAGCAAGATATGAAGAACGCCCAATGAATTACTGCTATGCTGAAGAGGGAGAATAATGCTTTAAGGAAGGAGCTTGATGTTTTAAAGAAATCATCTGCCACTGGTCCTGATGAGGGTGCTTTATTCCTGGAAACTGAGATTGCCAGATTGGTTGAAGAACTTGAAGCCTTGTAAAAAACAAGACCTGGGCATACTTCCAAAAAAGGGTGGTTGCCTGACCAACAATTGATGAAGAACGAAAGAGGAAAAATTTGGTTGACTAATCTACCCAATTAAAAGTAAAGAATCAAGCCATTGTCAGCCTATATGTCCAGCTCGAAGCCAAGGATAAAGCTATTGCCATCCCAGCTACCTAGTTGAAAGTGAAGAATGATGTCTTAAGGAAACTCCAACATCAGGTGGATGTAATACCCCGCTTAATAAAATACCGGGTGATCAGGCCTTTACTAAATTAAAACTAACTATCCAAATTGGTTAATTTTTAGCATCACTGTCGAATTTTTTTTAACATTTACTAACCACCTAGTATTTTAAAAGCTGGTGTCAAAATTTTATCTTTATATTAACATGCAAGATTTAAAACAATTAAATAATTGAGTATCACATTCACCATACTAAATTAATCAACACCACAAATAATGAAATACCAAATCAAATCAAATATGACAAGAGTAAACACCCCAGTCTAAATCTTTAACACAATAATCCATATAGAAACTAAACCCACAACTGAATAATAAAGGGAATAAAATATCTCTGCAAACAACTGCTCAAAGAAGATGGGCAACATGCTCGACTGATATAGCTGCATCAAGAAACTGAAAGGATAAGAGTGAAGGCATCTAATAGCGAGGACCTGTAACTTCCACAATAGCTGCAGCATGTCAAGCGGCAGTGAAATCCTAATCTTGGTGTCCCTGTAGCTGGGCACCTAAAATAATTTGCTCAAGGAAAATAAATTTGGATGAAAATGGGTCAGAGCCTGAGTAAAGAACAATTTAAATTTTTTTAACAAGTATTTAAAATGCTTAACAACAAATATTATATACATGTTAGTTTCCCGACCCTCACTTGAGAAATCTCACCTCTCAACTTGTGTGAACGCCTAACGTACTTTTAAACAATTCTAATTACTGCTATCACAATTAACTAGTTCTAATATGTTAGCCTTTCTAAACTATTACTCATAGTGTCCACCCGTATTTCTCTCATAATACGTCATTGATTATTACCGTAACTTTTTAACTCAAGTAAAAATGTCTCAGATAATAATTAAGTGTTCATATACTTATATTATCTCAGATTTCACTATCTTTCTTATCTACTAAGCACATACAGTTGAATAAATCACAAATGTATATATCTTGCTTATCTACTAAGCACATACAGTAGAATAAATCACAAATGTATATATTATCTACTAAGCACATACAGTATAATAAATCACAAATGTATATATATATATATATACATTTATGATTTATTCTACTGTATGTGCTTAGTAGATAAGAAAGATAGTGAAATCTGAGATAATATATGTATGTGAACACTTGATTGTTATATATCTATATGTGCTTAGTAGATAAGAAAGATACTGAAATCTGAGATAATATAAGTATGTGAACACTTGATTGTTATATATATATATATATATATATATATATATATATATATATACTAATACATCACCCTTAGGCTCACCTGCGGTGCAGTCTTACTCTCCTATTAAGTCCCGGTACATCACACACTGTATAAATGACTGTCGATTTTGTATCTCTTTCGAGCTAAAAATACAAATCACATATATTTGAGGTGAATATAGTTCCAAGTCTATGGGCTATGCACATATCTACGCACCCATATAACCCTCAGGTTATCATTCTCACAGATAGGCCTTTCATAGGTTCTATATTCTATGGTACAAGTCAAAAATCCTCCTAAAGGTTCATAAGGATATGACTATCCCGACGCGAAAACCTCCTGTGATAGCAAGCAGCGTAGGAATGTCATGCATATAAAAATCATACAGTAGGTATACACACAAGCCATATGTTTGTAAGAACGGTATAAGCATATTCACGTCTTATATCATAAGTCCCATACGTAGTATATTTATATCCCAGATATTCCACGTATTAGTAAATCACAATTGTACTTCTTATCGTATGTTCCCAAGTATCTCTCACCACTCTAAGTGTGTCCATTATTCTATACATAATATCAGTAGGTAACTCACTCATATCCTATTAGCCTAAGTAATTGTTTCCCACGAATTCCCGTGACTCAAATTATTCTTCAAATTAGGTTTTTCTCTCAATTAAGCCTAGATAATTTAGCCCTTATATTTCCCTCATAGGGCAAGCCTAAAGCCAAACCTAGGCCTACGGGTACATCAGTATAATCCCCATTATATTTAAATTTTAATCCAACAAGTTGTAAAGGGGTGGTCCTTATGCGTGTGTTTCAAATCAAACCAATTTTCACCAAAAAAATTATCCAACTTTTAATTAGCACCAAACCAAGTTGTGAAAAAATAATTCTTACATTAAACCAATTTTATCTTGATTAATCTTAAACATGCATCTAGTGATTAAAGCAAGTAAAGTAAAGCAAAGTAAAGTAAATAATACTCATAACACCGGGTGTACGAGGAAAAAACTCAAGAAGGGAAAACAACCTCAGACGGCCCAAGCCAGACAATCACTATGAATGTGGAATTACAACGAACAGATAAAAGACTCACTCAACGACTCGATCCCCATGGGTCTTTACGCTCTTCTGATCTTCAACCACTCCTCTCACAGTGCCCACACAGAAAGTCCTTCCACGATATATGTCCACAACACACGCATCCACGTATGTCTCGATGTCCACCGAATGGCTTTGATACGTCTACGATGTCGAACAAGAAGTACTTCTCTTTTCTTCATCGCAAAACCCAGATGTTCAAGTATAGAACAAACCTTCTTGGTGCAGCAAGATTACATGAACAAATAATAATGATAACTCAGATCTTTGCAAACTCTAAGGATGTGTTTAAGCTTTGAAACCTTAAAAAAACATGTGCAAACATGTTTCTGGATCGTAAACTATTTTTCCAGAATGCACCCTTATAAATTCTGACGAAACCACGCTTTAAATAGGAAAACACCGCCTCGAAAAATGTGTCACTCGAACGAGATTGGCCTATCGTTCACGTGACATAGCCATCTCGCTAGAACAAAGTACAGCTGTCATTCGAATGACGCACGTGTCATTTTGACTTTTTCTTTAAAGCGTCTCTTCAAAAGAGATCCAATGAAGTCAAACTCTTTTTCGAGCTTATCAGAATAAAACGTGGTGTAAAACATTTAAAACACTTTTAAAACTTTTTTCCTTATAAAATTATATCCTTATCTTTTATAAAAATAATTCCAAGCACCATTAATTATACGCATTCATACCTGTGTGATCTCGAAATGCAATTATCTTGAAGATGAATAAACTTGCACCAATTAAACTTCAGCATGATTAATTCTTTGAAGCTTTGCCGCAACGTCTTTAATTTATTCAATACATCATAGACCAAGTGGGATCGTGAAAAAATAAAATATCCCTATGATATATTACAAACACAGTTTTGCTCACGGAATTAATTGAAAACAATACAAGGACACAATTAGAAATTTATGTCCTTACACAAGTAAATCCCGAACATTTCCCAAAAATTCTAAACCAAAGGCGAAAAGAAGCAAAAATTCTGGTTGCCGAATCGATTTGGCCTGGTCCGAATCGATTCGCCTTGCCGAATCAATTCGGCTAGGAAGAGAATTGATTCGCCCCTTACAGATCTCATTTTTTACCTTTATAAACTTACGGGTTTCCTCCATTTTTAACCTCTAATACTCCAAGATTCATTCCCAAACTCCCAACCAATCATCCTAAATATTATACTAACATGTAAAGGTGATTTCTAACGTACAAGAATCTATGAATCATCAATTAACATCAATAAATTTCATAATTTTCAATTAATCTCTTGAAAACCCTAGTTCATCATTTTTGTTCAAGAATTCCTATAAAACCCAGATTTCTTTACACACGAATAATCTTAATCCATAGATTTCGTTCTACATACATCAGAGGGATCATCCTAACATGAATTTCATCCAAAAACACAATTTAATTCTCCAAAAATTAACTCAATCTCTACGTAATCATGTGAATATTCATCCTATACTAACATGGATATTATATAAGCTCAGAATTTGTAAGTTTAAATACTTACGTTATGAAGTAGGTCTGATCTGTTATTAATGATGGTTATGTTTGTGTTCCTCTTTCTCCAATCTATGCAACAGTGGTGTTTGTGGTACCAGGGGTGCAACTATGGTGGTTCTAGCCTTTTGGAAACTCCTCTCTTCTTCCTCCTATGGCCTCTATAACTCTATGATTTCTAACCTAGAATACTTCTCTTATCAGATGTCATCCTAAATTCGTAAGTTTAATTGCCCCCAAAATACAAATGACTAGAATACCCCTCTGGGTGCCAGTTTGGCCTAAAAGTGCCCTGGGACCCAAACTAAACCCCCGAATAGACTTTTTGATTATTTCGACCCTTACGGATACATTGGCGCACTCAAAATGATCATATGGATGATTTAAAAATAAATTACTTTTTATTAACTTAAATTGAGTCCTGACACGATTGACACGCACGTCCCGACTAAATTACTGTAACTATCGTATTTTTCAATCACAACAATTATAATATTTTCATAATCCCATATTAATTTATTCACTAATTAATATTCAATATAATTCACATCAATAAATACTAACCCATATTACTTTATTCAGTAAGTAATATTCAATATAATTTACATCAGTAAATACTAACCCTTGTCTCGCTGGTTAATATTATATTTTAATACGGATCAATTTCCAATAAATTTATCGTATTTAATTTAATTAATCCCACATTTAAAAATAATAAAATACGGGGTATTACAGCGGAGATATTGACCTTTCACTTTCACAAGCAGCCCATGGAGATTTGGATGGAAGGTTACAATGAGGCCCTAAGCCATGTGGATGATTATCTTGCATAAAGTCATCGAAAATGTTACAGGTGGGGGTGGACCGACTTGCTTACTTTACTGAAATTTGACCAAAATAATGAGTTGTGGTATTGGAATGACCCTGGTTTGTAGGATTGCGACAAGCCTCCATTCAAGTTGGACATAAATTGGATCTTTCCTGATGTCACTCCCTAATGTTTTCACTAAATATTTGGGAGATTATGACCTTCATAATTTACATGAAATAATCTGACCTCCTCATTTGATTAACAGGCCGAGTAGCAGCAACAGGCAGATGTTGAGGTATTTTAGTTACATAAATTACCCCTATACCCTGGATCATCCTCCTTCTAGGATAGAGAGAGTGCAACAGACATCTTCTGAAATGACCAAAGCACAAAGGAAACGTTCAGCTGAATAGTTCTTCTATTTTTTGAACTTGTGTTGGTATTGAATATGATACCTGTAGTAATCGAATAAAGATATATGTAATTATTATCAACTTATGATTAGTGAATCAGTTAGTTGACTAATTTATTTGATTGGTGATGAGTCATTAAACTGTGATTGTAGGGCCTTAGATTCACTAATACACTAGATACCACTGTAAATAGTTTTGTTAAAAGTTCTAGCAGCATTAGTTATCAGTCGCGACCAAGTGTATGAGGAATATATGTATGTATTCCTGTATTTAGGAATGCATACATGTCTTCCCGCATTTAACCCAGTCGGGTAAAACTCCTTTTTGTTCTTGACTTGCCAAAGACGAAGTCATACATGAAGTAATTATCTTTGGCGACCAAGTGTGTTTGGAATATATGTATGTATTCATGTCTTCAACTTGATTGGGTAAAGCTTCTTATATTGATACATGAAGCTTTGTCGACATCTTATTCGTGACTTGTTAATACAAAGTCATACATGAAGTAACGACTGCTTGTTAAGCTATTGATACATCTCAAACTGCTTATTAAGCTATTGGTGCATCTCGAACTGCTTATTAAGTTATTGGTGCGTCTCAAATTTGATAAGTTCAACCTGATTAAGTAGTTGATTTACGTAGTTATTGTCGTTTGTTGATCAGTAAGGGATGAAGACCAAGAAACATTATTTAAGTATTGTGTCTAGGGATGTATATCGCCGTACTTCGAAATAATATCGACAAAATTGGAAACTAAAATCAAGATATTTTATTGAACTTGATATGAAGTTTTATTGAACATAAATCAAAAGAAATACAAGATGACTTTATTCACTTATAGTATTTTTTGAAGGTGCTCGGTGTTCTAGGGGTTCTTGAATTCTTACCCATCAAGTGTTTCTAGTCAAAAAGTTTCTAGTCGGATGACTTTTAAATGCAATATGGACCATGCCATTTTGCCTCAATCTTGTTGCCTTTCCGAACTACCTTCTTGAGGAGATAGTCGCCCTCTTTTAAGTTAGTAGGCTTGACCCTTTTGTTGTATAATCGAGTAGTCCTCTGTTGATACGCAAAATTTCTGAGGGTGACATCTTCTCTGACTTCTTCCACCATGTTCAAGACCAATCATCTCATTAAATCACTTTTAGGAGAATCAAAGTTTAACACTATATGAGTTTGTAGACCTCTCTCAGCAGGTACCATGACCTATATCCCAAATGCAAGCATATAAGGTGTTTCTCCAGTTATTATTCTTGGTGTGGTTCTATAGACCTAAAGAACAAAGTGAAATTTATTAATCCAGTTACCCTCGGCAACATCAAGTCTTTTCTTCATTCCATTAAGCAATATTCTATTTTTCACTTATGTTGGGTCGTTGCTTTATGGATGTCCTGGGCAGAGTGAAGTTTTTGGATCTTGTATTGAACACAATATACTTCAAATTCATCATTGTCAAATAATGTGCCATGGTCAGTAATGAAGGCATAGGGCATGCCATACCTGTATGTGATGTTCTTCCATATGAATTAATATACCTTTTCATATGACATATCTATTAATTGCTCTACTTCTACCCACTTAGAGAAGGAATCAATGACTACCACGAGGTATTTGAATCTGCCTTTGGTGGTCGTCAGTCGGTAATGGGCCAAACAAGTCAATTCCCCAAATGGCAAATGGCCATGGAGAAGTAATCGGCGTTAAAGTAGCGCCTGTTGTTTTGTGAACTGCAGCAAACCTCTAAAACTTCGCATTTTCTTGTGAAGGACCTATAATACACTTTCATAGTTAGCCAATAATACCCTTGTATTGTAATTCTCTGGGCTAATGATCAACTAGCTGAATGAGCTCCATAAGAACCCCCATGCACTTCCTTGATTAAATCAACCACTTTTAATAGATGTACACAACGTAGTAAGGAGATAATGTATCCCCTTTTGTATATGACTCCTTTCTCTAACACGTATCTAGCTTCCTTGTATTGGAGTCTTCTTATGTCTTTCGGATCAGTTGACAAGATTCCATTTTTATGTAAGCTTTAATCGGATCCATTCAAGATGGTCCTTAATCTAAAGCAACGAAATTGATCATTGGATCTTCATCTATGCTCCCGGTTGCTAAGACTTCTACTGGAATGCTCCTCTTAAGTTTTATTCTTGTTGCTGAAGCCAACCAAATAAGTGCTTCAGCTCAGGCATTTTCTATTATTGGGATTCTATTTATTTGTACAGGCAAAAATTTAGAAATGACCTCCATTACTTTAGCCAAATATCTTACCATTAAATCCCATTTTACTCTCTATATATAAAGTACTTGGTTGACAATCAACTGGGAATTGTTGTGTGCCACTACTAGATCGGCACCTAGTGATTGGGCTAACTCAAGTCCTACGATTAAAGCCTTATACTCGGCTTCATTATTTGAATCTTAAAATTAAAACCTGAGGGCATATTCCACATTAATATTGTCAGGTGTGTTAATTATGATACCCACTCCATTACCAGTTACACATGAAGATCCATCCACGTATAAATTGCATAATGGAATTTCACTACTAAAACTTTCCACAGATAAATTTCCATGGCGGAATACCTTCTTACTTTCTTTTGCATATTTCTGGGCTATTTCTTGAGCAATGGATGATTTCGGTTGATTGGCCACGACTTTGTCTTGCTTTTAAGGTGAGATCTCTTTCGTAGAAGTCTGCTTGGAAGGTAAGTTGGGTTGGTCGGTAAGCTCTGGATATGTAAATTTTGTAATGAAATATGCTTAAGCTTTCCCTTTCAATGATGGTCTTGGCTCGTATATGATGTTGTATTCTCCCAGATCTGTTGCCCAATACATCAACCTACCTGACTTTTCAGGTATGTTCCTAAGAGGTAGATCGATGTACACTACTCCGGTGTGCGCTTGAAAATAAGGCTTCATATGCATAAAGGCTTCAATAGGGGCTAAGTCCAATTTTTCCAAGCGTGGATACCTGATTTCGGCTCCTCTAAAAGCTTTGCTAGTGTAGTAGATAGGTTTTTGGATTCCATTCTCCAACCAAATTAATGTCGAGCTAACTACAAATACAAAAACAACTAAATACAAATATATTTTTTCTCTCAACGTTAGTCGGGACAACAACAGCGAGGTTCCCAAATACTTCTTCAAATCTTGAAATGCTTCTTCACACTCCTGATTCCACTCGAAGATCTTTCTGAGCACCTTAACGAATGGTAAGCACCTATCTGTTGCTCAAGAAACAAATCGGTTTAGGGAAGACACCCTACCAGTAAGTTTCTGAATATCTTTTTTACAGATTGGTGATTGCATTTCAATCAGAGCTGTAATTTCACCACGGTTTGCTTTTATTCCTATCTGATTTACTATAAAATCGAGGAACATTCCTTCCTGCACACTGAAAATGCACTTGGTCATATTAAATTTCATCTGATGCTTTTCTAGTTGATAAAAAGTTTGACTAAGGTTCTTGATATGATATGAGGCTTTCCTACTCTTAATGAGCATATCATCTACGTACACCCCCATATTCCTCCTAATATTTTCGTACACCTTGTTAACCAATCTTTAGAATATTTCCCCAGCATTTTTAAGCTCGAAAGGCATCACATTGTAGCAATAAGTACCTTGCTTGGTAATGAAAAAGTTCTTTCTCTGTCGTCTGCTTTCATTTTTATCTGGTTATCTCCCGAATAGGCATCCATGAAACTCAACAACTCATGTCCTATTGTGGCATCTACTAACTGATCAATTTGGGGCAAAAGAAAATGGTCCTTTGGACAAGCTTTATTAAAATCAGTAAAATCTACACACATTCTCCACTTACCATTTTTGTTCTTGACCATCACAACATTTTTCCAACCATGCTGAATATTTGACATCTTCAATGAATTGGCCCTTTGTAGCTTTTCTACCTCCTCCTGAATGTCTTGGTTCTTCTCAGGACTGAACACCCTATGACTTTGCTTGATCCACTTGGTGTCCTTGTTAATGTTGAGCTCATGACAAAGGAATTTGGGGTCAATACTAGGCATATCTTCATGACTCCATGCGAATACATTCTTTCGCTCCCTTAGGAATGCAACCAATTCTTATTTGAGGAGTGGGGCTAATTTGGAGCCAAGTTGGGTGGTTCTTTATGGACTTTCATCATCCAAGATTATGCGTTCAGTAGATTCTACTATTTTCCCTTTGACTAGCTCTGTTTTATCTCGAGGATCCAAAGTATCAACTTGTGACTCTCTATTGGGCTTCAGAGTGTCAACTTGGTATGTAGTGGTTTTTTTCTTCAAATCGATCAAATCTTTGTGCTCGATTGAAGAGTAATAGCATTCTTTGGCCACCTTCTGATTAACTTTTACAACTTCGACCCCGAAGTGAGTAGGGAACTTTAAACATTGGTGGACAGTGGATGGTACAACTTTAAATTTCCTTAATCCTACCCTGTCGAGGATCACATTGTAAGCTGACTGAATATTTTTATCCATAACAAAGAAACGTATTTTTTAGTATGGCTTGCTGTCCAAGTGCCGAATAACATTTCTAATTTGACTGTTCCTAGGACATTAATATTTTCTCCTAAAAATGCGATCAAGGGTATGTGGTAAGGTTCTAGTAGACTAATCTTCAATCCCAACCTCTGAAAACATGGATAAAACATGATATCAATTAAACTTCCATTGTCTATCAATACCCTGAAAATTATGGCTTCCTGGATTCTAAACTTAACAACTAGTGGGTCGTCATGAGGATACAATACTCCAGAGAGATCATTTTTGGAAAATTCGATGATCAGTTTATCTTTGTTGACTTTCCTAGGCCGATCATCATCATTCAAATTGATACATTATATATAGGAGAAGGTCTGTGCTTCGTTCAGATAAGCTTTTCACTTTGCGGTCTAATCTCCTCCTCGTGCATCTCCACTTGTGATGACATGACAATTAAATGAACTAAAACTTATCATAGATATTTATTATTTCTTGTGCTTCTTTGGTAAGTCTTAATCGTCTTTATAACCCTCCTCATGGCCTCGATTCTTGTCATCTCTAGGTTTATAGGGAGAATTTGGCCTCCCTCATATTTCTTGGCTTTCATGCCGATCAAAAATTTATTCAGCTTTTCTCGATGAATGAGGGACTTAATTTCGTTCTTTGACGCAATACAATTATCGATCGTGTATCTACGATCCTTGTGAAATTCAAATTATTTGGATTTATCTCTTTTGTTGGGGGGTGACTTCAACTTCTCAGGCCACTTTCAATCTTTATTATGCCTAATTTCCTCCAGTACATGGTAGACACTAACCGTCAGAGGAGTCTATGCTTCATATTTTTTGGGTTTATCCTCTTTCTTCGGTTTTTGTTCCTTATTTTCAGGTTTGGAAGCAGGGCATTGCTTTGCAGCCATTATTTCTTCGACATTCATGATTTTTCCAGCCTTAGCCATGAGCTCTGTTATGATTTTGGGAGTATCTTTTGCCAATGCGTAATACAGTTTTTCTAGAAGTAATCCACTCATGAAAATGGTGATGCTTGTTTTTTCTTCATAATTATCCACTTCCAGTTTCTCATTATTAAAACGAGTGATGTATTCTCTGCTGGTCTCTCTTGCTCGCTACCTAACACTTAAAATATGAGCTACTCTTTAAACTGGCTTGGCCCCAAAGCAGAAGTTGCTGATGAACATCTCAGCAAGTTAATTAAAATTAAAAATTTATCCTTGGGGCAAGTTATTTTACCATATCTGGGTAGAACTAGTGATGGTGCTTAAAAAATCTCTACATCTCATTTCTTCAAGAACTGATTATATATTAGTAGCTGCCTGATATTTCTCAATGTGCAAAACATGATCAATTTTACCATCATACTTGGGGGTGACCACTGGTGTCTTAAACTTAGATGGGGTAGGAAAATTGACAATTGCTTGAATGAAAGGAGACCCTTTGATAAAATTGCGCTGTAATGAATTCTTAGCCTTGGCCATTTCCCCTAATCGATCTTCTAATTGTTGAATCGACCCCTTCCAAGACAGATTTTTAGCTTTAGTCCTATCAGAAGCAGCTCGGCCATCCCTTCCATGCATCTGTGTTGAGCTTTCTTCCAGAGAAGTCTGCCCGGCATGCACGGATCCTCTGGCACTTATTACAAATCTAACTAATCTTTGATGGTACTCACTATGCCGTTCTCTTAATCGAGATGGGTCTTGCCAATTCCCTTTTATTTACTCAAGGTCCCATCCGATCAAAGGCTGATGCCCTACTTAATCGTTCCAGTGTACTTGGACGTTCAGGGGTAAGAGAAACCATCATAATAATCCATTGATCTGATTGAAAAATGGGGACCTGAGCGATAGGAACTATCGTGTAGAGAAATGGAATAACTTTTATAATTCCTCTTAGGAGGATGAGGGGGCATTTCCCTTCTAAAAGATGGATCATTAGTATGTCAGGACGTAGCTACTGGCCTAGCTTGCAAGGATTAAGCCAATTACCTCATAGTTTCCTTCATTGCATCTTGCCCTTTATCAAGATTGAGCATAACTCCATTAAGATTAGTCGTGGTAGGAGGAATGTTTCCTCCTGTAGCATTACTGCTTTCAGGAATGTCGTTCATCTTGTGGAATCTTTCGAGCAAGTCAAACGAATGGTTTTTGGGTAGAGAATAATGATAGACAATACGTTCCCACAGACGATGCCAATCTATTGATGCCTAAAATTGGTAATGATTTATATGAATCCAATTTTATAATCACGAATAAAAAATTAGAGAAAAATCAATGAGATACGAGAATTTTCAAGTGGTTCAGCTATAAGGAAACTCTACATCCACTGTGATTGTGTTGTTATTGATGATTACAGAAAGCTAGGTATTTTTGTTAGAAGGATGACCTTGTACTTTTTTTTAATTCTCTTCCCTTTTGTGAAAGGAATACATTGTATTTATAGTGACCCGAAAGATGAAGGGTTGGAATGCCTTTATATTTAAGCATTTACACCCGTACATAATGAATGTGACTATTGATGGTATTGGGAACATGTAGAATGACTCTTGGCCTCTTTCCATGTGATGTCAGTTTACCTACAATGATGGTTTGTATTCTTCAGGTTGGTCGACATGCTAGCTTATTAACTATCTTTTAATCTGACCAAGTAATTAATTACCAGGGTTGGTGTCAAGTCAGGGGACTGGTGTCCATTTCTAATTGATCCACGTAGATGGATAATTTTTGGCATCAATAATGCCGACAAAGCATCTTTAGGTACCAACGCACTCAGCCAAGTGCTCAGGGTGGATCACAAGAGAATGACTAGGATAGTGATCTCTCGGGTGGGGAAGTCGAGGATCAATAGGGTGGAGATGACCAACACCGGATTGGATCATAAGATGGACACCCATGACGATAAGCTATCAAGGTTGGAGGAGACGTTCCTAGATATGTATTCCTTCATGAAGAAATAGTGGGGGTCTAACTATGATGAGGGAAATGGCAATGGCAAAGGCAAGTGGAAGGGGAAGGACGTAGATGAGGATGTCACTGCTTCATCACCGATACGCACGGACTCGCCGCCCTTATATGATTAATTTCCTATCTGACCCCCATCGAATGTCCTATGTCAACAAGCAGTTGGTCGAGCATGTTTTTAATAGACGTATTTGGTAGGGAACCAATAGATAGGGGGTTGAGGGACTCGGGCACCCTCCCGGGTATATTGGTTCATGGACGTTCCCGGCAAGACATTGAGGCAATGGTGCTCCTCACGCATGTTTTGGCCGAAAAGGAGAATTCTCCTTTGTGGTTGCAAGAACAAAGCGGCGTTCGGCGAATCGATGGGTGTCTCAATGCATATGTCGTGTGACCATCTTTCCTCCCTCAATCTATTGTAGACCCTACTCCGTGAAATTATTTGTATTTATTTTATTTAGATATTGGATATTATTTTTTGATTTGGTTATGGATATTCAGGTGTTGGTTTAGTTTTTGTTATGGATATTTACATATTTCTTTGATTTTGGTTATGGATATTTGTATTTATTTGTAGTGGTTATCGAATATTGAATGTTACATGATATATATGCTATTTGGACAGGTTAAAATTTGCTACAACAGGTACAAATATACTGTTGTGCAGTGGCAGTGACCATACTGCCCAGCATTTTTTTTAAATCTGCCCAAATTTGTCATGAACTTTCACCGTGACAAGTTCATGGCAAAGGAAACTTGTCATAGACTTTTCATGGTAAAAAATCTTAACAAACTTGTCAAGGTCAAAGACCGTGACAAGTCCATGACAAATCTAACAAACTTGTCACGGTCTTTGACCGTGATAAGTCCATGACAAATTCCTTTGTGACTCCCAAACTTGTCAAGATTTTTTATCGTGATAAGTTAACAGTTTTAGTGTACTGAGGACTTCGAAGGACTAAGAGACGACTTATATATACGACATCAATAACCAACACGATGTCTCTCCCTTGTGCTCTGCTCTTTTTCAACTGTTCGTACTAGCGAGTTTTGCTCCAATCCAAAAATTAGTTGCACAACCTCCAGCGATATTAGTTGGTGATAATCATACCACACGTAATCGAACGTGATATATTCTTGGAAGAAGAATGTCTTAGGAGATTCATAAACATAGAGTTTACTTTTATTTCATGGAGTTAACATGATCTCATAAACAAAAATGACTCTAGCAAAACCAAATTAGGGTTTTGAAAAAAACTAGGCTTCTTACTTTAGAAGATGCGTTTAAATGTGTTTAATATATTTTAGTAGTGAAAGAGATTCAATTTAATATGATTTCCAAGATGAAGAACCCCTTTTCAAACTGGGAGCTATCGTTCGAATGAGAACTTTAAATGAAGGGATTCTCGTTGGAAAAAAATTCTAGTTAATGGTCAATTTTTTTAGACAGTGTGATCCTATTTGAATCCAACTTCGATTTATGGCACCTCTTTTGAAGTTTATTTCAATCGAGGTCTATTGCCTTGAAAATCAAGCCCTAATTTGAAACCATATTCAATCGAGGGTGACCTCATTCAAATGCCGTCATTGATTTTTTACCCTTGATAAAATCTTGTCATTTCATTGTAATAAAGTAAACTATAAGGAAATACAAAACTTCAAAAAATATTTACCTTTACCAAATCTCTAATGAGGAATGAATGTGTCGGATTTGGTTTGGTAATATCAGTCATAATGTGATGTCTCTTTGTCTTCACTCGATGTAACATTACAACTCGGTATACAGAAACAATGAGATAAATGTTTATTCTTCAATTAAACCAACATAAATAAAACCTAAGGGAGTCTAAAATAAGTCCTTACGAATCTCGCCATTTGACTATTCTGGGACAAAACAAAAATGGAAAATGTCCAAACCAAAACACTAGATCAAAATGACTATAAATCTAAACTATTCAATCCCAATCCCAGCTAGATTCAATAGCTCCAATCCACGGCAAATCAACATCACTATTAATGTATGTCGACACTTTATTTTTGTAATGAAAACAATATAAAATGAATATTAAAATAAAAATCTCCAAAAATTTATCCTCTATTTGTGAAAGAAGGTAATATTTGGAGATGTTAATATTTTTGTGTTGACTTTTATGGTGCACGCGAAAGAACACATTGTAGTAGGTTCGATTCAGTGGCAAAGGGAGAGTTACGATTAGGAGGGGGGGAGGCATGCTTTAAAAAAATATATATATTCTAAACCAAATGCGGTAATACGTGTCCCCAACCCACTCTCTTAAATTTTCTCCCAACCCACTCTCTAAACATTTCTCCCAAGCCACTCTCCCCTCCCACCCCTTGTCCGACCCAACCAGCCCCACCCCACTCCCTGTTATGCCCACCCCCACCCCCACCCCCTATTCCCTCCAGTCGCACCCCCTGTTCGGTCTCGCCTCCGGGCTCCACCCCACCCCCTAGTGATGAAGGTATATTCTTGTGATTTATTTACCTTTATTTGAACATAGTTCATATTCATGTCATTGTTTGTAGTTAATATCATGTTGTTGTGATTTCGTTACTTTTTATTTGTCCCTACGTTTCATTATTTTTATTCTGTGATTTTTTTACTTTTCATTTGCCCATAGATGAATATATCCCGACAGATTCCCGTCTAGGGCAGATCCTGGGTCAACATCAGTTTGAAAGCTCACAAAGCTTTTGTAAAGATCTATAAATCTTTGAGGGTAAGAAATCAGCAATACAAGCACCAATCTGAATTGGTCACCAAATTAAAAGACGATCTCCAAGAGATAGAGGAGATTGGGACCTTTGTTCAAGAGGAAGTGAATGATCTAAAGGATAAACTCTTTGATGCCAGCGAGGTGAATCAGGTGGGCAAGCTGATCCAGAAGGAAAATGACAATCTGAAGAAAAAGATTGCTCGGTTGAAGGAGAACACCCCGTCATGGTCTTCCCTTGTACTGCGAGGATCCTCTTCACTGTCCATGGGGGTAGTTTGAGCTAAGATCCAAGCCTTGCAAAGGGAGGTCGATGAGCTCAAAGGAGATGTTCGGCGGGCATACATAATCGCTGTCAGGCTTCAAAGAGACATAACAAGGCTGAGGCACTTATTTCGAATGGTTCCTCGACAGATCTGGACAAATGGCTATGACTAAGGTTAGATTGATGCCTAGAAAAGTTGAAGGAAACAAAGAACCTTGTCTTTGCCTGGAGGTGTCATAGTGCCCTTGAGGAATTGAAGACGCCTAAGGAGTTTAACCTATGGTATAAATACCAGATTGAGTTCCCGACTTACCGCCACAATCCCTTCTTGAGGAACGACCTGTAGATTCCAATAAATGCTATTCCTGCTCAACTTCTGGAACATTACTTAAAAGATGCAGAAAAAGAATTTGTGCCTCACCTAGACGATGGTCGGAGAGCGCGTGTTGTAGACTACCTTGCTCGCCATCCTGGGCCATCGTAAATCTTTTGTGTATATCTTGGTTTTGATGTAAATGTAACTTTTTATCTAAGTTAATGAAAAAAGTGTTATTTACTAAGTTCTGATGTTTTGAGTCTGTGCTAACTAAACATGCATATTTTATAGACTGAGAAGTAGTGATTCTCTGTACGATATTTGACCATTTTGGGTCCTTTGTTCATGGTTGAGTTTTTTCGTTTTGAGCTCTTTAGCTGACTAAATGGTATTTAAAAGATAACATTAGCCATATATTTCTTTGATAATTCTCCCAATTCAACATGCCTCAAATGTGTCATTCTATTTACTTTACCTTTTAGGTCGTGTTGTCACACTCCCTTAGGCCTAAGTGAGATGATGGCGAGAATGTACCTGGCAATTGGGTCATTCGCCCGAGAAGTTTTTTTACTACTAACAAAGTTGGCAACTAACCTGAGTTGGCTTTTTTGCCTAAGGATCCCTTGTATGGCCTTTGTTGTCACTAGGGCAACCTATGAGGTCCCTTATGTTTATAACAGGAACCTCAGGGATGTATTAATTGAAATGAGCCTACTGACGTATTATAATTGCTACAAATCCTGCTCGGCATGTTAAGTTTTCTTATTTGAAAACAATTTGAACAACTTGCTGTCATCTCAGAAATTTAGCCATGCATGAAGGAGATATAGCTTGGAAAAGGTGCGTATTAACGTGAAGTTACCAATAAGAGTTAAGCAACCAATAAAAAATATGGAAGTGTAGGAACCAATCCGACTTTTATTCATTGAATAATGTCTGAGCAACATAAGTTTGAAAATAAAAATTTGCTTAAACTAAATGTGCTAGTAAATATAAAGAAGATTCAAAAGTAAAACTTCTTGAGGTTGGTTGCGTTCCATACTTTTAGTATCTCCCTGCCCTCCAGTATTCCAGGTGATATGATCCTTGAAGGTCGTCTCTGATTACCCTAAAGGGTCCTCCCAATCCGAACCCAGCTTACAATCTGATGGTTTTACGGCATTATCGTGGACTTTCTTTAGGACGTAATCTCATATTAGAAACTTCCTCAGATTGACTTTCTTGTTATATTGCCTAACCAATTGCTACTGATAAGAAGCCAATTTGATCATGGATCTCTTTCTTCACTCGTCTGATAAGTTAAGTTCAGTGCATAATGCGTCATCGTTAAGGCCTTGGTTGACCAAAGTACTTCTCATGGTGGGGAGACCTACTTCCAATGGGATGACAACCTTAATCTCATATATGAGTGCATATGGTGTCCCCCCAGATGGTCGCCTAGGAGTGGTGCGATAAGCCCATAAAACGAAGGGATCTCATCCACCCAGGCATCCTTGGCCCTTTTTAATCATTTTCTTAGTCCATTGAGCATGGTTTTATTAGAAGCCTCTGTCTTCCCGTTGCTTTGGGGATATACCACTGAACTGAAGTGGTGCTTGATATCCTGTTTATTACAAAAGCCTTGGAAGAAGTCGCTCTCAAATTACATTCCGTTGTCAGTGATGATAGTCCTTGGTACCATAAAGCGTGTTATGATGTTTCTCCAAATAAACATGGTTATATCTGAGTCGCGAATATTCACTAGTGGTTCTAACTCCACCCATTTGGTAAAGTAATTTGTGCCCACCAATAGATATTTTTTATTTTCATATGCGATATGTAATTGTACCACTATGTCTAGTCACTATTGCGCGAACGCCCATGGGCTTATAAGTGATTTCATGTAGCGGAGGACTAGTGGATCATGGGAGAATGCTTCTAAAATTTTTCTCACTTGCGAGCATAAGTGCTTGTGTCCCTCTGCATATGAGGCCACCAGTATCCCTCCTTTATTGCTAACAAGCCAGTGATCTTCCTCCTGCGTGACTCCTATAGATGCCCTCATGAAGTTCCCTAAGGACTTCTTCGGTATCTTATGGGTGGACGCATTGGAGGTAGGGGCCTGCCAATGATTTTTGTAGAGCTTTCCTTTTGGGGAGAGATAGAAGCAATCATCTTTGGCCCTAACTTGATGGGGCCGACCTCTTGTCGTCTGGAAGTATGTGGCTCCGTAGATAATTTATGATGGGATTCATCTAAGTGGGGGCTTTAGCTGCGAGGAGGACTTGCTCAGCCACAACTGCCTGTTCAATACTTAGTTGCACAAGGAAATCTATTTGGATAGTTCTTCTTAGCCCAGAGACGATTGCTGAACTAAGGGCTCCTAAGGCATCAACGTGACTATTTTTCCCCCTGGGGAACTATTAAATTTCCTCCTTCTCAAAATCTTTTATTAGTCCTCTCAATACGATAAAGAAGGTCGTCATCCGATCATCCTTAGTGTTGAAATCCCCACTTACCTGCTTGGAAACTAGTTTGGAATCGTGGAATATGTGGAGAAGCTTTACCCCCAACAGTTTGGCTCTTTACAAACTAGCGATCAATGCTCCGTACTCAGCTTCGTTGTTGGAGGCCTCAAATCCCAATATGAATCCTTGCTCAATTATAGTGTCTTCGGAGGTGATGAGGACGATCCCTACTCCTGTCCCCTCGGAATTGGAGGCTCTATCAACGTACAAGGTCCTGTCCTTGAACTGTGCTTCCTATGTTGTAAACAGCTCATTGTCCAGTTGGTCTTTTGGTTGGTCTCCTGTGAACTCAGTTATAAAATCTGCTAATATATGTCCCTTAATCGCTATTCTGGGCTGGAAGTGGATATTGAACCTCTCAAGTTCCACTGACCACTTTTAAAGTCATCTAGAGAGGTCAGTCTTCCACATCATGGCTTTGAGGGGGTAAGAAATGATCATGGTTATTGAATGGTCCTCAAAGTAATGCTTCAGCTTCCTTGAGGCAACTACCAGTGCATATGCGAGCTTCTCCAGAGGTAAGTATCACTGTTAAGGAGTGTCTTGTTGTCATAGTAAAATGGATATTGACTTTCTTGTTTCTCGCATACTAGGGTGGAGCTTACTGCGTGGCCAAATACTGTGAAGTAAAGGAATAAGGGGTCGCCGTCATTTGGAATTACTAAAAGGGGTGGATTTTTGAGGTATAATTTGATCTATTCCAGAGCTTGCGAACAGTCATCGTTCCACGTGAGGCCCTTGTCCTTCTTCCGCAACTGGAAGAATGGTCGATAGCATTTTTAAGACTTAGAGTTAAAGCAATTAACTGCTCGCAAGCTTACCGGTGAGCTTTCTCGCATCTCTCAATGACTGAGGAAGATGGACCCTTGTGATATCATTAATTTGATCTGAATTTGCCTCGATTCCCCTTTTACTGACTAAATAGCCCAAGAATTTTCCTGAATGAACACTTACTTGCGTTCATGAGGATCTCAAATGTCTTGGTTAAGTCTGTGAGGTGGTTGCTTTTGGCCTTAATTTTGACTAGCATATCATCGATGTAGACCCCCATCGTGTCTCCCATCTGTTTGCTGAACATCTTGGTGACCAACCTTTGATAAGTTATGACTGTGTTCTTCAATCCAAATGGCATGACCTTATAATAATACAACTTATTGGGGATTATAAATGAGGTTTTATCCTGGTTGGGTCCGTATAAGAAGATCATCCTTTCGTGTGTTACTGTAGCGTCAACTAACTGATCTATTTTGGGAAGTGGGAAGTTATCCTTGGGGCAAGTCTTATTGAGGTATGTGAAGTCGATAAAAACCCTCCAACTGCCGTTTCTTTTTCGCACTACTACTGGGTTGGACAACCACTTGGAAAACTGAACTTCCCTAATGGATCATGTATCCAGTAGCTTCCCTACTTCGTTCTCCACTGCTTTAGCCTTCTCGGGGGCTGTTCGACGAGCATTTTGCGCAATCAACTTGAAGGTCGGATCAACGTGAAAGCGGTGGCAAGCTACAATGGGATCAATCCCTAGCAAATCGTACGGTTGCCAAGCAATAACGTCCAAATTGCTTTCGAGGAATGCAATCAACTCTTTTTTATCTTGCTCATCGAATGTGGTTCCGATCAGAAACTTCCTTTTTATTGAGTTATTATCAACTACAACTTCTTTCGGGTCTTTAATGACCCTATTTGCAGGGTGGACCCTGGGCTCCTCCACCCCTGGTCAGCCGTATCGTAGTTATTATTTTGAGGGGACAGGCCTTCTTGGTCTCCCTCCTGAGCATTCTCTATCTCCTTTTTTCTTCTTCGAGTGGATATCTATAATAAATCACTTCGTGACTGTGGCCTGGTCGCCACAGATTTTGACCACTCCTCGATCAGTAACACACTTCAACTTCTGATGGTAGGTGGAGGGTAAGACCCTCATGGCATGGATCCAACCTTAGCCCAAAATGGTGTGATAAGGGGACTCAATGTTCATTACTAAAAATATGATGAGTTTTGATATGTTTTCTTCTTTGACTGGGAGAATGATCTTCCCAATGGCATAGTAATCATTCCTGCAAATCCGACCAGCAGTACGGTGGCCTCTTAGAGGTCAATAATGTTCAACTTCAGTTTATGGAATAATTCCAAGTACATCACTTTTGACGAACTCCCCTGATCCACAAGTAGCTTATCAACGTCCCCATTAGCTATTTTGAGCGTGACCATGAGTGCATCGTGATGCGGGGTTCTTAACTCGATCAAATCTTTCTCGATAAACATGATATGCTTGGTGTAGTCGATGTCCTCTGGTTATCGATGTTTACTAGCTGGTGTTTTGGCGGGGTCTATCTGAAAAGCCTCCATAACGACGGTGACCTTCTTAAGTTCCATCCGAACGGAATTCCCTTAGATCTGCTTGAGGTCTGATTCCCCATGAATGACTACGAACTCATGCCACGTATCCTCGTCGAGGGCGTTATCCGATTTTTGGTATCCAATGGCTACGATCTTGTAAACTTTATTCTTGATGTACTCATTGAGGTGCCTTGCTTTGGTTAGCTCTTCTAAATATGACTTCAAAGCCTTGCAATTCTCGATTCTATGGCCTCCTTCCTTATGGAATGCGCATTTCAGCACGATGTTATGATTCTCTTGGTTGGGTTACCACCCGTCTTTTTGGTCCATTTAATAAATGGCTCATCTTTAATTTTGCTCAGAATTTTATAAATGGGTTCCTTAAAGACTGTGTTAATAATTTAGAACGCCTTGGAGGAATCGGCCTTATATCCATTCTTGCCCCTATTCTTATTTCCCTTTTTCTGTGTATCGTTCTTTTTTACTCCTTTGTTTTCTTTTGCTCGATCGTTGTCCCCTTTATTAGGATAAACCACGTCTTCCACCTTGGCGTACTTCTCGATATGGGCCATAAGATCGTCGAAGGTGTTGGCCTCCTTCGTAGTAAGGGACTGGTGCATCAAAGAGGTGGTTGATAGATCGATTTTGAAGGATGCTATGACAACTTGCTCCAAGTAATCCTCTATTTTATTAAAAACTTCTCAATACCTTTTGGCGTAGTCTCGGAGGTTCTTTCGTGGCTTTCTTCTTCATTGTGAGCAGTGCATCCATCCGCTTGGGATGGGAGCTGTTGGTTATGAATTACGTCGTGAAGGCCTTTGCCAGAGTTGTGAAATTTTTAATTGACATGTAAATTAGCCTCTCAAACCACTTTTATGTTGCATCGTGTAGGTTAGAAGGGAAAATCCTATACATGAGTGCGCCATGGTGGCCCCTTAAGGTCATTGCTTGTCGATATTGCCTGACATGGTCTATGGGATCTATTTTCTCATCGTAGACCTTGAATTTAGGGACAACAAACTTCTTTGAGGGATCTTCCTCCTTGATTGACCTTGAAAAAGGGACTTCATCTGAGTACTGAGAGGTTTCTTGGCTAGCTCTCTGGTGGATCTTGCTCCACGATGGGCTGAATGTTGGCCCATCTCCCTACGGACCAGAATCTGTGTATCCTCATTCTGCCGATCATGGATCATGTGGTGACTTTCTATCTAGCCACGATCTAACCCGTCACGTTCAGTTTTCTCCTGTCATGCTTGGAGATCCTCCTCCGACTGCAAGTGTTGCTCGCCTGTGGACTAAGAGTCCTAGTACAATAATTTTCAGTAGGCCTTTGGAGGTTTATCTCCACTCTCTCGAGTCGCCTTTATAGGCGAGCGTTTTCTTCTAGTTGGAGACGCGCAACCTCCTCTTGTTTGTGAAGACTGGCTTCATAAGCGTCGACCAACCTAGGGATCTGCGTAGACCTAGGTGTCCACTGGCTTTCTTAATAAGGTTGCCTATCCTGGCAAAACGTGGGGTTTGTATGCTGGTGGATTTCAGACCTGACCTTGGGCTGAACTGGATTTTCTTGGACATCGCCAACTCGGGGGATGTTACTGCTGTGGTATGATATCACGGGCATTCTTTTAGTGAATGTTTTTGCAGGAATAAAAATCGTTTCCCATAGACGACACCAATTATGAGTACAAAAATATCACAATCAGAAATCCATGAAAGTAGTCACAAAGGCAGAAAGTAAAGATCACAACACAACGATATACATGGTTCAGTAACTTGCCTACATCCATGGAGGGATTATTGTTCTTATTTAGTGTCTCTCAAAATTCCAGTTACAATCCCTTGGCCCCGGATCAGGGTGTATAATTTATAGATATGTCGTTACAAAGTTTGAATTGTTCAAGGAACTCAAAATAACACGTGGATTTGCTAAGAGGTACCTGAATATCTCATCCAAAATTCTTGGTACTTGATTTGACCATATCCGTAAGTGCTCTTATACCACTAAAATACTCGTGGGGCAGCGTGTAAATCCATCTAGGCCGGTCGGCTACTTTAATGGACCGTATTAAATGGGCTGCCACACTAACTATATGGGGCTTTGAGTGTAATTAGTAGATTATTATTGTTATTATTGTAGATTGCATACTTCTTACTTTATTTTCCATTTTGAGCTCAAGTAATGAATTTTTTGGATTTTATTTTATTTATGTTTTCCATTATTATGTACATGTAAATGAATATGTGTGGGTATCAATCAAAATAGCCTTTAATAGACATTATTGAACCATTACTAATAATCTTCATTATAGACCTAATTGATTAATTCATTAATGTTATAGTACATGCAATGAACTATGTTGTTAAATAACATAAGTTGACTCATGGGTGTTAACAAGTTTGTGAAGATTTGTTTAGATAGAATAATTATATGTTTATTGTGTGCATTATGTTTCTTAATAAAATCATATGACATGATTATTATATGGAACAAGTGGGGGCACTAAGAATTATTGATAATTTAAAAAATTTGAATTATCAATTTCTTATCATCATTCACTTAATATATGATCCATATAAGAATCCTAATTCATTAAAATATTTTCATTAAATACCGTTATCAAGATTTGACTCGTGGTTTAATGAGGAGCCATTGAACTAATCTTATTGGTACAGAATGAATTAGTCTCCTATTATACTATAAGTCCATTCTTTTGGATGTTTCGACGCGTGATTCTCGAATCCGATTGAATCTAAGATGAATGAATAGTTAGTTTACATTATTGTAGAAAGACATGTATATGTGATATTATATATTGACTAATGGATACCTTTTTGTTGAGCGAGATACGACTATAAAACGAAAAACATGACTGCAATGCGAGACACCACAATTGTTGATAAGGGTGCATCAATTTTAGAACAAAGTACCTAATATGATGCAAAGTCTTATCAAGATTTATTTTCTCAATCAACTATGAGGTGGGAACTAGTTTAAAGTAGAGTTATGACGTGGAAACTTCATTCCAACTAAATAACTATTGATTGAGTAGTCATTGTCTAATGTTCTTAAACAACAGTCCACTTATACTATTGATTGAGCAATCACTGTTTAGTATGCACAACCATCCGAATTGAATTTTGGTTTTGCATACGAATGAAATGGGGCAGATTATTGAATGTAAAATATGAGATGAGAGGGAGTACACATCTATTTTTGACACCTAATATTAATACAAAATTTTATAAAACTTGAATAAAATACAATTAACTCAGTAAGACACGATAAAAGTACTCCTAATATTGACAAAAGTACAACATAAATTTATTTGAAAATATTCTGACGTTAACAGGACATAAATAAAACTTAACGTCTTTAACGTGAATTTTTTTTATTATTATCCTCGTTATCTAATATAGCAATTTTAAAATGGTGTCTTTATTATAATATTTGACACGTGGATGCCCTCTTAATTTCTAAAAATGACTCTATTTTCAATTATTTTCATAAATGAATAACAGAATCCATATCTCTATTGGGCACACGAAAAGATTAGACCATTTCTCTTCCATCTTTCCCTCTCTATATATACATTTTTGGCGGCATCGCCAGATGATTTCTTTTGCTAAGGCTGGGTTTTAAAGCACCAAGAATCCCTTAAAAGCCATCGAAATATTTGTATTTTTGATGCACCAAGCATCATTTAATAACCACCGAAATAGAGCGATCCATTTAGGCTCCCTTGATTTTGGAAATATCATCAAATCGATGAGATATTCTGCTAATACCTATATGGTTGCAAGATCTATATATATTTAATCTCTGCATGTATTTACTTTTGTTGTAGCTCTACCCTGCCCGTGGTTTCTCGCCGCTGCCGGACCTCGTGGTCTCCGATTGCAGCCCCACTGGTAAGATCCTCATCATAAACTCTTTTAAAATTTGTTGCTTTGCCATAAAGCCTAGGACAATCATAACCTATGTTGGGTTGAAATATAATTTTACGGATTTAACATTTTTTAGACCTCTCGCTGTGTGGTTCTTAATGTATTTATTTTGGTATATATGTTATGTTCTGCAATTTTTTGGTTTCTTAATCTAGGTATACTTCATTATTTGCATGTATTTTTGTTTCGCATTTTAGGATTGTTCAAAAGGATTTTTTTTTTTTTTTTGCAAAGATGGGTATATCCATTTTTTTAACTTTTGAGGGCAAGTCTAAAAATTTTTGTAGCTAAAAGGGGAAAAAGTGATAAATTGATGCAAGTTAATTTATTATTGATTTTTTAGTTTGAAGTTGAATAGATGGTTATATCATGGTTGGCAACATTTGTATATGATTACCTATTTGTATAGTAACAATCAAATCCCTTGATTCGTTTAACTTACTATTATAAAATATAACTTTAACTTCCTATCAGAATTTACTATCTGGAAAATGAAATTGATCTACTATTATCTGTCAACTGTGACTTGACAATAAAGACCAAGAAAGAGTAATTTTTTGACACTTTAGTTTAGTAGTATTTTTTAATTTGATTGCTTGATAAATTGATATGGGTTGTAATACTTACATTTTTGGTACTTAAAAGGGGAAAACGGAATATTTCCCAGTCTTAATAATTTTGTTTTCATAGGGGGTTATACCTTTATATAAGTAGTATATTTTAAGTGAAGTTAAATTGCAGGATTTAATTATTGCTAAAATTGGGGTTTCAGATGAAGAGATAAAGAATGATAACAGCGATACAGTACAGAGAAAAAGCCAAAGGGAAAGCACAAGGGATGGTAATTTGTGATACCAAATGTTCACAGAATGTAAACAATTTTGTTCTTATGTTGGTGATTATTTTGATGCAAAAGTCTTCCTTAAATTTTGGTATAGTGTTTCACTTTCCGAATAAATACTGTTGTGTGCTCAAAGATTGGGTTTTTTGGTGATTATAGTCTCAACAATTGGGTAATATTTTTGAAAATATAAACTTTTGTATAGGTCCATGACATGTGTTTGACGAAATTCTTAGAATCCTTATCAAGCCCTATTTGTCATTTATTATTTTAATTTTTAATTGAATATCTAGGATCTATAGCTGCCAATGAATATAACTATTGCATTATTTTTTCAGGTACAGTTTTCTTGCCCAGTAATTATAATTGTACCACATATACAAATCAGATACATACGTGTCAAAATACCGTAGCTTCTTATACCATGAATTGTGGTTATGGGATGTTGGAGGTTTGGATGTGAATGACACAAAATCATGCCGTTTAAATGTTGTTCAAAGTGGCGGTCCAAGTAGAACTACTATATCTTCCCTTACGAAAGCGTAATTGCTTACGAGGATGTTGGCACAACTAGATTCATTCATGTACTCCTACACTCATTATTACTTTTATTTTTCTATTCTTGAAATATCTTTACTATATAGTTTTAATATAGTTGAATACGCTTTCATGGAAATAGTATGGTCTTAATTGGAATGTTAAAAAAACCTTATTTTAAGAGATTTAAACCCAAAAAATTCAATTGTTTTCTTATTACTTTTTTAATTTTTGTTTATCTGATAGTTTTTTTTGTTGATATAATAACCAATACCCAAGCTCTCTGTTTAATGGAGGTATATTGTGGAACTTCTATCGAGGTTAAAAAATTATGATTGTGGATTGTGGAAACTGGTATACATAACAATGTTCGAGTTTTACACGTTGCTCTTTATCCACATGTAGCGGTTCCACTCGGTGTTTTTACTTATTTTTCATTTTATTCATTTGAGGTGTTATTTGGTGTCAAATCTTGAGTTTATATATGATATATAATATATGAAAGTGTTAGGGATGACAAGTTATGTTTAAATTACCGTGCAATCATGTTTTTAGTCAGTTCCCCCTACAATAAACACATAATTATTTTTGTATGTTTTTAAATATAATTTTTACAATTATGTTTACTGCTTTATTTTTTTATAACTAGTTTGATTAGTGTGATTTGCAGTTATGCTTGGGTTTTTTCTTATAGCAGTGATAGTACTACATTTTCAAGTAATGAAGTATGGATGTGTATAATATATATTTTATAACGAGAGCTACAAAGTGCCCGCGCATCGTGCGAGGGTAAAGTCTAGTCTCATCAACCGATCGTAGGGAGGTTTTCTCCACCAGTTGGAAAAAACATCACTTGTCCGCCCGTTTTGTGAACACTCTCAAATTTTCGATCTTCACGAACACTCTTACCCCTCTCTCCCCTCCACGAATAACCCTCCCCCTGGATACTCTTCCCCCTCTCTCCCCTCCATGAACAACCCTCCACGGTCAACCCTTCTTTCTCCCTCTCTCACCCTCCACGCAAGACCACCCTTCACTCTGACCTAAATCCAACAAAGTTTTGGCCACAACTGTAAGTATATTTCCAAATTCTAGGGTTTCTAAATAGCTTCTTAGGTTTTTAAATAGGTTTATACTTAGATTATATGAGTTACCCTTAATTTTCATTATGCTTTTTAAATCGATCTATTTTTAGGATGAAATACTGTCAGTTCATTTCCAAACTTTAGGGTTTTAAATAGGTTCTTAGGGTTTTTAAATATGTTCATTAGTTATTACGATGAGATTTTTTACCTACCCTTCATTTTCATTAGGGTTCCTATTTTGAATTGGAGCATTGCTTAGATGTGAAATGGATTTTGTCTATTGTTTTGATTGTTTATTTTTATATATATATTAGGTCTGATTAATTACTCTTGCAATTCTGACTTTTTTTATTTTCTTCGGGGTTTGAAATGGATTTTGTGTTTGCTATATTTAATTTAAATTGGATCATTGCTTAGGTTTGAAATAGATTTTGTACTGTTTTTACGGTTGATTTTTTTTATATAACAAAGTCTGAATTAATTACTATTGCAATTTTGACTTAATTTGAGAGTATTTATATAACAAAGTCTGAATTATGGATGAATTTATATTCTGTTTTTGATTAGTTTTATATTTTGAGACTAGTTGTTCGGTGAATTTATTTTGGTTTGATAAACACCAGGTTACATTATAAACTACGATTAAGAGGATATTTTATACTAGATATTGGTTAGTTTATTGATTTTATTCAGTTAAGTTGAGAGTTGTAACATTAATATTATTTTTTGCAATTTTTATTTGTGTATATGTATCATTGTATATTTACTTTGTATCCATCTTTATATGTCTGTATATTTGCATTTTTAGAGGTTTTTATCTACATTAATCATCATCTTATGGTTAAAGTTACGTTCTCTTCGCTGATTAGTTTTAGTATAATTGCTCAATGCATGTAATTTGGTTTGGTAGACACTGAGACACATTATAATTTGAAGTTAAGAGGTCATTATATACTGAAATTAGATAGTTAATTCATTTTATTAGGTTAATTGTAGAGTTTTGACATCAATGTTTTTTTGCATTTTTTACTAATTCATTTGTATCTCTGTATATTTGCATTTTTAGAGGTTTTATCTACTGTTGATGTAAAAAACTAGATGCAATCTAATTAATTAATCACAGATAAAAATGAATAAGTAAATAAGACAATGAATTTTTAAAGTGGTTCGTCTATCAAAATGGCCTACGTCCACTATTCTTGTATTGCTGATAGTTTGCCTTGAATCTCGATCATGCATTTTTCAAGAGATTCAAAAGTCCCCTTTTATGACTGGGTTACAATGTATTTATAGCCTTGAGGCTGTACATATGAAAAGATAATGTGCCGTCTTCTAGTAGATATATACATCTGTACAATAATAATGCGCATTAAATCTGACGTTCATTGAATGTGTAGTTCCCTTTTAGTTTTCTTGGTTAGTTACTCTGCACGCTAAGTAGCTCGGACCGCCAGAGTTGCTTGGTACGCTTGAATAGCTCGGTGAAAATATGTATTTCCCACGTAGGTTGACACATGTCTTTATCTAATTGATCCATGTCAGCTGACTAATTTTTGTATCAAGAGAAGCCCCAAATGTTTCACAATTGAAGTTAAATAAGAAAGTGTGGAACATTTTGCCTGGATTACAGATCTCCAACGCTTAGGAAATTTGTACTGTATTTCTTTCCGTTTGAGCGCGTAATGGGAAACTTGTAAATATTTTAAATTTTTAACCGCCGCTTCGATCTCTGTGCCTTTCTTATGATTTAATCGCCGAAAACGCAATCGTCTTTCTTGGTAATTATTTCTTTTCTCTTTTCCCGACATTTGCACCTTTCTCATGATTTAATCCCCGGAAACGCAGTCGTCTTTCTCCATAATCATTTCTTTTCTCTTTTCCCGATGCAAGGTATTTAAGAGCGATAGAAATCCCTATCGTTTTCCACTTTTTACATCCGTATTTTCCGAACTCTTTACTTTCTCTCTCTATTTCATACTATAGTTCTTCCGTCATCCATCATTAGCAGATTTCTCCATTCTCTGTAAGATTTTCTTCCTTCATCTTTCTTTGTTGTAGTCATCATGGTTTACCTTGTTGAATCTTTAGATAAATCCCGAACTATTTTTCAATTCCCTCTTGGGTTATTTTGGAGGAGCCTTCTTGTCCTTCTGATTTGTTTTCTCTGGCGGAGGGACATTAGTTTCCCTCCCTTTTTATAGCGAAGTGTGGCTTTTCTTTCTCGCTAAATCCCTTGTGTGGTTGGAATTTTGCCAATATTTCGATATTGTACCTGCAAAGGTAGCACCAAATACATGGAGGGTAGTTAATGGCGTATATAGGCTGAATCAAATTCATGGAACTCATTTAGGAATTCCTAAAATTATGTATTGTTATAAATGGGTTACCAGTGACACTACTTTTTATTTGAAAATTAGGTTTTTGAATAGAGCTTTAGTTGTCAATATTCCCGATGCCAGCAGGGATTATTTTGATCATGGGGTTATGATGAAAAATTGGCAACACCCCCCATTAAAAGTAAATGATGTGTACCAAGGTCCCAGATGTCCGCTTTAAGGCAATGGGATAGGTTGTTTTTAGTTTTTGAATTTGGCTTTCTTCATGTTTGGCAAAATGCGTCACTAACATTAATTTTTATTTGTTACAGTTGACAGTAAAAGGAAGCCCCCAAAGAGATTGACGTTAACATAAAATATTTAAAACTTATCTGGAGCTTGCATCAATCAGTTGCTGGGTAGCACATTAGAGCTGCTTCTTATATGTTGAGGTACAAAAACACCACCTCGTCTTTTATTGCGCGTCCTATTGCACCTCCTATGATAATCGATCCTGATCAACTGCCAACGTCTCGATCAAGTGTGGGAGACTCCTCATCTGATTTGGATACTTCCATTGTCGATTTGATGACGAAGAAAAGGAGGATGCCTGAGTTCTTTATCAAAGATGCTCCTGGTGCTGATGGGGCCAAGAAAAATAAGGTGGATGTTCCAGCTGAAGGGACGAAGAAAATGGAGATTACTCCATCTAAGGGAACATCAATGACTGTGAAGGAGGTGGGTAAGAAGCCCCCAGTTGTTCCAAAAGAGGCAACACCTTTGACTGAAGGTGTTGCTATTATACAAGAAGAGGCAACACCTTTAATTGAAAGTGCTCCTCTAAGGAGACTAAGAAGAGGTCTTGCCGAAAGACCTATAGAAATTCTTGCTTAACCTTCTGATATTGAGGGTCCTTTGAGAGCTAAATCTCCATCTCTCGTTTCTCCGAGTTAGGCTAAGGACTTGATCAAATATTGGGTCATTCTCAAACATCAAGCTGCTGAGGATTCCCTTTCTCGGGAGAAGCTCACCGATTTAGCCGCCCACCATATTGCATCAGTAAGTATCTTCATCCCTATTACTTCCTCGTCTCTACATATTGCATTCATATTCTGAGTTGAGCTCTTTCCTTTTTCAGTTTATGGCTTGCTTTAATGGTATATTGAATAAAGATGAAGCTATCAGGGCTTCCACTTCCTCGGGTGGGGTGGAAGAAGCTTTTACTGGCTTATCCCGCTCTTTGAATGAATCCCGTCAGAAGTACGAGGAAGAAAAAATTGCTTGGGAGAATGAACTTCAATCTGTCAAAACCACTCGAGATCAAGCTATAAATGATTCTAAAGAGTTGCGGAACAAACTGAAGGTCGTTGATGGCAAGCTTGAAGAGGCTGAACGGCGTAAGAAAGAGCTGGAGGATAAGCTGACATCTGTCGAGGAGGTTGAGTCCAAGCTTAAAGAGGATGAACGGTGTAAGAAAGAATTGGAAGAAAAAGTGAAGTTGGCCGAGGAACATGCTTCATTAGAGAAGGTAAAGAAGAAAACTGTTGTAAAGAATTCTTTCAGCTCTGGCTAGGATAAAGGATGGAATAAGGCCTTAACTGCCATTACTTATCAGATGGAATATGCCAGTCTAAAATACTTCAGAGATGGATGGGTTGCGTCCTTGAAAGAATTGAAAACTGTGGACGATTTTGAATTGTTTTAGACACATACTCATGGCCCTCCCCCTGTCATCGGCGAAGAAGAAGAAGATGAAGCCCCATCTGATGAGTCCTCTGTGATGGTATAAGATCAAGTACCCGTTACCGTCGTTTACCAACCTCCCGAGCAAGTTCATTAAGCAAGCACTTCTTTCGAGCAACCTGCACTTCATTCCGAGCAACCTGCTCTTCCTTTCGAGCAAGCTGCTCTCCCCCCCAAACCAATTGAAGATATTGTAGTGAATAAGGAGAAGGTGTAAAGTTGTTCGGTTCTTATGTAACTTTCTTTTTCCCTCAGTTGTAATTTGGAATGTATTTTCCTTTTGTATGATGAATAAGAATGAACCTTTGTTATTTATCTCGCGTCTTTCTTTAACCTGTCTTGTATCATTGTTAATGCATTTTATTTTCTCCTTGCTATTTTATGGCCAGGATGGAACTTTTATCAGCTAATGATACAGATTTGATGAAGAAATGCAATGATTATTTTGAAGCTGGTCATGCAAATTTTACTTAAGCCCAAATAATAGACATCCTCGAATCTGATGCCTCTGAATGAGCAATTGATGCTTACCAATACCTGAAGTGTTTGCTTGATCGTGCTGTAGCCAACAATGTGGCCTATTACGAAATGATTGAAGACCTTCAAGTCATGATCGAGGAACTTCAACTTCAATACAAAGAGACTGCTACCCTTTTGATTCAAGGCTATGAGAAAAAGTACCAATAATTGAGCGCTGACAGGGGTTATAACAAGTACATTTCAGCACATGAGAAAAAGGAAAGTGTGTTAAAGCTTGAGATTGAAGAGCATAGAAACATTGCCAAGATGCTAGATCAAGAGAATATCGCGTTGTAAGAGGAAGTGAAACAGTTTAAATCTGCTGCTTCCTCTTCTTCGGGAGCCCTGATCCTAATCACTGATGACGATTTTTCTTTTTTAGAAACTGAAAATGCTACCTTAAGGGAAGAGTTAAAGACTTTGAAACGAGACGGACTTTCCACACCTGCTCGCGGTAGAGCGAGGGCTTCTTCTCGTGGACGAGCAAGGGCTGGTCAGGTTAACATTGAGAAGACGAGGACTCAATCGGCCTTAGAAAATCAAGCCGTTCAATTGACGGCGAAGAATTAGGCTTTGGCAGAAATGTCTAAAAAAATTCAAAGTTTTACCGATCAACTCTCCAATCAGAGTTCTGCGCTGGAAAGTAAAGAGATTCTGGTGAAGAAGCTCCACGAGCAGCTTGAAAGATTGACTTATCAATTTCACAAACAGCCTACGGAGGTTTGGATGGAAAGATACAACGAAGCTCTGTATCATCTTGATGCTCGGTTGCAACAGTCAAATAATTAGGGGTATAAGCAAGGATGGTTGAAAGCTATGTGTGTGCTGAAATTAGAGCAAGGACATTTCTTATGGGATTATTATGAACCTGGAGTGCTTGATTTACCCGTGCCTCCTTTTAAACTTGATCTTAGTTGGATTCCTGCTCGTGTTATTTCTCGGTGCTTGATTTCCAAATATCTTGGTGACTATAGCCTTCATTCCGATTTTGGGATATCTCGTCCTAAGCATTTGCTTAACCGACCATCCATAGTTAACGTTAGAATGCTGGGAGATAAGAATTTTATAAACTCTCCTTATACGTTAGATGATCCTCCAGCTGGGATGGAACCTGTATCAAAAGTAGAAGAAAAAAAACCCATGGAATAGGACATTTGTATATAATGAAAATCAATTTCATTTCGTATGTACTCTACTTGGTTTTAATAAAGAAAGATTTATTCTCTGTGCAGTTTCATTTTCTTAAAAATACTTTGTAAAATGTCCTTGTTATTCGCTGGTGAATATATATATATATATATATATATATATATATATATATATATATATATTTGTAGAAGAACAAAATGTCCTATTTTGTTTTAGACAATGGAACTTGTCCCATTTGTTGTCTGATTATAGTGACTTATCACTCTTTGTGCCTAAGCAATGGAATGATTTACATCCCATATTCCTGCTTAGTTGTAGTAATCATGCCAGGATTACCTTGTTGCCTAGACAGTGGATGCCCCGGGAGGTCACCCATCTTCTTGTCTAGTTTGGGGTGTCCCTTGAGATCACCCGTGATTAAACATGCTTTTGCCTTGTATGATTTTTATTTACAGAACAACTGGAGTTGGTGGTTATTGAATTGCCAACCAACTGGAGTTAGTGGTTGCTGAATTGTCGACCAATCGGAGTTGGTGGTTGCTGATCTGGTTTGTGTAGTGTGTAGCACGAATACTCCAAAAAATTTCAACAAAAGAGATAAATGGGCAAAATATCACTTTTATTCATTTTGAAAGAAATGGGTTACACATGAATTTTCATTACTGATAATACTTGCGCAGATGCTCTGCATTCCACGCGTTCTTGAATTCTTTTCCTTCCAAAGTTTTAATTCTGTATGTCCTAGGACGAACAACTTCAGTTACTCTATAAGGTCCATGCCAGTTGGCCTCTAGTTTATTGTGCTTCTGGATCACCTTCTTCAGCATATAATCCCTCTCTTTCAAGTCGCACTTCTTCACCCTTTTATTGTAGAACAAGGTTGTTCATTATTGGTAGGTTGCATTCCTGATCGCTGCTTCTTCCCTAACTTCTTCGAGCATATCCAGGTCTAAATGTCTCATCAAATCGCTTACATGGGAGTTGAAATTAAGCACCCTATGTGTGGGTAGACCCAACTCAGCAGGTATGACGGCTTCACTTTCGAAGGCTTACATGTACGGAGACTCCCCAGTTGCTGTTCGTGGTGTAGTGCGATAAGCCCACAATACAGAGTATAGCTCGTTAATCCAATTTCCCTTTGCATTATCGAGGCATTTTTTCAAACCATTCAGTAGAGTTCTGTTCGTCACCTCAGTTTGCCCATTACTTTGGGGATGGCCTGGTGCAGAATGGATCTTTTGTACATTGGATTGGTGACAATATGCAGCAAACTCCTCGTTGTCAAATTAGGTTCCATGGTCAGTAATGAATACATGTGGGAGACCATATCTGCAAATAATACTCTTTCAAATGAACTGAAAGACCCTGTCATACGTCATGTCAATGAGAGGTTCAGCTTCCACCCATTTGGTAAAATAGTCCACACCAACTACTAGATATTTAAATCTCCTTTTGGTCGTCGAAAGCGGCCCGACCAAATCTATACCCCACATAGAAAATGGCCAAGGGGACGTAATGGGTGTTAACAATGCTTGGGGAGTTCTTCGGATGGAAGAAAAATATTGGCATTTATCGCACTTCTTAGTGTAAGCTATGAAATCAGCTTTCATCGTTGGCCAGTAATATCCCTGTGTCATTATTCTTTACAAAAGCATTCGACCTGCTATATGATCTCCACAAGAGCCTTCGTGAACCTCTTCAATCAGATCTTTAACTTCGGAAGGATGCACACATCTCTGTAGTCCTGCTATAATGCCTCTTCTATATAAAATGCCATTGGTCAACACGTAATGAGCAGCTTTAAACTTAAGTTTCTTGGCTACGAGTTTATCAGTTGGCACAATCCCTTCTTCGATATAGACCCTGATGGGGTCCATCCATGATGGACCCAAGTCTAGGGTAATGAAATTCACCATTATAACTTCGTCTACGCTCCGATCTGCCAGAATCTCTATTGGGATGGTTCTTCGTAGCTCGGTGCGTGTTGTTGAGGCCAGACGAGCTAGGGCGTTAGCTCTTGCATTTTCCAATCTCGATATTCTGAGCAACTGGACTGCGATAAAAGTTGATACAACTTCCATATCTTTTGCGTGATACTTGAACATTAATACTCCCTTCGTTTCGTACAACCCAAGAATTTGATTTACAATTAATTGTGAATCACTGAATACGATAACCTGCTCCGCATTCATGATTTTTGCCAAACTAATATCCATGATCATAGCTTCATATTCAACTTTATTATTGGAAGACTTAAATTGGAAACGTAGACCATACTCAATATCAACTCCATCAGGACTGTTTAAGATTATTCTTGCTCCACTACCTATGGCACACGAAAAGCCATCCACGTACAAATTCCACACAGGTATATCATCATTAAATTCTTGGTCAGACAGAGTTCCTCAATGGAGTATTTGATACTTCCTTTTATCTTCTCTTATCCTTGGGAAATTACCCGACACTTCTCGTTGATCGTTATCTATTGCCTCCTATCGATTTACTAATGGAAGTTGGTCGGGGGTTGTCTTAGATGATCCCGTAACATCCACGGGTTGGTCTACATTAAGCTCCTACTTTTTGGATGTGTCAGAGTAAGTAAACTCTGTAATAAACTCCGCTACTGCCTGCCCTTTAAGAAACGACCTAGGCTCATAAACTATATCATATTCACCAAGTTATACCGCCTAATACATCAATCTTCTCGATTTCTCTGGTTTGTGCAGAGCCTGTCTTAATGGCATATCAGTATACACTACTATAGTATGGGCTTAGAAGTATGGCCTCATCCTTCTGCTCGCTTCAATTAGTGCTAGTGCCAACTTCTCCAACCTTGGATATTTGATCTCTGCTCCTCGGAAGGCCTTACTGGTGTAATAAACCAGTTTTTGCACTCCGTCTTCCATCCTTATCAACGCCGAGCTAACTGCGTTCTCTGACACTGCCAGATACAAGTATAGTCTTTCTCACATTATTAGTCTGGATAACAATAGAGGTGTCTCCAGATATTTCTTCAACTCTTAAAAGGCCTCCTCGCATTCATCATTCCACTCAAAAGTTTTTCGAAGTGTTTTGAAGAATGGGAGGCATTTATCCATTGCTCGTGATACAAATTTATTAAGTGTTGCGACCCGTCCTGTAAGACTTTGCACTTCCTTCTTCATGCTTAGAGATCGTAGTTCCAGTAGGGCTTTTATCTTTTCAGGGTTCGCCTCAATGCCTCGTTGATTAACAATATACCCAAGCAAAATGCCTTCCCGTACTCCATATATGCATTTAGTGGGATTTAGTTTCATTTGATATTTCTCTAGCTGATCAAAAGTCTGGCCCAGGTTAACTAAATGATCAACAACTTTCTTGCTCTTTGTTAGCATATCGTCAACATAAACCTCCATGTTATGACCGATTTGCTCTGCGAACACTTTATTCATCAGCCGCTGGTATATTGCACCTGTATTTTTAAGTCCGAAAGGCATAACATTATAGCAATAAGTTCCCCTTGGGGTAATAAACGAGGTACTTTTCCTGTCCTCTGGTTTCATCTTAATTTGGTTGTAACCAGAATAAGCATCCATGAAGCTCAATAATTCATGCCCCAATGTAGCATCCACTAGCTGGTCAATTCGGGGTAAAGGAAAATGATCTTTTGGGCAGGATTTATTAAGATCAGTGAAGTTCACACACATCCTCCACTTATTGTTTTTCTTCTTTACCATCACAACATTTGCTAGCCAATCAGGATACTTGACGTCCTCGATAAAATAGGCTTTCTGTAGTTTCTCTACTTCTTCCTGTATGGCTTGGTTCTTCTCTGGGCTGAATACTCTTCTTCTCTTCTTAACTGGCTTGACCTCCTTATTAACATTGAGCTCATGGCATACGAAAGTCGGGTCTATCCCTGGCATGTCCTCACGACTCCATGCAAAAGTCTGCTTTCTGCGCCTTAAAAATGCCACCAGTTCCTGCTTTATTGATAAGTCCAGTGATGCACCAATTTTAGTTGTTCTTTCTGGGCATTCGTCGTCCAGAATGATATCCTCTGTAGCTTCCATAACTCGACCCTTCATAAGCTGGGATTCATCTCTAGGGTCCAAGGTTTCAATCTCTACATCTTCTATTTCTTCCACTTGATACGTAGTAGTTTTCTTCCTGGCTTCTTCTAATTCTTCCTGTTCGACAGATGAATAGTAGTATTCCCGAGCTACTTTCTGGTCGCCTTTGATAACTCCCACTCCGAAATTGGTTGGGAACTTCAAATATTGATGTACCGTAGACGGCACTGCCTCAAACTTCTTCAGACCTAATCTCCCCATGATAATATTATAGGCTGATTGGATATTTTTATCCATTATAAAAAAGCGTACTCTTTTTGTTCGGCAAGCAATCCACGTACCAATAAGCATGTCCAACTTGATCGTCCCAAGTGGAAAAACCTTTTCACCAGTGAAATCGAGGAGGGGCCTATGATATGGCTCCAACTGGGATAACTTCAGATTTAAGCTGTCGAAGCATGGGTAGAACCTGATATCTGCCGAGCTACCATTATCCACCAATACCCATGAAATCACCACATCCTTCATTCTCATCTTGATCACCAAGGGGTCGTCATGAGGATAGAGTACACCTGCTAAGTCATTTTTAGAAAAGCTAATGATCAATTTATCCCTATTCACCTTCCTCGGGTGATCATCTTCAGCTAAATTTATGCGCTGTATGTAAGAGCAAGCTTGTGCCTCATTGAGGTAAGCTTTCCTCTCCACAGTGAGATCTCTACCTCCGCATCTCCACTTGTAATGATATTACATTCAAATGATCCAAAATGGATTGAAAATACCTCGTGCTCGGTCTGTCTTAGCCTTTTTGGGAGATCAGGATCATCTTCTGGATCGTCTTCGTGATCTCTATTCTTGTTATCTTTTGCTCGGCGAGGAGATTTATATATTTACCTTCCTCTGTCGCTGGTCTTTCCACCATTTTGGCGATCAACGTACTTAGTCAATATCTGATGAGTGCTTCAATTTTATTCTGGAGAGCTATACAATGTTTGGTCGTATGGCCATGGTCTTTATGGAACTCGTAATATTTAGACTTGTCCCTTTTGTCAGGATCTGCCTTCATTTTCTCTGGCTAGGTTAGCTCCTCGCTGTTCTTGATCTCCTCCAGAATGTGATTTATATCTACCTTCGAAGGAGTATAATTTCCATACTTTCTCATCTGCTCCAGCGTTTTTTTGCCTCTTGACTGTTTACTGCCACCATTATTCTTCTGATCCTTCTTCTCAGTTTTACTACCTTTAACCTTGGTCTCCTTAGTGTCTGTATTCTTCTTCGCAGCTATGGCTTCCTCGACGTTTATAATTTTAGATGTCTTTGCCATCAATTCTTCCATGGTCCTGGGTGGATCCTTGGCCAAAGTGTAGTACAACTTGTTTGGTAATAGACCACTCATTAGAGCAGTAATTACCGTCTTCTCCTCATAATCGATCACCTCAAGTTTCTCGTTATTAAAACGAGTAATATAATCCCTGTTGCTTTCTTCTGTTTTCAGTCTAACGCTCAGTAAATGCGCGACTCTTTTAACTGGCTTCGCTCCAAAGTAGAAATTTCCTATAAAAAGCTCTGCCAGTTGATGGAAAGTCGTAATCTTCCTCCGAGGAATATTATTGTACCATATCTGGGCTGACCCGGTGAGAGTTTCCGAAAATTCCTTGCATCTCATCTCATCTGGAACAACATATATATCAATAGTAGCTTGGTATTGCTCTATATGGAGTACATGATCAGTTTTTCCATCATATTTAGGTGTTACCATAGGAGCTTTGAATTTTGATGGTGTGGGAAAATCCATAATTGCCTGCACGAAGGGTTCCCCTGGACAAAATTTCTTTATAGAGGATTCTTGGCCTTAGCCATTTCCCCCAACCTGTCTTCCAACCTTTGAATAGAACCTTTCTATGCATCATTTCTTGCCTCGGACCTATTTGATCGCGCTGAGCTTTCCTCTTAGGACCTTTCAATACAAGCTGTCGGGCGTGATTGGGCAGAACCTTCCCTTAGATCGGATGGTCTTTGAGAGTTCCTCGACGCAATCCTAGGAGGATTTATATTCCTCCTAGGGCCCAATCGATCAAAAGGAGAGACTCTACTCAACCTTTCCAGAGCACTGGCCCATTCTAGAGTCAGAGTGACATTCTATTAAGAATTCGTGACTCGTACTGAAGAAGTCCGGCCAGGTTGATACGAAGGATCATTAGATCTCTCAGTACGATATGAACCAGTACGCCTAGATTGAGAAACCTCTGGGAACAACGTTCGTCTAGTCCTTGAAGATGGCAGATGGGTATTTCTCTGAACACTTCATTGTCCTGACTGGGCAGGTGCTCCATCTCGAACAGTTTGTATAAGTTGATGCATGGTTTCTTGCATGGATGTTTGCCCTTGGGCTAAGTTGGCCATTATGCCGGCCAGATCTTGCATATTTGGTGGAGTAGAAGGGTTCGAAGGGACTCCAACATTGTTTCGATTACTGAATTTTGGGTTTTCAGCCATAGATGATGATTGTTTTGGTGAAAAATGCTAATTATAGTCGCTTCCCACAAACGACACCAATTTGTTGATGTAAAAAACTAGATGCAATCTAATTAATTAATCACAGATAAAAATGAATAAGTAAATAAGATAATGGATTTTTAAAGTGGTTCGACTATCAAAATGGCCTACGTCCACTATTCTTGTATTGCTGATAGTTTGCCTTGAATCTCGATCATGCATTTTCCAAGAGATCCCACAGTCCTCTTTTATGACTGGGTTACAATGTATTTATAGCCTTGAGGCTGTACATATGAAAAGGTAATGTGCCGTCTTCTAATAGACATATACGTCTGTATAATAATAATGCGCATTAAATTTGACGTTCATTGAATGCGTAGTTGCCTTTAGGTTTTCTTGGTTAGTTGCTCTGCACGCTAAATAGCTCGGACCGCTTGAGTTGTTTGGTACGCTTGAGTAGCTCGGTACGCTTGAGTAGCTCGGTGAAAGTATGTATTTGCCACGTAGGTTGACACATGTATTTATCTAATTGGTCCATGTCAGCTGACTAATTTTTGTATCAACATCTACATTGATCATCATTGTATGGATGGAATTATATTCTCTTTGCTGATTAGTTGTTAAGTTGTTGGGTGTATGTAATTTGATTTGGCATACAATGAGATACATTATAATTTGAGGTTAAGAGGTCACTATGTACTATAAATTGGTTAATTAATTGATTCTCTTACGTTAATTTGAAAGTTTTGACATTAATATTGATTTCTAATGATCAACAAAGTACTTGTTTCATTTTTACCAATTTATTTGAATCTTTGTAAATTTTCTCCATGAGAGTTGATATTGTTATTTGGAGTTTTTATGTGCAATAATATCATATTATGGGTGAAATTTTATTCATCTTTTATATGCATTAATCATCATATTAAGGATGGCATTATATTTTTTTTGCTTCTTGATTTCGTATTTCCGGATTAGTTGTTTGGTGTATATAATGTGATATGGGAGACTATGAGATACATTGCAGGTGGTAAAGTCTACGGCCGATTCCCACCTTTGCACGATATCTATATCTTATATTAAAAACGGTGTCTCCATTTGTTATTGCGCCACGTGGCATAAATGGTGCGTCTAATTTATTGCCTATGGTGTCTTCGTTTGTTAGCTTATATCTGTTATGCAGAAGACAATAAGTATTCCCCTTATTCTTGTCTCTTCCCTACCACTTTAACTGCCCACCATTAAATATCAAAGGAAATGGGAATACATATAGGCATACGTCATCCTTTTTATTGGTTGTCCATTATTTTTGCACTCTTCGTGTTTCTTTTTCATATCTTCATGCCTATCTAATGGTTTTTTTAGTGAATCGCTTATTGAGTGGATGTTAGTCTCTAGATCTTTATTGTTTCTTTACATCTCTCTCTCTCTCTCTCTATATATATATATATATATATATATATATGGCTCACATACGACGAACAACATACGACCACTTTACGGGACTCCAAAAAACGCATTCGGTTTGCATTCTAACAACCCACCTATTTGTTTTGCCTTATAACCCGATCGTTTTAAATTTTGCAAACAAACCCCCTTACCCTTTATGCCAAACCTTTTCCCTAGTAGAAACCCCCGATTTGTCAAACCCCAGTTTTAGATTAACACGAGTAGAACGTCTAATGTTTATATATAAAAATAGTGTACATATGCATCTACAATAATGAATGCAAAACTCTTTTTTTATCTTTCTTCAAATATATATATATATATATATATATATGTGTGTGTGTGTATGTATATAATCTTTTTAAAAAATTATTTTATAAATATAAATTATTTTTTTAAAACAATACTCTTTTGGTAAAAATATGAAAAAAAATTATTCTTTTTATAAAAACTATAGTTTTAACTCTTTTTTTCTAGACATTTTTTTACAAAAGTTTATTTTATAAAGATAAGTATAAATTATTTTATTATATATTAAAGTTGTATTGTTATAAAGTAATTTCCTAAAAACTAGAGTTTTTAACTTATTTTCTTTACATAAATCGTGTTTTAAATGGCTCTTCTTATAAATAAATATAATCTTTTTAAGAAAAAAACTATTTTTATAAAGTAATGTTAACGGGAAAATTTTATAGATTATTTTAGAAAACTATACATTTTATTATAAAAAAACATTTTTTAGAGTTATATATAAAAAATATTTTATAATAAACAATTTTTTTTATATATAACTCAAAAAAAATTATAAAAAAATATTGTTTATATTAGACTCCGAACGTTAACATTACTTTATAAAAACATCTTTTCCTTAAAAAAATTTATATTTATATTTATAAATCATCATTTTAAAACACATTTTACATAAAGAAATGAAGTTAAAAACTAGAGTTTTTAGAAAATTGCTTTATAAAAATACAATTTTAATACATAATAAAATATTTAATACTTATCTTTATAAAATAAAATTTTGTAAAAAAAAATTATTGAAAAAAAATGTTAACACTATAGTTTTATTAAAAAAAGATTATATATTTATATTTTATAAGAAACAGGATTGTTTAAAAAAATAAATTATCTTTATAAAATAGTTTTTAAGATATATACATATATGTGTGTGTTCTATTCTTTTTTGTTTTCTTAATTCCCCTTACTTCATCATTAAATATTCTTGTTTTAGCATTTCAATTTTACATGCAAATATTTGTTTAACATCAAATATTCTATAAATAATATATATATATATATATATATATATATATTTATTATCCTTTTATAATTTTTTTTACATTAAAGGCATGTATCACATGAATATAAAATAAGCATATAATAAGAATTTCAAAGCACTTGTTTTTTGAACGGAACTAAAAACTAGTACTATATAATAAAAAAAAAAAATACTATTTTAACTTAATTTTTAACATAATTTTTAAAAACTAATTAATTGACAATTTATTATTAATTAATTTTTGAGATCGACCCCAATAAAAACCAACCAATATCACTTAGGCCTCGTTTGATGCGCCGTATAAGAGGGTCGTATTGGATAAAATTATCCTATCCAATGTTTGTGTAATTTAGGATGGGATATGAGATGGAATAAGTTATCAAAAGTGATCTCCTTATCCCACAAGGAGTGGGATAAAAAAATCCCACCTCCAAGGTCGTAT
This sequence comes from Sambucus nigra, assembly GCA_949130495.1. Lineage (NCBI taxonomy): Eukaryota > Viridiplantae > Streptophyta > Magnoliopsida > Dipsacales > Adoxaceae > Sambucus > Sambucus nigra. The sequence continues at coordinate 321,701,530 of OX422217.1, forward strand.
AAAATTATATGGTGTCAAAATTTGATTAAAAATTACTACTCTCCCCTTATTAAGTTCTAAAAAAACTCACGCAACTTGAACTATCTCAAGTATTAGATAGCAGCGGTCGGTGCCTTTGATTCACATAACTCTCCATTCATATTTTTCACCAGGGTGGGTAACCTTCTTATTTTTTTTTTCTATTTGTTGCTTTATCATGAACTACTATTTTGGTTTAAATAAATGCAAATATTATGTTAACTCACCTACTAGACAAATTAAAAATTGAAAGTTATGTGTTGTTAATTCACCGCTAATTTTTTGTTACACATATTTTTTTTAATGTATTATTAATCTATATGTTAGACAAGTTGAAAGCTGTGTACAATTCAATTTATTTATTTCTGTATGTTTTCGACGATTATTTTGGATAAAATCGATGTTATTCAGTTGTAACTTCAAACAATTTTTTGCAACTGATTTGTTTTGAATCGAATAAAACATCCCGCGTGGAATTAAATATTATGTTATTGAGTTAAAATATGTGATAACAATATATTTTTGTATTTTTTGATTATTAAATACAAAAAAGGGTATTTTTGGAAAACTGAAGATAAATTAATCATATCCGGAGCATTTCAAACACATTACTGTATTATTATATCCCATCCCGTCTTTTTATTTGAAACAATTCCAAACGAAGTATTAAAATAAACTTTATACGATGTATTCTTATTTTATTCAATTCAATTCTTATTTTATCCTATCCGAACTTTTTATACGGGTATCAATCAAGCCCTTAATGTTGTAAGAGCAATTAAGCTCAATTCACACAAGAACATGATGATGATGTGCGAAGAAACGACGTCGTCATTCTTGATTTCATAGTTTCATTGTATCAACGCCAACGGTTTTCTTTTCTAGAGTGGTTTCGATAGCGGCAATTTAATACTGTTTGGAACTAATGGAAGTCCAACTTCACTCTCAGTTTCTGTACAACTACAGTTTGCCTGGAACAATTTCTATTTACTGGTAATTAATTGTCCACACATGAAGTTCTTTTGTTCAGCCAATACAACTTTATTAAATTCCTACCGCCAGCGTTGTTCATAAGCACTATCGTTTGTTGCTACTGAGAACATGAATTTTCCGGTTGTTCTTCATCAACCGATTCGTACTCCTTCACTTTGGAGCCTTCAAACATCTTCAATCACTAAATTGCCTCCGCGTCTCGTAAATTCACGGAATCTGAAATGCGTAGAGAAAATTCACTTTGTTAGTTGTTCGAGAATTCAATTTCCACACGAGTCGTTGAAAATTCGATTACCTCGAGTTAGGGCTTCTTCCTGCGATGCGAGCAATGAAGGAGAAAAAGGACGGGAGCCGAGTTTCTTAGAGTTTATAACTTCGGAAAGAGTAAAAGTGGTGGCAATGTTGGGGTTAGCTTTGGCGCTTTGTAATGCAGACCGGGTTGTCATGTCGGTAGCTATAGTTCCTTTGTCACTTTCTCATGGTTGGACTCAATCTTTTGCTGGCGTTGTTCAGGTACTTATTGTTGCAATCAGGTTTCTCTTAAAAAAAACACTAAAGCTTAAATTAGAATATTTGAAATTGAATTCGCTTCACTTGAGGTTATTTTGATTTAGGTTTGTGTTGTTTGATTAGTAGTCTTGACCAGTGCAAAATTTTAAGTTTGAAATAAGGATAACATTTGGTGTTTAACTTAGCAATGATCATTTTAGGAGTTTTACAATTCTCTTCAACCATTTATTAGCTGTGTTTTATGCTAATTTTAGGCTTGTGACTGGTGATTGTATCGAAGTTCCATTGATTTACACAAACAATTTGTTATCCAAAAATTGATTGCAAATATAATAATATCCAATGAATTAAATATATTTATTGTGATGATAACAATGCAATGCAAAAGGTAATAGAAACTCTTTAGAGGGTAAATCCGAGATTTATGCTTCACACAATGTCCTCAAGGCAAAGTTGATCCCTCTACGACCCAAGGTTGATAAACAATTATCTTCTAGGGTAGAACGAATTTCGTTCTCGAAATAGCAACACTCTAATTCTCCAAGAACCAGTGAACGTAACTCAATTTATATGTTGTGCTCTTTCAAAGAAGGAAAAAGAGAAACTTGGGACTCAAATAAATTTTTATTTTTCAAATCAAGGAGGTGTGATCTACTTATAGAATATGAGGCATCCTTTCTTAAAGGCCCACCTAGGCTCCGCCTAGGCCGCCTTACACGAATTGATAAAAACTGAATGAGTGTGTATCTATACCCTTACACGAATTGATAAAAATGTCCTCAAACCACATCAATAGGGGTATTTGGTTGTATTTTTCTTTTAGTAATTGTTTCCTTGGTATTATAGGAGGAAGTAGTAAAGGCTAATAAGAGTACAATTGTAATTAGAATCATTGCTTGGAGTCTAAGCTACTTCCACCTATAAATACCCCTATTGTAATCTCATTTGGGGCATTCGACCATTTTGAGATTTAATAAAGAGAGTTGAGACGAGAGTTTCCTGTATCTTATTTCCCATTTGACGCTCATTTACATCACGAATTATCACGTCTTTTCCTAACAATCATGACTCACGACCCTTTATGAACGGTTACGACTTTTCCCAAACCACGTGCCTATTTAAAATTTATAAAAGCATTTTTAAACATAATTTTCAGTCAATTAAAATTATTAATATAATTTAATAAATTCAACATAATTTGCTAATCAGAAATTTAATTTGGGGATGGAGCACAAAAAAAGAAAAAAAAGAAACTTGTATACGTTGAAGTTGCAATATTTGTTACTTATTACCTATTTGCCTCTGATGAAAAAATAGCTACTAATGGCAGTCATCATTTCTCTGGGGATACATGATATCTCCAATAGCTGGAGGGACTCTCGTAGACTATTATGGTGGTAAGGTAGTAATGGCATGGGGTGTGGCTTTGTGGTCGATGGCCACCTTTCTTACTCCTTGGGCTGCAGAGACTTCTTTATGGGCATTACTTGTTATGCGTGTTTTGCTCGGCGTTGCAGAGGGTGTGGCTCTTCCTTGCATGAACAAAATGATATCAAGGTATCGATGGTGATAATGATTCACATCATATAACTATTAATGTACTCTTTTGTGTGGTTAGATGATTAGTGTCAGTGAAGCTAAAAATATGAAATTTTGTTTGAACTTTTGCTCTTAGATGGTTTCCTGATACAGAACGATCCCGGACTGTTGGGCTTGCAATGGCTGGATTTCAGCTTGGAAGTGCTATTGGACTTGTGCTCTCTCCCATTCTCATGTCACAGGGTGGTGTGTTTGGGCCTTTTATAATATTCGGATTATCCGGATTTCTCTGGGTTTTGGTATGGGTATCTGCTATCTCGAGCACTCCTGACCAAAGTCGTCAAATATCAAAATGCGAGTTGGAGTATATACAGAACAAGAGGCAGACATCTGTCATGGTTGAAAATACATTGAAGACAACCACAATGATACCTCCTTTCAGGCGCTTGCTTTCTAAGCTACCAACTTGGTCTCTGATTGTTGCAAATTCCATGCATAGCTGGGTAGTGCATACCCATTGACCTCTAGTTTACAAGTTGCGTTAATGTCTAGAACTAACCATGCCCTAATTGTTAAGGGAATGTACATATATCTATATTATTATAAGCTTATATTTATGTCCGTGTGTAATTTTACACATATGTCCTTACGCATTTAATATATATATATATATATATGGAAAATGATAGGGAGACCCGGTTCGTGGACACATTTGGGGGGACACGGTGACGTGTCAGACACGGATTGGGTGTGTTTTGTAATGGACCCCATGTGATGTAAAAATTCAGCCAATGTGTATGCGACACGTCACCGTGTCGCCCAAATGTGTCCACGAACCGGGTCCCTGTAGCAACACTCTCTCTCTCTCTACACACACACACACACACACACACACACACACACACACACACACACACACACATACGAAAATGCTTCTGTGCTAGAAGTTTGCACAGAAGTTACGGACTCCAATTTTCTCTCTATTCTCTGTTCGAAATTCCTAAATTTTCTCCTCATGTCCCTTATCCTAATTATTGAGTAACTCTAAATAAACTACCCCACCTTTCTCATCATCGTGCCCCTTATCCTAAATTGTTGAGTTTTTTTCTAAGCAAACTACCCCACCCGTTTATTTGTATGGAAAGAGAGAGGGAATTATACATAATGGAGACCCTCACAGAGGGAGAAGTTGTTTCTTGTTGGGCAACAGATGTGCCGAGAGATTGTAGGAGAATAAAAAGGATGTATTGAGCTAAGTTGGAGAGAGAGAACGGTCCGTATATTCTCGTGCGGGAAGTCCGCATGAGCATTACCATATATATATGCACACACTTCAACATTCATTATAATATCACATGCCTGTCTTGTTGTAGAATGTTTACTGTACTCACTACTCATCTCTCCCCCACCCCCAACCTTCTCTTCTCACACAGGGATTTTTCGTTATTCTCTCATGGATGCCCATTTATTTTAAAACGGTAAGACTTTTATCTACTTGTATTTGTGCTTTATTTTCATATTACTTTCGTGATTGAGAAACAACAAGGAGGTGCTTTTTTGTTCTAGATATATCACGTTGACCTCAGACAAGCGGCATGGTTTAGTGCTGTTCCTTGGAGTATGATGGCATTAACAGGTTACGTTGCTGGTGTATGGTCGGACATGTTGATTCAAAGTGGTGTGAGTGTCACTTCGACTCGCAAAATCATGCAGGTTTGATATTTGTATACATTTTCATTTCTATATTTAATTTTCCTGCTGATTTTCATCCTTCCTTTTTCTGGAATGATATTTAATTATTTACTATTTCCTAAGATTAGTAAATTTCAGGAAATAGAAAATAAATCGTAAATGTGATTATATATGATGTTCTGGTATGAAATTCATGCCATGTGGGTACATTTGGGGAAAAAATGGTGAGTTGCAGGATTGGGCTTTTCTTCGAATAAATCTTTGATAGCCTTAAGGCTCCGTTGAGACAACATCTGGATTACGAATATAAATAAGTTGTACTCACGATTAATATTAGACCTGTCAAAATGCAACATGACACGACACGAAGTTATAAGTTAATGGGTTTAGGCTTATTGGGTTTGGGTCAGTGTCGGGTCAACACGATAGACCCGTTAAGATAATGATTCGGGTTTGGTAATTTTCATACATCCCGTTTGCACCCATTAAAACATGTTAACGCTACTTTAACTATTTGCTTATACTAGAAATGTTAGAATTTTATTATGTCCCCTACAAGTTTAGGGGCTTATATATATTCTAAGGAGGAAATACATTGGGGAACCAAATTACCCTTACGGTTAATTATACAAATAACATTCACATTTCCACACTCCACCTCAAATTAACGAGAAGATATCAACCAAGCCAAGCTCGCCAATAGAAGTGCGAAGAAGAGGAACTAACAGGTTTGGTAAGAATATTTGCAACTTGTTCTCCTGAACAAGCAAACGATGGAGTGATGATCTTATGAAGAACCTTTTCTTTGAGAAAATGAACGTTTATCTCAATGTGCTTTGCCCTCTCATGAAGAACTGAATCAAAAGCAAGTTGGATAGCCGATTTATTGTCAGAGTGCAGAATAGAAGAAGTTTTCGCAGGAAATCCCAACTTTCCAAGAATAGAAAGAAGCCATATAATCTCACACGTGCCCAAGGCCATAACCCTGTATTACGCCTTTGTAGAGGAACGTGAAACAACAACTTGCTTTTTACTTTTCCAGGAGATGAGATGACTACCATGAAAATTACAAAAACGAGTAGTAGAGTGGCTATCACAAGCTCTTCTATAATCTGAATCAGTGTAATTCTGCAATCCACCAGGATGAGGCCCTGCTGTATAAAATAATCCAAGTCCCGGAGAAGACTTAAGATACCGCAAAGTGATATAGTGCATCCAAGTGAGTTTGATAGGATTTGTACGTAAACTGACTAACTTTCCTAACAACATATGATATATCCGGTCTGGTATTAGCTAAATAAATTAGACGACCCACTAAACACTGATACATAAACGGATCTTTCTAAAGTTCACCACTGTCAGCCACAAGCTTTAAATTAGGAATCATATGAGATGAAGTTGGCTTGCACCCAATCAACCCTGTCTGCAGAAGATCCAAAACATACTTTCTCTGTGAGAGAGAAATCTCATGACGAGACCTGACTACTTTAATGCCCAAAAAATATCGAAGTTGATCGAGGTCTTTCACATCAAACGCCTTTACCAAATCAGCTTTAACTTGTGTAATTCCAGTAGAGTCATCTCCAGTAATAATAATATCAATATACACAAGTAAGATTACACTCTTCCCATATGAATCTAGCCTGATGAAACAAGTATGGTCAGAATGACACTGAGTAAATCCGAATCCAATGATAGCCTCACTGAAATCTAGAGAACTAGGCTCGTGACGACTGTTTTAGCCCACATAGAGATTTTCGGAGACGACGGACTTTTCCAATATACTCCCCCTCACCACGAAAGCTGGGTGGAGGATCCATGTGGATGACTTCATCAAGGTTGCCATGAAGAAAAGCATTTGTGACATCAAGCTGGTGAAGCGGTCAAGAGGATGAAGTAGCCAAGGAGATCAATAAGCGAACAGTATTGAGTTTCGCAACTGGAGCAAAGATAGCACCAAAATCTTTTTTCGGAATCTGAGTAAAGCCCTTCGCAACAAGGCAAGCCTTATACCTATCTGCAGCCCCATCAGCTAAGAACTTAAGGGTATAGACTCACCTACAACCAACTGTCTTAGCCCCTTTCGGTAAAGAAACCATGTCCTAACTATGATTACGCCGTAAAACATTTATCTCACATTGCATAACTTCAACCCAAGGTGAAGCCTGGAAAGCTTTAGAAACAATCCTATGGATTCGAGTGGAGGAGATAAGGACCTGACAAACCCTCATAAGAAACAAACTTTGAGATAGGATATTTTGTAGAACAAGTATGACCATATCGAATGGTCCCTCTATGCTCCCGAGGGGGTACAGAGGCTCAGGGTCTGGAGCAACAAGGTCATCATCTGCAGGCACATTAGTAATCTCAACAACAGGCTCAATAAGATCTTCAATTGAATGAGAAGTGCTACCTGGTGAGGAGAGGCTAATGATAGAAGAGATATGTGAGCGCGATCGATGGGAATACACCTGGAAAGGTTAACTAGCTGGAGAAATAGGATTAGTATAATAAAATGCAGGTATAAGGTAAACAATATGTGAGTCCACAGGAGGTGGAGTAGAAGAATGCACAGAGGCACCAAAAAATGATGTATTTTCATGAAATGTGACATATAAAGAATGATACATACGACGTGTGACAGGATCATAATGACAATACCCTTTGGACAAATTAGAATATCCTACAAAATGCAATGAATAGATTTATCATCAAGCGTAGTGCGAGTAGGAGATTTCTTATGAACAAAGCAAGTGAAACCAAACACACGCGGAATTACAAAAAAAAGAATCTTATCAGGATAAATAAGTTGTAACGAGGCTTTATTTTGAATGACTCGACATGGAGTACGATTCAAAAGATAAGCGCCCGTTAAGACAGCTAAGTGCCAATAAGATTGAGGAACCTGTATCCTCCATTATAGACAATGGACCACCCCCATGAGACTTCTGTTTTTTTCTTCCAGTAAGCCCATTTTGTTCAGGAGTATATAGACAAGTGAGTTGCTAAAGAATACCTGTTTGTTAAGACGAGAGAGAAACTCATTGGAGATGTACTCTTTAGCATTATCAGATGGAATCCCTTTAACAATAACATTAAATTTCGTTTTGACAAATTGTAAGAACTATGTAAAAAGGGGTAGCACATTAGATTTTTTACGAAGCAAATAGATCCAAGTACACCTCAAGAAATCATCAATAAAAGTGACATAATATCAACGCCCAGAAAATGTTGTATCCGGTGAGGGCCTAAAACATCATAATGTATTAGATAAAAAAACACAAGGGGTTCGATACATGCGAGGGATGTAATTAGTTCTAGTATGCTTAGATAAAGAGCAGACAACACATTGGAATTTTGAAGAACTGCAAGCTTTAATTAAGTTGAGAAGCAATATACAGAGATATTGAAAATTGACGTGTCCCAAACAACCATGCCACAACTGTATTGTTTGAAAAGAAAAAACATAACTGCTTGAATGAGGCAACACACTTGCATGAAAAACGGAAGCAAAAGGCGAAACTAGTGGAATTGGTGGAGGATTCCCAAAGTAGTAGAACTCGTCACGCTCATATCCCTTGCCAAAAATTCTCCCTGTACGCAGGTCCTAAAGATAACAACAATCAGACAAGAAAATAACTGCACAGTTAAAACTTCTTGCTACACGATTAACAGATAACAAGTTTATAGCAAGATTAGCTACAAGTAAAACCGAGTGCAAAGTAATGTCCGTAGAAAGACATATATCTCCTTCGCTGAGAATAGGAGTAGAAGTCCCATCAGGAAGATGAATCTGCTTATGGAAGGGTTGGGTAGATGAAGTAAAAGATCTTTCTCACTAGTCATATGATCACTAGCACCAGAATCCATAGCCCAAGTAAAAGGAGTGTCGGTTGTGTGAGCACGGTATGCACGAGGAGTACTTGAGGAGGATGCAATCATAGTAGTAGGCCTACTAGAAGAAGCTTGACGATTATCCAACAAATGAAGAATCCGATCCATCTTGGAATTAACGGATTGCTCAATCCTGGCATTCAGATTAGGAGTAGAGAAATAATAATCAGTGGGACCTTCAACAACAACAACTATATGAGTTCTACCCTTCTTATTTCTTAACTCAGGATACAATTTGAAGCATGTGAGCTTTGCATGCCTCTCCCTACTACAATGCTCACAGACCATTTTCTTCTTTTCAGGACGTGTATCTTAAGACAGAGCAAAAGAAGAACCTAAATACTGACTCACTGTATTGGCTACAAAAGCCATCTGATCAGCTGCAGAAGGAGATTCAGGTATCACCGCAGATGAGGATGTAAGCTTGAGGCGTCGCTAATGCTTCTCACACTGCATACGTTTCACCTAGTGGAGTAAGGGGTGAAGTGTTTAAAATCTGAGTTCGAGGAAGCTCAAAAGCAGCCCCAAGACCCATCAAGAACTGGTAAACTTTTTTGCTTCTCTTCCCGAGCTATAAGTGATTCTGCAGTTTGTACAGTAAGACCCAATAATCTACCACATCATAGGTAGATAATAAGAGCCTCTTTAGACAAGAGAAATCAGTCCAAAAAATGCAGAAATTTGCTCAAAAAATCCAAACCCTAAGCAGCTTGAAGTTTTAACCCAAAATTAGGGTTTGGTGGCGCGAAGGGGAAGGGCCGACCCACAAAGGGGTTGGGCACCCTAGGGTTTGGTTGCCTAGGGTTGCACTGTTGGTGAGGGTGGACGAAGGTGGCTGGGATAGGATTTAAGGTTTTATGGAAGAAGGAATGGGAGGGCAACAGATTTCTCCTCTTCTTTTTGTGTTTTTAGCCTTGATACCAACTAGAATCTTATGGCCTTCATAAGTTTTAAGGGCTTATATTTATACTATGGAGGAAATACATTAGGGGACCAAATTACCCTTATGGTCAATTACATAAATAACTTACACATTCAACCACTTACAAATTATGTTTAATATATTTTGTAGTGTTTGTAACTTTGGGTAAGGAACATTTGTTGTTTGGATCTTATTACTATTAACATTTGGAATTTTGGAAGTACAAATTAATCATATTCGGTTTTGATGGATAATTTTAGTCGGGTGACTCGTTAACACTAACGGTTCGGATTTGTTCTTTGGAACCGATTTGTTAACAGGTTGTGTATGGGTTTAGGGGTTTTTGACATGAACCCGATATCACACGATACGAACACGACCCAACACGACCCGTTAACAGGTCCAAGGTTCTCAAAGGCGCGAGGTGTGGTCGAGGCGTAGAGGTCAAGCCTCAAGCCTTAGGAGCCTAGGCGGGCTAGGCGTAAAAAGGCGTTTTTCCTTTTTTTATTATTTTAATTATTCCAAGGCTAGTAATATAATAAAATAATACATACCTTGAATTTTGAAAATATATACATATGTGTGGTAGCCATCTTTTTCATATTCATGCTCCATAACCAATATTTGTCAACTAATCCTTTGTTTTAAAAAAAAAGTGTGCCTTAAGCCTTTTACCAAGAATAAGGCGTAGGCGATGCGTTTCTCTCGAGCCTCAAGCCTAGGCGGGCCTTTTAGAACAGAGAGCAGGTCTAATTAATACGATGTTTTAGTATGAAATTTATGCCATGTGGACAAGATAAATTTTGGGGGAAAATTATGTGTTGCAAGAATAGGCGGCTTTTCTTGGGAAAGATCTTTTATAACCTTAAGGTTTGGTTTGGTTGTCAGGAATGTTTTGGGGAAAGTGAAGTGAAGTAAAATAAAGAAAAATAAAATTATTTTCCTTTATTGCGTTTGTTGAACATGGATAGTTTGCAGGAAAACATTCGAAAGACATTATATTTATTGTAATCGATAGTACAGTATATTTTCTTATTTAAATTGTCAAAAAAAAGTATGGATAATTTAACATCCATTTCCCTTAAACATTGCAGAATATGAAATAAAAATTAGGAATAACTTAGTAATCCGTGAAAATATGTATAAATAGACGGTAGCAGATCCAAGATTTTTTCGAGGGGGCCGGAAAGTCTATTACCTTTTTTTGTACGAACAGATATAAAGTATCTTTGTATATATATAATTGAAAAAACATACTGACTTTACTAATAGTTTAAACCATAACTAAATATTCAGCGTGATTTCTGATTATTTTTTTTAATTTTTTATTTCTGATATGATGTAAACCGCGACTAATTTGTGACCATATATATAAAATTTAAGGAAAAAACTATTTCTAAATATAAGAAATCTTGACCAATTATTGCCTATGTGTAAGTCCTGAATTTATTTATTTTTTGTAATGGTATCATGACTACTTTAACGGATATTCCCCTTAGATTTTTCCCGTATACCTAGTTCTTCTCTGAAAGTTCACATTCACGAGGGCGGCTACCTCCTCGGCCTATTGTGGGTCCACCCCCTGTAAATAGATTATTGTCCATCATCAATAGTGATGAGTAGATGTAATAATACTAACAATAAAGAATTTACATGATAAACATATCAAAGTTTCTTGCAACTTTCTCGCAAAATCTTGTGTTTTTCATTGGATATGTTTTGTGAAAAAGTTCTCGTACAGGGTGTGAGTCCATAACTTCCCTTTCCCTTCCTTGGATTCAAACAAGGCCTAAAAGAAATATAATAAAAAGGTAATGAAGACAACTTCTTGGAGCTTGTTTCCACTGTTTAAAATTTATTGGCTAGTCTGGGGAGGACTCAAAGCATCTTGGATAGTTGGCCTCCCCCCCATTTTACTAACTTCAATTGGTGGCTGTGGAAAAAGAACAATGAAATTACCTTGTGAGATTGATTGTTATATGACCTGGGAAATAGATAATTGAAACTTTCAATATGGTTTTTGCTCGTCTCATTTTAACTTTGAGTTTCTTGGCTTATGATGCATCACATTAATCATCCAATACATCCTCCTTTTGCAGTCAATTGGCTTTGTTGGCCCCGGGATTGCTCTTATGGGTCTAACTATGGCAAGAAGTCCATTTACAGCATCTGCTTGGCTTACTTTAGCGGTTGGGTTAAAAGCTTTTAGTCACTGTGGTTTCCTTGTGAACCTTCAGGTCAGTGTGCTTATATAGTAGCTCATAAGTGCTGCAGAAAATCATGTAAATTTTGCATTTGTACCTGAACTAATGTTCTTTTTTGTAAGCAGGAGATTGCTCCACAGTATTCTGGTGTCCTACACGGTACGTCTTGATTAATATCTAATGAATTTTTATCCTTTCCAATTTTATTGTATCTTGATAGCCTCTTGCTCTGGTGCTACTGATAATGTGCAAGGAAGATATGCAAATTAAAAAAACAGTTTCAAGACAAGTATATATCATCTCTTACAGTGTGACGTAACACGATGTCAATAACACAAATGAATCACATTCAACACAAGACATACTCACTCATACGATAATATTCTATGCTTTTCCTAATAAAGTATTACAATGCATATATATGAGAGGGTTATTCTCTATACCTTGTTTATAAAAAGAAAGGTTTTAGTATCCTAATGACATCATCACTAGGGACACCACAACTTTATTTGACAGTAGTCATGACTTCACGTACTAACTAATGCTAATAATCCACTGTTCTATTAAATTCAAGGAGGAAAATAGGGAAAAAATGAACTATAAGTTATTACAATTTTATCCCTAAATTTCTCTTTACTATTTACGTCACTTTCACCTTTGAAAAGAGTTCACCGTCGAACTCATAGTGGGATACCTCTGGTTTACGGTTGCACAACCAAAGCCACAAACACATCTATTGTAGGTGTCATTGGCTAGAGAATTCTTCATTGGCCTTCGGAGACGGCCTTGCCATTGAAATAAATATTGAGGATACATTGAGCCTTTTAATTTCAATCCCGTGGGCTAAAAAATTATAGTTTGTGTCACTTCGAAATTGGGAGAGATCCAAATCTTTCCACCCGAATGATATTAATATTTAATCCTCCATATTTAATTGGGTCCAAACCCACATCTTTTCTGAAACTAAAGCCCACTCCAAGCCCAGTTCTCTTAGTCCTAAAACCAGATGAGCTTCCATATGAGCATCTCCAAGGGTAATGTAAAGTTTTAATCAGGTTTAAATTTTTCTTTACTCAACAGCAGTCTAAAATGTCATTGCCAATTCCGCAATGTGTAAAATGGATTTGCCAAATGAACCATAAGTATATAGGACGCATCAATTTTCTCTCTCATGAAATTTTAAATATTATATCATTTATTTTGAATGTCTTATCATTATACAATTGATATCTTGAAAAGAGATAATCAAGATCTATCAGGCAAGATCCATACTAAAAAACCCTTGCCCAATGTTCTCAATGTCTGGAGCAGCATTCTTTTCACCAGTTTCCAACGCCTTGGTATAGAAGAGAGGCGGAAGCTGCGAGTCCCCTCGCGTCCACGTTGATGTTTTTTCCGGAAAATATGTGGTCTCACACTTAGGGAACACTCTCTCAAATCAACACCGGAGTTGCAACCGCTTCCCTCTTCGCCGCCCCCTTCATGACTGTAGTCCTCTTTTCTGGTAACGTCGTTGGGGGCAGCCCTTACCCTCCACTCCTCCCTCACCAAGTGTGTTCGAGATGGGTTGTTGTTGATGGGGCCAGCCTTGTGAGTGGTGACTTCATTTGGATGGAGGACGTCAGAGTAAGGCTAGAGACGACTAGAGAATGGTGATTGACGTCTCGCCGCTTGAACGATTGATGTCACAGTAGCCTGCGGAGGTCTTCAAGATGGCTGTAATGGCAGAATTTGTTGCCACCCACCCTCCTCTTTCAGATCTTTTAACATAGTCTGAGGTGGTGCTAGAAAAGAAGATGAGGAGGCACCATGGCAGTTCACGGTAGGCTGGGGATGTAGTCTAAGGATTGGGGGTGGGGCGGGTCAGAGGTGGAAGGCATGGTGGAGAAGGTTGTTGTGAGGTGAGGATTGGTTTGCGAGAAACAACTCTTCAAAGCTACAACTCTAGAAACCTTGGAATATCGTTGAGCCTGCAAAGTAATACCTCAATCTCCTCAGATTGGGTATTTGTTACGTTCCGCTTGTTTCGAATGGGTTAGGGTAGGGGTCCGGGAAGTGAAATAGAGGAAACGAGTTTAAACTATTCTTCCTATGGTATCACATTAGAGAACACGAGACTAGATATGGATTCTTTGAGGGATTCACCCTCCAAATGTGCCGGCACCAATTTTATAAATTCCAAGATGAAATTTTATTACATTTTGGGAATTATATAGAAGACTAACCCTACCACTACCCCACTTACTAACGGCACATAACTATCTGCACTCCTAAATATACTTCACTGGCTTCTTAGTGACACGTTGGACTAATAAATAAGTTAACTCCCACTAATGGGTATATGTTATCTAACAAAGAAAGAGAACGTGGGTATATTTTCCACAAAGATCCCACGCGTGACATTAAAGTCCCTGTCCGCAAGCCTGGTGTATCACCGTACTTTCCACACCTTGAACAATGTTAACACCTTCTCTCTTTTCTTCCTCATTAGAATAACATGCTTCCATATTAAATTTTTTTTTTTGCACTGATGACGAGGATCGAATTATCGTCACATGAAAAATGAAGGTTTCTCCCTATCATTCATTTATCTCAAAAAGTAAAGTGCTTACAAATAAAGGTGAATGGTTTTATTTATAGGTATAATTCTAAGTGTAAAATGACGAAAGAGGGCACATTAAAGAATTTAAAGGAAATGTCACCCTCTAATGTAATATAGCAACTAAAAAGGATAAATAACCTACTAAAAGAAGAAAATAAAAAATAAACAAAAATAAAAATAAAAATAAATCTCGAGACTCTCGTACACATCACTCTTCCCAACTGAGAAAAGCTCGTCCACGAGCATGAAGACCGTCATTTAAAGCATGTAAGGACCTTCGTTACCCAATTGAGGAGGGACGCCGTCTACGAAACCGCCTGGCATACGCATATTGACTAGCAGATAGGCGATGGGGACTAATAAAAGTCCCAACAAAGGTCGTCGAATAAAAACTCATCCCCAAACATTACCATAATGACCGCCATCACACCAACCCCTCGGAAAGGGCCAACGATGACAAATGAGGGCCAAGTTATCCATGATGAACTACCTAGAGGTTATGCGCTACAATGTAATCTCTATTCGTCTCTCAATCTCCTCTCAGACTTCTGTATACTTGCTACAATGTATCTTTATACCTATATGTACCTTTTATACATTGAAAATATTGAAATTTTTTAAAAATAGATGGTTGATAGCCTTTGGGAATTTGTTGCATGTGTTTAATTGTTTATCTTTGTGATGTTATTTCTTTTGGATTTGGGTGATGCTAACGTTTCATGTTTAGTTTCTTACCCGTTGTTTATTACGGGAAAAAAGGGGGAGAACAAATTGAGGGGGATTTATTTAATTTTATTTAAACTCTTGTATGCGTCACGGTTTTTCTTTTATCTTATGTGTGTAGGTCATTCCGCCTTGATAATGATTTCATGGGCCACACAAGATGAAGACTTTTCAGTTGAAGACTTGTACTTTTATTCCTTGGCACTAGTAATATAGTCTTAGGGTTAATTTGGATTCGGTTTGTGTTTTGTACTGGAATAGCCAAAGTGGGAGATTTGTAAGAGCAAGTTTTATAATTGCTCATTTTATCTTTTATTTGGTTTATCCCGTTATACCTCACTGCACCTTCTTGATCACTTCTAAGTATTCGAAGAGAAGAAGTTGATGACTTTTGAAAGATTGAAGATTGTTCGTGACAACATCATTCAAGAAGTATTATAAAGTGGTTTGGTAAAGCCTTAAAAGTTTCAGGGGTTGTTTTTAAAAGAGTTCTCAAAATATTTTTTAAAAAGATTTTTTAAAGTTTTTTTTTGAAAAATCTCACGAACTCGTTAGAACGAATTTGATATGCCCTTCGAACGAGTTAGGTAGTGTCGTTAAAACGAGATTCCCACGTTCGAACGAGTCCATTACTCGGCTGCTCTGGAATGTTGTTTGAAGTTTCTCTTGAAACCGTGTGAACGAGATCTAAAGCTCGCAAGCTCTGGAATGTCGTTTGAAGTCACGTTGGAAGCTGTTCGTATGAGATGGGGTAGGTCGTTCGAACGAGTACACTTGTTTTTATTTTTTAAACAAATCTTTAATCCCTATCTCTTTGCAACCACTTTCCCTATAAATAGAGCTGTAGAATAAGACTTTTTAAGAAGCCCTTTTAGAGTTCTTTTTCTGATCAAGCTCTATCATTTTTTCAACCAAGCCCTTGAATCTTCCAAGATCACTTTACCAAATCAAGAACATATTTCAAAGTTCAAAACCCTTGTAGAGATTTTCTCTGCTGATTTGTAGAGTCGAGGCTCTAATGCTGAAGAAGATGAAGAAAGGAATTGCGATTCCTGAGTCTGATTGGTGGATACCGAGGCAAAAGCTGCTTGATGTGGGTGTACTAGACGGCATTGTTTCTATTAAAGATCTAAAGATATCTTCGCGTTATACTTAGTTGATCTTTAAGTAGTTTGTAAGTCGTATAGTGTGTCTAATCACGAACAGTGCTAAAATTTTTCCATTATATTCTTCTTCCCATTTTGGTTTGGTGATTTGGGTTGAATTTCTTTTTACACAATTCGGCATGTTCACTTTATATTAAATCAAGTTAAAATTTGATAAAAAATGAATCTTTATGTTTGGCCTATAATATAAGTGAATTCATATACTCAGTTTTTTCACAAGTGTTGAAGAATATCTTATTTGGGTCTTAAAATTTAAATTCTTTTTCACCCCAAATAAATGATGAAAAAGTATTTTTCAAGTATTTGTTTAAGTGGTACAGTCGTTTGCAATTTTCCCCTCGCGCTCGAGGACGAGCTTTTTCGAAGGAGGGGAGAGTGATGTATATGCAAGACACGTAGTGCAAGGAAGCGGGCCCAAAAGAAAATTCTGATTTTTAATTGTATTTCATTTTAATTTTTATTAGTAAAATAATTAATATCCCTTTGGAATATTCTAGATCAGGGTATTTTAGTATTTGAGTTATATTAGGGTCGTCTTTACTTGTCCTCCAAGTATAACTAGAGGTTATTTTTGTCTTTTGTTTATTTATCCTTTTTGGTCTTTTAGTTTTTAGGGTTAGCTTGACTAGCAAACAAACCTCCCTTATAAATAAGGCCCTTGGCCTCCATTTGTAATGACTACTTGACTTTTATAAATGAAGAATTAAAGTGAAAATTTCCTCTATTTTATAATTATTGTTGTGTAGTGTAATCAATCGCTTCCGCTACCAACTGCAAATCAATAACCCACTTAGAAATGGTGGTACAACCCTACTTTGGGTTGGTTCACCTAGCATAGGCATAAATCCACCTAGTAACGGGTGGTATGACTTAAAATAAGTCGATTTTGTCTAGAACAAGAATAAACCCACCTGAAAATGGTGGTACAACCCAACTTTCGAATGGTTGGCTTAGAATAGGCGCAAAGCCACCTAAGAACTGATGGTACGACCTTGATTATATCAGTTTCATCTAGCATAGGCAAAAACCACTCTGAAAACGGTGGTACAACCCAACTGAGGGTTGCGGCTTAGAATGGCATAAACTTACCTAAGATTTTACGAGATTAAGTTAAATATGAATGTTAACTTACAAATATTTTTACAACTCAAAGGAGTGGGCCACATACATACTTTATACTAATTAGAGATTAAGTCAAATATGAATGTTAACTTACAAAATTTTACAAGCTTATGGAGTTGATCAAAGACCTCCACTCCTTCGATTAGAGATTAAGTTACATATGAATGTTAACTTACAAATTTTTACAAGTCCATAGAGTCGGTCACATACTTACATACACCCCACCACCATATCCACCCAATTATCCCACTCCACCCCCACATGAATACCTTGCCCCTATCTCCATTTACCCTCGTCATCACCCACAAAAACATCTTGAACAACCCCAAATACCCTCTCTACCCCTCGCTCCACCCGTCACCACACATCCCCACCCATCCCATTCCACTTTCCCTACGCTTCCGCCCCCACCTATTCTACACACCTCTCCACCAACTGGTCACTCTCTCCATGTCCCACATCATCCACCCCTTTGGGATACCCGTTCCTTTCATCCCGCACCCGTTGATTCCCATGAGCGGGTGCGAGAGTGGATTACCCTACCTCCCCATGATGGTCCACCTTCACCCCGACCCCACTCCGCTATAGAGTTTGGAGTCACCCCCTCCTACAGAGTGGTGCACTGATGTTTCCCCTTTTGACTCCCTGGGTTCGACGGTTACTCCCTATGTCCCTCTCTCAGAGCGTCATTATTTTTTATGCTATCAGAAGGGACATCAGATGAACCATTGCCCCTACCGCCAGCCGTTGGTCCCACCTCCACCTTCTTCTCCCCCACGAGAGACTTTTCCACCTCATACCACTTCTCCTGCGACCCCGCTTCCCCCATCAGCTCCTATCCCTCCTCATCCACCGCCTCGGAGGCGCCCACAGCTCGCCTTACTTCCCGAGCTTCCGCCACGCGATGATGATCTCGACGAGGATATCCTGGCCCTTCAGGGTGGTGATGCCATCACACAGTTGGCACTTCAGTTACTATCACGGAGTATGCAAGGTGACATTAGAGTGGATGCCCTGATGTTCGACGATCATTTACAGCTTGATGCCGTTGTGGATTGGCTTGCCGCCATGGAGCGGATATTTGAGTACAAGCGACTGAAAGGTCACCGGTGTGTCTTGCTCGTGGCTACTAAATTTCAAGGTTACGCAAGTGTTTGGTGGAATGACTTGGAGCAATGCTTTGTTCTTGAGGGTCAACTTCTTATACAGTCTTGGGCGGAGCTCCAGGCCCAATTAACGCCGTATTTTTGCCAGTTCAGTCTCTTCGCCAGGACACCACAGTTTTGGACTACACTGAGCGCTTCTATATACTCGTGCCTGCCTCGGTGAGAGCGAGGAACAGTCGGTATATTCACGACCTTCAGAGCTATATCCAGTCCGACCTCGCTTTACGTGATGTCACCTCCTTTGCTAAGGCGATGGAGTACGCCAACAATCAACGTTGCTCTATGCCCAGCCCCTCCAGCACCAGTGACTTCTGCTCCTACTGTGACTCCCTCCACTGCAGCTATGTAATACCCTGTATTTCTACGTATTTATGATTTAATTAATTCGGAAAATTAATTGGATAAATACGTTCACATTAAATTACACGTGTGACGTAATTTAATGTGATTAAATAATAAAGGTGATTATTAAATATTAATCGAGAGATAAAGACTGATTAATATTATGTTACGAGATTTTCTATGTGTGTGAATAGTAAATAATGGTGGATTTTGATATACGGCATAGTGAGTGATATGTGCGTATTTTATTTTATCTCACTGGGAGTAGCGTGTAGACCATTTTGAGGTGAGAAATGAGAAGTATATTTTAAGTGACTCGAAAGATAATTTCGAGGGCACAGTTGATCCCGAATGGGCCGAAATAGTTAAAATGAAGTACTCGAGGGTAATGTTTGGGTTTCGGGGGCTTTTTGGACTAGTCGGGACTCGCATTTAAGTACACGAGTCATTTTACAATTGGGTATACACCCAATTTTGGGATTAATAAGGGGAGAACCCTCATTTCTCCCACATTTTTTCCCTAGGAGAGAGAGAGAAGAGAGAAAGAAGAGAACAAAGAAGAAAAAAGAGAAGAGAAGAAAGAAGGGGATTTCCGGCCAAGTTCCGCGGGATTCGACTCGGGATCGTCGGATTTTATCTACGAGGCAAGTGTTTACTTGCTTTATTAATTTAGTGTGTTTATTTCTCATATTATAGTTGGTGTGTAAAACTATAAAGATTTTTGAGATGAGTTTTCGTGAATCAAAATGGTTTTTTTCGGAAGATTAACGAATAAACCCCGGATAATATCAAATTTGGGAAACTTAGAAATTAATTGAAATTAATTGTTGGATCTGGGTTCTAGGATGATTAGAACCCTTTTTATGTGTGTATTTATGGTTGTTTGAGGTTGGATGATGATGTGAGAGAAGATAAAAGCCTTGGAGATGTATTAATGAAGGTTTGGGATTTTTGGAGAAGAAGGTGAATAGTAACTCCGTCCCTTCCGAATCGATTCGACTAGGAAGCGAATCAATTCAGCTCTTGGTCAAAGGATAAAAGTTGTAGATCTTTTCGATACGGTCGCGTGGGCACCGACCACATATTTTTTCCATTTATTTTGGATTTATAATGATTTTTTTAAGGAAGCAGTTCCGAGATTTCAATCGTTATCTAGGGAATCAAATCGAAAATTTTATAGACAATTCAAATGCATGCCATTTTCGGTATGATTTGAATTAGATGCTCATTTATGGATGAAAAGAAATATATGGAAGTTATCTTTCTAATGAGCTTTGAATGAGGTCAATTGGACTCATGTAGAGTGAATTATAACTGTTTTAGTGCAAGGTGTTTGAGCGAGCTTAAATTTATTGGGTCAGTAGGTTAACAAGGGTAACCACTGAGTTGATATAACAAGGGGTAACCACGACCCTTAGAGTTGTGTGAACACTCCTATATATACGATCGTGAGATAAGTCGTACGACAAATATGTGAGAGATATATACTACGTACTAATGCGTATTATCGGGTTGAGTGAACACCTATTGATGCATAGTAATATATAGGTCGTGTGAATACCTATAGTATACTAAATAAAAAAATTGGTGATCGAAGTATGAGTCCGAGCCAATATTCTATTTTTTTCATTTACATTTGGAGTCGAGGATTAGACCGGGCCAATGTAAATGATAGGAGAATTGGAGTCGATGATTAAACCGGGCCAATACTCCGTATAGTATATATATTATGTGTGAAATATATACTATATAAATAATCTACTTGGGTAGAATGGTAGATGATTATACGCGAATAAATACGAAAGTGAAATAAATTCGTAAAGCAAACAAGTACGATGAATATTAGAGAGAAATATATTACGTACAATTATGAATAATTTGGTTGTGTGAATACCTATAAATTTTGTACTAGGTTGGGTGAATACCTACAGTGCCTATATGATATTGGAGTCGAGGATTAGACCGAGCCAATATTCTATTTTTTTTTCATTTACATTTGGAGTCGAGGATTAGACCGGACCAATACTCCTTATAGTATATATTGTGTGTGAAATATATACTATATAAATAATCAACTTGGGTAGAATGGTAGATGATTATAAGATGTTCATACATCTAAAAGGTAAATAAGTTGGGATAATTGGAGTCAATGATTAGACCGGGCCAATTATCCTTATAGTCTATATTGTGTGTGAAATATATACTATATAAATAATCTACTTGGGTAGAATGGTATGATTATAAGATGTTCATACATCTAAAATATAAATAAATTGGGATAATTGGAGTCGATATTTAGACCGGGCCAATTATCCTTATAGTCTATATTGTGTGTGAAATATATACTATATAAATAATCAACTTGGGTAGAATGGTAGATGATTATAAGATGTTCATACATCTAAAAGATAAATAAATTGGGATAATTGGAGTCGATGACTAGACCGGGGCAATTATCCTTATAGTCTATATTGTGTGTGAAATATATATTATATGAATAATCTACTAAGATGAAGTAGTAGAAAATTATTGTGTGTGAAATACATACTATATAAATAATCTACTTGGGTAGAATGGTAGATGATTATACGATGTTCATACATCAAAAATGCAAATAATTTGGGATAATTGGAGTCGACGATTAGACCGGGCCAATTCTCCTTTATAGTCTATATTGTGTGTGAAATATATACTATATGAAAATCTACTAGGACGAAGCAGTAGATAATTAGATGACGTGAATACATCTAACTATTAACTTAAGCAGAGAAAGCTTAATGGGCAAAACATAATATTAAATAGTGTGCATCTAATGGATAAGATTAAGTGGTCAGACTTAACTTTCAAATCAGAAATTAACATATGTGAAATGTTACTTGGAAATTTATTAACACTATGAGAGGTGTTAATGAAACTTAGTACTGTATGGGCGGTACGGGAACTTAAATGTGTAGATAAGTTCAGACGAGTACTATTGTCTAAATAGCTTGGGTAGTTGTAGCTACAATAGACTACGTATAGAACGTTAGGCGTGCACTATAGATGAGAGGTGAAGGGTATCTCATGTGAGTGCGACACCAGTTTAAATATGAGAGATTTTCATATTTTAAAATATGGCATTTATGCACTTGTTAAAATATTTTCAAACTCGGGCTCTGACCCGTTTCTCAATTTTCCTCTCTTGCTATATCTATATATATTAGGTGTCCAGACACCGGGACGCCTGGATGATGATTCTTTCGAGTCAGACGTTCGCTGCAGCAGCTGTGAATGCATGCAGATTCATTTTAGACGCTTCTATTCTTGTGATTTGTATATGAAGTATTGTAGTAACATTTGGGCCGATAGCCTAATTGTATTCATTTATTTTTACCGCCTTTTAGTGCGGCATTCGATTTGGTTGTATTAAATTATACTGAGTGTTCGGTTATTTTATTTCATTTCAATTGTTGATTATAAACTGTTGTGATTGATTTATTTGAATGGTTTGGTTAAAAAGATTAGTTAAAAAAAAATTTGACGTCAGCCTAATAGGTTATTAGTAATTAAGTTGGTTTTCGACAGTGATGCTGAGAATGAACCATACGAGACTCCTGTTTTAATTTGGTATATGATTGATCACCTGGTATTTAATAGGCGGGGTGTCACAAACTACTCCTACTTCCACGGTTCCTCCTCCTGCACCAGCCCATCCCGGCCAACTTCAAATGGCTACAATTGTGGGGTGATGGGTCATCGAGCCTCAGATTGCTCCCTTCCCCGCCGTCGCGCTCTCCTAGCTTCAGGGTCCCTTGATTATCTTGAGGAGGCACCAAAGGTCCCGCCCCAGCCAGCTCTTATTACTATCCTTGATGGTGACACTAAAGGCCTCCCCCTCTGAGTTCGAGGACGAACTCTTTCAAGGGGGGAGAGTGATGAGAATCAGGGTCATTGTCGTCATTTATCATTTTTAGTATTTCTTTTATTTTTAACATTCATTGTATTTTTTCTTTTTGTTTAGTATTTAGAGGAAGGAAGATTAATTGACACTTAAGGGCATAATTGTAATTAGATACTTAGCTTAGAGGCTAAGCAACCTATATCCTATAAATACCCCTTTGTAGCCTCATTTGAGGTATTATTCCATTTTGAGATATTTGATTAGAGAGAGGTTGAGAGAATTATCTTTTCTTGCTCTCATTTGACGTCATTTATGTCAACCTGACATGTCTAATGAGAGAAATGAAGAAGAAAAGAGAGAGATCAAGTTTTGAACTCTCTGTAACTTTGAGAAAAATGAGAAGAACTTTATATCTTTGGCTTCAAGTAAGGAGCCAAAGGTTTTTTTTAACCTGTTATAGCCCTTACCGCCAAAAGGAAGGTGAAGTGACGACTCTCTTGGAAAGAAATCCTCATTGTTATGCTCCCCAGATCACGTGCTTCACGCGTAGTGAATGTGGGGGAAGAAAAACTACAACGCACGAAAATCTAAACATATGGATTACATGCATGTAGGCCCATAATTGCACTCCTACTGAGAATATGTGGCACGCGTGGTAGTTAACGAACTCGTAATGAGAAAATTCACGTCACACGTGGATAATACACCAAAGCAAAATTAGGCTGACCAGGCTTAAAGACCGAGCACCGCAATTTCGGGGCAATTGAAGGGATTGAGAGTTAGGTGATCCATGTGGTATGACACGTAAACCTAGAGAATTGTAACTCACTTCTTTCTCTCATTCAAAACCGTACATAAGACTTTCATCTCACACGACTCTTAAGTGATAAAAGAAAGAAGATGATTTCTTCTTTCTTTTTTTATTACCTTCCTCACGTATGTGTAAGACTGAATCCATTGGATTTCTAAAAAGGATTTGTAATCCTGATCACCTCAGATCACGGGCCAACTAAGGGCGAATCACCGGTGATAATGTAATGATCGGATACAATCCTGATATAACTCAACGACCCAAAGAAAAGATGAGATTGAAGATGGAGGCTGACTATATCAGAAGAGCTCAAAACGACAATTAATATAGTTAGCACTCTTGTATTTATAAATGGGGTAACCCTAATGTGAAAAGGGGATATAGTATGACATTGTACCCATAAGTTGGACTCTCAGCTAGCATTCTCTAGCACTTCAAGTCGTCCTCTTCCCCTTAAAATAATACAAATCTTCTCCTACTTTGCCCGTGGACGTGTAGGCAAGCTGAGCTGCCAAACCATGTACATCTTTGTGGGCCAAACTAGTATTTAGTGTTATTGTAGGATTGATATCCCCTATAAATTTCTATCTCTATCATTCGTATGTCTCCAAAAGTAGAATGATTACAAAGAATTGTCGATAACCTTATTTATAGGTAGAGTATCTTGCTAGCCAAGGTAACCGCAAAGTGTAAAATGGCTAAAGATGACATTTTAACCTAATATAGCAATGGAAAGAGAGAAATAACTTAATAAAACACGAAAATAAAAAATAAGAAAAAATATAAATAAATCTCGGGGTTCTCGTACATGTCACAACCCTTTCTTTCTACGTGGGGAAAACTTCTAGGTTACACGAGCAATTTCTCGCACAACCTCCTTCATCTAGAGGGAATGGTTGTGGTCAAAGTCCTTCGGGTTGAAATGTTCTTTCACGAGCAGAGAATTGCTTTTCCTCGTATAATCTTGCAAGTCCCACCACGGCGGATAGGGAGGATGGGCTAATTGACTTGAACTTCCGCGCGAATCGCCTCATTATAACCACTTGTGAAACAACCTACTTTTTGAAGACAATCTCCCGGCCCTTGACAGAAGAGTTAGAAGACGCTTATATTGAGTTTGGTAATCTTGTACACTCCCTATGTGTGGTAGTTTAGTGAGGTCACCAGAGAAATCTTCAAAATTCGTAGGACCAAACCAATTCTGGAGAGCTTCCTTCAAGAGCGACCATGTGACCAACTTTCCTTCCTCCTTAGCCATTTGATACCACTTCACCTTCGAGATGGTACGCAGCCATACCTTTTCTTTAGGAGAAACCTGTTGAAATTCAAAAAATTGTTCGGCACGACAAATCCATCTTGTTGGATCTTAAACACCCTTGTACTTGGAAAATTCTGACTTTGTGAGTTTTGGAACCAAGGGCAGAAGCAACTCTTACTGCCTGAACCAGAATTCTCACCTTGCTCCCCTTTCTTGTGTATTAGCTGATCAAAACATGCATTTGCAACCAATTCTTAGATTTCTCGGCATCTTTGCTCCAGCCCAATTGACTAATCCTTTCTTCTGCCATAACTGGCTCAGATAGATACCAAGATGTTACGCGCCGCTTGTTTCGAAGAGGTTATGGGTCCAGGAAATAGATAAATGGGTTTAAATTGTTCTTCCCTATTGTATCATAATAAAAGAAACAAAAGGGGTCAGAGTGATTAGATATGGATTCTTCCAGGGATCCATCCAACACCAATTTTATAAATCCCAAGATGAAGTTCTGTTGCATATTGGGAATTATATAGAAGAAGACTGCAAGTTATTACCACTGCTCCCGCGATTACTAAAGGCCTGTTTGGTTGCGCAAATTGTTCAATTATCTAAATTGGTTCATTAGGAATTAGTGAATTACAAATGAGTGGATTTGAAATGAGTTTAAATCCAATTTTACGCGATGTTTGGTAATTTGAAATTGATGTTAAGGTTCAATCAGAAAAAAAGTTAAAAGACGAATGGAAATTGACCTTCAAATGGATGCATTTCATGTTTTTTGTGAAATGATCCAATTTCAGATTTTACGCATGGGGCTAAAATGGGTCAATTAATGAATCATTTCATTAATAAAACCAAACACTATTTCGGGAAAACCAAACGGGGCCTAACTACACGTAGCTATCTACACTCCTAAACATGCTTCACCACTAACATTATGGCTCCCAAACAAACACAACTACTGATATATTGGACTGATAACTGCACAAAACTTACGAGCACACCACAATTATGTAAAGAAGAGCTTTTCAGGAAATTTCCTGCCCTGCTCCATTAAAAATGTCACATATCCAACACAAATAAACAGGAAACATATATAGAGAAGTAGAAAGCATATCTGATTATATGTATAAAACTAGTAAGGGACAAATTTTGCGAACCCTCTAAATTTAGTTTTGCTTTACTTTCCTCGCAAAAATAAGTTATGAACATCTATAATATAGTGAAGACATACCTTTGTATTTGCTTTACTTTCTTCTAATAAATAATGTACGGAAGTTAAGCTTTTCAATTATATAAAGTGAATATTTTAACTAAGTGTTTAATTTGTCATTTGTGATATATTAGGGTTAAACTTTGAATCAAAATTACTAATTTCAGTTATATATTATATTAAAGGTTTAAAATTAAGTGTTTAGTTATAGTCATTCGTAATTATTTAGGGTTAAAGATTTGAACTGGACCATATACCACAAATATGCAGAGGTTTAAAGAAGCCATTTTACTGCTGCCTATATATTATATAACCGCTTGACTTGGTGAACTGACAAATTCTGTCAAAATGGACCCTAAGGTAACAACATGGACAACTTCAGGCCGCGATCTAAAATTACCTGAAACTATTGGACCCCAAAATACAAACAATAATGATTTCAGTGGAGTAGCATTCACTCCTTCCTTTCTCTCTCCATCTCCTTGTGAAGCCTTTCGAAATACTTGTTTTTACTCTTTTTTTGGCTACTTGCTAGGTATACTTGTTTTTACTCATTTATTAGTTTTGTGGTTTATAATTGCAATATATTTTATCGCAATATTGTGAAAGACATGTCACGTTTAAGGCTCATGTTAAACGTGACATGTTGCTTTCCTTATATTTAGTGGAAAACATTTCTTACCCATCTAAGGAGTTGATTGCTATGGAAAACTTAAAAAGTAAAAGAACGCCCACATCAGCACTTATCTGGTTTCCAACATGTCACTAAAATGACATGTTTTTCAAAAATATTTCATGTTTGTAATCAAAATTATCAAACGTACCACGTCGGTCTTCGTTGACCACACATGGCTATTTTTATCTTCGGAATGGGTCACTGTCATCATTAATCTATGTGGGCGAGAGGATTGGGGTGCAAACAAATAGAACTCTTCATCCCAAATTATTAGTCATGCTTTCCTTTTTAGTCTGTGTCAAATTAATAGTCGTGTTTCTATAGATAATATATAAAACTTGGCGAGATTACAAAGTTATACCTAACAATGATCCAAGTGCATGTTTTGCATTCAAAGACGTTCATTAATTTTTTTTTTTTGAAACCATACATAAATTGATTTTAGTAGGATAAATATTGCGAGTATTTTTTCTTAAAACATATAACTTTCAAATAATGACTATCAATTTGGGACAGAGAGAGTATGATTTGTTTCAGAACAAAAGTAGAAAACCGCAGAAAAAAATTCCTTTCATTCTGGTATACATATTTTTTGACCCCTATGTATTTTGTTGTGCTATAGGTATATCAAATACGGCTGGAACATTTGCCGCTATTCTGGGAACAGTTGGAGCTGGCTTCTTTGTTGAATTAGTGGGTTCTTTCAAGGGATTTTTGTTGCTTACCGCATTTCTTTATTTTTCCGCTTCTCTATTCTATTACTTATTCTCTACAGGGAAGAGGGTTAATTTTGATGGTGCTGATTAGGTCACATCTACAAGGGTGGCAATTTTTTTGTTTCTAGAAAAGAATAATGTTTCTTGGACTTGCAGGGATAAGAGGCAGTCTTAATTGTTTGGAATTAGTAACTGTGTAGTATATATGGAACTAGTTTTGAACCCGCGAGATGCGTGGGCTGTTATAAAAGAAAAAATAAGAATGATAAAATATATAACAATTTTAAGTAGATTAATCGTAGTTAATAATTAGTTACACGAAAGAAAATTGTATGGTGAACCCGATGATACAAATACGAAATCTACCCAAGCTTATAATCACATGCGCCTTGCACATTTGAAAGGAATTAAAGTTCCAAAGCAAAATCAGTAGCATACTATTTACTAGCGTAAACCTCACCAGCTCAAATAAATTTATAGGAAGACAATGTATGAGGCATACATGTGACAATTTCTGTTTACTTCTCTCTTGATCTATTGATGATATGTTGAGGTGAAAGCAAACAAATAAAGTAATACACATAAAACTTGTACTTGCATTTCACACCAATTTCAATGTTATCAAATGTCATCTATTGGAAGGATGTTGCATCAATTGATATAACAGTTATACATACAGTGGCGCCACTGTGCTGCTGATCTGGTCACGTGCCTCAGAAAGTTAATTCCCATAATTTTTTTATACACATGTATTAGTAAGGGTATTATAGGAACAAAAATTGAGAACTTAAGTCTTAAACGGTTAAACGCCTACCTTTCTCTGAATCCCTTTCTCTCCAAAAGTGAGGCTGTGAAACCTTTGCAAAAGTGATGCTGTGAAATCAAAGTAGGATCTTTCTTCTCTTCCAAAATCAAGTATGTTCTTCAATCTAACTTCATTTTATATCATTCCTCTTACTCCCCCCCCCCCCCCACCCCCCACCCACATTTTTTTAGTAAATATCCATTGTTACGGTTTGTTGAAATTTTGTGTAGCAAATATTCATTTGTTAGAGTTAGTTGAAATTCTAAAAATATGCTTATTTGTTGTATAAATGTTATTGGTTTGTAGTAATTATTTTTTGGGCATGAAGTTAATGAAATAAATGTTGTTGATTTTTTTTTAATTCAGTTATGGAGAGATTTTTTAAAAGGGCCCGTGAAGAGTCGGTCGAAGCGCCAATGTCCACTCCAATTGACACCAATGTTGTTCAAAATGAGCCTAGCCAAAATATAATCCCTCGAAGCCGCATTAATATTGACTTGTCAAATCTTCCTTTCGATCTTATTTTTCGGTCCCGCATTTCAGATTATGATGTTAATGATCAAGGTAAAATTAGACGATCATACTTGCAATTGGGTCCTTGCCAACTATATTCACATACATTTCCTAAAACAAATATTGGAAACAAGGTTCGTCGTTTCAACAATGATTGGTTTGCTGAATTTCCTAGTTGGTTGGAATATAGTGTGAAGGAGAACTCTGCTTTTTGTTTGGTTTGTTACTTATTTTTTGATGAGTCTCCCGGACATAAATAAAAGTGGTGTATTTGTTAGGGGTGGATTTAGTAATTGGAAGTGCAAACGGAGGCTAGATGAGCATGCTAGTAGTATTGGTCATCACACGGCGTACATGAGGAGTAAGACAATAATTCATAAGCAATCCAAGGAGTGCCGAGTTGAGTACCACCGAAGGTTAGTTGCCACAATTGATGTGGTACGATTTTTGTTGAGATAATGGTTATCTTTCCGTTCTCATGATGAATCAGAAAAGTCGATGAATAAAAGTTACTTTCTTGAACTCTTAGAATTTCTTGTTCGTAGGGAGGCATTTGTTAATAATATTGTACTTAACAATGCTCCTGGAAATTTAAAATTGACATCTCCCGATATTCAAAAAATGTTGTAAGTGCAATTGCTAGTGTGGTTATTAAAGAAATATTAAATGATCTTTGGGGGGGGGGGGGGGGGGGGGGGGGATTTATTTGCAGCATTAATTGATAAAGCGCGAGACGTGTCGATTAAAGAACAAATGGCTATTGTTGTGCGTTATGTGGATAAGAGGGGCTTTGTGATTAAAAGATCTATGGGCATGGTCCATGTTCCGGACACTACGTCTTTGTCTTTAAAGGCCTCATAAGATCAATTTTTCAACAAACACAACTTGAGTATAAAAAATTTACGGGGTCAAGGTTATGATGGGGCAAGTAATATGCAAGAGACTTATAACGGGCTAAAATAACTTATTTTGAGCGAGAACAAGTCGGCATACTATGTATATTATTTTGCACACCAACTTCAATTGACACTAGTAAAAGTCGCAAAAGATCTTAAGCACATTGATGAGTTCTTTTTTAGTATGAATATGATAGTGAATATGTCTAGTGCATCATGTAAGCGACGAGACATTTAATGAAAGAAAGAGGTTGAGCGAATTTTCAGTCAGTTAGAACTCGGTGAGACATCAAGTGGTAGAGGGTTAAATCAAGAAACTTCCATGAAACGACCCAAAAATACACGATGGAATTCACATTATGGGACTTTGATTAATTTGATGGTTATGTTTGGGTCCGTGGTGGATGTTTTAGATGAATTGGGAGATAATGGTACGGATAGAAGAGGTGAAGAAGTGGCCTTGCAAATGAAGATGCAAACTTTTGATTTTGTATTTAACATGCGTTTGATGAAGAATGTACTTTCAATCACTAATATACTTTCTAAGTTATTGCAAAAAAAGGATCAAGATATTGTAAATACAATGGACTCTGTGAGAGTTGCCAAGGGTCGTTTCCAAACAATGAGGGACGAGGGGTGGGATAATTTATTGATGGAAGTATCTTCCTTTTATACTAAATATGAGATTGTGGTTCCTAACATGGAAGATAACTTTTGTCTTTTAGGGAGAGTAAGGAGAGGTCTAGTGGTAACAAATTTACATCATTATAAAGTGGACATATTTTTTCAATGTGTGGATAAGCAACTATAAGTTTTCACTATTATAAGTTTACATCATTATAAAGTGGATATAAGTGGATAAGCAACTATAAGTTTTCCAGTGGACGAATTTACATCAGTATTATAAGTTTTCACTAAAAAAAAATTTCGGGGGCTACCGCCCCCGAACCCCCACATTTTTTCTTTTGTGTCCAGGCCAACTATAATTCCTAGCTCTGCCACCGAATACATATATATGTAAAATTAATAGATAAAAAACAAAGTTTCACATGGAGAATCAAAGGGCAAGATTGCCATAATTTATTCATAGAACACATGCACAAAATATATAAGTAGTAATTTAGAACAATTAATATCATGTCCAAAAACAAATAATATTTTCCCATCAAAGCTATAAAAGAAAACATTATACATGATTATCAAGGCGTTTTAATTAAATTTTGGTAAAAAAAATAATCATGTTTGTTCTTTAATGACGGAAGTGATGGAAATAAAAAAAAAAGTATCTTTGTGCACAAATGATGGAGTTATAGCATCTCGCGTGCTATACTAATCTTCCACTTGGTTTCATTTTTAACGTAGCAGGAAATTTATAAATCAACTTTATACGTAAATATGTTGACAAAACTACATTGGAGGTAAATGATAAAGAATTACAAAATAACTACTATATGAAAATTAGTCTATAAATAATTAATATTTTGTTTACTCTATAATTTTTATAGCTTTTAAGATTCATACAAAATCAAGTAAACACTTTAAAATACATTTGCAGTCAGAGGTGGGGCAAAGAAGGGTATGAAATAAAGAAGACATTTGTCAATATAAGAGACAACTTACTTTGACGTTTAAGATGGAAGAGAAAGGTTGAAAGATAAAACATCATTTGTGATGAGAGAGAGGGAGGTTCATGATGACTACTGGTATCTCTATAAAAGGATCGTAATATTGAGGCATATATAATTATGGTTGACACATGGCATAAAACGAGGAAACTATTTTTAAATTATAATTAGATTAGATTATTGAGCAAACATGAATGTCCCGTTGTATATATGGAATTATAGTTGTGACTTTTATTATAGTTAAGATTTTTTTTATCATCAATCCTTAGTAGGAATAAGGACCCCACAGGTCGTGCCGTGTTAGTTTGGTGGTATCTTATTGTTTTGTGTCGAACTTTAAGGCCATCTCCAGTGGTATTGTGTAAAACAATGGAAATTTACATTTTTGCAAGTACATTTTGTGTTTGGGTTCCACAGTAGGACAATGTAATTTGGTGTTGGACGGGAGAGATTTACCTGTCCAGGGGCGGGTCCCACCCACATATTACATTTGTGCCGTTAGGGAAAGAAAAAAAGTTTTTTTATTTATTTAATATAGGTTGGACGGTAAAGACTTGGCCGCCCACAGTCTGGGCGGTAAACACTTACCTGCCCAGCTATGGGGACCACGGGGGGTCCACCACTACACATTGTGTAGTCATAATGTAAAATTACATTATCTCTACATTTTCTCTCACCTAAAACTACATCTTTTCATATCCATTGCAAACCCAAACAATGTAAATCTGGGAGATGGTCTAACAAGGTTCGGGTTTCGTGTAATTGATACATACTTTTATTGTGTAACCAGTTCGTGTCATCTATATAATACAACATCTCTTCAATAGATCTAAAATTGATATAACAATAATGAGTATCTACAATATCAAATATATGCATTGAATATAAATTGTGAAGTAAATACCAAAATATATCAAAGGATCTATTGGCATAAATTACAAATATTTTAGAGAAGTATGGAACAATATTGTTCTATCACAATTTTTTTCTTCTAATAAAATACCTTTTCAAAATGGATAAAACTGGACAATTTTTTGGCTACAAAACCTACTTCTAAAGTGATGTATATAACTTTGTCCAAGGAACGCAATTGCTTCGTGTAATAAAAAATAGAGACGAATTAATTTCGTTTACAAATTACACGCACAGTGGGACTCGAACGCACAATCACCTGATTTGAAGTCAAACACCTTATCCATTAGGCCGTGGGCGCTACTTGTTAATGATCAACTCGTTTAATATTAAAATATTGTATATCATCAACTAAGGCTGCTACCGCTGCTGCCATTGATATCGGAGAAAATGAGATTTGTCTTATAAAAATGACATTGCAATGCAATGCTGATATTTTTTCAAAATAGAAAACTGGAAATTGGTTTTTTGTTATATATATTTGTATTTAGGGATTATCATATACATGTCCCATATGAATAAAGTTACTATTATTAAGTCCTATTGACTTTTCAACCATTAAATAGGTCTTATTCTTAATTTTTTGAATTTTTTTTCTTCATAATTTTACTCTTTTAAAACCAACCCTCCGTAACTTCTAAGGGGAAATTACATAAGTGGTTGGATTTTTTTTTTCATTCTATTTTTAACTTTCAAATGATCATAACTTTTAATTGACAAATCCATTTTTCACAAAATTACTATTTTTGAAATCTCCTCGCCGATCTCTATCAAATAAGATCCATGACACTTATAAATTTTTAAAGAAAATAAATTACACAAACAGTAAACTTTACTGTATAAACCAAAAAATGAAATAGTTTTATATATATGACATTTTCACAAATAGTAACATTTTTTGTGTTAATATTACACATAAATAAAATTTACTGTGTTCTCAAGAAAATTTTATCCATATATTTATCAAACAAGATCCACGGAGTACATAATATTTCAGTAAAAAAATTACACAAACAGTAATATTTTACTGTGTACACTTTTAAAATAGAATTAATTAATGGTTGAATAGTCAATGGGACTTAATTAAAAAAAAATCTCAAAATAGGGGTTACATATAATAATACATATTAACTGAGTTATCACATTTGTTGTTATTGTAAAATAATAATACAAACAAATTGGTAAATAATCTCTCTCTCTTTATATATATATATATCAGTGTTCTAAAAAATCCGCTTAGGCTTGAAGCTTGAGAAAAACGCCCGCCTTAAGCTTTTTACGCCTTATTCTTGGTAAAACCCTTAAGACACACTTTTTTCTAAAAACAACAATGCTTTAGTGAAATTATATCGCCTTTTAAAGATTTTTTTTACAAATCGAACCATTATCTCATCCAAAATAATCGAATATTGTTTTAATTTGCATATATTCACACATATTTTTATTATATGTACAATTTTAGTATGTTAATAGCCTTGTTATGGTTCAAAAATATTAAAATATATTAAGAAGGCGTAAACGCCTTTTCACGTCTTTTTACTCCTAAGGCCCGCCTAGGATTCTAAGGCTTAAGGCTTGGCCTCCACGCCTCGATCACACCTCGCGTTTATATATATATATATATATTCAGGTTCTCCAACATACCTCCTAACAACATACTTATGAACATATCCATTTTTTAAAATAGTAAAAAAAATTATTTGAGATGATATTTTTCATATGGGTTCATGATATTTCAATGTACCCCTATATAAAAAATCAACTGAAAATAATATTTTTTTTGTTAGTTTTATAAAATAGGTAAAAAAAACTTACAGTTTTTATTCTTTAAAACTGTCAGTTTTTTTTACCTAATTTTAAAAATAGCAAAACACATTATTTTGAGTTGAATATTTTTACAGGAGCACATTAAAATATCATGAAACCCATATAAAAATATCAACTCAAAATTATTTTTTTTACTAATTAAAAAAAATAACTATGTTCATAGGTATGTTTAATGAGGTATGTTGGAGAGCCTAACTATATATATATATACAGAAAGTCTCCTGTAAGGACTCGCTATGCTGCAGCCCCAGTACATGCCATTTTTTAAGATAGTAAAAAAATAATTTTTTTGATGAAACTTCATGGATATGATGTCCACTGTTAGAAGATCATCTCCATTTTTTTTTCATCAAAAAATTCAATAAAAAAAACGTTGAGATGAGGTGATATGTAAAAAAATGGTATAAATATTCATTTTCAATCGTTAAAATGTTGGCGATCATCTCATATGATCTCGACACTGAGAATATCTTATCCATGAAGTTTCATAAAAAAATTCAATTAATAAAGTGGCTAGCGCCGACCCAACATTTTAACGATCGAAAATGAATATTTATACCAATTTTTTACATATCACCTCATCTCAACAGTATTTTTATTGAATTTTTTGATGGAAAAAATTTGGAGATGATCTTCTCACCATTGAGATTATATTTAGAAAATTTCATCAACAAATTCTTTTTTTTTGTTATTTTACAAAAATGGTATGTACCTCTCTCTCTCTTTCAGAGAGAGAGAGACCCTCTCCTATAAGGATTCCTTATGGTGTAGACTCCGATACATACTATTTTTTTAAAATAGTAAAAAAAATGAAATTTTTGATGAAACTTCATGGATATGATCTCCATTAGGGCTGTGTTTTTTTTTTCCGATTTTCTGATTTTTCCGAATTCCGATCCGATTTTTTTTCGATTTTTGAAAGATTTTTTTATTGCCGATTTTCGATTTTTTCCGAAAAAAATCGGATCGAAAATCGGAATTTTTTTATTTTCCAAATTTCCGATTTTTGCCGATCCGAATTTCTGAAATTTGTTCCGATCCGAATTTCCGAATTATTTTCCGAAATATTATCCGAACTATTTTCCGATTGCTTTTCCGAACTATTTTCCGATTGTTTTTCCGAAATAGTTTTCGAACTATTTTCCAATTTTGCCACGAAATGTTTTCTGAACTGTTTTCCGAAATAATTTCCGAAGTATTTTTCTTGAAAATTGCCGAATTTTCCAAATTTTGCCGAATTTCTGAATTTTCGAATTTTGCCGAAAATTTCGAATTCGAAAAAAAAAACATTTCCGAAAAAATCGGATTCGGCTTCGGCACGCCGATTTTTTTGCTGATTTTTTCGGAAATTTTTCCGAAACATACTTTTCCGATCCGATCCGGCCGAAACACAACCCTAATCTCCATGGTGGGAAGATCATCTTCAATTTTTTTCATCAAAAAAACCGTTGAGATGAAGAGATATATTAAAAAATGGTATAAATATGTATTTTCAACCGTTGAAATATTGACGATCATCTCACCCACTTTTTGATTAAATTTTTTGATGAAACTTCATGGATATGATCTCGATAGTGAGAAGATCATATCAATGAAGTTTCATCAAAAAATTCAATCAATAAAGCGGCTGACGCCGACCCAACATTTCAACGGTTGAAAATGCATATTTATACCATTTTTTACATATCACCTCATCTCAACGGTTTTTTTTAGAATTTTTCGACCAAAAAAATTAGAGATGATCTTATCACCATGCAGATCATATCTATGAAGTTTCATTAAAAAATTCATTTTTTTACTATTTTAAAAAAAATGGTATGTATCGGAGTCTGCACCATAAGGAGTCCTTACATGAGACTTTCTCTCTCTCTCTCTCTCTCTCTCTCTCTCTCTATATATATATATATATATATATATAGGAATTCCCTTAAGAGGACTTCCAAAAAACGGACTGATTTTTAAAAAAAATAGTAAAATGCATTTTTTTGAGTTGATTTTTTTTATGCAATATATAGACATACATGGGTACCCCCAAAAAACAAATCAGCTCAAAATGATTTTTTTTGCTATTTTAAAAAAATCTTTCAAAATCTGTCACTATATGTTTGGGTTTGCGCCAGCAAAATTTGACAGATTTTGAAAGATTTTTTTTTAAAATAACAAACAAATTCATTTTTAGTTGATTTTTTTGGAGTACCCATGTATGTCTACATATCTCATAAAAAAAATCAACTCAATATATATATATATATATATATATATATATATATATATATATATATATATTCCTATTTTTAAAAGTTCACGCCAGCGGCACCCATGTTACCCCTACCCATTCCAAACAGGCGCATTTGATGAAGGCCGTTGGAGCTCCGACAATGGGGGTGAGTGGTGGTGGGGATAGCACATACCTTTAAAAATAAGAGAATATCGGAAAAAGTGATTTGGATCCACCGGAGCGCTCGTTTGGGGTGTGTAGGGATGGCATCGTGTGCCGCTGGTGCAAATCTTCAAAAATAAGAGAATATTGAATAAATGAGTGTTTGATTGACTAAATAGGTTAAACTAAAAATATGTTTTTTTCACACACACACACACACACACACACACACATATATATATATATATATATATATTGAGCAACACAGTAAATTTTATTGTGTGTGTAATATCAACACAGTAAATATTACTGTTTGTGAAAATGTCATATATATAAAATTATTTCATTTTCTGGTGCATACAATGAAGTTTACTGTGTTCACAAGAAAATGCGACATTTTCACAAGAATTTATGAAATTGTCACCGATATAAAACTATTTCCTTTTTTGGTTTGGGGTGGGTAAGGTTGACATGGGTTGTCGATGGTGCGAACCTTTAGAAATAAGAGAATATTGGATAATTGAGATTTGGATCCACCGAATCTCTGGTTTGTGGTCAGTAGGGGTGGCATTGATTACCGCTGGCGCGGACCGTTAAAAATAAGAGAATATTGGATAAATGGGTGTTTGGGCGACTAAATGGGTTAAACTATATATATATATATATGAGTTTATAGATTATTTGACCCATTTATTTAAACAAATTATTTGTATTATTGTTTAATAATAACAACGAATGTGACAATCCATTTAATATGTATTATTATATGTAATTCCTATTTTGAGATTTTTTTTAATTAAGTCTTCTTAACTATTCAACCATTAATTAATTCTATTTTAAAGGTGTACATAGTAAACATTACCATCTTTGTAATTTTTTTCATTGAAATATTATATATTCCGTGGATCTTGTTTGATACATATATATGGATAAAATTTTCTTGAAAACACAGTAAATTTTAGTGTCTCTGTAATATTAACACAAAAAACTCACTCTTTGTGAAAATGTTACAGATATAAAATTATTTCATTTTCTGGTGGATACAGTAAATTTTACTGTTTGTATAATTCTTTTTCTTTGAAATTTTACAGACATCATGGATCTTGTTTGATAGATTTCGGAGATGAGATTTCAAAATTAGTAATTTTACGAAAAAAATATTTCTTAATAAAAAATTATGATCATTTGAAAATTAAAAAAAAAGAAGTTCAACCACTTACGTAACTTCCCCAAGGAAGTTGCATATGGTTAGTTTTAAAAAGATATAATTGTGAAAAAAAGTGTCCAAAAATTAGGAATATGACCTATTTAATGGCTGAAAAGTCAGTAGGACTTAATTAGGGAAACTTTGTTCATATGAAACTATATATAATAAACCCTTGTATTTATTCTATTTTAGTCACTCTTATTAGGATTTTACTAACTAGTAACTAGTAAGAGGTGCCTCCCCTCCCATTATTGACAAACTAATTAATGATAAATTCTTCCTCTCTGTAAAATTATTTTTGCGCCCTATTTCATTTAACGCGAAATCCGATGCTAAACCTAATTAGTGGTTCATCCCAAGATTATTGGAGAACAAAATTGTACGCCGTGTTCACTACATGTTTGATAAATCTTTCTTACCCTTTATGGCCACGACTTTTGTTTTATTATCATCTTCATCTTAAATAACCTTCCCCTAGTTAAGTATTCACATGAAACATTAGCATTAGTTTTGTTATTATTTCATTTTAAAAAATCAATGTCAATAAGCTTTTAGCTTTCACTTATGATCCGTAACTAGATTCATTAAATTGGTATAAAAAAGGATTATGATCCATAAGTAGATTCATTTAATAAGCTTTTAGCTTTACTTATGTTCGTAACAAGATTCATTGATAAGAGTTATCTAAATACAAGTTATATATATAATTATATAATTATATATATATATATATATATATATATATATATATATATATATATATATATATATATATATATATATATATATATATATCATGTTTTATTATTAAACAAATAGTTTCAAGTTCTCTTTTCATTATTTATTTCGGATGAACTTTCCTAGCTATTATCTTGGACATGAAATTTTTTGAGTCAATATTTGGAAATTAAACTATAAATTATTATTTAAAATTTGGGGCATGAAGTTCTCAATTGCAATATAAAATTTTGGTGCCTGAAGTTCCCAATTAATTTTGGGACCTGAAGTTCCATAGTTATTATATGGATATGAAGTTCCTAGTACTATTTATAATTGAGGCCTGAAGTTCTCAATTACCCTCTAAATTTGGGACACGAATTACTATTTAAATCATGGACTTGAAGTTCTAAATAAAATATACCCTCAATCAAAACTCGAAGTTTTGATTATTTGTATCATAGAGTAAGGGACATTAAATATCTCCAAATAATTTATAATTTGAACCTGAATGTTGTATGCAAAATTTATTCATCTACGCAAACCAATGAGAAATGGACACTTGTTCTCCAACGTGGCAATCCTCGCCATACTTACGCGATCGTCTCTCAAGACAGTTGGTCGACAAATCGATCGACCAACCTAAAGAATATGGACTATCAAAAATATTAAAAGCCATTTGTGTGGAGTCACCAACAGTCATTATACCCGTGAATATTAATAGTCATATTTATTATAGACAAATGTAAATGCCTGAATATATAAAGGTATTCCATCTCTTGGGTTCCTAATCACTATAATTACACGATCTTCCTTAGCTCAAGGGGAAGATTCATTCAAGCACAAGCACACCATACTGAGCTATTGTAACCACCTAAATAATATAAACAATGGACGTAGGCTTTCTTCATAGCTGAACCACTTTAAAAACCTCGCCTCATGTGTGTTTGCTTGTCTTATTTATCTTCATTTTACCTGTGATTATAAAAATGCGATAGACCATTTTTAGACATCAACACTAAAGTTCCAAGTGATTTTTCTAGAAGCTCTGATCAAACCTGAAGTTTACACAATATGATAGAGACTTTAAAGTCCTTATACTTAATATAATTGATTTGAAGTTCAATTATATTATTTGTTAAACCTGAAATTTTCACAAATAAATAGCACGAACCTGAAGTTCTAATTATTAAATCAAGAAGTTAAAGTCCTAATTACGAATATGATGTTTTAATTAATATTGAATTATTATTTTCCTTTCTTATGCATTAAATATTTCTAATTGTAATTTATTAATTAAAAAGTTTAAAGATGTCAAACATTTTTAAACTCGAATTTGAAGCACTTGAACTTTTTGGGGTGAATTATCTTAATTGGTCTCAAGATGCTAAACTCCACCTCCAAGCTCGGAACCTTGGTGATGCAATAACACCTGGAAATACCATATTTCGACAGGACAAATCTAAGGCCCTGATATTCCTTAGGCATCACATACACAATGATTTGAAAAGTGAGTACCTCACTGTGAAAGATCCTCTAGATTTATGGAACTCCCTGAGGAGCGTTATGACCATAAAAAATCGGTCATACTTCCATGTGTATGCCATGAATGGTTTAACTTGAGATTTCAAGATTTTTAGATTGTGTCTTAATACAATTCTGCTATGTTCAAAATTACCTCAAAGTTAAGGCTATGCGAGCAAAGGTAGAGGATGCAAATATGTTGGAGAAAACGTTCTCAACTTTTAATACCTTGAATATGTTCTTGCAACAGCAATATCGAGAGTGAGAGTTTAAAAGATACTCAAAACTAACCTCATGTCTCCTATTTGCTGAGCAGAACAATGACGTACTAATGAATAATCATAGTCAAAACGAATCTCATGTCTCCACTGGATCTATAGAACTCCTTGAAATGAATGTTAACTCTGCTCAAAATAATGAAAGAGGTCGAGAAAATATGCGGCGGGGCCGTGGCAACTCTAGAAGAGGTGACTACCATAATTAAGTACTTAGAAAGAACACAAAATTTAAAAACAATTAGAAGTGGAATGATCATAATAATAAATGAAATTAGAAGTCAAATACACCAAATCCAAATGATATTTGTCACAGATGTGACCATAGTGGGCATTGGACACGTACCTGTCGTTCGTCCAAGAAATTTGTGAAAAAATATCAGGCCTCGAAAAAGGAAATGGAGACAAACATTGTCGAAGGTCCTGAAGATCGTTGGAGACTTGA
The DNA here is from genome assembly GCA_949130495.1 of Sambucus nigra. Classification (NCBI taxonomy): domain Eukaryota; kingdom Viridiplantae; phylum Streptophyta; class Magnoliopsida; order Dipsacales; family Adoxaceae; genus Sambucus; species Sambucus nigra. The sequence goes on from OX422217.1 coordinate 321,742,103, forward strand.
TGATACTTATCTCAATTTTAATGCTATTTATGAAGATCAGGATGTAAATGCTATTAATGATGAGACATTTGATAACATTCTTAGAGAACCACTTAAGATGGTCCTGAAGACCTAAATGATTATGTTTTATTAATTTATTTATCTACTTCATGTCTACTATTGAGACATTAGTAGTTTAGCATTAAAGTGTAAACAAATTTATTTAATATCTTTGTTTGAGCATTTATTAGTTATAAAATGGTATTGATCATTTTTTACAATGCTTATATGATTGGTTAATTGAATTCAATTTATATTTTCTCATGTTAAAGGTATGGATCCAAAAGTAATAGCAAGCATTGATACTTGTCTAGTAGACAATAGAACATCCCACACCATTTTAAAAAAGCAGAAGTTTTTCTCAGACTTTGTATACAATAACAACAAATGTTTTCACTATAGTTGGTCTTGCTAAGATCATTAAAGGATCCAGAAGATCCCACTTGGTGTTACTTAATAGTACCCACTTATTCATAAATAATGCTATATACTTAAGGAATTCCAGAAGAATTTTTTTGAGTTTTAAGGACATAAGAATGAATGAGTATCATATGGAAACATGTAATGGAGGTAACAAAGATCTCCTTTGCATTACTTATAGTGTTGAAAGCTAAAAGCTCACACTAGATATAATGTCATGAGCCAGAAGCTCAATCATCCTAATAATTTATTATTATGGCATGACCGTTTAGGTCACCCTGGATCAAACATGTTGCATCGAATCATAAATAATTCGTATGGGCACTCATTAACAAACAACTTACCTTACGCGATGATCATTTTTGTACACCTTGTAATCAAGGTAAATTAATCACTAAACCATCTTTTTTCAAAACTGCTTCTGATTCACCATCCTTTTGACAAAGAATTCAAGGGGATATTTTTGGGCACATCCACACTTTTAGTGGACCTTTTAGATACTTTATGGTTTTAATTGAATCATCCACTCGTTGGTTATATACTTATTTTTCATCTACTCGTAATTTAGCATTTGCAAAATTACTTGCTCAAATCATAAAACTTAGGGCTCATTTTCATAATCAATACATTAAATCCATCTGTTGATACGAAAAATAGTCAGCAGACGTGGACCAATCATATAAAAACACGTGTCATCTTACGTGGCAAATACTTATGCTCACCGAGCTACCTAGAATGCCTAGCTACTTAGCGTACAAAGGTACATAGCGTGCCGACCTACTCAGTGTCCCGAGCTACATAGCGTGCCGACCTACTCAGCATGCAGAGCATCTAGCCAGGAAGACCAAGCGATAATTGTACATTTAATGAACATTAGATCTAATGAACATTCTTATTATAGAGACGTATGTGTCTATTAAACAACATCATATCGTCTATTCATACTGATAGCCTTAAGGTTATAAATACATTGTAACATCCTCCACAATGGAGGACGATCAATCGATCTCTTGTAATCATCATCAAGATTAAGGAAAACATCGGCAAATACAAACGGTGGACGTAGGCCATTTTCATAAGGCTAAACCACTTTAAAAATCTCTTGTCTTATTTCTTTATCCCTTTTTATCTGTGATTAATTAATTAGATCGAATCTAGTTTTTTACATCAACAGATTGGCACCGTCTGTGGGAAATGATTTTCAGTAGCGTTTTTCACCCAAAATTTATCACCAATGTCTGAGATCCCAGAATCCAGTGAACGAAACAATACTGGGGTTCCTCTAAACCCCTTTGCTCCCCCAACTATCAATGAACTTACGGGAACAGTAGTTAATTTAGCCGAAGGGAAAACGGCTATGCAAGAGACCATGCGTCAACTCATTGAGACTGTTCGTAACGGATCACTCGCCCAGTCAGATCAACGAAGCGTTCAGAGAAACACCCATCTTCCATCTTCAAGAACCAGACATACATTATTCCTAGATGTTTCACAGCCCAAGCACGGTGATTCTCATCATATTGAGAGGTCCAATGATCCTTCATATCAGCCTAAAAGGACTTCAGCTATAAGAGCTACAAATTCTCAACAAAATATTACTTTAACTCCTGAGAGAACAAGCTCTTTAGAAAGGTTGAGCCGAGTCTCTCTCTTTGACCACTTGGATCCTAGGAGGAACATGAATCCCCCTAGGATTGCGTCGATGACTTCTTAACGACCAACCGATCTAAGGGAAGGTTCTGCCCAATCACACCCAGCAATTCGTGGTGAACGATCCCAAGAGGAAAATTCAGCATGCTCCGTTGCTCGGGCAAATAGGCGCGAGGTAGGGAATGATGCTTGGAAGGGGTCCATTCAGAGATTGGAAGACCGGTTAGGGGAAATGGATAAGGCCAAGAACCCTCTCCAAAGAACTTTTATCCAAGGATCACCCTTTGTCCAGGTAATTGTGGATTTTCCGACACCATTAAAATTTAAAGCTCCGATAGTGACGCCTAAGTACGATGGAAAAGATAATTCCATCCTCCACATAGAGTAGTATCAAGCTGCTGCTGATATCTATGCAGTTCCCGATGAGATGGGGTGTAGGGCATTCTCAGGAACTATCACTGGGTCAGCCCAGATATGGTACAACAATCTTCCTCGGGGTAATATTGCTACTTTCCATCAGTTGGCAGAGCTCTTCATAGGGAATTTTTACTTCGGTGCGAAGCCGATTAAGAGAGTAGCACACTTACTGAGTGTGAGGCAAAAAATAAGAGAAAGTACCAGGGATTACATCACTCATTTTAATAACGAGAAACTTGAGGTAATCGACTATGAAGAGAAGATATAAATTACAGCACTGATGAGCGGTCTGTTGCCTGACAAGTTATATTATACGTTGGCCAAAGATCCCCCCAAATCCATGGCAGAACTGATGGCAAAAGCAGCTAAGGTCATGAATGCCGAAGAAGCCATGGCTGAGAAGAAGAATGTTGACACTAAAGCAGAGACCAAGGCTGAAGGTACAACAGAGAAGAAGGATCCTAAGCGCAATATGAATGGTAAGCCGCCAAAAGGTAAGGAGGAGTTCGAGCAGTTGAAGAAGTATGAAATTTACACTCCTTTAAAGGTGGACATAAACCATATTCTGGAGGAGATCAAGAACAGCGAGGAGCTAACGTGGCCGGAGAAAATAAAGATAGACCAAATAAGAGGGATAAGTCCAAATATTGCGAGTTCCATAAAGATCACGACCACACGACCAAACGCTGCATAACTCTCCATAATGAGATCGAAGCACTCATTAAGCAAGGAAAATTAAGTAAGTTCGTTGATCGTCAGAATGATGGGAAGACTAACGAGAAAGAAAGACAAAGGTCCAAATCTCCTCGTCGAACAAGGGATGACAAAAAGAGAAACCACGAAGATGATCCAGAGGATGACCCCGACCTCCTCAAAAGGCCAAGACAACCTGAACACGAGGTATTTTCAATCCATTTTGGATCATTTGAATGTAATGTGATTACAGGTGGAGATGCAGGGGGTGGGGATCACACTGCTGAAAGGAAAGCTTACCTCAATGAGGCCCAAGCTTGTTCTTATATACAACGCATAACTCTAATTAAAGATGATCGTCCGAGGAAGGTGAACAAGGATAAATTGGTCATTGGTTTTTCCAAAAATGACCTGAAAGGTGTTTTATATTCTCATGATGACCCCTTGGTTGTCAAGATGAGGATGAAGGATGTGGTGATCTCGCGAGTATTGGTGGATAATGGTAGCTCTGCAGACATCATGTTCTACCCGTGCTTTGACAACTTAAATTTGAAGTTAGCCCAATTGGAGACATATCACAAGCCCCTCCTTGGCTTCACTGGCAAGAAAGTCTTTCCACTTGGGACGATCATGTTGTCTATGCTAATTGGTACCTGTCCTGCTTGCAGAACGGAAAAAGTATATTTTTTCGTAAGGGACAAGAACTTCCAATCAACTTATAACATAATCATGGGGAGAGTAGGATTGAGGAAGTTTGAGGCAGTACCATCTACGGTACACTAATGTTTGAAGTTTCCTACCAATTTTGAAGTTGGAGTTGTGAAAGGCGACCAGAAAGTATCTCAGGAATCCTACTACTCATCTGCCGAACAGGAGGAATTGGAGGAGGCTAGGAAAAAAACTGCCACCTACCAGGTGGAAGAGTCTGAAGATGCAGAGGTCGAGACTTTGGACCCTAGGGATGAGTCACAGCTTGTGAAGGGTCAAGTCATCGAGGCTACGGAGAACGCCATTCAACTCAAATCAGCGCTTCATTGGATCCGTCAATAAAGCAGGAGCTAGTGGGATTTTTACGATAAAGAAAGCAAGCTTTCGCATGGAGTCATGAAGACATGCCAGGAATAGACCCAGCTTTCCTCTGCCACGAGCTCAATGTTAATAAGGAAGTCAAGCCAGTGAAGCAGCGAATAAGGGTATTTAGCCCAGAGAAGAACCAAGCTATCCAGGAGGAAGTCGAGAAGCTTCAAAAGGCCTCTTTTATTGAAGATGTCAAATATCCTGGTTGGCTAGCCAATGTTGTGATGGTGAAGAAGATGAATAACAAGTGGAGGATGTGTGTAGATTTCACAGATCTCAATACAGCCTGCCCGAAAGATCATTTTCCCTTACCTCGAATTGATCAGTTGGTGGACGCTACCTCTGGGCACGAGCTACTGAGATTCATGAATGCTTACTCCGGCTACAACTAGATTAAGATAAAACCAGAAGACAGGGAGAGTACTTCTTTTATTACCCCAAGGGGAGCATACTGCTATAATGTTATGCCTTTCGAACTTAAAAATGCAGGTGCCACGTACCAAAGGTTAATGAACAAAGTTTTCACAGAGCAAATTGGTAAAAACATGGAGGTTTATGTCGACGATATGCTAACTAAGAGAAAGAAAGTCGCCGACCATCTAGCTGATCTCGGCCAAACCTTTGATCAGCTAGAAAAATATTAGATGAAGCTGAACCCGATGAAATGCATAATCGGTGTATGAGAAGGCATGTTCCTCGGGTATATTTTAAATCAACGAGGCATTGAGGCCAATTTAGAGAAGATCAAAGCTTTGCTGGAATTACGATCTCTAGCTACGAAGAATGAAGTACAAAGCCTCACAGGCCGTGTTGCGGCTCTTAACAGGTTTGTATCGAGAGCAACGGATAGGTGTCTCTCATTCTTCAAAATCCTCAGAATAACTTTCGAGTGGAACGATGAGTGCGAGAAGGCATTTCAAGAATTGAAGAAGTACTTGGGGACACCTCCACTGTTATCCAGGCCGGTGATGAGTGAAAGATTATACTTGTATCTGGCTGTCTCAGAGAGCGCAGTCAGTTCAACATTGATAAGAGTGGAGGATGGAGTATAAAAACCAGTGTACTACACCAACAAAGCATTTCGAGGAGCAGAGATTAGATATCCAAAGTTGGAAAAGCTGGCATTATCTCTAATGGAGGAGAGTAGGAGAAAAAACCTTACTTCTAGGTCCATACCATAGTGGTATATATTGATATGCCACTTAGACAGGCCTTACACAAGCCGAAAAAGTCTGGCAGACTGATATATTAGGCAGTAGAACTAGGAGAGTATGGTATTATTTATGAGCCAAGGTCCTCACTCAAAGGGAAAGCAATGACAGATTTCATTGCGGAGTTCACTTACCCAAATACCTTTGACCAACAGGAGTCTAATGCAGAACAACCCAAGGATGCTACAAGATCATCAAAGATAATCTTCGATCAACTCCCCACAACAGATCTAATAGAAAGGACGAACAACGGGCATCATCGAGTAACATCCCAACAGTGAAAGATGATAAGAGGAAGCACCAAATATTCCATCAGGGAACCTTATCAGATAAAGAGTTTGATAATAATATACCTGTGTGGAATATGTATGTTGATGGCTTTTCATGTGCAACAGGGAGTGATCCGGAATAATTCTTAATAACCCAAATGGATTAGATGTCGAATACGCTTTGCGCTTTCAATTCAAGGCTTCTAATAATGAGGCCAAATATGAAGCTATGATCGTGGGCCTCAGTTTAGCAAAAATAATGCACGCGGAGCAAGTCACCATGTTTAGTGATTCATAATTAATTGTACATCAGATTCTGGGGCTGTATGCGGCTAAGGGATATTTGATGTCAAGATATTACACCAAAGCTATGAAGATTGTATCCAGCTTTGCAGCAGTTCAGTTAATTAGAATATCGAGATTAGAGAATGCGAGAGACGACGCGCTAGCTTGGTTAGCCTCAGCTACTTGCACCCAGCTACGAAGAATGATTCCCATCGAGATACTGGCAGAACGGAGCATAGATGAAGATTTAATGGTAAAATTTATTACCCTAGATATGGGACCATCCTGGATGGACCCCATCAGGGCATATATCGAGTAAGGGGTTGTGCCAACTGATCAACTTGAAGCCAAGAGGCTGAAATTTAAAGCTGCTTGATATGTACTGAATAATGGCATTTTGTATAGAAGGGGTATCATCGCAGGACTATAGAGATGTGTGCATCCCTCAAAAGTTAAAAACCTGATTGAATAGGTTCACGAAGGCTCTTGTGGAGATCATATGGAAGGTTGAACTCTCCTACAGAGGTTAACGATGTAAGGATATTATTGGCCGACGATGAGAGTTGACTGCACAACTTATGCGAAGAAGTGCGATAAATGCTAATATTTTTCTTCTATTCGAAGAACTCACCAAGCATTGTTAACACCAATTACTTCCCCCTAGCCATTTGCTATGTGGGGTATAGACTTGGTTGGGCCTCTGTCGAACACCAAAGGGAGGTTCAAATATCTGGTAGTCGCTGTTGATTATTTCACCAATTGGGTTGAGGCTGAACCTCTCATTGACATGTCGTACGAAAGGGTTTACCAGTTTATATAGAAGAATATTATTTGCAGGTATGGACTGCCACATGCCTTTATCACAGACCATGGAACCCAATTTGATAACGAGGAATTCCCTGCATATTGTCATCAATCCAATGTTCAGAAGATCCATTTTGCACCGGGTCATCCCCAGAGTAATAGGCAAACTGAAGTGATGAATAGGACTCTGCTGAACGGCTTGAAGAAACGACTGGATAAAGCAAAAGGAATTTGGATTAACGATCTACACTTTGTGCTATGGGCATATCGCACAACACCCTGAACAGCCATTGGAGAATCACCCTACATGCTAGCCTTTGGAAGCGAAGTAGTTATCCCAGTTGAATTGGGCTTGTGTACAAACAGGGTACTTAATTTTAACTCTCCTATAAGCGATTTGATGAGACGCTTAGACCTGGACATGCTCGAGGAAGTTAGAGAAGATGCGGCAATCAGGAACGCAGCCTACCAACAAAGAATAACCATGTTCTACAACAAAAGAGTGAAGAAATGTGAACTTAAGGAAGGGGATTATGCGCTCAAGAAAGTGATTCAGAAGCATAACAAGTTAGAGGCCAACTGGCATGGGCCCTACCGAGTAACTACAGTTGTTCGCCCTGGAACTTACAGAATAGAAACCTTAGAGGGAGAAGAATTTAAAAATGCATGGAATGCGGAGCATTTGCACAAGTATTATCAGCAATACAGATTTACATGTACACCTTTCCCCTTTACATGAATTAGAATGTTGGTTTTTTCATATTCCTTTTATGGTTTAATTTTTGTTGGAGTACTAGTGTACACACTACATCAATTCCGATTGATCAACATCAACAACCACCAACTAAAGTTGGTCGGCATTCAACAACCACCAACTCCGGTTGGTCGACACCAATGAATTTGACCAACAAAGTTTGCATAACAATCATACAAGGCAAAGCCTATTTGATCACGGATGATCTCAAGGGACATCCCAAACTAGACAAGAAGATGGGTGACTTCACGGGTCATCCACTGTCTAGGCACCAAGGTAATCCCGACGCAATTACTACAACTAAGCAGGAACATGGGATGAAAATCACTCCATTGCTTAGTCACTAATGGGTGATAAGTCACTACAACTAGGCAACAAATGGGGCAAGCTCCATTGTCTAGGCAAAACAGGACAAATTGTCCACACACACACACACACACACACACACATACATATATATATATATATATATATATATATATACATATATATATATATATATATATATATATATATATATATGTAGAGAGAGAGAGAGAGAGGCAGGCTCCTGTGCACACTAAGTTTGCACAGTGCTGGCGCATACCAATTTTTTTAAAGGACTAAAAAATATTTATGAATTAATTTTTTTTATGTGATATTTAAACATTTCAACGGAGCCATGTAAAAAAAATCAGCTCAAAAAAATATTTTTTGCTATTTTTAAAAAATCGGTCAAACTTCCGCAGCTTTTGAAGTGTTTAAAAGATGGGAAAGTTTAACCTATTTTTTTAAAATAGAAAAAAGGTTTTTTTGGGCTGATTTTTTTTACATGGCTCCGTTGAAATGTTTAGATATCACATAAAAAAATTAACTCAAAAATATTTTTTTTACTATTTTAAAAAAATGACGTGCAAACTTAATGTGCAAACTTAGTGTGCACTTGAGCCTCTCTCTCTCTCTCTCTCTCTCTCTCTATATATATATATATATATATATATATATATATATATATATATATATACATTCATCAATAAAAAATGAGAAACACATCTCACAAAGTATTTCCAAGGAAATAAAACTTGCACAAAGACTAATTTGTATTCATTAAACACAAGCAAATTAAATAAATATAAATTTTGATTCATTAAGTACAAATTTCCTATTCTATGGGCTTCTTTCCCTTTGATTTTGATACAGGTTCCACCCCAACTGGCGGGTCATCTAACGCATAGGGTGAATTACTAAAATTCAGATCTTGTAGCATTCTGACCTTGCTCGGACATGGTCGATCAATCAAATGTTGAGGATGAGATATCTCAAACTCTAAATGAAGCTGGTAATCACAAAGATACCTGAATATCAAATACCGAGGAATGGCACGAGCTGGAATCCAACTGACATCAAGTTTGAAGGGAGGAACATGAAAATTAAGTAATCTAGGCTCACACCAATCCCACAAGGATAGTCCTCGATCAACTTTCATCACACATAAGGCATTCATCCATCCCTGTTTGTATCCCTCGTTGTTAGATTATTTCAAGCGAGCATCGAGATGGCATAAAGCTTTATTGTATCCCGCCATCCAAAATTCTCTAGGCTGTTTGTGCAATTGATAAGTTAATCTCTTAAGCTGCTCGTGGAGTTTCTTCACCAAAATCTCTTTGCTTTCCAATGCAGAACTCTGGTTGGAGAGTTGGTCGGTAAGACTCTGAATTTTTTTAGACATTTCTGCCAGGGCTTGATTTTTTATCGTCAATTGAACAACTTGATTTTTTAAAGCCAGTTGGGTCCTCGTCTCTTCAATATTAATTCGACCAGCCCTTGCTCGACCCTGAGTAGAAGGCTTTGCTCTGCCATGAACAGATAGAGTAGGTCCAGTTTGTTTCAAAGTCTCCAACTCTTCTCTCAAGGAAGCATTTTCAGTTTCTAAAAAGGAAAAGCCTTCATCATTAACTGGAACTAAGACTCCCGAAGAAGAGGAGATAGAAGATTTGAGTTGCTTCACTTCCTCTTGTAACACAATATTCTCTTGCTCTAGTAGCTTAGCAATATTCTTATGCTCTTCAATCTCAAGTTTTAGCACACTTTTTTTCTCATGGGCCGAGATGTACTTGTCATAACCCCTATCAGTACTCAACTGCTGGTATTTTTTCTCATAACCATCGTATAAGAGTGTAGTGGTTCCCTTGTGCTGAAGTTGGAGTTCCACTATCATCCCTTGAAGATCTTCAATAATTTCATAATAAGCCACGTTATTGGCCACCGCACGATGAAGCAAACACTTCAAGTATTGATATGCATCAATTGCTCGTTCAGAAGCATCAGCTCCAAGGATATCAATTATTTGGGCCTCAGTAAAATCTGCATGACCCGCTTTGAAGTAATCATTACATTTTTTTTATTAACTCCATGTCATGAACTGATAAAAGTTCCATTTTGGCAACGAACTAGTAAGGAAAAATGAAAACACATCAACAATAATACAGACAAGAGCACATCAAGGAGAAATTCAGATTAGACAACAACAATCTGTTTTGTTGATTATAAGAGGAGAGAGTACAACCAAAGTTACAAGGAAGAAAGAAAAAATAGAGGAACAACACAAATAAAGAGCCGAGTAGCTCTACACCTTCTCCTTGTTTCCTATAACACCATCAACATCTTTGGACGAAGGAGTTGATTGCTCGGGAGGCATTTGGCGCTACTCGATAGAAGCTGATTCTTACTGAACTTGCTCGAAGGGACGAGGAGCAGTAGCAACAGGAGCTTTCTCTACTATCATCATGGAATACTCATCAGATGCAGCTTTATCCTCTTCTTCGTCGATAGTAGGAGGATGACCATGAGTGTGTTTTTGAAACAATTTAGAATTGTCCATAACACTCAACTCCTTTAATGCTGCGATCCACCCGCCCCTGAAGTACTCCAGACTTGCATACTCCATCTGGTAAGTAATAGCGATTAATGCTCTGTTCCATCCCTTGTCCCAACTAGAGCTGAAAGATTTTTTCACCGCAGCCTTTCTCTTCGCCTTTTCAAAAGAAGCACGTTCCTCACCAAGCCTCACTTTCTCCTCAAGGTCTTTTTTACGCCGTTCAGCCTCTTCAAGCTTACCATCAGTCTCTTTCTTACTGAAAACAGAGACCTTCAATTTTTCCTCTAACTCCTTAGAGGCACTTATAGCTTGGTCACGAGTTGACTCTGCAGATAGAAGTTTCTTCTCCCAAGCAGCTTTATCTTCCTCGTATGTCTTTGGGGAGTCCTTCAAGGATTGAGACAACCCGACAAAAGCTTCTTCAATACCGCTGGACGAAGTTGAAGCCTTGATAGCCTCATCCCTCTCCAGGATATTATTAAAGCACGTTATAAACTGAAAAAAGAAAAAAAGCTCAAATCAGAATATGAATATAGTAGGTGGAAATGAAGTGGTAGGGATGATGATACTTACTGATGTGATATGTTGGGACGCTAAATCAACAACCTTCTCCCGAGAAAGGGGACCCCCAGCAGCTCGATACTCCGAAATGGCCCAAGACTTGATCAAACCCCTGGACAAACTCGGGGCGATAAAAGCTGGTGCACTAGTTCCTAAGGAAGGATCCCCAATATCAGAAGGTCAAGCAGTAATTTCTACAGGTCTTTCTGTAAGACCTCTCCTCAATCTCCGTAAATAAGCAGCTTCAATCAAAGGTGCTGCCTCTTCTTACGTAATAGCAACACCTTTAATCAAAGGTGCTTCCTCTTTTAGCACAGGAGGTGGTTTCCTGCTGACCTCCTTGACAGGGGAAATTTTTCCTTTCAATGGAGTACTATCCATTTTCTTCGTCCCTTTAGCTGGGACATCCCCTTTGCTTTTCTTTGTCCCATTAGCACTAGGAGCATCTTTGATAAAGAACGCAGGCATTCTCCTCTTCTTCGTCATTAAATCAACAATAGAAGTATTCAAATCAGAAGAAGGTTCTTCGACACTTGCTCGAGATGCTGGTACTTAATCAAGATCAATTACCACAGGAGGGGAAAGAGGACGAACATGAAAGAAGAGGTGGTGCTTTTGTATCTCAACAAATAAGAAGCAGCTCTAACGTGCTCCCCGTCAACTGATTGATGCAAACCCCAGATGCGTTTCAAAGATTTTATATTAATGTCACTCTCTTTTGGGGGCTTCTTTTGTTATCAACCGCAAAAACAAACATGAATATCAATGATGCATTTTATCAAACGTAAACAGAGCTAAATTGAGAAAAGTAAAAACAACGTATCCCATTGCCATAAAGTTGACATCTACCTATCCCATTGCCATAAAGTGGACATCTGGGACCTTAGTACACACCATTTCCTTTTAATGGAAGGTGTTGCTAATTTTTCATCATAACACTATGGTCAAAATAGTCCCTATTAGCATCGGGAAGATTGACTACTAAAGCTCTATTGGAAAACCTAGTTTGTAAATAAAATGTGGTATCACTGGTAACCCATTTATAACAAAACATAATTTCAGGGATCCCTAAATGAGTCCCATGAATCTGGTTTAACCTATGTACGCCATTAACTACCTTCCATGTATTGGAGCTACTCTTGCAGGCACAATATCAAAATATTGGCAAAACTCCAAACACAAGGGATTTGGCAGAAAAGAAAAGACACATTCAACTATGAAAAGTGATGGAAACCAGTGCCCCTTAGCTAGAGAAAATAAATCAGATGGAGAAGGAGGTTCCTCTAGAATAACCAAGAGGGAATTCCAAAATCGGCTTGAAACTTATCCAAAGATTCGACAAGGTAAACCATGATGACTAAAGCAAAGAAAGAAGAAGGAAGAAATTCTTACAGAGAATTGAGAAATCTGCTAAGGCAGACGATGGAAAGAAAGATAGTATAAAAACAGAGTGAGAAAACACAAAGTTTGGAAATCTGGAGATAAAAAGTAAATGATGATCTTTTTCTATCTCTTTTAAATACCTTGCATCGGGAAGAAGGAAAAGAAATGATTACTAGAAAAGATGATTGCGTTTTCGGTGGCTAAATGATGAAAAGGACGCAAAAACCCAAGCGTCTGTCACAAATTCAAAATATTTACAAATTTTCCATTTCGCGCTCAAACGACGAAACTAGAGGTAAAATTCCTAAGTGTTGAAGATCTGTAAGTAATCAAGACGTACAAAGGTACTCCAGTAATTTTCGAGTAAAATATTCCACACTCTCATATCAAAACTCCACTATGAAATATTGGGGGCTTCTATTGATACAAAAAATAGTCAGCAGACGTGGACCAATCATATAAAGACACATTTTATCTTACGTGGCAAATACTTATGCTCTCCGAGCTACCTAGCATGTCGAGCTACTCAGCTTCCCGAGCTACATAGCGTGCCGACCTACTCAGCGTCCCGAGCTACATAACGTGCCGACCTACTCAGCATGCAGAGCATCTAGTCAGGAAGACCAAGCGATAATTGTACATTCAATGAACATAGAATCTAATGAGCACTATTATTATTACGTATGTGCCTATTAAACAACAGCATGTCGTCTATTCATACTGATAGCCTCAAGGTTATAAATACATTGTAACATCCTCTACAACGGAGGATGATCAATTGAACTCTTGTAATCATCATCAAGATTAAGGAAAACATCGGCAAATACAAACAGTGGACGTAGGCCATTTTCATAAAGCTCAACCACTTTAAAAATCTCTTGTCTTATTTCTTTATTCCTTTTTATCTGTGATTTATTAATTAGATCGAATCTAGTTTTTTACATCAACACCATCCGTTTAAACAATGCGAAAAAATTTACTTCTCAAGTTTTTATGACTAATTTTTATCGTAAGGAATTGATGTTGAGCACACAGTCCCTCATGTCCATACTCAAAATGGTTTAGCCGAGTCTTTAATTAAACGTTTGCAACTTATTACACGACATTTACTTATGCAATTCAAACTCCATGTCTATGCTTGGGAACATGCTATCTTACACGCTGCTAAGTTAATTAATCTTAGACCCACTCTTTACCATTTATTTTCACCCTCTCAACTTCTATTTGGATGTCAACCAAATATATCACACTTGCATAAATTTGTTTGTGCAATGCATGTGCCCATCCGCCCACCTCAGCGTACAAAAATGAGTCCCCAACGTCATTTGGGAATTATGTTGGTTATGATTCCCATCAACCATTCATTATATTGAGCCACTAACAGGTATTGTGTTTACTGCTAGATTTATGGATTGTCATTTTGATGAGACACTCTTCCCCGCATTATGGGGAGGAAAGAATGTACTGGAAATATGGTCCGTTCTCGAAGAATAGAGAAAATTAATGTGGAAAACTTCCACTTTGTCTCATCTAGACCCCCGTACTTCTCAATGTGAGAATGAAGTGCGAAGGATATTGCATATTCAGAATATTACAAATAAATTACCTGATGCATTAATGATGCCGCAAAAGTAACCAAGTCTCATATACCCGCTGCAAATGTGCCCCCTAGAATTGATGTACTAGAGGGATAAACTTTGATTTTAACAGTAAATGAATCTGTTGCATGCCAGAAGAGTGGCAGACCTATAGTTTCCAAAGACTCAACTCCCTAGAAGCGAAGATTAAATGAAAAATCATGCTCTAATTACACTCCCGAAGAGTTATGAATAAATGATCCGCTTTCTCTAAAACCCCTGAAGAGGTTATTGTCTCTAAAAAGACACAAGTCCCCGAAGTGACTACATAATCCCCTGAAGAGGAAAAGATACATAATGATAATAATGAGATCTCTATGTTTTATACATATTCAAGAGAAATATGGGATCATTAAGAAATTATCATCAAAGACATATTTTCATATGCAGCAGCTATATGAATTTCTTAGGGAAGTGATAGTGATAATGAACCACGCACTCTAAATAAATATTGACAAGGAGTAGATTAAACAAAATAGGAAATTGCCATCAAGGCATAACTCGAGTCTCTAAATAAATATGGTGTAGTTGGACATATAGTACAAGAGCCAAAAGGTATTACCCCGATAGGTTACCAATGGGTGTTTATAAGAAAAAAAAGAAATAGGAATAATGAAATCACTCAATATAAGGGACGAATTGTGTCACAAGGTTTCCTGTCGAAACCTGGGATTGATTTTTAGAAAGCATACTTCCTCATTATGGATGGTATAACTCTCTGGTATCTGATTAGCTTCGTAGTTTTTGAAAATCTTGATATGAGACTCGTGGATGTTATGACCGCTTATTTATATAGGGACATAGAGACATAAATATATTTAAAAATCTTTGAAGGATTTTCTTTGCCTGAAGTGAAGCCAAGGAGTACGCACTCGTTCCGACTAAGATGATCATTGTATGGTTTAATGAAATCCGTAAGAATGTGGTACAATTATCTTAGTGAATGCTTGTCTAAGGAAGGGTATGGAAATAATCTAATTTATCCTTGTGTATTTATAAAGAAATCCTCAAAAGGATATGCAATAGCAGTAGTCTTTGTGGATGACATAAGTTTAATCGGAACTCCAAAAGATCTCAAAACAATAACAAATTATTTAAAAATGTAATTTGAGATGAAAGACCATGGAAAAATTAAATTTTGTCTTGACTTGCAGATCGAGAAAAATTCTAATGGAATGTTAGTCCATTACTCTAATTATACTGAAAAGGTATTAAAATGTTTTAGTATGAATAACACACACCCACTACGTACCCCCATGGTTGTCCGATCTTTGGACATAAAGAAAGACCCATACCATCCTAAGGAGGAAAATGAGGAAATATTGAGTCCATAAGTACCCTATTTATGTGCAATTGTTGCATTATTATACTTGACACAATGCACTAGGCCGAATATTTCATTATCTTGAAATATACTTGCTAGATATAGTTCTGAACCAACCAAAAGGTATTTGGCTGGTGTCAAGCATATGCTAAGATATTTACGTGAAATAAATGACTTGGGTTTATGTTATCCTTATAATTCTAATGTTCCATGCTAGTTGGTTATGCAGATTTTGGATATCACTCTGATCCTCATAAGGGTCGATCTCAAACAGGTTATGTATTTCTTAGTGGTAATATTTATATTTCTTAGTATTTTACTAAACAAGCTTTAGTAAATACTTCTTCTAACCACTCTAAAATTTTTTCTCTTCATGAAGCTTGTCATGAATGTGTATGGCTGAGATCTTTAATTCAGCATATTCGTAGTTCTTGTCAATTATCTTCCATTACAGATATTCCAAGTGTCATATATGAAGACATGGCAACATGTATGACACAAATTAAAGAAGGGTTCACTAAAGGAGACAGAACCAAGCAGATTTCACCAAAGTTTTTCTTCACTCACGAACTTCAGAAGAAAAATGAAATTAAAGTCATTTAAGTTCGTTCAAGTGACGACCTAAGTAATCTTTTCAGAAATTCACTACCAAAGGAGACATTTTAAAAGTTTGTGTATGAGATTGGAATGTGTGTACTCCACCAACAGTAAAATTGAATATATTAATCAGGGGGAGTATCTTATCAGGGGGAGGACACAAAAACATGTTATATGGGATATTTTTGCGCGGTAGTCTTTTTTTTTATTAGGTTTTGTCCTACTGGGTTTTTCTGATAAAGGTTTTAACGCGGTAGCATTAAGCACGTCCAACACGAACTCAATGATCACAATGAGTTTCCTTAGTAAGATTCTAATGAGGCAATAATCATTGAATAGTGAAAATAATGTACATCCAAGGAGGAGTATTATATATATTTGTATTAATCATATTTAAGTGGATGTTCACTCCTATTATGACTCTACTTGTACTAGAAATAAGGGGTGCCTCATAATTATAAACACAACAATTAATGAAAAACTCTTCTCCTCTCTAATATTATCTCTATGCCATATTTCTCTTAACATTTTTCAAAATTTCCATTTTTTCAGGAAATTAGAAAACCATTTTAACAAGTTTTCAACATTTTTAAGTATTCCCAAAATTACATTTTAATGTTGAGCTTTCTATAACTTATATATAGATATTTAAACTTTTTAGTAAATTAAATTTTAATCTCTTAGTTTTCTAAAATGATATTTTGGTCTTGAAATTTTTGAGAATTACATATTTTCCCTGAATTTTCTTTAAATTTTATTTTGGCCCTTTTGACTACCTATAAATTATATTTGGGCCATAAGCGTTTTATTATTACATTATAACCCTAAACTTTGTGAAGATTAAATTTGACTCTAAGATTTTCTGTAAACTCCACGTTAAAAACAATAAATTATTTACCATGTGAATGCATTTTCTAATTTTTTTAGAATTTTCCATGGAAAATAAAAATTAGAAATGGAGATGAAAAATGAGAATAAAAAACAGAAAATAATTTTCCATAATTTAAGAGGGCCTAAGTATTTGACCATTTTACAAAGAGGGGATAAATTCACATCTTCAATCACTTTTTCCTCTTATTCCTCAAGATTTTTATCACCCCATCATAAGAATTAAACAAATGTAAAGTTCGGCAACCCACTTTCCCTCGTAATGAATGAAAAAGGAGAAAAAAGGTGTTAAGTGAGTTGCTGCCCGAGGATGACTTATTTTCTACTTGTCAAAACAAAATTTTGAGCAAAATGAATCTATATATTTACATTGAAACCTATTTTTTCTTGTCTATAAAGTTTGGTTCAACTGAGCAAAATGGGTTACCAAATGTTTGGAGATGATCTAACTAGGTATTACTATATCTAATGTCATGGACACTTCATTTACATGTATTAATTTTAGTGTTTTTTCATGAATAAAAATGCATAGGAATCACTTGGGACAATCAACTTAGCCTCTAAAAAGTGGGGGGAAAGTGGAAAGCATTTAGTCGGAATAACATACATACACATTTGTAAACACTCATAAGATTCATTAATTATCAAAGAGAATAAGTTTTGAATTGAAATGCAATTTTATATTTATCTATTACATAATTTGTAAAAGTGTTCATGTTATAAAAACACTCAATCTCTCTCATGAAGATGATTGTACATAATGCCACTTCCAAAATTTTAGGTCAAGGGGTGCGGGTGTTGCCGTTAGCATTGGGGGTTCAGGGGCGGAAACCCTCGAGGTGGATTTTTTAAGGATATCCATAAAAACATGGTTACCCCAAAATTTAAAATATATTTAACTTATATTTCTAGCAATTAAATTAGCAAAATAAAAATTTTGAGCAAACACGTATTTCTTCATGAATGTTTTTAGCAAATAAAAATTACTAAACAAATAAGTCAGCTAATATTAATTAGAAAATAATATTATCAATATTTTTTACAAAATTAAATTAACCAAATTTCAATCAATAGTTGATACTCACTAAACAAATTTAAATAAATATTACTAATTTTTTAACAACCTAACAACCAATAAAATTTGTTAACAACCTAACAACCGATTTTTTTTAGGGAGTTTGGAGAAAATCTCCTCATAATTCTCAAAGTGTATAAAAATAGGACATCCATGTAATTTTTACAAATTTAGTCCTTGTACTAAAAACATGACGAAAACACCATAAAAAATGTGTAGCTGGCGCAGATAAAAAAAATGAACTCCTAACTCTAAAGGGACCACACAAATGAATGTTATTGTACCACAAAGACTAAATTTATAAATTTGAAAAGCATTATCCTAAAAATCCAAATATAGAAAGGAACATGACTTTTACTTTAATTCTCTATTTTTTTATAACGTAATTTAACATTGAACATTTAACTGAAAAATTAAACATTGAGATTGAACTTAAGATTTAATCAAAAATTTAAACACTGAAATTAACATAACATTTAATCATCTAATAATTTAACCATTGACCATTTATTCATTTAAATGAACTGAAAAAAAATTACTTGTGAAAATCACAGGCTGTGGTTAGAGAATGCGTCGGTTGGAGAGAGGAAGGGGCGGAGGAGAGAGATATAGGAGGGAACAAATAGAGAGGATAAAGCATGGAGGAATAGTAGAGGAGAGAGAGGTGGTGGATGGATCCTCACCTGGAGGAGGGAGGGAAAGGGACGATAAAGATAGTGAGGGAAGAGGAGGTAGAGTAAGAACAAAATAGGAGAAGATGTCTTAGCTTAGTTTTTTTTCTTAAAAGGAGATGCCCATTTATTATTTAGAAGTTATTTACATTTCCCCCCCAGTTTATAAAGCACTAGAAACTGAATTCCTTTCACTCGAAAAAATTACACACAGGCCCAACAATGTTTTTTTTGCATATATCTTAGCCAGGGCAGCCGCCCGTCCTCAGGACCATGTAGGTGCGCCCATGATTATAGATGGAAGGTTCTATAGCGAGTCCTAAAGTATGGGTCATTATTATAATAAAAAAACTCTCTTGACAAGTATTATCTTCACCATGAAGAAGATAAAACTAGTTGATTGTCTTAAGTCGAGTCTTGAGGAATGAACATAACAGGGTCAATCGAACCACTATAAATCTTGTTTGCACCCCCAATTACTGTCTACCTCATTGTTATATGTTATATCTGTGTACGTGATGCATGCATAATAATTAAAAATTAAAATTTGGAGTAAACAAGATTTGGGACAAACCAAAAAAAATTTATATCACAATATTTGATATTATGTAATTCCATTTTCATGAAACTTGTGTAAATGGAAATATATTTGTCGATATCCATGAGATGAGATAATGGTGAATTTGTAATTTTGCAAACATACATAATTACGATGTATAGTTTCATGCATAAAAAAATTGCAATAAAAAGTTTGCATCTCTGAAATTTTACAATGAGAATTTACAAATGTTCCAACTACCCATATGGTTATCTTCCTCATTGATTTTCATCTAATATAATGCAGTTATCCGTGTACATATTTATCTCTCCCTTGTAAGCCTCTCCAATCCACCTCATTTAATTGATTAATAAATCGGCTTTCAACATTGATTATTGTGTTCAATTTACCATTACTAAAAGTGCCTAAGGTTTGGAACTTTTTTGGCAGTAATCAAAGTTGATTTATATTTTTAACAAGTTATCCTCATAATAAAACATTAGCGTGCAACCCATATAATATAATATTTCTTAAAAATACAATAGTTTTTTGGACTAATCAAATTGAGAATCAACTATAAAAAAAAACTTGCGTACTAAGATTACTTGTTGGGATAAATAAATCATAAATTTAAAACTCTGGTGAACAATCATAATCCTTAAAATAATACGGTTTAAATTATAAAAAAATTTAACATATAACATTAATCCTACACTTCGTAAATAAAAGTTGTACATGAATACATGAATAAATATAGCAAGTAAATGAAAAGGTTTCACAGTATCACAACAATGTCAACTTTAATACAATAATGTAACTTTATGAATCTTCAAGGTGTGATGTCACTTTCCTAAATACAGTATTTGCCCATACAAACGGGAATTCGCAAATCTGTACTCAAGATACAATGAAGCAACTTGCACTGCCTGCAACTTGTATATTTGAAGACAGCCCTTGGATGCAACAGCAAAGAACAGTCAATCAAGTTCTTATTCTGTTTATGTGCACAAAACAGAATAACAGAATTTGTATCTCCTGAAAATTGTAAGAGAGTAATAGCAGCGTTTGGAAATCTGAAACTGGTTTTTGTTATCAATCTGATTTCGTTTTAGGCAGCCTTTATTTATCGATAATGAAAAGCTTTGTCTTCAAGAGTCATGACTGTTGAATTAACAGTCTTAAGTCAGTTCCGAACAGGTATGATTGTTAATTACCAACAGTCTTAAGTCATTTTTGATCAGGTATAATAATACCGAATCGGTTTTGCACGGGTCAACTAAAAAGTGACCAAGCCCGAGCCGGACGAATTCCGGCAACCCGCTACCACTGTGGACACGCGGCGTGCGAAGTGCAAAGTGCGCTACTAGCGCCTCTACAGCCCATTGTTGCGCGCGTGCACGCGCACGTGTGCGTACGGTGCTTCGCACTGTATTGAGGTCTCTTGAATAGCCTCTTAAATGCTAGATGAATTAACTCTTCATCTTCCATTTGTACTTATTAAGTGCACAAATTCTTAATATTTTTCCAATGTGGGACTCAAAGGTTGCCCACTCCTTCTATAGCTTAGTGGTGAAACTTTGCTTTGTACATTTTCCAATGTGGGACACTATCCCCTTTTATATTTTGGTTAGCTTCCCACCTCTTCCACACACTTCCAATATGGGACAATCTTTTTAAGCTTTTACACCCAAAACTCTTACTCACTTATTTTTATCAAATCTCCAACATTCCTTCACCATTTTCAAAATAAGTTTTGTAAATCTTTGATTGTCTGTAAGATTGTGTATAAGCATTGGTGTCTCACGACTTGAACCAATACCCTGTGAAGGTTCGTCAAGGCTAACCATGAAAGTATAGTAGACTTGTCTTTGAACTATCAATCCATATTGATCAGCCGGATTTGTCTTCACACACAAATCTATTAGTCACTGATTATCCATATAAGCCGACGCATGTATTAGACCTTGTGTCTGTACCTTGATTTCATGAGTGCTTTAGAGTCAAGCCACATTCTCATAGGAAGTGGCACCACTTCCACACTCATATAGGTAGATTATCATAGGTGTCCATGTAACTTAAAACACTATAAATCTATTAAGGTTAAACTCATCCTCTTTCATTATTCATTACATGTTCTAAGCACTTATCCTTGGGATGTTAAATTTTATAGTGCTTACAATCACGTCGTATGATGTACTTTAGTCATTGAACTTGAGACTTGAATATATCAAGTTTCAAGTTGAGTTTCCATCAAGAATAACTATTATTAATGGGCTTTAGTCCCATCCTTATTGATGTCTTAGACACCAGTCCTCTTGCAAGACCTTTTGTAAAAGGATCAGCTAAATTTTGACTTGATTTTACATAATCCACTGTGATTACACTATCTGTAATCATTTGTCTGACATAACTATGTCTCAGGCGAATATGCCTAGATTTTCCAATGTACACTTTACTATAAGCTCTGGAAAGTGTAGACTCACTATCACAATGTATAGATATTGGAGGCATTGATTTTGGCCAAACGAGAATTTCAATTAATAAATTCCTTAACCATTTTGCCTCTTTACTAGCTGCAACTAATGCTACAAACTCAGCTGCCATAGTAGAGTCAGCTAAACAAGTTTGTTTATTTAATCCCCAAGAAACATCTCCTCCACCAAGAGTGAAAATTCATCCACTTGTTGAGGAATGATCCTCCCGCTCAGTTATCCATCTGGCATCAGAAAACCCTTCTAATACTGAAGGATATCCACTATAGTGTATACCATAGTCCATAGTTCCTTTCAAATATTTTAATATTCAATTGAGAGCATGCCAATGCAATAAACTTGGATTACTAGTATATCTACTTAATTTACCAACAACATAAGCAATATCAGGTCGAGTACATGTCATGGCATACATTAAACTACCAATTACTTGTGCATATTCCAATTGTGAAATAGCTCTACCATTATTAGGGATCATCTTTAGCTGTGGTTCAAAAGGTGTACTAACAGGTGTGCAATCAAACTGATTAAATTTCTTTAAAATTTTCTCAACATAATGAGATTGAGTGAGAATTATATTTTTATCTTTCCTTATTATTCTCATTCCTAATATGATATCAGCTACACCCATATCTTTCATATCAAATTTAGAAGACAGAAAACTCTTTGTATTATTAATGCTTTCTAAATCAGTACCAAGAATTAACATGTCATCTACATATAAACAAATGATCACACCTTTACCATTAGCAAATTTACTATAAACACACTTATCAGATTCATGAATTTTAAAATCATAAGAAATAAGGACTTTATCAAATTTTTCATGCCATTGTTTAGGTGCTTGTTTTAGGCCATGTAAGGACTTAATAAGTTTACATACTTTATTTTCTTGTCCAGGCATAGCAAACCCTTCAGGTTGTTCCATGTAAATTTTTTCTTCTAAGTCACCATTTAAAAAGGCAGTTTTCACATCCATTTGATGAATCTCAAAATTATATATAGATGCTAATGCAATTAAAATTCTAATAGTGGCGGTTCTAGCAACAGGTTCATAGGTATCACAATAATCAATTCCTTCTTTTTGTGTAAAACCTTTAGCAACCAATCTAGCCTTGAATTTATCAATTATTGCATCCATTTTCATTTTTCTTTTTAAAAATCCATCTACACTTAATGGGTTTAGATCCTAGAGGTAAGTCTACTAATTCCCAAGTTTTATTTCCCAAGATTGAATCCATTTCATCATTTATAGCTTCTTTCCAAAATGCTGAATCTACAGACTTAATTGCCTCACTATAAGTTTGTGGGTCTGTTTCAACTCTAAGAGTCAAAGCATATTCATTACAAGATGTGTCACTAGTTCCTTCAACAAGATAGACTACAAAATCGGGACCAAAGCTTTTTTCTTTCCTAGGTCTTTTACTTTTTCTAATCTCTTCTTGTTCTTCTGGTGGAGTTTCAGGTAACTGTGAAGGAGTGCTTACTTCTTTTTCATTATTAATTCTAGGAATAGAAAAAAACCTTTGTTCATAAAAAATTGCATCTCTCGATTCAATTATCGTATTTACCTCAACAGAATCATTAGGTTCACTAACCAAAAATCTGAAGCCCTTATACTTTTGACTCACTTGAGTCTAGACTGTATAAGAGCTCATCTAGTTTGGAAATAGTGACAAAATAGAGTCCATCCTAGAAACTAAAGAGCTTCAGAGATTGGGTTGCTTCTTCTTCCATACATTTTGTGATGATCCTGAGATTATAGCCATCACTCACACACTTTGAATTTTATTTTTGCATATCATATTGCACATTCATGTGTATTAATGTGGTGTGTGTGTTTAAATCCCTTAATTTGATTTTTAATAATTTTTTGGGAATTTTAAACATATTTAAAACAAGGTTTTATTTAATTAAAACTTGATTTAAAAAGTCTTGGGGTTAATATATAAATATGGATTGTTGTGTTTATTGGCCTAAAGTTACTCTGGGTAGAAACCGAAAGCGCTAGAGACTTTAGGGTTGGCTTTGTAATTATTTTGGGACGCGCGTTTACCTTCGTTCACAGGCCAACACCTGCTGTCTTCTGATTGGACCAAACTGTGTTTCTTTACTGAGACAAACCATCGCACGCTTACAGCCCTTGGATCAACCCTTATCGATGGCCTGCATGTCGTCTGAGTGAATCCCAGTGTAAACCCTTTAGCCAATCGCAGCCTGTTTAATCCACCGCCTGCTGTGAGCCCTTAGATTGGAGTCAAAGGAGCTTGACTCAATCACAGCCCTTGAATTTGAACGAGGCTCTGGAATCTTCTCCTCTCCCTATTTAAAGACCCTTCATCTCAGCCTTCGAAAGCTTTTGCCATTTTGCAAAGTCTCAGAGAATAGAGAGAGAGAGAGAGAAGAGAGAAGAGAGAATAGAGAAGTTAGAGAGAAATCAAACCCTAGTTAGAAACCCTAACTTCGTCCAAACACTTTTCAAGCCCAAATCATTTACCTCTCCATTGAAACACCATAACCAGAAAAACACCATCCTTAGTGTTTTCTTGAGTTTATTAGAGTTCGAGTTGAGAGTTCTTGGGTTGCTGAAATCCTTGTGTTCTTAAATCTTATTTCCAACTTAGACATAGATTCAGATCTTGTTTCTGTTTCAATAGAAATCATAGATCTGAAGTTTCTCATGTCACAACACACTTAGTTACATTTTTTTCTCATCTTGAGAATTTCGTTGTTGATTGTTTTCTGTTAAAACATTTTCTTCTTCAAAATCAACAATAGATGTTTTTCTATTTCTGTTTTTACAAAACCTAATCTGACCTAGTTGGATTCGCACTTGGAGGGTTCTCAATCTTCATAATATTTTCAAAACTGATTGAGAAAGGTCTTGACCGACTTCTTAAGCAAGATCTCCGTGGAATCTGGGTTATTCTGAAAGGTCAAAAAGGTTCTTGGTTTTGTAAGAAAGAAAAATAACAAATACACTGCATATAGACTTTATATGTGATTTGTTAGGATTGTCTGTAACTAATAAGTGTGTGTGAGTGCATGCATGTGTTTTAGAACACGATTCACAAACATCTTCACACTACGAACACTGAAAGTGTTGGCTATAAGATTTGGTGAACATAAGTCGACGTAAAGTGCTGAAACAAAGGAAGAGTTGACAAACTGAGACAACTACATCAACAAACAAGATCTGCAGAAAAGTAAAGGACACCAGTGGGTACAATCCTGAACTTGTATAGATTTGTTTTTGTGTGCATGTTAGTTAAATAGGTTGTAACTCGTATATTTGTTTTAGTGATTGTTTTTGTTTTACTCCGTAGAGGGAGTCGTGGATGTTTCCTCAAGGTTGAGGTTTTACCACGTTAAAAATCTGAGTATCAATATTTCTACATCTTCTCATCCCTTTCTTATAGTGTGCTGAGTTTAAAACACTTTTAAACTATTTACTAAAACCTGTTATCAAATCTTGTCCATATCTCGTACATAATTTTGTTAACACATCTTGTGTTCAAAATCTGTTTGATTTAAGTAAAGAGTTTCTTCAACAAACTTTCGGAGTTGCTTAAATAGTTTATTTTCATAAACGGACTTGGCAACGTTATTTCAATTGTTATCAGAGCTTTTGGTGAACTTTTTCAAAAAGATCCTGAGTTTCTGAAACTGTTTTCTCAAAATCATTATGGACGAGAAAAACGAAAGATATGGTAACTTGACCAGACCCCCAGTCTTTGATGGAACCAATTTCTCTTACTGGAAAGTAAGAATGATTGCTTTTATTCAAGGAACACTGGGAGATGATGTCTGGGATATCATTGAAAACGGATACTTTTATCCAACTAAACCAGCCACTGATGGAAGCAATGAAAGGATTAAGAAAATATTGAGTGAATTTACTCAAGAAGAGAAACAGGTTTCTCAAAATAATAACAAAGGCAAGAACGCTATATTTATGTCTATTAACGAACATGAGTTCAAGAGAATCTCATCTTGTACCACTTCCAAGGAAGCATGGGATACCTTGATTACTGCACATGAAGGAGACTCTAGGGTAAAAGCTGCTAAGACTCAGATGTTAATCCAACAGTATAATACCTTAATCATGTCTGAATCTGAGTCTTTCGATGATTTTTATATGAATCTTACTGATATTGTCACTAAACTTCATGCAAATGGTATAACTTATGATAGACAAGAAATTGTCTCTAAAATTCTGAGATCATTGCCACAGAAATTTGACAATAAAAGATATGCTATTGAGGAGATGTGTGATGTAAATCTCACTCCTGAATTACTCAGTAGTAAATTAAGAACTGTGGAAATGGAATTGGAGTTTAAGAAACAATTGACCCACACTAATAGGAAACATATCAATTCCAACCTTAGCTTTTCTTCTAAGATGACTAAGCCTGAGTTAAACACTCCTAGTAATGATTCTGATGAGGACTGTGATTTAGAAAGTCTAGATAATCAGATTGCCCTAATGTCAAAACAATTTAAGAAAATTGTTAAATTTAGAAACAGTATTGCAAATAGACAGGGCAAGTCTAATTATTCTACTCCTTTAAATCACAAGCCACATGAGAAACCTCATGACAAACAGAACAAGGACAACACAAGACCTCACAGAGACCTCAAGAAAATCGAATGCTATAGATGTGGTAAACTAGGACACATTGCTCAAGACTGTAGAGTTAATCTAAATACCCAAAACAAACACTCTAGAGCCAACATCTGTAAAACCTGGGATGACTCAAGTGACTCTGAAAATGAGGAACCTGAGACATCTGATGATTTTGATCCCTGTTTATCCTTCTTTGCCAAAATCATATATAATGATGATATGCCTATGCTTGATAGTGAGGATGAGTCTAGTAATACTAGTTCTGTCACTTTGAATCATACTTTAACTGGTTTAGATGCTTTACTTACTGAGAACATTAATACCTCTTCCTCGGGGTGTGTGAGTAAAAGGGAAATCGATACTGCTGATGTCAATGGGTGCGTGAGTTTAAGAAATGAAACCTTAGGGGTCACTTCACACACTTCACTTAGTGACTCAGACAATGATGATCTCCCAGACATCCACACTCTATATACTAAAACTCTTAAGAAAAGCACTAGATTAGAGAAGATTGTGAAAGATCTTACCAAAAAGCTAGAGGATCTAAGCCTAATGGTAAAACTGAATGCTGAAGAGTATACTACTCAATGCATGTCTCATGAAAGTGAAGTTAAAGTGTTTGATGAAAAACTGAAAACCTTGACTGAAGCTAATGAAATTCTGGAGAAAAAATACAAAGGGACATTATTAGAATTGGAACAAACAAAAGAAAAGACAGCAACAGTTTTCAAAAAATTTACCAAATTTGAAAATAATTCAAACTGTTTTGATGGATTTGTTGCTGAATCTAAAACCAATTCTGATGATAGAACTGGAATAGGGTTTTGCCCCAATTTGAAGACACAAGCCAAACATATTGAACCTATCAAGTTTGTGTCAGGAGGCAAAAGACCTATTGAAACGTGTCCAGACTTTCATTCCTTAAAAACTAAGTTTGATCATCAAAACACCAACACTGGAGATGCTAGTTGCTCTAAGCATGAAAGTTTACCAAAGGGAAAATATGTCTGCCCCCCTATTAGGAAAAGTGAACCTGCTTTCAAACCTGTGCTACCTAGGAATAAAATTCAGCCCCAAAATTTCTCAAAACTTTTGTTTAGAGACTTTCCTAAAGAAAACCCCATTCTGAGCAATCTTTATTGCTCCTATTGTGATATATATGGCCACTCTTTCGATAATTGCTATGCTAGGAGACTGATTAAGCCTATCTACAACACTCCTATGTACCATAACTTTAACTATTCTAGGAGGAGTCGTAACAATTATGTTCTTCCCAGGCCACCAGACAAAAACTCTAACTATAGGAATAGAAAGACTAAACCTAGAAGGACATTTACTAGAAGGAATCCAAGAAATTTTTCTAAACCAAATGCTCAGGTGATTACATTTACCCAAAATCATGCGCAAAATGCTTTTCAACAAAAATCTACTGCTCGCAAATTTTATCAAATGAGAGCAAACAAGCGCAAACAGAAAACCAGAGCAATTTGGGTTAGAAAAGATGATCTAGTACCCCAGATGAAGTGTAATGTTGTTATTTCTGCCTTAAAAGCTGAACTTACATCTTCTGGTTGGTACTTGGATTCTGGATGTTCCAAGCATATGACAGGAGATGATACAAAACTTTTAAATAAAACCCATTTTGATGGTGGAAAAGTTGTTTTTGGTGATGGAGTATCATCCCAGATCATAGGCAAAGGAACTCTTAAAGAAAAAGGACTTCCTCTTCTTGAAAATGTTCTCTTAGTTAAAGGTCTCAAGGCTAACTTACTCAGCATTTCCCAATTTTGTGACTTAAACCATACTGTTACCTTTTCAAAGAACAATTGCAAGATTTTAAATGAAAAGGGAGAATGCGTAATTACAGGACTCAGGACTCCTGACAACTGTTACACTGTCATGAGTAGTTCTGAAATCTGTAATGTTGACAGAATGGATGACAATGAAATATGGCATAACAGAATGGGTCACATTAATTACGAAAATCTGAGTAAATTATCTTCTCAACAAATAGTTAGAGGAATACCAAAAATTAAACCTATTCATAACATTGTCTGTGGTCCCTGTCAAGAAGGTAAGATTGTTAAAGCACCTCATAAAAGAGTTAAAGATATACTTACCTCTAATCCCTTAGAACTCATCCATATGGACCTAATGGGTCCATCTCAAACTGTTAGTCTTTGTGGACACAGTTATATTCTAGTTATGGTTGATGATTTCACTAGGTTCACTTGGGTAGCTTTCTTAAAACAGAAATCCGATACTTTCCAAACTTTTTTAAAGATTCTTTTACGGATTGAAAATGAGAAAGACACCCAAGTGAATAGAATTCGAAGTGATAGAGGTGGTGAATTCAAAGATACTGGTGTTATAGAATATTGTGACTATAATGGTTACAAACATGAGTTCAGTGCTCCTAAGACCCCTCAACAAAATGGTATAGTTGAGCGAAAGAATCGAACCCTTCAAGAGATGGCACGTGTCATGCTCCATGCCAAGAACTTACCTAAGTATTTTTGGGTTGAGTCTATTCGTACAGCATGCCATATTATTAATAGGGTCTATCTTAGAAAGAATTCCAAACAAACTCCTTATGAACTTTGGTACAATAAAAAGCCTAATCTTAAGTACCTTAGAACCTTTGGTAGTACTTGCTATGTCTGCAAAGATAGGGAACATTTATCTAAATTTGAGAGTAGAGGAGATAAAGCCATATTCTTAGGATATTCTCCTAACAGTAGAGCTTATCGGGTATTTAATCTTCGCACTAAAACCTTAATGGAATCCATAAATGTAATTGTTAGTGACACTACTATAGAAAGAAAGACTAGTGAATTAACTATTGAAGAAGAATCGTCTAATATTTTAGAAAATGACTCTTCTGAAATAGATAATTCATTACCTATTGAGTCACCTGAAGTACCTAACTGGGTTTCTAAAGACCATCCCATTAACAATGTAGTTGGTAACCCTAGTGAACCAGTACGTACAAGATCCCAACTTAGAAATTATGCACTCTATGCATGCTTTGTTTCTCTTTTGGAACCAAAGAATGTAAATGAGGCATTGAATGACACTCACTGGATTTCTGCTATGCAGGATGAACTTTTACAATTTGTCATTCATGATGTATGGTATCTTGTTCCACGTCCTGATCACAAAAAGGTTATTGGTACTCGTTGGATTTTCAAAAATAAAACTGATGAAAATGGGATAGTAATTAGAAATAAAGCTAGACTAGTTGCTCAAGGTTATTCCCAAATAGAAGGAATTGATTTTAACGAGACCTTTGCTCCTGTCACTCGTTTAGAATCAGTTCGTCTGCTTCTTGCTATAGCTTGTCACATGCATTTTAAATTATACCAAATGGATGTTAAATCTGCATTCCTTAATGGAATACTTGCCGAGGAAACCTATGTAGAACAACCTAAAGGGTTTATTGACCCTAATTATCCTAATCATGTATTTCGGTTGAAAAAGGCTTTATATGGTCTTAAACAAGCTCCTAGAGCTTGGTACGAGCGCCTGTCCAGCTTTTTGCTGGATAATGGTTTCAAAAGGGGTGGAAATGACCAAACCTTATTTGTCAAACATTTTGACAAACACATTACTATCGCTCAAATCTATGTTGACGATATCATATTTGGATCTACTTCTACCTCAGAAGTAAAATCTTTTGCTGAAATCATGAGTACGGAATTTCAGATGTCCCTTATGGGGGAGTTACAGTTCTTTCTAGGTCTCCAAGTCAAACAACAACCAGATGGATTATTTCTTTCGCAGACTAAGTACGCATTAGAGATAGTTAAGAAATTTGGCCTCGAAAGTGCTAAAAGTGCTAAAACGCCTATGAGTACTACAGAAAAATTATCTAAAGATGAAAAAGGAAAATCTGTAGATCCTACTCTATATCGAAGTATGATTGGCACATTACTCTATTTAACTGCCTCGCGTCCTGATATCATGTATGCTGTGTGTGTTTGTGCGCGTTATCAAAATAACCCCAAAGAGAGCCATTTGAACTCTGTCAAACGGATAATTAAATATGTTAAAGGCACTCTAAATTTAGGAATTTGGTACACGAATGACACACCGAGCACTATTATTGGGTACACTGATGCTGACTGGGCTGGGTGTACTGATGATAGTAAAAGCACTTCAGGCGCATGCTGTTATATCGGTAATAACCTGGTAGGATGGAGTAGTAAAAAACAGAATTGCACATCTCTCTCGACTGCTGAATCTGAATACATAGCCGCCGGTAGCTGTTGTGCCCAATTATTGTGGCTTAAACAAATGCTAAGTGATTATGGTATTCTAGAACCCACACTTCATCTCTATTGTGATAACCAAAGCGCGATCAATATTTCTAAGAACCCGGTTCAACACTCGCGAACTAAGCACATTAAAATAAGACATCACTTTATTCGTGAATTAGTTGAAACCAAGGAATTAGAAATTAACTATCTTCCAACTGATCTACAACTTGCAGATTTGTTTACCAAACCTCTTGATTTTAATAGATTCATTTCTTTACGTAAATCTATTGGTATGCTTTGTGTTGAATAAATATCTGTTATTTTTCCAAGTTCCTTCCCTTTGTCCATTTGAGACAAAATGGGGGAGAAATTTGAGTCTACTTCTGCATATACTAAAAAGCTTGATCTTAGTAATTCTTTGCAGGTATTCTTCTTGTACAGTCATTCTCGTTTGTAATTATAGGATGTTAAGCTGTATGTAGTTGAGTTATGTAATTTTTGCTTTCTAGGATTTGGGTAGATAGAACTTTTATAGGAATAGGTTTTCGTTATTTGTTGTCGCCCTACGAGTTTAGATGACTCAAAGGAGATTTTGTCTCATATTTCCAAAGGGGGAGATTGAAGCCCTTATACTTTTGACTCACTTGAGTCTAGACTGTATAAGAGCTCATCTAGTTTGGAAATAGTGACAAAATAGAGTCCATCCTAGAAACCAAAGAGCTTCAGAGATTGGGTTGCTTCTTCTTCCATACATTTTGTGATGATCCTGAGATTATAGCCATCACTCACACACTTTGAATTTTATTTTTGCATATCATATTGCACATTCATGTGTATTAATGTGGTGTGTGTGTTTAAATCCCTTAATTTGATTTTTAATAATTTTTTGGGAATTTTAAACATATTTTAAACAAGGTTTTATTTAATTAAAACTTGATTTAAAAAGTCTTGGGGTTAATATATAAATATGGATTGTTGTGTTTATTGGCCTAAAGTTACTCTGGGTAGAAACCGAAAGCGCTAGAGACTTTAGGGTTGGCTTTGTAATTATTTTGGGACGCGCGTTTACCTTCGTTCACAGGCCAACACCTGCTGTCTTCTGATTGGACCAAACTGTGTTTCTTTACTGAGACAAACCATCGCACGCTTACAGCTCTTGGATCAACCCTTATCGATGGCCTGCATGTCGTCTGAGTGAATCCCAGTGTAAACCCTTTAGCCAATCGCAGCCTGTTTAATCCACCGCCTGCTGTGAGCCCTTAGATTGGAGTCAAAGGAGCTTGACTCAATCACAGCCCTTGAATTTGAACGAGGCTCTGGAATTTTCTCCTCTCCCTATTTAAAGACCCTTCATCTCAGCCTTCGAATGCTTTTGCCATTTTGCAAAGTCTCAGAGAATAGAGAGAGAGAGAGAGAAGAGAGAAGAGAGAATAGAGAAGTTAGAGAGAAATCAAACCCTAGTTAGAAACCCTAACTTCGTCCAAACACTTTTCAAGCCCAAATCATTTACCTCTCCATTGAAACACCATAACCAGAAAAACACCATCCTTAGTGTTTTCTTGAGTTTATTAGAGTTCGAGTTGAGAGTTCTTGGGTTGCTGAAATCCTTGTGTTCTTAAATCTTATTTCCAACTTAGACATAGATTCAGATCTTGTTTCTGTTTCAATAGAAATCATAGATCTGAAGTTTCTCATGTCAGAACACACTTAGTTACATTTTTTTCTCATCTTGAGAATTTCGTTGTTGATTGTTTTCTGTTAAAACATTTTCTTCTTCAAAATCAACAATAGATGTTTTTCTATTTCTGTTTTTACAAAACCTAATCTGACCTAGTTGGATTCGCACTTGGAGGGTTCTCAATCTTCATAATATTTTCAAAACTGATTGAGAAAGGTCTTGACCGACTTCTTAAGCAAGATCTCCGTGGAATCTGGGTTATTCTGAAAGGTCAAAAAGGTTCTTGGTTTTGTAAGAAAGAAAAATAACAAATACACTGCATATAGACTTTATATGTGATTTGTTAGGATTGTCTGTAACTAATAAGTGTGTGTGAGTGCATGCATGTGTTTTAGAACACGATTCACAAACATCTTCACACTACGAACACTGAAAGTGTTGGCTATAAGATTTGGTGAACATAAGTCGACGTAAAGTGCTGAAACAAAGGAAGAGTTGACAAACTGAGACAACTACATCAACAAACAAGATCTGCAGAAAAGTAAAGGACACCAGTGGGTACAATCCTGAACTTGTATAGATTTGTTTTTGTGTGCATGTTAGTTAAATAGGTTGTAACTCGCATATTTGTTTTAGTGATTGTTTTTGTTTTACTCCGTAGAGGGAGTCGTGGATGTTTCCTCAAGGTTGAGGTTTTACCACGTTAAAAATCTGAGTATCAATATTTCTACATCTTCTCATCCCTTTCTTATAGTGTGCTGAGTTTAAAACACTTTTAAACTATTTACTAAAACCTGTTATCAAATCTTGTCCATATCTCGTACATAATTTTGTTAACACATCTTGTGTTCAAAATCTGTTTGATTTAAGTAAAGAGTTTCTTCAACAAACTTTCGGAGTTGCTTAAATAGTTTATTTTCATAAACGGACTTGGCAACGTTATTTCAATTGGTATCAGAGCTTTTGGTGAACTTTTTCAAAAAGATCCTGAGTTTCTGAAACTGTTTTCTCAAAATCATTATGGACGAGAAAAACGAAAGATATGGTAACTTGACCAGACCCCCAGTCTTTGATGGAACCAATTTCTCTTACTGGAAAGTAAGAATGATTGCTTTTATTCAAGGAACACTGGGAGATGATGTCTGGGATATCATTGAAAACGGATACTTTTATCCAACTAAACCAGCCACTGATGGAAGCAATGAAAGGATTAAGAAAATATTGAGTGAATTTACTCAAGAAGAGAAACAAGTTTCTCGAAATAATAACAAAGGCAAGAACGCTATATTTATGTCTATTAACGAACATGAGTTCAAGAGAATCTCATCTTGTACCACTTCCAAGGAAGCATGGGATACCTTGATTACTGCACATGAAGGAGACTCTAGGGTAAAAGCTGCTAAGACTCAGATGTTAATCCAACAGTATAATACCTTAATCATGTCTGAATCTGAGTCTTTCGATGATTTTTATATGAATCTTACTGATATTGTCACTAAACTTCATGCAAATGTTATAACTTATGATAGACAAGAAATTGTCTCTAAAATTCTGAGATCATTGCCACAGAAATTTGACAATAAAAGATAAGCTATTGAGGAGATGTGTGATGTAAATCTCACTCCTGAATTACTCAGTAGTAAATTAAGAACTGTGGAAATGGAATTGGAGTTTAAGAAACAATTGACCCACACTAATAGGAAACATATCAATTCCAACCTTAGCTTTTCTTCTAAGATGACTAAGCCTGAGTTAAACACTCCTAGTAATGATTCTGATGAGGACTGTGATTTAGAAAGTCTAGATAATCAGATTGCCCTAATGTCAAAACAATTTAAGAAAATTGTTAAATTTAGAAACAGTATTGCAAATAGACAGGGCAAGTCTAATTATTCTACTCCTTTAAATCACAAGCCACATGAGAAACCTCATGACAAACAGAACAAGGACAACACAAGACCTCACAGAGACCTCAAGAAAATCGAATGCTATAGATGTGGTAAACTAGGACACATTGCTCAAGACTGTAGAGTTAATCTAAATACCCAAAACAAACACTCTAGAGCCAACATCTGTAAAACCT
This sequence comes from Sambucus nigra, assembly GCA_949130495.1. Lineage (NCBI taxonomy): Eukaryota > Viridiplantae > Streptophyta > Magnoliopsida > Dipsacales > Adoxaceae > Sambucus > Sambucus nigra. The sequence continues at coordinate 321,776,392 of OX422217.1, forward strand.
GGGATGACTCAAGTGACTCTGAAAATGAGGAACCTGAGACATCTGATGATTTTGATCCCTGTTTATCCTTCTTTGCCAAAATCATATATAATGATGATATGCCTATGCTTGATAGTGAGGATGAGTCTAGTAATACTAGTTCTGTCACTTTGAATCATACTTTAACTGGTTTAGATGCTTTACTTACTGAGAACATTAATACCTCTTCCTCGGGGTGTGTGAGTCAAAGGGAAATCGATACTGCTGATGTCAATGGGTGCGTGAGTTTAAGAAATGAAACCTTAGGGGTCACTTCACACACTTCACTTAGTGACTCAGACAATGATGATCTCCCAGACATCCACACTCTATATACTAAAACTCTTAAGAAAAGCACTAGATTAGAGAAGATTGTGAAAGATCTTACCAAAAAGCTAGAGGATCTAAGCCTAATGGTAAAACTGAATGCTGAAGAGTATACTACTCAATGCATGTCTCATGAAAGTGAAGTTAAAGTGTTTGATGAAAAACTGAAAACCTTGACTGAAGCTAATGAAATTCTGGAGAAAAAATACAAAGGGACATTATTAGAATTGGAACAAACAAAAGAAAAGACAACAACAGTTTTCAAAAAATTTACCAAATTTGAAAATAATTCAAACTGTTTTGATGGATTTGTTGCTGAATCTAAAACCAATTCTGATGATAGAACTGGAATAGGGTTTTGCCCCAATTTGAAGACACAAACCAAACATATTGAACCTATCAAGTTTGTGTCAGGAGGCAAAAGACCTATTGAAACGTGTCCAGACTTTCATTCCTTAAAAACTAAGTTTGATCATCAAAACACCAACACTGGAGATGCTAGTTGCTCTAAGCATGAAAGTTTACCAAAGGGAAAATATGTCTGCCCCCCTATTAGGAAAAGTGAACCTGCTTTCAAACCTGTGCTACCTAGGAATAAAATTCAGCCCCAAAATTTCTCAAAACTTTTGTTTAGAGACTTTCCTAAAGAAAACCCCATTCTGAGCAATCTTTATTGCTCCTATTGTGATATATATGGCCACTCTTTCGATAATTGCTATGCTAGGAGACTGATTAAGCCTATCTACAACACTCCTATGTACCATAAATTTAACTATTCTAGGAGGAGTCGTAACAATTATGTTCTTCCCAGGCCACCAGACAAAAACTCTAACTATAGGAATAGAAAGACTAAACCTAAAAGGACATTTACTAGAAGGAATCCCAGAAATTTTTCTAAACCAAATGCTCAGGTGATTACATTTACCCAAAATCATGCGCAAAATGCTTTTCAACAAAAATCTACTGCTCGCAAATTTTATCAAATGAGAGCAAACAAGCGCAAACAGAAAACCAGAGCAATTTGGGTTAGAAAAGATGATCTAGTACCCCAGATGAAGTGTAATGTTGTTATTTCTGCCTTAAAAGCTGAACTTACATCTTCTGGTTGGTACTTGGATTCTGGATGTTCCAAGCATATGACAGGAGATGATACAAAACTTTTAAATAAAACCCATTTTGATGGTGGAAAAGTTGTTTTTGGTGATGGAGTATCATCCCAGATCATAGGCAAAGGAACTCTTAAAGAAAAAGGACTTCCTCTTCTTGAAAATGTTCTCTTAGTTAAAGGTCTCAAGGCTAACTTACTCAGCATTTCCCAATTTTGTGACTTAAACCATACTGTTACCTTTTCAAAGAACAATTGCAAGATTTTAAATGAAAAGGGAGAATGCGTAATTACAGGACTCAGGACTCCTGACAACTGTTACACTGTCATGAGTAGTTCTGAAATCTGTAATGTTGACAGAATGGATGACAATGAAATATGGCATAACGGAATGGGTCACATTAATTACGAAAATCTGAGTAAATTATCTTCTCAACAAATAGTTAGAGGAATACCAAAAATTAAACCTATTCATAACATTGTCTGTGGTCCCTGTCAAGAAGGTAAGATTGTTAAAGCACCTCATAAAAGAGTTAAAGATATACTTACCTCTAATCCCTTAGAACTCATCCATATGGACCTAATGGGTCCATCTCAAACTGTTAGTCTTTGTGGACACAGTTATATTCTAGTTATGGTTGATGATTTCACTAGGTTCACTTGGGTAGCTTTCTTAAAACAGAAATCCGATACTTTCCAAACTTTTTTAAAGATTCTTTTACGGATTGAAAATGAGAAAGACTCCCAAGTGAATAGAATTCGAAGTGATAGAGGTGGTGAATTCAAAGATACTGGTGTTATAGAATATTGTGACTATAATGGTTACAAACATGAGTTCAGTGCTCCTAAGACCCCTCAACAAAATGGTATAGTTGAGCGAAAGAATCGAACCCTTCAAGAGATGGCACGTGTCATGCTCCATGCCAAGAACTTACCTAAGTATTTTTGGGTTGAGTCTATTCGTACAGCATGCCATATTATTAATAGGGTCTATCTTAGAAAGAATTCCAAACAAACTCCTTATGAACTTTGGTACAATAAAAAGCCTAATCTTAAGTACCTTAGAACCTTTGGTAGTACTTGCTATGTCTGCAAAGATAGGGAACACTTATCTAAATTTGAGAGTAGAGGAGATAAAGCCATATTCTTAGGATATTCTCCTAACAGTAGAGCTTATCGGGTATTTAATCTTCGCACTAAAACCTTAATGGAATCCATAAATGTAATTGTTAGTGACACTACTATAGAAAGAAAGACTAGTGAATTAACTATTGAAGAAGAATCGTCTAATATTTTAGAAAATGACTCTTCTGAAATAGATAATTCATTACCTATTGAGTCACCTGAAGTACCTAACTGGGTTTCTAAAGACCATCCCATTAACAATGTAGTTGGTAACCCTAGTGAACCAGTACGTACAAGATCCCAACTTAGAAATTATGCACTCTATGCATGCTTTGTTTCTCTTTTGGAACCAAAGAATGTAAATGAGGCATTGAATGACACTCACTGGATTTCTGCTATGCAGGATGAACTTTTACAATTTGTCATTCATGATGTATGGTATCTTGTTCCACGTCCTGATCATGATGGATTTCTGCTACGTCATGTGTATTAATGTGGTGTGTGTGTTTAAATCCCTTAATTTGATTTTTAATAATTTTTTGGGAATTTTAAACATATTTAAAACAAGGTTTTATTTAATTAAAACTTGATTTAAAAAGTCTTGGGGTTAATATATAAATATGGATTGTTGTGTTTATTGGCCTAAAGTTATTCTGGGTAGAAACCGAAAGCGCTAGAGACTTTAGGGTTGGCTTTGTAATTATTTTGGGACGCGCGTTTACCTTCGTTCACAGGCCAACACCTGCTGTCTTCTGATTGGACCAAACTGTGTTTCTTTACTGAGACAAACCATCGCACGCTTACAGCCCTTGGATCAACCCTTATCGATGGCCTGCATGTCGTCTGAGTGAATCCCAGTGTAAACCCTTTAGCCAATCGCAGCCTGTTTAATCCACCGCCTGCTGTGAGCCCTTAGATTGGAGTCAAAGGAGCTTGACTCAATCACAGCCCTTGAATTTGAACGAGGCTCTGGAATCTTCTCCTCTCCCTATTTAAAGACCCTTCATCTCAGCCTTCGAAAGCTTTTGCCATTTTGCAAAGTCTCAGAGAATAGAGAGAGAGAGAGAGAAGAGAGAAGAGAGAATAGAGAAGTTAGAGAGAAATCAAACCCTAGTTAGAAACCCTAACTTCGTCCAAACACTTTTCAAGCCCAAATCATTTACCTCTCCATTGAAACACCATAACCAGAAAAACACCATCCTTAGTGTTTTCTTGAGTTTATTAGAGTTCGAGTTGAGAGTTCTTGGGTTGCTGAAATCCTTGTGTTCTTAAATCTTATTTCCAACTTAGACATAGATTCAGATCTTGTTTCTGTTTCAATAGAAATCATAGATCTGAAGTTTCTCATGTCACAACACACTTAGTTACATTTTTTTCTCATCTTGAGAATTTCGTTGTTGATTGTTTTCTGTTAAAACATTTTCTTCTTCAAAATCAACAATAGATGTTTTTCTATTTCTGTTTTTACAAAACCTAATCTGACCTAGTTGAATTCGCACTTGGAGGGTTCTCAATCTTCATAATATTTTCAAAACTGATTGAGAAAGGTCTTGACCGACTTCTTAAGCAAGATCTCCGTGGAATCTGGGTTATTCTGAAAGGTCAAAAAGGTTCTTGGTTTTGTAAGAAAGAAAAATAACAAATACACTGCATATAGACTTTATATGTGATTTGTTAGGATTGTCTGTAACTAATAAGTGTGTGTGAGTGCATGCATGTGTTTTAGAACACGATTCACAAACATCTTCACACTACGAACACTGAAAGTGTTGGCTATAAGATTTGGTGAACATAAGTCGACGTAAAGTGCTGAAACAAAGGAAGAGTTGACAAACTGAGACAACTACATCAACAAACAAGATCTGCAGAAAAGTAAAGGACACCAGTGGGTACAATCCTGAACTTGTATAGATTTGTTTTTGTGTGCATGTTAGTTAAATAGGTTGTAACTCGCATATTTGTTTTAGTGATTGTTTTTGTTTTACTCCGTAGAGGGAGTCGTGGATGTTTCCTCAAGGTTGAGGTTTTACCACGTTAAAAATCTGAGTATCAATATTTCTACATCTTCTCATCCCTTTCTTATAGTGTGCTGAGTTTAAAACACTTTTAAACTATTTACTAAAACCTGTTATCAAATCTTGTCCATATCTCGTACATAATTTTGTTAACACATCTTGTGTTCAAAATCTGTTTGATTTAAGTAAAGAGTTTCTTCAACAAACTTTCGGAGTTGCTTAAATAGTTTATTTTCATAAACGGACTTGGCAACGTTATTTCAAAATCTATAGGCTTTACTATGTTGTGCATAACCTATGAAAATACACTCAACACCTGTGCTTCTTAATGTTTTTCTCTTAGTTTCAGGTAGTCTTACAATAGCTCTACAACCCCAAACTTTAAGATAACCTAAATTAGGTTTTTCTATTCTTCCATAATTCGTAAGGAGTTTTCTTATTATCTTTAACAGGTATCCTATTCAAAATATGACATGCAGTTAAAAGTGCTTCTCCCCAAAACCCTTTACTTAAACCAGAATAAGAAAGCATAGCATTAACCATTTCAGTTAGTGTCCTATTTTTTCTTTCTGCTACTCCATTTTGTTGTGGTGTATAAGGTGCAGTCACTTAATGTATAATTTCCATATCTTCACAAAATTGAGGAAAGTGATATTCACCACCTCTATCAGATCTAAAACATTTTATTTTAAAATTACATTGATTTTCAACTTCATTTTTATATGTCTGAAATCTATTAAGCACATCATCCTTAGAGTTTAAAAGATATACGTAACAATATTTTGAAAAGTCATCAATAAATGTAGCAAAATATTTACTACCACCTCTAGTAGGTGTTCCATGCAAATCACAAACATCACAATGTACTAATTGCAATAAAGATATAGTTTTTTCTATTTTTGGAAAAGGCAATCTTGTTATTTTTGTTTGCATGCATATTTTACACTTTTCATTCATATCATTCTCATATTTTGGAATTAAATTTAAATTAACCATGAAATGAATTTTCTTTGTATTAACATGTCCTAAACGACTATGCCATAATGAAAGACAATCAACGATATAAGCAGAAGAATATTTTTCATTGATATTGAGCTTAAACATGCCCTCATACAAATATCCTTTGCCTACAAAGGTACCAATCTTAGTTAGAATAAATTTATCTGACTCAAATACAAGCTTAAAGCCAAATTTGTTAAGAAGACTTCCAGAAACTAAATTTTCCCTAACATCAGGAACATGAAAAACATTGGTGAGGCTAAGGATTTTCCCGGAAGTGAATTCGAGATCCACTGTCCCTTTGCCTTTAATCGCAGCAGTAGATGAATTTCCCATGTAGAGAACATCTCCTTCCACTGTTTCATAGGCAGAGACCACGTTCTTGTCCTTACAAACGTGCCTTGTGGCACCAGAATCAACCCACCAATAGTTATCTTCTCCAAGCATATTAGCCTCGGATATCATAGCAACAAATTTTTGCTTTGTGTCTGATGTTCCTCTTTTTTCCATTTGTTTCTTGAACTCACGACAATCCTTCTTGAAGTGACCTGGTTTGTTGCAATGAAAATAATTTCCTTTCTTCTTTTTGTTTGCTTTCGAATTATTTGAAAAATTCTTCCGCTTGTTATTTTTTCCATGATTGCCATATTTTTGCTCCTTTCCTTCCTCCACCACATGGACCTTAGAAACATAATTTTCTTGTTCCTCTTTACCATCTAGAATTCGAGGCTCTTGTTCAATTCTTAAATGAGTCTCTAATTCTTCAAGTGAAAGATCCTCCTTTTTGTGTTTGAGTTCTTTCCTATAATCTTTCCAAGAAGGAGGAAGCTTTTCAATTATGGCAGCAATAATTACATTATCATCCATATTTAATTTTTTAAGTTTGCAATGACTTATGATGCGTTGAATGTCATGAAATTGTTCTAGCACAGGCCTATTATCATGCATTTTAAAGCTTGAAAATTGACCGATAAGGAACTTCTTACTTGTAGCATCTTTCGTAAGATATTTGGTCTCCAATGTTTCCCACAAAGTTTTTACAGTCCCCACATTTTGGTACAAGTCGAACAAATTATCACCAAGTGCATTGAGAATGTGACCACGACACAAGTAATCATCGGTCTCCCATTTTGTGCGTTGCCTAGTCTGTTCCACGGTTTCATCTTCATCTTCATTTGGTTTCGGTTGTGACAAGACATATACAATCTTCAATGTTGTTAGAAGAAAATGAACCTTTTTCTGCCAACGCAGAAAATTACCACCATCAAAACGGTCCAATTTGACAAAGCCTTTTGTTATTTGTCGAAGTGATTGGGAAGAGTCGTCCATTTCCAAATATTGTATTTAGATTATTGGAAATTATGTAGCAAATACAGAAATAGAACTCTTTATTGTATCACAATAATGTCAACTTTAATACAACAATGTAACTTTATGAATCTTCAAGGCGTGATGTCACTTTCCTAAATACAGTATTTGCCCCACATGAATAACTTCGGTATACAAACGGGAATCCGTAAATCCGTACTCAAGATACAATGAAGCAACTTGCACTGCCTGCAACTTGTATATTTAAAGACATCCCTTGGATGCAACAGCGAAGAACAGTCAATCAAGTTCTTATTCTGTTTATTTGCACAAAATAGAATAAGAGAATTTGTATCTCCTGAAATTTTTAAGAGAGTAATAGCAGGGTTTGGAAATCTGAAACTGGTTTTTGTTATCAATCTGCTTTCATTTTAGGCAGCCTTTATTTATAGATAATGAAAAGCTTTGTCTTCAAGAGTCATGACTGTTGAATTAACAGTCTTAAGTCAGTTCCGAACAGGTATGACCGTTAATTACCAACAGTCTTAAGTCATTTCCGAACCGGTATAATAATACCGAATCGGTTGTGAACGGGTCAACCAAAAAGTAACCGCGCCCGAGCCGCACGAATACCGAAAACCCTCAATCACTGGGGACACGCGGCGTGCAAAGTGCAAAGTGTGCCACTAGCGCCTCTGCAGCCCACTGCCCTGCACCCGCACGAGTGCGAGCGCGCGCGTGTGCCTGTGCGTACGGTGCTTCGCACCGTATTGAGGTCTCGTGAATAGCCACTTAAATGCTAGATGAATTAACTTCTCATCTTCCATTTGTACTTATTAAGTTCACAAATTCTTAATATTTTTCCAATGTGGGACTCAAAGGTTGCCCACTCCTTTTATAGCTTAGTGGTGACACTTAGCTTTGTACATTTTCCAATGTGGGACACTATCCCCTTTTATATTTGGGTTAGCTTCCCACCTCTTCCACACACTTCCAATGTGGGACAAGCTTTTTAAGCTTTTACACCCAAAACTCTTACTCACTTATTTTATAAAATCTCCAACATTACTCCACCATTTTCAAAATAAGTTTTGTAAATCTTTGATTGTCTGTAAGACTGTGTATAAGCATTGGTGTCTCACGACTTGAACCAATACCCTGTGAAGGTTCGTCAAGGCTAACCATGAAAGTATAGTAGACTTGTCTTTGAACTATCAATCCATATTGATCAGCCGGATTTGTCTTCACACACAAACCTATTAGTCACTGATTATACATATAAACCGACACATGTATTAGGCCTTGTGTTTGTACCTTAATTTCATGAGTGCTTTAGAATCAAGCCCAGTTCTCATAGGAAGCAGCACCACTTCCACACTCATATAGGTAGATTATCATAGGTGTCCATGTAACTTAAAACACTATAAATCTATTAAGGTTAAACTCTTCCTCTTTCATTATTCATTACATGTTCTAAGCACTTATCCCTGGGATGTTAAATTTTATAGTGCTTACAATCACGTTGTATGATGTACTTTAATCATTGAACTTGAGACTTGAATATATCAAGTTTCAAGTTGATCTTCCATCAAGAGTGATTATTATTAATGGGCTTTAGTCCCATCCCAATTGATGTCTTAGACACCAGTCCTCTTGCAAGACCTTTTGTAAAAGGATCAGCTAAATTTTGACTTGATTTTACATAATCCACTGTGATTACACTATCTGTAATCATTTGTCTGACATAACTATGTCTCAGGCCAATATGTCTAGATTTTCCATTGTCCACTTTACTATAAGCTCTGAAAAGTGTAGACTCACTATCACAATGTATAGATATTGGAGGCATTGGTTTTGGCCAAACTGGAATTTTAATTAATAAATTCCTTAACCATTCTGCCTCTTTACTAGTTGCAGCTAATGCTACAAACTCAGCTGCTATATTAGAGTCAGCTATACAAGTTTGTTTCTTTGATCCCCAAGAAACAGCTCCTCCACTAAGAGTGAAAATCCATCCACTTGTTGAGGAATGATCCTCCCGCTCAGTTATCCAACTGGCATCAGAAAACCCTTCTAATACTGAAGGATATCCACTATAGTATATACCATAGTCCATAGTTCCTTTCAAATATTTTAATATTCTATTGACAGCATGCCAATGCAATAAACTTAGATTACTAGTATATCTACTTAATTTACCAACAGCATAAGCAATATCAGGTCGAGTACATGTCATGGCATACATTAAACTACTAATTACTCGTGCATATTCCAGTTGTGAAATAGCTTTACCGTTATTAGGGATCATCTTTAGCTGTGGTTCAAAAGGTGTACTAACAGGTGTGCAATCAAACTGATTAAATTTCTTTAAAATTTTCTCAACATAATGAGATTGAGTGAGAATTATATTTTTATCTTTCCTTATTATTCTCATTCCTAATATGACATCAACTTCACCCATATCTTTCATATTAAATTTAGAAGACAGAAAACTCTTTGTATTATTAATGCTTTCTAAATCAAAACCAAATATTTACATGTCATCTACATATAAACAAATGATCACACCTTTACCATTAGCAAATTTACTATAAACTCACTTATCAGATTCATGAATTTTAAAACTATAAGAAATAATGACTTTATCAAATTTTTCATGCCATTGTTTAGGTGCTTGTTTTAGGCCATATAAGGACTTAATAAGTTTACATACTTTATTATCTTGTCCAGGCATAACAAACCCTTCAGGTTGTTCCATGTAAATTTCTTCTTCTAAGTCACCATTTAAAAAGGCAGTTTTCACATCCATTTGATGAATCTCAAAATTATATAAAGATTCTAATGCAATTAAAGTTCTAATAGTGGCAGTTCTAGCAACAGGTGCATAGGTATCAAAATAATCAATTCCTTATTTTTGTGTAAAACCTTTAGCAACCAATCTAGCCTTGAATTTATCAATTGTTCCATCTATTTTCATTTTATTTTTAAAAATCCATCTACAGTTAATGGGTTTAGATCCTGGAGGTAAGTCTACTAATTTCCAAGTTTTATTTCCCAAGATTGAATCCATTTCATCATTTATAGCTTCTTTCCAAAATGCTGAATCTACAGACTTAATTGCCTCACTATAAGTTTGTGGGTCTGTTTCAACGCTAAGAGTCCAAGTATATTGATTACAAGATGTGTCTCTAGTTCCTTCAACAAGATAGACTACAAAGTCGGGACCAAAGCTTTTTTCTTTCCTAGGTCTTTTACTTTTTCTAATCTCTTCTTGTCTACTGGTGGAGTTTCAGGTAACTGTGAAGGAGTGTTTACTTCTTTTTTATTATTAATTCTAGGAATAAAAGAAAACCTTTGTTCATAAAAAATTGCATCTCTCGATTCAATTATTGTATTTACCTCAACAGAATCATTAGGTTCACTAACCAAAAATCTATAGGCTTTACTATGTTGTGCATAACCTATGAAAATACACTCAACACCTTTGCTTCCTAATTTCTTTCTCTTAGTTTCACGTAGTCTTACAATAGCTCTACAACCCCAAAATTTAAGATAACCTAAATTAGGTTTTCTATTCTTCCATAATTCGTAAGGAGTTTTATTATTATCTTTAACAAAAATAGAACTCTTTATTGTATTACAACAATGTCAACTTTAATACAAGAATGTAACTTTATGAATCTTCAAGGCGTGATGTCACTTTCCTAAATACAGTATTTGTCCCACACGAATAACTTCGGTATACAAACGGGAATTCGCAAATCTGTACTCAAGATACAATGAAGCAACTTGCACTGCCTGCAACTTGTATATTTGAAGACAGCCCTTGGATGAAATAATAAAGAACAGTCAATCAAGTTCTTATTTTGTTTAAGTGCACAAAACAGAATAAGAGAATTTGTATCTCTTGAAAATTATAAGAGAGTAATAGCAGGGTTTGGAAATCTGAAACTGGTTTTTGTTATCAATCTGATTTCGTTTTAGGCAGCCTTTATTTATAGATAATGAAAAGCTTTGTCTTCAAGAGTCATGACTGTTGAATTAACAGTCTTAAGTCAGGTCCGAACATGTATAATAATACCGAATCGGTTTTGCATGGGTCAACCAAAAAGTGACCGCGCCCGAGCCGGATGAATCCCGGCAACCCGCTACCACTGCGGACACGCGGCGTGCGAAGTGCAAAGTGCGCCAAGTTCTTATTCTGTTTAAGTGCACAAAACAGAATAAGAGAATTTGTATCTCCTGAAAATTATAAGAGAGTAATAGCAGGGTTTGGAAATCTGAAACTGGTTTTTATTATCAATCTGATTTCGTTTTAGGAAGCCTTTATTTATAGATAATGAAAAGCTTTGTCTTCAAGAGTCATGACTGTTGAATTAACAGTCTTAAGTCAGTTCCGAACAGGTATAATAATACCGAATCGGTTTTGCACGGGTCAACCAAAAAATGACCGCGCCCGAGCCGGACGAATCCCGGCAACCCGCTACCACTGCGGACACGCGGCGTGCGAAGTGCAAAGTGCGCCACTAGTGCCTCTACAGCCCACTGCCCCGCACCTGTAAGTGTGCGCGTGCGCGCGTGTGCGTGTACGTACGGTGCTTCGCACCGTATTGAGGTCTCTTGAATAGCCTCTTAAATGCTAGATGAATTAACTCTTCATCTTCTATTTGTACTTATTAATTGCACAAATTCTTAATATTTTTCCAATGTGGGACTCAAAGGTTGCCCACTTCTTTTATAGCTTAGTGGTGACACTTAGCTTTGTACATTTTCCAATGTGGGACACTATCCCCTTTTATATTTGGGTTAGCTTCCCACCTCTTCCACACACTTCCAATATGGGGCAAGCTTTTTAAGCTTTTACACCCAAAACTCTTACTCACTTATTTTATAAAATCTCCAACACCTTTAAGCTTGAAAGTCACATGTTAGCTTTAAACATGATACAAAAATTAATCCTACACTTTATAAAATATTGTTGCAAGATACAAAAATTAAAAAGATATTGCATAATTGAAGTTTGGAACACTTTTCTTATAGATGTATGTTTGCATTTAATGGGAAGGAGGAACATTCGTAAATTTTCAAACCTTTGAAAAAATGCATTAAATATTTGTAGTAAGGATGAATCCCACATATGATATAAGCAATTAATGCATTTTAAGAATGTGTTGGGAATGTTTTGGGATACATAGAAAGTAATGATTAGTTTCAGAGATGCATAAAGATAAATCGATGAATTTACTTAGAGACCTTTGATGTGAAAAAAGGTTATGGATAGGAATAGTCTCCCTCAAGCTCTAAACATAACAATTGAACATATAAAAGGGAAAACGTATTCCACTAGCCCAAGAATATATATATATATATATATATATATATATATATATATATATATATATATATATACTGGTAAAAAAATAACAATTTGTCTATTCATATATCAGTTATATAAACACATATATATATATATTTATCATTCAAAAAACAATAAACCTGATCTTATTTTTTTTAAGAACGGAGCTATGGTGAACAATCCTGTGACTTTCAGTAGATAAACACATATATTTGAAACAATCTATACCCAAAATTTCATAATCAATATTCATAACTAATCCACCCAAAACTATGTCAATGTAAAAGATAACACCCTCAGCTTTCAAGTTGAAAAGGAATAAGCAACTTATTAACAATCAAAACAACGATGAGATTAAAAAATACGATTAGAACAACCAACCTTGAGAATGAAATTCCATTAGTTAACTTTGTTACCAACTATTAAAAAACTTACTAGATTTGTGAAGGTTCATGGAGTACAAAAATAACCATCATCAACAAAGCACTGCTATTGAAAGCCTAATAATACCTATTTGTGAGGAAGAAACCGTTCTCATGTCAAAAAGCCTAAGAATCCTATCGCAGATTTTGGTGAGACTCGTCGATTTGTTCAATTGATGATTAGATATGTAATATATGAAGAGGCATGAGAAGAGAACATTGTATAAATTATTAAAAAGACGGAGAAAAATGAAAAAAGAGAGATACGAAGGAAGATGAAAGGACAGGTTGAAAGGAAAATAGACTTGAAGGGAGGTGGGAAAAAAAAGAAAAGGAGGAGGGGTGGCAATTCGGGTTAGTCGTGTCATTTTCGGATCGCGTTGATTTTTATTTTAGTATAAGTTTTAGGTACTCTTAAATCTAAACAAGCTAAACGGGTCATGTTCGGGTCATTTCGGATTATTACCGTAAACGGGTTATCGGGTCAAAAATTGCCAGCTCTACGCTAGAGTTATAATATAGAGGAGGGCGGATGACATGGGGTAAAATTATAGGAGAGAGATAATGAAAACATAATGAAAAAGAATTTGCCACATGGAGTGGCTGAGAATAAGCCAACATTAACTTAAGTCTTACGTATTATAGTTACTAGTATTCAACCCGAGCGATGCACGAGCGTTTTACATACTTGATATATCATAATTTATTTATAACCTAGAATTCGAGTAATAAGACTATGCAAAGAAAAAAAAACATAACATATTGTTTTCAATTACAATCTTATTTTATGACACCCATCTTCTTTCTTTTCAAAAGCATAAACACTCTTAAGAATAAGAACACATTGAACAACACTATTACTTGAAATTTAGATAATACAATTAAACTGCCATCAATTAATAATTCCGTGACAAGAGTTGTGATCAGTTCAACTACTTATGCACATTTGTGGGATCCTCTTGTACTTAACAAACCTAGCATATAGTAGAACAAATGGGGTAATTTTTCTTCTCCAAGTTCTGGAAGTGCACAGTTTTTACCATCTTGAAAGAGTCTTTGTAGTGGCACTGTGTATCCAATCAAGTTGTGGTTTTGTGTGGCTACCCCAAACCTCAAACCATACCTTTGCTGCATTGTCACTTAACAAAAAACGAATATGTAATTGAAAAAGAAAAGTTAGGAGGAGCATATCTCACACTAACTGTTTCAAAATGGTGAGGACTATTTGGGGGGGGGGGGGGGGGAATAATAATTTAATGCTCAAAAGTAGATGAAGAGTTATTTGCTCAAAGTAAAAAATATTATGTGAGAAGCGTGGGACATGTAAGCAAACTTTTATTTGTAGTGAACTATATAATACTATTTTATTAAATATTAGGTAACCTTGTATGAAATTTCTCATATTTTAATTGAAGTAGTAAATTTTTTAATAGAAGTCTTTTGAAAACAATTGGTTGTCGCTGTAATTAACATTAATAAAAGTCTATAAAGAAAGAGTTTATACTCGTGTTTTTACTTTTTTGATTAAAGGAAAAAGATAAGTGTTACATGCACATTATATTATAAATAATTTTTTTGTGCTTCATTATATTTTTTTTCAACATATTCAAACAATCTTATGATTAGTGTGTCATTCAATTCTAAAGTGATGCGTTGATCTTGAGATATCGTAATCAAGTTATGTCACTTAAGGAAAAAACATCAATACATCCCATTGGCAACTAGAAATTTTTTACATAATAATGGTATATCAACGATGCTTCATGGAGTGAAAAACATATATTCAATTACTTTTGCGCTCGAAAATGCTTCTGCTTTACTTTGGTTGAAGTTTAACATGTTTTTTTAAATAAGAATGCAAAGCACACTACTTTGAAGTTTAACATCAGAAAATATCAAAGAATGTCATAAAACTTAAGTATGGATTGTAAAAAAGGCATTAAACCTCATACAGGATGGAGTCAACAAAAATGGGCTCCCCGTACCTTTTCCTCCAGTGTCGCACCTCAATCAAATTGAAAAACATATTATGAAAATGGATGCTTGAGCTCTGACAATTTATAAACCAACATAATCTTTTTAAAATGGCATAACTTAAAACAACAAATTTCATCTTGCAAATTAAAATGGTCAAACTAAGCTAAAATCAAACATGGAGCCCAAAGTGTGAACTTTAAAAGCTATGATCTTAAAAGAATATAGTTTCGATTATGTAATTAACATAATTAAATTTTTAAAACTAAATTTAATAAGCATTGTAGTTCACATAATCAACACCATATAACAACAAGCAGAGTAATAGTAAAAGGCTATTGTGCATACATCAAGTTAGATATTGAGTATAGAAAAATATGAATGGGGGTTTGATCGATTTTCAGTTAGCTACACCATTAATGTGCATACAAGTTTATAACTTAGTGACCTAATTCGTACAACCCACCCAACGCACGCGCACTTAAATCGCGAATTACTGAATTCAGTGCGAAATCTAGGAAAAATCGTGAATTTGAAAAGTCAAAACATCGACTTCAAATAGCTAAAGTCATTTAATGTAAGTTCTCAGCTGATTTCGCTGTAAACCAAGAAAGGATTTAAGCTACCGACATAACTCAACTTTTCACAAACCAAAGGGTCTTAGAAACCACAGGGATGCTACTAGTCATATTTCAAGAGCCTTAACCCACTGCTTTTGGTTTGCTAGACCGATGTGGGAATGGAATTTCAAAACTCCAATATATACACCCTTTTAACATATATTTGGTCGTGCTCTCTCCGATGTGGGATAAAGCATTTTGTTGTTACCCTTTGTGACTTTTATTGCACTCCATCTTTGTATATATTTATATATACAGATTTAATTTTTATATTAAAAATACACCCATCTAAAAAAATCGTTTAATAATTATTTAGGCTTAAATATATTTAAGCTTAAAGGAGGTCATTCTTTCAAGTCGTTTTAAAAATATACATTAGATAGTTTTTTATGTTTAAAATAAAAATACATTTGACTCCTATATATTTGCATTTTTATTTTACTCTCATAAATGTATACTTAAATACAAATTGACCTTAGATACTATTATAAACTCAATAAGGTCCTTCTAAATATTTGATAATATATATATATATATATATATATATGAATTAAAAATCATAATTATATATTAAAAATATATTTTTATATGTTAAATATCTCGACGCACTCGTGCCGCTCTCAAATCCCAATAATTTGAAAATCGACGCATTGGTGCACTCGCACTCGCATCCGCACCCGCTTTAGGGCACTTAGGTTTATACTAAGATGTCTTTGTCAAAAGTATTATTGAATTGTGAAACTATTCATTCCTTTAATTTATTTTAATTAAAATTAAAATTTCACATTGGTGACTAATTTATACTCAAAAGTGATTGACATTTTTGTTCTCTCTATTTTCTTTTAATTGTAATGTAGCCATTCTACATTCATCTAGAATATAATAATATCCACATTGTATTATGTATGACAAATTATCAAACAACAGTCATGCATAATATCCAAATTGTAGTGTGTATATCAAACAACAATTGTGCGAATATGTAATATTTATAAGAAACACAATGAATGAGATGAGCCTTTGAGAGAAGTGAATAGCTTTAGGCCATAGTATTACATATAATTCAAGTCAGTGGGATGCATAATTAGTAGCAATCCACCTTTCCAATGCATTAAATAAACTGAACTCTCTTTTTAGTTTTCTGCCTTTTGATAAATGAACAAATAAATCTTCCAATTGAGAAGAGACGTTAGTGTGTGTAGTGAAAAAATGTAATAGTTCTAAAAGAATACCTTTAGAAGTAGGAATCTCTTTGCCATCTTTCTTGTAGTACTCCCTCATGACACCAAAGTCCTCCCTTTAAAATAAATAATTGTGACCCTCCTCTTATCCGATAGCTACAGATCCACAAATAAAAACAACATTAGGGTTTATGCTCCTACAAAAAGAAAACCTTCTTAGAGAAATCAAAATCATAACTCACTCGACAAATGATGAGATCCCCATTGACGTCGTATTCTTTGCCATCTTCTCCCTTTCCATTGGTTTCCTCTGATTCTTCTTTGTTGTAGCAACAATTTAAATTAAGTGCAGAATTAAAGAATGAAATTACCCAATTTTGGAGCAAATAAATTTAGGACAGAAAGTATAAGAAATCCCGAAAGCAGGTACAGTCAGAACACGGTTGAGTCGCGGACAATGTCGCTTTCTTTAAGGTGTTTCGCAACTCTGCCCAATGTGTGCTGACAGTCAGAAATGCCTCGCCACCCCCAGGATAAAACAACCTCCAGTAAATAAAATACGGATTGATAAAGCACAAGAATCAATCCGATCCATGTACACCCATTCGTAATAATTGCTCGAGTCTAGTAATAAATCTGGGGCGGATTTATTATACCAGTATAGGAAAAAAATTGAGAACCAGTTTTTTGTGTGTTGAGAAGTTGCAGAACAAGTATATCAAAAATGGAGGTGGAATACCTCTTTTATGGGAAAACAAAAGAGACGTTGGACAAAAATGTGGAGAGAAAAATCTGGAAAGTAGTGGGCAACTGGGTTGAAAATTTCAACTCAGATATAATAACGTTTTAATTTTCGGAATTAAAAAACGGTTAAAAAATAATTTTTAAAGCCCAAAACCGTTAATTTATTTGTCCAAAAAATTATTTCTTAATGAGCCCGAGCCCAAGACCCAGACACGGGCACGGGCCGGCCGGACGGCGGCAGCGTGCGAGCGCGCGTGTGACTTGGCCCAATAAGTCCCCCATCCATACACACAAAACATCTAATGCCCAAAGGGCTTGCCCATTTGTTCCACAAAAAATGTAAATATACCACACCAAATTTTACCTCATGACCGATGTGGGACTACCCAAAATAAGCTGTTGCCAAAACAAGAGATGTCAGGCATCAACAAACTTTTCAAAGCCAAAGGCCAAAGTCTTCCTTTTTCAAGGTTTTGCAACACAACTTTAAAGTTGTTCCAACAATCCCCCACTTGGAAAATTTGAAAACATTTTATCGAGCAATAATTTATAGAATTGTGCATAAGCAAAGGTGTCTTTCGACTTGAACCTTTACGTAGTAAAGATGATTCAGAATATACTAGAGTAACCATAGTTTTGAACTCTATCTCTGACAACATCCCACACACAACCCTACTTAGATGTGATTCTAATAGCTAGCACGTTACGGCCATGTGCTTCTATCCCAGTATAGTGAACGCTTTAGGAATTTGCCCAAAATATCCATATGAAGCGGCCACACTTCCACATTCACATAGGTGAGTCTATCAAGAATACTCCTGTAGTTAAGTACCCCACTCAAAATAGAGCTATAGATCTCATTAAGAGTTATAATAACTCATCCTTAACTCGCTTCAGGATATCATGTGATAAGCACCCAAAACTGTACAATTTATACCCCAAATAGACGGACTTTAGTTGCAAATTCTCGACAATTTGGGTCTTATGCGCTTGAATGTTTGTCATGCAAGCTTAACTGCAGTTGTGGTATCAAAAGCTACATTTAGAGGTCAATTGCAGTTTTATGGAGCTAATTACAAAATTTCCCTAGCCTAAACCTAACCCAAACTTACCCCAAGTCGTGTGTGTTTTATTTGTGTCATTTTATTATTTTTCAGATTTTTAATTTGAATTATTTTTATTTTTAGGATTTATTTTAGATTTATTTAATATTTTCTATTTTCTATTTTTTATTAATATAATTTTATTTTATTTTGATTTTATTAAGTTTTTAGTTTTAATTTTAGTTTTAGTTTTCATTTTATTTTATTTTATTAGGATTAGATTTTTTTTAGGATTTCTTTTATTGGTTTTTTATTGATTTTTCATTTAATTAGAATTTTAGTTTTAGTTTTATTAAATTTTATTTTTATTTTTATTTCTTTTTAATTTTATTTGAATTTTTATTTTATTTTAAAATTTATTAGGTCTTTATTTTATTTTATTAATTTTATTTTATTAGTGTTATTTTTTTTAGGTGTCCTAATTAAACACACACACACCACACACTAACTTCCAAACACACCCTAATACACATAAACACCTCCTCATCTACACCTTAACACCATACACCTCACACTCACCCAACCCATCTTCTTCCTTTCACCCAACCACTTTCTCTCTCCTCTCTTTCCTCCATAGCTACACACCTCCACTCACACCATCCAAACACCAACCATCCTAAACCCTACCCCATCACCTTATCCCCTATCCAAAGCCGGTGACCACCCTCTCTCTCTCGATCCCAATACCATACCCGCCGACCTGCCTCGGCAGCAACCCAAGAACCCGTGCCCAGCTCCGGCCCTTCTCTTCTACTGCCCATCCTTACACACCAACCCTGTCCCAGCGCCGGCGATGCCTTCGACCCACTACCCGGAGTCCGATCGCAGCCCTCACCTCGCGACCTGCCCATCTCCGGCGATAAACCGAGCAGGTCCCGACCCCATTCTTACCTGCCGGCGAAACCCACCCCCCGCGACCTAGCCACGTCCGAGCCCGACCGCCTCTCTCTCTCCACTACTCCGGCTACACTTCCCCAATCGCCGGCAACCACTGTGACGCCGGCGACCTCCTAATCCGATCCCAAACCATTCTGCCTTCTTTAACCCGTAGACAAATCCAAACCCAAAGCCACAACGCAAATTTCATTTCCATTTCATACCTCCAAACCATCTCACCCTATACCCATTTCTCCAAATGCCAAAAACGTGACCCGCTTAAAGCCAAATTTAAAGACCAAGTCAAACCAAAGCCAAAATCCCATATGTGCCTCATAAACTCATTTTTAGCCCTTTTACCATTATGCCCCCAACTTAACCCACTTTAAACCTTTTTCCCATATTACCCCCATAAACCATTTAAAAGCAATTTGATTTTCTTCCTCACCTCACTTTTCACATGACCTCACCCACCTCCATGCACATGTGCTCTCACCTCTCCCACACGTTCACCATACCAATTACCCAATTACCCCTAGCTCCTTGGCACCTACTATTAAAAGAGGATGATGACCCATTTTCAAAAGCTCTCAAATTTAATTTTAAGTTTGGTGTGATAAAATTCTCTCCACCCCTATATGTTGAGTATTTGCATTTTTAGCAAATACCTCAATATAGAGGTGTGTAGTAAAAATTATCTCTAGGATACATTTCACCCCACCCCTCTATTATGAATTTTGACATTTTTAGCCATTAATTCATTATAGATTGATGTAGTGAAATTTATTCCTTGTGGGAGGTAAATTCTAACCCATTCCTTTATGTTGAGATTTTGCATTTTTAGCAATTATCTCAATATAAAGTAATGATCTAGAATTTATTTCTTTGGGTGAATTCTAATGTACAATTTTATAATTTTAGGATTTGAATTTTTAGCAAATCTCTTTTATTATTTAATTGTCCATTATGAATTCATCCACTATCCTTTTTATTTTTATTTTGTAATTTTTAGTTTAGATTCAATAAATACATGAGTGAGGAGTTGTAATTGAGAGATTGATGATGTAATTGAAGATTTCATGTCAATTCAAGGCTTAAATGAGTTTGATCTATTCCTCTCTTATTACTTTTAGTTTAATCTTCTTTTGCTTTTATTTGTTTATCTTATATTTGTGGATGATGATTATTGAGGGCTAATCTTCCATTCATGGGATGAAATTTTGAAGCCCTCACGAATCCAATTTAATTAGTTTACTTTTTAGCACAATTTTATTTACCTCATTTTTTATTAGCTTTTACATCTTAGTAGTACTTTAAAAATTAGTAAATAGTTAGTTAATTAACATTCCCTTGAAAAATTCATAAAAATTAGAAAAAGTAAAAATAGAAAAATATAATAAAATGCAAATGAATCTTTATATATGTCCTCTCCAATTTTGTGTTTCACCCTTAGATTTGGATTGAATCCCTTACTTACCGCTACACTAGTTTTGTTATATTTTGTAGGTTTTTGAGGAATTTTGATTAGCTTGGTTCCATTGACAACATACATACAATAGCATCATGCTCCATAGGGATGGACTCGGAGTAAAACCCCGTTCTATATTAATTAATAATCGCATGATTCAACCCATATCACTTGTGACTTATTATTATCCTTTGAACATATTTTTTGGGATCTCCAGTCTATATGTTGGGTTACCATCACATATGACTCATTTATCCAAGGGCTTTAGTCCCATCCCTTTCGATGTGTTCCACACCTTCTCCCTAGCTAGTCCTTTCGTCAAAGGATCAGCTAAGTTCTGTTCAGACCGTACATGATCCACCCTCACAGCACCTATAGAGATAAATTCTCTAACAGTACTATGCTTACGACGTATTTTTCGTTTCTTACCGTTATAATAATGGTTCTCAACTTTAGCAATAGCCGCGGTACTATCATAATGAATCAAAATGGCTGATATCGGTCTTTCCCATAATGGGACATCTGACAGGAGGTTTCTTAACCATCCTGCCTCTTCACTAGCAGTAACTAGTGCTATCATCTCAGACTCCATAGTGGATTGAGCCAAAGTAGTTTGTTTCTTGGATTTCCAAGAAACTGCACCACCATCGATGCTAAATATATATCCACTAGTAGCCTTAGAATCATCAGATAAAGTGTTCCAATCAGCATCACTAAATCCTTCAAGGACAACGAGATGCTTATTATAGTGTAATCCGAGGTTCATCGTCCTTTTAAGGTACCGCATGACCCTCTCAATAGCATGCCAATGCTCCATACTAGATCTAATGGTAAATCTACATAGTACTGCCATAGCATAAACTATGTCAGGGCTAGTGCAATCTGTAGCATAACGTAAGCTACCTATAATGCTTGCATAAGCATTTTGATTTACACTGTCGCCAGTGTTCTTAAATAACTTTACACTAGGGTCAAATGGAGTACTAGCAGGTTTCCAGTCAAAGTATTTATATTTCTTTAGAACTTTCTCAATGTAATGAGATTGATCCAAAGAAAGTCCATTTTCCGACCTAGTAATATTAATTCATAATATTACACTAGCTTCACCAAAATCCTTCATGTCAAAATTGGAACATAATAATGATCTAACATTTTCTATGGCATAAATATTGGAACCAAATATAAGCAGGTCATCAACATAAAGACATATGGTAGTGAAAATGTTCTCCACATATTTATAATAAATGCATTTGTCACTTTCATTAATTTTAAACCCATTAGAGATGACTAAGCTATCAAATTTATCATGCCATTGTTTAGGTGCCTGTTTGAGTCCATAAAGAGATTTATCTAATTTACATAATTTATTTTCTTGACCATGTACAATAAAACCTTCAGGTTGATCCATATAAATCTCTTCTTCTAATTCTCCATTTAAAAATGCAGTTTTAACATCCATTTGATGTACAATTAAATCATTTAAGGCATCTATAGCAAATAGTACATGTATAGACGTTATTCTAGTCACAGGTGAAAATGTATTGAAGAAGTCTACGTTTTCTCTTTGTCTAAAACCTTTAGCAATGAGACGTGCCTTATATTTTTCAACAGTGCCATCAGGTTTTAATTTCTTTTTAAGAATCCATTTACACCCAATTGTTTTACACCCAAGTGGAAGGTCCACTAAATGCCAAGTTTTATTTGTTTCCAAAGAATCCATTTCATCATTAATAGCCTCTTGCCATAAATCGGCATCTAAAGAAGATAAAGCTTCTTGAATAGTGTTAGGATCTTCCTCTAAAGTGTAAGCATAAAAGTCGGGACCAAAATCTTTTTCTACATGAGCCCTTTTACTTTTTCAAATTTCTAAAATGGATTCATTTTTTCTTTATTTTTATTTAAAGAAATATTAGTGGATGACTCGCCCCCACTATTTCTCAATTTAAAAGGAAATTTATCTTCATAAAAATCGGTGTCATTTGATTCAATAATTACTTGATTTTTCAAGTCATAAAATCGGTATGCTTTGCTATTAATTACATAGCCTATAAAAATGCACTCATATGCTATACTAGCCAATTTAGACCTCCTAGGGTCGGGTATACGAACATATGTTAAGCACCCCCACGTTCTAAAGTATGACATGTTGGGCTTAATATTTTTTCAAATTTCATAAGGAGATATTTTCATTTTAGTCTTAGGAATTCTATTAAGTACGTGACACACAGTCAAAATAATTTCACCCCACCAATGTGAGGCAGCCCCTGAATTTAATAAAATAGCCACAACTAATTCAGTTAATGTCCTATTTTTTCTTTCGGCTTCGGGCGAATAAGGGGTAGTTTTTTCGTGAATAATACCGTGGGTTTTATGAAATTCAATAAATGGTCCAGAATCATATGTGCTGCCTCTATCACTACGTAACCTTTTTATTTTCCGATTAAATTGATTTTCAATTTCATTTAGGAAAATTTTAAACATGTCAAACGCTTCACTTTTATTTTTCATTAAATACACAAATGAACAATCGGAACAATCATCAATAAAAGTTATAAAATAACGTTTGCCATTTCTAGTTGTAACACCATCCAATTCACAAATATCCGAATGAATTAAATCAAGTGGTTCAGATTCTCTAAAAACAGATTTATGTGGTGTCTTAGTGATTTTTGCTTGACTACACCATTCACATTTTTCAAAATCATTTAATGATAATTCTGGAATTAATCCTAAAGTGCTCATATTTTTAACAAGTCTTTTATTAACATGACAAAGCCTAGCATGCCAAATATTAAATGAACAAGCAATATAAGCAGAAGGAGAAATTTTATTCATTGCATCAACATTCAACTTAAACATCCCATCAGTGGTATAACCCTTGCCTACAAAAATTCTATTTTTGGTCAAAGTAAATAAATCAGCACCAATAGTATGAGTAAAGCCAGCTTTGTTGAGAAGATAACCCGAAACCAAATTTTTCCTTATCTCGGGAGTGTGAAGAACATCTTTGAGGATAACGGTCTTTCCCGAAGTGAACTTCAATTCTCCATTTCCAGTACCAGCAACCTCAGTGGAGTGAGAATCACCCAACAACACCTTCTTATCTACAGTCTCAGAATAAGTCTTAAATAGAGTACGATCATAATAGATATGGCGGGAAGCGCCAGTATCCAACCACCACCCTTCAGCACCGCTAATCATGTTAATTTTTGAAATCATAGCACATAGGTCCTCTTCGGTCAAATTCGCTAGTCCTTGTGGCACATTGCAATATTTGTGAGCCACATGGCCAGGCTTGCCACACTTGAAACAGAGAAACTGTCCCGAGTTGCTAGACTATCCATTTCGAGGATTCTTATTCTTATTCTGAGTCTGAGTCTGATTTTTAAAATTCTGGTTGTGGCTCTTTTTCTGATTTTTCATATTTTTTCCATTTGCCTTTAAAACAACTGGAGTGTGGTTCTTTTTCTGATTTTTATTGTTAGACACAACAAGAATTTCATCTTTATAGTCCTATTTTCGGGATTCCTCCTCAATTCTCAATTTAGTAATGAGCGACTCTAGTGAAAATTCCATAGACTTACGCCTCAAAATATTTTTGAACTCTTTAAACATTGGAGGCAATATATCAATAATTACAGCCACCTGAAATTGCTCATCTAAAGCCATGCCCTCGAAAATAATTTCATGGGCAATCATTTGCAAATCATGGGTTTGTGCAACAACAGATTTGTCATCCGTCATTTGAAATTTCAAATAACGACTGGCGGCATATTTTTTAGCACTCGCCTCCTCCGTGTCATATTTTTTAAACAGTGAATCCCAAACATCTTTTGCAGTTTTATAATTGGCATAATAGTCATAAAGTTCATCACTTAGAGCATTCAAAATATAATTCTTGCACAGAAAATCATTTTCCTCCCAAGTTCTAATTGTTTTGCTTTCCTCAACAATAGGTGGATTATTTACTACGCGTTTGTCAAATTGAATACACGATGCGAATTTTTTCGTAGTTAAATAAAATAATAATTTTTTGCTCCAACGTTTAAAATGGGTGCCTTCATATTTGAAAGGCTTATTAAGGTTGCTTGAGTTAATTTCGTCCACGGCAGAATTTCAGAACACCTTAAAATTGTTGTAACAGCAATTTAAATTAAGTGCAGAATTAAAGAATGAAATTACCCAATTTTGGAGCAAATAAATCTGGGACAGAAAGTATAAGAAATCCCGAAAGTAGGTACAGTCAGAACACGGCTGAGTCGCGGACAATGTCACTCTCTTTAAGGTGTTTCGCGGTTCTACCCAATGTGTGCTGACAGTAAGAAATGCCTCGCCACCCCCAGGATAAAACAACCTCCAGTAAATAAAATACGGATTGATAAATCACAAGAATCAATCCGGTCCATGTGCACCCATTCGTAATAATTGCTCGAGTCTAATAATAAATCTGGGGCGGATTTATTATACCAGTGTAGGAAAAAAAATTTAGAAGCAGTTTTTTGTGTGTTGAGAAGTTGCAGAACAGGTATATCAAAAATTGAGGTGGAATACCTCTTTTAAGGGGAAACAAAAGAGACATTGGACAAAAACGTGGAGAGAAAAATCTGGAAAGTAGTGGGCAAGTGGGTTGAAAATTTCAACTCAAATATAATACCGTTTTAATTTTCGGAATTATAAAAAGGTCAAAAAAATAATTTTTAAGGCCCAAAACCGTTAATTTATTTGTCCAAAAAATTATTTCTTAATGAGCCCAAGCCCAAGACCCGGACCCTGACACGGGCACGGGCCGGCCGGACGGCGGCGGCGGCGCGCGCGCGTGTGTGACTTGGCCCAATAAGTCCCCCATCCATACACACAAAACATCTAATGCTCAAAGGTCTTGGCCATTTGTTCCACAAAAAATGTAAATATACCACACCAAATTTTACCTCATAACCGATGTGGGACTACCCAAAATAAGTTGTTGCCAAAACAAGAGATGTCAGGCATCTACAAACTTTTCAAATCCAAAGACCAAAGTCTTCCTTTTTCGAGGTTTTTCAACACAACTTTAAAGTTGTTCCAACATTCTTCTTCTTTGATGAATCGCTTTAGGGATCCATTCTCTCTATATAATAGAGGGAAAACCTCCATGAGAAAAAATTGGGAGGAAAAGTGAAGATAAAGTTTCGGTGAAAATAGGGAATTGGGTTGGGGTTATGCGGGTATGGGGTTGAGAGAGAAATTCGGGAAAGATAAGTATGAGTTTTGAGTGATCTACCGAGTTAGACACGTGTGTGTGTTTGAGGGAGAAAAGGTCAATTGAATATAGGTAGGAAGACGTGTGTGGGGGTTGAATAGCTAATGAGAACAAGTGTGTGGGTTTAGTTGGAAAAATTTATCTCACTTAATAAGAAAGCTCGGAGCAATCTCATACACTCTTAAAGTTGACGTGACATCTTAATATTCACTCTCTAAATACAAATGAGCTATTATATAGAGAGAACACGTGTGTGTGGGTTGAATAGCTAATGAGAACACGTGTGTGGATTTAGTTGGAAAAATTTATCTCTCTTAATAAGAAAGCTCGGAGCAATCTCCTACACTCTCAAAGTTGACGTGGCATCTTAATATTCACTCTCTAAATACAAAAGAGCTATTATATAGAGAGCATAGATAAGGGTAATGATAAATTTTATTAGCTAAAATTAGAAATGTTTAAAGTGGTGAGATCCATGATATTTAATACCCGGTGGTTACTTGATAAATTTTTCTCACTTTGAAAATAAAAATGGTATTAACTACCCACTAACTTCAAAACTAGGCGTGTGAAATAATTTCTTATCAAATTTTCTCTCTCCTCCTCTTTAACATTTGGGAATGCAATGTATGATTTTTTAACAACTTTTCTTTAACTTCTAAGAATGCCATTATATTCATTTTCATTATCACCCTTTGATTAATGTTAAACACATAAACGATCACTGTAACATTTTTTTTGTTGATTCCACGAATAATGGAAATATTGCACCAATAAAATACTACGATTCTACAAAATAAAATATTAAAAACAACAAGTTCAAAATAAAGTAAAAAAATGAGTTTATGCTCCAATAAATAACCGTGAGTTTACAAATAAAATATTGAAGACAACACGTCAAAAATAAAATCCCCCCAAAAATATGTTTACGCCATAAATTTATGCAAAACATTCGCAAGGATTGCTACTAGTATTCAAGTAAAAATATAGTATTTTACCCAATGTCTTCAAATGACACTTTCTTCTTCTTCCTTTTCAAGTGGAGATGATTGGATTACTCGATGTTCTCCTTTTTCGGGCTGGTAATATTATGACCCCTATGCTTGCAAAACTCCACAATTCCTACTTTGTTTTTTCAATTCCTTTCCACCTTTCATTTGCTTTTGGTTCGATCATCCTTTTGTTTTGGAAGGTGGAGGGAAATCAATAATATTATCTCCACTATGTACCCCATTCCCATTTGTTGCTCCCATTTTAGATGTATCACGTAATGTCTCCCATCGCCAATGAGGGTGAAAATATATTATGGGTATTTCGAAGCAATCATTTTAAAAAAAATATGCTCAAAATATGACGATAAAGTATCCCTAAGAATTTAAATTGTTTACAACTACATGTTTCCATCTTACCACCCAAAATACGTTGTGCCTTTGACCATTTTCTTTGTAATTCTCCACAACAAATTCAATGCCAAAATCTTCAACGACTTTATATATACTTTCTCTACCAAGATCTTCTTAATTTTTTTTTTTGAATGCAAATGGAGTTAAGATGCTACAGGTTTTTTCCTCCAATGGTGACATTGTTTTGATGAAATGATTCCTACATGTTTCCAATATCTTATGATATGCTTCAACTTGCTTAATGGTCTCCACAACAAGATCAACTTGTGTTTTAAATAAGAAATAAAAAATTATAACAATTATAAAAACATAAAAATTACATAAAAAAGATACTATCTAACCTGTTTAAGAAATAGACTTAATATGTATGTGAATTAATGAACCTCTTAATAAATACGTTGATACTTTTTGAACGGTCGGTTGTTGTCATTCCACCAAAAAAGTAATCTCGGAGATAAGCTGGCACCCAAAATTCCTTGATTCTGTACAAACCTTTAACATGTTTTCATTCATGAAAATTATATATTGATGTAAGTCAAGGTCACTCCGATTCAAATTCTTCAATTGTGTCCACTTTATATAACTTGTAAAAATTATCACACCACAATATTTATTACGAAGAATCGACGTAAACCAACCACTAAATGTAGCGGTAATGTGCCAAATGCATAAACTATGTTTTTTTGTTGGTAACTCTTTTGCAATGGATTCTGTTAGTCATGGATCTTAATCAATGAGTATTGCCTTTGATGCCTTTTTCATTTAGTGTAAAAAAGTCTAGACACCAAAAAATAAATATATTAGAATAATCAAAATTATAAATATCATGAAAATTATTAAACATATGACTATCGTGGAAATTATTAAACACACCTTCATTAACCATTGAAAATTGATTGTTGTCTCATTATGAAGTAGGTCACAACCAAATAATATTTTTTTCCCATGATCATTAACTCCCCAAAAAATGCCAAAATGCATGTCGTAAGAACTTACTCCATAGGTGGTTTCAAAGAAAACATCATCTCCGTAATCTTGATACCATTCAAAATAAGATGAAGCGACCTAAAAAATATGTTACAACTTTCGATCATCATCATCATATGTAAATGCATATTGAAATTTTGGGTTTAATTCTGTTGCAAATTTGCAATAATCTAAATTTTCAAAGTATCATTTTTTAAATCGTTCTTTTTCACCTTACTATAAGAGTTATGAACATCTCGTTTAAGAAATGGAATATATCCATGCTTCACATTTTTCTTAAGAACCATAACACATTATTTGCCGCATCTGCAGACTTCCATTTTTTTAATAAAAGAATGTGAGCTTGGTCAACTTCAGTTGATTGGAAGAAAACGCATTTCGGATGAAGATATAAGGTCACGATTATGGTCAACAACAAATTGAGTTACATGCCACTCCTTTAGAAAAATATCAAATGATTGACGCAGAGTGATTCGCATGTATGCTTTACACCCATATCTTATAAAAGCTCTATCACGCTGGTTTCTAAAAGTGTCAAAATATTATAGCGACAAACTTCCTTGTTGGTGACAAAAAAAATCATGTATTTGTACTTATCCATTTTTATTAATAAATCTACCTTAGCGAACCGTAAATTCGTGGTGATTTTCATAATTTTGATAAAACAAAAGTGCTTCGTCCTCACTTGAAAAGCATTGACCAACAAATGGCTCTAAATAATTTTTCAAGAAATATATCATCATCTTTATTTTATTGCTCATCTGAACCAAATATTTCATCATCCACTATGTCAACAATCTGTTCATCATATGGAATTTCAATTAAGTCCAAGCCTCCACTGTTTTGTGTGTCAACAATGCTTCGAAAAAAAAGATAGAAAAAACATTAACAATTATTTGAATACTTTTTATTATCATAGCAAAAATAAAAAAGAAGTATGTGAAATAAAATTATAGGGCTAAAAAATTGACAAACTTGTTAATTAAAAAAAACTTGAATAACATGAATTGGTACGATAAAGCCTAAAATTTGAAAAAACTTTTTTATTACAAAAAATGTACAAATTTATAAACAGTAGACAGCCAAAAATTTGTCAAACCTATTTTCTACTTCTTTAAAGATTTTAGACACTGGAGAAATTTTGCTCATAATTTCATATTGAGAAATATTTCAGAGTGAGAGAGAGAGGCTGAGTGAAATGGGGTCATAATTTTCTTCTATGATTGAATTTGACATTTGTTCATATTACAGAATGATGAGAATGTTACGATCTTATTGCATCTTTTAAAGAAGAGTAAAAATAAAAGAAAACACAATAGATTGGGGTAAATTGTTTAGCGCGTACTTGAAGTATTAATGGGGAGATGTGACATTAATTGGTATTGCTTTACATTTACAAGGTGGTGGGGAACGAAGAAGCAATTTTGTATCCTGATTTCTTTAAGTTTTGTTATTTTCTAAACTTACTAATGTTCCCTTGGGGAACATGTTCTCACTACCCTAGTTATAATATAGAGAATTAGAATGAAATTGGCGCGATGCGCGAATGCTTTATTGGTAAACTATATATTGCTTTAATGTGTATATATATATATATATATATATATATTACTTTTAATGTTATATACTATATATTGGTAAACTCCTATAAAAATTCAGTAAAGAAACCAAAATAGTCTAGTGGAAAATGGTTTGTGTAGAGTAGTGATGTTGTATTTTTATTTGTAACGAAACACTTTTTTTCGTATTTCAATTTGTCTTCCATATGGCTTGCACCTGGAAATTTGCTATACTTATTTATAAGAATTAGTTTTTTCACCGTGTTTAGTTTTATGTTCATTTTTTTACTACTTTGTTGGATCATTGTAATTAACCAAAATCACTTATGAATTTTGTATAGTGGGGATACTAAAATGCAATTTGTTATCATCAAGTAGGAAAATGGTTATAATTTAAAAATAGTAAATTGAAGTGATACCCATAAACATAAAAACTATGAAATTAGAAAAATAATAATTACTAGAATATTATAATGTTAAGATAACTATAAAAATCATATCAAGAAGATTTCAGACATTAATAAAATAACTAGATTGGGAATACAAAACTTATGATAGTTCCCAAATATATAAATCCTAAATATAAGTTTATAAGAAAATATTTATATATGAAATAATTTTAAGAGCCATTGAATTCATTCCTGATGGTATGATAAATAAAATACTTATAAATTATTTTAGGATAAATCCTGAATACAATTAAATTATTTTAATCTAAGCCATAAAATTGAAATTAATTATTTGATGATAATCTATTAACCATCAACCAAAATTCAAACCACTTGTTTTGAAAAAACCCATCAAACAGAAAACAAATCAAGTTGTCAATACAATTAATATATCACTAATTTTCACCACTTACAATATATCATAGAAGTAAAACCCAATGTGCGTTATGCAAAAAGATATATTTTATGATAAGCATAAAGGTTTGCACTTTGAGAAACCCCACATGACATCGTAACAACAGTATACATATATGACACGTGCTGATTAAGTTCCTCTGCCAAAATATCCATCTCCATAAATAGAGTTAATGCACAAGCTCAAAAAACCTAAATATATTTGAGCCATAATATGAAACATGAGATTGTTCAACTTCTACGGTAAATCGCTGAAAAATCCCCGCATATTATAAATTAGTAGGACATTTGAGGATGGTTTTAGTTGGAATTCTTTACATTAAATAAGATTCGTATCAATTGTTCGATACTCCACCCAAGTAGCTAAAATACCAATCAAACAAAATGTTAATAAAAGTAACTTACAAAGGTTATCATAAAAATATAATAATTAATGGGTCTCTCATCTCGAGAATAGATTCTCTGTGATAGAGTTTAGCAGTAATTTTTTTTGTGTACTTATCTTAGTTTCAAGACTTCCCATGGGGTGAGTTTATAGATGGCGAGATCACATAACTTCAGTTTTTTTTTTTTTTTTTTGGGGGGGGAGGGACTTGGTGAGATTTCCTACCAAAAAAAATGGATGACTAATGACATAGAATAAAAGAAGAATAAGAAGAAGAAGAAGAAGAAGAAGAAGAAGGGGGAAGTTGTGTGGGTGATATTAGGTAACTTTGAGTGAGGAGTTGGATGCTTTAAAGAGAGGTAGAAACGAAAATGGCAATGAAATGTGAAAAGGTTGAGGGGAGACATAAGTTGCTTACTTCCAGCTTATTTAAGAAGAAAGTTTTGTGTATATGAGTTAGAGAGAAGGAACGGTTGAATGTATATAAAATATAAAGTTATGGAAAGGAATAAGGGGATTAGACAGAAGAAAAAGTGAGAGGGCAATCAAAGGATTAAGAACTTCAAAGGATTAAGAAAAAGTTATGGAAATGGGTTTCTAATTGGTTTGAGAAAAGATGATAAATTTCAAAAAAATCTTATGCTTAAACATATTATAAAATAGAATGTTTTCAAAGAAATAATTGCATTGACAAGCTATTTCTAGTACAAATCTTGAAGATTGGTGGAAAAAGTGAAGATTTGTTAAAACTAGATATTTAGGCATATTTTTGAATAACAAATGTCTTTTAGTCTTAAAATCTTGGGTTTACAAGTGTTAGTAAATTTCATGATGATCATGTGTAAAATTCTAGACTTAAAATCCATCTTCTCATGTGTATAAATTTATAGTAAGTTAATGATGGGCATAAGAACATGTTTAAGAAGGATTAAAATGGGTTTTAAATTGAAATAAGAAAGATATAAATTTCAGCCCCAAAGGTGTGTTATGAAATAGGGAGAAAATGATAAATGTGTATTTTAAAGACTACATGTGATGTTAAAGGAAAAATGGGTATTTTTTAAAGTGAAAATGGCCTTTAAACGTCAAAGTGTTTTCGTTGTTAAAAATCATAATGAAATCAAGATACTTATATCTTTGGTGGTGTGTTACCCCCACAAAGTGAGTAAATGTGGTAATCAAGTGTTAACGAGTTAAGAATATTCAAGAAGTTAAGTTAGTGACTTAATAATGTCTTGGTAAATAACACGTGTGAGAATGGACAAATTGCAAGTTTGGTGATAAAGGGATAAAATGGTAATTTTACGTAAAGTGGAATATTTTTGTGAAATAAAAATGTTGAAAAATGTGTTACATAAGATAGTCCTAAATGGGAGTGATTTTCGGGATTAAACCAACATAAATGTATAAAAGATATGAAATTGTGATTTTTAAGAGTGTAACACAAATGTGGGTTGTAGTCCCCAAGGTTTTGGCTTCGGTCGGTAAAAGTAAAATAATGTGGACAAGAAAAAATGATGAAAACATATGATTAAAGGATGCAAATATGAAAGGGAGTAATTAGGAAGGGCCCCAAGCTCTAGGTTAAAAAATTGAAACTCACTAGCCAAAGTATATGGTGGCATTACTGTCGGTGTGTAGCTCGTTAAAGTATGTGTCTTAGTGCATTCTGAGCAAAAGATAATGAGTAAAAATGGAATGTAATAAAGAAATTGATTGTGCTAAGAAAATGAGAGAATACAAGCTTTGTGAAATGAAATTGACAAATGTTCCTGTTTTGAAAGGGTGTTTTAGTCAAGGAAAGTGAAAAAGTCCAAGTCCGAATAAGGCGTGAGTTAATGATACAAGTGAAGTTATTAATGGGTGATGAATTAACCTAAGGTGGTTTTAACCCATAATTAATATAAATGCGTCTTGTGAATGGGTTTCAAAGAGAAAACAAGTACTTTCTAACACAAAATGTGCGTGAATTGAAATGTGATTATCAAGGAAAATACTAAGTGTATTTGGTGTGAGTAAATGAAAAATCTCGGTAAATGACTGTGACACCCTGCCTAATTAAATACCGTGTGATCATGCCTATATCAGATTAATCAGGAATCTCATTTGGTTCATTCTTAGCATCACTGTCGAAAACATATTAATTACTAAATACCTAATTATTAATTAAGCCGTTATTAAAATTTTATCTTTCAAAACTCCGAGTCACTAAATACAACAAGAGACTAAATAGAACCATCACAATATAATAGGGTCTAAGCACTTCACAAATATCTGAATCCAAATCCTAGACGAATAAACATCGACTAAAAACATCCAAACCAAAATAAATCTGATAGGTAGAAAATAGATCCCATACAATCTGAATTGAAATGAACTGAAATTGTAGTGAGCAACATGCTCGAATAATCAACTGAGAATAAAATTCCTAAACTAGGAATGAATGAAAGAGGCTTCTTATCCAAATTCCTGCAGCATCCACATATGCTGCAGCTGTGTAAACCTAGAAGAGGGTAAAGTCTGGCTTCCATGTTGTCGGATACTTAAAAGGTTTTGAAAATATTTGGTAGCAAGGGTTAAAACCTAATTTTTTTTGAAAATATTTAGCAAGTTAATTAAATTGCAGTAAATTAAAATGCATGAATGCTCTTCATATTTAAGCTAGTGTCACACTCCCTTGAGGACCGTCTCACCCCTCAACTATTGTGCACACCTATCGTTTTCTACATAACCCACCTAGTCCTCTACCCCGTGCTAGTTCTCTATAATATCCTTCTCGACACACCACTCTAGCCCGAGTATGTTTAATATATGATTTATAAGTTATATATCACCTAACCTTAATTAATCATTTCTCATTTGGGACCATACAACATTCTCACGAGTTATATATATAATCTATACAATTCACATCTTGTATTTTATCTGTATATAAATATCTACGCCATATATACGTATTGTCATATTACAACATTCACATACATGTCATAGATATATAACCATCCTCCCGATTATATACTCACCGGATGTTCTGTACAATGCTATCATTCTAGGTATACTCATGCACCCTGACACCTTGACATGGTTGGCTCCCCGAATCAGTGAAACAAATAAACGCAGCGGAGGTGGTTATAGTTCCCTTCGAAAATGAGACAGAATCATACCCAAGACACCTCACCCCTAACTAAGGACACTATGATCTGGGAACTATACTCACCCTGCTTCTCAAGCCAGGGATTCACCCACATCGCGCAACCTCCCATGCTAGCACTAGAGGGGTATGTATTCCTATAAATATTATTCACACTAATATTTATAAAGCGCGCACACACACACACACACACACACACACACACACACACACACACACACACACACACACACACACACACACATATATATATATGCTACACAATCACCGCATATATATATTTAATTAATCCAGGCTACTCCGTGCACCATTACCTTAACACTAGCCTAACATTTCCATGTCTATACACCGACTTGTAAATTAAATAATTTCCACATTTATTTATTTATCACACGAGTTGTGGAACCCAACTAAATTACCCATACTCGCTCATTCGGTTCGAAATTTCATTTTATAGAATCTTTTCCTCAAATTCCATTTATTAAGGTTAACACACTTTTTATTTTGAATATTCCATAATTCATTATAAAACCCTATAATAAATTAATTCGGCGAAATTCCTACCTAAACACCCATAGCACTAGCCCCAAAATATCCGAGTCAATTTCCTAGACTCTAAACTTTAATTAATAGCGCATTAATTGATTTATTACCTTGGTGTCCTTCAACCAATAAACCCGGACTCCCTCACTTAGCCCGCAATATAAAATCAGAATTTATGACCCAAAATTCTCCTTGATAAGCTTTGCACACTTATTTATCTAAGGTTTCCAAATTACTCAGTTTTCAACCTTAATTTCCTCTATGGATTTTTTTTTCCCTAATTGTCCCATTATAATTTCCACATAACAACCAATACCCCATAACTATAACCTTACAAAACAAAAGCCCGGTCAAAATAGTAGAAGGGAGAAACATGGCCGGAACAGTTACATCGTTCGAACGAGACCATTTATCGTTCAAACGATAATGGAAATCGCTCGAACGGAACCCAAGTCATTTGAATGACCCTGTGTTTTCGTTCTCCCTTCTTCGATGAAACCAATCTTTCATTAACGGTTTTAAACCTCAAAATTCTGCCTAGATTTCCTTCTTTTAACCCTTTAAAACTCACACCAAATCTACAAGTTCCAGATCCTCAATCTTAATAAACCACCCACACTGATTGAAGTTTAATAAATCAAATTCCCAATTCCTCTACATATATTAAATCTAAATTTATTGAAACCCAAATTTATATATAAAACTAACCCAAAAACCATATCATCTTATCACGCCCACTATGATATGAATAGAAATTTGTAATTAATTTAAAAGTAAGTTTCACCACTTGACTCAGGGTTCGTAGGGTCTGAATCCTTTGGTGTAGATGATGATGATTTGATGAAGATTGCACACACTTGTTCTTGATTTTGACTCTTAAGGTTTATCTACTTGTTTCGTATTTTCTCCTCTACTTACTTAGGTTTTCTAAAATGAGTTATAGTTGCCACACCCTCTCACTTTTAAGGTTTATTAAGTCAATCCCATTTTTAGACTTGTGGTCTTTATTAAAAGGACCAAAACACTCTTATGTGGGATTGGTTTACCTAAAAGTGTCCCTAGACCAATTTACTATCCCTAGGTACTCTTTCCCAACTATTTTAACCCATCCGGACTCAATTGTACACTCAGAATTGGCATCCAAATTATTTTACTAAAACTTCTTGCCTCAATCCCAAAGTAGTCCATACCGACTCCTTGTTGGGATAAATAAATGCCATGTCGCTATCACTCGTTATAACGTAATGAAATTATTACTATTCACTTAGTAAATTTAAATCCCATAAATATTAATCGTTTACTCACCAGATTAATGTTAAAATATTAATAATAATTAATTCAATTGAATTACGATACAGGTAATTTAGAATTAGCCTAATTAACTAATTAACAATTGCCCAAAAATACGAGGTGTTATAATGAAATGTTTTCAAGAAATGTTTTGAATTAAAAACGAATTCATGCATTAATATATGTATGTATATGTATATACGATATTTGCATGTGCACATATGTGGTACGTTATAGAGTCTCTTTCCTGACGTTCGATTCTATGTTGCATAATTGTATTTTCCACTGAGCATTTGGCTCATTCCCTTTCTTTTGTTACAACAGGTTGTACGTGATTCCGTATTTGGGAGCATTTTATAGGTAACTATTTTTTTATTTTACTAGTCAAAGCTTTTTTAAACTAAGAAATGAAGGTGGAGTCTATTATCAAGTAAGTTCAAGCGACTATATCAGCAATTAGTGCCTATCATATATTCAGCAGCCCTGCTAGTAAGACATCCTCTTCTATAATCCATCACTTTCAGCTTAGAGTTCATCTTAAACATCCAAAGTTCATTATTACTAAATGAACCAAGCCTAAAAAAGGTTCCTTCAAGTTGAATATGTATGGATCAATCAAAGGAAATCAAGGTGATAGTGGAATAGGTGGCATACTCAAAGATTATAAAGGGAATTTCAAGATGGCCTTTTCTGTATTTATTAATCATAATACTAGTTTAATGGCTGAAATTATGGCCATAAAATTAGTCTGCAGATAAGTATAAAGAATGTTTTTAAGAAGTCAATCATCAAGACTGATTCTAAGGCTATTTATAATATGATAATAGGGTAGAGAAAACCTCCATGGAAAGGAAAACTTCAAATTAAGGAGATTTTGGATATGATGAGTATTATCCAGAGTCAAATTTATCATATATGGAGACAAAGCAACAATGTAGAAAATTCTTTAACATGCTTAGCTTCAACTACGAAGCATTCCAATTTATTTTATTCTTGTAATGATTTTCCACATTTCATTAAAGGTATCTTCAATTTAGATAACTTAGGCCTTCCTAGTGTCAGACAAATCTCATGATTTGATAGTAAGGCCACCAATGAGAGGTTTACTTTAATAAAATTTGTGGATTACTATCCTCTTCCAAAAAAATATTTTATTTTACGTTAGTTGCTCTAAATGATTGGGTTCTGGGGATGCTTCCCACGAGTCTCGCACATAGCTTGATATAAATCGAAAATGCGTGCTAAAAAAGTGAAATGCTAATTAAATAAAACCGAACTAGTAACAGTATTTAAGTTGATTCATTACACTCCTAATGTTCGGGTCGGATCGATTTGACTCATAGGTAACCCGTAAATCTGGCACGAGACATTAAAAATGGTATCAGAGCACTAGGTTCAAGGTTCCTTTCGGGAGTGACATTTTTGAGGTTGGTAATGGATTTTTGACATCAGTGTTAGTTTTGGGCCAGTCACGCTAGATAGGTGACAAGTTTGCTTCGGGTTCTTGATGATGGAGTCAGGGAGATTAACACGACGGGCAATTCATTGCCAAGTTGCAAATGTCTAAGTTAGTTACCATTAATGGTTCTCGACGCTTCTTTTGTTAATAATTTGTGAGTATCTGCGTAGGACATTAGTGGCGATACAAATTTCTCTAGTGTTAGGTGCTTTTGTGTCAACCCTTGATGATGTATAAGGCTTGTTAAGTTGTTAATAAAGGTAAATAAAGCCCTTTGAATTAAAGGTGTGACTCGTTTAAAGCCAACTGTGGGGTTTAGTGATTAGAGTGGCATGTCTAAGTAGTATTGGCTTTATGATAAGGACGCATTAGGTTCCTTGGTTAAGTAACCATGGATGGTTAATGATGATGATGTGATTAGGTGAACTTGATCCTTAGGATGTTGTCATGATCATTACTTGAGAATGTGTACTCGGGCCTTAGTTGATAGGACACTATTATTGTATGCCTTAGTAGTTATCGATCGAGGGGTGTGTATCATAAGCTTCGATGAGAGTAACGAGCCATTGACGATAAGTGTGTTTTTCATATAACTATAATGATTGAAGTGACATAAGAGTAAACCCTAAGTATCCTTCTATGAGGTGGTTTTGGGAAATGCGATGCGACATTTGAGGAATAAGATCTCTTGTGATGTTGATATTGTGGACTTAAAGGCTTATAGGTTGTACACGACGTGCTATAGCCTACCAGAATTCTTAATAGCGACAACTTGTTATTTAAAGCGTGGTAAATGGACTTAGTTATTTTAAAGGAAATCTTTGGATTACCCTTGGGACTTATTACATGTGGTGTCCTTAGGAGTAGGAGTTGACTTATTTGAAGAGCTTGATGTGTTCAATGATTGTAGTATGCCATATATAGAGACTTGTAGTCTAGTCATTCGAACGAGATACAGAGGTCGTTCGAATGAGGTACTTGATGTTATTTGAACGAGGTTCCCATAATCGAACGAGTCAATTTTTTACCCTTCTCTAGAGTGTCATTTGATAAGTTGTTGGAAGTTGGATCGAACGAGCACGCAAAAAATTATTTTATTTGATCTAGTTCATATCTCTAATGTTTTTGCAATCGATTTCTTTATAAATAGAGATGCGGAATTAGAATCTCTGTGAGTATCTAATAGTCGGGATATGGATATTGGGAACTTGATAGAGCATACCTACTATGACATAATCATATGTCATAAAATCTTGTCAGGTCTTTGGTGACAACTACGTTGGAGTATGCTTGGTGTCCTTAGGGAACTAGTTAATTTCGGTGTTTGGAGTGTAAGTGTTCTAATGATGGTTATATCAAGAGTTATGTGATGATCTCAGGTTATTGGTTAATTTCAAAGGAATCGAATCGTGTAGTCCTCGGTGAGGTAATCCAATTCAGTATAAATAGGTGATGCAACCTTCTAAGGAAATTGGAGATTAGTGTCATAATTCGGAATGATACTCGTTTGCCATAAGATGAATAGTGAAGAAAGTGTCACACTTGGTTCTGATGAGTACTAAAAGATGCACCGGGGACTTAGACTGAATATGATTAGGGTACCGGCATGTACTAGTTGTGTAAGTTAGACTAGCCCTAGTATAGGAAGGATTAGTTCTTGTCATGTCTTGCCAGACTTATACGGATTAAGAGTTGTAGACTTTCATAGTACTTGCTATGCTTATAGCGTTAGTGA
This sequence comes from Sambucus nigra, assembly GCA_949130495.1. Taxonomy (NCBI): domain Eukaryota; kingdom Viridiplantae; phylum Streptophyta; class Magnoliopsida; order Dipsacales; family Adoxaceae; genus Sambucus; species Sambucus nigra. The sequence goes on from OX422217.1 coordinate 321,815,647, forward strand.
CGATCAATGTGGCCCTCATGTAGTTCCATTTTGAGTAGAATCTAAAGATAGGCGTAGTGATAATCTTGTGTCATTAGTGGTTGTAATGAGGTGAGTGTTTTTCATAGTTAGGCATTTACTAAGGAGACGTCACTATACGATAAGGTAGATAGTAATCTAGGTGTGTTAGGTTGGTCATAACGTCATGTTTACTAGAGAGATGGACAAAGTCGTCATTGACAAAGGCATTTGACATTCATCGACTGGAAGGGTTCGTGTTTGTCAAGGATGAGAGAAGGAAGCCTTATTCCTTTTGAGGGAAGTCCATCGTTTGACTTTCCAAAGGATAATAGTTTATGTTTTACGTTCTTCTCACAATGATGAAAGATTCGTGGCCTAATTCATTCGATTGGTGACTCAAGCCAGGGTGTACGACTAGACTTAGATCCAATGAGGATGTCTAGTAGGACTCGTAGACTTCAAGCATACAACATAGGTTCGCACTTCATGAAGCATAGACAATTGTATACGAATGGGATTATCTTAGAACGGTTGTTCATTCATTATGATTCATTGTGTTCCTTTAATTTTGGGAGTCGAGGGCTGTGTTCCTTTAGTTTTGGTAGTCAAGGATTGTGTTCCCTAGGTTGCAGTAGCCTGGTATGGTATCATGTTGTTATTGCAGTGTAGTTTGGCTAAGTGAGAGTTCGGTTGGACCTGAACTGGTCAATGTAGCTTAGTAAGTGGGTGAGCCCTTATTTTGAAGTATCCCTTGGTTTTTGCATAAGTTTTGGGTACATGTGGTGGCGCGTTCTTCCACACGTTTGCTTTTAGTATCTATTTTCCTTAGGATTAGCGATCTTATTAATTATTCTGCATGGAAATTAACGGCTTTAGATATAAAGATCAAGATTATGATTTGAGGATATCGTAAAGTGTCCGAATTTGAGGAAACGTAGTAGGTATATTATTTTTCTCCAGTGAGGGGATTGGTGTAATACTCAGGTGAGTGTTCGATGGTTCAATACCTAGAATGGTCCTAATTTCGTTGAAGAACCTTGTGGAATTAACAGTTGGACGTACTATTTGTGACTTAGTTTGTATGTCGATCCTCAGAGTGAATGACTAGCGATTCAAGGTTAGTCTAGAGTTTAAGTGAATCTGTTTAGTCAAGATGATCCGAGAATTTGATGAGACTCGGGATATGTGTTCCTAAGAATTGAAATAATTTGCAATGATGGACTAAGTGTTAGTTGTATGTCATTTTACTCTTGGGTGAGTGTCGATCATTAGTGAGTGTTACCCCGGTAGATGTGCCAGTATGCCTTAGATGTTACCAAGGAAGCCTTAGGACTTGATAAAACATGATGATCGGGTAAGTGGAGACTCGAGGACTGTTATGTGACTTTGATGGCTAGCTTGATGGCGAGCATTATAATATGTATTTATCGAGTCCTTTGGTGACATCCCCTTGTGAAAGGACACATGATGACTTCTTGATGACTGGGGATTTTGATGACCTAGACTTTAAAGGTCCCTATGACTTAGAATAAGAATTAATACCCTCCAAAACCTAAGGAATTGATAGATTGAGAATTTCGAGGATAAAATTCCTTAAGGAGGGAGAATATAGCGCCCGCCCACACGCTTTTGATTGTACCCATATAATTTGGTGGCTTGTTGTGACCCAATTGGGATTTAGACTTTGTAAGATAAATTACGGGTCAAGTTTGGGCAATATCATGGCATCGGCTCATTTAATTGGATTATAATGGCCTTACATTCAATTTAGAGGAAAGTCAAGGTCATTCAAACAAAACCCTCGGTCGTTCGAACGAGATTCAAATCTCGTTAGAGCGGTTGTTCAAACGACCTTCCATCTAAAATCACATGTTCGTATTTATAACTCTGTTAGATTCTTGTTAGAACCTCGTTTAAACGAAATCTAAATTCATTTGAACAAGAAAATGTTATAAAGATGTATTCCAATGGATTTGATAGATGTCACACTCCCACACAACATATTAACTCGGGATTGAGCTTTGAGGCATTTATGGAATTTAACCCCTAAGGATTTTGGGGAATATAAGTGATGTTTTCGCCCATTCTAGGGCATCTCTCTTTCTTTATGCTCTTGGAGCCTCACCACCACCGAACCAACTTCCACCACTCTAGCACGAGCACTCATCATCCCTAAACCACTATACTTTAACCCATTTTCCACCACATTTAAGCCTGTAAAACCCATCTATACAATTTGTTGGGCAAGATTAAAATTCATGGAGATGTTGTTGGGGATTTTTAGAGAAGAAAATAAGAAGAAATTATGGAGTTTGAAGGGGGTTTTCATAGAGCTTTCAAGGAGCAAGCTTAGTGGATCTAGGTAACCTCTTTAAGGCCAACTTAAGTGGTGGTAGGTTGCCATCTTCTTACACATTTAAGCCACCATTGTCGAAGCTTCCTTTGAGGTGGGAAAGACTCTACTCTTGTTAAGTTTGATTATACTCTATTTTGCAATATATGAGTTAAATATGCTAGAGTTCATGAGAGTATAGTCTTTGCATGTTTAGGTAATATTTATTCACGGTTTCTTAAAGCTCTTGAAGATTTAATAAACGGGTTTCTAAATGGTTTGAGAAAAAAGATGATAAATTTCAAGAAAATCGCGTGCTTAAACATTTTATGAAATATAATATTTTTAAAGAAATTATTGCATTGATAAGCTATTTCTATTATAAATCTTGAGGATTGGTGGAAAAACTGAAGATTTGTGAAAACTAGATATTTAAGCACGTTTTTGAAGAAAAATGTTTTTTGCTCTTGAAAATCTTGGATTTACAAGTGTTAGGAAATTTCATGTGCAAAACTCTTATTTATGGATTTCTAGACTTAAAATCCATCTTCTCACGGGTATAAATTTGTAATAAGTTAATGATGAGAATATGAATATCTTTAAGAAAGATTAAAATGGGTTTTTACTTAAAATAATAAAGACTAAAATTTCAGTCCCAAAGGTGTGTTATGAAATAGGAAGAAAATGATAAATGTGTATTTTCAACACTACATGTGATGTTGAGGTAAAAATAGATATTTTCTAGTGAAAATGGCCTTTAAATGTCAAAGTGTCTTATTTGTTAGAGAATATAATGAAATCAAGAGACTTAAAGCTTTGGTGTTATGTTACCACCACAAAGTGACTAAATGTGTAAATCAAGTGTTCACGAGTTAACACTATTCAAGAAGTTAAGTTAGTGACTTAACAGTATTTTTGGAAATAACACTTGTCAGAATGGACAAATTTCAAGTTTGGTAATTAAGGGGTAAAATGATATTTGATGTAAAATGGAACATTTTTGTGAAATAAAATTGTTTGAGAAGGTGTTACACAGATAGTCCTAAATGGGAGCGATTTTTGGAATGAAACTAACATAAACTTGTAAAGGACTTAAAATGGTGATTTTTTAAAGTGTAACACGAATGTGGGGTGTAGTCTCCGGGGTTTTGGCTTGGATCGATAAAAGTGGAATAATGTGGATACGAAAAAGTGTTAAAAACACATGATAGAATGACTCGAACATGATAAAAAATAATTAAGAATGGCTCGAAGCCCTAGGGTGAAAGATCCAAAATCACTGGCCAGAGCATATGGTGACATCGCTGGGGGTGTAGAGCCCATTAAAGTACGGAGTATTGGTGCATTTCGAGCAAAAGATAATGAGTAAAAATAGAATGTAATAAAGAAATTGGCTGTGCTAAGAAAATGAGGAAAGACAAGCTTTGTGAAATGAAATTGACAAATGTTCATGTTTTGAAAGGATAATTTTGACAAGGAATTTGAAAATGGCTAAGTCCAAGTAAGGCGCGAGTTAATGACACAAGTGAAGTGGTTAGGGGGTCAAGAAGGATCCTTTCGTATGATTAATGTTATTTAATCAAGTCAAGTAATGTTTTGAATTAAAAAAGGATTCATGCATTAGTATATGTATGTATTGGTTTATAAGACATTTGCATGTGCACATATGTGGTACGTTATAGTCTCTTTCATGCCGTTAAATTTTATGTTGCATTATTATATTTTCCACTGGGCATTCAGCTCATTATCATTGCTTTGGTATGGCAGGTTATACATAATTTCGTATTTGAGGGTGTTTTACAGGTAAGTATTCTTACGTTAGTAGATCTAAATGATTGGGTTTCGGGGATTATTCTCATCGGTCCCACACGTATCTTGATATAAATCAAAATTGTACGCTAAACAAGTGAAGGATTAATTAAATAAAACTAAACAAGCAATATTATTTTTTTGTCTCATTACACTTCAAACCTAATGTTCGGGTTGGATCAGGTCGAATAACGGGTAACCCGTATATCATGGTCAGGGCGTTACATAGTATAAGATCGTGATCTTAAGGAAGTTGATTGATTGTTGTCTTCATGATATAGAGTCCAACCATGGTTGTCCTCTAATGAGTCAGAGGCAGGCCATAATCTAAGGTTAGTTTGGGTAACATAAGCCATATGTCACTCCCAATGGTTTAGGTAGGTCTTGCTTCCCTTCAATTTCCCTTGATCTTTAGGCCTAGTCGACCTGATTGTGTTAATAACTTTAATGCATGTGGATTTTTGAGTTAGAACTCCATTAGAGTGATATTTGCCCCCATCTTTTTAGTGGAAATGTAACATTAGGGCTACACTTCGCATGTAATCCATAGGCTTAGGGTTACGTGGAATGCATTAAATGAGGCGTTGCCTCTTCACACGCTTTTTATAGGTGAAAGTATAAAGGGGTCCAAAATCACGTTCCCCCTTTTCTATTTTAATTTCCACCAAGTATCAATATCTTTCTCTTTCTCTCCACCAGTTCCATTCATCGGGGGGTTTTGCAACACTTGCATATTTTTATCTTTTTTCTTGAAAACCTCCTCTCTCCTTTATCAAAATAATGTGAAGGTTAAGGAAATACTACTTTTCATCTAAAGACGATTTCATGTAGTTTGGTACCGAGTACAATATCCCTAAAAACCATAAAATCAGGGTTTTGTAAAAAGATGAACATTTGTATAGTCTCGAACCCGGTTACATTGGAATGTTTGTCATTGTTGTGATAAATGGGGGTTATCTTCATTTCCATCCTTTGCTGGTGGAGGCACTCTATCATTATGAGTAATGCCACTTTAAGTAAACATAATGTTTTTTTGGATTGTGATGGGAACGTGGCCGTTAGTCTATTTTGTGGCACCAACTTAAGCTTAGATGATAGGAGGTAGTGGTATGAGCTTCAAGCTAATGCTAAGTATGAGACCTATCATTCCAAAGCCCGAGATTGGTTGAATGTCTGCCTAAGTCACACGAGGATACTGATAAGGATGTGTTGATATTGTTTGAATCCCTATATGCCGAAGGTGTTGAATAAAAATGTTGCACCATTTTGGTCGCGCCTGCCACCCCTAGTAGTGCATTTCTTTTTAAATTTAAAAAGAGATATACTTGATCAGTTTTTAATCAGTTTGTAAATTTTTAACAACTCATATATTCTAATATTTTGTTTGATCAAATCTATATATTCAATTATATAAATCGCTACAACAATTTAAATATCATTCTTAACATGTAATGGAATAATATAATATAGATATAACAAGTAAAGGATACAACATGATAGTATCCTCAAAATCATAAAATTGAAACATCACCATATACTAATGAAATATAAAAATCTCAACACCCACAATATTACCAATTCATATAAATCTCATTAATAAAGTCTAAATCTGAGTCCACTAACATAGCCAGAATACAAAATACATGCCTCAAAAGTCTTAGCAATACTGCTAACAGAAAAGAGTACAACCTGACTCACAAAACTGAAATAAAAGTAATAATTACTGCTAATACCTACATGTTAAAAACCCTATGGTATGAATCGAAGGAATGATAATGAATATATCCTAGTTGGAGTGGAAACTACTCTCTCAATCAAGCTTTAGCACCTAAAATGTTCCACGATAATAATTTGGGTCAGAGTCTAGCAAGTTATCAAAGCTAGATAACTCAAAAGAAGTCATAAATATAATATAAATGGTACCTCCATAATTGTCTAACATATAATAAGATTTAATTTATATGAATGAGATCTCACAGTCCACTTTAAATATACATTAACTTTTAATAATGAATTAATCTATTATTAAATTAAATCATAACTGCATCCAACGACTTCTTCCCGACCATCAATCACTCGATATACAACACATAATAACCATCACATTATTCAAGAACTACCTTTTACTAAAATGCCACTAGATCCATGCACCACCACACAATAACATGGGCCAACCCCTCATAATTCGTGGCCCATCATGTCCAATCCTCAATACGGATCATGACTACCATCACGGGACACATAAGTAAGGTATTATATCTCGGAACACCCCCATAAAATCAGCGCATTAATTTATCCTCATAAAATTATAGTCCCAATTATTTTTATCCGATTCATATTTCCTAATTAACTTATTATTCCAGGCCATAGCCACAATACATTTCATTTCGCCCACCCAATGATTATTACAAATTCCAAACTTCTATTATTATTTATCTTATTCAATTACTTCATAACTAAAGCGTTGCTACTTATTCGCATAACATCATCCTAGGAGGGATTTCATGTCAACTAAGACTAATTTACATTACAAGAACTTATCTAATGGAGAGAAAATTTTACTTTAGTATAATTGTATGAAAAAGATAAATTTCTCTTTAATTAATTAGCTAATCCATTACTAAGCACATTATGAAGAAATTTAGGATTAAATATTCTTATCCCATTTTCAAACTAATCATTTTAACCCAAAACTATACATAATGCACAACTAACCTAACTCCTAATATTTCCCAATTCGTGTCCATTTGATTTAACCGCAAATCTAATTTCATCGATTCTCAGAAGAGGTCTAAAAGTTTCAACATAGTGCATTCCCATATAGAATGTGTTTTGATATAAAAGTCTCTAACTAAATTTCATAACATAATTAATATATGGGATAAATATCAATTTTAGACATTAGATTTCCAAATCTGGAGTTTCCATTAACTACAAATGAGTATGTGTCCTTATGATCAATTGCTTCTAAGTATGCATTTACCCATAAATAATTTAGCTATTACATATAAGTGTAAAAGTTACAAACCTTAAGGTACAACCCTACCATACTTATTTCATAGATTCCCAATTTATATAATATTAACATAAAGAGTATTCATAAAGTTACATAATTCCCATTATTTTTCTTATAAGTTTGAATCATAATAATTATTAAGAATTAACTCTAATTTAATCATATACTAAATCAATTTAAACATTAATATGAACGAAACTTATGAAATTGCAATTCAATTTACCTATAGAAGGAATTTAGATGATGAGATGTAAGACCTAATTATATCTCCTCAATTTCAGTCCTAGAATTGTAATTTAGGTGAAAATTACATTCATATTCATGAAAGGAGAGGAATAGAATGACAACTTACCTTAAATTAGATTAAAAATGGACTCAATTAGTTGAATTGCTAAATTTATTGAAAAATGACCTTAGACCCCTTTAAACCCCTTACTTAATCTCTTGAATTACTTTACTCATTCCTTTTGAATCATAATCTTTAATCTCATATTTGGTTTTGAGGCCTGTTAACGGAATTAGGTTGGATTTGGTGAAGAGTTGTAGATAAACTAGGGTTTAGTTTAGAGAGGGAGAGAGTTTGTGTGAAAATCTGATGCATAATTCGTGTATAGTAACTTAAATAAATATAACCATAAGACCAACATGTGACCAACCCATAGCTCACACACCCGCGATCGCGAGGTGTATTGTCCGCGACCGCGACCCAGTAAGGGCATGATCACGACCGAAAGCCCTAGCATATTATTTTATTTCATTTCTTATTATTACATGATTTTTCACCCTAAACCCTAATATTATTCTTCAAGAAAAGTTCAAAAGACTCTTGTGCCCTTGGGTTATACCTAATCCCCTAAACACCTTTTCAAATAGGTTCTAACCCAACCAAATGTAAGTCCAAGCCTAATTATCTCAATCAATCCAATATTCATATAAATCCCAACTTAATTTAGCGAGTTCTCGAATTAAATTATGCACAACAACCAGGTTACTAATTTTTTTTTTTTATTAATATTTCACATTAAAAATCCATTTAAATTTCTAAATCCTGTTATATTTATATATTAAGCCATATTTTAATTTAAAAAAAAGACCATTTATTACAAGATTCATATAAAATGAGCAAGCCAAAATAATTGATATGTATGATAACACTTCAATATCTTTTCTCTAATGTCATTGAGATAAAAACAAACACTCAAGACATGATGAGACATATTAATGTGATTCTACCAACTAAGAAATCAATGCTACAAAAGAATCATTTCCTCATAGAAGAAAACGTGTGCTAAAGTAGAACAAAGTCAACAGTTCATCATATCCAAAATGCCCACACATGTCAAATGTTCATTTCCTTGAAGAAGTTAACAAACCAAGAAATAAGATCAAGATCCATATCAACCAAATGGATGCTAAACTCAGTAAGAAGTTCACCAATATAAGACAAGCTCAACCAGTCAAGTTCGTGTATCCCTATTCCAAGCATCTTACCTCTAAAGCACAATTAAATTCATCTCATTAACCCACGGACGACAAATATAAATCAAAGCTCATGATTATATAATTTAACCAAAAAAATAATCACATTTTCTATAGATTCAAATAAAGTTATCAAAGTTCAGAAAACCCTCTTATAGATTTAAGTGATTAGGGAATAATTGTTATAGTGTAAATGAATTTGTATGACTGAATAATTTCTCAATACAACCAACCAAACCTTCCTAAAATCCATAATAAAATTAAAAACGCTTGAACATCAAGCCAGCTACTTTAAGTCGACTTAAACTACTTATCCTACTTTAATTTTTTTATTAAAAAATTGAAATTTTTAGGAAAGTATAAAAAAGGGGTCTCGGACTTTAACTCGACTAAAAGTGGCGTGGTGACTCAAAATTGCAACTTTTGGTTTTCAAATTTCAAATTCTAAAGCTTCATAATTTAGCAAAGTAATCTCGAATGGCTAGTTTATAAAAAGAGAGTGAAAGGACCCATTGGGTTCCTTCTTCAAACACATAGGATTTCTACAACATTATCCAAATATTAAAGTTTTATTTCATAGTTTGTGTCGTTATATTTGAGTGTTCTAGTGAGAAAAACCAAGTCTTAAACCCATTTCCATGTTAATAATTCCAAAATTATAATTCCATTAAAGAAAAGCACCAACCAAAACCCATTTGTGCTAAAGCTTCATTCTCAAACCTTTTTTTAGATAAAGAATCAAACCCAATGACCTTTGTGATAAAAGATTCAACCCAAAATCCATTTGAGCAACATATTTGTTATTACTTGATAATTTACATTTATATATATATAGAGAAAATATATCCATTTCACCACTGTTTTTAGTTAAACAACTTTTCTTTTTATTTTGATTACATATATTATTATTATTATTATTATTATTATTATTATTATTATTATTATTATTATTATTATTATTATTATTATTATTATTATTATTATTATTATTATTATTATTATTATTATTATTATTATTATTATTAATACTTGCTGTTGAACTTCATTGAATCTTTAATTGGAATTTGACCCTTAGGTACATACTTATTTCATTGCTTGATGAGAGACTTATATATATGTAATTAAAGATTACTATTCACCCCCCTGTAAAAATGACCAAAATGCCCTTTCGGGTGTCTTTTCATGTCCAAATGACCCGAGACCCAAAACCAACATCCAAATAGACTTTTCTGACTATTTCAACCCTTTCGGATGCAACGACGCACTCGAAATGACTATAAGGTTGATGTAAAAATAAGTTTCCTATTTAATCTAACAAATTAGTCCCGACACGTCCCATACCGTGTCCCGACTAAAATTCAAATTACTGAATTAATAACTCGTAGCAATATCAATAACGTCTGATTCATTTTAATATCCAAAAATTCGGATTTAATCCCAATGAATTAATTTATAATAAAATCTAATTAATAAATTAATTTAAAATATAACCCATATTAAAAGTCATTAAAATTACGGGGTATTACATACTTCTCCTCTTATAACAGAATTTCATCCCGAAATTCGGAAAGATAAATCTTACTGGTAAGGTCAACTCTGAGTATAAATCTCACATCGCAAGTCATCTATATCGTACCGCCCATAAAGTACATTATCGAAAATTCGTATTGATGTTATACGCCAAGCTTCACCATATAGTTTCAACTGAATCGAATTTAAACTTTACCCAATCTTCCCTATACTATCCTTGTGACAAATTTTGGGAAAAAGTGATCCTTAATCATTGAGTAAATAAATTCTGAAGTCACAACCTCTACGTTCCTTAACCTAAAAAAATACTTACTGTTTCTCAATTATGAAAAACACTACAATCCAACCATCCAGGGCGCCCTTACACCCTATTGTATAACTTCCATTATAAAATGGATATGGTTACCCGCATAATACTCTGATTTATCGCAAAGGTTATAAACTCATATCCTAAAGACCTAACTTACTTCGACTCCCAACGTTTGTTAGTTTCATGCGCGGGGTGTCTCGCAAGCGAAATCCAAACAAGGAACCCCCTGATACACTACTACCTAAAGTAGTCAGTCATTGAAACTCCTCAGGTCCTTACTCAATAGTTTATAACTTCTCTACGGATTTATCGATTTCAAATAAATGTCTACTCATCTACTCTCTTGTTAAAGACAAGACGCTGGCTATATTAGTCCATACACTATCATATACCATAATTCAATCCATGCCGATAGTCACATCATGTTCGGACATGCCTAAAGTAAGTAATTCCGTGATAAAATCAGACCCATATGATGACATATAAAAATATAGGTGTCCCACAACCCCTCGGTGTGTCTTCGTAAATAACAATGCTATAGTCTAAGTTTAATATCCCTTTGGCCCATACAATATTAATTTCTACCAGAAAAATCAATATGCGCCTCATAACTCGTTAGATAGAAAACATACCCTCATTCGCGGGTGGTGGTTATTGAATCACTGCCTGATGGACGTTATATATACGCCCATGCTGACCCTGTTGCACGGGAGCTACTGGAATGGGAGGTAATGCTAGCACCTGAGCTGGAGCTGGAAGAGAAACTGGTAGAAACACTAGTATCAGTGGCTCCTATCGAGCATTTTGTTGCTGAAGGAGTTTGTCTTTATCAGGGCAATCTTTTTATTTGTGGCCATACTTGCCGCACATGAAACATTTTCTAGCAAAGTTTCCACCATTTTGTCCCTGTTTACCCCGAACCTACTGGCAATTACCTCCTTTCCCTTGGCACTGATAAGCCTGCATCTGGCCCTGATGGCCCTACTGTCCTTGCCCATTACCTCTATACTCAAATGGAGAATCTCCAGATCGTAAAAGCTTAGCATAATCCCCTGTCTGGGAACCCTTATCAACCTGACGCTGATGACTCTGTCCTGGCTAAGTCCCACTAGAACTGCCCCCATTAGTCTTGACTTATAAGCTTGACCAAACCCCCGCTTGACACCCTGAGCATGTAAGCGGTTATCTTGGCAGTGAATCATTGCAGCATTTAGAACATCTGCATAAGCTCGTAGTGAAATATTTCCCAGTAAATGCTGGAGAATCTTATAGTTCAACCCATCAGTGAACATTAGAATTCTCCTCTCCTCAGTGGGTACCTCTGCTGGTACCAAATCAGTTAGTCGCTTAAATTCTTCCTCGTATTCTGCCACTGTTTTTTCCCTATTTCAAATAAAGTAATTTTCACCTCATCTCTGTCTGTATGGTGGAAGGAAAGTACTTTCGATCAAATCGTGTCCAAAAGTCTTGGATAGTCACTATGTCTCTCTCCCCGATAGTGGTCGTAGCCTCCCACCACTGCAAAGCTGCCCTTACTAGCTTGAATGTGGCTAGTATTTGACGTTGAACCTCAGTACATTCGAGCATTCTCAAGTGCTTTTGGATATCTCTCTTCCATTGGCTAGCAGTCTTGACATCTGATCCTCCCTGAAACTCAGGTGGGTGTGCCTTTTGAAAGGCATCCCTCACTGGTTCCCATACAGTAGGAAACACTTACCCTAACGCGGGTGGCACAATTGGTGCCTATGTTGGAGCCTTCTGATCAGCAGCTAGAGCTGCATTGACTGCCAGAACGATAATTGCAGCAACTTTGGCCGCAGTTATTGTACCCTGAGCTTGGGCGGGCTGAGGTGCACGTCGAGGAGGCATTTGAAACGAGAGTATACTATCAGTATTTGGTATAACAGAATAGCTAAAGATCTTAGGCATAACTAGAAAAGCAATAATCCTACTCATAGGGCTTTACATCAAAGAACGCTAAACTGAAAACACAATAAGCCCTACAGACCCTAAAGGACACTAGAACCTAATGCTCTGATACCACCTGTAACACCCCGCCTAATTAAATACCGGGTGGCCAGTCCCATACCAAATTAAAACAGAATATACAGTTGGCTCATTATTAGCATCACTGTCAAAAACATTTACAAATCACCCAATACCCAATTAAGCTGGTGTTAAAAACTTTCCAAATTTTAATTCAACAAAATTTATTTTTAGTTTACGAATAACACTACACATTTTATTCTACCACAATAATAACTGAACAGATAACTAACAAGAATGTAAATGCAATTGGAATAAACATTCCCAAATAATTTCTCAATACAGTAAACCCAACAATAATAAATGTATTAAAATGACACGAATACAAGAATATTTTGACTCAAATAGAAAAGAGATAATTGAGTTCCTCTGGGTGACATGCCCTAAATATAAGAACACTACATAATGTGAATCAAATGAAGATAGGCGTCTAAGCAATACTCCATAGTTCCATAGCTCGTCATAATCCTCTAAGGTTGGCGTCCCTGTTGCTGGACACCTGATATAGAAGGCACAATAGAAAAGAGAATATGCAAGGAAACGGGTCAGAGCCCGATGTGAAAATAATTTTGAAAATAGCAAGTAAAATATTGCAATATTTATCACTTATAATATTCATGTTAGGTTATCGAACTCTCTCTTGAGATTCTCACCTCTCATCTATAGTGCACACATAGCGTACCTCTAAAATGGCTCATGAATTCTAACCTAATTCTCCTCTCATCAATTTTGATTCGCGAGACCGTATGTCTATTATTTAATTAAGATAACATCTTCTTAATAATATAAGTCAATATGCATAACTCAATAATGCTATGAAATTCCAAGCACTTACTATGATTAGAAACCATTCATCAATATTTATCTACTTACGCATCTAGTAGAAGAATCCCAGGTATAGGTATATATATGAATCACATATACAATATATATACTAATCGGCACCTCACATAAAATCTATGGTGTTGGCATACTCCGTTATCAAGTCCCTGTATCACTCGTACTAAGGGAAATACTAGTTCAGAATCACTCTCGAACTGTATTAATACAAAACACATACAAATGGAGGCGAAGCATAGTTCCAAGTCACTAAGAGGTCAACACATACCGTCTTAGGATCGTCTGACTATCATACAGATAACCTGTACCAAGGAATCCTATGTTCTAGGGTACGAGTCAATATCCCCTATAAAGGTCCAATCGAGATAAGACTGTTCCGGCGCGGAAACCACCATGATAGCAAGTAGCGCGGGTATGATTATACACATAAATTATGAATCATACAAATAGTCATTAACATCTATTTATATAATACTAGGAATGTATCCTATCCCCACGTACCCGTTGTATTAACAATACACTCGTACTTAACCCCATATAAATATTATGTAGTTGACATTCACAAAATAAACATCTCACTTTAATATAAGTTTCCCACATTAACTCAAGCCTTTCTTTCAAAACTATTCCAACCGAATTTATCCAACCTAATAATGAAGATATCTCTCAGATTACATTTTATCTTCAATTATCTATAATTTTCCAACCTTAACCCAAGTATTTTATAATTTGGTTATTTTCCCAAAATTTATCAAAAGCTTATTTCGAACATAATTTATATAATTCCTTTCCCACATAATCTTTTCCCAATTAAATCCCATTCAAAAATACATTTCTCGAGCCTCAACTATAACCTAATGTTATTTCCTAAGTTTCATCATAATCAAATAATCCTCAATAACGATTTCTATCAATATGGGGTTTAATCAAACAATAAAAAAAATTATTTCAGTTCCCAGTGGTAGTCGATCGATCGACATTCTTGGATCGATCGATAGATCAGCCAGTTCACAACCTTGATTTATGCATTTTGTTCCTACGTGTTTGATACTTTAAAATCATCAAAACTTGTGTAAATCAATCCCAAACTCCCTTTAATTCATCTAAAATGATATAACAAGGTATATGATCAACTACTAACAATTAAACAACCTAAAAATCATCAATTAGTTTGGATTCAATCCCTTTATTCCCAGAATTTTCATAACTTTCTATTTTCCATAAAAAACATGTAAACTCAGAATATCGCTATCAATTGAAGCCAATTTCGTGGATTATGTCTTTTATACAAAAAGGATGTTATTCCATTTAATCCTCATTTCAAATACTCAATCAAAACTCTATATAACATGTATATTATAAACCTCCAAATTGAAAAACATATTCACTTGCCTTGGTAATAAAGATCTGAACCTTTGGTGACGATTACATAGGACTATCTTCCTTATCTCCGGTGACTTTTCGGTGGTGGTGCTGGGGTAGAAGTTGGTTAGTCCTTCTTGGTTTGCCCAAGAGTTTCTCCTCCTTTCCAAGCAATCTTCTCTTCTCCCAAGCACCCTTTCACTCTCTCTCAAAAGGTGACCTCTCAATTTGTGTAGAAGAGAAAATGAACCTACGTACAAGTAATCTCCAAATCTTTATAATAAGACAAAAATCCAAAATCACTATTCACCCTCCCTGTAAAAATGACCAAAATGCCCTTTCGGGTGTCTTTTCATTTCCAAATGATCCGAGACCCAAAACCAACATCCAAATAGACTTTTTTGACTATTTCAACCCTTTCGGATGCAACGACGCACTCGAAATGACTATAAGGTTGATGTAAAAATAAGTTTCCTATTTAATCTAACAAATTAGTCCCGACACGTCCCATACCGCGTCCCGACTAAAATTCAAATTACTGAATTAATAACTCATAGCAATATCAATAACGTCTCATTCATTTTAATATCCAAAAATTCGGATTTAATCCCAATGAATTAATTTATAATAAAATCCAATTAATCCATTAATTTAAAATATAACCCATATTATAAGTCATTAAAATTACGGGGTATTACACAGGCTATGGTACATACCAAGTTTACATATCGATTTTTTAACATAGTAAACAAATTAATTTTTAGTTGAGATTTTTTGTGTGATATTTAAACATTTCAAGGAACCAAAATAAATTTAATAAAAAAAGCTCAAAACAACTGTTTTTGCTATTTAAAAAAAAATCAGTTAAACTTTCACACTTTTAAAGCACTTTAAAATGTGTAACTTTGATCGATTTTTTAAAAATAGCAAAAAATGTTATTTTGAGTTGATTTTTTTATATGAGACCGTTGAAATGTTTAAATATCACATAAAAAAATTCATCTCAAAAATATGTTTTTACTACTTTATCAAAACATGTTTGCGTTAGCAAGTATGTATACTTGGTACGTATGAGACCCTCTCTCTCTCTCTCTCTCTATATATATATATATATATATATATATGTGTGTGTGTGTGTGTGTGTGTGTGTGTGTGTGTGTGTGTGTGTGCGCGTGCGCGTGTGTGTGAGAGAGAGAGAGCGCACGTGCGCGCGCATATGTGTTTATGTGTATCTCTGTGTGTGTATTGAGTATTATATTAATTGGATACACATGTTCTTTATTATCTATATTATCTCAAGTTGTGTGGTATATCATATTTGCATTTATTTCTTCCTTTTTTCCATTCTAGAAAAAGTGATGTAGGGGAATAAATTGAAATTTATATTTCATATTCTTTATTCATCACATGGTGTGTTATATGGTAATATTATATGTACTCATCCGTCATGCTCGTCATTTCCATAAAGAAGATGCATTAGTGTTGTATTAGTATGTCAGGTATATTTTGGGTTTGGGATACGAACTACAATATTTATTTTTAAATTTTTTGATTTTGTTTTGTTGCGAAATATCGAAAAGAAAGATTTGTAAGACAATTTTTTTATTATTTTATGTTAACTTTCTTTTGTTGTCTAAAAAATCGTATGTGACTAGGTATGTGTTTCTTATCACTCATGCCTTTGTCACATAGACAATAGTCATGTCTGATGATCATTATAAGACATATTTCATGTTGTCAGCATCGTAAGCGACCAAAAATATATGCTTTCCCTGCATTTAATAGAGTACATAATTTTGGTAAGCAAAAGTGGAACAATTTTGACTCAAAATATTTTAAATGATGATTTTAGGAAAACTAAAGGAAGTTATTCTATGAGCTCATTGAAGGGGTATTTCGAATGAGCTTTCGACGAACTCATTTTATATTGGTCATTAAAAACTCATTATAATAAACTGAGATTTTTTCTAAGAATAGAAAAATCATTCTACTAATATATAAATTATTGTTTTGGTTAAAAACAACAAATTGTATATCAAACATATCAATACTCTGATTTTGCCTGTAAAAAGTTATGACTCTTTTAATGTTACGAGATCCTAAAAAAATATTATCATCATTTTCCTAAATATAATAAATAAATTATAAAATGGATTAATCTCTTACTACTATAAAATACAAAACAAGGCATTTATTATTCTTTGCAATTAATCGATCCACGTGGCACCTAATAGTGGAGGCACCGTGATGCTGTAGGTGCATTCCTGCATTTATTTTGAAATGGTGAAAGGTTGGGAGATCCGCATAGGCTTTAGTGATTCATGTTATGAATCTTAAGATGATTCGATCTATATAACTCTTCTTTTTAAAGTGGATAATTTTTGACTAGGTCATGTCATGCTTATTTCCTGCTCTGAATTTTCACGTTAAATATCATTTCACATGTGATTAACTGACATTCTATTCTACTTTATTATCTTGCACATAATTTGATTAAATCAAGAACATGATAAAATTGGACACTTGAGGAAGATTTGAACCTGGTAATTAATATTTAAATTAAAATTAATTTTGTTTTAAATCGAGTTAAGCTAGAAACATTCATTTCAACCAAAGAAAACTATCTCTAAGCACCGATTCCCTATTCATGAAAACAACACTAAATTGATATGGTTTCATTGAAATCACTCATGGAATAGATTTATAGAACAACGAATAGGTAAACTACTAATGGAATCGATATGTAAACCTCACTATCCTATAACTGTTGAAGTGTGAACAATAATGAAGTACTTGGTCACCAAGTAAACTTGGTGCCCAAGTTAGAGTACTTAGTGCCCAAGAATAGGTAGTGAATTTGTGTTTAAGACAAGTGTGAACAATAATGAAGTACTTGGTCACTAAGTAAACTTGGTGCCCAAGTTAGAGTACTTAGTGCCGAAGAATAGTTAGTGGATTTGAGTTCAAGACAAGATATGTCCAATGACAAACATTAACACCAACACCAACACCAAACATTATCATAGAGGTGTAGCAACAACAAGGTTAGCAGGGAAATGATGGTGTTGAGTAGAGAAATTATATAGTGAGTATTTCATATTGATGTTAAAAGTGTGAGCCCAAAAATTCAAAGTGTGTATTTTCAGAGTGATAAGTGTGGGATAGAAAATACAAAGTGTGTATTTTTAGAGTGGTAGGGATACATAGTGTGTAATTTATAAACAACATTATTATAGTTAACGTGGGCGAGAGTTGTGGACATAATAATCAAATTGGTGAACTGGGTATATATTTGTCTTGTGTGTGTGAGCGTATTTTTCCTTACACTATTGTCTGTGTTATTTATGCCTAGGATATATTCCTTTTAATTTCTTGACCCATTGAATCTTAAGATCCTGGAAAATTTATTGGCGAGGTATTAGTTTCTTTTAATTTCCACAACGATTGGTATCAGAGCTCATGATTTAAAATCCTTGGGTACGCAAAAATTGTCTGACAAAATTACTATGAGTAATAAATTCTTGTATTCACCATCTTTCGTTGAGTGGGAGAAATGGCATAAAAAAAGAATATTTCCAAAGTAAACAAATTTAACGTTATAAGTTTTATATTTTGAAAAATGCAAATAGAGGACTATCTCTTCTAGAATGATTTGTTGGAATCAAATGGAAGTTTCTTGGTCGAAAATCACTTGGCACCATAAGGCTATCACTATCAAAGTCGGTAACATTCGGCATTAAAAATGAGAAGACAATGACATCTCTCATGACTAACCTTTCTAGTATGTATGAGTAACCATATGTAGTAAACAAAGTTCACTTGATTAAAAAGTTATTTAATCTAAAGATGGATAAAGGCGCATAGTTTAGGGAACATCTAAATGTGTTCAAGGAAGTGATTGGTCAATTATAGTAAGTTGAAATCGATATTAATGATGATTATTGAGCTATCTTAATTATGGGACAATTACCTCAAAGTTGGAGGGGAATAGTTAAAGCAATTAGTAGTTTTGTAGGTGAATCCAAACTAAATCTTAATGATCTTGTCAATATGATTTTGACCGAAGAGATTCGAAATTAGTTTAAAGAATCTTCCACTTCAGAATTAATGTTGAGCTTGGAGAGCAAAGGCAAATATTCAAGAAGGAAGACCGGGTGTGGCAGGTTCCAATCAAAGAATGGTAGGACATTGTCTCAAAATACTAGAATTTCTAACATTTAGAATAAAAAATATTGAATGTTGGAAATATGAAACTGAAGTGAATATTATTTTAGAATACGTGTATAGTGCGTTAACATACAATATGAAGAGCGACGTGGAATCTTAGGTTTTAAACTATAGAGTATCATTCCATGCTACCTCAAGCAAATCATTGTTTGATAGTTATGTATTGAGTAATTCATGTACAGTGTATATTGGTGATGACCATCCCTATGATGTGGTCGGAAAAAGGTGAAGTTTATATCTAATTAAATGGGTATGTGGGGAAAGTAAAGGATGCCAGACACTAGAGACTTGGTCACATGAGTAAATATGGGCTCCAGGTTATGCACTCTTAGGAAAACTATCAGCACTATATTTAGTTGATATTGACATGTAAGGGTGTTATATCTTCAGGAAGTAGAAGGGGGTCATATTCTAGAATTATGGAGAACCCAAAAGAAAAAGACTCTTGAGTTTATTCAAACAGGCATTTGAGGGTCAGCCACAGGCTCATCCATTGGTAAAATTCTACTTTAGGACTTTCATTTATGACCACTAGAGAAAGGTATATGCTTATTTCTTGAGATATAAGTCTAAGGTGTATAAGGTGTTCAAGAAGGGGACGGACATGGTGGAGAATGAGAAAAGGACACAAATTAAGAAGTTGAGATATGATAATGGCATCAGATTGGGAAGGATATGGTGGAGAATGAGAAAAGGATACTGTAATACCCCGTACTTTTATGGATATTTATTTATGGGATAAATTAAATTAAGTGTGAATTAATAGAGAATTAATCCGGATAAAATACTAACGAGATGTGAGTTGGTATTTGATTATAATGTGTATATATGGCAATATATGAATATTGAAAATAGTAAAATTGTCGCGAGACTGAAATACGGCAATTTGGGAAATTTTGTTGGGACGCGCGAGACAGTCGCGTCAGGAATATAATTATTTTAATTAAAAAGTGAATTTTATATTATCAACAGTATGGTCATTTGGAGTGCACCAACGTTTCCGGAAGGGTCGAAATAGTCAGAAAACACTAGCCGGGGGTTTAGTTTGGGTCCTGGGGCATTTCTAGGCCATACCGGCAACTTAAAAGGGTATTTTGGTAATTTTGGAATTTTAGGAATTATGACCAACGAATTTTGGGATTTTAAAATAGGGAATTTAATAACCCACTAACCCATTACCAACACTTAACTGATTAGAGGGCTACGGGGATTTCATGAGAAGTTAAGAGAAGTTCCCAAAAGAGAAAACCTTAACCTCCATCTTCAACCTTCAACCTTGGGAGAAAAGGAGAGAGAGCAACCTTCATCAATTCAACACCAAATTCAGAGAATAATCCAAGGCAAGTGGTTTAATTACGTTAATTTCAAGCGAATGTTTCTTCCATGCTTAGACATTTATGAAAATTGCATTGTTTTGGGAGATTGATAAAAACCCATGAATTTGAGGATTAAAACTATAAACCATGTTAGGAATTGCATGTAGACATATTCTGGACGCATTATGAATCCAAAATATAACCCTTGATGATCTAAAAATGTATTTAAGAAGAGAATCATTATTGTTCTTGAAATAAATAGAAATCTAGGGTTCTTGATGAAGTTTTGATCCAAATAAAGCCCTTGGTTGGTGATTTATTGTTTTTAGAACGTTAACAATGTTGTAGGATGATTGTATGATGATATTATAACGTTAGAATGAAGTTTCATGCATTGTAATGGATTTTTGGGACGATTTGAGGACTGCAAAACGAAGCAGTCCGTAGCCTATCTGGTGCAATCGATCGATCGACATTCATCAGTCGATCGATCGACCACCATCGATCGATCGATGATCAAGGTCAATCGATCGACCTTCCCAGAATGAGTAAAATTTTCCCTAGTTAAATTTTAATGATGTTAACCCTTAGAAAATTATTAATGGAGATTTTATGAATATCCTTAGACTTAAAGAAGACCAGTAGGTATGGTTATAAAATTTGTACCTGCGTTAGAATTCAATTTGAGGAATTAGTATGAAATCTAATAAAATTCGATGAGTGAGATAATATTAGGGTTAAAGGAGTAAATTCGAATAATTTGATGAAATGAGGTTTGGGGCAGAAGTAAGGATCTTAAGAATAATGATGTTATATGTGGGAATAATAGGAGACTTAGTAATCCCTTTGAGATAGGTTTTAAGTACAAGAAACTATGACGGGAGATGTGTCGATAGTCTACATTATATATTATCGGAAGATTTAAAAATGTATAAAATTGGAATAATGGTATAAGGATGTAGAATATACCTTTATTAATAATGAGATATCTAAGATGTGTGAATGCTTAGTATATGATTTATGTGTATGACATACCTACCATACTTGCTATCATGGGAGGTTCGCGTTCGCTTAGGGCCAACTAATCTTTGTGTGCCTACGGGGGGATTTAGATTGGTACCTTAAGAATATAATACTATAATGACTTATTTGTGAGTTAATAAGTCAGCTGACTATGGAGCGTAGGTATGTACGTGACCCATGGATATGTTGAATTATGTTCGCCTCCATTTTTGTGTGTTGTGCTTATTCTAACAATTCCTGAGAGATTCGGAATTTGTAATCCTTATGTACGTGATGTACCGGGATGAGATAGCAGAGTATGTGTACCGTAGCCTAGACTAGGGGTGCCTATAATGTATATTTATGATGTGAATAATATACAACTAATGTTCAATGAAATACTTAGTAAAGTAACTATGTGTATACTTGTGCTATTTTAATAGAGATTTAAAATGAGAACTCCACATAATAAAAGGTTGTTATTAGGGAATTAAGGCACATACATGGTATACTTTAATGACATGAATAAACCCTTGAACCTATAAAGTGAAGCCAGGTTTTGTATTAGACTAGTTAGTTAGTAGAATAACTAGTACGGGCTATGGATGCGTTAGGAGTGCACAATAGTTGAGAGGTGAGGAGCTCATGTGAGTGCACGTCCTGACATGTATTTTGCATTCATTGTTTTAATGTTATTAAAGAACTTTCTATTTTAAAATACTCTCCACTTTCGGGCTCTGACCCGTTTGCTTTCAAATCTATTTTTTTTTTATAAAAACTTTTAGGTGCCCAGCCACAAGGACACCATGCATAGTATTTCAATTCAGGTGACGAGCTGTAGCTATTGTGGAAGTTACATGGCCTTGATAGTAGACGCCTCCTTTTCTATTCTTGACTCTATATTCAGTTTCATCATTTGTAGGGCATGTCACCCATTTCTATTTAGAGACATTTCATATTTCAGTTATTCAGATTTTGGCATGTAATTAATTGAGGGTACACTGTTCTTTTTATTTCAGTTGTGGGATTGTTGTGAGGAGTATTTCCTCCAGACTTATTTTTATTTGTTGGTTATTCTATTGCTTCTTTATGGTGAATGGTTATGTTATTCTTTCATAATTCTTTTATTGCATGTTAATCAGATTTAATTTAAAATTTGACAACTTACTTTTTAAATACTAGGGGGTTAGTAATCATTAAATGTTTTCGACAGTGATGCTATTAACTAAACCAACTTGGCATTTTGAATTAATTTAATAAAGGAGTAGCTACCCGGTATTTAATTAGTCGGGGTGTCACAGGTGGTATCAGAGCATCAGGTTCTAGTGTCCTTTAGGATCTGTACGGCTTATTATGCTTCCAGCATAACTTTCTTTGATATAGAGCCCTATGTTTAGGATTGTTGATTCCTTTAGTAAAATTTCGTTCTCCTGCTATGATGTATATGATAGCGAATCGTATTGCGATCGGGTGTATTCGGGTGCCGAACAATGTAGTACGTTAGGCGAAGACAGTTGGGTGAAGAGTAGGAGGCAAATATATATTGAGGTTAATTGATTTATTTAAAGAAGGATGATCGTAGTTTAAGTCACCGATATTTTGGCACGGAAGTCCTGGATGATATAGAAGGCTAAGGCGCGACTTGAGACTTCCGGGTACAACTATAGTAGGAATGGGGTCAAATTAGACACATCCAACAAGGTTAGAATGGGAGAGAAAGATTTAGGTGTAACATTGAAGAGAATCAGCAGGTAGCAATACTCGAAAGGCGAAGACGACATATGCTAGCCAAACAAACGCAATGTATCCAAAGGCTTGGACATATGTCAGGATATGACCCATTTGAGAGTGAAAATTTAGAGAATTTTTTCCTTAAATCGTAAGAGCGGAGATTCAATGGTGAGAAATAAGCAACCCACTTAAAAGTGGAATGTGATGTCGAGAGGGTGTACACGTATGGTTTGACCATAAGTTCCTTCATCAGATGTTCAGGTTGAAAGGCGAATGTTATTCTGAACTCACATAAGAGGTCCAAACAGGGGTCAACTTGTGAGGAGAAATTTAATGTTGTAGCGAACCTTACACCGGGTGGAGAAGGTGGTATGGAGAAGAGGATGTTAAAGGGAGAATCTACATACAAGAAGAATTGTTAGCTCTTATGGGGAATTCTGCTTGGATGATAAATACAAATAGTAATTATATCGCATGGTGTAAATTTGGTGGTAAATGTTCCCTTGGGTAGGGAGATAAAAACAATCGAAGAATTTTTATAGAATAAGACTGGGAAAATGGTGTTGGAGAAACACCACAAGGAGGAAGACCCAATGGAGAAACCGTTAAAATAATTCGATAGCGGAATTACTATCGATCGATGGTAATTTCAGTAAGAGAGGTGAAAAACTAGTAGCGTGTTCCTTAGGTACATCAAGCTAAGGGAACAATGGAGATAGTCTTCAGAGCTGAGACTACCAACGTCCGAGGAAAGGACCACTTTAACATGGTCAGGGTGACCGGAAATAAGTGGAGTTTGTGTAGAGGTACTTTGTGGGAGTGAAAACCCGTACATAATAAATGTTTCCCGATGCAAGTGTAGGGATAAAGGTATTAGGCCTGGCAAGGGCGACAGTTATTGAAATATTTGGTGTGGTACGGACAAGTGTTAAGACCAGAAGCCATTAGAGCAGCCAGGACGATTATCAGGATGGAAGTAGGAGTTATATCCTCAGATGATGTTGCATGTTGGTTGTGATATAAACAGGTTACTACAATGGTTATTGTTGTTATTGTCACTTTTGCTTGAGAGTTGAGTTTAGTGAGTATCGACAATTTTGTTTATGTGAACATTTTTCGCTGATTGTGTGGGGTTCCTTGTATTATTATCCGTATAGGATGAATGGGTATATTGATAGCAGTACATGATTGATTGATTGAAATTACTCGTTTTAGTGATGTATTATACAAGTATGATATTATACAAATTGTGTTTTTATATAATTGTACCGATAGTGTGCTGGTATTACAAGTTTATCGAAGTTACTACCTTGGGGTAGAATGTTTTGGTTCTGGAGAGGCCCCATTTGTGAGAGGGCCGGGCTCAAAATTGTACTATTGTATATATATGTATATATATATATATATATAAATATTGTTGTGATTTCAAGGGCATAATGGTCCCGGATACTTAATCCTAGTATGCGCGGAGATTTAAATGATATGATTAGTATGTAATTTATTTACTAGTTAGCAAAACGGTTTAGCTGGTTATTGAAATTAACACTCAGGATGTCGTAATAAGTATAGTGCATTATTTTATCGCCATTTAGAGATCTGGGAGTTTATACTCATAGTTGTGTACCTGGGGACGGGATTTTGAGAGCCCCGAGTATAATTGCATAGTGTATATGAAATGTGATTACCATCAATGTCAAGAAAAAGTGTCTTTCGGAAAGAGTTCCTTGTTTAAGTTAAATTGAGAATGGAGATGTAACTTTGTTGTTAAGAGACGGGAACATAGGGGTACGTGTTATGGACTGAGGGCTTAATAAATCTCGATGACCGACAAGGTTAGGTAATAGTGTATCCGGGGGGTTCGTTGTTTGGATTTCGCATTGCGAGACATCCCACGCATAAAACCTAGCTTAAGGTTGATAGTAGGGGATATTTAACCATTCGTCCATAATTTGGAATCCCTCGATAATTACGAAAATAGTTAGTTAGGAAAATTACGATATAAGGTCAGTGGAGCCAGTGGTGTGGTGAAGAAGTACTGAAAATTTTGGTTTTATTTCGGTAGGTTGAAGGATGCATTGAGGTTAAGAAGTATTTATGATTTCAAATTCCGAGGTGATTTAGAACGCCCAAGTGGTATGGCCACGTTGGAAATACTAGAGAATAAAGATTTTGGAATACGTATAGCGTATATGATGTGTAACGCCATATGCATGGGTTATAAAAGCTGTAGATATTCTGGTTGACTAAAGTAGTATCGTCAGAAGAAGGAATATAGCTGGGTGAAATTATTACTTATAGGATTTAGCGTCGTAAAAGAAGGTGTTAATGAGTATACTCGTATGTAATCAGTGTAGCACGTCCGAATGTAGTGAAAAAGCAATGGAAAGCCATTTAATAAGGGGATATCTCTTGAGAAGGAAAATATTTAATTATTATGTGCAATTTAGAGTAGAGTTCCGACTAATCAAATGTTGTGGGTGACTCAAGAGTAAATAGAGTGATAATGTTAATAAGGTATAAGGAGTCCGGATTTTCACAAAGAGGTGAGAAAGTGTAAGGGTCGAAACTTTGGCATACGCCAAGAGAAGCAGAGGATCGTTAGGTATCACTTAACGGGAAGGACAATTACAAGAAAGTCAGCATTTATAGGGGTGTAGTAAGTAGAATAACGGTTGGGTGTTAGATGATTAACCAATTAATTTTGTATCCAACCAACGATTCCAGGGATGGAAGAGTCAAGTTAGTAAATTCCTTGAGGGGTAACAAATTCCTTCAAATACGTGAGTTATGTTGTTCAGAAGGAGACAAATTGTTATATACTTGAATGATTTACACTATTAGATAGTGAACACACCGGTACGTGGTTCGACGTAGTATTATTTAGAACTGGGATGAAATCCCCGAAATCCACATTTAGGTGGGGTGACAATAAGTAGTGGGAAATAACGATTCACACTGAGGGTTGTATAACCTATAACCCGAGGTGCAGGCGCAAGGTGACTAACGACTGATGGATTGTATGAAAGAAATTTTGGATTCATTACGATATTCTCAATTCCAAATCGGGTATAACTAGTGAGGTATATTGTAGTCATGAGGAGGAGATATTACCTAATGGTAGAGTTGGGGGAAAAGCATCCGTATCTATTTATGGTGGACAAGGTGTTTACAAAGGTTTATGTGACACCAAGAGGCTGAAGTGGTTTCCCTTGTGTAAAAGTCACAACGTCGGGATATTTCAAGGAATGGACAAGCGTAGTCAGATGTGTTATTAATTCGTCCCAGGATGGGAGTTTGGAGTTTTGATAAACGCGGGAGTTGGTAGTGAGGTGCGGACTCACAATACTAAAAAAAAAAAAAAAAATAATGCGGCTAATGATGTATAGGCTATTTTTATTCGAATGTTGTTTAATAAGAGCACAACGTGAGGTGCATTTATCGAAGATTATTCTGATAAGGTATCAAGTATGTTAAACAAGCTTATTGTGGAGCGAGGGTTTTAGTGATTTGGGCTTTTCTTTATAATTGTTTTAAATACTGGAGGATACCTAATTTTTCCAGGTGGGCCTTACTTATCCGAATTTCGGGACGAAATTCTGTTATTAGGGGGGAAGTATGTAATACCCCGTACTTTTATGGATATTTATTTATGGGATTAATTAAATTAAATGTGAATTAATTGAGAATTAATCCGGATAAAATACTAACGAGATGTGAGTTGGTATTTGATTATAATGTGTATATATGGCAATATATGAATATTGAAAATATTAAAATTGTCGCGAGACTGAAATACGACAATTTGAGAAATTTTGTTGGGACGCGCGTGACAGTCGCGTCAGGAATATAATTATTTTAATTAAAAAGTGAATTTTATTTTTATCATCCGTATGGTCATTTAGAGTGCGCCAACGTGTACGGAAGGGTCTAAATAGTCAGAAAACACTAGCCGGGGGTTTAGTTTGGGTCCCGGGGCATTTCTAGGCCATACCGGCAACTTAAAAGGGTATTTTGGTAATTTTAGAATTTTAGGAATTATGACCAACGAATTTTGGGAGTTTAAAATAGGGAATTTAATAACCCACTAACCCATTACCAACACTTAACTGATTAAAGGGCTACGGGGGTTTCATGAGAAGTTAAGAGAAGTTCCCAAAAGAGAAAACCTTAACCTCCATCTTCAACCTTCAACCTTAGGAGAAAAGGAGAGAGAGAAACCTTCATCAATTCAACACCAAATTCAGAGAATAATCCAAGGCAAGTGGTTTAATTACGTTAATTTCAAGCGAATGTTTCTTCCATGCTTAGACATTTATGAAAATTGCATTGTTTTGGGAGATTGATAAAAACCCATGAATTTAAGGATTAAAACTATAAACCATGTTAGGAATTGCATGTAGACATATTCTGGACGAATTATGAATCCAAAATATAACACTTGATGATCTAAAAACGTATTTAAGAAGAGAATCATTATTGTTCTTGAAAGAAATAAAAATCTAGAGTTCTTGATGAAGTTTTGATCCAAATAAAGCCCTTGGTTGATGATTTATTGGTTTTAGAACGTTAACAATGTTGTAGGATGGTTGTATGATGATATTATAACGTTAGAATGAAGTTTCATGCGTTGTAATGGATTTTTGGGACCATTTGAGGACTGCAAAATGAAGCAGTCCGTAGCCTATCTGGTGCAATCGATCGATCGACATTCATCAGTCGATCGATCGACCACCATCGATCGATCGATGTTCAAGGTCGATCGATCGACCTTCCCAGAATGAGTAAAATTTTCCCTAGTTAAATTTTAATGATGTTAACCCTTAGAAAATTATTAATGGAGATTTTATGAATGTCCTTAGACTTAAAGAAGACCAGTAGGTATGGTTATAAAATTTGTACCTGCGTTAGAATTCAATTTGAGGAATTAGTGTGAAATCTAATAAAATTCGATGAGTGAGATAATATTAGGGTTAAAGGAGTAAATTCGAATAATTTGATGAAATGAGGTTTGGGGCAGAAGTAAGGACCTTAAGAATAATGATGTTATATGTGGGAATAATAGGAGACTTAGTAATCCCTTTGAGATAGGTTTTAAGTACAAGAAACTATGACGGGAGATGTGTCGATAGTCTACATTATATATTATCAGAAGATTTAAAAATGTATAAAATTGGAATAATGGTATAAGGATGTAGAATATACCTTTATTAATAGAGAGATATCTAAGATGTGTGAATGCTTAGTATATGATTTATGTGTATGACATACCTACCATACTTGCTATCATGGGAGGTTCGCGTTCGCTTAGGGCCAACTAATCTTTGTGTGCCTACGGGGGGATTTAGATTGGTACCTTAAGAACATAATATTAGAATGACTTATTTGTGAGTTAATAAGTCAGCTGACTATGGAGCGTAGGTATGTACGTGACCCATGGATATGTTGAGTTATGTTCGCCTCCATTTTTGTGTGTTGTGCTTATTCTAACAATTCCTGAGAGATTCGGAATTTGTAATCCTTATGTATGTGATGTACCGGGATGAGATAGCAGAGTATGTGCACCGTAGCCTAGACTAGGGGTGCCTATAATGTATATTTATGATGTGAATAATATACAACCAATGTTCAATGAAATACTTAGTAAAGTAACTATGTGTATACTTGTGCTATTTTAATAGAGATTTAAAATGAGAACTCCACATAATAAAAGGTTGTTATTAGGGAATTAAGGCACATACATGGTATACTTTAATGACATGAATAAACCCTTGAACCTATAAAGTGAAGCCAGGTTTTGTATTAGACTAGTTAGTTAGTAGCATAACTAGTACGGGCTATGGATGCGTTAGGAGTGCACATTAGTTGAGAGGTGAGGAGCTCATGTGAGTGCACGTCCTGACATGTATTTTGCATTCATTGTTTTAATGTTATTAAAGCACTTTCTATTTTAAAATACTCTCCACTTTCGGGCTCTGACCCGTTTGCTTTCAAATCTATTTTTTTTGTAAAAACCTTTTAGGTGCCCAGCCACAAGGACACCATGCATAGTATTTCCATTCAGGTGATGAGCTGTAGCTGTTGTGGAAGTTACAGGGCCTTGATAGTAGACGCCTCTTTTTCTAGTCTTGAATCTATATTCAGTTTCATCATTTGCAGGGCATGTCACCCATTTCTATTTAGAGACATTTCATATTTCAGTTATTTAGATTTTGGCATGTAATTAATTGAGGGTACACTGTTCTTTTTATTTCAGTTGTGGGATTGTTGTGAGGAGTATTTCCTCCAGACTTATTTTTATTTGTTGGTTATTCTATTGCTTATTTATGGTGAATGGTTATGTTATTCTTTCATAATTCTTTTATTGCATGTTAATCAGATTTAATTTAAAATTTGACAACTTACTTTTTAAATACTAGGGGGTTAGTAATCATTAAATGTTTTCGACAGTGATGCTATTAACTAAACCAACTTGGCATTTTGAATTAATTTAATAAAGGAGTAGCTACCCGGTATTTAATTAGTCGGGGTGTCACAGATACACATCAACGTCCATCAGTTCTATTATGATAATGGCATCAAATTGGGAAGGACTGTTACCAGAGACACTACAACAGAATGACATAGTAGAACGAATGTACTGACCATTTATCTAGAGAGCCATAATCATGCGTATACAAGCAGGTCTACCCAAGAAGTTCTAGGCAAAGGTGATCAATATACCAACCTACCTAATCAACTAATGACCATTATCATTAAAGTACAGAATATTAGAGGAAGTATGTAGCGAGATGGAGTAAATTTTCACACTTGAAAGTTTTTAGTTGTGTCTCATACGTGCATATTAGTGATTAAGCCAGGGTAAAATCGAATCCAATTAACTAAAATGAAAATTCATTGGATACGATGCAAATGAATTTTTTTATCTCTTCTAGGATGATCAGAACAAGAAGGTCATAAGAAGTCGAGATGTCATATTCAATTAAGATAGTGATGTATAAGGACAAAGACGTATGTCTTGCCAGCGGCTTAGCACAAGATGATCCCATATACATTGATTTGGAAGATAATTAAGATATTAGTGGAGAAGATATTTCATAGATAGAGGCATCCACATCATGGAGTAGTACACAACAAAGTTCACCACATAGTCCAACTCCTACTCCAACACTAAGGAGGTGCTCCCGTGCTCATATATCGAAGAGGGAGTATATAAACTATTTATTAATTACTAATGGTGGTAAACTTAAATGCTATAGTGAATCATATCAAGTAGGGGATTCTATCAAGTGAGGTCTTATAATGGAAGATGAGACGAAGTCCCTCATCTCGAACCAGACATGGGAGCTAATTGAGTTACCTATGGTAAATAAGGATCTACACAATAAGTGGGTGTATTGAGTCAAGTAGGAACATGATGGTTACAAGATATACAAGGCAAGGATAATGGTCAAAGGATTTAGTAAAAGTAAGGGATTTATTACACATAGATTTTTTCACCGATTGTGAAATTAACTACCATTCGATCAATTTTAAGCACTGTTGCAACAAAGGGTTTGCACCTTGAGCACATAGATGTCAAAACTTCTTTCCTCCATGGTGATATATATATATATATATATATATATATATATATATACAACAATCAGAGGGTTTCCTAGTACCAGGGAAAGAAAATTTTGTAAATAAGCTTAAGAAGAGACTATATGTCTTAAAGCAAGCCCCGATGAAGCAATAAATGAAGTTTGACGAGTTAATACAAAGAAATAGCTACCACAAGTGCAATACTGACCACTATTGTTGCTTTAAATGATTTTAGTCCAGTTACATCATATTGCTACCATATGTTCATGACATGTTAGTGGCAGGCTCATATATGGATGAAATAAGGAACCTGAAGAATCAAGTATCGAGTGAGTTCGACATGAAAGCCTTGGGTGTAACGAAGAAAATTCTTAGGATGAGGATCAACAAATATCGACAAATGAGTATTTTCTAATTGTCTCAGCTAGATTACATCAGTCACATCTTGTAGAGGTTTAACATGGGTGATGTAAAGCTGTTAGCACACCATTGTCTAGTACCCTTCGAATATCCAAGAACTAGTCACCCGAGATGAAGGATGAGAAAAAAATTCATGGATAAGGTTCCATACGCCTCGACATTCAAAAGTTTTATGTACGCCATAGTTTTCACAAGACCAGATAATGTTTATGAAGTGGGAGTAGTGAGCATATTCATGACCCCCCCCCCCCCCCCCAAAAAAAAAAAAAAATAGGAAGCATTAAAGTGAGTGGGGCACTATTTACAAATATTTATGCTTTAAATGAGTCGAGAAGAGATTATAAGGATATGTAGATGCTAACTTTGTTGGTGAGATAAATAATAGGAAGAGAACTACCGGTTACATTTTCAGAGTACTAAGTGTGAATAAAAAAATACAGAGTGCATATTTTTAGAGTTTTAGAAATGCATAATGTGTGATTTGTAAACAACATTATTATAGTCACAATGGGTGTGAGTTGCGGACATAACCAAATTGGTGAACCACGTATATCCTTGTCTTGTTTATGTGAGAAAATTTTTCCTTACACTATTATCAGTATTATTTTTGCTTGCGATATGTTCCTGTTAATTTTCTTAACCCATTGAATCCCAAGGTCTTGGAAAATTTATTCACGAGGAAATAGTAACTTTTAATTTCTTCAAAAATAATAACCAAAATAGAACCCAAATTTCATATATTTATTTTGCAAAATAAATCACTAGAATTTACAATTTAACTATCGGTGAAACTAATTTCTCAACAAATGTCAAACATTAGAATCATGATTCCATCACAATAAATCTAATCGATTTCAATATGAGCTTGCATGACGACTTCAAAATTGGAACGTGAATGAGTTCAATTTAAAATTATACACTAGAATTATCGACATCATGTGGTAGCTCATTGAGTTTAGAGTTTAGAGTAAAGTCCATCGGAGGTCAACTATAATTGATGAAGTTTTGAGTTTTAGAGCCAAATACCCATTTTGACTCCCTTCACTCTTTGAGAATTTAATCAGGTGGTATGTTTGATTATCTAAGATGGATTTTTGGACTTATACCCCCATTGATCCACCACAGTCATAAAATGGATTTGAGTGTTGAATTGGGTATACACGAACAAGTTGATGAATGTGGATTGAATTTGAGGACTATAGTGTCTGGATGAAATTGGAGTGGTGTTACGTGTATGAGTAATTTAGAATTTGTGCAATGAAAAAGAAGATTGATGTTTGGTTATTGTTGAATGGGTATTTTGGTCACGAAATATTATTTGGGGTTATGAGTAACATAATTAGTCTTACTAAAATATTGGAAGTATGCTAAAATAGATTAATGCCGAAAGGATTTTTATACAATATGTTTATAAAACAAAATTCACCTTTGTGAGTCAGAACTCGACTTTTCTCCATTACATTTTTACCCAATCCCATGTAATACACGTTTAATATATGACACACTGAATATTGGATTTGACCAATTACATATGTCAAACATCTAAATGTGTATTGAGTGAAATTGAATGAAAGTATAATGAAGATGAGCCAAATCATTAAAATCTAATAAAATATATTCATATTTGTTCGAAGTATGTCAATGATGAATAATTATAGATAACTAAGATTTTTCAAATCTAGGGCTGACCCTGACAATTTGAGGGCCTTAGGCAAGCTCCCGAAAGGCACCCTTTATATATACTCACAAATAATACAATAATAATAAATCATCCAAATGAAATAAAATTTGTATCACTATTATCGTTATCAACCAAATCTTATACATTTTAAATTTATGGTCTTTAACCTTATTACGATATTTATTAAGTGACGCTACTAATTTTTGTGTTCTTCAATTTATTTTTATCTTTTCATTTTTCATGACCGAGGGGATATTTTCTAATAAGCATACTGAAAATCTAATAAACAAGCAAGAAATTTAAAGCAAACAAGTTAATCATATTATATATTATTAATGTGATAAACAAGAATAATAAAATATGATTTTCATGATTCACCTGAATTGAGAGCAACCCAAGGTAAATACTCCAAATTGAAAGCTACAAAATAAATGCACAAAGTGAAAAAAAACAAGTCATTAGTCATACAAATTTTATATAATTGATTTTATTAAAAAAAGCATAAACATGTAAAATAAATATTGAGCATACACTTATAGGCTCCCAAATGGTCGAGTCCCTAATTTTTTTTGTTGAAATTGAAACCCAAACTTCTTGAAATTAAAACTCTAGCCTACTAATATATATATATATATATATATATATATATATAGAGAGAGAGAGAGAGAGAGAGAGAGAGATATATATATATATATATATATATATATATATATATATATATATATATATAGAGAGAGAGAGAGAGAGAGAGAGACGTGAGAGTTCAAAAGAGAGAGATAGTTATTATGAGAGTGAGAGGAATTGAGAGAATATGGTAGTGGGAGAGGAAAGTTTAGGGTTTATGTTATTTTATTTGGGTTGGGGCCTTTGGTTTTGAGCTTTTAATTTTATTAGGCCTTATTGATTGGATAAATTTTTCATTTAGCCTATTGTAAGTTGATCTAGTTGTTCTTTTGGGTTGTTATCAATGAATCAAGTTTTATTTATTTTGGAACTTGTTTTAAGTGGTTAAATTATTTCTTTTGAAAATTTTGGGATCGAACTAGTAGAGGAACCCTAGGAAAATACCTAAACCCCTAATAGTTAGACTAGTAAATTAAAGGTGATCAACAATACCCCTTGGCTTGTAACATTGAGCTGATCGATAAATCTAAAATGATATTGGACAAGTATTTTGTCATTGAAATCACATGCATTTTGCAACTTGTTATTGACTAGTTACCATACAAAGGGTATTTTTGGAAACTTCCTTACTACAAATGCATACAAAGGGCCTTATACTAACATGTTTCGAGATAGGCCTAAAAAATCTTCACGTTTCAGGCCGTGGGAGGATCCCTTAAATGCTCAGGCAATCAATGATCTCCCCTTGGCATGAAATTTTTGGAATTAGAACCCCCATCTTAAAGCATGTTTAATCTAAGTCCACTTTCCACTATTATTACATATGTACCTTACTAAAATACCCTTGAAAAGTGAGCGATACGTGACTTAAAAACCAACACTTTAAAGTGTTAACTAACAATAACTCGTTACCATAACAAAATGATTATTTCCCACGTTTTATTGAATTTTAAAAAATAAGAAGCATTCAAATCAATGAAAAACTTCCCATTGTTGTTTGAAAAAAAATTATCATCATTACCATCTTCATACAAATATTGAGCTATTCCATTTGCAGATTAAAATATAAGTTTTTTTTATACATTCTTCATTTTCTTATAAATTGTACCCTTATGGAATATAAGTTTTTTTAAACATTCTCAATATGTTAATTTGTTCTAATCCTAATAAATAAAAGTACTAGTATTAAGTGAAAATTAATTCCGAATCAGATCGAGCACAATAATGACTTTGTGAACTCTTTTTTTGTTTTTGCAAACAAATTAAAAACAAAGTGCTCAGTAATTTTATTGTTTGTTATTTTTTTGTTTTTAGTTTAAATTATGTCGAATATGATTGCAAATATAATTGTGTTACAATAATGCAAAAATAACAATTATTTCTTTTATTTTTGAAATTTTTGTGCGAAATTGCACCAAATATATTTATGTCCTTTTCTTATGATAGTCCTTGTTATCATTTATTTATTTTTTTAATATTTTTTTGTTATAGAAAATCATTAATATATCCATTTTGTTTAGTGGTCATAGTCCTCGCTAGAGGAATTCATATTGCAAAATAATAAGTTTTTAATGATTTTATAAAATATCATAATACGTTATATTATAAAATCGCATGGCAAAATATATATTTCGTATTGTGAAAAGGGTATATTTCTCACTACAAAATACATATTTCTCAGTGCAATATATATCTATTTCGCATTTCAAGATGAACATTGATTATATCTATATTCAGTGTAGGGAACCATTTTTGGAACTGAAAAATGTAACATATATTAGGCATAATAATTTATATCTTACATTTGAAAAAAATGGTCCTATTAAAGATTGCATTAAATTTTTTGCAAATTGCAAGTTCCTATAAAATATCAACGATAGAAAAAAGTGAAAATATCCTATTTAGCAATTCACCACTCAGATAAAACATCTTTACCATTTTGTATGTAATTTCTAAAGAGAAAATATATCTTTAAATTATATAAGAGGAAGAGATAATGCCATGTTACAACCAAATTAGCAAGGATATTTAGAGCATATAATATTCCACTCCATAGGAATGCGTGACATATGTTAAAAGTAATTATGATTTATATACAAATTAAGAGTAGTTCAAGAGATTTGTCTATATATAATGATTTCATATAACAACTTCCTCATAATTTCGCAGTGAAAGTTTGCACAGTCATTTCGCATTTGGATTTCATAGTGCAAATTCTCACTGCGAAATTGCTAATCTTTGTTAATACACTCAATATTTCTTAACTAATATTGAATTTTTATGTGGAATACTAAACAATTCTTATTGTATTGCATTATTTGATGTATGTGTTTCAAATGTCTCTACATGTATTTATATGTTATTTGAGTAGTCCTCGCCGGAGGAAATTAGAAATTATTGTTTTACATTGATAATTATTAAAACTTTGTTTGCTCCCTCTAGAGAGGACTACAAAAAATGATCTGTATTTATGTATGTGTTGGAATTATCTTTTTTATAATTGGAATTATCTAGTTTGTAATGATGCACTTGATTCAATGCACTTAGAGGATAAGTGACATAACTTTTCAAATAGTAATTATAAAAGGCTATGTAATCAATAAAATTAATTAATGATCTCTATATAGATTGAAAAGGTGGATTATATATCTGAAAAGTTAGATAATGAAATGATGTGTCATTTGTGTTATCCAATGTCTCTACATGCATTGCTTTTATCTATAAATATACATGATTCCCATTAGCATTCGATATTTATTTGCACCCTCTTTCTACAAAATATGAGCATTCAAAACCCTAATAATCGTACTATATTTTTTAGTAAAAAATACTCAACTGATCATAAGTTTGGAAGACTATCTGGATATATAAACGAAATGGAGACAAGAGCTTGAAGGCATTGAGGATGTTATCCATCAATTGAAGATGTATGTCTTGCGATATTGGTTTCACGACATACCCAGTATATCAGTAATGGTTGTATGTACTTGCTCTATGGGGAAACTAATATTTCAAAACCAATTGTTCACATCTTTCTCTTAAGAAAATGAAGAAAACTGAAGGCCTTTTTAGTCAGACAGGTTTTGAAAATGTATTTTCAATTCTTGTTGATTTTCCAAACAATAAAAAGACTATATATATATGGAAACGAAGTGGAGATAAGATATTGAAGACATCTAACAAGGTCTAAAGATCACTTTAGAAACTTCAATATTTAAGAAGACGATTTAAATCAGTTTTACCCTAGTTGTTTCCTCCGTTTACTCTGCAAGATGGTGATGCTCGGATGAACTACTTGTATAAAACCAACACATATCCTTTTTACTATTATAGTATCATGTGCATATGTTGGTTTCATATTATTAGTTCCCTCCTTGTTAGTTCCCTCCTTGCTCCTTGAGTCTCACATCGTTAGAGGAACAAACTTCTATTATGAAACCAACATATGCATTCAAAATTGTATAACGAAAATGAGATCGTTTTGGTTTTTAACAAGTAGTTCTTTCCAAACTTTACCAACTTGCCATAATAAACGACTATCATGAAACCAACATCGACCTCCGAAGTGTCGAAGTTGCTAAAGAGTACTTCATGCCCTATTCAAGAGAGATTGGGCCGATTTCATCAGTTACCCCATTTAAATGTATTTCAAATTCTTTTTCATGTTCCAAACAATAACCAAAAGTTGTATTAAATTATGATTATGTTATAAACAATAGCTAGATATTGTATCGAAATATGTAACAAGTTGTAGCTATGAAGTATGTATTCCACATTGAAAAGTATTACATCTCACACTGGGAAATATAGTTTTTCGCAATGTGAACTACTATAATTCTTACTGTGAAATATACTAATTAGTAATAACATTATATAAACTCCAGGATGTAAATTCCTACATGAATTTAATTGTCATTTCAATAGTCCTCGCTAGAGGAAATCAATAAACTTATTCTTTAATAATTTAATTATTTTAGCAGTCATAGTTGAGGAAGCAAACATAGTTTTAATTGAAATATCAAAATATATAAAGATATTTTCAAACAAAGTTTTATTTCATTAAAATAAAATAGTAACTTTGTATTAAAATTAGATTCCTAATAATATAAAAAAATTCCAATCAATTTCTGAATTTCCATCAGTTTTTGCTTAACTTAATGGCAATTTTTTTTCCTTAAAAACTTATTATCATAATATATATAAATTTCACAGTGAGATACTACTTAATATCGGAATGCGAAAAGTAATAATTCACAGTGCAAAATTTAAAATATGGACAATTACTTCAAATCAATCAACTAAAGTTTTATTACTTGTTTATTATTCCTCATTTATTTCCTCCTCACATGTCCTACTATATTGATATGAAATTATTTTACTTATACAACATTAGTCAATCCTTTAGCCTTTCCTTTTGAAGGAATCCTCTTTTTTCTTGGACAACCAAGTTGTTTCTTTGTATTTCGTGGTATGACACGCATAATTTAACTTGAACTCTGGTTTTTTAATAGTAGGGATTGGATAAATATAATCCATGTAAGAATTTTTGAAATTTTTGATTTAGAAATATCGATCCATATATTTGTTGTAGTTTTTGCAAATTTTTTTGGATTGCTGTAACAGTATGAGCACACGAAAATCCTTTATTTTCCACTTACCATATGATTAAGTCTTGTCATCAATGTTTACCACCATAGAATAAGTAAGGTAAAGAACCTTGTATATTCAATCTATGGATTGGGCTACACACCAAGTATAACTTTCTTTTATACTTAGTTTAGTTCCAACCTATTTTCTAGTTTAGGACATAACACACCGGGAGAAGTTATTTATTTTATGAGACTTTTTTTCATCATGTTCATCATGTTCATTTTTATATTATCAACCATCCTCAAAATTCGTAAATGGTGAGAATCTCTGATCCACGAATTGAAAGATTCAAACACATTTGAATACATCTCTCCATACCTTTTACCAGTGAACTGTACATGTGCCCAATTCCTTCTATCACAGTCATCCAAAAAAATTATCTTCTCACCACCATACTTCCTTAGATTATTCATACTATTCTCAAATACCTCCAATGCATCTTCATGAGTTGCACATTTGAACATGCTTACAATGGTTTCACCTAGGATTTTAGATTCTTCATCACCATCACTATATAAATTCCTTAAATTCCCCTTTAGATGATGCATGTAGTAGGAATGGTGACTTCTAGGGAAACCTTTAATAAATGATTCTTTCATTCCATAATTATGATAAAAAATGAAAGTCAACTCTCGATCATAACCAAAAATAAGGCGAAGCTAATTTCAGAATTAGGCTCAGTTTTCCTCATCCTCGGCAACTACTACAATAAATGCAACGATGAACATACCTAGAAATAACCCAAATTTAAGAAAATTAAATTCATTTCTCAGTGAGAAATCAAATATTTCACAGTGAGAAACGATTCATTTTGTATTGCGAAATTAATCAACCACATTTTTTGCACCCCTGTGTAACTTCAATTCATTAATTTATTTTCTCACCAATTCCTCACATTTTAATTACATGTTAAAGGTCGCATAAAATACCTAAACACCTAAAGTAGTTAAAATTGTAAACTACATCCATTAGTAATGTTTAACTATAAAAAATGGATGCTTTTATGATGATTTAAACAACACGAAGCCATTGACGATAACCGTCAAGAAAGTCAATGTAGACTTTATTGAAATTTTTCTTCGACTCAATTATACTGCTAGCAAACAGTTTGGTTTTTACCATTTATGATTATAGTAGATGCACATTTGATCCAAACATAATTGATATTGGAAACGTGAAAGGGATCGCAAAAAGAATTGAGAAAATCTGCGTGATTGGACTAAAACATTGGGGTATGTTTAGTATGAAATTAATGTAAAATTTCTTCTCTAAATACATATATAGGAAGCATGAGTGATTCCTATGTGCTATAACAAATTGCACATACTTCCACTCCGAATATAAAAGGGAGCGAAAAATTCTACTAGGACATACAATAGCTTCATAGTTAGAAAATAATGAAAATTCCTCTAGCGAGGACTTCAATAACAAATTATTCATTTGTTAGAATATTTTTTTATTTATACTTTTACATATTGAAGAATAGTGTTAATTCTCGTTATAACATTTATATTCACATTTCGTGGTTTTATAATCTCAATGCTATATTTTATAGTTACATTTTTTAAGCGAATCTAAATTTTCATGTTTTAACTTCATAATGAAATTCGGAAACAAAATTCTAAAGCATTGAGATTTCATATTACAATTTCATATTAAGTATCATTTTGCATTATGAATTCAAGTCTCAATGCGAAATGTCATCAGAAAGAACTCAAAATTATGAATTCCAAAAACTACAACATATCATTCCGTGGTTTCCATTATTTGTTGTAGTTGTTGATTCCTCAATCCAAAATTCAGATTTGAGGACATTTCATCATGTCCGATATAAGCACCAAGAATGAACCCTAGAAGAACCTGGAAAAATACAACTTTCGAAAACTACACTAAAGTTCAAAGTGTCAAAACACCAAGAACCAAAGTACATAGGGAGAAAGTGCAAATAATAAAAAATTGAATAAGTCAATAAAATAACAAAAAAATAATTCCTATGGATAGTTAATTTATCGGTTAATCGTTTCCCATTAGATAACTGATCAGTTATCCATCCCAGAAAGGAATCATTACAAGATCTTTAAAGATATAATCTCAGCTTTAGACATGTCGACTAACAAAAATCGAAGGTTCAAAATGGTTAACCGTCTGACCCAGACCCAAATAAATAAAGTTCCCCACCCACTATTTTAAAGCATCCCAAAATCCGACCTCAATTCAATTTTTTTAACTTCTTATCCCCCGAGCATTCGAGATACTCGATCTCATTATGAAAGTCTCAAAGAAGCTCGTACTTCGAATTAAGTCATTTTTCCTTGGGAAAGCCTTGTACTTATGCAAAGTCACTTTCGAGTCCCAAAAGAGGTTATACTTCTAAAAAGTCACCTTCGAGAAATAAACTGAGTTGAACCTCTACATAAATTCTGTAAAAGGCAAACTTTTAGACGAAGCTCTACTCGACTGAAAAGCACTGAAAAAGGGGACACACCCCCTAGAAAAAATCAACTTTCGCTACGAGGGTAAATAACCTCAACACAAATTTAGAGGCAATACCCCACATATATACTGCAATAAATTGTACATATATGTTTATCTTTTTTATCCCAGCCCCCGTTTAAAGACTGCTATGAAAATTTATTGTATTTATATTTCAAAAGAATGGTTTATAATCTAACACATCTATTATGTATTATGTTGACATGGTCATATTTTCAACAAATGATAATCATATTCCATGATTAAAATACATCAACATGAAAACTTACTTTTCAAAAAACAATCCCATCAAAGTTTCATTGAGTTGTGTCAGCCTAAAACTTTGTAGGCAAAATTATAAAATTCAGCTACTCTCACCACTTCTCCAAGCGAACTAAGCCTGCCAAGGAATTCGCATCCCGAATATGTGTGTTTCATACAAATACTTTTCAAACATTGACATTTGATCAATGTATTTTCTTAACATATAAATATATCGATGCAAAGCAACAAAAATGTTATGTTAAGGACTAAGCTCCATAAATACCGTACCGGCATACCTTGTATACCCGGTATCCCATAGTCTTCACTTGTACATATACCCTATTTTATTGGAAAAATATTGGCTTTGATACCAAGTCTCCTTGGATACGTAGGTGCTATATCGAATCAAACTCGTGAAGTCTAAGCCTCATAATACATATATCTGTGTATTGTTTCCTATGGATGTCTCCATCTCAAATCCTACCCCTTATATATAATCAAACCCCATTATGTTAAAATTACGTTGTCTTTTATCCCATATCGTCTTGGGTATGTAGGCATTATACCGAGATAAATTTGTAAAGCCCAAGCCTCAAAATATGTCTATCGATATATTCTTTTCTTACGTATGTCTCCATCCCCAGTCCAAAATCCCCCGACTTCTACCTTTACCTTCCTATCCAAGGATATTTAAAACATGACATCCTTAATGCTACACCCCCCAAATAGTCTGAAGGACAACACCTTTTCACTGGTAATCTCCCCGACTATTATTAGGTTATCTTCCAATTTGAGACATATTAGGGTCCATCACCATTTTAATATTCCATACACCAACTCTCCCCCTCTCAAGTCAACGTACTATACTTACACACACATCATGTTGGAATACATGTACAACTGAACTATGTATGCTTTGATCCCAAGTCCTCTCGGGTACTTAGGTGGAATATCGAGTCTTTCTCATGAGCTCGAGCCTCGATAATATCTCTCACGATATGTTGTCTCCATCGAGACCACATCTCTCAATTTTTACCCATTACACCTAAATAACATAATGAGATATCAAACTATCTTAAGGCGAAACCTCATAAACATATCCATACATACAAGTGTGTAGACACATGTACCCTAATCACAATAGAGATGTATCTATATCTCGCCTTTCTATCTCTCCTCAAACCTAGAATGAGATATAAAACTATATCAAAGTTGAGACTTTTCTGACAACTGCATCGATGACCATTTGTTATACGAACATAAGCAAGAAGTCATGCACAAGCAATCTTGTGCACCTGCACCGGTTGGAGTGACGTTCTTACAACCCTTACTTATACCATTTGCCAACCTAAAGCACCTATTTACATTTAAGGGATTCTCGCTAAAATAACTATAAAGTAATCAATTAATATAAAGTGAAATACTAATCATAGAATTAAGGAAGCATACATAATAAGTGGGATGTCTAACACCTTCCCCACTCGTAATTCAGTTGTCCTAAAGAGTCCTCTCCCGTACCCTAATATCCTCAATCAATGCATCATTATTCTCTATGGACCATTCTTTCAATATAACATGTAACTTCAAGTTTTCCTTCTTCACCTTCACCATTTTTTCATATAATTCACGTAAGAAAACTTGCAACTCACTTTCCTCTACATCTTCATCCTCACAATTTTAACCCTTACTCACTTGAAATTCACAGACTATTGCTTCAGAAGTGTCATTAACTTGAGTATCTTCATGAGAAGATTTATCATCGTCGCTCACATGACAAACCATGAATGGGGTGTAGTTACTATCAATGGGGGTATCCTTTCCCTTTTCTGGTTCGTTGGCACTAAGGGTGGTGTTATAAGAAATCGGTTTCTTATCCTCCTTAAGTCTAGTAGGGCACTTCGCTACCCAATGGCTATAACCCTCATAACCAAGAAACCTATCTGACTCATCTCTCTTATTATTCTCACTTATATTCTTAGGGACTTTATCGGCCTTGTTATTCTTGAATTACTCAAGTCTTTTGGCATCTTTCTGTTGATTTTGGAACTTAAAAAACTATTTGAACTTCTTTTCCCACAAGGATACATCTTCAAAATCAGTGTTGGATTCGTCATCCTCCGAAACTTTTGTTTCCCCCTTTCAAGCTTTCAAAGCGTTTTCCTTTTCTTTGTTTGGCACTTTCTTAGAGGTAAACATGTCAAGCTCATAAGTTTGTAGGATCACCTACAAGCTCTTCTAGTTTTGTTGAGTCAAGTAAACCCAATGAATTCAAATCGATCACCTTTGGATCAAATCTATTAGGCAACGGCCCTAAGATTTTCTCTACAAAGTTAAATGATGAGTTAACAATATGTGATAAACTAGCGTAAAACTCATCAAACGTCGCACTCTCTAACATCTTAACCGTCCCAAATTGGGTAGTGAGGTTTTGAAATTTAAATGCACTGACCGTGCTAGTTCCCTCGTGTGTAAGTGCAAGGACATATCATGCCTCTTTTGACGTTTCATACATCATAATACGATTATACTCTTCCGGTGTGACAGACGAAGCAATAACATTTAAACCTTTGGAATTGTATTGTGCAAGTCTATGTTCGGTTTTGATTGAAGACACGAAAAGTTTTAAATGTGTGCTTCACCCTCTC
Source organism: Sambucus nigra (assembly GCA_949130495.1). Classification (NCBI taxonomy): domain Eukaryota; kingdom Viridiplantae; phylum Streptophyta; class Magnoliopsida; order Dipsacales; family Adoxaceae; genus Sambucus; species Sambucus nigra. The sequence goes on from OX422217.1 coordinate 321,858,984, forward strand.
TCCTGACTGGTGGTGTCCACCCTTTTTCTATCGCTAACCAAACATGCTCATCTATAGCCCTAAGTTCACACTTCATAAACATCTTCCAATAAGCATAATTCGACCCATAAAAAATAGGTGTTTTCAACCTTCCTAAATATCGAAATTCATACCTAAACACACGTGGGAACACTCACACAATAAAATAGTGTTTCTATCTCTAATAACAATTTATAAAAATCCACAACGGTCCCTTATTAGTAAAATTTATAACGGTCCCTCTATGTGTGTCCTTTAGGTGTAAACAATTTTGCAAACCCCTTTTTCCAATTTTATTAAGCACTAATTTTGTGAACTAAACTAATTAAGCCAATTTTATATTCTTAACCCTAAGCATGCATCTAGTGTGATTAAGCAAGATAAAGTAAAGAGTGCTCACAAAATAGGCCGATGTACAAGGAAACCACAATGGGAAAAAATTTCGGAAGGCTCGGGTCAGACAATCGCTATGACACGATTTTACGAAGGAAGATTTCAGTCTTACATTATAACTCGATCCCCATAAGTCTTCACGCCTCTTTTTCTCTTCAATCGCTCCTCCATGGTGCAATGAAGAAGTCAACGTATGCCAGGTCCACAACATACGAGTCCACGCGTGCCTTGGTATCCACTGATACAACCAACACCCATCAATCAGCAAGTACGGAATCCAACAAATCAAAAAAATTCTTTGAATGAGACCGTGGTGAAAACATAAGATCTTTATGACATATGTAATGCAAACTCAGATCTTATAAACACAAAGGTTATTTTTAACTTTGGAAACCTTTGGTAAACAAATGCAGAAAATGTAATGGTTCTGTGTAATTCAATATGTTCTACACTATTTTTCAGAGCAGAATTTGCCTTAAATAAAAACTTTGAGGTGGCATGTCGTTAAAACGAAATCAACCAGCCATTTAAACCATATCACCATCTCGTTAGAACGAGAATGCAATGTCGTTTGAATGACAACCATATGTCATTTGAACGACTTTTAAAGTAGTTTAAACCATCAAAACTTAAGATAAAGTTCCATACGACTATAAACAAGATATATATCAGGAAAACTCACTTTAAAAGATTTTAAAAGATATATATCCTTGAAATCAAACTTGACCTTACTCGAAAACTCTCAATCTCACCTCAAGCTCACTAATCCTAGACTCGAGTAAATGCATAGACTCCTAAAACTCTAAAATTTCCTTCTTCATCATCTCCATCAAACCATGAATACTATACCTCCCACCCTCAATGTACTCTAGTTTCTCCTAAAGATTCCTCTCCCGTACCCTAAGATCCTCAATCAATGCATCATTATTCTTTATGGCACATTCCTTTAACATAACATGTAACTTCAAGTTTGCCTTCTTTACCTAAAATGTTTCTTTATATAATTCACGAAAGGAAACTTGCAACTCAATTTCCTCTATATCTTCATCCTCACTCTTTTCACCCTCACTCACTTAGGATTCACGAACTATGGATTCGAAAGTGTCATTAACATGAGTATATTCATGAGAAAATTTATCGTCGTCGCTCACATGACAAACCATAAAAGCGGTGTAGTTATGCTTAATTAGGGTATCCTCTCCCTCTTTCTGTTCATTATCATTAAAGGCGGTGTTATAGTAAATATGATTCTTTCCCTCCTTCTTAAGTCTAATGGGGCTCTCCGCTACCCTATGGCCATAACCCTCATAACCAGAACACCTATCCAACTCATCCCTCATATCATTCGCACTTCGATTCTTATGGAGGTGATCAACCTTGTTGTTCTTGAATTTCTCAAGTATTTTGGCATCTTTTGATTGATTTTGGAACTTAAGAAACTTTTTGAACTTCTTTTCCAACAAGGCTATATCTTCGAAATCAGTGTTGGATTCATCATCTCCGAAACTTTTGTTTCCCCTTTCAAGCTTTAAAAGTGATGCCCTTTTATTTCTTTGGAACTTTCTTGGAGGTAAACATGTTAAGATCATAAGTTTATAGGTCGCCTACAAGCTCTTCTAGTTTTTTTGAGTCAAGTAAACCCAAGGAGTTAAAAATGGTCACCTTTGGATCAAATCAACTAGGCAACGACCCTAAGATTTTCTTTATGACATGGTTGTCAGGTATATTCTCTCCCAAGTTAAACGATGAGTTAACAATATGGCACAACCTAACGTAAAACTCATCAAATGTCTCACTCTCTAACATCTTAATCGTCTCAAATTGGGTAATGAGGGTTTGAAGTTTAGACGGCCTAAACGTTTTGGTTCCCTCGTGAGTAAGTGCAAGGACATCATGTGCCTCTTTCAACATTTCACACATCATAATATAATTATGCTCTTTCGGTGTGACACACGAGGAGATAGCACTTATACATTTGAAATTATATTGTGCAAGTCTCTGTTCGACTACGGTACATGATTAAACGGGTTTTAAACATGGGGCCTCACCCCATTTCGTGACTAGTGGTGTCCACCTTTTTTCTACTACTAACTAAACATGCTTATCTATAGCCTTAAGTTCACACTTCACACGCATCTTTCAATAAGCATAATTTGACCCATAAAAATTGGTGTTATAAAACAATCATAATTATCGAAATTCATACTTAAACACTCGTGGGATAACTCACATAATAAAATAGTGTTTCTATCTCTGATATCAATTTGCAAAAATTGATGACGGTCCATTTTTTGTAAAATTGATGAGGGTCCTTATATGTGTGTCCCTTGGGTGAAAATAATTTTTATTTTTAAAAGATTTTTTCCAATTTTATTAAGCACCAATTTTGTGAACTAAACTAATTAAGCCAATTTTATCTTCCTAACCCTAAGCATGCATCTAGTGTGATTAATAAAGATAAAGTAAAGAATGCTCATAAAACATGTCAATTTATGAAGAAACCACAACGGGAAAAAACCTCGGATGACCCTGGCCAGACAATCACTATGATAGGTTTTTATGAAGGAATATTTCAGTCTTACACAATGACTCGATCCCCATAGGTCTCGATGCCTTTTCTTCTCTTCAATCACTTCTCCATAGTGCAATGCAGGAATCCACCCACACCAGTCCACAACAGATGAGTCCACACATGCCTCAGTATCCACCAATACATCCAGCGACCGTCAATTTAGAAGTATAGAATCCATCGCACGAAACAAGTTCTTCAAATGATGAAAACTGAAATTGTGGTGCAAACACAAGATGTCTATAACATATGGTATGAAAAATGGGATCTTGTAAACATAGAGAATGTTTTTTAATTTTTTAAACCTTTGGTAAACAAATGTAGAAAGCCTATGGGTTCTGTGTAATTCTATATGCTCTGCAAACTGTTTTCTGAGCAGAATTCGCCTTATATAAAAAATTTGAGGTGGCTTGTCGTTCATACGAAATCAGCCAGTCGTTCAAATGATATGAGCATCACGTTAAAATGAGAATGCAATGTCGTTTGAACGATAACCAAATGTCATTTGAATGACTTCTAAAGTAGTTTGAACCATCAAAACTTTAGAGAAAGTTCCATATAACTCTAAACAAGACATATCTCACAAAATATCATTTTAAAAACATTTTAAAGCAGATTAAATAAAATAACATCCTTAGAAAATATTTACTGAGTATCCATAAACCAGTATGTATCCATACCCGAGAGAATCTCGAAAAACCAAGTGAAGACGTAAAATGTGCACCAAATTTACAGCAGGATCTATCTTTGAAGCTTGGCCGCTACGTCTTCAACACAACGTCATAGAATAAATGGAAATCGTGACAAGTAAATTCTATCAATGACTCAAAGTGCTTTTTGTCCGGAATAATGCCAATACACACAAATTGACATTATTTAAAAATTTATCCTTACAAATCTCCCCCTTTGACTATTCCAGGTCAAAACCAAAAAAGTGAAACGCCTAAATTAGCCCGTAAAGACGTATGACCTAAATCATATTCCATAAAACCCAAAACAAAAGTACAGGACATGGACTATCAAATGTAGGACGATCGGCGAGCATGAATTGCCTTCATGCATTGTAGTTGTAAAATTCCAAATCTCTAAAGAATCACTACACACACGAAAAAAATACCATGTGAAGTATGGAGGAATAAATGATATATAATCAATATGATAATAATATAAAATACTTACAAAATTCTCCCCCTACATCACAAAATTATCTCTCCCCCATTTTGTCTCGAATAGACAACTAGTGAGAAAAATAAACATATAAACGAATATCTAGCATGAATATAGTATGAGAAGAATATCTAGATTAGAATGATGAACTAGCTAAAAAGAATCAATATATGTCAAAGCATAGCTATTAAATAGTCACAAGGAATAAGCATCAATATCAAATGATGTGACTAAACAAAATCACTATAGTGTTAGAATCAAAGCATGAATAATCAATATCGACTGCATATAAACTGTCCAAAACAACCTAGATGTACCAAATCAGTGTAATATCAGTGCATAGAGCAAGTAGGTATAAAAATAAGGTGAATAGTCAAAAGTCCAACCAGGTCATTCGAACGACAAAGCAAGGTCGTTCGAACGACAAAGCAAGGTCGTTCAAATGACTGAACCATGTCATTCGATCCATGTATATAACGACCCAAACTAGTAGCACGTCGTTTGAAACACATTTCTAATGACCCATCTAACGAACCTTCTAAGGACCATACCTGATGTCAACTGTACCTCATTTGATTGGTCGTTTAATCCACTCCTCGAACGAAGTGGACATATCGCTCGAATAACAGCCACAAGTCATTCTAAAGACTTCACAAAACCCCTATTCTAGCTTTAAAAATATGTAACTTTTGCCCAATGAAGAAATTATCTGATAAAAGAAACTGGAAGTACAAAAACAACAGTAAAGTAGACTCAAAACAATAAATATTAGTTATGCATTAACATAGTATTAATGTTCTCAAACATAAAATGGAATGAAGGGGTGTAACTAACACAAATGAATCACAATCCAAACACAAAGATACGTTCAAGAAGCTCTAATTGACCGCTAAATATCATCAAACTACGTTTTAGCCAGATGTGACAATTAAACCTTAATGAACAAAACATACATCACATACACAAGTCTAGAAAGTTTGACGATTTTATAAATAATAGTGTTATGACACGACTTTTTTAACAAATGACTTGTTTGTGCAAAACCCATTGTATTATCCAACCAAACTCCCTCTTATATGAGAGTTGTATTTATCTGAGGTTCTAATTTCTCTTATAAGAGATTTTCCATTGAACCCATGTTTGGCATAGGTTTATTTTTATTGCCTTAATTATTTCTTGGTCTCTTTTAAACAGTGACTTTCATGATGAGTTCACATGCCTCTCGCAATCCTTTCTCGTACTCATCATTTTTCATATGCAATATAAATCCTCACGGGCAACAGTTCTTACGTGCACAACTACTCCTAAGTCTAATATGTCTGTAGATGAAAAAATTGAGATGATCATGTCTCACCGAACTCAAATATGCACGAGAAGTTAAACATTCATTAAAGCGCGTGCATGTGTAAAACTACATAAGCACAGTCTAATCTAAATTTATCTCAACGTCAAAATAACCCCATTAAAATAATGGTTAAGATCAACCTGTACATCTAAAATCATGACCAAATGTACTAGCTATGTGGAAAGATGAAATGATAGGCATTTAGGAACACCAATATGCCACATCAAGTGTAAACTCACGACACAAAAAATAAACTGATTTTTTTTATGTTTTAAAAAAAATATATTTGACCAAAAAATAAAATCTTTTTGTATTTTTCAATAAGATTCAAATAAAAGGAAAAAAATATAATACAAAGAGATAAACATGTCATATCACTAACAAATATATATCATGAAGCAAACTAGCGTATGACAAACATGGTAACATTTTTTTGGGGGGAAATAGAATTAACCCCTATATTATTAGATTAAAGGAAGAACAACCCTCCCAAGTGGCATACAATTTAGAAAGAAAGTTGGTTTAAAAGCAACCAACAATACAATAAGGAATAAAATAAAGATGAAGAAGAAAAAAACATTACTGAGTCCTTAAAGATGGAAGATTCCATTTGTCAAGGTTTAAAAGACCTTTGGAAGGATGAGGCAGTTCTTCAAATTTGTTGGAAAAATAATCTCGTTTACTCTGAATTCCTTGGTTGGCCAATGAATCAACAACTTTGTTGGCCTCTCTATAAGAGTGGAAGAAATTAATGGACATTAAGCCTTTGTACATGGTTATGTATTTCAATAGGGGTCTGATGTTCCAAGTAATTGTGGATTGATTATTGGCAATGATATCAATCATAACCTTAGAATCAGATTCAATATCCACTTTAAGGATGTTATGCATATAACAGAATTTTATACCTTCAAGAATATCTCTAGCTTCAGTTTCAAGAATCCCCATATCATTGAACTAGTAGAATCCCTTAAAATACCACCAAATCCACTTGGACCAGGGTTTCCTTTAGAAGATCCATCAGTATTAAGTTTAAGAGAAGATTGACCTGGCTTACTCTATATAATAAGGCTACTAATAGTATAGATATTGTACCCCTACCGCGAAAGGTAAACTATAGCAAGTGGTATCGTCTTACTGCCACATACCTATCTTCTATAGGCTATTAAATGAATGCCTTATAACATGCCGCAGTCCTAACATATTGGCTGAGGCCCCTTATACGCTACCTACCGCAACCCTTGAATATACATACTACGACCTCTATGCCCATCAATCATTTGGCCACAATATCTCCCATCACAGCAATAGTACAGTGCATACACCTCCTATATATAGAGGTCCACACCTCGAGATAAGTGGCAGATTCATTTTTTCTCATCCGGCCCTGATTCATTTTCCTACATCAGTATCAATCTTAAAGCTGATTACTCTCTTTATGCTACTAAGCATAGCTTGGGGGCTATTGGCAGGAGCATCATAACCGATATACCAGAGCCACCGGAATCATCATAATCATGTACTATATTATATTCTCATGCTTGTACGCCTCTTTAGGCCTGATTACTATGTACCAAACACCATATATAATGAGCGGGGCACCAAAGTGGAGGTAGGCTCATTTTTATAGCCGAACCATTCTATATCTTATCTTTTATCTCTTTTTTCTTGCTCTACTTGCTTATTACATACCTCATACTTGATTTGCTGGTAAAAGAACGACAAGTGGATGATTTCTCCTATCATCAATTTGGCGCCGTCTGTGGGAAACGAGGAATTTCAATATTGTTTCTCCATGTTTTGAGTTCTTAAACACCTTATTTTATTCATGGGGATCCTTTGGATCATCATCTCATGAGTAAATTTTGGTTATTGAGCTCCATTTTATATTTACACCCTTAAATGGGTATTTTATATATTCAGATTTTCTCTCGGGTCTATCTATTTTACATACACATGTGATATCGCCTCACCTAGATAATGCTGGAAAGCTTGATGGGATTTAGCCCCGTAAAGGTGGATGATTAAGGAAGAGTAATATTTACTTAATTTGCTATTATTTCCCCATGATATAGGGTTTATCGCTAGAATAGTGCCATTTTTGCGCATTGAGAGGTTGTTTTGCCCTGAATAGGCCCTAGTAGGTACGCTCTCCATGAGATTCATGGGAGGAACTCAGTTTCTGGGACTGTTCCCTTCATTTTCTAAGAGGGGGTGTGGCCAGGTAGTTCAACTACCGTTCTTATCGTGACCCCAATAAGTGAAATCTGGTCACAACAGCTTAAAATCATCAAGGAAATGGATTCAAGCTCAACCTTGATGAATCCCATTATTCAACGAGCCACAGAAGTACACTTATGTGCCTTACTGGCTGCGGCTTCGTTAGTAGTATCATGCAGTAGTGCAAAAGCTGCATCTCAACTTCCTACTTGGTTGATTCTATATTCTGTGATTGCTTACTTCTACTAGTTTTGTCTCAGATTATATATTTTTTAAAGACTAACAAAGTAGAAAATGGAAAGAGAATCTAGCTAGAGCACATAAGTCAAAGATGAGATTGTGCAATTATAAAATCACCTTAACCATCTTTATGACATTCATGCTTCACTCCACACCCAATTCAACTATTTGACCCAAAGGGTCCTCATGTTAGAGGATGCAACCTCATTTAATGTGGGTGCGGCACCCAGGATCATTGCTACATCAACCATCACTGCTGTGTCCTTACTGGAAGCTCCAATCCCAGAGGTAGCTAGCGAGACCCATAAGAGGAAAGTGGAGAAATATGAAAGATGCTTCAAGGCCTATACCCCATTATCCTTCCCAGTTGAAGACATCTTTGAGTTCATAAAAAGGGATAAGCTGCTGAAGTGGACAGAGAGGATTAAAGCTCCATCCCACAATAGGGACAAAGACAAGTGGTGCAAGTTCCACCAGGACCACGGCCACAACACTGAGAAGTGATATGCCTTAAAAGATGAGATTAAAAGGCTCAGAAGACAGGGAATGTTGCAGCGCTTCCTCAAGGATGCCTAAGGGATGCAGCCTAGACTGACAGGTCGTATCCCTTTTTTTAAGCCCATGACTATGTTTCCTCTGTTTCTGTCATCACTGAAATCTTTTGAATAGCTCTATGTTAACTTTGTATTGTTTAACAAAGTCATGAATATATTAATAGATATATGAAATTAAGTTCACTTTATATTTCATCTATTTCCAAGTGCCATATTTTGATTTCTCGATTCCATGAAATGTCATCTTATAAAAGACTTTTTGTCTTAAACAGATCCCATTGGAGACATCTTATTATATCGGGAATGATATATTAGATGATCCCACAATGCCCGTCGTGACACTTGATTGTCCAAAAGCAAGTGATAATTGAAAATGGTGAAAGCAACTCTCAAAAGAGACTATTTAAATTGGCTCACAATGCTATTCATGGTGCAAGGACATATTATTCATAAGGTTCGATATCCTTCGTTGTCTACTACCATCAACTTATGGGGTTCAAACTGCCCCCATTCTTCTTTCAGGATGCGTATATTAGCTGTGGGTGGCATAATAACATAACCCAGCCTGGGAAGGCTTAAAAGTGTCCCGTATATTAGCCTGGGGAAGCTTCATAATTCCAAGCCTGAGGAGGCCTGATAATAACCCACAAGGGCTGAGACTTAATTATCTATGAATAATCCTATATTTAAAGGGGCCAAAGACTTAGTTATTTACGGATAATCCTAAGTTTGAAGGGGCCAAAGACTTAACTGTCTACGGATAATCCTATAATTGAAGGGGTCGAAGACTTAATTATCTGCGGATAATCCTATTATAGACTGGGAAGGCATTATATATATCCAAACATAGGTTGGAGAAGCTTCATAATACCTAGCCCGGGGCCCCTGAAAATAACCCAATCGACTAAAAGAAAGCCATGGAAGGCAATTTAAACGATTAAATGATGGTGTGTTACTGTCATCATGAAGCATGCCAAAGCTACAGAAAGAGGATGGGCTCAGTCCAACATGATATCATTAATTTCTCAAGGGATAGAATGGTGCCGCAACCCTATCAGTATGGTTGTAACCACTAAGTTCATTTATTCAGAAGATGTGGCAAAGAAAGACAGACAATATTATTAACATTCTGTAACTGGACGCCAACCTTTCGCAGACTCTGAAAAACGAATATCTTATCGCATCCCTGTTCAAGAAACCAAATTAAAGCGACTAAGAGTTTCTGTTGTGGTGACTTAGATTTATATCCAATTAAAGCTACAACAGAAGGCATTCAAACATTCAAAAATGGTTATAGCCCATCAATATGGCTGTAGACATCAAATAGCTCATCCATTCATTTAAAAGATGAAGCAGAGTGAAATGGATACTTGTGCCAAAGTGCTAAAGCACCGCAGAAACCCAGCCTCTGAGTTACAATGAAGGTTCAAAAAGTATTGAAAAAATTAGAGAAGTTGAGCCAAAACTTCAGTGTCATTTTTCTTTGGCACTACGTCTTGGGGTATTATAGCCATATATGGAGTGAAAAATTGGAAACCCAGGTAAAATACAAGTTGTGAAAGGTCCGAGGCAAAGCATAAAAGGACGTATCCTGTTTGGAGAAACTATATATATAATGTTGTCGCGGCCTCATGCTTATTATAGTTATTAAAGAAGTTTTGCAAGCTCATTCAATCAAGTAATCAAATATCAAAGCATACAATAAAGGGGAAACTAAGGAAGCAGTTAAGATAAATAAGGTATATCAAAGGCTACAGCCAAGGCAACAGATTAAAATGCTAAGTTATACTGATAAGAAGCCGCAGCCTGGGTAATGAAGTTGAATGTTTAGAGGGTCGCATCTCTCTGTATATATCAACAAAAAGCATAAATTTAAAGAGGGACGCAACCCAATACCCAAGAATTATTAGAAGCCTAAGTCGTTGCATCGTTTTCTTCATATTCCTCTTCTCCCTTCGCATTAGTCATGATGTCTTCCTCAGCTGCTGCAGCCTCTGCCTCCACCCTTAGCCTAGCTCTCTCTTCAACTGCAGCCTTCATCTCTGTCATGCACTGTAAATGCTCAACATCACCTAGGCCTCAGGCAAGAACTGTGTCTTTAGATTTTGGGAAGTTTTTTATAACTCTGTGCCTAAGATCTTGGTAGCAGCGAAGGTAGACTTTATTGTTAATAATGAAGAAATCCTTAGAGCCTTTAAAGGATTACACAATGTGGTCAATGGACAATTGGATAGCCTCAGCATGGTCTTTATCCTTTTTCTTGTTAGATGCGGCATGGTTTTCCTCCATTTTCTTAATATCCATAGCATGGGCCTCAACATCATTTGCAGTCTTGCTCTCTAGTTCATCAAATTTCTTCTGGAGGAGTTCAAGTTTTCTATTTGATGAAGCTGCGACTTGGGAAATTTCAATAGTTTGGGCTTGAGCAATCTTTAAAGAGTCTACAGCCTGTTTGAAGTTATCCTCAGCCTCCTTCTTGGTATCTTCTGCGGCCTTAACCCTCTTGTTCGCACCCGTCTTATACCCCTTAAGTGCTGTGGCAGAGGACTACTTCCCAGCTTGAAAGGAAGCAGCTCTGGCATTCTCCAGGTCATCAGATTGCACTCTCTCTCCGCAGCCTCTTTCAAGTTATAGACGACTTAGTACTTTTCTTTTATGACATCATAATGTCCGCTTCCTACAAAGAGATTTAATGTTACAAGAAATTATGAAATATGAAAATAATGCTGAGAAGGTACTTGCACTTACCCTCAATATACTTTGGATACCATAATCCCCCAAGTCTTCATGGTCTTCATCCACGAGGCGATTAAGGTCAGCGGCATCTGAGACCCTCTTCATTCTACGGACAACCCTCGCAGTTGTGTCCCAAGAAGATTCAGTGTTGGTCCGCCTAAGCTGAGGCCACGAACGACCATCAAGACGAACACTGGCATGGTATTGAGGAGGTGACAGGTTGCCATTAACAACTATAATTGTTGTAAGAGGTGAATTTGTATGGATTGGATAGGTACCATGGCCGTTGATCTGTTCATAAGTTGACATAAACCCTGTCGCCTTCAAGTGAGCTCCAATGTTATTGTCAAAATTACCCTCAGGCCTCTCATGAGGAGCTACTTCCTCAACCTGAGTGATGGGTATGACATAAGTTGTTTGAACCTCAGACTGGTTGGAGAGAACGACATGATTATTTTGATCAACTTGGTCACTAGAAGTGACTGCGGCAGGAGCTTTGGACTTTATCCTTTTCCTTTTTCTTTGCCTGGCCATATTATTAAGGACAACTGCATCCTCATCCATCTCATAAAGCTGAGCTGTTAATAGAGATCTATCAATCTCCTCACCTGAGAAGAAATAAAGCAAGGTGAATTTCCAACTTTAAAGCAATTACCACAGAATAAAAAATCAAAGAATAGTATTACCTTCACCACCCATAACTTTGGGAATAGACTTGTTGGGAAAGAATCCTCCCTTGTAGATTGAAGAAGTGGTTACAAGAGTGCTGAAGTTCTTTTTGTCAGCAAGAACTGTCGTGACCTCACCAACCCTCTTCTCTTGCTGCTCACTCAGTTGCAAATTGTCAAGAACTGTAAAAAAATGCAAAGGTTAGTACAAAAGCAAAACATAGAGAATAATATGCAACTGTAAAGAGGGGACGCGACTATAATTCTAAAAGTATCTTATACCAATCTTAGAGGGATATCCTCACTTCTGCGACATCCTAAATCTCAGTTTCCTGTGGGTGGATCTCCCACCCTTCTTCAAAAATGTAAAAATACATGCCCTTCCAATTCTTCACACTGGTGGGCCTCCCATTATAGAGGGTTTCATCTCTATCGTGAACAAAAAAATAATAATACCCCACAAATTTTATTAAGTTTTCCTTTGGGCGGTAGAAGTAGAAAAACTCCGCAACAGTAATGTCTCTCTTGAATTTTTTCTTCCACAGCACAATAGATGCAAGAATTTCCCTCCAGCCATTGGGATATAATTGGGTTGGGGCTAACTTCAACATCTGGAAAATTCTTCTAACTCGAACAGGGACAGGTAGCCGCACCCCATAAATGAAAGCGTGGAGGGGGAAGCAGACCCCATCGTCAGCAAGTGCCATGCATATCGTTTGTTTCGCGGTGGGTGCTGAGCACACCAAACCCTCAGGAAACTCAAAGGCTTCACCCAACTGATCAACCCACTCTTGATTCATAATGCTACGGATATTAAGGGTAGTAGGAGGTCTCTCATCTCTACCATATGGGCCAACAGATGCATCCCTAACATCATATGGACCCACCGCCGCAACGTCAATAGCCATTAGCTGGTTATTTAAATTGGCTTCTTCTTCCATTGTCGCAAAATCTGAGTATGAATCTAGCACTACACTGTTTGGTCAATTTCTCAACTGGAACTTCCCTATTGTCCTCAAAGGACGTAATGAAGGAAGCTCAGGAGGAGAAACTTCAAAGTGTTTGTTCTAAAAGTCTCTTCGAAATTCGTCTGGGTCAAAGTTCATATGGCTGTAGCAATACCTGAAAAGGCAGAGAGTCCACAGTTAAGCGTCATAGACAATATGGTCCTAAGGCCTCTCATACGCTATGGAAGGAATAATGATATCAAGTTTAGAGGATAAATGGAAACTCTAGCAAATTTGGCAAACTACGCCAAGTGTTGGGCTTTAAGTACTAGAAGTTAATTTCCGTTGCGGCATATTGATTTGGGGAAGGTATGTTATCTCCTTACATGTTGTAGTCATTGAACTATGTGCTAAGTGTTGTGAACACTAATATGAGAACCTAGGTAAGAAGAGTTGATAAAGGCCACCACCATATGTGTACATGCCACAGGCAATTCTTAAAACTAAACGATATTTGAGGACTGCAGACATTGACCCAGGACATCCCCAAATTTCTAAAGGGATTTGATTATGCCGCAGCCACGTATTCTCCATACCGTGGCCATATACTGAAATAGGTTAGTATTTAATAATGGTAAATAAAAAGATCAAAGCCTTAGAATTTGAATAGTTTCTCCTAACAACACCAAGAACAAGTGATACGATTTGTAGTATCTTTAGAGTTTTAGAATTTAGAAAGTAGCAAACACGATTATAATATCAGTTGTTGATTGCAATTCAATAAAACACATTTAAACAAGTTTAATTCGTGGTGAGTTTAGAAAAACATAAATCATTATAATTCAAGATTAGGTGATTCATAAAGGAAAAAATTCAGAAATTCAGAAGTTCAGTTGATAGCCCTACTTACAAGGATGAATTGAATTGAAAAAGCCATTAAAGAGGTTTTTGATTGAAAAATTTACATGGAAAAGGTTAAAAATCTATTTCTCAGCCTCAAACTGCCTTGCACCGCCTTAGAACCACCACACGCTGCCTGAGAAGGCTGTAAGAAAAATTAAGAGGAGAAGTGAACATACTTTTGCTTTTGATTTTCTATAAAGAGTTGGAAAACGTAATGAAGTCCATGATCGGTTCCATTTATATAAGAGGGCGCGGGAAGAGGAAGCGTCATTTGACAATGGACTCCACAGAGGAAACACACCGCGACACTAGTTATTACAAGACGCAGCACCAATTCCTTGGCACTATGCCTTGGGGGCTTATTGATAGTACAAATATTGTACCCCTGCCACGGAAGGCACACTATAGCAAGTGGTATCGTCTTGCTTTTGCAGACCTATCTCCTATAGGATATTAAATGAATTCTTTACATACATGTCGCAGTCCTTAAAATATAGGCCGCGACCCCTTATACGCTTACTACCGCAACACTTGAACATACAGACTGCATCCCCTAAGCCCATTATTCAGTTGGACGCAACATCTCTCATCATAGTAATAGTACAATGCATACACCTCCTATATATAGAGGTCCACACCTCGAGATAAGGGGCAAATTCATTTTTCCTCATTCAGACCCGATTCATTTTCCTACATCAGTATCAAGGTTGGAGATGATTACTCTCTTTACTCCACTAAGCACAGCTTGATTTGCTGGTGGGAGCATCACATTCGATATACTAGAGCCACCGAAATCATCATAATCATGTACTATATTATATTCTCATGCTTGTATGCCTCTTTAGTCCTGATTACTATGTACCAAACAACATATATAATGAGTGTGGCACCAAAGTGGGCGTAGGCTCATTTTTATAGTCGAACCACTCTATATCTTGTCTTTTATCTCTTTTTACTTTCTCTACTTTCTTATTACATACCTCATACTTGATTTTCTGGTACGAGAATGACAAGTGGAAGATTTCTTGTATCATCAGCTACATTGCTTAATAGGAATAATGGAGTGTAAAGAGAAATAAGAGGATATTCAGTTTGGAGAAGAACATTTGAAAACTCTATTATAGCTTATATCTCAAATTAGACTATGATCTTACACAATGATTTGAGATGAAATCATGATCTTCCCATAAAAAATAGCTCTATTTGTAGCTTTTCATACTTCCCAAATGATGCAAATACGAACAACCTCAGAGAGGTATTTTATCATAGGATTTCTTGAAGAATTGAGCCACCACCCCATCAGCATTCTATTTAGAGAAGAGAAATTCAATCTAATACTAAGCATACCCCCAAAATAAGACCAAACCTTCTGAGTAACAATTGCTGAGATAAATAGATGATTTGTTGATTCTTCAGAATTAAAACATCTCCACATTGAGGATAATTTGATTCCAATTTTCTGAACATTTGACTCAGTTGTGATGATCTTATTCAGGCATCTCCACACACATATGGACATTTTAAGAGGAATATTTGACTTCCAAGGAAAAGCAACTATAAAGGGCTGAATGGAAGACTTTATGATAAACTGAAAAGCACTTTGAGTTAAAAATGAACCAGGTGCAGATAATTTCCAGTAGTACTTTCCCTCCATCAATAATGAATTAAATTCCACTTCCTCACTCATGGATTGGATTATTTTGAGACATTGAGATTTTGAGGTCCTAGGAGAATGTTGAAGTTCGGCCCTCATAAATCTATCCCAAAGAGTGTCTTCAACTTTAGATTTCCAAGTTATCATCAAACTGAAAGCTTTTATAACATCTGATAGCCTTCTGAGACCTAGACCCCCTTCTTCAATAGTGATACATAGATCATGTCATTTCATCCAATGGTATCTAGTCCCAAATTCCTTTATTGAGCCCCCAAAAAAGTTACTAAATATTCTTTTAATTTTATAAAGAATACATTTAGGAGGATTTAAAGAAACTAAAGTATGCAAATGAATAGAAGATAGCACAGACTTTATAAGGACCATTCTACCTCCGTAGGAAATGAACTTTGATTTCCAGCCAATAATCTTATTTCTGATTTCTTGGATCAGATCTTCATAATAAGAAGCCTTATTTCTTCCTTTAAATAAAGGGCATCCCAAGTATTTTAAAGGAAAATGGGTGAAATGTAGACCTGTTGATGATTCAATAGCTGAAATTTTACTTCTAGCTACCTTATCACTAGTGGTGAAATTACTTTTGGATAAGTTTATGAGTTGGCCTAAAAATTCTTCACACTTTTTTAAAAAAAAGCATAAGAGAATAGAGATTTGATCTTCCACCTATAGTGAAAATAATAGTATCGTCAACAAACATTAAATGACTTACTTGAGGGCATTACCTAGGATGCGAATAAGGAGAAAGCTTTCTAGAGATCATCATATGGTGAAGGACTCTACTCAAAACTTCTGAAGAAATTACAAAAAGAGAAGGAGATGGAGGGTCTCCCTACCTTAACTCTCTTAAAGACTTGAAAAATCTTGATGGTTGGCCATTCACTAGCACTGAAAACCAGCAATAAGAGATGAATCTCCAAACAATGTCTATGAAACCTTTTGAAAATCCAAAAGCTCTGAGAGTTTTGATTAAAGAAAACTAAGATAGCCTATCATAAGCTTTAGACATATCTAGTTTGATAATAACATTATCACCATAACTCTTTCTATCCAAAAGTCCTACTATTTCTTGAGCATGCATGATGTTGTCATAAATGTTCCTTCCTCTAATGAACCTAGTTTGGTGTGGATAAATGATTGTGTTAAGAAGATGAGCAAGTCTAAAAGAGCAAATTTTAGTAATGATCTTGTAGCAAACATTTCACAAACTAATTGGTCTGAAATTAGAGCTTTTAGAGGGGTTATGTGATTTAAGTATAAGACAAATATTGGTAACATTCCAAGATTTTGGAATGTTATCTCCCTAAAAGAAACTTTGGATTGCATTCACCAAGTCTTTTTTAATTATCTCCCAACATGGGAAGCAGAAAATGCCATTAAAGCCATCAACACCTACAGCACTGTCTCCATCCATGGATTTAAGTGCTGAAAGAACATCATCTTCCTCTGGGATCCCAGTTAGAGTCAAGTTTATTTCTTCAGTCACCTCCTTAGAGATTATTATAAGCATCTCATTATCATTAGAGATAAAAAAATCTTCTGTATTGAGAAGATCTTTTAAGTGATCAATGAGTTCATTACAAATATCAGTTTGAGATTCTAACCAGTTATGATCCTTATTTTTCAACCTATAAATCCAAAGATTTCTTCTCTTTTGCTTAACAACAGCATGATTTTTTTTGAATTATTATCACCATCTTGGATCCATTGGTGATTGGACTTCCATCTCCAATATTATTTTTCTAAGGATAAAGATAAATTTATCTTAGCTTGGGTAGCATGCATCTCTTCTCTAGTGATCTCAGTAGGGTAATTCATAAAGGCTTCTTCTTTAGCCAACAATTCATCTTCTAGATCAGCCACCTCTTGAAAAATATCCTTGAAAGTTTCGTTGTTCTAGCTTTTTAGAACCTTTTTAAGTCGCTTGAGATTCATAGAAAATTTCATCATATAAGAACCCTCACATTCCTCTTCCCAAGATTTCTTCACAAGTCTCTGGAAATTTTCATGCTTAGTCCACGTGTTTTGAAACTTGAAAGGCTTTACAATATTGTCTGCTTGAGCTTAAATATAAATTAAAAGGGGAGAATGATTTGAGCAGTTTTTGTTGAGATGTTTGATAGAAGTATTGTCCATATTTGCTAACTAAGAAGCATTTACAAGACCTCTATCTAACCTCTAACAAATTAACCAAGTAAGCTTAGATCCTCCATAACCAATATCAATAAGGCCAACATCGTGAATGAATTGATTAAAGCCTGCCATACTTGCATGATCAACACTATTTCCACTAATTTTCTTAGAAGCGTGAGCTATTGTGTTAAAATCCTCCAGAACCATTAAGGGTTACCATCAACCAAAGACAGATTGACCATAAGATCTTCCCATAAAGATAGTCTTTTAATCTTGCATCATTTTGCATAGACTAGAGAGATACAAAAAGATTTAGGCAAAAGAAGGTGAGAAACATTTAGTAGAATTTATTGGATACCATTATTCATTAACTCCACATTCAAGTCAAATATCCAAAACCACCATATTTGATTACTAGAGTTTTCCCCACAACCTTCAAAGTTTAGGAAATTACAAAGATCTTGTATCTTTTCATCCTTTATTTTGGGTTCTAATATTGCATAACCGTTTGAGTCTCCTTTTGGTAGGCTTATTGCCCACACCACGAGCATTCCTTATAATTGCATTAATCATTTAGAATGGGGAGATGAGACTTTGTTGGAAGATCTTTCGTGAGCCCTAGTGATCCTTTTGAATATAGGATCATAAACCTTGAAAGCTTTAGGCACAATTTTCTTTAAAGACTGTTTTAAGGTCTTATCATCTTGAGGTGGAAGCTTTCTCTTCTCGCCAGCTTTTTTCTTGTTATAATCTTCCATTTGGTATCCAAATGTTTGGAAAAGAGATTTAATTCTTCAATATATGGAATTCCCATTTCCTTGTAGGAATCTGACTCTGATAGGTAAGAAGGATCATGGGATGGGAGTTTTTGTCTTTTAGGGAGTTCTGTGGCTTTTGGAGACAGGGTTAATATCTCCATAATATTTGGAGTATCATGTGCAAGCAAATGAGAATCATGAAGTCTAATTCCTAAAGGGGCTAAATCCAATTTTCCTAACCCAAGTAGGTGTATAACGACGCATGGGGGTTTTGGGAATCGAAATGACTTTATTCTTAAACTTCTTAGGAGCATTTTTAAGGTCATAATAATAATGTCTAAGGTGACCCTTCCTATCGCAATGAGTGCAAGTGTAAACACGAGGATGAATGTTACCTAAATGTGGACCTCTCCCAATGTTCCTAGTTGGCTCTCTCACACGATTGGTATCGACTTTGGGAATGGGATCAATATGATCATCGAAGCCTATACCACACCTATCATCCTTGATTTGGATGGTGCCTAAAATCCTATCCAAATTTTTTGACCTAGCCTCCAAATTAAAATTGGCCTTACTTGAATCCCTCAATTTCTCCTCGAGCTCACTAATCCTAAACTTAAAAAATGCCTAGAGTCCTTAAAATCTAGAATTTCCTTCTTCATAGCCTCTTTCAAACCATGAAGACTACCTCTCTCACCCTCAATGTACTCTAGTTTGTCCTGAGGAGTTATCTCCCGTGCCCTAAGATCTTCAATCAATGCATAATTATTTTCTATAACACGTTTTTTCAACTTACCATGCAACTTCAAGTTTGCCTTCTTCATCTTCATCATTTTTTCATATAATTCATGAAAGGCAACTTGAAACTAACTTTCCTCTACATCTTCATCCTCACTCTTTTCACCATCACTCACATGGGATTCACAAACTATGGCCTTTAAAGTGTCATTCACATGATTATCTTTATGATAATATTTATCATCGTTGCTAACATGATAAACTATGAATGCAGTTTAGTTACGCTCAATGGGTTATCCTCTCCCTCTTTTGATTCACTATCACTAAGAGTGGCGTGTAAGAAATAAATTTCTTGCCCTCCTTATTAAGTCTAGTGGGGCACTCCTCTACTCTATGGCCATACCCCCCACAACTAAAACACCTATTTGACTCATCCCTTTTATCATTCTCACTTCCATTCTAAAGGGCGTGCTCGACCTTGTTGTTCTTGAATTTCTCAAGTCTTTTGGCATCTTTCGATTGCTATTGGAACTTAAGAAACTTTTTGAACTTCTTTGCCAACAAGGCTATATCTTCGAAACAAGTGTCAAATTCATCATCCTCCGAAACTTTTATTTCCTCCTTCTAGGCTTTAAAAGTGTAACCCTTTTATAAAAGGTAAAAATCTTGAGATAAAATCTCTGATATGAATTTGTAAATGCAGGGATGCTCTGACACTAATTTGTAAATGCAAATAATCTAAGAGTTGTTGAAAACACAAACAAGTTTAATATTTCATATTTTTCCAATTTTAATAATTGAATTAAATTTACCCAATTAAACTTTTCACCTATCAAACTTTTCTTGTGAATTTTTTTTTACTAAATTTTATCTTTTTAGCCCTAAACATCCATCTAGGTGATATAAGCTAAATTAAATAAATCAAACACATAAGAACACACTGATGTAGGAGGATACCACAAAGGGAAAAACCTCGGATGACCGAGCCTGACAATCACTACGATATGGCTTTATAAAGAATGGACAAAAGACTTACACAACGAATCGATCCCCCAGAAGTCGTGATGCTCTTCTATCTTCAACAACTCCCCCACAGTGCAATATTAAAGTCCACTTACACTAGGTCCACAACACACGAGTCCACGTGTGCCTCGATATTCACCTATACATCTCAGCAACCATCTACGATTCAAAATCAGGATTCTATCGCTTATTCACCACAAATCGGCACGTACGGAGTCCACCGCATAAAAATAGATTCTTTTTATTATGGAAGAAACAAACTAGGTTCCCAAACAAGATCTCTAAATATACGAGTTATGAATCTTAGATCTTGTAAACAAATGGGTGAAACTTTTGGAGTTGGAACTTTTGAAATAGGTTTGGTTTTCATTTTTGTAAAAAGTTTGTCTCTCAAAATAAACCAAAGTCTGAAAAACCTTTTTTAGAAAAACTAAGGTGGCATGTCATTCGAACGATCTACTGATATCGTTCGAACGACATAGAGATATCGTTTGAACGAGATTCGATCTCGCTAGTAACTATGCCAACAAAAATAAAGCAGAAAGCTTCATTTGAAGCCTCGTTTGAAATAGGGAACGAATGACCTCAATGTGTCGTATGAACGACATAAACGAAAAATTAAACTTTAAAAACTTCGCCTATAGGTATCTTAGAAAACATATTTTTTGAAAAAATTAAGTTCAATTTAGTTTTAAAAATAGAAAACCCTTATAAAATATTCCAGTGACTCATAAAACAATATATATTTATACCTGTGAGATCCTCAGCATATGTGAAGACAAACGTGGCACTATAAACAAGACTTAGAATATGCACTCTTCGAAGCTTTGCCTCTACGTCTTCATCAAACAACATCATAGGCTCATGGGATCACAAACCTAAAGTCTATCTTATGACTTAAACGTTTTGTCCGGAATTAATCCAATTACAAACAAATTGACTCGGTTGGAAATTTGTCCTTACAAATCTCCACCTTTGTCTATTCCGGGATGAAACAAAAACAAAAATCCTATGGGCTATCAAGCTCTCTAAAAATACTTATTCCCCGACACCCCAAAAGAAAAAGTACAAACGCTCGATAGGCACAAACATGAATAACTTTGCTCTTCTTGAAAACTTTATTGCTTTTATGTAAACCTATAATCCTGCACACTTAAACACACATTCAAATGAATTAAGAATATAACAAGTGTAAATTTGCAAAGGAATAAATATCTAACAATATCTAAAATAGTCTTAACCTAGGTAAGACGTCTCCCCCAAGATAAAGATATCCTAATCATGCAAAGGAAAGACACCATTTCTCCCCCCTTTTGTTCAGGAATAGACAAAGTAAGATTTTATAAATAAATACTTCCCAAAATCAAATCTCCCTCTAAATGTGTGATCATATGATAAACTAAGAAAAATTATATGGGAATAAATCATGCAATGGTGTAAAGTGTAACAATTATGCAATATGTAAAATCAAGCATAAATAATCCAAAAGATCAAGCATGTGATACATCTGGACTAACTGTAAACCGCAAAGACTTAAAACCCAATACCATATGCAAAACATATCAATGAAAGTCCGACACATATATATAGGTATAAAAGACCACAAAACATGACACAAAACACATAAGCTTTACACACTAGCATAGTATCGATGTGTCCAAACATGTGAGATGGAAATGGGTGTGACCTAGTAATAAAATAATTACAACCCAAACACTCAAATATGTTCAAGAAGTTCTAATTGACGGCAAAACTTTATTAAACTAAGCTTTAGCCTCAAGTGAAAAATAAAGTTGAACTTATTGAACCAAAACAAGCACAATGCACACAAGCCTAGAATATTAATGATTCTACAAAACAATAGCGTCATGACAAAAATAAGAATAACTATGATTCATTTTCATTGTGCAAACCCATTGATTATTCCAACAAAACACCCTCAAATATAAACATGATCATATTTTTTGTTCTATTCTTTTCTTTTGAATGATCATATCAAACAAAACTATTTGCCCCCTTTTGGTATATAATTCATAATTCTTTTTATTGACTTAATTTTTTCTTGGGCTCTTTTGAAACGGTGGCTTTCACGATGAGTTCATTATACTCTCACAGCCCTTTCCCGTGCACACTCATCATTTTTTCAGTAATAATTAAATTCTCACGGACAACGATTCTTACATGAACAAATCCTCCATAGTCAAGTAAATATGTAGATGACAAAATTGATAGGAGAACATATCACGAAGCTCAAATATACATCATGAAGTCAAAATCCAATAACCTCGTACATGTGTGTGTAGAGGCATAAACAAAGTCAAATCCATAAAGCAAGTCAAGTTCGAAACAAGTCCATAAACATGGTTAAGATCAATATAAACATTTAAAGTCATAACCAAATATCCTAGCCACATGGAAATTGTGGAATGAATTTTATTCAACCACACCAATATGCCATACCAAATGCGTAAATCTAAAATACACAAAAATCGAAAGTCTTTTTAAATTTTTGAAGCATACAATATAGTTGACTTACTTGAGTCTACACTATATAGGAGCTCAACTAATTTGGAAAAGAAGACAAAATTATGTTGAGTCTCTCCAATTTGGTTTCATCTTCAAGAAACTCAAGGTTAACTACATCAACAAAGACCAAAGGCCAACAGGTAGAAAAACAACACACAAACACACTCTAGGATTGCAGATTTACAAATTTTAGTTCATATTTATGGCGTGTGTGTTAATTTGATTTAAAATAAAATTTATATATTTTTAGGAAATTTTTAACATTTAAAACCCATTTTTTTAAAGAATTAAATTTAGGGTTCAAAATGTTTGGGGTTGAATTTCATATTTCAGAATTTCCTAAAACTTGCCTTGGGTAGAATCTGAAAGCGCTAGAGAATTGCGTGGGTGCAAATGATATTTTTTAAAACTAAAAAACACACGTTTTTCAGCCGCTGAGATTCTTACACACGTTGGCTTATAAATTATAGGTTTTGTGTTTCTTCTGTGTCTATATTGAACTATCAAATCTATATTTTTGGATTAAATGTTATCTATGGTCTTCATGTCATCTAACTTGATCACTGTGACTTCAAAAGGAACCAATCAAAACCTTTCCTTATACGGTGCATTGTGAGCTTTTGGATTGAGAGTTCGAATAGTCGAACTAATCTCAACCGTTGCTTACACAAGAGATTCCAGACCCTTCCATTTAAACTATAAATAAGAGCCTTCGTCTTCATAATTCCAACTTTTGGAAATCTTAGGTTCTGAGAGGAAAAAAAGAGAGGAGAGAGAAATAGAGATATATATATATAAAGAGAGAGAGAGGAAAGAAAAGAAAAATAAAAGAGAGAAAAATTTGTAAACACAAACAAAACTCGGGACAAATTTTCCTAGAAAATATTATGAGAGTTTAAGGTTTTATGGTTTCAATTTTAGATCCTCTTAGATTTAAATCTCTCACTTAACAGCCTCACAAAAAATAGATATAGTTTTTGTTTTTCAAAACTTAAAGATTTGTTTTGAAGTGATACAGTCACGTAGATATTAGGTTATTTTTATTTCTTTAGAAAGAAATCACTCTATCTTGTTGGATCTGTCTTGTAACTATTGTAAATCTTTTTATCCAACATTTTCTTTATTTTTACAAACCTGAAATAAAGACTTTCGTTTTTTCAAATTTGATAAATTTTTCAGTTCAAAATTTTTAGTATATAAATAATTTCTAAAGAATCTTTGTTTTTAATATTCTACAAAATTTACAGATCTGAATTTTTATTAGGAAAAACATGTCTAAGTCTAATTTTAGTAGCGTGAAAAAGAGGTTTCATACCTAGACAATTTGCAATTTGTACGTATTATTTGTACCTACGTGTGTGTGAGTGTCTGCATGTGATTTAAGCACAACACCATCACCCACAATCACTTAAATAATGTTGTTGGTTGAGAGATTTTGGTCTTCTGAGTCGACATAAAGCTAAAAAGAGCAAATGATGAGAGATAAAGAATGGAGAGGACAACATTAGAGCCTTAAAGAAGTCACAAAAAAACCGATGAGAGTAGGTATATTTCTGGACTTAGAATAGATCTATTTTGTGTTTATTTTCTCATTGAATGCTTGTAATCCTTAAACTAATTTAGTGGATTTTTGTTTTGAAGAGTAGAGACCGCCGTGGATGTTTCCTCAATTGGGTGGGTTTTTTACCACGTTAAAAAATCTTGTCTCCGTGTGTGCTACTTAATTTTCCATTGCTATAATATGCTTATATAGACTTAGGTTTTAAAATAAAAACCTATTTCCAAGAAACTTGAATAATTAGCTATACTAAATTGTATTTAACACATCTTGTGTATTACTAAATATTTGCATAAGAGTCTCTTCAAAAAGTAACTCGGAACTCACTTAACCTTTTTAACAAAAGTTAAAAATAACTTAGTGAGGCATTTTCAATTGGTATCAGAGCCGAGTACTGAGTTTTTCTCAACATTTTTATCCTCTACTTTGAGACTATTTACAAAATCATTTTATGAATGAAAATTTGAGCGTCTTGGAAATCTTTACAGACCTCCCCTCTTTGATGGAACCCATTTCCCTTACTATAAAGTAAGGATGATTTCTTTCATCTAAGGGACGTTGGGAGATGATGTCTGGGAAGCTCTTGAAAGTGGTTATTCTGATCCAATCAGGCCTATAGCAGAAGTTAGCACTGAGAGTTTACTAAATAAGAAAAACATTCCTCTCTAAGTAATAATAAAGGAAAGAATGCTATCCTCATGTATATAAATGAACATGAGTTTAAATGTATCTCTGTCTGCTCAACATCTAAGGAAGTCTGGACACGTTAGTCATAACCAATGAAGTGGATGAGCGTTTTAAGGCGGCCAAAACACTGATTTTGATACAGTAGTATAACATATTACTCATGTCTAACACTGAGACCTTTGATGAATTTTACATTAGATTGATTGATATCATAACAAAATTACATTCTAATGGTATAATGTATAATAGGAAAGATATTATATCTATGATCCTAAGATACCTTCCCCCTAATTTTGACAATAAGAGATATGCAATTGAGGAAATAGATGACCCTTACTTGACCCCTGAGCTCCTTAGTAGAAAACTTAGGATTGTAGAAATGGAACTCGAATTCAAAAATCATCTCACTAATAATTATAAAAGGCAGTCTAGTTCTAATGTTGTATTTCAGTCCAAAATGACTTCACCTCAATTAGTGATGCCTAACATTGATCTTGATTCTGATAAGGAATGTGATTTTGAAACCCTAGATATGTCAAAGCAGTTTAAGAAAATTCTAAAGTTTAGAAACAATGTTGCTTTTAAACAAGGGAAACCTACTTATCTGAATCATTCCAATAACAAGCCTCATGATAGGAATCAGGACAAACACAAACTTCAGACCAACCATAGAAATTAAAAAGACCTTACAAATACTCAATGTTTTAGATGTGGTCAATTGGGTCACTTAGCTATCAATTATAGGGTGAAACTGAGCAACACTGCTAGAGCACACATGAGTAAGACGTAAGATGATTCAAACGATTCTGAACAAGATGAACTTGAATCATCACATAATACTTTTGACCCTTGCATGTCCTTTTTTGCTAATATTTTTTTGTTTATGAGGAGTCTACTAGTAATAATGAACTTGATATTATGATGAATAGTTCTGTTATGTCCTATGATGTCTTGCCTATTTCTGGATTATCTGCACTCTGCCTAGATAATTTTAATGTTGTTGATACTACTAGTAGTAACTCTACGACGATGTGTGTGAGTCAATGCGAACACAAATATGACGAATTGAATGGGTGTGTGAGTTCTAGAAATGAAACTTAGGGGAAAATACACACGCTGCACTTAATGAGTTCGATAATGATGATCTCCGTGACATTCACACACTATACTCTAAAACTCTTAGGAAGAGTGCCAAATTAAAGAAGACTGTCAAGGACTTAACTGAAAGAATTGAAGCCTTAAGCCCAATGGTAAAGCAGAATGTTGAGGATTATACTAATCACTGTCTGGATTATGAGTCCAAACACAAATCTTTTCTTGAAAAATTTTAAAAACTTTTCGAGTCAAATGATTTTTTGGAAAAGAAATATAAGGTAAATTTGACAGAATTGGAACAATCTAAATAAAAGGTTTCAGCTGTTTTTTAAAAAAAATCAAAGTTTGAAAGCGATTCCAATTTTTTTGAAGATTGTGTTGCCTCAAGTAAAACGAATTCTGAAGATCAAACATGCATAGGTTTTCATCAAAAATTTAAAATACAAAATAAATCTTTGCAAAACATAAAATTTGTGCCTTCTGGAAAAAGAACTACTGATCTATGCCCTGACTTTCAAACCTTAAAAATTGATTTTGAAAATAAACAAAAAGGGAAAAAAACTTGATGAAAAATTGTCCAAATCCTAATGCTGAATCTAAGGCCAAATATGTTTGCCCTCGATGAGAAGATTTGAACCTGAATGGAAAACTGTTGTAGTTTGACCTAAGGTCAAACTCCAGCAAATGAATAAACCTCTTTTCAAAGATTTTAAAAATTACAGACCACCATCGAGCGACCAATATTGTTCATACTGCGATGGTTATGGACACTGTCTTGATGAGTGTTTTAAAAAAAAGACTGTACAAGCCATTCCATAAATCACCAGTGTAAAAAAACTTTAACTATTCTAGACAGAGAAGAAACCATTATGTACTTCCTAAGCAACCTAACAAAAACTCTAACTATAGGAATATGAAGAAAAGATCTCACGCTAAAAAGAAGTCTAAGAGAAAGGGGCCTAGACCTATCACTAAACCAAAAGCTCATAAACCTTTTAAAACTAGAGCTATATGGGTTAATAAGGACGATCTAAAACCCCAGTAGAAGTGTAATATAGTGATAACTGTTTTAAAAAATGAACACACTGCTTCTGGTTAGTAGTTAGACTCTGGATGTTCTAAACATATGACTGGAGATTATACTAAATTAACCGAGATAACTGACTTCTTAGGAGGAAATGTTTTGTTTGGGGACGAAGTCTCATCTCAAATCATAGGCAAATGAACACTCTAAGAAAAAGAACTTCCTATTCTCAAAGGTATCTTATTAGTGAGAGGTCTTAAAGCTAATCCGTTGAGTATATCACAATTTTGTGACTCCAATCATACAATCACAATCTAAAAAATGAATTGCAAAATATTGAATGAGAATGGTGATTGCATACTTACTGGTCACAGGACCCCAGACAACTGTTACACGATTAATCCGGCCAAAATGAGACTTGTAGGTTAGCCAAATTTGATGATAATGAAATATGGCACAATAATTTGGGTCACATAAATTATGATAACCTTAGAAAATTAAGATCATAAGATATAGTTAGAGTTTCACCAAAATAAAACCAATTTCAAATGCTGTTTGTGGGCCATGTTTGGAAGGAAAAATTATTAAAATTGCTCACAAGAAAGTTAAAGAAACTTTAACAACAAAACCTCTAGAGATAATCCGAATGTATCTCATGGGTCCCTGAATTGTAAGCCTTTGTGGTAACAACTATATTTTGGTCATAGTAGATGATTTCACTCGATTTACTTGGGTTGCATATTTAAAACAAGAATCTGATATGCTTAAAGAATTTTCAAAATTCTTTTAAGAATTGAAAATGAACAAGACATCCAAGTCAATCGAATTTGTAGCGATAGAGGAGGTGAATTTAAAGACTTGGGCATAACAGAATACAGTGACTGTAATGGTTACTTACGCGAGTTCAGTGCACCTAAAACACCTCACCAAAATGGTGTTACCGATCATAAAAATTGCACAATCCAAGAAATGGATAGGATAATGATACATGCTAAGAATTTGACAAAATACCTTTGGGTTGAGGAAGTTCAAACAGAATGTCATATTATCAACAGAGTTTACCTTCAAAAAATTACCAAACAAACATCTTATGAACTTTGGTATGGCAAAACGCCCAACTTAAAATATTTTTGAACATTTGAGAGTATTTGCTACATTTGTAAAGGCAGAGAGCACCTGTCTAAATTTGTAACCCGTGGTGATAAAGACATATTTTTGGGTTACTCCACTAATAGTCGGGCTTATCGTATTTATAATTTGTGTACCAAAGTCAAAATGGAATCGCTAAACGTGATAGTGACTGACACTAATGTCGAGAGTAAAGAACAAGGGCCAACTATATTGGATGAGTCTGAAAATAATTTTACTTGTGACTCTCCAGAGATAGTTGATCCTTTACCAACTGAGACACTTGAGGTACCTTTTTAATCAATAAAGGATTTAGATGAGGTGGCAATGATCATACATTATTTGTTAAATAATTTAACAAATAACTCTTAATAGCTCAGGTCTATGTCGATGACATAATATTTGGTTCTACCTACTTATGTGAAGTTAAATGTTTTTTTAAAATTATGCATGGGGAATTCCAAATGTCGCTTATAGGTGAGCTATAATATTTTTTTGGACTTCAAGTTAAATAGAATGATAACGGGTTATTAATTTCCCAATCTAAGTACGCATTAGAGTTAGTAAGGAAGTTTGGTTTAGATAATGCCAAAATTTCTGTGACACCCCGCCTAATAAAATACCAGGTGATCAATCCTATAACAAATTAAAATAGGAGTCTCATATGGTTCATTCTCAGCATCACTATCGAAAACCAATTTAATTACTAATTACCTATTAGGCTGGCGTAAAAATTTAATTAATTAATCTTTTTAATCAAACCATTCAAATAAATATATCACAACAGTTTATATCCAACAACTGAAATGAAATAAAATAACCGAGCACTCGGTACAATTTAATACAACCAAATTGAATGCCGAACTAAAAGGTAGTAAAGAATAAATGAATACAAATAGGCCATCGGCCCAGTTGTTTCTACAATACCTCCTATATAGATCTCAAAGATAAAAGCATCTATAATGAACCCGTATTCATCCACATCCGCTGCAGTGAACGTCTGACTCAAAAGAATCATCATCCAGGCGTCCATGTGTCTGGACGCCTAATATATATACATATATAACAAGAGAGGAAAATAGAGAAATGGGTCAGAACCCGAGTTTGAAAATATTTTAGCAAGTGCATAATTGCCATATTTTAAAATATAAAACTTCTCATATTTAAATTGGTATCGCACTCTCATTAGATACCCCTCACCCCTCTTTTAATAGTGCACAACTATCGCATACCTTTTAAAACAACTTAGTTAAGCTACCCTGCCTAACTAATTCATTTCATCCATCTTCTAGAGATCCTCATTTTATACCTTCCCGTATATGTGAATAGTTCTCATTAGAACCTATGATCCATATACATATAAATCATGATACAAATCTACCGGACGGAGAATATCACTTTATTTATCCTTTATAATATATTCTAAGCTATCGCTTGAGCTTATACATCACAATCTCTCACTTATGATTCATCCTTTCATCATGAATAACTTTCACTAGTTATTTACACTATTCACGTTTTAGTGTTATTAACCTCGTATATAATATTCTCATCTTTATATACGCATATCCCGATTTTTCTTCTGGATTTTATACTCCCGAAAGATTCAGAATTTATCTCACATTCCATTCTTTATTATGTCCGTATATTTATGTTTCACATCTCATATATACATATACAATATAATATACACATCAAGTATATCCATACTTATATATCACACACTATAGAAGTATAATAACCATCCCTCAGAGCTATAACTCAATGGATGCAGTGTCTCAATGCTATCATCTTTCCTTGAAAGCCATAAAACATTCATTAGTTATATAAATAATACAATTTTCTCCATGTATTTAAAGTTCTCGTATATAATTATTTATCCCATTATATACGTAAAACCATATTACAACATTCACACATATGTTGAATATAAATATAACCCATCGTCCCTAGTAATAACTCACCGGATGTATTTTCTAATGTGCTATCACACTAGGTATACTGGCATAACCTAGTTATCCCAAGTCATAATCGCTCACTAACTTGGCCAAAAATAGAAACATTGGAGGCGGTCATATTCTTTCCCTGAAAGTGAGATTAGCCCCTCACCCATATAACGGACGCTATGACCTGGGGATATACTCTCCCTACTCCTCAAGCTAGGGAATTCACCCACATCGCGCAACCTCCCCCGATAGCACGAGAGCATATAATTTTAAATAAATACCTAGACACCGGTATTTATGAGCATACAATATATATATATTTAATAATTAGTTCCTAGCATTACCGTGCACAAAATCCATAGCATTAGCCTATAATTTTTCCCAAGTCTATGGTCTGATTCTAATTTAATTAATTTACACATTAATTAATTTAATACTTTCCCGAGTTTATAGTTCCGACTCTAATTATTAATAATATCTACTCACTGATATTTATATGCACACACCATATATATACACTATTGCACACCATATATATATATATATATATAAAATATTTCGGCCTTACCGTGTACTGAGTCCATAACACTAGCCAACATATTCCCAAGTCTATGGTCCGACTCTATTTTAATTAATATACTCATTAATTAATATATTATCTCCCCGAGTCTATGGCCCGACTCTAATTTAATTAATATACTCATTAATTAATTTAATATCTCCCTGGTGTCACACAACCAAAGTACCCAGACTTGCTCACCTGGCCCGAATTTCCATCTCTTAGGACGTACTCCTCAAACTTTCCATTATAAAGAGAACGCTCCAAATTAAATACATTTAACAATTTATTATATCATCCTATAATAAATTATTCCAGTTATAAGCTTTAATTAATTAATCCCCCATTAATTAATCTATTATCTTGGCATCACTCAACCAAAATATCTGGACACTTCTCTGGTCCATAATACAATATCATCAAATCTCGCTATCCACGCCTCTCTTTCGTAGCATTAGCCTGTAATCCCGAATATTCATATTCGATTTAATTCCATAAGTATTCACTTACTTATTCCAATTCCATAAGTATTCACTTACTTATAATATGAATATAACATTTCTTTTAAATTAAGGATATTAAGCTTATCACAACTAGCTCGTATCCCAATTACATCCGAAATTCTCATTCAAATCCTAAGAGTCTTTATCCCTCTAGACTCTTAAAAATCACAAAGTCTCACAACTTTAATTTTTGGCAGATTTCACACCTTGCCTTAAAATAACCATAACTCACTCCATAGAAGTCCAAATGACCTCAATCAAAGCACATTAGAAAGATAACTTCCATAAATGTCTAATTCAAATCATACAGAAAATGGCATGCATTTGAATTGTCTCTAAATTTTCCAATTTAATTCTTGAGCTAACGCTTTCAATCTTGGAACTGCTTCCTTAGAAAAATCATTATAAATCCAAAAAAAATAAAAAAAATACGCGGTTAGTGCCCACGCGACTGTATCGAAAATATCTACAACTTTTATCTTTGACCAAGAGCTGAATCAATTCACTTTCTAACCGAATCAATTCGGAAAGGAAGGAGTTACTATTCACCTTGTTCTCCAAAAAATTCCAAACCTCCATTAATACACCTCTAAGGTTTTTATTTTCTCACCCATCATCATCCAACCTCAAACAACCATAAGTAAACACATAAAAAGGGTTCTAATCACCCTAGAACCCATATCCAACAATTAATTTTAATTAATTACCAAGTTTCTCGAATTTGATATTATCCAGGGATTATTCGTTAATCTTTCGAAAAATCCATTTTGATTCACGAAAACTCATCCCAAAAATATTTATAGTTTTACACACCAACCATAATATGAGAAATAAACACACTAAATTAATAAAGTAAGTAAACACCTGCCTCGTGGATAAAATTCAACGATCTTGAGTCAAATCCCACGGAGTTTGGCCGGAAATCCCCTTTCTTCTTCCTCTTTTCCTTCTTCTTCTCTCTTCTCTTCTTTCTCTCTTCGCTTTCTCTCTCCTAGGGCTAAAATGTGGGAGAAATGAGGGTTATCCCCTTATAAATCCCAAAATTAGGTGAATACCCAATTGTAAAATGACTCGTGTACTTAAATGCGAGTCCCGACTAGTCCAAAAAGCCCCCGAAATCCAAACATTTCCCCTGGGTACTTCATTTTGACTAAATCGGCCCATCCGGACTCAGCCGTGCACTCACAATCGACATTCGAATTAATTTATAAAAATCCTTATCTCACACCCAAATTAGTCTATACCGACTCCCGACTGAGATAAATAAATTCCACGTCACTAATACACGTTATGACGTAAATAAATTATTACTATTCACTTAGTACTTAAATTTTCCTAAATATTAACCATTCACTCTTCGATTAATATTTAAATAAATATTACCATAATTAATTTAATTAAATTACGACACCCAAGTAATTTTAATATTTCCCAAATTAATTATTTATTAAATGCACAGAAATACGGGGTGTTACATACTCCCCCCCTTACAAAGGAATTTCGTCCTCGAAATTTAAGATAAGCCTAATCTTCCAAGCTTAGAACATCACTCACTAGTCCTGTGCCTCTAAGATCTCTATAACCATCTCTCCCAGTTCAAATTAAAAAATTTCCCAATTACGCATTTTAATTAACCAGGGCGCCCATACACTCTGTCCCCGTGCTTAACCGCACGAAAGTTACCCGACTATGCTAGCCGTATTCTATAATATAACTTCCAATCCGTAGTCATATCACATATATGAATAATAATTGGGGTACCCAACCCATGTACTAACGACCAAACATCTCCCTACTTCCAACGTTGTGCTAAGTTTCATGCGTGAGACGTCTCGCAAAGCGAAATCCAAACAAGGAACCCCCCGATACACTACTACCTAACATTGTTGGTCGTTGAGATCTGTTAGACCCTCAGTCCATAGAACGTAACCCTAAATACCTATCTCTTAACACAAAAGCATACATGCCACTCTTATGCTACAAAAGAAAACATAAAATACCGCGCCCTTACTATCACTAGTTCTTGCACAAAATAGATCCCGAGCTATCTATCCCCGCCCAAAAATAATTTTAACCGCCCTGAATCGCTTTAGTATATTTACCTTCTTACCGGGAAAAATAGAATAACACAAGACATTTTTATATGTCTATCGTACCACACAATTCAACATATATACACATATATATAGGCTAGGCTCCCTCTCAGGTGACACCTAGCAGGAGTCATTTATGACCTGGTGTCATGAACACCAAAACTTACTATCACTATCCATAATAGTTCACACCCATCACTAACCAATTCATACCCAAGAAAAGTCATGCTCTCATAACACTCCTCAAAATGAGTAAATCTCATAAAATATACCCTCTCAGTTTTCACGCCTGTTTCCCTTCAGGTAAGATAAAAGAGAGCCCTATTACCCCATGGTAAACGTATACTTAATAGTAACCCTACTATATTCCCACTAAACTCATCTCCCATGCGAATATATTGTTAATCAAAATATCATTACTCGCTCGGTCACACAAAATATACCTCATTCCCCCGACGATACAACTCATATTTCTACCTTGCCAATCTCCCTGGCTATTCAAACGATTCTCGGACATAACATGCTTGTCCGAACCGAACCCCAAAACTATCTTAATCATTTCCCTGCTAGGCACCATAGTCATGTCCCTTTACTCCCTTTGGGAAAAATTAATACGTGTGGTCTCACTCTCCACATAAAAATATCTCTCGATAAAATTCCCTATATTTGTGGCCACACTAGACCGCCATTGTTCCCTTAGCTCCGCTAGCCCCAGGGAATATACTACTATCCTTACTAACCCTGACTGAATTCACCGTCACTCGGTTAGAATTTAATTATCTGCATCATTTAAATGGGCCCCTCACATGGGTCTCTCCCCGTGGTGTTTAACTAGAACCTTTACTTCCATTATTATATTCGGACTAATTTATCAAATTCTTTTAGCTCCCTTCACATAGAAGCATCAACTGTTCAAACACAATCGGGGTGACCTCGACTACGGACATTATTTTCGAAACATATTTTACAACACCAACTGAGCCCCCCTCCTGCTGTTCTCCCAACGGCCCTCACCGGTCATCCTTTGTTGTTCGGCATGTGAATCACAAACGAACGTGTATAAAATGTACTACAATTATACACAATAGTAGGAAGATGAAATATCACATTAGAAATCGACAATCCTTAGCATAGAGCTCTATATCAATTGAATGGTACGCTTTAAATGCAGTAAGCCGTACAGATCCTATGGACACTAGAACATGATGCTCTGATACCACCTGTGACACCCCGCCTAATAAAATACCGGGCGATAAATCCTATAACAAATTAAAACAGGAGTCTCATATGGTTCATTCTCAGCATCACTGTTGAAAACCAAGTTAATTACTAATAACCTATTAGTCTGGCATCAAAATTTAATTAATTAATCTTTTTAATCAAACCATTCAAATAAATCCATCGCAATAGTTTATATGCAATAATTGAAATGTAATAAAATAACCGAACACTCGATAAAATTTAATACAACCAAATTGAATGTCGCACTAAAAGGAAGTAAAGAATAAATGAATACAATCAGGCCATCGGCCTTAATGTTTCTACAATACCCCCTATCTAGATCTCAAGGATAAAAGCGTCTATAATGAACCTGCATGCATCCACATCTGCTGCAGTGAACGTCTGACTCGAAAGAATCATCATCTAGGCGTCCCTGTGTCTGGACACCTAATATATATACATATATAGCAAGAAAGGAAAATAGAGAAACAGGTCAGAGCCCAAGTTTGAAAATATTTTAGCAAGTGCATAATTGCCATATTTTAAAATATGAAACTTCTCATATTTAAATTGGTATCGCACTTTCATGAGATACCTCTCACCCCTCTTCTGATAGTGCACAACTATCGCATTCATTTTAAAACAACTTAGTGAAGCTACCCTGCCTAACAAATTCATTTCACCCATCTTCTAAAGATCCTCAATTTATACCATCCCATATATGTGAATTGTTCTCACTAGAACCTATGATCCATATACATATAAATCTGGATATAAATCTACCGGAAGGAAAATATCACTTTATTCATCCTTTATAATATATTCTAAGCTATCGCCTAAGCTTATAGATCATAATATCTCACTTATGATTCATCATTTCATCATGAATAACTTTCACTAGTTATTTACACTATTCACATTTTAGTGTTATTAACCTCGTATATAATATTCTCATCTTTATATACGTATATCCCTATTTTTCTTCCGGATTTTATACTCTCGAAAGATTCAGAATTTATCTCACATTCCATTCTTTATTATGTCTGTATATATATGTTTCACATCTCATATATATATATATATATATAAATATATATAATATACTATACACATTAAGTATATCCATACTTATATATCACCCACTATATAAGTATATTAACCATCCCTCAGAGCTATAACTCAATGGATGCAGTCTCTCAATGCTATCATCTTTCCTTGAAAGCCATAAAACATTCACTAGTTATATAAATAATACAATTTTCTCCATGTATTTAAAGTTCTCGTATATAATTATTTATCCCATTATATACGTAAAATCATATTACAACATTCACACATATGTTGAATATAAATATAACCCATCCTCCATAGTAATAACTCAGCGACTGTATTCTCTAAAGTGTTATCACACTAAGTATACTCGCATAACCTAGTTATCCCAAGTCAGAATTGCTCACTAACTTGGCCAAAAATAGAAACATTGGAGGCGGTCATATTCTTTCCCTGAAAGTGAGACAAGCCCCTCACCCATATAACGGACGCTATGACCTGGGGATATACTCGCCCTACTCCTCAAGCTAGGGGATTCACCCACATCGCGCAACCTCCCCTGATAGCACTAGAGCATATAATTTTAAATAAATACCTAGACACCGGTATTTATGAGCACACAATATATATATACTATCACAATACCGTATATATATTATAATTAGTTCCCGGCATTACCAAGTACAAAATCCGTAGCACTCGCCTATAATTTTCCCTGAATCTATGGTCTGACTCTAATTTAATTAATTTCCATATTAATTAATATAATATTTTCCCGAGTCTATAGTTCCGACTCTAATTATTAATAATATCTACTCACTGATATTTATATGCACACGCCATATATATACACTATCGCACACCATATATATATATATAAAATCTTCCGGCCTCACCGTGTACTGAGTCCGTAACACTAGCCAACATATTCCCGAGTCTATGGTCCAACTCTATTTTAATTAATATACTCATTAATTAATATATTATCTCCCCAAGTCTATGGTCTGACTCTAATTTAATTAATATACTCATTAATTAATTTAAGATCTCCTCGGTGTCACACAATCAAAGTACCCGAACTTGCTCACCTGGCTCGAATTTCCATCTCTTAGGATGTACTCCTCAAAATTTCCATTATAAAGAGAACGCTCATAATTAAATAACATTTAACAATTTATTATATCATCCTGTAATAAATTATTCGAGCTGTAAGCTTTAATTAATTAATCTCCCATTAATTAATCTATAACCATGGCATCACTTAACGAAAGTATCCGGGCACCTTTCTGGTCCATAATATAATATCATCAAATTTGGCTATCCATACCTATATCTCGTAGAATTAGCCTCTAATCCCGAATATATATATATTCGATTTAATTCCATAAGTATTCACTTACTTATTCCAATTCCATAAGTATTCACTTACTTATAATATGAATATAACATTTCTTTTAAATTGAGGATATTAAGCTTATCACAACTAGCTCGTATCCCAATTACATCCAAAATTCTCATTCAAATCCCAAGAGTCTTTATCCCGCTAGACTCTTAAAAATCACAAAGTCTCACAACTTTAATTTTTGGCAGATTTCACACCTTGCCTTAAAATAACCATAACTCACTCCACAAAAGTCCAAATGACCTCAATCAAAGCTTATTAGAAAGATAACTTCCATAACTGCTTCCTTAGAAAAATCATTCCCGAGCTAACATTTTCAATCTCGGAGCTGCTTCCTTAGAAAAATCTTTATAAATCCAAAATATATCAGAAAAATACGTGGTTAGCGCCCACGCAACCATATCGGAAAGATCTACAATTTTCCTCATTTGACCAAGAGCTGAAGCAATTCACTTCCTAGCCGAATCATTTCAGAAAGGACGGAGTTACTATTCACCTTCTTCTCCAAAAATCCCAAACCTCCATTAGTACACCTCCAAGGTTTTTATTTTGTCACCCATCATCATCCAACATCAAACAACCATAAGTACACACATTAAAAGGGTTCTAATCACCCTAGAACCCATATCCAATAATTAATTTAAATTAATTCCCAAATTTCTCAAATTTTATATTATCCGGGGCTTATTCGTTAATCTTTCGAAAAACCCTTTTTGATTCACGAAAACTCATCCCAAAAATATTTATAGTTTTACACACCAACCATAATATGAGAAATAAACACACTAAATTAATAAAGCAAGTAAAAACTTACCTCGTGGATAAAATCCAACGACTTCGAGTCGAATCCCACGGAGTTTGGCCGAAAATCCCCTTTCTTCTTCCTCTTTTCCTTACTCTTCTTCTTTATTATCTTCTTTCTCTCTCCTAGGGCTGAAATATGGGAGAAATGAGGGTTCTCCCCTTATATATCCAGAAATGGGGTGAATACCCAATTGTAAAATGACTTGTGTACTTAAATGCGAGCCCCGACTAGTCCAAAAAGCCCCCGAAACCTAAACATTTCCCCCGGGTACTTCATTTGGACTAACTTGGCCCATGCAGACTCAACCGTAAACTCACAATCAACATCCGAATTAATTTATAAAATCCTTATCTCAAACCCAAATTAGTTTATACCGACTCCCGACTGAGATAAATAAATACCACGTCACTAGTACACGTTATGACATAAATAAATTATTACTATTCAATTAGTACTTAAATTTCCCTAAATATTAACCATTCACTCTCCGATTAATATTTAAATAAATATTACCATAATTAATTCAATTAAATTATGACACCCAAGTAATTTAATATTTCCCGAATTAATTAAATATTACATGCACAGAAATAGGGGGTGTTACAATCTCTAGGACGCCCATGAGTACCTCTACGAAGTTATCCAAAGATGAACTTGGAAAACCTATAGATCCTACCCTATATCGAAGCATAATTGGCAGCATGTAATACTTAAAAGCCTCTCAACCTAATATCATGTATGTAGTTTGTATTTATGACCGTTACCAAAGTGCGCCTAAAGAAAGTTACCTTCTACGTGTTAAATTTATAATTATGTATGTTAGAGGGATAGTAAACATAGGTATACGGTACACTAAAGATACATCTAGCATAATTATAGGATACACCGATGCTGATTGGGCTGGTTGATCTGATGATAGCAAAAGCACATCAGGTGCTTGTTATTACATAGGTAATAATCTGGTAGGATGGAGTAGTAAAAAGCAAAATTGCACTTCACTTTCCATCACATAATCAGAGTATATAGCAATAAGAAGCTGTTGCGTGCAATTAATGTGGATAAAACAAATGCTTAGTGATTATGGTATTGATGAAGAAAAGCTAACCTTATACTGCAATAATTAAAGTGCGATTAATAGAATCCAGTTCAACTTTCCCGTACTAAATATACTAAAATAAGACATCATTTTATACGAGAATTAGTTGAATATAAAGAATTAGAGATAAATTATTTACCCACTGAATATCAACTAGCTAATTTTTTCACTAAACCTTTGAATAATATAATATTTGAATCCTTGCGCAAATCCATTGGTATGATATTTCCTGAATAACATCACAATTTTGAGGAATTATTTGACATTTAAAATTAATTTTTTAAAGAATTAAATTTAGGGTTTAAAATTTTTGGGGTTGAATTTCATATTTTAGAACTTCCTAAAACTTGCGTTAGGTAGAATCCGAAAGCGCTAGAGAATTGTGTGGGTGTAAATGATATTTTCTAAAACTCAAAAACACGCATTTTTTAGCCGCTGAGATTCTTACACGTGTTGGCTTATAAACAATAGGTTTTGTGTTTCTTCCATGTCTATATTGAACGATCAAATATACACTGTTGAATCAAATGTTATCTATGGTTTGCATGTCATCTTACTTGATCCCCGTGACTTCAAAAGGAACCAATTAAAACCTTTCCTTGTGTGGTGCATTGTGAGCCTTTAGATTGAGAGTTCAAACAGTCGAACTAATCTCAACCGTTGACTGCACAAGAGCTTCTATACCCTTCCATCTCAACTATAAATTAGAGCCTTCGTCTTCACAATTCCAACTTCTGGAAACCTTAGGTTCTGAGAGGAAAAAAAAAGGAGAAGAGATAGAGAGGAGAGAAAAGACAAATAAAAGAGAGAAAAATTCGTAAACACAAAGCAAACTCCGGCCAGATTTTTCTAGAAAATATTATGAGAGTTTAGGGTTTTCTGGTTTCAATTTTAGATCCTCTTAAATATAAATCTCCCACTCAACAGCCTCACAAAAATTAGATCTTGTTTATGTTTTTATAAACTTGAAGATTTGTTTTAAAGTGATACAGTCATGTGGATGTTAGGTTGT
Organism: Sambucus nigra; assembly: GCA_949130495.1. Classification (NCBI taxonomy): domain Eukaryota; kingdom Viridiplantae; phylum Streptophyta; class Magnoliopsida; order Dipsacales; family Adoxaceae; genus Sambucus; species Sambucus nigra. The sequence goes on from OX422217.1 coordinate 321,898,770, forward strand.
TTTTATTTCTTTAGAAAGAAATCACTCTCTCTTGTTGGATCTATTTTGTAACTATTGTAAATCTTTTTATCCAACATTTTCTCTATATTTACGAACCTAAAATAAAGACTTTTGTATTTTCACATCTGATAAATTTTTCACTTCGAAAAATTTATATATAAATAATTTCTAAAGAATCTCTATTTTAAAGATTCTACAAAATTTACAGATCTGAAATATTTAAAAAAAAAATAAGTCTAAGTCTAATTTCAGTAGTGGGAAAAAAATATTTCATACTTAGACAATTTTTAATTTGTAGGTATTATATGTACTTTAAGTGTGTGTGAGGTCATGCATGTGATTTAAGCACAACACTCACAAAACCATCACCCACAACCATTTAAACAGTGTTGTTGGTCAAGAGATTATGTTCTTCCGAGTCGACGTAAAGCTAAACGGAGCAAAGGAGGAGAGCTAAAGAACGGATAGGAAAACATCAAAGCCTTAAAGAAGTCAGAAAAGAACCGAGGACATTAGGTATATTTTTGTACTTAGAATAGGTTTATTTTGTGTGTATTTTCTCGTTGAATGTTTGTAATCCTTAAACTAATTAGTGGATTTTTTTAGGTGCAGAGACCTCCGTGAATGTTTCACCAATTGGGTTGGATTTTACCACATTAAAAAATCTTGTCTCTGTGTGTGCTACTTCATTTTCCATTGGTACAATCTGCTTATATAGAATTAAGTTTTAAACTAAAAACCTATTTACAAGAAACTTGAATAAATAATTATGTTAAACTATTTTAAACACATCTTGTGTATTACTAAATATTTTTATAAGAGTCTCTTCAAAAAGTAACTCGGAACTCACTTAACATTTTTAACAAAAGTTAAAACTAACTTAGTAAGGCATTTTCAATTTTTTCAAAATATAAAATCTTTTTGTATGTTTCAATATGACTCAATAAAAGGAAAAAATAATACAAAAGGTACACATGTCATAACACTAGCAAGAATATATCATGAATCACAGCTAGCGTATGATAAACAAAATCATGCAAGTAATCATCAATAAGAAATAGCATGTGAAGCATCATGTGCAGGCATGTGAGAATCAACCAATATAGCATTTAGCATCTCCAAAATATATTTTCTAACCCAGATAGATGTGTACCTAAATCAAGAGGTTATAGGAATCGACGAGACACTATCCTTAAACTTTTTAGGACCTCTTACAAGATCAAAACAAAAACGCCTAAGGTGACATTTCCAACCACAATGTGAACATGTATAAACAAGAGGAATGTTACCTATCGTTTGAACTTTTCTAACGTCCTTGGTTTTGGTTGACCGTTTAAAATAAACTATGGTTTTGTCTTTGACATTCGAAGCATAAGAACAAGACGAGCCATTACCATCATCACTCTCACTACTCGAGTCATTTAAATTAATTTTTAACTTTAAAAGTTTAGACTCAAGCAAAGAATTAGACTCTTCCACTTTTAGGGACTCCTTCTTTATATTTTCAATAATTCCTAGAAAGTTATCTCTCTTTCCCTCAATAAATGAAAACTTATCCCAAAGAGTTTCCTCTTTGGCAGCCTAGAAATTTTCATGTCTTCTAATTCTTTTTCTAAATCAAGGACTCTATTATCACTCTCCTTTTTGGCCACTTTTAAAGATTTAAAGTCGTTACATAAAGCACCAAACCTCTCACGAATGATATCTCTTTGATTTTGAACAATTTGCAAAAGTTCCAAAACATTTTCAAAACGATTTTCAAGAAATTCAATTCTTTCAGCGATCTTCAAATTCAAAAAATTTAATTCGTCAAAACTAGGAAAATCCACCGAGAGAAAAATAGACCAATAGAGTGAAGCAAAAAACCACCCAAACTGCGAGATTGAATCTCGTTAGAACGAGATTCAATCTCGCTAGTAATGATGTCAGCAAAACTAAAATTGAAAGTTTGAGGCCTCATTTGAAACAGGGATCGAACGACCTCAACATGCTGTTTGAATGACATGGACATGTCATTTGAATGACATAAATGAAAAATTAAACTTTTAAAAACTCCGCCTACAGGTATCTCAAAAAACATATTTTTTGAAAAAATTAATTTTCGATTACTTTTAAAAACAGAACGCCCTTAGAAAATATTCCAAGGACTCATAAAATAATATACATTTATACCTATGAGATCCTTGACATATGTGAATACAAACACGACATTATAAACACGGCTTAGAATATGCACTCTTCAAAGCTTTGTTGCTACATCTTCATCAAACAACGGCATAGGCTCATGGGATCACAAGATCAAACTCAAATCTATGACTCAAACATTTTGTTCAGAATTAAGTCAATTACAGACAAATTGTCTCGATTAGAAATTTGACCTTACACCTTTTCTTTCTTTGGCACTTGCTTGGAGGTATATATTTCAAGCTCATAAGTTTATAGGTCACCTACAAGATCTTTTAGTTTCGTTGAGTCAAGTAAACCCAAGGAATTCAAAACGGGCACCTTTAGATCAAATCTACTACGCAATGACCTTAAGATTTTCTTTATAACTCATTTATCGGGTATTTTCTCTCCTAAGTTAAACGGTGATTGGACAATATGGGATGACCTAGTGTAAAAATCATCAAACATCTCACTCTCTAACATCTTAATCGTCTCAAATTGGATAGTGATGTTTTGAAGTTTAGATGCCATTATCGTGTTAGTTCCCTCGTGAGTAAGTGCAAGGACATCTCATGCCTCTTTTGATGTTTCACACATCATAATACGATTACACTCTTTCGATGTGACAGACGATGAGATATCCATACGCATCTTCCAATAAGCATAATTCTGCCTATAAAAAATAGGTGTTCTAAAACCTTCATAAATACCGAATTTCATACATAAAGACACGTGGGATCACTCACACAATAAAATAGTGTTTCAATCTTGGATACCAATTTGTAAAAATCGATGATGATCCCTTATTTGTAAAATCAACGACGGTCGCTCTATGTGTACCCTTTAGGGGAAAACAATTTTTCTTTTCAAAACCCTTTTTCCAATTTTATTAAGCACAAATTTTGTGAAGTAAACTAGTTAAGCCAATTATAGCTTCTTAACCCTAAGCATGCATCTAGTGTGATTAAGAAAGTGAAGTAAAAAATGCTCACAAAACATGCCGATGTACGAGAAAAACACAACGGAGAAAAATCTCGGACGACCCAGGCCAGGCAATCACTATGATATGGATTTACAAATGAAGATTTAAGTCTTATGCAACAACTCTATCCCCACAAGTCTTAATGCCTCTTATTCTCTTCAATCGCTCCTCTACAGTGCAACACAGGAGTCCACCTACGTCAGGTCCTCAACACAATAGTTCACGTATGCCTCGGTATCCACCGATACATCTAGTAACTGTCAATCATCAAGTATAGAGTCTACCGCACAAAATAGGTTCTTTAAATGTTGAAGAATGACACTGTGGTGAAATCACAAGATCTCTATAACATATGGTATGCAAACTCGGATCTTGTAAACAAAAAGGATAAAACAAACGAAGTTTTTAACTTTGTAAACCTTTGGTAAACAAATGCAAAAAATGTATGGCTTCTGTGTAATTCAGTATATTCTACACACTATTTTTTTGAGCAGAATTCGCCTTGAATAAAAATTTTAAGGCGGAGAGTCATTAGAACGAAATCAACCAGTCATTTGAACCATATAAGCATCTCGTTAGAACGAGAATGCAATGTTGTTCGAATGACAACCAAATGTCATTTGAATGACTTCTAAAGTTGTTTGAACCATCAAAACTTAAGATAAAGTTTCATACGACTCTTAACAAGATATGTCTCAGAAAAAACTCATTTTAAAAACATTTTAAAACATATTTAAATAAAATAACATTCTTAGAAAATATTTATTGAGTATCCATAAACTAACATGTATCCATACCTGAGATAATCTCATAAGACCAAGTGAAAATGTGAAATGTGCACCAAAACTACGACATGATCTATATTTGAAGCTTGGCCGCTATGTCTTCGATAAAATGTCATAGACTAAATGGGAATCGTGACAAAAAAATGTATCTATGAGTGGTTGTTGTTCGAAATAATTCCAATACATACAAATTGACACTATTTGAAAATTTGTCGTTATAGAAATTTGACTCTAGAAGCGATATTTAAAAACTAATAGAGCCTATAGGGTGTATAACCTTTAAAGATTTAAGGGCATGGAATCGATAAACGTAACAATTAGAGATGATGCACTTACTATCTTTATTGATCATGATCTTGCGTGTGAGATAAATGCACCCCCAACAATGATCCCATTATTTACCACCCTATAACGGTGGACCCATCTCTTGAAAAAGAGGATCCACCCTCTTAGTTTTAAAAGAGTCCTAACCCTACTGACATACTTGGTGATCCTACACTAGGTGTCAAAACTTCGGCTCAGTTAGATAATGTGGTCAACTATCTTTGCTACACTTCCATATTAGAGCGCGAGAATGTGAAGGAAGTACTCAAGGATATGCATATTCAATTTTAAAAGAAAGGTGCTTGGGAATTGGTCCCCTGACCTAGCGATGCTAATGTGATTAGTACCACGTGGGTTTACAAAAACAAGATGGATGAGAATGGTACCATCATTCTCAATAAATCTAGGTTGGTCTCTCGAGATTACACATAAATTGAAGGTGTATACTTTAATGAGACATTCACTCCTATTGCTAGGTTTAAGTCTGTACGCTTACTACTCGCCATAGAACGTCATATATGATTTAAGATATACTAAATGGATGTCAAGAGTGACTTTATCAACAACATTCTCCAGGAGGAGGTTTATATGAAATAATCGAAGGGGTTGGAAGACCCAAAGCACCCGAAATACGTATTTTATCTAAAAAAGAACTTGTATAGTTATGAAGGCTAACTTTTTATCTCTTAGCTCATGGCTTCAAGAGAGGGGTAGCTGATACGATGTTATTTATTAATAGAGAGTGTTGTTTTATCTTAATTGCCCAAGTCTATGTGGATGACATAGTCTTTGGATCCACGTGTTTCCAACATGATCACACTTTTTAGGGGGGATGAAGGGAAAATTTGGGATGAGTATGGTTAGTGAACTTACTTTCTTCATAGGTCTCTAAGTGCATCAACATGAGAAAAAAATATTTATATCTTAATCTAAATATGCTAGGGATTTAGTGAAAAAGTTTGGTTTAAACTTGGCTAAGAACTCTCTCACACTAATGAGTTCCTCAACAAAGCTTAGCAAATACACCTTAGGTAAGGACGTATGGTAAACACTTAATAGGAGTATGATAGGTAGTCTCCTTCACTACACCAAAACTGGGCTAATGGTCACAGACTTTATCACTGACCAGGAAGTGTCAAATCGAGCATTACCAATTTTGGTGGTCACGGCCCAAATCCCTAACCCATAGCCTGATCACGGATTTCCCATAGTCATAGATGGTGATGGCCCATAGCCCTGTCCCCATTTGTAAGCCTGGTCATGATCCAAACTCGTGACCACTGGGCGATTAAAGACCATCTGGTCACGATTCAAAGTCGTGGCTAGTTGTCTGTGCGATCCATCTTTCTCACGGCTTAATATCGTGGCCAACCTTACTATATATATGATATTGTCATGGATTTAGGGCATGACCACACTTATAATAAAGATAATATTTTCACGAATTTGGGCCGTGACTATACTTAATGTGCATAAAATATTGTCACGGCTTTAGGCTGTGACTAGTTTTAGTAATAACAAATAAAAAATCCTCGAATCGGGAGGCTAATCGGTCAGTTGATACAAGTTATCCTTGGGTGACCTCGAGGGGTCCTGTGCTCTTAAATCGAGGGTCCCGTGCTCTCAAATCGAGGGGTCCTCGTACCACGTGATCACGGGACCCGTGTACGCATTCTAAAATATGGGTCGTTCTCTCAAATTGAGGGTCCTATGATCATGCGGTCTGTTCTTACAGGCTACGTTGGTCCTGTGCGAGGTGTTGGCGCCGCTCATGGGACCGTTTGGGGGGCGCTAAGGGGTTTCGCCCCCCGACGGCACATTTTCAAGCCTAAGTGTGGATATTCTCTATTTTGGGTCATGCTCTCAAATCGAGGGTCCTGTGAACACCCGATCGATTCTTACGGGCTACATTGGTCCCATGCGAGGTGTTGGCGCCGCTCACGGGGCCGTTTGGGGGAGCTAAGGGGGTTCGCCCCCCGACGACACATTTTTAAGCCTAAGTGTGGATTTTCTCTGTTTTGGCTCGTGCTCTCAAACTGAAGGTCCCATGACCACGCGATCGATTCGTGCGGGCTACATTGGTCCTGTAAGAGGTGTTGGAACCACTCACGGGGTGATTTGGAGGCGTTAAGGGGTTCGCCCCCCGACAACACATTTTCAAGCCTCAGCGTAGATATTATTTATCTCAAATCGGAGGTCCCGTGACCACACGATCGGTTCGTGAAGGCTACATTGGTCCCTCACGAGGTGTTAGCACCGCTCATGGGCCATTTTGAGGGCGCTAAGGGGTTTTGCCCCCTGACGGCACATTTTCAAGCCTAAGTGTGTATATTCTTTGTTTTGGGTCGTGCTCTCAAATCGGGGGACCCGTGACCACGCGTTTGGTTCCTACGAGCTACGTTGGTACCGTACGAGGTGTTGGCACCGCTCATGGGGCCATTTGGGGGGGCACTAAGGGGCTCCGAAGATCGACGACTCGTTTTCAAGCCTAAGTGTAGATATTCTCTATTTTAGGCCATGATCTCAAACCGGGGGTCCCATTACCATGCGATTGGATCCTACTAGCTACGTTGGACCCGTATTCGATGACCTCTCCCCTAAAAGGCCGTTTTGTGGTCTTTAAGGGGTTTTCCCATTAACAACATGTTTTTACGCCGAAGTCTAGATTTTTTTAAATTATCATCATATTCTCAAACTGTGGGTTTCGTGACCTCTTTGGAAGATTAAAAGATTGAAAACCCTCATTGAGCTTACAACCTTGTCAAGCTCTTAATCTTCCAAAGAGGCCACCTTGTAATGTTGAGTTCCCTGCACCTTGAAATTAGTGCTTACAAACATTACTCCTCACTCTACTCAACAAAATCAAACTCTACCATCTAAAATCAATAATGGGAACACTTGATATAGTTGTAAAAAGTCAAGGATTCACTCGTGGGAGACTACATGGCTTCGTTGGTCCAAATACTATCCAGAAAAAACTCCAAAGACCGTTCAGAGCACGGTTCAAGTGTTCCTGTGCCATGATTGTTCAGATTTTCTTACCAAACATGCCTTTTGAGGGTGAAAACCAAAGGCACCTCCCAAACGACCCCTTGAGAGGTGTAAACACCTCTTACGAGATCAATTTAACTCGCAGGAACCGACCGCGTGGTCATGGGACCCTTGGTTCTCGAAAATGATGAAAACTTGAGAAAATCCTCACTTATGCTTGAAAATGTGCCGTTAGAGGGCAAAACCCCTTTGCGCCCCCAAGCAACCCCTTTAAGGGAGCAATCACTATGCACGAGACTAATGTAACTCCCAGGAACAGATCGCATGGTCAAGGGACCCACGATTTGAGAATATGATGATAATTTGAGAAAATCCACACTTAGGCTTGAAAACGTGCCGTTAGAGGAGAAACCTCTTAACGACCAACCTACAATGCCTAAAGAAGCTTGAACACCTCACACGAGACCAATGTAACTCACAATAACTGATCGCGTGGTCAAGGGAGCCCCAATTTGAAAATATGACGATAATTTGAAAATATCTAGAATTAGGTTTAAAAATATGCAATTACAGGGAGAAAACCCAAAGCATTATCCCGTAATCCTTCTAACATACTATCCAACAACAAGACAACAACCAATAATTATCCAACAGCCAAACCAAACAAAACCAATAATTATCCCGTACTCCTTCTAACATACTATCCAATAATAAGTTAACAACTAACAATTATCCAACAGCCAAACCAAACAAAACCAATAATTATCCCGTACTCCTTCTAACATACTATCCAACAACAAGCCAACAACTAATAAATATCCAACATCCAAACCAAACAAAACCAATACTTATCTCGTACTTCTTTTAACATTCTATCCAACAACAAGCCAATAATCAATAATTATCCAACAACGAAACCAAACCAATAATTATCCCATACATCTGAAATATAAAAAATATAATTCATATCAATTATATAACTACTTTAGTTAAAGTAAAGAGTACATGATTCCTGCGATCCAACAAGGCCATTAAATAAATTCTTCTTAATGTGTGATTGGACTAAATTGATCTTGGAGCCCCCCCAATGTATTCTTTTACATGTACATTTATTGACTAGTTTCTTTAATACAATATTCATAAAATCAAGTTAATTTAACTTAATTTTATGAACATTGCATGAATGAAACTGATAAAAAAATGTATATGTATAGGAACATGTGGAAATTGAGCTGGGTCAGTTTGATCCAATCACAAACTCAAATGACTCTATTCTCAAACCGAGTGTCGTGTTAAAGTAAACAAATATTCGACTGATCATAACATATTATCGAAAGTTAACTTACACAAACTATATTAAACATTCCTAAAAGTAACTAAACATTCATACATCAAAGTGAAGTGCTACGACGCAAATATCGTGTATTTTACCCGTTAACCTGCATTTTATTAGCCCCCTCCAGTATCTTAATCTCTATACTTATGCTCGTTAACCAAACAACCTTGAGTATCTATATATGCATGCTTTGCAGGGGTTAATTGAGCATTTTGTAGGTATTTGGATGCTTAGTATGAAGTTCGGACGCTTTTCGAAAAAGTTTCTTTAACGATTGCATCTTCGGGCACATTTGAGTAATTCCATCATTCAAATTTTGATCCCCAACTCTTCACGGAAGTTGAATCCCTTTGATTTCTCTTCGCGTGGCCACCAATGGTGCGTGATTCCGATGTATAATGAGGGAGTTATGGTATCTTTAGGATGGGTTTGACTTTAAAATCACACCCAAAGGCACATTTAAGGGAATTTTAGTCATTTCATAATATGTTTTTTGGCCTAATGTCTTCTTGTATATTCTAGTCCTCTGAGTTATCTTCGTGTAGCCTCTAATCGTTCCTTATTATGAGTTATAACGAAGAAGTTACAGTATTTTTTGTAAAGTTGGACAAAGATGCAGAATTGCAGACCTGTAGGGGCGAATCGACTCGGCCAAAATCCGAATCGATTCGTTTTGCACCAGAACACTAGATTTTCATTCCGAATTGATTTGAAATGGCCCCGAATCGATTTGGACCTATTTCCCCGATTTTGGATGACTTATTCTGCTATTCCTTTTCTTATTTTCTTTTTCCTTTTTCTTTATTCCTTTATTCCACTTGATATAAATACACCACTTGGTGTTGTTTTGGAGACAATTAGTTTTTAGCACTCATTTTTTCTTCTCTCTAAGTTTTAGGTTAGGGTTTGTACACTTTAGGGATTTTTTGTTGGAGACCTCCCCTTTCCTCCTCCCCTATTAATGTAAATTTTTCTTCCTCTCCCTTGTGTATTTAATTTCCATGCTTATTTATTTTTTGGCTAGATAAAATAGTTTAATTAATTTATTTCTTATTTTAGTTAATTAATTGGTTGTTTAATTAATTTAATTATGTGTAGTGATTAGTTTATAGGGTTTGGATCGTATATCCGCCATTGTTGGGCGTCGAGCTTCGAAAATTATGTTTTGTGTAAAATCATATTTAATTGAAATTGCGTGTATTAAAATGGAATTATTAAGTGTTTAACTTTCTTTGTCACGCAGCATTAGTATTTATAGTGATAATTCGATTTTAAGACGCGTGTGACCATTTTTAATTAAATGTTTTATCTCGCAACTTTGAGTTAAATTTTTTCTTGCGTGATGTTTATGACTAATTAAAAATACTCGATTAAATATTTTCGAACCAAAATTCTAATTATTAGTCATTTAGCCCATGGCGGGATGCGATCCGAACTCTCATTTTATTTATTCTAGTTTAGAATTAGTTTCTTAATTTTCCCCTTTTCTTTATTTCCACCCTATCATCTTTTACACTTTTATTTTTGAAGTAGTAAAATAATTAAAATCTAAAATTTTATCACTCCTTATGGATTCTCGATACCCGACTTACCGTTGTTCTTGCTTGTTAAGTGTAGTTGTAGTTTGGGTTTTTTGCATTGAGTCGCCGAACCAATAACAACGATTTGCGTATTACACGATGCACGGTTCACGCTCGATCATAAAGTGATAATACATTGTCAATATTAAAATAGGATAAAAATAAGATTGACAAGGTTAACATACTATTTTGGTGCATGCACACCAATAGATCCTCTAAATCAACTAAAAGATCCTTCAAATTAGGGTTGTTATCAAAAGCTGACTGGAACTCTTTTGGAGCCTTCAGTGCATCCACTTCAGTAGTCATACCCTTTAGTGCATGCACACCAATAGACCAATTGCCATCGTTTATGCACTTGGAGTAGAATACCTCCTTTATGTTCTGAAATGCACAAATAAAAGGCTCATCGACTATGCGATCTTTACTATTCAGGTTTGATAAAACAATCATAATAAGTTTGGAGTCGGGATTAACCTTGCAAGCATTTATAGTATCCTCCATCTTTACCCAATCATAATAGAATACGATTTATGTGAAATCTAAGTAATGAAGTTCTAAGATTTGTTGGATTATCCCATAATAGGTTAGCACCATATTCTTTGGAGTTTTATTGCTTTTGCGAGAGATACATGTGGTCAAGGCGGAAATTGATATTCCACTATTTTGCATCAAAAGTTTTTCCTCATATGGATATGAAATGAAATCAAAATCGTTGGTGCGGAATTTCTTAAACTCTTTAGCACAAAAATTAGGGCCTTTTGCTAGGCGCACAAGCCTGGAAGAGACATAAACTCTTTTTAAAAGCCACATTTAATAATTAATTTGTATTAAGGCATGTTTTTATCACACACAAATAAATAATCGCACACATAAAATGTGAAGTTTACCTCTTTTGATACTCATGACCTAAAATCAGTTGTCGTGTAATTTCTCCTTTGATTTTGAGCAATTTCATTCTCGTACTTCCAACAGGTAAATTGTAGAGTTTAGATCATAAAATATAAAATACATATAGTCAAAGAAGAAGACTTTAATAGATGCTCACGCTCTCCATTCTTCGACTTCATCTCGCGATTCGAAGACATACCGAGCTGCTTGCTCGTATTGTATCTTTGTGAGTTTCACCTCTTTAGGGTTCCCAAACAGTACTTCATCCTCAAACTCCTCAGGTTCCTTCGTCACTCCTCCTCTATGAGGATTGAACCTCCTCAACTCTTGTTCTGACATATATTCCCTAGCATATAACGATGATTCCACAGCTACATATTCTTCAACAATTGACCATCCAATATACCATGTATTCTTTACATAATTTTTTAAAGTTTTAATCAAGCGCTCAAAAGGATATATCCAACGATACCTAACAGGACCACATAATAAAGCTTCATCGCATAAATGCACAATCAAGTGGATGCTGATATTGAAGAACGACGCAGGAAAATATTTCTCTAATACACAAATTACCTTGGCTAAAGTTGATTTTGCAGCTCTATTGTGCCTTTCGTTTTCCACTTTTGCACAAACTAGGGTAATAAACAAACTGATTTGCATAATTACCCAACGGAGATCTTTGTGTTCAGAGAATCAATGCCGAAATAACAGAGGGATTAATTGGATGATTACATGCCGGTCATGAGACTTGCACTGTTTTAAATCATTTGCTTGGTAGTTAACGACCCTACGTAAATGACCAAAATAACCAGTTGGAGTCTTCAAGTTGAACAACGTGTCTAAGAGGATCTTCTTCCCACTAGTAATCAAAGTGAATGCAGATGGAGGGGTAGAAATTCTTCCTATTGTAGGATCATTTTTTAACTAGAGTTTATTCTTTAGCTTCATATCTTGTAGATCTTGGTGGGCCCGCTCTCCATATTTGGAATGAAATCCACCCAGACATGTTCCTATCAGATGTTCTGCAACATTCTTCTCTGTGTACATCACATCAATTACATGCCTTACACGATGATCTTTCCAATACGAAAAATAAAAAAATATTGATCGTCTGGACCATGATTTTGCTTTAGTTGGGTCGTTAGGATCTCCCCTTATTTTACGCTTCAGGTTTAAAAACTTGGGGTGTTTGCCTACGTATCTATTCCCCGCAGTCACAACCGTCGCCTTTTCCTCGATCTACTGACCAGAAAGCCGAGCAGGTTGCATCCGATGCTCATGACGAATCGAATAGGATAAAAGTTAGACTTGTCATTTCTGAAAGGGTGACTGGTCGGCAGAAATCTACGATGATCAGTGTAACTCATCTTACTACTATGTTGTAGCTAAATGGCTTCAGTTTCCTCACCACATATGGTACATCCATAATAATCATGAACATTACAATCGAACAAGGTCCGATAAGCAGGAAGGCCGTGGATTGCCCACATCACCATTGCTTTAAGTGTGAACTCTTCACCCTTGTGAGAGTCGAATGCCATCACGCCTTTATCCCATAACTCTTTAAGCTTTTCGATTAATGGGGCTAAGAATATATCAATACCATCACCTGAAGCCTTTGACCCAAGTATCAATAAAGATAATAATGTGAACTCTTTTCTCATGCACAGTGTCGGAGGGAGACTTTAAGGCGCCATTAGAACTATCCAATAACTTTTACTAGTACTTAAGTTACCAGAAGCTTTAAACCCATCAGTTGAGATTGCAAGATAAACGTTGTGTTTTTTTTTTGCAAATTCATGGTGTTGTGCGTTTGAAATTTATCAGACGAGTGAATTAATCGGATGACGCATCATATTCCCACCCACCTCGCATCGAGCATGCTATGTCATGGCCTCCGCTATCCACGATAAACTAAAAAATCATTTTAATCGTGGCCCAAGTGCAAAATCCTTCAAAAACTTTTGTGGGACTTGCGAGATCTTTTGATATTTTGTAGGTTTCTCATTTACCTTCTCACGAACGACATATCTAGGCTCACCGCATATTGGACATTCATCCTTCTCTTCATGTTCGTTGCGATATAATATGCAATCGTACTTGCATAAATGAATAGATTTATATTTCAATCCCAAACGCTTCAAGCTCTTCTTCATGTTTGGATAATTGTCTGGTAACGTGTTCTCTATTGGGGGAATTTCTTTAACCCACTTATGAATTCCGATTATGCTGTTCCCCAACAATCCAAATTGACTCTTCAAGTTATGTAAACAAATCATTGCATATAATACCGAATGATCTTCATCACAATCTTTATACAACAGTCTAGCTGCATCATTTTTCAACCATATATATTCTCGGTCTCCTTGTAGTTTGGTATCAAATTGTTCATTATGCACATAATTTGTCTCCATAGGTTGGTGGTTTTGGTCATAGTGGACTCCATAAGCATCGTCAATTAGGTCGGTCATTGGACAATGTGTTGGCAAATCATTTACCACTTCCAGTCATTGGTGTTCTGTTACGTGGTCGGATACCGGTAATTCTTTGGGAACATAAGGTACATGTTTTTCACCATGGTATGTCCACTTGTTATAATCTTGAAAAATTCCCCACGTTATCAAATGTAACTCAACATCTTCTAAAGATTTATATCTTTCATTTATACAATGGGTGCATGGACACAAAATATTCTCACTTTTAGGGTTCTTAAAAGCGTATCTAATAAATTATTGAACGCCTTTAACATAACTGTTAGCTATTCGGTCAGTCCCCCCCTCCACTCTTTGTATTGTGGAAAATCCATTTAATAATCTTCAAATTACAATCCTGTGTTAACATGATAAAATTAATATCATGTTGCATAGTAAAGCACTAATATAGTATCAAAGCAAAGCACTAATATAGCCAATAACACACCAATCAATCAAACTATGCAATAACTTAAATACAAGAATACGCCAATCAACGATACTACAAAACCACTTAAACTCAAATTAAGTAAATTTGTCTACTGATATTATTACAACATAAGAAAAATAATACTACATCTTCATCAAGCGATAAACTAGCCAAGTGTAACAATTTCTACATAATTTTTCAAAAAATTCACTTCTCCACTGTTGACGTGCGCTGGAACAGTTTCATAACCCCCATACACTGTATCAACCATGATCTGACACTCAACCTCATGTAAAGGTTAATTATGTACTAAAGTTCCTACGACAGTGGACATGAGCATGCAGATCCCAACGACAAATTTACCACTCAGGTTCTTTTATATAATATTTCTCACCATAGTCACTGTGGGTTATTGATAATGATCCAAGACCTGTGCCATACTGAGGCGCTGAGAAAGGGAATGTTGGAGGAGGAATCGAAATGTGTTGGGGGAATGGAGAATGAGGAAAATTTTGAGGAATACCTGGCATCTGGGGAGGGAAACCGGGATGCATTGGGGGCTGCAGGGGCATATGACTGGTTAAAAGGGACACAATCTGTGAAAGTTTATCATTAACATCTCCCAATTCATTTAGAAGCCCCATTATGTCCCCTTCAGTCCTAAATTGATGATCATCGCTGGACGTAAAATGCTTATTAATAGAAGAAAGCTCGTCCATGAGAGGTGCAGTGTGTTTGAATCTTATTTATAACATATGCGACCCCAAAACTCTCGTCCTCCCTCTTTGGTCTTTCCCAAAGGTTTGTACGATGGCATCATTGTCAATATCCTCGATCCGTCTTGAATCTGAATGACTACTGATAGACTCTATTGATTCTAAGGTCTTGGCCAAGTGAGGAGGGAGTTTATTATCTTTGTCCGGTCTAGCATACATGTACAAGTTGGCCATATTTGGTGTCTTTCCCTCATCTGGGCTACCTTTCGTAATGGTCGTCCACTCGTTCTTCAAATCTTCATAAGATTTTGAGCCAAGCCAATGGACATTAGTTTTTTTTGCCCTATTCTGCCTGTTTTTCTCCCTTTGTAGTAATTTGGAGTCATTCGCCTCATTCTTCAGAAAATCATTCCATTAAGAGACTGGAATCTCAATGTTTGAAGGGATTTTGTCTTCAAGTGCCAAAATATCGGAGCTTGATGCTCTCTTAGGGAAATTATTCTGCATAAGGTTTCTCCGATATGTTCGGAGTTGTTCAGAAACTAGAGAAACTCCTTATTTTTTAAGTTGGGGGAAAATGAAAACCATTTGCTAAGTTACTTATAGATGTGATCTTTAATAGTTTTATCTACGAGGTTCTAATTGTCAGCTCCTCCCACTCCCAGATTCATTTTCTCCAAGGACAAACACTGGGATTTAAACTGTTGAATGTGATTCTTATCCCCCATGGGGTCATTTTCTAAAAGAGAGAACCCAATGGGCTTCTTCTCAACTGACCCGGTAGTTTCAGGAGCACTGGGTGTGTCTGTTAGATTAGTGGGAGTACCTTGCCTGCTGTAACTTGGAGTATGGGAGTGAATAGTTTATGGAGTAGGGGAGTGAACAGTTGGTAGAGTTGAGTATTTCTCACCAATTGGTGATGAGAATTCTCCTTGTGGTTGTTGGTTATTGTTGGTTAGAGCGTTGTTTCCTTTACTGCCCGATATTATCTACAAAAATAATAAAAGTTAAAGGTGTATCTATAATAATACATGCATAATTTTAAAGTTCAATATGAAAATATCAATAACAAAATAAATTTTTTGACCATATATTATAATCTATCTGTTCATGGTAAGACTTTAACAAAATTTCAATGTGTATGATCTCCATCCATTATGGATTGGTTTTTAAAAACTTACGAATTTTTGCACGTGGCTAATTAGGAGGAAGTGCATCTATAATGGATGCATAGATGTCAGCGACATGAACTCGAAATCTCATCCTCTTCAGCTTATTGGCAAGATCGATTTTGGCGTGCATATGTTGTGAGACATCACAGTCTTCGTCAATGCTCTTTGTACCTAATTCTATCCATAATGGGTGAATTTTTTTCGGCCTTCTCCAATAGTGTAAGCAAGGTTAGTGCTCTATCGGGATTATGTAAGCGATATATATATTGTACAACTTCATCCCAACAGTATGGCAGGGAAAACAGAATACGATCGAACAAGTACTCTTGTTGGAAATAAACTCCACGGTTTACAAGGTAGTTAAATTGTTCGATCTTCCTATTCCTATACCAATAAATTGGAGTACCCACTTTATGAGGATCATTAATGAAAGAGGTATGAGTACGGACCAATTTCAACCTGTCATATTCTTGTTGCCATCGATTATCACCGTGACACATTTTTCTGAGAATAATGAACGAGGGCGTGAATATGATTCCTATAAATAATGGCTCTAATGAATCATTAACTAGTTATTGTGTACGAGGGCGTGGATATGATTCCTATAAATAATGGCTCTAATGAATCATCAATCGTTAATTTATTATGTTTTGAATACCTATTTTTGTCATTTAAGCCAACAACCCCTAAAATTACCCTTATTTTTAGTATTTTTTTAATGGTCCGATATTTTTTTAATGGAGAGGTATTTTTTTTACCACCAATATCCATTTAATTAAAATTTGCCATATTTTGAAAATTAAACCAAAACATATCCATTAAATTAAAATTTTCCCTAGTTTGAAACTTAAACCAACATTAATCATATATATGTATTTTTTTTCTAGAATACAAGCACATTAGACACAATTATAATTTATACACACCTACGTACATAATACACACACGTATATACATGCACACACATATACACACACACATAAAAAAAACACAAAAATACACACACACAATGAAATAAATAATAAGGGTTTGGAAATACACACACACAATGAAATAATTAATAAGGGTTTGAGATTATGCACACATGTACACACACACATATACATATAAAAATACACACATGTATACACACACATACACACAAACACACATACAGAAATACACACACATAATGAAATAAATAATAAGGGTTTGGAAATACACACAATACACACAATGAAATAACAAGGTTTTGGATTACCTTTGAGATTGAGAGAATGAGAGATCTTGAGATCGAGAGAATAAGAGACGAAATCGTCGGAGATTGAGGAAAAAGGGTTTAGAATTTTTCGAGGAAAATGAAGATCTGAACTTCGATTTTTAAGTATAAAGACACTAGTCATGGCCCTAAGTCGTGACCAGCCGATGTGACCCCTTTATTTTTAACACGTCAGCATGGAAACAAGACCATGGTCACGGTCGAAAGTCATGACTCACTCATCATGGTCCTAAACCGTGACTATATTGGTGCATTTTTGTGTCCCTAGTCACGGATATGAGCCGTGACCCCATCCATGATCACATTTGGAGGGAAACCTAGCGCCATAATGGTCACGGTTGGGTCATGGTTGTCAGTCGTGACCCTGAGAGTCACGGTCAAAGGCCTTGACCACTTACAAGTCGATCCATGACCACACTAAGTCTTGGAATTAGTCACGATCATTTTGCATGTAGTCACGGGTTTGGACCGTGACCCCTTTTTCGTGACCATTTTCGGTATTTGGTGTAGTGCTTTACTTGACCATTAGCCTCCATAATATCTCTTTTAGTGTTGGAGTTTATGCACATTGTCAAACATTCCCAAAAGATTCATACTTGTTTGCCCTCAAACGTATCATCAAATATGTGAGTGGAACTCTTTCTTATAGCATTTGGTATTTCTTTGATACCGATAACTATTTGTCACCTTATACGGATGCCCATTGAGCCAGGGATGTTGATGGTTGTAAAAGCACATCGGGTGGATGATTTTTCTTTAGGAGTTATCTTATCTCATGGTTGAGGGAAAAATCAAAATTCTATTTCTTTGTCCACAATGGAGGCCGAGTACATAGTGTCTGTGAGTTGATGCACACAACTCTTATGGATGAAGCAAATGTTGTAGGATTATGGGATTAATCAAGGTACGATGACTATTTCTTGCCATAATATGAGTGCAATACTCATTTCTCGTAATTGCGCCCAACATTCATGTACGAAGTACATTAGGATTCAGGAGAACTTTATTCATGATCTTGTTGAGGAGATGATTGTATCTTTGAGTCTTGAGAGTACCAAACGTCAATTGGTCGACATTTTCACTAAACATTTGGATGAAATTTGATTTGAAGATTTTAGGAAGTCTTTGAAAATTTGTTCCATTGATTGGGTTTGGATATTATTTCTAGTTTAAAGTGATTTTCACATTACTATAATTTCTCCCTACAATTAGATTGTATTCTTATGTTTATAAATTGAAAAAATCTAAAAAAAAAATCTATTCTTATAGATAAATTCCATAAAAAAATTCAAAAAAATCTTTATATTTTATTTTACACCATATACGGATGCTCCTTTAAGATGTTCGAATAAATATTTCATTCCATCCATTCTGGTGACTTAATTACGGTGTTATTAGACTTGGCTACATCTTTTTGGTGCCTAATAATGCATCTTTAACATTGAGTCATTCATTTTGTATTACTTCCTTCATGTTAAACTCATTATATCACCTTGATTGCATGTGTGCACGAACTTTGGAACATTTCATTTGCTTATATGTTGAATTGGATGTTCTCATCTCGATCGTGCTTAATAACGAACCAAGTGTACTAGAAACTACTTGTGAATGTAAAAACTATTGCTTGAAATATTTTTACTAAAAAAATTATTGATTTATGTTTAACAATGGAAAGGGGCTACGAATGAAGTAGTATATCTTGTGTTAAAGGCCACCATTATCAAGATCTTAAAATATGTATTAATCACATAAAAACATAAGTGTCAAGGCCAATTTTAATTCTTTGATGCTTCATTATAATTGAAGAATATGATTCCTTCAAAAATTTTGAGCATTTATGCTTAAAATGTGTGATTTTTAGTGAGTTATAAGTTGAAGATCAATGGGTTTGCATAGTAAAATTCCTTCAAAAACATTAATTAATCTAGCATTATTGATTTGGGAAGAATTGAAATTCATGAAATTTTGTATAAGTTGAGTCAATTTCACTTTGTTCATTTTTTTTTTTACAAAAGGTTGAATTGAGTTCTTTCTTTAAGAGTGTCTCTTTGAGTTCATGCATCGTCTCTACGTATGGCTGTGTTGACTTTACCATGAATTAATTTCACACACCTTCATTCCATTTTTATGATTCATATGTTTTCATTCTATTCCATGGCGTGTTTGTTTGTACTTATATGTATATTTTTTATACTCAAAAATTTTAAAAATTCCGAAAATAGCTTGTTGGTTTGTTGAAGTTTCATCATATATGCTTAATTGTTTATACTTTGTGATGATATTTCAAATGTGTATACTCGTAATGCTATCTTTTCAGGTTTATATTCTAACACTTTATCTATTATGAATAAAAAGTCGGATAACAAGTTATGGGGGACCTTTGTTTTATATTTTTTAAACTCCATACATGACGGTATTTTTTTTTACTTCTTGTGTGTAGGTATTTTTCCGAATTGATGATATCATGGACTATACAACGAAGATCTTCACCTAAGACAAAGTTGCAATCGTATTTTCCTTTTCAGGTTTGGGAGGGACATTAGTTTAACTGGTCTTATGGATTTTTTTTTTCCATTTTGTGTTTTGTACCGGAATAGCCAAAGGGGGAGATCTGTAAGAGCAAAATTTATGATTGCCCATTATGTTTTAGCTTGACATATTCCGTCACATGCCACTACACCATCATGCACATTCTCAAGGCTTCAATTGAAGATAAGTTAGTCACCGAACATGACAAAAGATAAAAAAATTAATCTCATCACTACATCATATGGAGAAGGCATATGAGGTTGATTCGGTGTAAACATTACGTTTAGGGGTATTTTAAAAGTGTTTGAAACATATAATATTTTTTCAAAAGTTTTTAATCAAAACAATCTTTTTTAAGGCATCTCGTTAGAATGAGCAACTGAGGGTCATTCGAACAAGGTTCTTTGATCGTTCGATATTAAACGTTCAAATAAAACTTCAAAAGAACCTTTTTCCTCGTCGTGATGGAATATCATTGGATCTATTATTCGATGTAGTTCAAATGAATTTTCATAGATCATTCGAAAGAGGTCCAGTTTATTTGAGCGAGCCTGCGAAAAAATAATTTTTACTTGGTTTCAAATGCAATATTTTAAGGTCTATCTCTTGGAGATTTTTCTTCCTATTTAAGAGATATGAACTTGCACTTCAGTGAAAGCCTTTTTTCATCTATTTTGTGATAAAAAAAATTAGTTTTCCAATTCCAAACCCCTTGTATGTTTTGTGATTACTTTATTAAAACTTGAAGAACACATCACATGTTCATATCCCTATGGAGTTGATTGTTCACTACTGAAGATAGGAAAGGAGTTTTCAAAGGCTTATCGGTGGACACCAATGTAAATGGAGCTTGTTGTGGAGCATTGTTGGATCTGCACAACTTTTTATTATCAACAAGGAAGGAGACATAATTGTGATACTTAGTGGAGTCTAAGTCTGTAAGTCTATATGTGTCGTTTGTAATACCTTTGTCGTAACAATGCTCAAAAGAGTTTTTCTCGAAAGGGTTTTTTCTCATATCTCGCTTGTTTGTTTGTTCAATATATATATTTAATATCTTGCATGCTTAGTTTTACCTAAATAATCAATGTAAAATTGATCATATATTGTTTGTGACCTAATTTAAAAATTCTACCTTTGACCAAATAACCGAATCACTCTATATGTTTTTCAGATAATATTCTGATATAGCTCTAAACCATCACTGCCTCATAGAAATAAAGCAATCCGAGATCAGGGCACTGAATCTAGCATAAGTCCACCTACAATAGGCCACTACTACACCTGTAGTAGGAGAGAACGTACGTCCTCCTCCCATCCCCCACATTAGAACACAATCTGCGGTGGTTACCGAGGAAATATAAGCTAACCCCCAGGATCTGGCAGCACCAGGATAAGCACCGACTCCCTCCGCTAATGTATGTACTCCTTATTTGCAATTACCATTCAACCCACATGGTTATGAACCTCACCACCAGTACCTTGAGTACACAAACACTGCCTTCCCAGGTCCTCTGCAGGTTGAATTTGTGTCTCCCCCACCAGTCAAAGAGGTTGTCCCCCCACATCCAAACTAAGAAATAATGCAGGTATAATTTGAATTGCATCTCCTTCAAGAGGTTATAAGTAAGATGCAAACCATTGATGATCTCATGAACATAAAAAAGGCATCTCTCTATGCAGAAGCTCAATTACCAGACAAATTCAAGATGCCAAACTTTAAATCCTACAAAGGAATAGGCTTTCCATCCATTCACTTTTCTAACTACCTCCTTTAGGCACATGTCCAGAATTTTGACTTAGGAGTGTTGCAAATAATGTTTACCTCTATGTTGTCTAGAGGATCCCTCACCTATTATATGGGCCTGAAGCACGAAGGGAATGTCAAAACATGGGATGATATATCGTGCTTTAAAAAAGAAGCATAAATACAGTGAAGAACTTGACATCACCAGAAAGGATCTTGAGATGCAAAAACAAGAAGAAGGAGAGGCAGTTAGCATCTTCGTTGCTTGTTAGAGAGAGAAATACAATCAAATGGATAATATTACTTTAAATAATGATTAGATAGAAATTAGGACCAGGAACCTCCAGAAGGAAGAAAAAATTGAGCTTTGTCTCACATGGATCCCACATTTTAATACCTTCAGCCATATATGGTGTAAGAACAAGGAGAGTTTGGCTGCCAATTCTACTAAAATTATGGAAGAATGTCGCCGAAGCACCAATCAATTATCCACTTGCAGGAATTCGCTTGAGACTCCACATACCATATGACTATCCTTATAGTTAGTACATCTCTAAGTCCATGCCTAGTTCCCTACACCGCCCTAGCCATGGTAGCCACTACCTATCCCTTCCAACTAGGGGCTTATCCAAGAATTTATCAGGCCATGCCTCCCCCTAAAGAGTTTTGTGCCTCGATAAGATACTTTATAGACTTGCAATCCCCCCTCAGGCTGGTATTCTCCACCCTAAAGATGGATGGGGGCCTCAAACCTCTTATCCCCATACCGCCCCAACCACTATGAATAAAAATTGGAAATTCAACTTGCATCGCAAATTCCACCAGGGACCTAGTCATAGCGCAGAAAACTATTGGGCCTTATGGTATGATATTTAGGACGTCATCGATGTGAGGAGTCTCATCCTGCCAAAACTCATCACAAACAACCCTCTACCATATCATCACGACACCAATTCCTTATCAAAAATGCATGTCCCAATTACAGACCCTTCCACCCTCATATACCCCATCCATCACAAACCAAGGATGAGGAAACACGCAACCTTCTAAATATCTACTCTTTTAGGAACGTCATCACCTGCTATAAAGATCATCACCGAACCTCAGTCCACCATTTACCATATGACCCTTTTCATCATTGCCATACATTTTTTTACAAATCAACCATTATAGGTTGGACTTCCTCCTAATCACATAACTTATGCTCTCCAAAGAGCCAAGACTCATTCGCGATAACTGAATCAAATGGGATGAAATATATGATGAAGCCCTTTAGGCAATAAAGCACATTATGATACCTATTAAGTCCATCATGTAGGAAGAGCCTACCCTAGAGGTTCATATGTTTTCTCTCTCAGATTTAGAAATTAACATCAGTACCCACCTGTCCCTCACTCTAGACTCACCCTCAGTCCACTCTTTGAAATGCAGCTGAAACACTACAGTTGCCATCCTTTAGAAAAAAGAACTCGTGATTCGTCCACCTCAATATTTGAGTCCCTCAGTACAGATGAACAAGAGAGACATAAAACTCTGGGCCAGTGATCATGTTACCTTGAGATACTGAGCTCGTCAATAATTTTCCTACAATGAAGAGCCTAAGGGCACACTTCATTCACATGGAAAATATTATACAACCCAACCTCTTATACGGAGAGCCACCCCTTTATTTCTTTAATAACAAGGGAGAACTCCGATATCTTAGTGTCGACGTCTATCAGAGTATTAGAAATACTGGATTAGATGATTTACCCATAGAAATATGAGATACTATGTGTAACTCAATGATAGTAGATAATAACTATGAGATCCCTATGCCCTAGGAAGACCCCATCAATCCCAACAGTGAAGTATATCTGCTCATATCATAGTTGGCTTATGATCTCTTCTTCTTAGATATATCTCCTTGCTCTCACCATCACACTAACATAGGACATAGTTACAAGAACGCATACCTAGATTAGTCCCACAGTCAGTATTATTGAATTGTAAGATGAGATGATCGCCAAGTTATCCCCCACCAGAAGGGCCCCCCTCATGGAGGTACTCGTACATAGTCAAAATGGAATTGTTCCACCCCGCTCCCCATGACCATGCTTAGGGAAAATTTGACAGTCTATAATATGTGGTATCTACACTAACTCTCGCCAATTTTTTTATTAAATCTTGCCCTGAGGGCAGGAATACGTAGAGTATCGATACTACTATAGGAGAATATTTTACGAAGCCAATAGCAGAGTGAAAGAAATTGATACAGGGGAAGAAAATACCCCTTTTTATGATAGAGAGAACCAAGAGCTAGTCTCAGACAGACACACTTTTCATGACAAAAAATACCAATAAATTCCCTTAGATGACGATATCTAGTTGGGTTACTTAATGTCCACAAAACCCTCACAAAGGACATATAAACAAACGGACAACCAAGTCCTGTACACGGTGGCTGAAATACCCACCCCTACACTAAACTCAGACATAGTTGTATGATGGATAGACAAATCCATGTCTCGAGACATCTCGAAGACCCAGAATGAAGCTCTTAAGATCCCGAAACAGACCCCCATAATGGATTAGATCGAAGTCATGGGCCCAAAGCCATCATTGCCTAACATCGGACCTACATTTTTAACTGTTCTCTTACCACGCCTAGAGAAAGATGAACTAGTCACTCGGGTAAAACCCATACTCACCACAGACATAGAGGTCAACTTTCACTTGAAGTTAGATCAACACTCCTCTCATTCGAACCATACTGATAAAGAGGGAGGTTCCCCCACATTAACCACTATTCCCCTCCTCGGGAGAATAATGACATTTAAGAGAAACGCAGGTGAACCTTAGCTAATATCACCATTTGGATGTTTCTAGCTATATCATGGGAACACCAATTTTCCATCGTAGGTCTGTTATCATAAATTACAAATCTAACCCCAGTCGAAATATTAACCACTGTCAATTCCATCACCATAAAACAATACATCAGCTCTCGTAATGAAGACCTTCACATGCAAGGCCATAACCACTGATTTGCATTACACATTACTACTAAGGCCCGCTGGTAGATTATACCCCTGGTACTAATGGACAATGGTTCCACTATCAATGTATGCCCGCTCCGCTCTGCTACCGATTTGGGATAAACTACCACATAATTTACACCATCTTTAATAGCCATCTGGGCCCATGATAATACTCGTCGAGAGGATTGGATCCATCACTATCACTCTCATAATATGTCCTATCAAATGCGATGTTGAATTTCTAGTACTCGACGTTCTGGCTAGTTTCAACCTCTTACTCGGGAGGGACTGAAATCACCCCATGAGGGCATTACCCTCATCATTTCTCATGAAGTTCATGTTCCTATTCGACACCAAGGTCATCACCATCTAGGGGATTATAGTATCCACTATATCCAATATTAGCACCACCCCTCTCCTAAACAACTATCACGATAGCAGCTATATCTACCTCAATTGATTTTGGATCATCCCACTCGCTCATACCAAAAAGAAGGAGCCTTCCATTAACAGTATATATGCCAAAATCATCTACATGATCAGGTTCAAACTTGAAAGAATAAATAAGGAACCCTCGAAGCTATTATTTCTATAAAACACAAAGGAAAATCTAGTCTTGGGTACATTCCCGACTACAAAACCATAGATAATAAGCTCCAAGAATCCTATTAAGGGTGGAATGACTATTCTTGCCTTTAGGGAGAAGATTCCACCTATCACAGGCTCCCCGAGGCATGGTGGGATGAAACAAAGCGATACCTACATCCTAAAATGGAAACCCTCTATGAAGAAGGGTTAAATGTGGACTACGAGAAATTCGACAAAGTCAATTAGGGTGAACTCAATGTTTCATGGATCACTGCAAAATATAGAAAAACCTACTAGCCAAAGCCCAAATGGGGATGAACCACGTTATTTCCTAATGATACCACTCCAATAGTCATGTTGACTAAATCCCCTATGAACTCTTCCATAATTTGTACACCGCCTCGGCCACCTGATGCACCACTACAGAAAAAGGATGACTGATCATCATCCCGGAGATCAATATCTACCTTCGAGTACCAAACTCTACAACTCTATTATATAAAACAACTCCTTTGGTTGAGCCTTCAAAAATATCTAGTGAACCCACTTGGGATTTTCAGTGGAATAAAAAAAGTCATAAGCTCTTATTGAAAGCCCTCTTCAAGGGAAAGAGGGCCCAGGTCAAGAAACATCACCTGCCCAAACTAATAGTCATTCGTAAATTTTCAAATCACCATAAGGTCTCTCCAAAAGTACCACCGTAAATCCTTATTAACCTTATCACCCACCTCAAAGGTACCTGAGTATTGAAAAATTGAACCTATATCGAATGCATCCCCATGCCTGTCATATATAGGCCCTTTGAGTCTGTCATGTTAGTTAAAGAGTCCCCCCTTATCCCTTCTTCTAATGCATCCCTCTATAGAGTAAAATTTTCTGCTATTATCAATGTTGCCCTTCCTCCATTCGATGGCATAATAAACAATGATTTTTAGTATTTGGTTGTGTGTGTTACATGTGATGATCTCAAATCCAGTGATGGATTATAATCATAGTTAATAATGATGACCCTACGAACTTAAAATACTTAAAACACTTAAAAAAACTTAACCAGAGTTAAAATAATCGTATGTATCCCAACGAGGATGACACAGTCGCCATAAACTCTGGCACTCCCTAAAATCCAAAGCAATTACAATTAGGGTCCCCTAGATGAGAATGAATAAAAGGAGCTCAAAAATATCCTCAACAACTTTGTAAATTATTTTCACTTGGTCATATGTCGACATGCTCGACATTAACCATTATATCATCATACATGAGGTAACTACTCTCCCTGATGCCAAACTGATAAAACAAAGGCTCCGCAAGCTCATACTCGAATGGTCATTGAAAGTAAAGGAGGAGGTGAAAAAACAACTCAGCTTCTATTTCATTCGAGTAGTGGAGTACCCCACTTGGGTAGAAAACATCGTACTAGATGCCAATATTAATAACAAAGTCAAAATATGTGTCGACTATAGGTATCTCAATTGGGCCTGCCCAAAAGATGATTTTTCTCTACCATACATCGACTTATTGGTAGATATTACAACCAGAAACGTGCTCAAATCCTTTGTAGATGGATTTTTTGGATATAACCACATTAAAATGCAGCCTGAACCTCAGGAGAAAATCGGGTTCCTCACCCCCAAGGGGACGTACTGTTATACTGTAATTACCTTCGGTCTTACAAATGTTGTTGCAACTTACTAGAGAGATTACACTACCATATTAGGCGACATTATACATGAGGAAGTGAAGGTCCACATGGACAACATGATTATCAAGTCCAAAGATCGTAAGGGACACATTTCGGCACTCCGTAAATTCTTCCAAAGAATACGCCTCTTCAAAATAAGGTCAAACCTTCAGAAATGCATCTTCGGATTCGCTAAGGGAAAAATTATCAGATTCATAGTCAACAAGGATATAATTGAGGTAAAATTCACCAAATTTAAATCCATATAGGAAATCCCCCCATCTAGAATAGAAAATAAAATTCGAGGATTCCTAGACCAACAGTTCATAAGTCGGTTTATTAACCAGCTTACCAAAATTTATGAACATATCTTATAAATAATCAAAAAGGACTCCACATAATATAGGAAGACTCAATGATAAGAATCATTCGATAAGATATAAGAGTACCTCACGTACCCACCAGTGCTAGTGGCTTTTAAACTAGGACGAACTCTCCTACTCTACATGATTATAATTGGCAGTGCCGTCGGAGCCATGCTGGCATAATACATGGAATGTTCCCAAAAATAATGTGCCATCTACTATGTTGGCAAAAATTTGTTATCCTATGAGCTCAAATACACCTTCTTGGAAAAGGCTTATGTCTCCCTCATATGTATTTACTCAAAATTTTACCACTACATGATGTCTTTCGGCATAAGACTCATCTCAATAATGGACCCCCTAAAATACCTATTCAAGAAACTCATTCTTTCTAGCAGGATGCCCAAATGGATACTAATGCTAGCCGAATTTGACATCATAAACGTTATAAAAAGGTCATCAAAGGAGATCGATCTCCAAATTCCTCGTAGGGCAACCCTAATCAAATAAACAACAAATCGAGGCAGAATTATCGAAAAACTTTTTGACTTTTTTAAACATATTATAAACCAAAAAACTTTTTGTATTTTGCACATAAGACTCAATAAATGAAAAGTATAATACAAAATGATACATATGTCATAAAACTAGAAAGATATAAATCATGATGCAAAGACTAGCGTAAGACAAACATGGTAACACAGTCATCCTTTAGATTTAACATGGTAAGAATTAAGTGCAAGCAAATTATAACCATGAAGTTTTAATCCCAAAGCCACTAAATCTGATTTCCTAACCCAAGTAGCTGTAACATGACGGATGGGGGTTTTGGGAACCGACATGAATTTATTCCTAAACTTCCTAGGAGCATTCCTAAGGTCATAGCAAAAAAGTCTATGGTGACCTTTCCTACCGCAATGTTCAAGTGTAAAGACAATGGGAATGATTACCAAAATATTGACTTCTCCTCACTTTCCTAGTGGGCTCTCTCACGTGGTTGGTATTGGCTTTGGGAATGGGAACAACTCTATTATCATAGCCTATACCACACATATAACTTTTTACTTGGACGGTTCCTAACATCCTATCCAACTTATTCAACCTAGATTCCAAGTCAAACTTAATCATACTCGAGTCTTTCAACTTTTCCTCCAAATCACAAATCCTAGACTCAATCATACGCCTAGAGTCCTCAAACTCTAGCAACTCCTTTCTCAAAGTTTCCATCAAACCACAAAAACTATCTCTCTCTTTCTCCACATATTCTAGCTTCTCCCTAAACATCTTCTCCCGTGCCCTAAGACCCTTAATCAAAGCATAGTTATTTTCTATGGCATGCTCAATCAACCTACCTTGTAATTTAGAGTTTGCCTTTTTTACCTTTATCGCCTCGGTGTACAACTCATTAAATGCAACTTGCAACTCTTTCACATCAACCTCCTATTCCTCACTAACTTCTCCCTCACTCAATTGAGATTCAACGGCCTCGAAAGTGTCATGCACATGAGAATCTTCGTGGGAAGATTTATCTAGGTCGCTCACATGCCATGCCAAGAAAGCAGAAAATTTTCTCGCTTTGGGGTAAATCTATCCCTCTTTCGTATCACTATCACTTAAGGAGGCACTATATTCTATCTATTTATTTCCCTCTTTTTTAAGTCTAGTGGGACACTCGGCAACCTTGTTACCATAACCCTCACACCCAAAAGACCTATCCGACTCAACCCTATTAAATTTCTCACTCTTATCTTTAGAGGTGGACTCAAGCTTGTTGTTCTGTAATTTCTCAAACTTTTTGGCATCTTTCGATTGCTTTTGAAACTTAAGAATTTTTTTTAACTTCTTTGCCAACAAGGTGACATCCTCAAAATCAGAATTGGAATCGTCATTCAAAAATTTAGTTTCCTCCTTCTGGGCTTTCAAAACAATGCCCTTTTCTTTCTTTGGCACTTGCTTGGAGGTAAACATATCAAGTTCATAGGTTTGTAAGTCACCTACAATCTCTTCAAGTTTCTTCGAATCAAGCATACCTAAGGAGTTTAAAACATACACTTTTGCATCAAACCTACTCGACAAAGATCTTAAAATTTTCTTTATCACACGGTTGTTGGGAATCCTCTCTCCTACGTTAAATGACGAGTTGACAATATTAGACAACCTAGCATAAAACTCATCAAACGACTCACTATATAACATTTTAATCATCTCAAACTGTGTAGTGAGGTTTTGTAACTTAGATGCTCTAACTGTTCTAGTGACCTCGTGAGTAAGTGCAAGTGTATCCCAAGCCTTTTTTTATGTTTCACAAGTCATGATTCTATTATACTCGTCAGGTGTGACGTGAGGAAATTACGTGCAGACCTTTAGAGTTGTAAGTGTAAGCCTATGTTAAGCCTCAGTCCATGACTCAACAGGTTTTAAACTAGTGACCTCACCCTCTCATGTGACTGTCGGTGTCCATCGTTTTTCAACCACTAACACACACTCATCAATGAATTTTAACGCACTTCTTATTCGCATTTTCCAATAAGCATAATCTGTTCCATAAAAAATAGGAGCAAGAAAACTTTAAAAACCTCCAAAATTAATTTCAAAAAACACAAGGGATCAAACACAATATTTTTCTAGATTTGATACCAATTTTTGGGTCCCTTTTTTATTTCTTAAGGCGAAAGTGTTTTAAGAATGATAGAAATAATTTTTCTTTTAGTAAAAACCCTTTTTCCAATTTTTAATTCGCACCAAGTTGTGAAGAAATTTTAACTAAACAGAATTTTATTTTGATTAATCCTAAACATCCATCTAGTGTTAAAGCAAGTGAAATAAAGTAAAGAATACTCACAATGCCAGATGTACGAGGAAATCACAACAGAAAAAAATCTCGGACGACCCAAACCCGACAATCACTATAAATGTCGATTTACAATGAATAGACACGAGTCTTACTCAACGACTCGATCCCCCACTAGACTTGACGCTCTTCAACCACTCCTCTCACATTGCCCACATAGAAAGTTCTTCTTCCAGGATACCTTTCCACAACACACACCTCCACATATGTCTCGATCTTCATCGATATAGCTTGTAACGTCTACGAAATTGAAACATGAACTCCTTCCCTTCTTCTCCATAAAACCCAAAAATGTTGAAGTGTAGAACAACTCTTCTTGGTGCCAACAAGATCACTATTGAGTATAGTAATGAAAACTCAGATCTTGTAAACTCTAAGGATGTGTTTTGACTTAAAAACCTTAGAAAACTTATGTGCACAAACATTCTGGATCGTAAACAATTTTTTCCAGAATGCACCCTTATGAAATTTGAAGGAAACACACCATTAAATACTTTTCTTGAGATGCTAGCTCTTTTAAATGAGATAGGCCCGTTGTTCGAACAATATCCCTATCTTGCTCGAATGACTGTTACAGTCATTTGAACGACACGTAATTAGAGTCCCAATTAAATCCAACTCTAAGCCGTCCTTATCAGATTTGAAACGAAGTGTAAATAATTTCAAACGCTAAAAAACTTTTTAAAATATTTTCTTAATAAGATAACATCCTTATCTTTATAAAAATTAAATTGCGTGTCCCTTTAAAATTACTCATTCATACTTGAGTGATCTCGAAATGCAATTGAACTTGAAGACAAATAAACTTGCACCAATTAAACCTTTGGCATAAATAATTCCTTGAAACTTTTCCGCAACGTCTTCAATTAATTTCAACACGTCATAGTCTGTATGGGATCGTGACAATTAAAATACGACCTATGATTCAAGCGTGTTTTGTTCTGGGAATAAGTCGAAACTATACAATGGGCTCAATTGGAAATTTTTTCCTTACAAAAACACCACTCTCCCTTAATCACCCTGCATCCCGAGAGAAAGATCATCGAAATAGGTAGACTCACTAAGGGATCCCTACGAAATGGTACTTTATTCTTGGTAAAAGGGTGACATTCCAGTTACCATACCACTCCAACTCTCAAACACCCTGCAACTAGGGAGAAAGATTAGAACAGACAGACTCCCTAAGGGATCCCCACAAAATAGCACCCTATTCTTGTTAGGAAGGCAACACTCCAGCTTCAAAAAAGAGTTATGTCTAAAGGCTATCGCACTATTACAGACAAAAGAAAAAGAGAAATTTCTCTCTCCTCCTCCGGCATTTGTTTAAACAAAGTGGCTCGCAATCGAATAGATAGAGTTATCTCTCTCCCAAAACAAATATCTTAAAAAGATGGGGCACCTTTGTTTCCACCTTTTTTTTATTTTACTTATTTTTATTTTACCTTCTTCTTTAGTTTTATTAGTTTGGCACGAAAATGGTGTATGGAAATATGCTAACACTATTATAAAAAATAGCCTAGACTCACTCTGTTTCATACGTATATTCACCATTCAATATCCTTTTAAACTAAACGGCACACACATTATCAAGATATCAGCTACAGGAATGCATAAATGCATGAACATGAGTAAAATCTCACCAAATGCCATATAAAATCTAAAAAAAATACCAAATCCAATCTCCTAATAAAGCATGTTTAGTAATGAAATAATTGAAAGAATAAATCTATATATAGGTGGAGATAAGGCCTATACCTAGATAGTAATAAAATCAACAAGCTAATCTGATGGGCCTTCTTGGCCTCTCCGCATCATCACCAACATCTCTTACAACTGCAGGATCCTCATGGCCCCTAGGGCTCGACTGAACAGCAGGAAGGGTTACATGTATGGTCCTAGGTGGATGCAAAAACCCAGTAAAAGAGTGTGAGGCTTAATCACAATGGGTAGGTGTACGAGAATGAGTCTCAATGCAGGAGAGAGATGGAAGCCGACCCACGCAAGGGATCAAGGGACCATAAACCTTAATAGAATAAATAGGCTCTAAATATAAGGATGACTAATGATTCAACATCCCCTGCAAACTAGACATAATACCACCATATCCTAAAAAACACCAAAATCAACCAAATTATTAAAAGAATGAAAGTAGAAAAGTAAGCAAAAAAACACTAAAAGGATATAAGAAATGATAAAGTGCCTACTCCTTCCAACCTTAGAGTCATCCTAAAATTTGAGGCCAAGCGATCCAAGTGAAAGGTCAACGTACGAATTGAAAAACTTATTGGGAAACAATCCTCCTTAGATTCCACATTGAATTAAAATATAGGAAGATCAAATCTCCTATAAGGCACTCCCCTCGAAAAGGAAATCCTCCCTCAATAGGCGCTGCCTTATGTATAGCCTCCCCCTCCTCACCCTTTCACCGAGCCTCCTTCTCTAGCTCCCTCACCCTAGCCTTCAGGGAAAAGGTATGAATCGAAGGTAATCCCTCAACCTCGGCCCTCCCATGGGCATCGAGTCCTCCCCTCCGCAACTATTGGAAGATCCGAGGATACAAATAAGGAAAGTTCGCATAAAAAGGGGTCTATATAATTCCTCGTGCAGGCCTTGAGGGACTTGCAATACCTCCTCCCAACTATAAGTCTGCCATCATAGCATCGTGTGGAATGAGAAAGTCACCTAACAGAAATGGGAATGATCTCCTCGAGGGCATTGGATCCACCATATATCCCTCTCACCTAACTACATCTCGAACTCTATCATCCACCCCAAACACTGTCCCCTGAGCCACATCCCTATCCTTGGTCACTTCAACCTCCTAATTTCCCCTGATGGACTCCACCTTCCCTCTTTAGCTCATCCTCTGGAACTGACTGACCCCTGCTATCGACACTTCTTTCTTAGACACAACGCCAACCGGGGCCAACAAGACTAGCCTAGGCATAGGGATCAACATCGACATCACCCATCGCCCCACAAACCTAGATAATTAAGATCCTCCATCAAAAGGTTTCCCATGGTCAATAATTTTCACCTATCTATATTCATCTATCAACGCATAATTCATATGGTAATGAGGGGGAATGGTACCCTGACCGATGCATCCCATATATGCTAACGAGTCACATTCTCACCATTTAAAAAACATTCCCATACGGACCAACCATCAACAACCTCCTCCTCGACATCTCTTCCACCCTTACGCCATCTACATATGGTGGTTCAAGTCTTAGGGACCTAAAATAGGAAAACTAGAAAAGAAGAAGCAATTCAGTATAAACATGTAAATACGAGCCGTAACTATGTATACAAAAAGTGGTAAAAAGTACATATAGTGGTAATGGTTATCTAATTAGAAGCACCCTAACTCACTCCAAAGTCAAAGATGACCCCACCCTCGAATTCCCCTAGAATTACTGGTTAAATGGGGAAAAATACCCTCCAATGGCTCTGTAACCCAAGAAGGCTTATAATACATAGCCACGTAAGAAAGAAACCATAAATACACAAATGTAGATGCAAGAAACGACATCGGTGACATCAAAAGTAAAGATTAACTAAAAAAAAGACATGTGGTAAATAAGAAAAGCCTATTAAGTTATTCGTATTATACCTCGAGAACAGGGACATGGGCTGATACATCTCACCCAACCTCAATCATCCCCATGCATATCCTGAAATCTGGTTGAAATCCAAAAAATGGCAACAACTAGAGATGGATACCACCAGTCATCCCTAACACCAAAAACTCTCCAATCATGAGCAGGAACAAGCTCTGAGCGTACTGTCTCACCATTATAATGTTCAACCCTAGGTCCTCTTCTACCCTCTCTAAATAGGCAGATACAGTGTTGGTCTATATATACTCTGCCCTAGAGGGAGGAACAATTATCCCAGGGCCACCAACACACCCTTTACGATATTAGTCATCGTTTGATCCACCATCAACTTCATCCCAATAAACGGTAGCCCGGTTAAAGTAAATAACTCAAGGGCATCATCGACATTTCCCCCACCAGGAAATGAAAAGTACTATTGGTATTCCACCACCGCTCTCCCAACACATTAGTAATTAACCAACACCTCCTAAAACTCCCCAAAACCAAAAAGTCCAATAAGGAAGCAAAACCCATAACGCATATGAAGGAACAGACAAAAATAGGAGTCCTCGTCGAAGCCTTGGCTACATGGATTACCGCACCCCTGAATCTAGAACTCCCTCCAGGGTACAAAGAAGGGGAAAACATAAAAAATGAAACATATATGCCATAATATATATATATATATATATATATATATATATATACACACACACACACGCACACACACATATTCATATATATATACATATATTCCCCATCTTCAGGTGTTCGGGTCATGATATTTTCACACTTAATCTCCTAACCGTCGTTTCTTGCTAACTAGTAAGGATAACCAATCGTGGGTGACAAAGATACCCCTAGAGCTTTCTCCATCCAGGTGTTTGTGTTGCATTATTCCCAAACTTAATCTCCTAACCACCGTGTTGATGTAAAAAACCAGACGAAATCTAATTCTTTAATCACAAATAAAATATGTAAATAAAAATAGAATAATACAAGATTTTAAATTGGTTCGGCTATGTATTAAAGCCTACATCCACTGTTATGGTATTAATCATTGCAATAGCTTGCTTGCTTGTGTTCTTGCCTTTGAAGGCAGAGGTACAATGTATTTGTAATGACCCGGAGGCCAAGGGTTGAAATACCAAGGGATGATATGCATTTATATATTAAGCATCTACATCCTTACGTAATGTATGTGGCGATTAGTTGACAAACTATTATCACTTTTGATATGTTGACTCTTTACTGATCTTGTTGGTCGGCCTTCTCAGTATTTCGTCAGCGTTCCTTATATTGGTCGGCATTCCATGTTAGGATGTTATCAGCTAACTGGGATTAAGGCCACATAGGAGAACAAATATTTATTTCTAATTAGTCCACATAGATGAGTAATTTTGGGTATCAACGCCTCGGTTACCACTAACCATGAAGGATAACTAGCCGTGAGGTGATTAAGAAACCCCTCAAAGCTTTTTCCTATAGGCGTTTAGGTCATGCTATTACCACACTTAATCTCATACCCCTTGCTTCTCACTAACATGAAGGATAACTAGTCGTGAGGTGACTAGGAAAACCCTTGAAGCTTTCTCCCTCCAGGTGTTTGGGTCATGTTATTCTCACACTTTATCTCCTATTCCTCAATTCCAACTAACCAAGAAGGACAACCAATCATGATGTGACCAATAAACCCCCCAAATCTTTCTTCCTCCAGGTGTTTGCTTCATGCTATTACCACACTTAATCTTCTAACCCTTGGTTCCCACTAACCAGGAAGGATAACTAGTTATGAGGTGACCAAGAACACCCTCGAAGATTTCTCCCTCCAGGTGTTTAGGTCACGCTATTCCCAAACTTAATCTTTTAGTCCTCGATTATCACTAACCAAGGAGGATAACTGGTTATGAGGTGACCAAGAACACCCTCGAAGCTTTTTCCCTCCATGTGTTTAGGTCACGCTATTCCCAAACTTAATCTATTAGTCCTCGCCTCTCGCTAACCAAGAAGGATAACCATTCATGAGGTAACTAAGAAACCCTCGGGATATTTTCCACTCCAGGTGTTTGGGTCATGATATTCCCACACTTAATATCATAGCCCTCGATTCCTACTAATAGAGAAGGATAAACCAGTCGTGAGGTGAGTAAGAAATCCCCCGAAGCTTTTTACCTCTAGATATTTAGGTCACGCTATTCCCACACTTAATCTCCTAACCCTCAGTTCTTTTTAACTAAGGAGGATAACCAGTCGTGAGGTGACAAAAAAAACCCCTCGAATATTTCTCCCTTTAGGTTCTTGGATCACTCTATTTCTACACTTAATATCCTAACCCTCGATTCCCACTAACCAGGAAGGATAACCAGTCGTGAGGTGACCAGGAAACCCCCTGGAGATTTATCCTTCAAGGTGTTTAGGTTATGTTATTCCCACACTTAATCTCCTAACCCTCAATTTTGTTAACCATTAAGGATAACCAGTCGTGAGGTGACTAAGAAACCCCCACGGAGCTTGCTCGCTCCACGTGTTTGTGAAGCCTTTGAAATGTCAATCATTGGTACATTTATTCATTACGTTCGATATTTTTGAGGCAACCTATAAAAGGCAATGAACTTTCCCAGTTTTTCTTTACCCCCAAACTTTTAAACTGTATCAACTATCTTTGAACTCTTGAGTGCCCACTTACCGTCGTTCTTCATCTCTTTTGACAGTTCTAGTTGAATCCTTAAGTTAGTGTAGGAATTCTTCCCTTTTACTTCTTTTCTTCTTCTTGAATCATGGTTTACATTGTTCATATTGATTTTCTATAAGAATTTAGGAGGGAATAGAATGCACCAGATTGGGTAGATTTAGAGTTTCTCGATCCTCCTATTAATGTCTTCTGTTAATTTTCGAGTCATTAGATTCCCTCCTTATTCATAGTTGAGTGCGATTTTACTTTTCACCCAAATCATTTTTGCTTAGAGTTCTATCAATATTTTGATATTATACCTGCTAGAATAGCCCCAAATACTTGGAGGATTTTTAATGGAATCCATAGGCTTAATCAAATCCATGGGACACATATCAAAATCCCTAAAATTATGTTATGTTATAAGTGGGTCACCAGTGACAGTATATATTATTTGAAGACGAGTTTTGCCAATAGAACCTTAGTTATCAATTTTCCTGACTCCAGTAAAGATTATTTTGATCATGGGGTTATTGTAAAGATCTAAAAATACACTCCTTTTCAAGGGGGTGAAGTATACGATGGACCTAGATACCCTTAAGAGGGCCATGGCATAGGTTGTGTATTCATTATGGGGAAATACCTGTTGATATTGCCCATTAACATTCGTTGTTTCTTTACTTACATTTGTTAAGAAGAAGAGTCCCGAAGAAAGTGACATCAAGCCTGACGAACTCAAGTTTTTATGGGACATTCATAAAAAAATAAGCGAGGAACATATTAGGTAGGCTTCATACTTGTTGAAGTATAGAAGTTCTGTAACTTCTTTTGTTGCTCAACCACCAACTTCCACCCCTTATAACATCATAAACTTGGAGAGAGATCCAATCTATACCTCCTCAGTTACTACATTTGGTGGTGGTGAACCTGTTGTTGGTACTTACTCCTTTTTTGATTTCGACCTTCCCCTTTTTGTGAGTATGTGTAAAAGGAAATTTTCCAATCTCTTGGGGGATGAATCTGCTGCTGGCACCAATAAGCTTACTGATATTGGTTCCTTAAACAAAAAGATAGATGTTGACAATAAGCCCCCATCCAATAAGGGTGTTGAATCTCTTCTGAATTGACTGAGGAGAGGTCCTGCTAACAAGAAGATTGAAAAAGTTATTGAGGCCAACCAACAGGGCTTGGTAGGTATTGTTCCTTCTATTGTTAGCTCATCTATAGCCTTGAATTCTAGCTTGTATAGGATATTGATTAAGCCTGGCACCCTCCCAGAACATAGAGCTATTGCTGCCACTTTGCCCCGATTAAAATAATCGGGAAGGGCTACTCAGATTTTAGCCTTGGTAAGTTTTTATTTTCAATGTTTATCGAATATTATTCATGTTTTTCTTAACTTATACTGACTTGGCTTTTTCTTGTAGTTCTTGGTTGACTACAACCAAATGCTAGAGAATGATGATCTTCTTTGTTCTTCTTCGGATGATGTAGAAGAGTCCTTTACATGTCTTTGAAAATATTTATTGGATTCTCAATAAGCCTTGGAGACAGAGAGAAGTCTTGGAAAGAGAAGATCAAGACTATTGAAGAAGATCAGCATAAGGCTAACTCAACTGTTCCTCAAGTTGGGTGCAAGGCAAAGGTTGTTGAAGGACAAGTTGTTAAACTATCGAAAGACCTTTGTTCTAAAAGGTCCAAGAGAAATAAGTATAGGGAGGAATCCTACAACAAAGGTTGGGACAAATCCATTTCTGCAGCCTCTGCCCAAATCGAATACGCAAAGAATAAATTCTTTAAGAAAGGTTGATCGGAAGCATTGAAGGGAGTTAATATTGCTGAGGATTCTGAACTTTTCCTGAAGCATGAATTTGGCACTCCCCTAAATTTTGACGATAAAGTTGAGGATGATGTTGGTTCTGGGGAATCATCTTTGGTAGTTGAGTCTTCAATCCCTTATTCCGACCAAGATAATAATGTTATTGATTCATTTATCCCTCCAGCAGAGCAAGATAAAACCCCTATTGATCTAGCTACCTTTTATGTCGACCAGGGTGTAAATCGTAATATTAAAATTGATAAGAAGAAGGTGTACACTTGTTCATCATTTGGTCTTTATATTTTGCACCTTTATTTATTTTCTTTATGTTTCTACTCCAATGTACTTGTAATTTTCCTTTATTTATTAATGAAATGAACATTTCTTCATACTATTTGTTATCGCTTGGCTGTTATTACATCTTCTTGTGCTGTTGATCAATTGTTACTTTATCTTTCCAGTTCATGGCCAAGATGGAAAAAATTTCTTCCACTAATTATGAGTTACTCAAGAGGTGCAATAACCTATTCAAAGATGGTCACTTGGATTTGACTGATGAATAATTAACAGACTTGTTGGTGAAGATGCTTCTAATCAAGCCAAAGATGCATATACTTATCTCAAGTTTCTTCTTGATTGGGTCGTGGTAAAAAATGTTACATACTATGAATTAATTTAAGAACTACATGCAGAACATAATGAGGCCAATGATTTACACCATGCCGACTATGAGGCCAAATACCAAGCATTGGGTGAAGCCTGGGGGTTTTAGGAAAAATTGGAGAAATATGCTTATAGTTTTAGGAAGAAGGAATTTTTACTGAACCGTGAAGTTGATGAAGCTAGGGAAATTGCTACACTCTTGGAGGAAGATAATAATAAGTTAAGAGATGAACTTGGGTCTTTGAAAAGTTCTTTTGTTGTTGTTGTCAATGAATGTGCTTCTTTCCTAGATAATGAGAATGACAAATTAAGAAAAGAACTTGAAGCTTTGAAAAAGTCCAAACCTGAACAATCTTCCAAATAGAAAGTTAGCTAACCAAATGTAGAAGAGGCCATGAGGAATAAGACTTTGACTGATCAAGCTGCCCAAATGAAAGCTAAGAATCAAGCCATTACTGATTTGTCTAGAAAGATGAAAGTTAAAGACCACGCCCTTGTCGATCAACTCTCCCAGTTGAAGGCGAAAGATGAGGTATTAAAGAGATTTCAACAACAAGTTGAAATATTAACCTTCCAATTTCATAAGTAACCTAGGAAGTATGGATGGATGGCTATAATGAAGCTTCCATATAGGTGATCACCTTGCTCAATCTAATCGTGAAGGTTATAAATGGGGTTGGACTAATTTCTAAACTGTGATAAAGGTTGATCAAGATAACAAACTCTGGTATTGGTATAATACCAGTTTCTTAGACTGCCAACAACCTTCATTCAAGTTGGATGTTAGTTGGATTCCTGTTAAATCAATTCCTCAATGCTTGATATCAAAATACTTAGGGGATTATGAGTTACATGGTGATCTTGAAGCAGTTTGACCTCATCCTCTGACCAACACTCCGAGTAGCAGTAACAGAAGAATGATTCAAGATTTCAATTTCATAAATTCTCCTTATACACTAGATGATCCTCCTGCTGGCATGGAAAAAGTGCATCCATCTTCCAAAGCTGAAGGAAAATGTCCAATAGAAAAATTATCTTTTACTTCATTTGAAATACATCTCATTGTAATAAATTTATATGAATGAAATATGTTAATTTTATGACTATTTAAATCAATTTGCAATTGCCATTAGTTCAACTAATATATTTAGATATATTTATCCAACTTAAGTATTAGTTACCAGTAGTATTTCCATAGGTTCTACTAATGCACTTATATCTATCGACCTAAGTTTAACACTAGTTACCAGTGGTGTTGCCATAGGTTCCACTAATGCACTTAGATTTATCGACCTAAGTTTAACATTAGTTACCAATGGTGACCAAGAGTATGTTGAATATATGTTTATATTCCTATATCTAAGAATTTTCACATGCCTTCCTTCATTTGACTTGGTTCGGGTAAAATGCGTCTTTACCACTAAATTTTTTAGCCAAGTGCTGAGGATTTTAATCCTATTTTAACTTGGATTTTTCATAGCCGACCAAGTACTGAGGATT
Source organism: Sambucus nigra (assembly GCA_949130495.1). Lineage (NCBI taxonomy): Eukaryota > Viridiplantae > Streptophyta > Magnoliopsida > Dipsacales > Adoxaceae > Sambucus > Sambucus nigra. The sequence continues at coordinate 321,938,911 of OX422217.1, forward strand.
GAAATCCTATTTTGACTTGGTTGGTTATTGCTTTGATTATTGATTTGTGTCGAGCAAGTGTTGAGGCCTAATATCGTTGGTTGGAACTGAGATTTCTGATATAAGGGATATATGTATATGTATCGCGCCATACTCCAAAAAAAATAAAAAATCAAAAACTAAACTGAAATAACAAAAACCGACAATTTTATTGATAATCATCTTGAAACAACTGAAATACAAAGCTTGCAATCTACTGATAATACTTTATAAAGTTCTTATCATTCCAAGGATTTTTTAACTCTTCACCCTCAAAAGTTTCTATCTGGTATGTGCCTGGTCGGATGAATGTAGATAAATGATAGAGACCCTGCCAATTAGCATAAAGCTTGTTGCTCTTCTGTATCACCTTCTCGAGAACGTAATCTTCTTCTTTCAGGTTGGTCAGCTTGACCCTTTTATTGTACAAGTGAGCAATTTTCTATTGGTAGTTAGCATTTCTCATGGCAGTAACATCCTTTACTTCTTCCAGCATATCAAGATCTAGTCACCTCATTAAATCAATGACCGGTGAATTAAAGTTCAATACCCTATGGTTTGGTAAGATGAGCTCGACGGGTATCATTGCCTCAGTTCCAAACACAAGCATATATGACTTTTCCCCTGTTGCTATTCTCGGCGTTGTTCTGTAAGCCCAGAGGACTGAGTGCAACTCATTGATCCAATTTCCCTAAGTTGCGTGATGCCATATCGTCACTCCATTATTTGTTACTTCTATTTGACCATTACTTTGAGGATGGCCTGGTACTAGGGGTGTGCACGAACCCGAATATACCGAATGGACTGAAAAACCGAACCAAACCGAACATACTTTTGCGGGTTTTTTTAATGCGGTTTTAATTCAGTCCAAAAATATATAGGACCGCATAATTTGGGACGGTCTCGGTCCTGGATTATAAAAAATGATTTTGGATCGGATCAGACCGCTTTCATTATATATATATATATATATATATATATATTAAATTTCCTCACACACGCACCACTTAGCTACACATGCAAACTGCCTTTTAATTCAACTACAACACTACACATGCACGCACATAACATACAATACATACCTTAGACTACTTCTCTCTCTCTATAATCTTTAAGAAAGAAACCCTACCCACCCTCTCAAAGCTGTGTCGGCGGCGCGCTAAGCCCTTACGCAGCCCCTCTACGCCGACCCACCTCTAAGCCCTTACACAGCCCGCTCGCTTCCCTCTCTCCTCCTACGCACCAGCCAGTGGTCGCCTCCTATGTAGCCAGTGGTCGCCCGCCTCTACGCTACCCGATTGCTTTACAGATACCAATCCAGGCTCCAACTTTCTAGTCTTGTAAGTTAAGCTATATTCCATGTTTTAAAACCAAATTTCTAGGTGATTTGGATTTGAATGTTTAGATGGTACAAGCACACAAACAAGTGACTTCTTTATAATTCTCTGTTCCGCAGCTCTTAAGCATACCTCTATTTTAAACAAATCAGTCCAAGACCTAATTATTAGTGAATTGATTTATTATTATTAATTTTTAGTGAATTGATTTATTATTTAAGCAATTATAAAATAATCTCTTACATATGATTATCCATTTTTTTATAGACCTATCTTGAGTTGTTTGTGGGTGGTCTTCAATATATCAAAACTCCACAAAAGAAAAAGACACAGAGAACAAAAAGCTAAAAAAATCTGCTACAAGGGATCCTACAATTTAATACCCTTCCATAATTCCTCTTTGTTCACTTCATCTTCAAAAAAGTTTAAAATTCTATAGACAGAAGTAAGCTTCTCTTAAGTTACATTTCTGAGCACCATAGTGAATGTTGCTCAAGAGGGAACTCCTTAGCCATTTACCCAGGTAGCCAGGTTTCTTTTGATAAGATTACCCTCAACCCTGGATTTGAATAAAAAGTCCTCCTGACTTTTAATGTTTTTATTAACAATAATGAATGCTTAAAAGAGAGAAAAATATATTGGAATGTTAATAACAACAAACTCGATCAAAATAAGGCTACCCCTAATCAAAATAGTGCTATTTTTTTTTATAATAGTGTGCTATTTTTTTTAAAAATAAAGCTATTTTTTAAAAGAAAAGTCCTGTTTTTTTTAAAAGAAAATAACTATTTTTTCAAAGAAAATAGCTGTTTTAATGAAGTTTTTAATAAAAAAACATGTGCTGTTTTTTAATGCAGTTTTACATGTGCTGTTTTTAATAAAAAATGTAGTTTTACAAAAAAAAGTGTTGATTTTAATAATAAAGAATGTGTTGTTTTTTATTGGTATGGACCGAATTGAACTGAGACCGAACACGGACCATTTGAAAACCAAATAGGATCGAGACGGATAATTCCCGTCCGATTTCGGTCTGTAATTTTTTAGGGGCGATTATTGCGGTCCGGTCCTAAAAATACCCCAAAACCGAACCGAACGGGACCGCGCACACCCCTACCTGGTACAGAATGCAACTTTTAAATTTTAGATTGGACATAGTAGGCTTCAAACTCCTTATTATCAAATTGAGTGCCATGATATGTAATAAAAGCATATGGAAAACCATATTTGCAAATTATGCTCTTCCATATGAACTGGTATACCTTTTCATAAGGCGTGTCGACTAGTGGCTCTACCTCAACCCATTTGGTGAAATAATCAACAACAACGACCAGGTATCTAATCTTGCCTTTGGTGGTCGGAAATAGACCGACCAAGTCAATTCCCCAAATAGCGAACAACTAAGGCAAAGTGATTTAAGTTAATGCATCATTGGGTGTTTTTATAACATTAGAGAACCTCTGGCACTTATGACATTTATTTTCAAAGGCTATGCAATCTGCCCTCAAGATTGGCTAGTAGTATCCTTGTGTGTTAGTCCGTTGAAGAAATGTTCTACCGGCTGAATGATCCCTATAGGAACCTTTGTGTACTTCTTTGATAAAATATTTTACTTCTATTAGGTGAACCCATCTTTTCATAAAGGTTGTCAGTCCCCTTCTGTATAGTACTCCTTTATCCATGGCATATCTTGCAGCCTTGTATTTGAGATATTTAGCTTTCATGGGATCTTATGGTAAGGTTCCGTCTTCAATATAGCTTCTAATGGGACCCATCCAAGAGGATCCCAAATCTATTGTAATGAAATTGACCATTATGTCTTCATCAATGCTCCGATTAGCCAGAATATCAATCGGTATCATCCTTCTGAGCTCAATCCTTATTGTTAATGCTGGCCGAGCACGTGCATGTTCTCAGGCATTCTCTATTATTAAAATTCTTTGTATTTTGACAGTAGTTAACTCGGTTATCACTTTTATGTCTTTGTCAAGGTATCTTATCATCAAATATCCTTTGACTCTATATATATGAAGGACTTGATTCACTACCAGCTGTGAGGCACTATGGTATACTACTTGCTCGACACCTAGTGAGTGGGCTAGATTCAACTCGACTATCAAGGCTTGATTCATTGTTTGATGCTTTGAATTGAAATCTGAGGGCATATACAATATCTTAAGGATTATACCTGCTCCACAGCCAGTAGTGCATAAAGATCCATCAACATATATTTTCCATATCGGGATATCGCTACTAAACTTTCATCAGTTAATAATCCATGTCTAAAGATCTTCTTACTCTCCTCAGTATATATCTGCACCATTTCTTTGCTTTTAGGTGATTCAGGTTGCTCGACAGACCCGTAAGCTTATTTTTTAAATGAACTTTCTTCTTCTGACTTCTTCTCGACAAGTAAATTCAGTTGATCGAGAACTTCCGGGTAAGTGAATTCGTCAATAAAATCTGCCAAAGCTTGATCTTTCAATAAAGATCTGGGCTCATAAAAAATATTTTATTCTCCTAAATCCATAGCCCAATACATTAATCTTTATGATTTCTCAAGTTTGTGGAGTGCTTGCCATAGAGGCAAATCTGTATATACTACTATGGTATGTGCTTGGAAATAAGGTTTCATTCGCCTAGAGGTCTTAACAAGGGCTAGGGCCAACTTCTCCAAATGTGGGTACCTGATCTCAACTCCCCTGAAGGCTTTGTTGGTGTAGTATACTGGCTTTTGCACTCCATTATCCCATCTAACTAAAGCTTAGCTCACGACTGATTCAGAAATGACTATAAATAAGTATAATTTATCCTCTAAAACTGGTCGGAAGAGCAGTGGTGGTGATCCCAAGGATTTCTCCAGCTCCTGGAAAGCCTATTCACACTCTTCGTTCCACTCAAAAGTCTTCCTTGGTACGTTAAAGAAAGGTAGGCACTTATCTGTTGCTTGAGCAATAAATCGATTTAAAGTTGCCACTCTTCCAGTCAACCTCTGCACATCCTTCTTACAGAATAGTGATTTCATCTCAATCAAAGATTTTATCTTTGTAGGGTTAGCTTTAATTCTCCTTTGATTGATGATGAAGCCGAGGAACATCCCTTCTTGGACTTCAAACACACACTTGTTCGGGTTCAATTTCATTTGATGCTTCTCCGACTGGTCAAAAGTTTAAGTTAGGTTAGCAATATGATCAGAGGATTTTTTATTTTTTATCACCGTGTCATCCACATAAACCTCTATATTTTTGCCAATCTACTCTTTAAAAACTTTGATTACCAACCTATGGTACATTGCACCTGCATTTTTAAGACCAAAAGGCATCACATTATAACAATAAGTTCCTCGGGGAGTGATAAAAGTTATACTTTCCCTATATTCGGGCTTCATTTTTATCTAGTTATAACCTGAATAGGCATCCATAAAGCTTAAAAGCTCGTTTCCTAACATAGGATATACCAAATGATCAATCCTTGGTAAGGGAAAATGATCTTCAGGTAAGATTTATTTATATCCATAAAATCTTCGCACATCCTCCATTTATCATTCTTCTTTTTCACCATAATAATGTTGGCCAATTAGTTTGGATACTTCACATCTTCAATAAAATGGGATTTTAAAAGCTTTTTTACTTCTTCTTGGATAGCTTGATTCTTCTCAGGACTGAAAACTCTACATATTTGCTTGATTGTCTTGGCATCTTTGCTAACGTTGAGTTCATGAGAAAAGAAACTGGGATTAATGCCAAGCATATCCTCATGACTCCAAGCAAATAAATTTATCCACTACCTCAAGAACATAATCAACTCCTATTTGAGGACAGGATCCAATGTTGAGTCGATCTGTGTAGTCCTCTCTATTTTTTCATCGTCCAGTATGATGTTTTCTATCGCTTCCACAATCTGGCCCTTAACCAACTCTGTTTCATCACGTGGATCTAAGGTTTCAAACTCATATTCACTGTTAGGATCGGTGATATCTACCTAATAAGTTATAGTCTTCTTCTTTAATTCAATCAATTTTCTTATTCGATTGAGGAATAGTAACACTCTCTAGCCACCTTCTGGTTTCCTTTCATAACACCTACTCAAAAATGAGTTGGAAACTTCAAGCATTAATGAATTGTTAATGGGACAACCTCAAACTTCTTAAGTCCTACTCTGCCGAGGATCACATTATAAGTTGATTGAATATTTTTATCCATTATGAAGAAGTGTATTTTCTCCGTACGAATTACTGGCCAGGTGTCGAACAAAACTTCTAACTTGTTTGTTCCTAGAGGATAGACCTTTTCACCAGGAAAGCCTATTAGTGGCCTGTAATATGTATCTAACTAGCTAAGCATTAAGTCCAGACTTTGAAAATAGGGATAAAATATTATGTCTACCGAGCTCCCATTATCAATTAATATTTTGGCGATGATTATATCTTGGATTCTGAATTTGATAACCAACGGATCATCATGAGGATAAAGTACCCCAAATAGGTCATTTTTGGAGAAGCCAATCACTTGTTTCTCTTTGTTGACCTTCCTCGATCGATCTTCCACGGCTATATTAATCCTTTGGATATAAGAACAAGCTTGGGCCTCATTTAGGAAAGATTTTGTTTCACCCATGAGATCTCCTCCTCCTGTGTCGCCACCTGTAATCATATGACAATAAAATGAACCAAAACTGAGCGTAAATACCTCACGTTCTGGTTGTTTGGGATTCTTCGGCAGGTCGGGGTCATCCTCTCAATCATCATCGCGATTTCTCTTATTATCTTCTCTGGACTTACATTGATAATTAATCTTCTTCTAGACTCTCTACTATCACGCCGATCAATAGATTTATTATGTTTTCCTCGATGGATGAGAGATTTTATCTCATTCTGCAAAGCAATGCAACCATAAGTTGTGTCACTATGATCCTTATGGAAATTACAGTACTTGGATCTATCTCTTTTGTTAGGAGGAACTTTCAGCTTCCCAGGTCATCGCAACTCCTTGCTATGCTTGATTTCTTAAAGGATATAGTGAATACTAACACTTAATGGTGTGTAGTTCCCATATTTCTTGAGTTTTTCTTCCTTCATTGCCCTATGTTCCTTTGACTCCTTATCGTCCTTTTTCTCCTTCTTCTCAGATTTCGCATCAGACTTTGTGGATGGACTCTGTTTGGAAGCCATTGCTTCCTCGGTGTTTATCTTTATTGCCTTTTCCATAAGTTTAGCCATCATCGTAGGAGGATCTTTAGTCAAAGCGTAATACAGTTTTGCGAGAAGAAAACCACCCATAAGAGCAGTAATGGTGGTTTTTTCCTCATAATTAATTACCTCTAACTTCTCATTATTGAACCGAGTAATATAGTCCATGTTGCTCTCGCCCACTTGCAGTCTTATACTAAGAAGATAAGCCACTCTTTTTACCGATTTAGCTCCAAAGCAAAAGTTGCTAATAAATATCTCGACCAACTGATTAAAGTTGGTGATCTGTCCTCGAAAAAAAATATTATACTATATTTGGACAGAGCCCATAATGGTGCTAGAAAATGCTCTGCATCTCATCTCATTTGGTAATGCATAAATATCTGTTGCATCTTAATATTTCTCAATATGGATAACATGATCGGTTTTACAATCATGTATGGGGTAACCACCAGAGCTTTAAACTTAGATGGAGTAGGAAAGTCCACAGTTTCCTGAATAAAAGGAATGCTTAAATAAAGCTCCTTTGCAAAGAATTATTCGCCTTCGCTATTTCGCCTAATCTATCTTCCAACCTTTGGATTGATCCTTTCCACAAAGGATTACATGCATCAGATCTATGCGAAGTAGCTCGACAGTTTTCGACCATTTATCCATGCTGAACTCTCCTCCTGAGAGGTCTACTCGACACGTATAGATCGTCAAATGCTTGATCTTGATCGGATTAAATCCTCATGTTGGTCGACTGGACGTTGTGTGTTCCTGGATAATACCCTGGGAGGGTTTTTATTTCCTCTAGGTCCCAGACGATCAAAAGGTGAAGCTCTGCCTAGCCTTTTCAAGACACTTGGATTTTCAAGAGAAAAAGAATGAACATCATAGTCTTCTGTAGACCTGAGTGATGAAATCGCTCCTAGGCGATAAGAAGTATCGTGTGAAGTTTTGGAATAGCTGTGCCTGCTGGATCTTGGAAGTGGAGGTGACATTTCTCTCTGCCTGACTTGCAATGAGCCAGTTATGTTATTATGTTTTGCATGGCCTCTTGTCCCCTGGCAAGACTGGCAAAAATTCCATTTAGATCATTATTTGGTAGTGTAGCAACTGGATCATGCAGGTTGCTTTCATTCCTAATACTAAGCTCAAGATCATTCATCTTGTTTGAACAAGGATGTATGAGAATGAGAGCAATGATTACACTCATTCCCACAGACGGTGCCAATCTGTTGATGTAAAAAACTAGGCTAAATCTAATTCTTTAATCACAAATAAAATGTGTAAATAGAAAGAGAACAACACAAGATTTTAAAGTGGTTAGGTTATCTATTAAATCCTACATTCATTGTTATGGTATTAATCATTGCAATAGCTTGTTTGCTTTTGTTCTTACCTTTGATGGCAGAGGTACAATGTATTTATAATGACCCGAAGGCCAAGGGTTGGAATATCAAAGGATGGGATGCATTTACATATTAAGCATTTACATCTTTACATAATGTATGTGGAAATTAGTTATACAAGCTACTATGAATCTTGATATGTTGACTCTTTACCGATCTTGTTGGTCGACCTTCTCAATACTTGGTCAGTATTCCTTATATTGGTCGGCATTCCTTATTAGGCTGTTATCAGCTGACTGGGATTAAGGCCACGTAGAAGAACACATATTTATTTTTGATTTGTCCACATAGATGGAGAATTTTTATTATCAACACCTGAGTTACCGCTAACCATGAAGTATAATTAGTCGTGAGGTGACCGATAATACCCTAAGAGCTTTATTCCTCTAGGTGTTTAGGTCATGATATTACCACACTTAATCTCCGAACTCTTGGCTCTCGCTAACATGAAGGATAAATAGTCCCGAGGTGACTAGGAAAAACCTTGAAGCTTTCTCCCTCTAGGTGTTTGGGTCATGTTGTCCCCATACTTTATCTCATATGAATCGATTCCAACTAACTATGAAGGATAACCAGTCATGAGGTGACCAGGAAACCCTTCGAAGCTTTCTTCCTCCAGGTGTTTGGGTTATGCTATTACCACACTTAATCTCCTAACCCTTGGTTCCCACTAATCATGAAGGATAACTAGTAGTGAGGTGACCACGAACACCCTCAAAGATTTCGCCCTCCAGGTGTTTAGGTCACATTATTCCCAAACATAATCTTTTTGTCCTATATTCTCACTAACCAAGAAGGATAACCATTCATGAGGTAACTAAGAAATCCTCGGGATATTTTCCACTCCAGGTGTTTGGGTCATTCTATTCCTACACTTAATATTATAGCGCTCGATTCCTACTAATCGAGAAGGATAACCAGTCGTGAGGTGACTAAGAAAACCCCCGAAGATTTTTACCTCCAGATATTTAGGTCATGTTATTCCCGCACTTAATTACCTAACCCTCAGTTCCTACTAACTAAGGAGGATAACCAGTCATGAGGTGACCAGAAAACCCCCCGAATCTTTCTCCCTCTGGGTGCTTGGATCACTCTATTCCCACACTTAATATCCTAACCCTTGATTCCCACTAACCAGGAAGGATAACCACTCGTGAGGTGATCAGGAAACCCCCTATATATTTCTTTTTCTAGGTGTTTGGGTTGTGCTATTCCCAAACTTAGTGTCCTAACCCTCAGTTTTTGTTAACCAGGAAGGATAACCAGTCGAGAGGTAACCAAGAAACCCCTATGGAGCTTTCTCGCTCTAGGTGTTTGGGTCACGCTATTATGAAGCTTAATCTCCTTTCCCTCAGTTCCTGTTAATAGGAAGGTTAGCCAGTCATGAGGTGAGAAAGAAACCCCTCATAAATTTCTCCCTCTAGGTATTTGGGTTAAGTTATTCCGATACTTAATCTCCTAATCCTCGGTTCCCTCTAGATAGGAAGGATAAGAAATCATGAGGTGACTAGGAAACCATCCTAGAGCTTTTCTCCTCCAGGTTTCTGGGTGTTTCTGTACCCACACTCAATCTCCTAACCCTCGATTCCTGCTAACCAGGAAGGATAATCAGTTTTAGGTGACCAGTAAACCACTTGGATCTCTCTCCCTCCTGGTGTTCACATCCTATATATTCGCTAAGAAGGAGGCACACCTGTGATGTATGGGCCCAACTGTACGTCACCATATCCCTCTCTCTCTTTCTCTCTCTCTCTCTCTCTCTATCTATCTATCTATATATATATATATATATATATATATATATACATATACCCTTATATTTATACCAAATCACTCCCGTCCACCTGCAGTTCTATTCCAATTCTCATGGCTTACGATCATAATACTACTAATACCACAATAATGAATACCCTTTAATAGACATTAATAATATCTCATTATTATTACTATTTTTATTATCATTATTATTTTCACTATTTTTCATTAGTATTATTAACATATGTACTTATATCAACTTTTAAAAACACATCTCCTTCCCCCCTCGGGCCGCATCAATCATTATCATTAATTTTACAATCATTATTATTTATCATCATCATCAGCAGCAGCAAGAGCATTATCACATTCATATTATTATAAAAACAATACATAAGAGATATAATCCCATAAAGCAAATGTAGTCATTCTTTAGTATGTGTTATTATTATTTTAATGCATTTCTAATTATATATTTATAGTTAGTTTATTAATTTATGTAAGACTTATTTTAATATATGAGTCACAATGATTTCATTTCTACTAAACCATTTGCTTAAAGGAAAACAATCAAATCTCTCAAAAAAATTCTACACCTAACATTCCTTTTAATAAATACACCATAATATATGTACTTCGCCAAAAAAATAAATAAATAAAACCACATATACATCGTTGCATTGAATTAATCTTCATTTAAACATTCTCTCGACTTTAACATCCTATAACAAATTATAAATAAATCATTCTCTATATGACAATACACAACTAGATTTTCCAATTGAGGAAATGTATGAAAATCACTTCATTCCAATGTAGTGTTTGGATAAATTGATTAAATTTCATTAAATAAGTGGAAATTATGTTAGCATGATACCCGCGGATTTACAAATTCCTTTTTGGAATTAATACCTTTCCTCAAATCTCTTAATCACCGAAGACAAATGCAAATCACATGATATATAGTCACATGCATACATATGTAGTACTTGTGTATGAGAAGATAATGTAGAAACTAAATGAGATATAAGACAACAGTCACAACATGTGTGAGATACTGAAAATAATATCGCCAAATATTTAACCCATTTTTTAAGGATATTTTGAAATAGAGTATGCTTCAAATGGAATATAGATGTGAAATTCGAAACAACTTCTAAAGGAAAGAAATTGAAACTTTAAACACGAGTTATAATTTAACAACATGTGTGGCACCCATAACAACTAACTTGAAAGGATATAGCATTGAATTGGGGTATATGTCTCACTCCACTTTGTTATAAAATGAAGTAAAGATTAAAAAATAATGAACAACAAACAAAAATAGAAAAGTGAATAACGAAATCAACATATTATTAAAGATAAATACAAAAGGAAATTATAACAAACTCAATGAAGCAGAGAGATCAAATCGTTTGTGCATGAATTTGTAATATAGATAATCCGATTTAAAAATACAATAAATAAATAAAATAAAACTATTGTCGATAACCTAAACTTGGCAAAAAAAACCCTTTGAAATGCAATTATGTTGTGATGTGTTGTGTAATTGCTTCTCAGAAAAGAAAAAGAACCGGAGATGAAGTGTAAGAGGGTAGTTGTACCGGGGTCTATGAATACCTGGATCTGGTGAGGCATGACCCACTCCAATAGAAGTTATCTTTAAGGTCTCTAGGGTCTTAAGAGCTGCTGGAGAAGAAAACTATATATTTTTGGTAATAATTGAGCTTTTATAGTTCCTATATGAGAAAACAATGATTAACTACAACTTTTACAATAATGATAATATCTAATAAAAGGGATCACATGGAAGTGATGAATGTTGGGAGTAAAGAGACAAATACTTCAGATACTAAGGAGAGAATACTTTATGGTGAGAATTTGGCATAGTAACAGTGCTAACTTGTGTTCTTGTTATTGACCTTACCTAAAGGTCCTATTTATGGATAAAACGTGTGACACCCCGCTTATTAAAATAAGAGGTTGCCACCCCGTTACCCCAATAGACCATGAATCATAAATGGTCCATTCTTAGAATCACTATAGTAATAATAATAGTACGAGACAACCACGAAGTATTTTAGAAAACGGATGTCATGTGATTTGTAGGTTTAATAAAACAATTGAGACAATCCAATTTGTAATAGAATTGGATATAATTAAAGGCATATAATAGTTTAATAAGAATTCTACAAAACATAACCGAATAAACTATCGATTGAGAGACTAATATAAAAGGTTACACCAAGTATTATAACAAGTATAAATAATAATTGGGGAAACACGCCCGAATATACAGACGAATCATAACTAGATTATCCAAAAGATTGATGGGTATATTACAAAAGTCCTACAACATCCGCAAAATGATGTAGCTCCTTGACACTAGGAAGGAAACATCATAACTTGCGCCCTTGCGGCGGAGCACCTGAGCATAAATAAGCACCATACAAGAAAGAGAAATATGAACGTGTCAGGGCCCGGTTTGATATGATATATGTGTGAATAAAATGCATAAAAATTATGAATATTAACATCATAAACAAGTTAATTTCGCTCTTCGATATCAGAATCATCCTCAACTCTCATCTAAATGCACATCCTAGCGCCATACTAGATCATTATAAGTTACTCTACCCATCTAATTAAGAGAAATAGTCAAATTTCATTTAACATGCTTAATTTTCAAAATTCATAAAAGATAACTTCATAATTCCATTTATTATTTGAGGGATCATTTGCCATAAAGTTAATTTATAGATTCATTTACTCATTCACATGCAATTTCACAATTGTGAGAACAATAACAATCACAATATAACGATTCTAAGACCATCCTTCCGAGATTCACCCCACTGGATGCGCCCCTAAATGCGATCATCTTCCAAGGCCTATAATCAAGACCACCTAGGCACCCTAAATCGCGTCGCGTGGGAAGCGGCCATATACCTTCGACAGTGAGTCATAACCATACCTGGAATTACCTCACTTCGAATAAAACAACCACACGATGTAACCACCGGTCCTATAGCTGAGAATTATATTCTCCCTGCATTCACTAGCCAGGGGATTTACCTCATTCGCATAACTTTCCTTATGATAGCATTTAGAGAGGTATGTTTATGCATGCCCCAATTACAAGATATGCCCATTTAAAACATCCACTTTTTAAATTCACAAAACTATACGTGCTTAACCATGTATATGCCAATTTAAAAGTTATGTTTTCTTATTTCCAAAACCATATGTGCATAATGATATAAGCTACAAAGTATAATTTCCCTTACACTAACCCCCAAGAGTCCACAACCATACTACCCAACTCTTCCCTAGTCCTAGACTTGCTTATTAGATAAAATAAGACATTCAGTCCCACTAAATAGTTTCGAGATAAGCCCGAATACCCCCTCTCTAACCTAGGGTATTAGTTCCCCCTATATAAGACTCTAATACTCATTATTACTTCATATAAGAAGGTTCCTATGCCTCTAATCTAATAGAAAAAAAAACTAGAAAACAAGTTGGAAAATTCATGTAAAATAGCAAGATTCTGAATCGATTCGCTTAGGAGGTCGAATCAATTCACCCCTGAAAAAGAATTAATTCCCTAAAAAAGAAAATCGATTTGGTTGAGAAAACTAGCCCACTGTCTAAGCCCGAATCGATTCAGCCTTAAACCGAATCGATTCCTCAGACCTGTAGCCACCATTTTTAGTGAATCGATTAGCTGAGGAGGGGGAATCGATTCGCCCTGGTCGAGAAGCCTAGTAATGGCTAAGGGTTAATATTAACCCTAAATTACCAAATCCATTTCTTCCATCTATACCCAATATCATCCATTAATAACTTCACCAAATCATTCCTATACCATAATCAACTAATATATCCAACTCCAATCACGTCTAAATCAAATACCTAAGGGTTTAAACACCAAAATCCTCAAAATCCATATTTGATTTAAACTTAAGAACACAACTATAAATACAAATTATTCACACTCAATCATACATATTTGCAAGTTAGAAACTTTCCTCAAGATTTTAGCCTCGAATTCTTCCTCGTTGCAACGATTCCAAGCTTAAAATAGCAAATCTCCTCTTTCTCCCAAGCTCTCTCTCTCTCTCTCTCTCTCTCTCTCTCTCTCTCTAGGTTTAGGAACACAAATGAGAGATAAATGATATTATGAGACTTAAAATACCCAAAGCATCCAATATAAGTCCAACATTAAGTGCTACTACACACTTAAAATGACTCATAACATCAAAATTTGTTATAACAAGTCAAAAGTACCCCGGAACCCAAAAACACTCCTGGCACGTATTTTGACTATCTTAATCATTTTCGGACTAACCGTGCCCTCTAAACTGAAATTTGGGATATCGTACATTATTTCATGTTCTAATATCATATTAACTCTTTAATAATAACTCGATTGGAATAGAAGTCACAACCGTCATTTAAAGACGCAACAAAATATAATGTTACACTATTTATATTCGCTTAACATTAAATATGCAAAACTCGGTAAATATTATCTCTTAAATAACTTAAAGTAATATTTACTTTATTTTTCTTTATTTTATATAATTTACCCACATGGCAATTAATATAAAAAAATAATTACTCATAAATAAGGGGTATTACATACTCCCCCCTTACAGGGGAATTTTGTCCTCAAAATTTAGGCGTACTTTGTAAAAAGAGGTGTGGGTACTTCTCTCGAATATTGTCCTCTCGTTCCTAAGTTGATTCCTAGGCATTTTGGTGTCCCCACTGGACTCGGACCAAGGGCACCACTTTTGATCTTAGTCTACGCTCTCCGTGGTCTAAAATAGCAACCGGTTGTTCCTCATATGAAATATCGGGTTGTAACTCGATATCATCCAATGAAATATGCCAATGATCAACCTCGCATCTTTTATACTTCTTCAAAGATGAAACATGAAACACATCATGAATCTGTTGTAGGCGTTCTGACAAGGCCAGTTGATATGCTACAAGGCCTACCTTTGTAATAATGGGAAAATGGCCTACATAACGCGGCGTAAGTTTTCCGTTCTTCCCAAATTGCATTACACCCTTCATCGAGGATACCCACACTAAAACTTGATCCCCCACTTCCAATTCCACATGCCTCCGATTCGCGTCGGCATAGCTCTTCTGGCAATCTTTTACAATTCGTATGCTATTTCGAATAAGCTCAATTTTCAAAGAGGTGTCTTGGATCATTTCAGGTCCAAGGAGTTTATTGTCTCCTACTTCCAATCGACAATCATGTGATCGACACGGTCAGTCATACAATGCCTCATACGGTACCATACCTATCATGCATTGGTATGAATTATTTTATGCAAATTCGACCAACGGAAGGTATTGTTACCATCCTCCTATAAAGATAAGTACGCACATTCCGAGCATATCTTCCAATATTTGATTGACTCTCTACATCTGCCCATCGGTTTGTGGATGGTATGATGTACTCAATCTCAATTCGGTCCCCATCACCTCTTGGAAACTTCACCAAAAATGGGATACAAAAATTTTATCTCGGTCCGACACTATATTAATAGGTACCCCATGGAGTTTCACAATTTTCGTAATAAAGATATGGGGGTAACGTGCCGTATTGAAATCCGTCTATACTGGTAGGAAGTGTGCCGATTTGGTCAACGATCAACAATAACCCAAATAGAATCATGGTCGCTATGCAACGTCGACAATCTAGTGATAAAATCCATTGAGATACTCTCCCATTTCCATATCGGAATTTCCAACGGTTGTAACAATCCAGTCAGTCACTGGTGGTCCACCTTCACCAATTAACAAGTGGCTCATTGGGAAACAAATTCAGAAATGTCCCTTTTCATTCCCGCCCACCAATACTAACGACACATGTCTTGGTACATTTTATCTCCCCCTGGGTGGATCACAAATCTTGAGCCATGGGATTCCGTCATGACATCACGTCTCAAGTCTCCCTCATCCAGGACTATAAGTCTTCCGTGGAAACATAACTCACCCTTAGAACTAATGGAGTAAGACTCCGCTCCCTCGGTTAATAATTAGAGTACCCGATCTTGATAATCTTTATCCCCTCCTTGCGTTTTTACTACTCACATCACAATGGTAGGCGTAACGGTTAACACCAACATGCATGCTCTTTCTATAGCATCACCCTGTCTAAGTTCTTTCCATTTATCTTTCCACACCTTCTCTAATTCCCCCACAGGTTTACGACTCAATGCATCCGCTACTACATTTGCCTTGCTTGGGTGATAATGAATATTGAATTGATAGTCCTTTACGAATTCTAACCACCGACGTTATCGAATATTTAGATCTTTCTACAAGAATAGATACTGTAACGATTTGTGGTTCGTAAAAAGACTACATTTCTCACCTAGGAGATAATGCACCCATATCTTTAAGGAAAACACTACCGCAAAAAGTTTCAAATCATGCATGGGATAATTCTTATCATGGGGCTTGATAGTACAAATATAACACCCTATCACGGATGTTACTCAGGCATGCAGAAGCTTATAAATCGTGGCCCTACTCTGTACAGGGTGCGACCCTATTCAGCACGGTGCGGCACCCATAATTTTGGTCATTCGTACATGTTGTAGCCTTATATTACATGGTACAATACTCAATATGCCTGCCTTACAGGTCGCATCCCCCTCATTCACAGCTAGTCCAGACTTGATATGTCATGTGCTCAAGGAACGTGACACAGCTCACGTACCTCCCATAAATAAAGGTCCACACCTCAAGATAGGGATCGACTTCTACAATACCTGGCGAAGCTGTGCCAATTTCTCTCTACACCACCTCAACATACAACTTGGGGGCTACTCACCTACATCGTAGTCATATCTTCGACACTCCCGGAATAGCGACAGTCATGTATTCTTCTCTCTCATCTATCTTGTACGCCCATTATGGCATTATGAACTCGTACAACAACGATACGAATATAATGATAGGGAGGCACCAAAGTGGACGTAGGCTCTTTCATAGCCGAACCACCCTATATTTTGTTTTCATATCTCTTTACTTATTTTATTTCCAGTCTTTACTTGGCATGCTGATATGAGAACGACTTATGGGCGATTTCTCGTATCATCAATCTGGCGTCGTCTATGGGAAATGAGATATTTCAATCTTGTTTCTCTATATTTCGAGCTCTTAAACACCTTATTATATTCATAGGGATCCTTTGGATCATTATCTCATGAGTAAATTTTGGTTATTAAGCTCTATTTTACATTTACACCCTTAATAGGGTATTTCTTATGTTCAGATCTGCTATTAGGTCTCCATCTTATGACCTTAGATCTATTTTTATGTACCCCAGTGATATCATTTCATCTAGATAATGTTGAAAAGCATAATGGGCTTTAGCCATGTAAAGATGAGTGATTAGGGAATAATTATATTTACTCCATTTTTGTTGTTCTTTGCCTATGATCTAGGGTTTATCAGTAGAATTGTTTCATTTTGTGCACTGAGAGGTTATTTTCTCATGGATAGACCCTAGTAGGTATGCTCTCCACGTGTTTCGGGAGAGAAACTCAGTTTTTGGGTTTTAATTTTGGGATTGCTCCCTACTACCAAGGTAGGGATGCAGCACGGTAGTTTAGCTACCTTGATTGTCGCGGCCTCTACTGGTGAAATTGCATTACAGAAGCTTCAAAACATCAAGGAACGGACTCAGGTGGTCTCCAGCTCAACCTTGGTGAATTTCATACAAAGGCCACGATAATACAACTATGTTCTTCACTGGCCGCGACCTCAAGAATAATGCCATGCAGTAGTGCAAATGCTGCATCCCAACTTCATACTTGGTTAATCCAATATTTCAGTGATTACTCACTTCTGCTAGTTTTTTCTCAGATTATATATTTTGTAAAGGCTAACAAAGCAAAAAATGGAAGGAGAACCCAGCAAGAGCGCAGAAGTCGAAGATGAGATCGTGAAGCTGTATAATTACCTCAACCATCTCTACAACAGTCATGCCTTACTCTAGACCCAAGTCAACTATTTAAAATAAAGGGTCCTCATGCTTGAGGCTGCTGCCTCACCCAATGTGGGTGAGATACCCAGGATTATTGCTACCACAGGCCCAAAAGTTCCATCCGCGAAAGCAGCCAGTTGGAGCCAAAAAAGGAGAATGGAGAAAAAAGAGAGGAGATCTGAGGCCTACACTCCGTTGGCCTTCCCGATTGAAGACATATTTGAGTTCATCAAAGAGGAAAAGTTGTTGAGGTGGCCAGAAAAGCTGAGGGCTCCACCCCATAAGAGGAACAAAGCTAGTTGGTACAGATTCCATCAGGACCATGGGCATGACACTAAGCAATGCTATGCTCTGAAAGATGAAATTGAGAGGCTCATAAGGCAGGGGATGCTACAGCAGTTCCTCAGGGATGCCTGAGGGGTGAAACCTAGCTAGACGGGCCACATTCCTCTTTTTATGACCATATCCATATTTTACCTATCTCTGTTTTTAGTGAACTCTTTTGAATAATCCCATTTTAACTTTGTATTGAAATAGAAAACTCTTATATATATGAATAAATATGTGAAATAAAATTCACTCTTATAATTCCATATTTTGATTCTAATTTCCATGAAATGTTATCTTATAAAATACCATTTTGTTTTAAACGGATCTCAATTTGAGGCGGTATGTTATATTGGGAATGATAATATCTAAATGGGCCCACAACACCCATTATGAAGCCTGATTGTTCGAAAGCAAATGATAATTGAAAATGGAGAAAGAAATTGTTGAGAGCAACTATCTAAACTGATCTACAATAATCACTCATAAAAGACTATATCCCAGCATATTAAAGCTACATTATCGAAAACAATTATCAGAAAGCGTTATTAGCCCACGGGGGCCTCAAGTGCCCATTCTTAGCTTTCGAGATACGTCATTAACCCGTGGAGATTACTCCCTCGGCGAACATTATTAACTTGGTGGATATGAGAATTAACAAACCATAATTTGGTGATCTTGCACTAGCTTGGGGAAGCTTCATAATACCTATCTCGGGAAGGCTTGAAAATAACCCACTGGGGTCGGGAAGGCTTGAAAATAACCCAATCGAAGTGACTAAAAAAAGCCATAAAAACCAATCGAAGAGACTAAAGGAAAGCTATGAAAGGTAATCAAAGCGACTAAAGGAGGCTGTGTTGCTGTGATCACGAAGCATGACAAAGCTATAGAAGGATGACCTCAATTTCCTTAAGGGCTAGAAAGGTGCTGCAAACTTATCAGTATGGATGCAGTCATTAAGTGAATTCATTCAAAAGACGCGGAAGATAAAGGCAGGCAGGGTTGCTAAACTTTCGCAACCCTATTCAAGAAAATAAGCGACAATTGTATTAGTATCCAATTATAAAGCTACGTCAGAGGGAATTCAAACATTCAAAGGTGCCACGGTCCTATTCAAGAAATTTGATTAAAAGAAGAGACTGCAGCCACCATTAAACATATTTTTATGATAACAATCTACAAGAATTCGAGTGGAAAGGATAATGTGAAGAGAACAGGTTGGAGCCTGTGCGAAAAAATCATTTGTACTTAGATGTTGTGGCCTTAATCTATCAGTCGAACATTTAATCAAGCAAGCAAACAAGAATTTAAGTTTTGAAGCAATGGAAGTATAAAGCATGCAAAAGTGGTCGCAACCTTAATAATAATGGACGTAGAAGTTTAAAAGGATAGTAGCCCCAAATGTTAAAGACCAGAGATTAAGTTATATACTCAAAGGTCACAGCCTTGAATATCAAAAGTTAAATGAAGAGGGACGCAACCCCAATGATAGAGAATTAAAGGAAAACTAAGAGGTTGCATCATCTTCATCATTTCCCTCATTATTATCTATTGCGGCCTCAGTCTCTTGATCTACTGCTGCGGCCCTTTAGTGTACTTTAGGTAAAAACCAATTTTGTTCCAATTTTAGTTAAAACCAATTTTAGCTTCCTAAACCCTAAACATGCATCTAAGTGATTAAATCCAATTAATGAATAAAGCATGATGTAAACGAAACAATTTCAGGAAAAATCCTCGAAGGGAAAAACATTTTTATTTCACTATAATTTGTAAGAGAACGGCTTACACGGATTACAATGAAATAAGTGCAACATACGAAATACCCGCAGGTTTCAGTTTTGATGTCTCGACTGGAACTTTCCCTTTCCAGGAGGGCAGCAGTGAAGAAGAAGATGGCTCCTCCACAAGACACTTCGTAAGGTATCCTTTTACAATGGCACACAGCTTTTCAGTTGTAGAGTTATCCTCACAAAGTGCAACACGGTGTAGAAAATGGATTATCTTTCGGTAAACGCATTCAAGATCACCTAACTTTGGAATTGAGTAATACGATCTTGAATAAACACCGAAAGATGAAAAAATTGTATGGGAATAAATTTTTCGATACTGTTCTGCATTGGAAACGTTTGCAGATACATTTTGATTTATAACTGAGCTGCACAGAGTCCAAGAAAACAAAAACATGAAAATTGAGGCGACAGGTCGTTCCAGCGAGATGAGATCTCGTTCGCGCGACATGTCAATGTCGTTTGAACGATTCTCAATCTCGTTCGAGCGAGATACAGTAAAAAAATTATTTTTCCTTTTTAATTTAATCTTTGAATTTTCTTTAAACTATTTACAACTCAGAAATGTTTTTAAAACATAAAAAGATTTAATTCCCAAACATTTAAATCACCCAGTATTTAATCAATATACAGATTACCCAACTACTCACAAGTATTCATACCTTAGTGATCTTAAACATATGCAACATGTCTTGACTTGTAATCTTCTTGAAAGATTTGATTGAACATTCTTGGACTTGAACTTTGTTGTAGGCTTTAAATAAACTCTATAGATAACTAGCCTAGACTTAATTTATTTTGTCCGGAATTAAGCCAATTAAAACAAATGAATATGCTAAGAATTATGTTCTTACAAATCTCCCCCTTTGGCTATTCCGGGACAAAACTAAACAGAACTATATGCCATAAAAAAATACATGTCCTATCACAAAACACATAAATATAAAAGTACAGGACATAGTGAGATTGAATAAACGGTAGCCATCTAAATCAGTCTTTGAATGACAATCATCTAAATCTGTCTCTGTATGTGACGTATCAATGAATATCTGAATCTCTGAAAATAATACCTACACATGAGACACAACCAAATACCCAAGTGAAGTATGAAGGAAATAAACTAATATAAAATCATAATCAATACTCCCCCTACATCACATATCTCTCCCCCTTTTTTCCTGGAATAGATAAAAGGTGGGACAAACACACCATATTATGCAATAAAATATGAGAATGAATCAGCATATCTGGATAATCAATAGCAATATGACAATGGGTACCAAAAGATAGCAGAAACAAAATAATAATGCGAGAATCACTAAAATTGCAAAAGTAGACTGTACATCCATGTCATAAAAACCAAGATAGATACAATTGATCGAAAGAGTACATCATATCTGAGAGAATACAAAATACATCAGGAGTACGGATGTCTTAGATACAATAACACAAATACAACTAAGCATCGACAGAATCATCATCATCATCAGCAGCAGCAATGTATGTGGAAGAAATATGACCAAGTCCAGATGAATAGGCGCCTTTCTGCTGCTCTCGCTGTCGCATCTCATTAAAAAATGCTGTCATCCTGGACTCAGCACGAACATGTGCTTGGCCTCAGCATCAAATCTATCCATGATTGAATCATACATCCTGGACTGGGAAGCTACCTGTGCCTGTAAAGAAGAAACTTCCTCCTCAATAGGACATATAGGTGCAGGAGTGGGGGGTAGTGGCGGAGAAAAAGTATACGTGCTCGGACCAGTGTGATTAGAGGCCTGGCACATTTCAGGGAACACTCCCTCTAGGGGTGGAGCACTTTCTCTTGCTGCTTCTGGAAAATGACTCTCAGAACGAGCGAAAGTATTATGATCAATAATACCAGGCGTAGGGAGACGCATACCACCCTCTAAAATAGGGACACCAGTAGTAGTGCAAAGGGTGGAAATGAGAATCCCATATGGAAGAGCAGGACGGACAGGGATGGAACCACGGACAGTGACAGAAGATATGACTCGAAGCATGACGGTCGGAAGATCGATATCCCACCCCTGAGAAACATGGGACATAAAGTAAACGATGTCTGACCCAATCTGTGTATGATTTATCCAAGGATAAATGGATGATGATACAAACCTATTTAGTACACGGAAGGCAGGGTAAAGCTGGTGATGATACATCGTAGAGCCTGCCCGAGGAATCTCCCAGAAACAATGCCGCAAAATATCATCATACGTAGGTACATCGTCGATATAACGAGGGAACACAGCATCTGGGATACGAGGAAGGTGCAGAAAAGCTACTATGAGATCTGCAGTGACGAGAACAGGAACGTCACGTACAATAGAAAAGATCCCCTCAGCGTGAGGAAGAGCACGAAAGAAAAACTCTTAGACAATGTCCGAATAAATAACCCCACGAACCTCAAACATAAAATCCCAACCTCTAGCTGGCAACCAATGAGGAATGCCTAACTCAGGAAACTCAGCATAACGAAACACTCTCTCAGAAACAACTGATCGAATGTGGAGACCCAATGAGCAGTAATGATTATACTCAGCATGAGTGGCCCACCTCACAGGTGAGTACGAGGGCCGACTATCCTGAGCTCGAGCAGAGGGTGGTGCCTCATCGAGTCGCCCGGAAGGGGCACCACGGCGTCTAGGTGGTATGACCAGAAAGTGAAATGTGTGATGTAAAAAATACCGTCGCGGGGGAACACACGCACACCTAAGCACCTATCTCCGTACAGTCATCCAACCGAACCACCACAAACACCAGCCACAATAACAGTTAAAATCAGTAATAAAAACAAGAATTTTCTCAAAAAAAATTAAGAATAAACATTGTTAGCTCTAAACCACTGGAAAACGGGAACAACACGTCGGAGAAACAGTGCAACCGACGAGACACAGCTTGTCTGAACAACCTCTTAGCGGATAGTTGCTAAATGAGCTCAAGGGAGTATCAATGGCTGATATAGGAGCTTAAAGGAGATAAACGAAGTCCAGAGGAGTTTCAAAGAGAAGACAGCAATGAAAAACGAAGCTCTAACCGCTGAAAATGGCGAAACTTTGAAAGAACAGATGTTTTCGCTTGAAAGAAATGAGAACAATGGCTTAAAAGAAACCCTGATCTTGCGAGAAGTCGTTCGAACGACTTAAGTATATCGCTCAAATGATTTGGATGTCGCTCGAATGATTTAAGGATGTCGCTCGAATGATTTTGGAAGTTGCTTGAACGATGTGTTCGCGCAACATGAGATGTCGTTCGAATGAGAAATTAAAATTTCTAGAAATATCCCTAAAACATTCAGAATTTGCCTAGTGAATAAATTACCCCAAAACTGTTCCTGGAACACAAAAACAGACTGCAAAACAGAAAAATAGTGTAAAAAGTGACAAATGGTAATTACATGATAACATGGTCCTAATGTGCTCAATTATGAAAGTTGATTGATTAGGAGTGAACTACAACAATTGAGCCATCATTTCAATACGTTGAATCAATCAAAGAGTTCTTGTTGATAGTAAGGAATCATCAAACTTCATCAAAGCCATGTGTGACAAAATAAGTGTGAGTTTGTTGAACTAAACTTAATCAACATGCATACAAGTTCGGATTGTTGACGATTCTACAAACAATAGTGTCATGATACGATGTTTCAACATATGATTCGTGGTGCAAGTCCGTTTAAATTAATTTCCAACCAAACTCCCTCAATATATGAATTTTTCAAGATCTTTAGAAATATCTATCAATCTCTACTTAGAGAAAGTCCTATTGGCCCCAATTATGGCATTTTTTCTTTTTATTGCCTTTATTTTCTTTTGGGCTCTTTTAAACAGTGGCTTTCACGACGAGTCAATTATACACTCTCGCACCTCTTTCCCTTGAACACTCAACATATTTTCAATACCAATTTTCACAGAAAATGGTTCTTACAAGCACACCTCCTCCTTAAGTTTACTTATGCATAGATGACAAAATTGAGATAAGAACGTCTCACCAAACTCAAATATGCAAGAGCAGTCAAACATTCATATAAACTCGTGCTTGTGTGCAAGGATGGAATATAAGCAAAGTTGATTCAAAATGGATATCAACATCGAAACAACCCCATAGTGCAAAGGTTAAGATCATTCTAGGCATTAATAATAATTACCAAAAGTCCTAACCCCATGAATAATGAAAGAAGGGGGGGAATCAAGCACACTAATATCCCATATCAATCAAGTAACCTCACAACTCAAAAATAAAAAATCTTTTTGTATTTTCAAAAGTTTTTATGTAAAGCAAAATCTTTTTGTATTTTCAAAAGGACCCAAATAAATAACAAAAATAAGAAACATGCCATAACACTAGCCAAATATAAAGCAAGATGTAAATACTAGTGTATGACAAACCAACGAACAACCTCAATTGAAAGAAGAGAGATGAGGAGAACTACGAGCAATGATGCGAGAATCACAGAGTTTTATACCTAATACTTCTAAATCTGACTTTCTAACCCAAGTAGGTGTGAACCGACGAGTAGGGGAATTTGGAACCAGAATAGCTCTATACTTTCTTGGAGCGTTCTTAAGATCGTAGAAAAATCGTTTAAGATGACCTCTCCTACCGCAATGAGTGCAAGTTAGGATACGGTGAGGAGCATGTCCTATAGGCCGATTATGCGTCACGTTCCTAGGTGGTACTCTCCTAAAGTTCCTAGGAAGCTCTCTTGTTGGCATGGCTTTGGCTTTGGGAGCAGGTGCGACATGATTATTAAAGCCAATACCTCTCCGATTATCTTTGATTTCGACGGTGCCTAATATTTTGTCTAACTTTTTAGACCTAGCCTCCAAATCAAACTTAACTTTACTCGAATCTCTCAGTTTTTCTTCAAGCTCACTTATCCTTGACTCAAGTAAATGCGTAGAATTTTCAAACTTCAGGATTTCCTTTTTCATAGTTTCCATCAATCCCCGAAGACTATATCTCTCACCCTCAACATATCCTAGCTTCTCTTGAATTTTCTTTTCTTGCTCCCTAAGATCCACAATTAAGGAATTGGAATTATTTATTTCTATGGCACGATCTTTCAACATAGCTCCTAGTTTCACGTTTACTTTCTTTGTTTTTAAAGTTTCTTCATATAATTCTTTGAAAGTAGGTTGCAAATCTCTCTCGCCTTCACTCTCATCCTCACTCACCTCCTCCTCACTCTCAGGAGTATTAACATCAGTGGATATGAAAGACTCAAGCAAAGGTAAGTCTTTATCACTTTCATGACTAACCACAAAGGTGGAAAGGTCACGCTTACTAGCAAAAAGGTTTTCTTCTTCTGGGTCACTATCACTAAGGGTAGAAACGCGATTTATTGGTTTATTAAAATTCTCCCTAAGTTTAGTGGGACACTCATCTATCCTGTGACCAAAACCTTCGCTAAAAAGACACTTTTCACAATCACCTTTATTGACCTGTTTTTCAAGAGCAGTTTTCATGTGTGATTTCCAATTAGATGATTCAAACAAGTGAATTCTAAAATCATCAAAACCACCGAAAGGCATACCTAAAGACACGAGATCACAAACACAATAAAATAGTGCAATAAGATCTTATACCAATTTGAAACGGCCCTTTAGTGTATTTTAGGTCAAAACCAACTTTGTTCCAATTTTAGTTAAAATCAATTTTAGCTTCTTAAACCCTAAACATGCATCTAAGTGATTAAATCCATTTGATGAATAAAGCATGAAGTAAATGAAACAATTTCAGGAAATTTACCCGAAGGGCAAAACCTTTTTATTTCACTATAATTTGTAAGAGAACGGCTTACACGAATTACAATGAAATAAGTGCAACATACGAAATACCCACAGGTGTCGGTTTCGATGTCTCGGCTGGAACTTTCCCTTTCCAGGAGGGCAGCAGTGAAGAAGAAGACGGCTCCTCCATAAGATACTTCGTAAGGTCTCCTTCTATAATGGCACGCAAATTTTCGGTTGTAGAGTTCTCCTCATAAAGTGCAACACGGTGTAGAGAATGGATTATCTTCCGGTAAACGTGTTCAAGATCACCTAACTTTGGAATTAAGTAATACGATCTTGAATAAACACCGAAAGATGAAAAAATTGTATGGGAATAAGTTTTTCGATACTGTTCCGCATTAGAAACGTTTGCAGATACGTTTTATTTATAACTGAGCTGCACAGAGTCCAAGAAAACAAAAACACAAAAATCGAGGCGGTAGGTCGTTCGAGCGAGATGAGATCTCGTTCGCGCGACATGTCAATGTCGTTTGAACGATTCTCAATCTCGTTCGAGCGAGATACAATAAAAATAATATATTTCCTTTTTAATTCAATCCTCAAATTTTCTTTAAACTATTTACAACTCAGAAATGTTTTTAAACAGAAAAAGATTTTATTCCCAAACATTTAAATCACCCAGTATTTAATCAATATATAGATTACCCAACTACTCATAAGTATTCATACCTGAGTGATCTTAAAGATATGCAACATGTCTTGACTTGTAATCTTCTTGAAAGCTTTGATTGCACATTATTGGACTTGAACTTTATCGTAGGATTTAAATAAACTTCACAGATAACTAGCCTAGAATTATTTTTTTGTTTGGAATTAAGCCAATTAAAACAAATGAATATGCTAAGAATTATGTTCTTACAAGCCCCTGCCTCAGCCCTCAGCCTGGCCCTCTCTTTGGCTACAGCCTTTATTTCGGCCACACAGGAATCATGTTCTGCATACGCTATGCTCTAAGATTTAATTATAGCCACGGTATCAGGGAAGTTCTTTACCACCCTATATCTCAGCTCTTGGTAGCCACGGATAGAAGCTCTGTTATTTATGAGGAGGAAGTCTTGGGAGCCTTTATATGACTCAACGGTGCTGTCAATGGCTAATTGTAGGGACCTAGTATGATCTTCATCTTTTGTCTTGATAACTGCATCATGGTCGTCCTCCATCTTCTTAATTGTCGTGGCATGATTTTCATCCATCTTCTTCAGCTTTGCGGTATAACCCTCGGCATCATTAACAACCTTTATCTCCAATGCCTCATACTTTTTTTGAAGGATTCCAAGCTTAGAATTTGAGAACTCTGCGGCCTTGGAAGCTTCCGCAGTTTGAGCTTGGGAAGCCTTGAGAGCCTTCGCGACCTACTTAAAATTATCCTTAACTTCCTCCTTGGATTTGACGGCGGCTTCAAGATCCATCTGTGCCTCCTAGAGTGTCGCGGTAGTGTATTTCTTACCATCTTTGAAAGACTCAGTCCTTGCC
The DNA here is from genome assembly GCA_949130495.1 of Sambucus nigra. Taxonomy (NCBI): domain Eukaryota; kingdom Viridiplantae; phylum Streptophyta; class Magnoliopsida; order Dipsacales; family Adoxaceae; genus Sambucus; species Sambucus nigra. The sequence goes on from OX422217.1 coordinate 321,966,023, forward strand.
TTCGCCAAATCAGTTGCGTGAACTCCCTCTATAGCCTCCTTAAGTCTATACAGACCCTCATAATTGAGTTTCTGGGTCGCCACAGCTTTCATGGCCTGTAAATGTATTGAGAGTTAGAAAATAAAGCAGAAACTATAGAGAATACATGGTGGATGGAATTACTTACCCTCATCAAACTGTGAAGGGAATAAGACTCCATGTCCTCATAATCCTAATCCATCAACCAATCTAGGTCAATTCATCTATCGCCTTCCTAATCCCGTGGATAACACGTGAATATGTGTCCCAAGAAGACTAAAGATCTGGTCTGCACAGTTGTGGGTGCAGATGTCTTCTTTGTGAATGAGGTAAATTGGCATTTACAACTATTGTTGATGGAGGGGGAGGAGAATTTCTCATAAACAGATGAAGTGCCGTGGACACCCTTATCAGATAGGGATGACATCAGACCTACCATGACCAAATTAGCCCTAATATCATCATTGAAAGTGCCTTCATGCCCCTCATTAGGGGTTGAATCCTCAACTTGAAGTGAGGGAGCGATATAAGTGGTTTGATCCATAGCTATATTTTTGGGCACTGCAGGCTCAACTTGGCTACTGAGGGTGACTACGACAGGAGTCTTGGGCCTGGTCTTTTTCTCTTCCTCTGCTTAGAGGTATTATTGAGGATAACCACATCCTCATCCATATCAACTAGCTGAGCTGCTCACCGAAACCTATCAATCTCCTTACTTGAGAAAAAATAAAGTTAATTAAATATCCAAAGTTAAAGACAATTGTTGCAGAATCAAAAAATTAAATAGTCGCATTACCTTTAGCACCGATATCTTTGGGAATGGATTTGCTGGGGAAGTAGCCCACTTCAAAAATGGAGGCAAAAGTTATAAGTGTGCTAAACTTCTTCTCCTCAGCAAGAACTGTCGCGGCCTTGCCAACTCTCTTCTCTTGCCACTTACTCAGCTGCAAATTATCGAGAACTGCAGAAAAATACAAATGTTAGTATAGAATAAAAGTGGAGAATAATGTGAAACTATAAAGAGGGGACGCGGCTATAATTTAAAAAGGTACCTAATTTGGAGGGACACCCCCATTGCCACAACATCCTAAATGATCTCTCCCTCTCACTCTCTTCAGGGTGGATCACCCATCCCTCTCCGAATATATTAAAGTATTTTCCCTTCCAGTTCTTTACACCGGTAGGCCTCCCAGAGTAATGGGTCTCATTCCTATTGTGAATTGAGAAGTAGTAGTACCCCACAAACTTTACTGAGTTTTCCTTTGGTCGGTAGAAGTGGAAAAACTCTGTAGGAGTAATGTCTCTCTTGAATTGATTCTCCCATAACACAACAACTGCAAGAATGGACCTCCAGCCATTGGGATCCAATTAGGTTGGAGCTAACCTCATTGTTTGAAAAATGTTTCTAATGGGAACAGGGACAGGCAGTCGCAACCCGTAAATAAAAGCATCCAAGGGGAAGCAAATGCCATCGTCAGTAAGTGTCGTGCATAGCCTTTGCTCCATGGCAGGTGCTAAGCACATCAATTTATCTGGAAATTCAAAGGCCCCAGCCACCTGATCAACCCATTCTTGGGTCATAGCGCTGCGGATACTAAGTGCAGTAAGAGGGATCTCCGCCCTCCCAGATGTGCATGAAGGTTCATCCCTAACATTAGATGCACCCCCTGTCGTGGCATTCTCATCTATGTCCATCGAATGGTTGCTAGAATTGACCTCTTATTCCATGGCTACAGAGTCTGGGCTTGAATTTGAATCTAGTGCCATACCGTTGGGTCAATCTTTTAGTTGGAAAGGTCCAACTGATTTCAAAGGGCGCACAGATGGAAGTTCAGGAGGAGAGGATCTAAAATGTTTATTCCAAAAGCCTCTCAGAAATTCATCTCGATCAAAGTTCATATAGCTACAGCAGTACCTGAAAAGCAGAGAGTCCGCAGTTAGGCGTTGCAGCCAATATGGTCCTAAGGCATCTCATAGGTCGCGACAAGTGTAATGATATATCAAGTTGAGGATGAACAAGAAATATTAGGCCAAATAGGCTAAGTATACGAAATGTTGGGTTCTCAAGCCCTAAAAGTTAATTGTTACCGCGGTTTATTGTTTTATGGGGAAGGATGTATGTTATCTTCTTGCATGACGTAGTCATTAAACTATGGACAATGCATGGGCTAAATACCGCGGACTTTATCTGAGAATGTAAAGATCCTGAGTTACTACAGGCCGCAATCAATATTGCATGCCGCAAAATTATGTTTAATACCTTCCGCAATAATATTTTCAATGCTGTAGATATCAATATTTGAAGGTTGCATTGATTCAGGAAAGCCCTAAATTACTAAAGAGATTTTACCATGCTGCGGCTACTCACTCAAACACGTTAGTATTCAATCTTTGTAAATTCAAATATCAAAGGATATAGAAGGTGAAACATCTCTCTCAAGAACATAAAAAACTCAAGCCTTAGAATATGAAGGGTCTCTCTCAAGAACATAAGGAACAAATGCAGCGATTTTTACTATATTTACAATCAGAGCGTTCAGAAAGCAGCAAACACGATTATAATATCAGTTGTTTATTGCAGTTCAAGAAAAAACATTCACATGTTCAATTCGTGAAACCTATTTCTATCATATGAATATTGAATTCAAGGTTCAAGAGCAATTATATTCAATTAAACAGATGAGAATTCAATTTCGAACAGACATGTGAGTTTAATTCTTAGATGAGTCATAGTTATTATGATTAGCTACATGGGTTCCTATCAATCAGGTGGAGTTGTTCTCAGAAAATTGAGGCAGATACTTAAAGAGTATGAAAAATGGTTGAGAAATTACCTAAAAATTGCTGAAAGTCGATTGCTCAGCCTCAAACCTCCTTGAAGCATCTCAGAACCACCACATACTGTCTTGAAAGGTCACCGGAAAACTCAAGATAAAGTATGAAAAAGTATTTGCTTTCGATAAACTCTCAAAGATTTGGGAACTTAATGATTTCCACTTCTAGAACAATTTATATAAGAGGGCGCGGGAAGACGAATCGTTTCCTTGGAAGTACCGTGGCACCTTGAGAGTATTTGACTACTCAGACGCAACCCCAATCGCAATCTCTTGGCACTACGCTTGGGTGATTATTGATAGCACAAATATAGCACCCTGTCACGGATGTTACTCAAGCACGCAGAAGCTTATAGGCCGTAACCCTACTCAGTACAGGGTGCGGCCCAACTCAGTATAGAGTGCGTCCCTACTCAATGCAAGGTGCAACCACTACACTAAAAAAAGTAATTTGGCACACCCTAATATTAAAATCTGGCACAACTTAAAAGTGTGCCAAATTCTGGCACGGTTTAATAAAAATCTGGCACATTTTAAAACTGTGCCAAAATTTTGCACTGTTTAAAAGTGTACGAAAATTGAACACACTTACTAAAATATAAATAGTCTAAAAAAATACTAGTTCCTATCTCCTCAACCCATTCCCGCTCAAAACCCATTCCTGCTCAAACCCATTCCCGTACACCCGAATGAAAGAGACTAACTCCAAATTGTCATAAGAAATTTGCCTTTCATGGTTATCAAATCGATCAATGTATAACTTTCTTTTCAAACTCCGTCGTTGTACCCATCTCTGTCAAACTCTCAACCTAGGGTTTCTCAGACTCATGGGATTCACGATTTGGGTTTGTTTTTTCTGATAAGCAGTGATAGATTAAGATATATTTATTATGAAATACATACTGTTTTGGATAAGTTCCTAGTGTTGTTTGCTTATTAATCTTATGAGTAGTGAAAGGTATTCTATGTTGTTTACCTCTTAGTCTGATGAAGTGATAGATTTTTTATGTTTTTTATGGTTTTGGTGTAGTCATAGATTTATTATGAAGTAGGTTACATTTAGGATAAGTTTTTTTTAAAAATTTTTACCTCTTAATGTGATAAGTTTTTGTAGTAGTGATAAACTCCATTGTCTTTTATTTGTTTTTTCATTTAGCTAATTTTTTTTCTTCATTTTGATGCCTTTGCCATCATGATATTCGCTTTAAGGGGAAGGAATTGAGAAAATAACTATCTTCTACAGGTTGCCATTAATTCTCACTTGTCTCTTAACTATGTAAGGATTCTTATTTGTACCGGATTAAAAAAATTTATGAAGGACTAATGCCAAATTTTCTATATTTTTTTTTAATTTTCTCCACTATTTCTAATTCAATTTAGTTTGGGGATGTGATGAATATTACCATATTTGTGAGCTATTTTATTTATTTAAAGTTGTTTGTATGATTTTAGACATGGCTATTGGGTATTGGTTTAACATTTTTTTTGACAAGGTAGTGTAACACAAGGAAGTCTTAGTAAGGAGGATGGTGCCTGGAGGCTCTTGATGTTATCCCAAAATGAGTCATAATGCACAATTTCTTGAACTCTTGCTTGTCTAATATATGGATATACTTATAGTTTTAATTTACTATTTTCTACTTGGCACTTACTGAAAGTGAAATCCCTTTATCAATAGGTTAATTTATTATTATAAATGAAAAGGAAAATAATTGGATGATTATGGTTGTGGGTTTGGTAGCTTTGGAGCTCATTTGCTCTCTCTAAAGTTAATGATTGTGTGGGTGAGCATTTTAAAAGTACATCTGTTTAGAAATTGTGTGGATTTAGGGATCAGCTTGCGTGTGTGCACGTGACAAAGTAAATTTGTTTAGGAACTACGTGGATTTAGGTATTAACTTGTGTGGGTGTGTGTCCTGGAGTACCTTTGTTTACAAACTATGTGGATTTAAGGATTAACTTGCACATGTGTGTGCGTCTGTGTGCGTGTGCGTGTGCATGCGCTCACTTGCTAAAGTACATTTGTTTAGAAACTATGTGGATTTAGGGATTCGTATGTGTGTGTGTGCTTGTTCATACATGCCTAAGTACATTTGTTTATAAACTACATGGATAAAGGGATTATCTTGCGTGCACACATCTGTACGTGTGCGCACGTGCCAAATATAGTTGGTTAGAATCAATGTGAATTTAGGTATTAGCTCGCGTTCATAAAGCGACTCTATTTCCAAAAAGGTGTGTCCATTGAATGATCGTTAGGTACTTTTTATTTAATATTATACCATGAACCAAAAGAAAAAAGACCTTAGATTCAATTTTCAAGCGAACGATATTACATTTTTGTAAAACTTTTGGTTTATGTGATGAATACTAGAGAGTCTATACTGTGTTAACTTGATGTACTTTTCCCACACACTTGGCTCGGCGGTCACCCCACCCATGTTATTAGCATACCAAAATCTACTAACATGTAAGATTTCGTGAACATAGATATATCACATTTGAAGGTTTTCAATCATGAACATACATTAGTTATGGCAACGTGTACATGGAATCCTTTGGTTATTCTATTAGCCGCATCTTTCACTTTCGTTGATTATACATTAGCTATAGCGAATGATATAAAATGCTACTAATTGTTGGTCTTATTTCATATACAAAGAATATGTTTTTTGTGGTATATATGTTGGAATTTGTGAGACCCTGTTCTCTTCATGCATTTTTATCTCCATGTGTGGTTAAATTAACTTCGCATGACACCAATATAACTTTGCTACCTCAACTGTTATTTTTTACAATATTTTCAACAGACTTCCAAATTTCTCGCAATCAAGTCCAATCATAGGTATTTGTTATTATCATCATATTATTTCTTTTATTTATATGCATTATCACAGTATGCAATACTCTCATGTTTGTTGCTGAGGCATGTGATATCTTTTCTTAGAACGTTTGAGTCATTTTCCCATAATAATAGTACCAACAAAGTTACTCATGAGTATGCGTAAGACGATGGAAGCATGCCATAGTTTCACCATTTTAGTTAACGTCATCCTCCAATTCCATAGTAAAATTCTTTCTAAATCCTCAATAACCTAACTCAAACTCAAATATAGAGCCATTAGTTGACGATGTCAGGAGTGAGACCCTAGTTCAAAGACTCTGAGAGTCCAATTTCATGTTCAAATTCTTTAGCAGACATATTATTCATAGACAACGAGGCCCCCTCTTCAATAATTGATGATATAAATTTTAGTTAGACGTAGAAATTACTGTATGCTCTCTCATTTTTTAACAATTTTGAACTTACAAGAAGTGGCCTCATTCAGCCAAGCCCTATCATTTGTTATCCATCAGTTGTTGAAACAATCATGTGTTGAATTAATCAATATTATAATGTATATATGATTTTTCATCTTAATACACGATGTCTATGTATATTACCTTTTGATCTACCTTTATATCTTTATTTAAAAACTAATATATGAATATTTTCATAGTAAAAAAAAAGTTACTCATTTTCTTACATACTATTTTCCTCTTGTAGTCAGGGAAGGTCTGGCACCAAAGGAATTGAAATAGTAAGTAGACACCCCCACTCATTTTCTTACATATTGTTGTTGTTCTTTGACATTGAGCAGGTAATAAACGAGATGACTAATGGTGGTGTAGACTAATGCTTTGAATGGGATGGTTTGGTATCCTTGGTGCATGAAGCATATGATTCATGACGAAAGGTCTCACCCCTCCCTCTCTTTAACACACATACACACACTGATAGTTATTTGCAAGTTTTCGATCAGTTTCCTTCTTTTTAAATTTTGAAGTTGTGGAGTATTGCATGCATTCTTGATTAAATTTAGAGAATTAAAGTGAACACATTTCTTATCCGTTTGTCTGTCCATGATCTGATTATAAAGTTAATAAGACAAAATTAGCGAGGGAGTGAAAGTTATATATGGTTTATTTTCTATGTTTGTTGACAGTGGTTGATCTTTGAAGAAAATGTTGTAGTAGTCTTCAATTCCACTTAATTGAAAAAATATTATCACTATCAGCTCGCTAATGTATTTTTTATATATTAAACTTCCGACCTTTCACCTTAAGGATGATTTTTTTTTAAAATTCCAAGACATGTTTTGTTATCATAATATAATAAAGATCCATTCCAATTTAAATGTTCAGTGGTTTGGTGCATTATTGATAATTTAAGTTGTGATCCCCTAACTGGGCGTGCTCTTAGTCAATGTGTTGATCATAATGTGGTAGATAATTTTTCGGTATGCACTTTGGATCAGAAATAATGTCAAAACATATAGAAGGTTATAGCTATGTACTTTTAAATAACCATCAAGTTCCTGAAATCCGATGTTCGTTCGTAAACCTTTAACTGGATAATCTATAAATCATGACGTGCCAAACACTCTCACTGAATCTGTTTCAGCAGAATGTTCATGATGTGCCCAACACTCTTACTGGAACTGATGATTCCTCTGAAGACTTTGCTCAGGCATTGCAAGAGAAGGTTTCGAAACATATTCTCATGCTCTACTATTTATCCCTTTTCAGTTTCCCTTCATAAAATTCTCATGACAAACATTCTCTTTTTAATTAATGGTTCTGCCATGGATTATCATTTTTTAACTTAGTTTTTTTGCTCTTTGAAAATTTTATCAAAGGAAATTATTGAGATGTGTGATTATTATTTAATGGTGCTCACCTGGAAAGTATCAACATGTCATTTATACTTCATATTTATTTTGGTGTGTGCCTGAGTATGTTGTTGGGGGTGTGGGTGGGGGTGGGGGGTGGGGGGGTCCTACTTCCCTCACCCATTGCATCACCGTTCCAACAAAGGAGGATTGCACACTACTGGCTTCAACCATTCCACTCCCTAATTTTAGTTTTTATTATTTATAATTTATTATCTTTATATATGTAAGTATTTTAGTGTTTCCAATCTTTTTGATTGCTTGGTCACAACCTTTGATTTTCTCCTATAAAGCACGAGTGCAAATGAAGGTGTGGCAATTTGGTGTGACAATTACTACATTAACATATTCTTTTATTACTTTCCAAGGATTTTGGATTTTAGCTACTGTTCATTCTGTTTGTTTCAAACAACATTATACAATTTGTGATAACAATATTCAATTGTGATAGTTTAGAGGTATTTTTAAGAATATTCACGATGTCATTGCAGCCGAAATTGGTGAACTAAAGACATTAACACATGAGTGAGTGATTTCAATAATCTAACACATGAGTGCGTAAATTCAAGAACCTATTGATGCTGTAACAGAAGTCGAGAATGAACTTCTTGAATTGTAACATGCATTCTCATATATGGTAGTATTAATGGATGCTCAAGGGTACATGTTTCAAGTTCCATAGACCATGTGCAATTTAGGAATACTTCCCCGCATAAGGCAAAGAGTATCATAGCAGTACACAAGTGAGTATTTTTCATTTTGTTTATTAACTTATGCCTCATACTTGGCTTGATTTACATTCTACCTATTTTTAATTAGTACTTTTATATCTTTTTATTAGTACCTCTATTTTTTGTACATTCTGTCTTTTATGCATCATACTTTTTTTTTATTTACATTAAGTTACAAATCGTGATCTTTACAGAAGAAGTAGAAATGCATTTGTTTTACTTGGTTGACTCCAAGGGCACTCATACATTTTCAGGTAATGTTAACTTCGTCCTCATTTAGCAGGTCATTTCTTTAGGTACCTAATACTATGTATGCATGTATAATCTAATCATGTTTACTACTAATATGAATTGGTAGTTCTGCCAGTTATTATTTACTCCTCACTCATATGATTAGCAAAATAAGAAGGCAGTTCAGTAATTAGAATTTTGGATTTTTTAGCTGTTTCTTATAAGATATGACTAGCAACATAATTATTATGAAATACCCAAATTTCAGTCATGATTATGATTAATCAGGAAGCGCAACTAGCACAAGTTGGGGGATTTCATAAATTTTGGTGGGTGTGATAATCACACAGTTACCAAAGAGAACTCGACAAATAATCCATTTAGTGAACCTGTACAGAGCAGGTAACATGCATTCTCTATTATCCATTTGAGAGAGGTGGGTTCATGAGATCTTCGTTCTCGACTCATTGACTGATTTATCTATTCAACTTTATGTAGTTTGATTAAATCATACTAACCAATATCTATTTGATTTTCATTAAAGCCCCCAACTATGTTGAGGCCTGTAGAAATCCATTCAGATCAGGAGGCTATTGAAATTGCGATCACAAACTATTGTTGAGGTCATATTATGACAATGTTAGAAAGAACATTGAGGATTCTATACCTAAAGCAGTTATGCATTTTTTGGTAATTTATTTGTTTCTCATTTTAAATTTTCCTTTGGTTTAAAAAAATAGACTTCGCCTAAATTCCTTCATTAGGTACCTAGTATGTAGCAGGTCATTTATTTTTGTGTACTATTATCATCGATTGAAAATAAAAGAGTACATGAGCATTCAAAAAATATAACAGGCCATTTACATGCAATGGAATTGCTTAAGTTTTGGTATTTCTACTTTAAATATGGTTGAAGTTGTGCATTTCATCATTATGTGTCTTGAAGGTGTTTGTAAATCGGTTGTAATATAGATATTCAGGCACAGGTATCCGCTATATATATATATACACCTTCTTATATATTTTAATGGTTGAGATCATATCTCTTCCGTTTTTACAAATCTACCCTAAAAATATTTGGTTTCCCCCCTTTTTTTACTCATCAAACTTACCCCTCAATTCAAAAATGGGGGTGTTTTGGTAAGATTCCCCTTTCTTCCAAACTTACTCATCAAAGACACTTTTTCTACCTACCTTTCTCATCATTCAACAAACCTATCTGCACAACATCAAACCACGACATCTCTCTCTCTCTCTCAGAATTACGAAACCATAACCTCTCTCTCTTTGCACTACCCATGTTGGCACCCTCTCCAAATCATTACATCCGGTATGATCTATTTAGGGTTTGCACCCTCTTCGAATCAACAAATCAGGTATACTCTATCTAGGGTTTGATTTTTCGAATTTAGGCTTTAATGGTTCAAATAATGTGTTTTTTTGTTGTTTGCAGATATCTCACACTTGATTCACCACATCACGACTCAAATCAGGTGTACCCCTCTTTTTTTTGAATCGGTGAGTTTTCGATTTTTGGCATTTTTATGGTTCATATCGTGTGAGATTTGGGGGTTTTGTGTTCAATTTTTTAATCTATGTTTTGTGTAATGTTTTGTCTTGATTGGTATATTAGTTTTGTGTTATATTTTGTCTTTGATTGGTATACATCCAGTAAAGTAATTACTAATTTCTCAGTTTTGGATTATGTATTTAATGCTTTGTGGTATAGGGTTTGTGGGTGGGTGTTTTGTTGCTGAGTCGTGCATTTATATTTGGTTTGAGGGTGAGTTGTTGACCACATTATACTTGATGATTTGTTTTGTAGCTCTACCATTTAAGGATTCGACATCTCAGTGTGTTCAAAGGGTACACCCTCACTCTTTACTCGTCTTTGTGGTTTTCATTTAATTATTTTTTGTTTGCGTGGTTTTTTTTCGGACTGAACACGAGCCTTATTTTCACACGAGAAAGTATGTATTTTCACATTTACAGTTTAATTGTGGTTGACAATCAGAAATTTTGTTTGTGCTTCTTTCTGTAGTCATGTGAATTTCATGTTTTGGAAGCCTATGAACAATTTTATTGAAATGTCACCCACTAATGGTTTAAAAAAATAGACAATGCCAGCACATGCCCCAATATTGTGTGTTTGATATTTTGAAATGTATGGCCATTAGAAAAGCTTGGGTTTCCACACATTCATTTCTCACATTATTTAGAATTTCGACATAAATTAGTGTTTGTGCCAAGAAATCACGAAACAAATGACACACACAATGCACGGACATATATATGTTGTGTTCCAAACATACAATGTTGAGTGCCAAAAAATTCTATGCAAGTTTTCGTTTACTGTTTTGCCTTGCTCATGTAGTTTAATTTTACTAATTTACTGTTTTGCCAAACACATATATTTGTATTTCTCACCCGCATTATGGTGATATTGGTGTATTTCACAATCCTTTACATTTTGAAAAACAAATGTTATAGTGTTGTGTGTATTTGTGTATGCTTTGGACATAGTATTGCACATGTAGTGTTTGTTAAATTGCCTCTGATGCATAATAAATGAATATCAAGTTTTCACTTCTCAGGTTTATATCAATTTTGTTTGATCATACCTTTGATCATTGAAAGGCATATCGTGTTTTGGTAGCTTGCTTAATTTTTTGTTCCCCGCCAGCATACGAGCTTAATGGTTTTTTCCCCATGAGCTTTACACTAATGGATTAATCTATAACTTTTCCTTAACTGAGATTCCAAATTATTCTTATTAAAATACCGTGTTTGGGACGTGTCGTGATATCAAGCAATACCCAATTCATCAAAAGTCGTCATGAGTCCATGTCTGTAATACCGTGTTTGGGCCGTGTCTAAATTGTGTAGTCACTGTATATCAGTGTGTGCACGAATGAAATTAACATACAGAGTTTAAAATAATTAATCACTGATAATAGATTTTATATGTAGACACAGGGAATAATAATAGTGTTACTACCATTAACTATTATCAATGTTTGTATCATCTCAAAAAATAAAGATACTGAACATTTTTGAAGGAATTTTTTACGACTCTAGAGAATTAAAATTTCAGCAGCCATGTTGGAACCATTGCAGTTGGCATTGCAAATTTGCAATGGCAGAAATGCAGTGAGTTTGAATTAGAGGAAGAAATGAGTGTGAATTAGAGGAAGAAATGAGTGTATATAGTTTCAGTTTTGTTGTTGGTAAAAATCCCATAGTCTCTGCAATTTGTATGTGTTTAGGTATGATCAGAATCAATATTCCATCATACTCTTCCATTATTAGAAGCTTCAATTTCTACCAGTTTTAATGTGAGTTTATTATCAGATCTCCATGGGCGTTTGATTGTTTCAAAGTGTGAGTGCACAAGTTAGTTTTTCACTATCTGATACTTGGATGAATTTATCCTATGTTCATAGGTAGAAATCATCATTTTTATCCTATGTTCACAGGTAGAAATTATCATTTTTATCCTATGATATGATATGAGTTTCTAATGGATGAGTTTCTAATGGATGAATTTATAATGGATGAATTTATCTGATATGAGTTTTGGATGAATTTATCGTATCTGATATTGTCATTTTTATCACATGTTCACAGGTAGAAATTAGAAGTATATGAAGCTCTTGATATGTTGGGCTTTGAATTATTCTGGACCGACTTGAAATGGGTAACACTCCATTTTTTATGTTTTAATTTTTTTTACCTATTTCAATTTGGGTGCCAAAATTTATAATAATACACCTTAATACCCAAAGCTGAAATAAAATTCTCCAAGACTGTCCCTGTAAGTTATTTTGAGAGTTAAAGTGCAATAGGCCAGAAAAAATGAAGACCAAAATCCAAAGCACCCAAAAAAAAGGTTAGAAGATGTAAATTTTTGTATCCTAAGAAAACTCAACAGTTTAGTTTGGTGGTGGCCTTCCATTCAAATTATCCTGTGAATTTCCATGAGGTGTTGCTGCTCCTAAGAACATCTCCATGATAGATCTCAAAGCCCTGGAAAGTTCCTCAGAAATTTGATCTCTGAGATTGACATTTATGTTCCCACCTATTCTTATCTCTGGCTCAGTAAATGTCTCGGTATTGATACCTCCTTCAGTCCCATTTTATAAATGTTGCCCTTGGTACACATTTGAATCCATGTTCATAAACATGCTCGCGATATCATACGGGATGCCATTAGCATTGAATGTCATGGAGGTAAAAGGTGGAGGCCCAGTACGAGAAGACTCTATGATGACTTGACGAACTCAAATTCTAGTCGTGTTCTGTCCTTTGTTGATATTCTAATAACTTTTGCTCTGCTACCCGTATATTTTCTTCTATGGATTCATTATTTGGGTCTAATTGCAAGGATTTCATAAATCCTTTATAGATAGCATCCTTGTAGTTTCCTTGTTCATAATAAGCAAATCCTAGACGACTATATGCCTTGCTATAATTTGGGTCGATTTCAATGGATTTAAGACAGTCTTCGATTGCTTTTGTATATTTGTTGATTTGGGTCTAAGCTACTGCCCTGCTTCAATAGTAAACGATGCTATCTTCACAAAGTGCTATAGCGAAAGTGTACAGCTCAATTGCGTCAAAGTATAGCTTTGATTGCATGGCTTTGTTACCTTGTGATTTGAAGGTCTCGGCCAGGTTTTTCTGATCAAAGACCTGGCATCCAGAATTTTGTATTTCCATTAGGGCATTGTGAAATAAACGTGTTACATTATCCAATTGGACCTGGTCATCATGTCCATCAGGTGTAGTCATAAAATATCCAATTTTTTCAAGCGCGGAAAAAAGTTTCCCAAAAAGTTCATCCTTACATGTCCCTTGGGTGGGAGCTTCTCTTATTCGATCCTCATCGAGAGAATGTGATGCCTCTGCACGAGCATCGACAACCTTTTGTTCACCAGATATACTAGGAGCATCTGCTGAAAATCCTTCACGATAAACATTTTTAATTTCATGTCGTTCAAGTAATTCCCTTGAACTGAATATGTCAACTAATGAGTCAGGTTTTGATGGACAATCAGCAGACGAGGGATCGATCCTAAAAACCTAAGCCAAACATTGCTTCACAACCTCAAGCCCTTCAAGATCAACACCTATATCAGGTTCAATGTAATCGAGGAAGTGGAGGAAGGAGAGGACTGTGCGACGACAAAGAGGAGAATCGGTGTTTAATATCGCCATTGAAGATTGAAAATGTGGAAGGAACAAATGGAGCGCATGATAACAAGGTACGCACCCGCGCATAAAGCATATATCTGTGTTTGTCATTTGTTATGTTTTAAGGCAGTGGTATTGAGTCAATTTCTTAAACTTCAGGTAAGATTCATCTATTCCGAGTTTTTATTCCTGCGTTATAACATGTTATAAAATATTTTTTCTTGCATATTCTTGATATATAGAACTCTGTTAATTATTGCATTCATTTTAAATTTTGGTTTTTTGGACATAGACATCCGGTGGTGAATGAGTCTGAATATAAGCATAGGCACCCAAATGCCGAATGGGATGGTAGAAGCATATGAGCAAATGTCTCAGTCTCACCTTTAGGAATCATGTATTACACGTACACTTGGGAACATCTCATCATCGCACACCCTTGGAATTTATTTTAAAAGAATATAGTGTGTCAATGGAGCGCATACTCAACAACTTCCCGAGCAGTGTTATGCACTTGCCACTGTGCTGATACCTGCCACTGTACAGATTCCCGAGCGGTGTTGTGCAGATTCACAGCAAGTACCTTCCACGGTGCAAATTCACAACGGTTACCTATCTCCTAATTTGTTTGAAAGTGGTAAGTTTCATATAATTCAATAAACTGTACTTTTAGTGTATGGTTTGTTTGAAATTTGAGGTTATTGTACGTTTTATATAGATTATTGAGAACCTTCGACCTTTCTTTATCTCTCCATATTATTTGAGGTTTGAAAGTTGTGTTTTCATCATTCAACAAGTAAGCCCCCATCGTTGTAGCCCACTACCTCAATCTTCCGCTGTCACTAGACGGACTTAGATGGATGAAATGTATGTCCCCGGTATGAAATATATTGTCTTTTATCTTTTCTATTCTTCAGATCTAATGGCTCACTATATAAATTTATTTTCAATATGGCCAATCTGACTAGAGTTGAATGGTTGAATAGGTTTATGAAAGTAGCAAATAGTAGAACACAATGCTGAGTATGAAAAGAGCGAGAAGTAATAGAAAGGAAAAATGGTGAGTTGTGTTTGTGATAAGAGTATTTAGAACTTTCCCGAGCATAATCGGAGATTTTGGAATAATTGAATATCAATTTTTGGGTGGGTTGTGGCTGTGATAGGAGTAGCAGGTAGGGGAGAGCAGCGAGGATAGTTGTGGGGAGGTTTTCGGGTGGGGGTCATTGTGTGGTTGGATGGTGTGATCACGAATTTTTTTTTTTTTTTTTTTAGTGGGGGTGGGGGGCGTGAGGTTGTGGGTATAGGCAATGCTGGGGTTGGGATGGTCTCGATTTTAGGCAGCATAGCAGGTATGTTGTATTGTGGTTCAGTTGGTAGGGTATGATATTGTGAGTGTGTGTTTTGGCAGGGGTTGCAAGAGCAAGGGGGTATTGTGGGGTATGCAGGTTGGTTTGTGATTTGGGAATTATGGGATATTGGGTAATTAGCGGGGATAGCAGAAGGTAGATTAGTGGGGTTTAGGTAGAGTGGAAGGTGAGGGTAAGTTGTGTGAGCAGGTAACGATAGGTGGAGTAGAAGGTGCGGGTAAGTTTTCTATTCTTTTAATCTCCATTTCAGTGGATGTATTTGATTACTCTTGATTTGTTGTCATCCTACCAAGTGTAGAGACCCATTGGTATGATCCCACACAGGCAATGTACAACAGTTTGAAGACAATAACAGGTACTTTACCATTTTTTAGATTTTTGTCACTACGCGAGCATTAGTTGACAAATTACAACTTCCCATTAAAGTATAAGGAATACCTTCTATTTTACTAATTTGAGTCATTTGTGTACTCTCTAAATTCTTATTATGGGCCAAGAATTTCAAGCTCTAAAAATCATTATCAAGCATAGTGATAATGTAACTTCAAATCTGGAAATGTAACTTGAAATCTTGATATATATAACTTGAAATCTAGCATACAAGTAGCAATAGGAGGTACCTGCCACTGTGCAGATTCACAGTGGTACCTTCCACTGTGCAGAATCAAATTTTAAGTCTTAAAATTTAGCTTAAAAGAGGTGGAATTTTGATGCAGAGTTTTTCCTTTAAACTATCTTAATAAAAGAGGTGGAATTTTCGGAACCAAAGCGATTTGACGTTTTTTTTAATTTCTTTTTTTAATCATTTTTTCTATGACGTGTTTATGTTTGATTAGAAATTTTATTTATTGTTCCTAGATATTGTTTGTTGTATTTTTAAGCAATTGCATTTCTCTTATCTCATCTAATGATAAAATACATTGTTATAGGTTTGGGAACTATGGATTGAAAGGAGGGCTTGGATATTGTTGATTTATCATCGGGAGAGTCGTATCATATAATCTTCATGTCAGCCGCGCGTCCGGGATGCCGATAGTCTTAGTAGGATCGCACATTATGTTCTCTTAATCTTCGCATTATTGTCAAGGATGTACATGGGATACTCAATTAAGATCATATTGTATATTTATTTTGATTACAATTTTGTTGAAATTTTAATATAAACGATTATTGTTGTAGCTATAAGAGACATGATGTGAATGGCATGTTGGGGAATTTACTATTATTGCTTGAATAATTTTTATTTGGTAAACAGGGTGGATAGTCCGATAAATAAAGGAATTTTTTCTCAAAGTTTGTAAATTCTTTACAATTAGTTGTGTTGTAAATTTTTTGGATTTAAATTATGATGTTTATACGAGGTCCAAGATGGACTATTGCTATTTTTTAGAATCATTTATGTTGTTTAGACGAGGACTTTCATGAGGACTATTGTTGTTTGTACGATGTTCATGATGGACTATTACTATTGTCCTAATTTTTTAAAATTGGTTACAATTGTGTGTTGTAAAAAAACTTTTTGACTTAATTATACATGTTCTAATAATGGCCCAATTCTTTTAAACTAATAGGTCTGTAATATAGGTTATTTCGAAGAACATTAGTCTGTTGCGAAGTAAATATGACTTATGGTCCTATTAACGACGTACATTTTCAAAAATTGGCGTCGTGCCTTTTTGTATAACACTAATTATGAACACGACGTCACATGACATCATATAACTCTAAAAAATTGTTTTTTTATTGTGAATTAAATATGACGTATGTTCTATCAACGACATATACTTTTGAATGTTGTTGGACTATTTGTTATTTGTTTAACATGGTGGATATTCCTATAAATAAAAGAGATTATGACTATTGTTTATTTAAATTACACTATTTTGTTGGGAAATAAAATTTTTACCGTTTTTAAGTACGCACTTTGAAAAAAAATTCTGTTTTGCGATTACGTATTATGGGAAAAAATTACTGTTTCACGATTACATATTGTGGAAAAAATTTCGGGGCATACACTAGTGTGTGTGTGTGTGTGTGTATATAATAGAAGTAATAAGTTACAACGACGAGTTCACAAGATCATTGAGCCCGAAGCATTACGTGGTGAACCTGGTCTTTCTTGCATTTGTGTGAATATTTGATATTCTCATTAGTCCAATAGCGAATTTAAGAAATCTTTTTTTTCTATTTGTACTGATAATTGAGACAAATAAAGAAAAATTAGATCAGGAGTTCAGGTGTTAATCAAAATTTGTATTTTCGTATACTTTGAACTGGTCAAAAGTGTGGTTGAACCTTGAGCTTGGGAGCTGATTCTATCCAAAGAGATGATGATTCTGAATTTGACAACGAGGTGAAGCATCAAAACTAGTTTTATTTCTCATTGAGCTTAAGATAAAACACAAACTTTTAATTCATACATTACATTATGAGTATTTTTTACTTAAGGGTCTCGCTAAGGGTCAAAATTAGACCTTGGTACCTCTTTAGTACATTTTTTGTCATCATATATAAATATTCCCCAGTGAAGGTTTAGCATAGAAATACCAAAGTCTAAAAGAGAATTATGGCAACGAGATAGCCAAGTCAAAATCACCCTTACATTATACATATATTATGATTTTTAACTCATTTCAGGTAAGCCAATCAGAAGACGAGAAATACATAGTCGCCCGAACTATGAGCCTTCTGATATAGACCTTCTGTATGCCGATGGTATTACTTATTCCAATGGGATTGGTTGCATGGATACCTTTCACTTTAAGACTAGATACCTTTCACATGTTCAATTGATACATTTCACTTTAAGACTGGATTTAGCAAACTTCTTAATCCTTGTCATTGAACAATTTATCATTTTTGGATTTTGAAATTAAAAACTTAGTGTATCAAGCTTGTTGGTACTAAAATTTGCCACTAGAAAGAAATGGTATGTAATTCACATATATCTCAACATTAAACTTTGGAATTAGTTATGTAAAATGCTTACCTATTACTTTCTTTATTTCACCAACATTTTATGCATATTTTAGTCTTTTTCAGGCTCAATTCATTAATTACTCTTTTGTGTTTGTTTTATAGGTTGGAACTCATTGGAAGTTCGATGGTTGTGCATGTAGAGGCGAACCAGTGCTTCTTAAAGAGAAGTTCGCGAAATTTGAGATGAATTTCATATGTATTGACATGAATTGAGATAAAATTCAAATCTCCTCATGTATTGAGATGAATTTCATATGTATTGACATGAATTTTCTATTAATGGAATTTGAGCCATTAATTTTTAGTGGGCTTATTGTATGTGTATTAGTGTTGTTGCGGAATATTTGTATTATTGTTGTACTATTTTTGCCAGTATGGTTTTATATTAGTATTGAATTTTTGTTATTCTAAAGCAGGTATAAAAAATAGTGGAAATGATGCTGATATTTTTGGGTTATATTATTTATAAAAATAAATTCCTTTGATCCAAAGATTTGGCACATTTCAAAACTGTGCCAAAAGTGTATCGAATTTTGGTACAGTTTTGAATTGTGCCAAAAGTGTACTCCATCTGACACAGTTATAAAGTGTGCCAAAAGTGTACTAGAAATATTAAATTCTGGCACGTTTTTAAAGTGTGCCAGAAGTGTTCCTGTTTGGTCAAATTTGGAACAGTTTTAAAGCGTGTCAGAAAAAATGGCCATTTAGGAACACCTGATTCTGGCACAGTTCAAAACTGTGCCACATTTGATCTAGCACAGTTTTAAACCTTGCCAGATTACTATTTTTGGTGTAGTGAACCCTATTCAGCATGGTGCAGCACCCACAGTTTTGGTCATTCATGGTGCGGAACTCAATATGCCTGCCCTACAGGCCGCATCCTCCTCAATCACAGTTGCTCTAGACTTTATATGTCACAGCTCACATACCTCCCATAAATAAAGGTCCACACCTCGAGATAGGGCTCAGATTCTACAATACCTGGCGAAGCCTTGCCAAATTCTCTCTACACCACCTCAACATACAGCTTGGGGGCTACTCACCTACATCGTATTCATATCTCCGGCACACCCGAAACCGCTACAGTCATGTATTATTCTCTCTCATCTATCTTGTACGCCCATTGTGGCATTGTAAACTTGTACAGCAACGATATGAATATAATGAGAGGGATGCACCAAAGTGGACATAGGCTCTTTTATAGCCGAACGACTCTATATTTTGTGTTCATGTCTCTTTACTTGTTTAATTTTCATTCCTTACTTGACTTGCTGATATGAGAACGACTTATGGATGATTTCTCGTATCATCAGGGCTTAAGATTATGAGACGCATATGTAATGGTCCTATGTTCCTTTTGTATCACACCTCCCAATCCTTGTAGAGATGCGTTCGTAAAGACCAAATAAACTATTCCTGATCTTGGCAATGTGAGCACAGGAGCAGAAGTTTAACTCTTCCTTCAACGTATCAAAAACTAGCTGACAAGAATCATCCCAAACAAATCGTATCCCATTTCGGGTCAAATTCGTTAAAAGTCCTGCAATTTTGTAAAAACCCATAATGAAACGACGATAATAACCCGCCAAACCCAAAAACCTACGGATCTTGGTTGGCGTCGTGGCCTGAATCCATTCCCTCACCGCGATAACTTTACTTGGGTCTACGAAAATACCCTTAGCCGTCAAAATATTCCCCAAAAATTGCACCTCCTGTAACCAAAAGCCACATTTCTCGAACTTGGCATAAAGTTGATGATCCCGTAGTTTCTGCAAGACCAATCACAAGTGTTTGGCATGATTAGCTTCAGTTCGGGAATAGATTAGATTGTCGTCAATGAAGACTATGACAAAATAATCGAGAAATTCCTGAAATACCCAATTCATAAGGTTTATAAACACGGCAGGAGCGTTTTTTAGCCCAAAAGGCATGACCAAAAAATCATAAGACCCATAACTGGTCAAGAATGCATTTTTCGACACATCCTGCTCTTGAATTCGTAGTTGATGATACCCAGTCCTTAAGTCTATCTTAAAGAAATACGATGCTCCCCTTAATTGATCAAACAAATCGTCAATTCGAGGTAACGGGTATTTATTCTTGATGGTTACCTTATTCAATTCACAGTAATTGATACATAATCGAAGGGAGAAATTTCTCTTCTTCATAAATAACACTGGAGCACCCCATAGAGATGTGCTACGCCGAACGAACCCCTTCCCCAACAGTTATTAAATTTGATCTCTTAACTCCCTCATTTCTAAAGGAGACATACGGTATGGAGTTCTCATAATCGACCGGGTTCCCGGTGTTAAATCAATTATAAACTCAATTTCACAACTTGGGGGTAAGCCCGAGATTTCCTGAAAGACATCTTCAAATTCTCTGACAATAGGAATAGAATCTAGGGAAATAATTATTTCTCGTAAAGTCTCCTCCTCAGTATAATACAAATGCGTACTCGAACCTCCCTCCGAAAGAGTCATAGCCACTAAAAACATTTCTTGCCCCGAAATGGCAAAGACTACACTCCTCCCATAATAATTTACCATAGATCGATATTTTACTAACCAATCCATAACCAAAATAACATCATATCAACCATATTGAGGACGAATAAGTCAGCCTCAAAGCGCAATCTACCAAGTTCTATCCGTACCCCTTTACAAATAAAAAGTATAAGTGAACCATCACCCATGGAAGACTCCACACTAGTAAAAGTACTTTCGGCAGATTTAAACAACCGGTCGAATGAGCAAAGTTCCTAACGATAAATGAGTGCATTGCGCCCGTATCAAATAACACTCTACCCACATACCCGTGAATGGGAAACTTACCCTCAATAGCTGGCGGTGGAGGCGATGCTAGAGGAAACAAAGCATCCTCAATATTATACACACGCCAATACTAAATTTACCCCTGTTGTTGAGGGACGTCTAGAATAGGCGCTGGAGGTTATGGATGTACCTATAGATTTTGAAGGCCTCTAGGAAACTGACTCCCGTTCAACTGTGGACAAGTTCTCCTCATTTGACCCCGTTCACCACACTGAAAATAATCTCTCGCAAAATTTTCCAGATGTCGGGCCCGATTGTTGTTTCAAAATTATCCCGTACCTTGGCCCTGATGGCCTCGACCTCCATTATTCCCCCTACCTACTTGTCCCTATTGGCCTAATTGCTGTTTCTACTGAGCACCCTAACCGTGCCTAAAACCATCTCTGCCAAAGTTATAACCCCAAGGAGTTATTTCTTAGACGAGTCTCCTTATTCCAGGTCCCACACTTTTTATTTATTCCTAGACTATTGTGTTTCTGGTACTTCTCCACCAACACCATTTCCTCCTTATTTACTAGTCTGACCAGAATTAGTAATCTTCTTACTCCCCTTTAAATAAAGGCGGTGATCTTGGCAATGGAATAAAGTTGCATTCATCACATCGCCAAATGTTTGCAAAGTTTGGTTTCCCAATAAGTGTTGCATTATTCTCCAATTCAAACTCCCAAAAAATTTTGAAATCCTCCTTTCTTCTAGAATTACTTCATCTAGAACAAAGTTTGTTAAATGATTAAATTCCTCTTCGTATTCCGCCACTCATTGCTCTCCTGGAACAACATCCTTTAACTTCATCCTCATCTCCTTCTAGACTGCTGGAGGAAAATACTTTCGATCAAACAGAACCCAGAATTTTGAGATAGTCATGGTATCCCTTTGTTTTGGAGTTATCACTGACTCCCACCATTATAGGGTTGCTCCTACGAGTTTAAAGGTGGCGAGAATATTCTTCTACTCCTGCTAAATTCCACCATTCGAAGATGGCATTGAATATCCTTCTTTCGTTGATTTGCTACAATCACATCAGCGCCACCCTGAAATTCTGGAGTGTGACCTTTCAGGAAGGATTCTCTAATTCTTTCCCATGTGGAGGGTTTCGTATGGGCTTGAACCACCAGTGTGATCGGTTGTGAGGATTGTGGAAGTTGTTGTGCTATAGCTGTCATTGCGGCGTTGACTGCCTGGGCAACAATATTAGCCACCTCTATCACATTTATCCTGTCTTGCGATGGTGGAGGCTCTACATAATCTTCTTCCCAATTTACCCTTGTTGGGCCACCTCTTCTAGGCGGCATCTGAGATAAAAGGCAACTAAATTAATGTACAGTTAAAATAATTTATCTTCACGGGAAAATCATAAATGTAGATAAACAAAACTATCCTAATAATAGGGCTCTACATCAAAGAACGCTACGGTAGAACGTGATAAGTTCGCATAGATCCTAAGGCTCTAGAACCTGATGCTTTGATACCATCTGTGACACCCCGCTTATTAAAATAACTGGTGGCCAGCCCGTTAGTACAATAGAATAGGAATCATAAATGGTCCATTCTTAGCATCACTATAGTAATAATAATAGTACGAGATAACCACCAAGTATTTTAGAAAATGGATGTCATGTGATTTGTAGGTTTAATAAAAATAATTGAGACAATACAATTTGTAACAAAAGGTGGATATAATTAAAGTTATATAATAGTATAATAATAATTATACAAAACATAACCGAATAAATAAGGTTACACCAGTATTATAACAAGTATAAATAATAATTGGGGCAACACACCCGAATATACAGACGGATTATAACTAAATTATCAAAAATATTGATGCGTCTATTAAAAAAGTCTGATAACATTCGCAAAATGTTGAAGCTCCTTGACACTAGGAAGGAAAGATCATAACGGGCACCCTTGCGACGGAGAACCTGAGCATAAATAAGCACCATATAAGAAAGAGAAATATGAACGGGCCAGGGCTCGGTTTGATATGATATACATGTGAATAGAATGCATAAGAGTTATGACTACTAACATCATAAACAAGTTAATTTCACTCTTCAATATCATAATCATCCTCACTTCTCATCTAAATGCACATCCTGGCGCTATACTAGATCATTATAAGTTACCCTACCCATCTAATTAAGAGAAATATTCAAATTTCAATTAACATGCTTAATTTGCCAACTTCATAAAAGATAATTTCACAAGTCCATTTATTACTTAAGGGATTATATGCCATAAAGTTAATTTATAGATTCATTTACTCATTCACATGAAATGCCACAATTGTGAGAACAATAACAATCACAATTTATCGATTCTAAGACCATCCTTCTGGGAGTCACCCCACTCGATGCGCCCCTAAATGCTATCATCTTCCAGGACCTATAATCAAGACCACCTGGGCACCCTAAATCGCGTCGCGTGGGAAACGGACATATACCTTAGATAGTGAATCATAACCATACCTGAAATTACCTCACTTCGAATAAAACAACCACATAATATAACCATCGATCCTATGGTCGAAGACTATATTCTCCCTGCATTCACTAGCCAAGGGATTTACCTCATTCGCGTAAACTTCCCTTATGATAGCTTTCAGAGAGATATGTATATGCATGCCATAATTACAAGATATGCCCGTTTAAAACATCCACTTTTTAAATTCACAAAACTATACATGCTTAACCGTGTATATTGGAGAGTGCGCTTTTGTTCAAATTAAGAAATTATTTAATTAAACACAGTTTTTCAATTAAATCCTAAAACATGCACCTATGTGTGTACTTAAATCAAACCATAATTATATAAAGCATGTGATACAAGATATCTGGAAAAATCCCCATAGGGCAAAACCATTTATTTTCACTATAATTTGTAAAAACGGTTACACGGATTATAATGAAAATAAGTGTGACATACGAAATACCCGTAGGTGTCGGTTCCGATGTCGTCGGTTGGAATCTCCCGGAAGAACTCCAGATGGGAAGCAACGAAGAAGAGACTGGCTTCTCCACAAAATACTCCAAATGAATAAAAATGACCTCTTGAAGGTTTAAAACGTGCACTGATATAAGGGAATGAATTGTGCATATAAAGAAGGCATAAAGACTTAAAATTATTAAGTCTAAAAATGGATCTGTCATAGGCCGGTTTAGTGCATAATAAAATGATGGAAAAATATTTGAACAATCAATTTGAAAGTGACAGAAATTGGTTCAAAAATCGAGGCGACTGCTTCGTTCGAACGACATAGGCCTGTCACTCGAACGAGTTCGCGCGATATGTTATGTCGCTCGAACGACATGCGATATCGTTTGAACGAGCAAGCCTTCCAAAAAAAATATGCTTCTACATAGAAATTTTTTTGCAATTGATAAAAAATAATTTAGACTTCAAAAAATATTTTCTAAAAAATTCCCAAATATTTATGCAAATATAAACAACTCCAATAAATAATTTTACTGATAATGTGTCGTGGAGTAGTGGGAAATGGTTGAGCAACACGTCGCATGTAGCATGATGCACGTGTGAAGATGAAGGTGATAGACAGGGTTTTATCGTGGCGCAAGCGTCACCTACAGGCCGGTCGTTTTGAAT
Organism: Sambucus nigra; assembly: GCA_949130495.1. Lineage (NCBI taxonomy): Eukaryota > Viridiplantae > Streptophyta > Magnoliopsida > Dipsacales > Adoxaceae > Sambucus > Sambucus nigra. Next base: position 321,990,531 of record OX422217.1, read on the forward strand.
TCGGCTCACCTGAGCTATAAAAAACCTAAATTACGACTACACTCAACGGGTGAGTATAACGGTAAGTCGGGTATCAAAAATCCACAGAGACGAGTTTCTAGAATTTATCGGATTTAATATTCCTAAATAAAAGTGTAAAAGGTGATTATACACAAAAAGGAAAAAGATGCAAAAAAGTGAAATATTAATCTAGGTGAGGAAAGAAAAAACTAAACTAATAAAGCGAGTAAAAACTATAGGTTACGTCGAATGTCCCTCACCCGAGTTAATTAGTATAAAATGGTTACATGGATCGACGAGTTATTAAGGATGCGTCTCGTTTCGATAGTTAAGTAAATAAATAGTTGTCACACCCCTAAATTTGCATAAAAGCCTAATAAGATTTTGGCGTCAACAAATACCCCAGAAATTACGCACGCAAGGTCGTAAGCACGGAGCATACATGTATGTACGGATTCAAAGTGTTCAGGATGAAAACTCGGGATAATGGAAAAATGCGGACAATATCAAAATTGGAAAACGAGTTCCAAAACGGCATTAGATATATCATCGGGGAGAGTAATCAAAGCTTATTGAACTATATACAACATTTACAACTTTGTCTTTCTTTTTTTTTTCCTTTCTTTTTTCTCATTTTTCTCTTTTGTTTTCTTTTTCTTTTTTCTTTCTCTTTTTCTTCACTTTTTCACATCTTTCTTTACTTTACTTTTCAAACTCTCATATGCCTAAATCACAACCGACATCATAACAACATGATTCAATCCCAAGAAACATTCCAAACAAAGGTATGGAAAGTGTATATATGGGCTAAAACTCTAATTTTGAGTTGGTTATGGGATTGGGGTTATGAAACGAAAGGCTATATTTAGGCTCAAAAGGGTTAACGAGGGTAAACATATAAGGGTGAGATCAAGGCTAATATGGCTGATATATCAAAGATGGCCTATGATCATTTCACAAAGTTTAAACAATTCTCGAGTCAAAACAATATATGAAAATCATAATCAAGTAACACATTTCAAGAATGGAGAGATTACCAACGAATTCAACGTTTTCAATGAGAGAAGAATAGTGTATACACTCACAAACGACGAAAGGTAAAAAGCTTACTCGGTGTAAGTATATACAATGCAACAAAAGATTACCGAGTTATACAAATCTTAAACCAAATCAATAGAACAATAAAAGTGCATGTGCTCATGGGATTAAAGTTTAATTCATGAAGTTATTCATAATATCAATAAGTGAGACTAAAGTCTAATAACTTCTAAAATCGAGAACATGCATCATTGGGCTGTGTATTGGATCGGGAAATTATTGAAATTTATCATCGGAAACAAAGGCAAAAAGCCTAGAAAAGGAGAAAAAAAACAAAATCTTTTTAAAATTTTCAATTTTTCTAAGAAAAGCATACTAAGTAACTAACATGTGAGAAAATACATGGACTAAATAAAGAAAGGGATAGAATATCCCACATCACCCCCTAACTTAGACATTACTAGTCCCTAGTGATGAAATAAGCAAAACCAGTCCAGAGAAGGAAATACAAAACATATATATGCATCGAAATACAATTGCCACTTTCGTAGGGAACACTATTGCATTTAGCATATGCAATAAGACATTCAACCCCTAGGTTGCCCTAGTGGACGAGTGTCGTCTCGTGAGGGTTTTCAGGGATGATACCCACAAACATGATATGGTTTCCTCAAAATATGCCGAAATCAACAAGAGACAAGCCCAATAAAAGTGAAAAATATTTCATATGCATTATTAGCAAAGTGAATGAATTCACACAAAAGTCTGAATCGTTAACATTATAGAATGCACCTCATAGAATTGAAACCTTAAAATGTGGGAGGGGAGCGAGCACATGCAAAGTGTGATTTGGAAAATAATTATATAAACCGGATAAACATTAAAGCAAGCATATACTCAATCCTCACCGGCATTACACTCATCAAGTGAATTCACTCTAAAAAGGAAGCTAACACACGGGACATGCGGACATAAGAAATATTGTAAATAGAAACTAGGACACACACATGTCACAGATGAAGAACGCTATATATAAAATGAAAAATGTAATCTCAATGAAAGGATACCACTCATTAAAGGGGGCGAAATGTCTTTTCACTGATTATCAAAACTATTTAAACCTTTGAATTACATATACTTAAGATCACATAGGACTTTAATAGGGTTATAATCTAGGTATGGCTAGGGTATGAAAAGAAAGAAATGTATGTATGGATTCAAAGTGTTCTGGATGAAAACTCGGGATAATGGGAAAATGCGAGAAATATCAAAATAGGAAAACAAGTTCCAAAACGGCATTAGATATATCATAGAGTAGAGTAATCAAAGCTTATTGAACTATATACAACATTTATAACTTTTTCTTTCTTTTTTGTTTTCTTCTTTTTCTCATTTTTCTCTTTTGTTTTCTTTTTCTTTTTTCTTTCTCTTTTTCTTCACTTTTTCACATCTTTCTTTACTTTACTTTTTAACCTCTCATATGCCAAAATTGCAACCGACATCATAACAACATCATTCAATCCCAAGAAACATTCCAAACAAAGGTATGGAAAGCTTATATATGGGCTAAAACTCCAATTTTGAGTTGGTTATGTGATTGGGGTTATGAAACGAAAGGATATATTTAGGCTAAAAGGGGTCAACGAGGGTAAACATATAAGGGTAAGGTCAAGGCTAATGTGGGTTATATATAAAAGTGGGTCTATGATCATTTCACAAAGTTTACGCAATTCTCGAGTCAAAATAATGTATGATTATCATGATCAAGTAACACATTTCAAGTATAAACTCAATTCATGAACAATTAAATGAAAGAATGGAGAGATTACCAACGAATTCAACATTTTCAATGAGAAAAGAATAGTGTATACACTCACAAGAGATGAAAGGTACAAATCTTACTCGGTGTAAGTATATACAATGCAACAAAAGATTACCGAGTTATAAAAATCTTAAACCAAATCAATATAACAATAAAAGTGCATGTGCTCATGTGATTAAAGTTTAATTCATGAAGTTATTCATAATATAAATAAGTGAGACTAAAATATAATAACTTCTAAAATTGAGAACATGCATCATTGGGTTGTCTATTGGATCGGGCAATTATTGAAATTTATCATCGAAAACAAAGGCAAACATCCCAAAAAAGGAAAAAAAGAAAGAAAATCTTTTTGAAATTTTCAATTTTTCTAAGAAAAGCATACTAAGTAACTAACATGTGAGCAAAAACATGGACTAAATAAATAAATGGATAGAATATCCCACATCACCCCCCTAGCTTAGACATTACTAGTCCCTAGTGATGAAATAAACAAAACCAGTCCACAAAAGGAAATACAAAACGTATATATGCATCGAAATATAATTGCCATTTTCGTAGGGAACACGATTACATTTAGCATATGCAATAAGACGTTATACCCCTAGGTTACCCTAGTGGACGAGTGTCATCTCATGAGGGTTTTCAGGGATGATACCCACAAACATCTTATGGTTTCCTCAAAATATGCCCAAACCAACATGTGACAAGCCCAACAAAAGTGGAAAATATTTCATATGCATTATTAGCAAAGTGAATGAATTCACACAAAAGTCCGAATCATTAACATTGTAGAATGCACTTCATAAAATTGAAATCTCAAAATATGGGAGGGGAGCGAGCACATGCAAAGTGTGATTTGGCAAAAAATTATATAAACCGGATAAACATTACAACAAGCATATATTCAATCCTCACGGGCATGACACTCATCTAGTGAATTCACTCGAAACAGGAAGCTAACACACGGGACATGCGGTCATAAGGAGTAAATGGAAATGGGAACTAGGCCTCACACATGTCACAGATGAAGAACGCTATATATAAAATAAAAAATGTAATCTCAATGAAAGGATACTGTTCATTAAAGGGGGCGAAATGTCTTTTCATTGATTATCAAAACTATTTAAACCTTTGAATTACATCTACTTAAGATCACATAGGAGTTTAATAGGGTTATAATCTAGGTATGGCTAGGGTATGAAAGGAAAGAAATGTATGTGCGGATTCAAAGTGTTCGGGATGAAAACTCGGGATAATGGGAAAATGCGGGAAATATCAAAATAGGAAAACGAGTTCCAAAATGGCATTAGATATATCATAGAGTAGAGTAATCAAAGCTTATTGCACTATATACAACATTTACAACTTTTTCTTTCTTTTTTGTTTTCTTCTTTTTCTCATTTTTGTCTTTTGTTTTCTTTTGCTTTTTTCTTTCTCTTTTTCTTCACTTTTTCACATCTTTCTTTACTTTACTTTTTAACCTCTCATATGCCAAAATTGCAACCGACATCATAACAACATCATTCAATCCCAAGCAACATTCAAAACAAAGGTACGAAAAGTGTATATATGGGCTAAAACTCCAATTTTGAGTTGGTTATGGGATTGGGGTTATGAAACGAAAAGATATATTTAGTCTCAAAGGTGTTAACGAGGGTAAACATATAAGGGCGAGGTCAAGGCTAATATGGGTGATATATCAAAGAGGGCGTATGATCATTTCACAAAGTTTACGCAATTATCGAGTCAAAACAATATATGAAAATCATGATCAAGTAACACATTTCAAGTATGAACTCAATTAATGAAAGATCAAATGAAATAATGGAGAGATTATCAACGAATTCAACATTTTCCCACATGAATCGACCATTTAGTCATGGGACTCCCGATTTGAGAACGCGATGAAAACTTAGACTATGTTAGACTAAGGCCTAAAAACATCAAATAGTCACAAAACAGACCTGTAAGAGGAACATACACCTAACACAGGACTAATGTCACCCAAGGAACTCATCGTGTAGTAACGGAACACCCAATTTGTGTACACAAGGAAAATTTGCATACTATTAGACTTAGGCTTCAAAACATGCCGCCAAAGTGTGAAAGTGAAAAACTGCCAAAAATGGCTTTGTAAAAGGCACGAACACCTCGTACGGGATCAATGTAACCCCACCAATCGACCACAAAGTAGCGGGACTCCTGATTTGAGAACAGTGCAAAAATTTGCAAACTGTTAGACTTAGGCTAAAAACCATACCTTCATAGGGTGAAACATAAAATAGCCAAAAAGCGTCCCTGTAAGAGGCATGAACACCTCGCATGAGACAAATGTAACTCAAAGAACCGATCGTGCAGTCACGGGACTCCCGATTTGAGAAGTCGACAAAAACTTACAAACAGTTAGACTAAGGCTTAAAAAGATAACATTAGCGGGTGAAAACGTAAATACAACGACAAAATGGAACCGTTAGAGCCACGAATACCTCCATGGGACAATTGTAACCCTCAGTAATCGATCGCATAGTGTAAGGATACAAGTCTCTGATTGAGTCTTAATGTAGTGTTGGCTCAATTATGAACAAAAGCATTTTAGTCATAGGATAGTGTTCAAGTGTATCCATCCAAGCCTATGACGTGTTAGTTGAAGACATAGCGACCAATATTATAAAGTCTCATCATATGCGAGGTTTAGTGTGCCTCGTTTCTACGTAAAAAACATTGGTTACAACGCTCCTAAGGTATTAATGCATTATATATATATATATATATATATATATATAGGGGCTTTGGAAATTTATTGGGTGTAATTTATAATTTTTTTTATATAATTTATCGACTTTGTTTTACTCAGAAAATACTTTTTAGAACTTTTCATAAAAAGTTTTGGGCGTAAAAAGAGTTTTACATTTTCTGGTAAGTCATTCGAACGAACTGGAATCTTGTTCGAACGAGATTCACAGGTCGTTCGAACGAGAATTCTAACGAAATTCCTTTTTTCACTCTAGAACATCGTTAGTAATGTCGTTCGAATGAAAATGTCGTTCGAACGACTTTGGCGGGAATAATTTTTTGGCAGTTTTTTTGCAGTTTTCTCCATGTTTCCACTACTTTTTCCCCACTACTTTTTGACAGACTTATCTAATGCGGGAACCAACATTTTACAAGTAAATTTTTCATATTCTTCTATCTCCTAGAGAGAGTTTTTTAGAGCTTAATTCCAAATGAAAGAGTTCATGTTTTGAGTGTGTGATTTTGAAGAAAATACTTTCTTAAACACTTTTAGTTTACACCCAATAGTTTGTTTATTCCATGTTCCTTAATATATATTCTTGATTGGAGTGTTTGGAATCGAGTTCATCTCTACACCTCAAAGAAGAGAAATTTGGGTTTACCTCTATATCCCACATAGAATAAGTTTGTCTGCTGTGACATACCCACTTGGAGAAAGGCTCCTAGTTCGGGTGGCGGTGACAAGAAAAAGTCTGATCGGTGGATTCTGAGACCGCGATGGACCTCCGTGGTTATTTTCTAGGCAGAGATGTGTACAAGAAGAAGCGTTTGGGCTTGGACGGAGTCAAGTCGGGTGTTGTAAGTCTTTTTGTCTTGTACTTGTAAAATCGTACTTGGTGGATTTGAGGTTAGGGCCGTTCGAGGTTTTTTTTTCCGATGTGGGTTTTTCCTCATACATCACGGCGTAGTGGTTGTTTATTTATTTTATCTTTTTCTATATCACATTAGATGCATGCTTAGGTAAAAAGATAAAATTGGTATAGTTAATTTGGTGCCTATTTAATTTGGGTAAAAATTATTTTAATTCAAGTCATTACTTTTATTGGATAAAATTTGGTTTGGCCTAAATTTGCAAAATTGAATTAATTATTTATTAGGCAAATTTTAGGACTTGGATTGAATTAAGTTGTTTAAGTGAAAATGAATTTGTAGTTTGTATTGTGTTGAGCCATCTTTATTTTCTTTCTAAAAGGAAATTACTTTTTGTAAAATCTAAAAATTGGGGGTCCTCACGTTTTTAAAATGGTATCAGAACATTGATTAAGAAAATCTCACGTTTTCACATAGTCACGGGACTCCGATTTGAGAATACGACAAATATCTGTAAACTGTAAGACTTAGGCTTAAAACATGCCGTCAAAGTGTGAAAATGTAAAACAACCACAACATGGCCCAGTAAGAGGTATGAACACCCCGCATGGGACAAATGTTACCCAAAGGAACCGAACGCAGAGTCACGGGACTCATAGTTTGAGAACATGATCAAAATTTGTAAATTGTTATGCTTAGGTTTAAAAACAAGTCATCAAAGGGTGAAAATGTAAACAAACACAAAATGGCCCCGTAAGATGCATGAACACCCCGCATGAGACAAATGTAACCCATAAGAACCGACCGCGTAGTCTCGGGACTCCCAATTTGAGAACACGATGAAAATTTGTAAAATGTAAGACTTAGGCTTACAAACATGTCGTCAAAGCATGAAAAAGTAAAACAACCAGAAAATGGCTACATCAAAGGAACGAACACCACGCACGTGACCAATGTAACAGAAGTAACTGATTGCGTAGTCACGGAACACCCAGTTTGAGAACACAACGAAAATTTGCAAACTATTAGACATAGGCTTAAAAACATACTGTCAAAGAGTCAAAACGTAAAACAACCATATAACAACCCTATAAGAGGTACGAACACATCGCACGGGACCAATGTAACTCTCAAGAACTGACTACATTATCACGGGACTCCCGATTTGAGAACACAATAAAAACTTACAAACTGTTAAACAAATGCTTAAAAACATAACGTGAGAGGGTGAAAAGGTAAAAAGCCAAAAAATGGCCCCGTAAGAGGCGTGAATATCTCGCAAGGGACCAATGTAACCCGCAGGAACCGACCACATAGTCATGGGACTCCCGATCTGAGACCAAGATGAAAATTTGCAAATTGTTAGACTATGGCTTAAAAATATGCCGTCAAATGGTGAAAACGTAAAATAGCCATAAAACGGTTTTGTAAGAGGCATGAACAGCCATCACAGGACCAATGTAACCCATTGGAATCGATTCTGTAGTCACGAGACTCCTTGTTTTTGGAAACGACAAAAATATGCAAACTGTTAGACTTAGTCTTAAAACATGTTGGCAAAGGGTGAAAACGTAAAATCATGACAAAATGGCCTCGTAAGACGCACGAATACCTCGCACAAGACCAATGTAACCCACAGGAACCGAACGCATGGTCACAGGACTCCCAGTTTGTGAACACATTGAAAATTTGTAAACTATTAGACTTAGGATTAAAAACATGCCGTCAAAGGGTAAAAACCAAAAATAACCACAAAACGATCCCGTAAGAGGCACGAACACCCCACACGGGACAAATGTAACCTGAAATATATGATGGAATAGTCACGTGAATCCCGATTTTAGAACACAATGAAAATTTGAAAATTGTTAGACTTAGTCTTAAAAACATGTTGTCAAAGGGTGAAAATATAAAATAGCCACAAAACGGTCTCATAAGAGGCACGAACACCCCGCACGGGACCAATGTAACCAAAGGAACTGATTGCTTAGTCACGAAACACCCGATTGCAGAACATGATGAAAAATTTCATACTTCTAGTGATTATATGAGAAATCATCCACTTGTCATTCTCGTATCAGCAAATCAAGAGTAAAGTGCATAATACGTAAATTGAGCAAATAAGGAGAGATAAAAGACATGATATAGAGTGGTTTGGCTATAAATAAGGCTACGTCCACTTTGGGGCCTCCTCCTTCTCATTATATGCATGTCATTGTTGTACAAGTTTATAATGCCACAATGGACGTACAAGATAGATGAGAGAGAATAATACATGACTGTAATGGTTCCGTGAGTGCCTGAGATATGACTACGATGTAGGTGAGTATCCCCCAAGCTGTATATTGAGGTTGCATAGACATAATTTGGCAAGGCTCCGCCAGGTATTATAGAGTCTGAACCCCCTATCTCGAGGTGAGGACATTTATTTATTGGACGTATGTGAGCTATGTCACGTGACCTGATCACGTGATATATATCAAGTCAGGAGAAGCTGTGAATGAGGGGGATTCGGCCTGTAAGGCAGGCATATTTAGTTGTGCATCCTGTATAGTATATGGATGCATCTAACATAGTAGAAGGTTGCATCCTATATGGGGCTGAAGCCATGGGTGCCACACCCTGTGTAATATAAAGCTCCAGCATGTATGAATAACCAAAATTGTGTGTGTCGCACCGTGTTGAGTAGGGACGCACCCTGTGATGAGTAAGGTCACACCCTGTGCTGAGTAGGGCCGCAATCTATAAGCTTCTATGCATGCCTGAGTAACGTCTATGGTAGGGTGCTATATTTTTACTATCAATAAGCCTCCAATTCGTAGTGCCAAGAGATTGCGATTGGGGATCGGTTGAGTAGTCAAGACCTGTCAAGGTGCCGCGGTACTTACAAGGAGACGGTTCATCTTCTCGTGCCCTCTTATATAAATTGTTTTGGCCGTGGACTTTATTACATTTCCCAAATGTTTGAGATCATATCGAAAGCCAAACTCTGTTCGTTCGTCCTCTTTCTTTTTCCGGTGACTTTCGACGACTGTGTGTGGTGGTTCGAAGGCTAAGCATCGTCGCTTTCTTCATTTCCAAGTAATTTGCTAACCATTTTTCACTCTCTTTAAGTATCTATTTCGAATTTCATTCCAAAACATCATCTGATCGATAGGAACTTCATGTTGAAAATCATGATAACTAGGACTCTTCTAGGAATTAGACTCGCATATCTATTTTAAACTTAATTCTCATCTATTTATATGAATATAATTTCTCTTGAACCTTAAATTCAATCTTCACATGATAGAAATAGGTTTGCAATCGTGTTTTCTTGGTTTGCAATCGTGTTTGTTTCTATCGACTTCCCCACTGATCGAACCCATATGATAATACGTAGTTGTTTAAATTTGATCTAGGTAATCGACCTTATTCTTGACGTTATTGAGAGGGGCTCTTCGTATTCTAGGGGTTTTTGATCTTTGAACTTTCCTAGACTAAATACTAACATGTTTGAGTGCGTAGCCGCGGATTGACATAATCCCTTTAGTAAATTGGGGCTGCTCTAAGTGAATATAACCTCCCGATAATTTAAGAAACATCTGTGGAATGTAGTTAATAAGGGTTGCTGCTAGTTTTAAATAAAGGGTGCGACCTGTAGAAACTCTTGGTTCTCAAATTAGAGTCTGCGGAAGTTTAGTCCATAGTTTAGTGACTACAGCATGAAAGAAAATAACACCTTCCCCCAAAACCACATACCGCGACGATAATTAACTTCTAGGGTTTTTAGATCCCAACTCTTGTACTTAGCCAATATTGCTAGCGTTTATATTTAGATCTTATTCTCTTGTCGCAGACTCTGAGAGGCCTTAACACCATACTGGCTACGACACCTAACTGTGGACTCTCTACCTTTCAAGTACTGTTGCAGCCATATGAACTTTAACCCACACGAATTTTTGAGAGGCTTTTGGGAAAAACATTTTGGAGCCTCTCCTCCTGAACTTCCTTCAGTTCCTCCTTTGAAGTCAGTAGGGCCTTTCCAACTGAAGGATTGCCTAACTACGTGGTATTAGACTCAGATTCAGATTCTGCGATTATGAAGGAAGATGCAAATTCTAGTAACCAACCAATGGACGTAAACAATAATACCGCGGTAGGGGGTGCATCTAACATTAGGGAGGAACCTACTGGAACATCTAGGAGGGATGAGAGACCTCTTATTGCACTTAGCATCCGAAACATGATGACCCAAGAATGGGTTTATCAGGTAGCTAAGGCCTTTGAATTTTTAGAGAACTTGATGTGCTCAGCACCTATCGTGGAACAAAGACCATGCAAGGCGCTTGTTGAGGATGGGGTATGCTTCCCCTTGCACGCCTTCATTTATGGGATGCGGTTTCCTGTCCCTGTTCCCATTAGGAGAATTTTCCAAACAATGAGGTTAGCCCCAGACCAATTAGATCCCAATGGCTGGAGGGACATTCTCGCAGCTATCGTATTATGGGAAAATAAATTCAAGAGAGATATTACTCCCGCAGAGTTTTTAAACTTCTACGCCCCAAGGAAAATTTTGTAAAGTTTACGGGGTAATACTACTTATTATTCCAAGGCATGGATGAGACGCTTTACTCCGGGAGGCCTACCACTATAAAGATCTGGAAGGACTAACACATCTACATTTTTGGAGAGGGGTGGGAGATCCACCCTGAAGAGAGTGAGAAAGAGAGATCATTTAGGATGCCGCGACAATGGGGGTGTCCTTCCAAACTAAGTACTTTTTCAATTATAGTTCTTTCCCCTCTTTATAGTTGCATATTATTCTTCACCTTGCTTCCATACTAACCTTTGTATTTTTCTGAAGTCCTTGACAATTTGCAGTTGAGTAAGCAGTAAGAAAAAAAGTTCACTAAGGCCGCGGAAGTTCCTGGTGAGGAGAAGAAGTTCATCATACTTGTAACTTCTGCCTCTATATTTGAAGCGGGATATTTCCCCAACAAATCTATTCCGAGAGAGATGGTCGCAAAAGGTAGTAACTCTATCAACAATTTATCCGGTGATAATTGTGTTTAAATCATATTTTTACTGTTGCATTTGTTCTTTTAGGTGAGGAAGTTGATAAGGAGCTCTTGGCTGCCCAATTGGTAGAGATGGATGAGGACGCAATTATCCTCAATAACACTGCTTGGCAGAGGAAAAGGAAGAGGTCCAAGACCAAGGTCCCTACCGCGGTGCCTTCAAGTGACCAAAATCAAGTTGCGGAACAAACGATACCTACCATACCCTAACTCCAAGTTGAGGAGGGTCCTCATGAAAGGCCTGAGGGTACTTTTGATGACAATATTAGGGCCAATCTAGCCGCTTCAGTGTTTATGTCAGCGTCTGATGCCCCTATCCATTCAAATTCTCCCCCCACCACCAACTGTCACAATAAATGTCAACCTCACACTTCCTCAATGTCATTTCAGCATTGGTTTTAATGGCCGTTCGAGGCCACAACTTAGGCAGCCCAATCCTGAATCATCTTGGGACATGACCACAAGGGCTTCCTACCGGATGAAGAAGGTCCCAGACGCCGCGGACCTCTCCATAATTTTTTGACGGTAAGTGAAAGTACCTTCTCAGCTCTGTTTTTACATTTCGTATCTTGCTCCTAACTTCTCTTTTTGCAGGTCGCGGATGTCATGATTTCTTAAAAGAGGAAGTATGAGGCCTTGTACAAGCTGAAAGATGTTGTAGAGAGGGTACATGCCCCTGACCTAAAAAGTGCATGGAATTCTTAATTTGAAGCAAGCAAGAAGTCTTTTGCCTCTGCTCTTTAGGCAACTCAGATTAACCTTGAAGTTGTCATCAAAGCCAAGGAGGAAGTTGAGGAAAATTTTAAGCAGACTGTAGAGTCCCTCAAGGTATCCTAATCTCAAATTGTGAAAGCTGCACATGCTGTAGAATTTTCCAATAGAAGGCTTGGACTTCTTCAAAATAAGTACGAGGAGTTGGAGACCAAGGCTGCCAACTATGCCGAAGCCCATGTCGTGACAATTAAGAAAATGGAGGGAGACCATGCTGCAGCCCTTCAGTTGGCCATTAACATCACTGTAGAGTCATTCAAGAGCTCTAAATACTTCTACCTCATCATTATTAGAGCCTACCTTCGCATCTACCAAGAATTCAACCATAGAATTATAAAAACTTCCCAGACTCTAAGGAGAAAATTCTTGCTTGGGGTCTTGGTGATGCTGAGAATCAGTAGTGCGTGGATGAGATCAAGGCCATGACAAAGGAAAGAGCAAGGTTGTGGGTTGATACTGAGGCATCATCAGCTGACGAAGAGACCATGATAGCTGTGTAGGGAAAAAGGGAGATAGAGTTGACAATGCTGAATCTTGGGACCGCGTCCCTCTTTATCTTTTTATTGCCTCTTTGAATGGCTGCGGCCTTTTGTCTATAATCTTAACATTGGCATTTTGCCAAGTTTTTTTGCTTTTAACTTTATTATCAAGGTTGCGGATACCTTTGGGAATCAATGGTTTATGTATATCATCTTCCTTCTTTATACTTCCAATGCTTCAAAACTTAAATTCTTGTTTACTTAATTGAATAAACTTAAGGCCACAACACCATAGTATAAATGGTTTTTTCACATAGGTTGCGGCGAGATTTCTTCACCTTGGACTTCACACTTGTATTGTATATTATTGCAATCTTGCATTTTGATGATGGTTGGAGTCTCTTCTTTTAATCAAATTTATTGGGAATGGATCCAGGGTACTTCTTGAACATGGTCGCAACACCTTTGAATGTTTGAATGCCCTTTCTGACCATGGACTTTGTTGTAGATTTATAACTGGATCCTAATCCAAATGTCACTTTTCTTAAACAGGGTTGCGACAAATTAATAATCCTGCCTACCCTTGTCTGTCGCGTCTTCTGAATGAATTCACTTAATGGCTGCAGTCATACTGACAAGGCTATGGAACCTTTTTAGCCTTTTAGTAAATTGAGGCCATCCTTCTGTAGCTTTGGCATGCTTTGTGATCACAGCAAAGAACCTCCTTTAGTCTCTTTGATTTCCTTTCATAGCTTTCCTTTAGTCGCTTTGGTTGAGTTATTATCACCCCCCCGGGAGGGATGGGAGCTAGGTATTATAAAGCTCCCCCAAGATTATGTGGATATATATAAAGCCTTCCCATGCTATAATTGGATTATCCTCATACTATTAAGCCTTTGGACCCTTAAAATATAGGATTATTCATAGAAAATTAAGTCTCCAGCCCCTGTGAGTTATTTTTAGGCCCTCCTGGGCTAGGTATTATGAAGCTTCTCCAAGATAATATGAGATCACCAAGTCAATGATGTTTGCTGAGGAAGTATCCTCCCAGGGCTAATGACGCATCCCGAAATCTAAGAGCGGGCATTGTAAGCCCCTGGATCTTATGACGCATCCCGAAAGCTAAGAACTGGCATTGTAATACCTTATGAGCGATGTTGCGGACCAATATAGATAGCTGCTCTCGATAGTTGCTTTCGCCATTTTCAATAGTCACTTACTTTAGGGCAATCAAGCATCTTGACGGGAGTTGTGGGCCCATTTAGATATTATCATTCCCGATTTAACATATTGTCTCAAATCGAGATCTATTTAAGACAAAATGGTCTTTTATAAGATAACATTTCATGGAAATGATAATCCAAACATGGCACTATAAGAGTGAACTTTATTTCATATATATATATATATATATATATATAGCTTTCTAAGGACAATACAAAGTTTAATTTAAAACAACGTAAGAAGGGTTTCATTGTGAAATAGAAATAGTTGAAATATAAAACATACGCATGAAAATGGGCTTGTGGCCTGTCAAAATAGGCTGCATCTCCTAAACATCTCCGAGGAATCTCTGCAGCATCCCTTGCCCAATCAGCTTTTCAATTTCATCCTTTAGTGTATAGCATTGCTCAGTGTCATGCCCGTGGTCCAGATGGAATTTGCACCACTTGTCTTTGTTCCTCTTATGGGGTGGAGCTTTAAGATTCTTTGGCCACTTCAGTAGCATGTCCTATTTTATGGTCTCAAAGATGTCTTCAATTAGGAAGGACAACTGTGTGTAAGCCCTAGAGATATTTCTTTCTTCTGCCTTCTCTGCTTTCCTTTTTTGGCTCTTGTTGACCTCTTCCGCGGATGGAACTTTTGGCACCGTTGCGGCAGCGAAGGCTGTTGAGGAAATGAATCTGGGTGCCGCACCCACATTAGATGAGGCCGCGACCTCTAGCATGAGGACCCTCTGAGTAAAATAGTTGACCTAGGTTTGGAGTGAGGCATGGTTGTTGTAGAGATGGTTGAGGTGATTGTACAACTGCACAATCTCATCTTTGAGTTTTGTGCTCTGGATGGATTCTCCTTCAATTTTCTACTTTTGTTAGTCTTTAAAAAATATATAATTTGAGACTAAACTAGAAGAAATGAGTAATCTCATAAATATTGGAGTAACCAAGTATGAAATTGGGATGCAGCGTTTGAACTGTTGCATGATATTCTATTGATGTCGCGGCCAGCAAGGCACATAGGTGTACTGTCGTGGCCTTTGTATGATATTCACCAAGGTTGAGCTGGAGGCCACCTAAGTCTGTTCCTTGATGTTTTGAAGAGTTTACAATATAACCGCACTAGTAGGGGCCGCGACAAGAGAGGCGGCTGAACTGCTAGGCCACATCCCCTTCTACGCAGGGAAGGGAACAATCCCAATATTAAAATCGAGGAACTGAGTTTTTCTCCCAAGACATGTGGAGAGAGATCCTACTAGGGTCTATTACGAAGAGAATACCCTCACGGTGCACAAAAAGACACAATTCCAATGATAAACCCTACATCATAGGTCAAAAACATCAAAAATGGAGTAAATACAATCCTTCCCTAATTATTCATCTTTTTGGGGCTAAAGCCTATCATACTTTTCAGCATTATCTAGATAAAACGATATCAGTGGGGTATGTAAAATAGATCTAAGGTCATAAAATGGAGACCCAAAGGTAGGTCTAAATAAAAGAAATACCCATTTAAGGGTGTGAATATGGAACATAGCTCAATAATCAAAATTTACTTGAGAGATTATGATCCGAAGGATCCCTATGAATAAGATAATGTGTTTAAGAACACAAAGCATAAAGAAATAAGATTGAAATATCTCAGTTCCCACAGACGATGCCAAATTGATAATACGAGAAATTGTCCACTTTTTGTTCTTGTATCAGCAAATCATGAGTAGAGTGCATAATAAGGAAATAGAGCAAATAAAGAGAGATAAAGGACAGGAAATAGAGTGGTTCGGCTATAAATGAGCCTAGGTCCACTTTGGGGCCTCATTCTCATTAAATTCATATAATTGCTATACAAGTTTATAATGCCACAACGTGCGTACAAGATAGATGAGAGAGAATAATACATGACTGTAGCAGTTCCGTGAGTGCCGTAGATATGACTACAATGTAGGTGAGTAGTGCCCAAGTAGTATATTGAGGTTGTGTAGAGAGAACTTAGCAAGGCTCCGCCAGGTATTATAGAGTCTGAACCCCCTATCTCGAGGTTTGGACCTTTATTTATAGGAGGTATGTGAGCTGTGTCATGTGCCCTGAGCACGTGACATATATCAAGTCTGGAGCAATTGTGAATGAGGGGGATTCGGCCTGTAAGGTAGGCATATTGAGTGTCGCATCCTGCATAGTATAAGGCTGCATCCAGCATAGCAGAAGGCTATATCCTGCATAAGGCTGAAGCCGTGGGTGCCGCACCCTGTGTAATATATGTCTACGACATGTATGAATAACAAAATTTGGGGTTGTCGCACTGTGTTGAGTAGGGCCGCACCCTATGCTGAGTAAGGCCGCCGGTACTGAGTAGGGCTGTGGCCTATAAGCTTCTGTTCATGCCTGAGTAACGTCCGCGATAGGGTGCTATATTTCTACTATCAGTTAGACTTAGGCTTAAAAATATGCCATCAAAGGGTGAAAATGAAAACACCCCAAAAAGGCCCTATAAGAGGCAAGAACGCCTCGCAAGGGACAACTGTAACTCACAGGAACCGATCCATAGTCATGGGACAACCGATTTGAGAACATGATGTAAAATTTTAAATTGTTAGAATTAGGCTTACAAACATGCCATCAACGAGTGAAAACATAAAACAGTAAAAAATCTCCCAGTAACAGGCACGGACACCTTGTACGGGACCAATATAACTCCCAAGAACCGACTGCATGGTCACGAGATTTTCGATTTGAGAACATGACAAAAACTTAAAAACTGTTAGACTAAGGCTTTAAAATTTGTTGTCAAATGGTGCAAACATAAATCAGCCACAAAACCACCCCGTAAGAGGCACGAACAACCATCACAGGAACAATGTAACCCGTAGGAATCGATCGCATAGTCCCGAAACTACCAGTTGAGAACACATTGAAAATTTGTATACTTTTAGAATTCGGCTTAAAAATAGGCCATCAAAGGGTTAAAACATTAAATAGCCACAAAACGACCCTGTAAGAGGCATTAGCGCCCCGCATGGGACAAATGTAAGTCCCAAGAACCAATCACATTATCAAGGGACTCCCAGTTTGAAAACACGACAAAAACTTACAAACCGCTAGACAAAATATTTAAAACATGCCGTCAATGTGTAAAAATGTAAAACAACCCCAAAACGGCCCCGTAAGAGGCGCGAACACCTCACAAGGGACCAATCTAACCTGTAGGAACTGACCGCATAGTAACGGGACTCCCAATTTTAAAACTCAATGAAAATTTGCAAACTGTTAGACTTAGACTTAAAAACATGCCATCAAATGGTAAAAATGTAAAACAACCACAAAACAGCCCCAGAAGAGGCACGAACAGTTGGCATGTCACCAATGTAACCCAAAGGAATCGATCACGTAGTCACGAAACTCCCTATTTGAGGAGACGATGAAAATTTCTATACTATTAGTCTTAGGCTTAAAAATATGCTTTTAAAGGGTAAAAATGCAAAATAGTCAAAAAACGGCCTCGTAAGAGGCACGAACACCCCGCAGGGGACCAATGTAACCCATAAGAATCGAATGCGTAGTCACAGGACTCTCAATTTGAGGACACAATTAAAGATTCCAAACTATTAGACTAAGGCTTACAAACATGCCGTCAGAGGGTGAACAAAAAAACAATCACAAAATGTCCTTGTGTGAGGCATGAACACCCCTCACGGGAAATATGTAACCCACAAGAACCGACAACGTAGTCACGGGACTCCCAGTTTGAGAACATGATGAAAAATTAGAAACGGTTAGACTAAGGCTTAAAAATATGCTGTTAGAGGGTGAAAACATGAAATAGTCATAAAACGGTCCCGAAAGAGGCACAAACACCGCATATGGGACTAATATAACCCTAGGAACTGATCACGTACAAACAGAACACCCAGTTGAAGGACACGATGAAAATTTTCATACTGTTAGACTTAGGCTTAAAAACATGAGGTCAGAGTGTGAAAATGACAAACAGCCGAAAAATAGATTTGTAAGTGGCATGAACACCTCGCACAAAACTAATGTAGCACAAGGAACCGACCACATATTCACGGGACTCCCGATTTGAGAACACAAAGAAAATTTAAAAACTACTATACTTAGGATTAAAAACATGTTGTCAAAGGTTGAAAACATAAAATAGCCAAAAAATAGCCCTGTAAGAGGCACTAAAACCTCACACAGGACCAGTGTAACTCCCAAGAACAGACAACGTAGTCACGACACTCCCGATTTGAGAACACAACAAAAATTTACAAACATTTAGACCGAGGATTAAAAACATACCGTTAGATGGTGAAAATAAAAAAACAACACAAAATAGCCTCATAAGAGGCCCGAACACCTCGCATGGGACCAATATGACCTACGGGAACCTACCGCATATGCACAAGACTCCCTATTTGAGAACACGATGAAAATTTGCAAATTGTTAGACTTAGGCTAAAAAATATGTTGTCAAATGGTAAAAACATATAACTGTCACAAAATGGCCCCGAAAGAGGTACGAACACCCTACGCGGGACCAAAGTAATCCATAAGAACGGATTGCATAGTCAGGGGATTCCCAATTTGAGAACACGGCGAAGATATGTAAAGTGTTAGACTGAGTCTTAAAAACATGTCGTCAAAGGGTGAAAACAAAAAACAGCCACAAAGAAGCCTCGTAAGAGGCAAGAACACCCCGCATGGGACCAATGCAACCCAAGGAACCGATCGCTTAGTCACAAAACACCATGTTAGAGAACATAATGAAAAGTTGCATACAATTAGAGTTAGGTTTAAAAATATGCCGTCAAAGGGTGAAAATGAAAAAAGCCAAAAAATGACCCTTTAAGGGGCACGAACACCTCACACTTGAGAAATGTAACTCGTAGGAACTGACGGCATAGTCACATCACACCCGATTTGAGAACACGGTGAAAATTTACAAACTGTCAGACTATGGCTTAAAAACATGTAGTTTGAGGGTGAAAACATAAAACAGTCACAAAACGTCCCCGTAAGAGGCACAAACACCTCGCATGGGATCAATGTAACCCGCTAGAACCAACTGCAAAGTCACAGGACTCCCGATTTGAGAACACGACAATATTTTTTAAACATTTAGACTAAGGCTTAAAAACATGACATTAAATGGTGTAAAGTAAAATAACCACAAAACGACCCCATAAGTGGCACAAACAGCAAGTACGGGACCAATGTAACCCGCAGGTATCGATCGCGTTGTTTTGGAACTACCCATTGGACAACACGATGACAATTTGTGTATTGTTCAACTTAGGCTTAAAAACTTGTCGTCAAAGGTTAAAAATGTAAAATAGTCACAAAAAGCCCCGTAAAAGGCACGAACACCCCGCATGGGACCAATGTAACCCACAAGAATCGACCGTGCAGTCACGGGACTCTCAGTTTAAGGACATGCCAATTTTTTTGAATTGTTATACTAGGCTTAAAAACATGCCATCAGAGGGTGAAAACATAAAACAATCACAAAACGGCCCCACAAGAGGCACGAACACCCCTCATGGGACCAATGTGACCTAAGGAACCAATCGTGTAGTCACAAAACACTCGATTTTAGAACACGACGTGAACTTACAAATTGTTAGATTTAGGCTTAAAAACATATCGTCAAAGGGTGATAACATAAAACAGCAATGAAATAACCCTGTAAGAGGCACGAACACCACGCACGGGACCAATGTAACTCCCAAGAATCGATCGCATTGTGAGGGGACTCCTGGTTTGAGAACACGATGAAAACTTATAAACTATTAGACTAAGGCTTAATAACATAGCGTTAGAGGGTGAAAATGTACAACAACCACAAAATGGCCCCGTTAGAGGCATGAACACCTCGCACGGGACCATTTTGACTCGGAGGAATTAAACGTGTAGTCATGGTTTGAGGACACGACAATATTTTATTAACTATTAGGCTTTGGCTTAAAAACATGTCGTCAAAGCATAAAATCATAAAACAACCATAAAACGGCTCTGTAAGAGGCACGAACACCCCAAATGGGAAAAATTTAACCCACAAGAACCGATCACGTAGTCACGGGACTCTAAGTTTGAGAACACGGTGAAAATTAGTAAAATGTAGGACTTAAGCTTACAAACATGCCGTCAAAGTGTAAAAATGCAAAGTAGCCACAAAATGGAAACATTAGAGGCACGAACACCATGCACGGGACCAATGTAACGCAAGGAACCGATTGCGTAGTCACAAAACACTTGATTTGATAATGAGATGAAAATTTATAAACAATTATACTTAGGCTTTAAAACATGCCATTAAAGGGTGAAAACGTAAAACAACCACACAACGGCCCTGTAAGAGGCACAAAAACCTCACACGAGACCAATGTAACTCCCAAGAACCGACAGCGTAGTCACGGGACAACCGATTTGAAAACACAATGAAAACTTACAAATTGTTAGACAAAAGCTTAAAATCCTGATGTTAGAGGGTGAAAACATTAGACAACAATAAAACGGTACCGTAAGGGGCACGAACACGTTGCATGGGACCAATGTTACCCGCAGAAATCGACCGTATAGTCACGAGAATCCCAACTTGAGAACACGATGAAGATTTGTAAAATCTTCAACTTAGGCCTAAAAATATTCCGTCAAATTCGGAAAATGTAAAACAGACCTAAAACGGCTCCACAAGTGGCACGAACATCATCATAGGACCAACGTAACCCGCATGAATATATTGCGTAGTCACGAGACTCTCTATTTAAGAACACGATGAAAATTTGCAAACTGTTAGACTTTGGCTTAAAACATGTTGTCAAAGTGTAAAACATAAAACAATCACAAAATGATCTCATAGGAGGGATGGACAACTCGTACGGGACCAATGTAACCTATAGGAACCAACTACATAGTTACGGTACTCTCGATTTGAGAACTCAATGAAAATTTGCAAACTATTAGACTTAGGATTAAAAATATGTTGTCAAAGGGTAAAAATGTAAAATAACCATAAAATATCCTCGTAAGAGGCACGGACATCCCGCACGTGACTAATGTAACCTGCAGGAACCGATGGCATAGTCACGGGACTCCCGTTTTGAGAACACGAAAAAAATTTGTAAATTATTTGACTTACGCTTAAAAACATGCCATCAAAAGGTGAAAATATAAAACAACCATAAAACGACCCTATAAGAAGCACGAACAACCCGCACGGGACCAATGTAACCCAAGGAACTAATCGTTTAGTCACGGAACACCCAGTTTGAGAACATGATGAAAATTTGCTTACTTTTAGACTTAGGCTTAAAAATATGTCGTCAAAGGGTGAATATAAAAACAGCCAAAAAAGGCCATGTAAGAGGCACGAACACCTCACAAGGGAGAAATGAACTCACAGGAACCGACCCCGTAGTCACGGGACTCCCGATTTGAGAACACAGCGAAAATTTGCAAATTGTTAGACTTAGGCTTACAAACATGCCGTCAAAGGGCGAAAACGTAAAACAACCAAAAAATGGCCCTATAAGATGCACGAACACCTTACACGGAACCAATATAACTCTAAGAACCGACTGGTTAGTCACGAGATTCCCAATTTGACAATACGATGAAAACTTACAAACTGTTAGACTAAGGCTTAAGAACATGCCATCAAAGGGTGAAAACATAAAATAGTCACAAAAAGGCCCAGAAGAGGCATGGAAAACCATCACGGGAATAATGTAACCTACAGGAATCGATCGCGTAGTCACAGAACTACAAGTTAGATAACACGATGAAAATTTGTATACTCTTAGATTTAGGCTTAAAAACATGTCATCCAATGGTGAAAACATAAAATAGCCACTAAACGGCCCTGTAAATGTAACTCCCAAAAACCAACCGCGTAGTCACAGGAGACCCAGTTTGAAAACGCAATGAAAACTTACAAATAATTAGACAAAATCTTAAAAAATGCGATGAGAGGGTGAAAATGTAAAACATCCACAAAACGGACACGTAAGAGGAACGAATACCTCACTCGAGACCAATGTAACCTGCAGGAACTTACCGCATACTCACAGGACTCCTGATTTGAGAACACGGTGAAAAATGCAAACTGATAGACTTAAGCCTAAAAATGTACTGTCAAATGGTAAAAATGTAAAACAGCCACAAAATAACCCCATAAGAGGCACGAACAGTTGACACCGCACTAATGTAACTCGCTGGAATCGTTCGCGTAGTCATGCAACTCCCTGTTTGAGAAGACAATAAAAATTTGTATTCAATTAGACTTAGGCTTAGAATCATGTCGTTAAAGGGTAAACATGTAAAATAGTCACAAAAGGCCCTTTAAGAGGAACGAACACCTCGCACAGGACCAATGTAACCCATAAGAATCGACAGCGTAGTCACGGGACTCCCGATTTGAGAACATGATGAAAGTTTTAAAGCTGTTAGACTAAGGCTTAAAAACATGCCATCAGAGGGTGAAAACATAAAATGACCATAAAATGGCCCCGTAAGAGGCAGGAACACCCCACACAGGACCAATGTAACCCACAAGAACCGACCGTGTAGTCATGGGGATCCCAATTTGAGAACACGATGAAAACTTACAAACTGTTAGACTGGTTAATGCTAGAAACAACACCACCCTTCAAGGTGTTTATAAGCTTAAATCAATGTTAACAATGGTAGCACAAGAGTATATTAAATATATGAGATAGAGATGAGGAGAAGAGGATGAACACCAGTATATAAGTGGTTCAGCCAATTAGGCCTACGTCCACTGTGCAAGTGAGTGAGTAAGTCACTAGAATGAGGCACTAATAGCCATGGATACAATCTCTTAAGCTTTCTCTCTCTACTGTATAATTGGACAAGTTTTAGCTAGGGTTGTAATTTTCAGATCCTTCTCAAGGTAAGAGAAGACACGTATATATAGTGTGGGGGGTGTAATGTACCCCCCATGCATGCAATGAGAATGTGTGTGTTGATATAGCCAATCTAAAGAAGACATCTGTCACTGCCACATGTAGAGAATGATGATGAGATATCCCCCCACGTTAGGGGATTGATTTAGTTACAACTAATTTTGTCCACGTGTTCCTACCCTTGCATATGCTTGTCAATGCTTGGGTGTCTTAGATTAATACCAACCTCGGCTTGGGTTAGTACGAGGTTGGTATAGTATGACCCTTGACTTGTTAGAGATCAATGTTCCATGAAGACCTCAAACTTAGAGGTTGGATATGAGGTGTAATGTCGGCCTAAGCTGATGACGACAAGGTGCTTGTTGATTGATCTTATAATTCTTTTGTTGGTCTCATATGATATTCGAAACATCGGCCGAGGCCGACACCATGCATTTGTGGTCGTATACATGGCTCTTTTGAGGTGATGCTGGCAACGTCGGCTGTGGCCAACCCTATATAAGTTGAGCCCAAGTGCCTAGTTAAGATCAGTTGATACAATGTAACGTTGACCTAGGCCGATGTTGTGGATGGATTTCTGAACCTAGATATAATCCTTGATGATGAGTTTATTTTAACATATGCCAGAGCCGACCTTGTGAGGGATGATATTATGTCGGTCACTATGAGCCTGAAGCACCTCGATGTGAGTTAGGCCAAGGTTAGTGTCTCTGAATGTAAAGGTGAAATTTGGGCATATCAATCACCCCTATCCCTTAGTTACCTATGTGAGTAGGTGATTGAGGGGTATTTTTAAGGACGAGGCTAAGTTTTCTTGTTTGCCAATAATATCTTGACACATGTCACTTTCTTAAGTGATTAACTTGCGTTCATGGTTTGTACCTTTGGGTTCCCAAGGCAATGCCAAAATGATTGTGGGTTTAAAAGCCCCCATTTCCTTCTTTTTTCTTCATTTCCTCTTCTCTTTTCCCATTAGTGCTTTTCTATGCAACTTCATTCTCTTCAAGAGTTGTTGCTGTTACTACGAGGTGCTTGTTCGATTCCAATCTCCTTCCTATTATTCCACGGTCATTCAGGTATCCTCTCTACCTTGTCCTACCATTTCCTTCCTTTTAATTTCCATTTCTGTAATTTTTGGTGTGAGCTTGGGTTTTCCGGTGAGAATTTGATTTTTTCGGTGACATTTAAGAGTTTTCCATTGAGAGTTCAAGAGCTTTTCGATGATAGTTAAGACTGTTCATACTTGTTCTTGTTCTAAAGTATCATTTAGATTCTTCATTAAGTTAATCCAAGTTGTTTGTTTTTGTCTTTGAGTATCAAGTGTAGTCTCGTCCTTACATGCTCAGACCTTTATACCAACTTTTAGAGGATTTCCCCTCTCTTAGGGAGGATACCTTAGAAAATATTAGGAAGATAGAGTGATCCCAAGAGGAAGCTCGTAGGGCTGAGGCCTTCCCCCTCAGACCTATATTTCCACCCCCTCTAAGGGTGATATACCCTGAGCCAGCCGAACTAGTTGAGCCAGAGGAGACTCCTTCGGAACCCACTCTAATGTCTGAGGGCCGGATTAGGTCCCTGATCAGGCCGAGGTAAAAAATCAAGCTTCATCACATAACGACACTAGCACCTCTCAAACTTCCTCTGACATGGAGGTTGTGGGGTCCAGTGTGGCTATTCCCCCAATCCTTGATGTTATTCCCTTGTCGGCTGCCATAGGGGCTGAGTTCGCTTAGAGGTTCCCTGATGGTTCTTCTTTACTTACCCAAGATGATGTTGCCCAGGATGAGGGTGATGGTAGCGAAAGTGATGTTGACACCTTGGAGGCAGCCGAGATAGAGAGCACTGTCAGCGAGCTCGACCTCCTAGCCTTTAGGCATCTATATTCCATAGGTCCCTCCATAAATCTTAGGAGACCTCTGAGGGATGAGAGGGCATTTGGCGGTCGAGATGGTGAGATTTGCCTATATGAGAAGATGTTTAAGTTAGGATTTTGTCTCCCCATTCATCCAATAATAAGGGCCTTATTGTCTCATATTAACTTGGTTCCCTCCCAATTGTCCCCCAATGCCTAGAGGGTGATGATTGGAGATATCTTCTTATGGAGGGCAGTCCATCATTCAGACCTTCCGGTCCAGGTCTTCACAGGGTGCTATGTGCCCTCCTCTTTTAGGAATCATCAGAGTTACTACCACTTTCTAGCTCAAAAGTCTAATAATAATATGTTGCTGGTTACCCGGACTTCAAACCATAAATGGAAACCACGATACATCTTCACCTCAGGGTTGTGGGAATTTGGTGCCTATGCAAGTTCTTCATCTTTAGAGACAAGATTACCTCTGAGGTGGGGAAAGGTGTTAATGGATGCCAGGGTCGACCCTTGATTAAGCTAGAATAACTTCAGAAGGTTAAAGACCTTCAAGATCAGGGGGAGCATGGTCTGCTGGTCAAGTACAAGCATTTTATTACCCCATAATCCCTCTCTGAAACCGGCCTTGGGGAGGGTCCCCTGACCGAGCTTTGTAAGTTACTTTATTTTTTAAACAAGTTAAACCTCTGATTTTGCTATGTCTCTGATCTTTTAACTCATACCTTTATTTTTGCAGAGCGCCCAAAAGGAATATCATATTTTATTTGGGAAATGGCAGCCCCCAGCCTTACAAAACTAGTTAAGAAAACAGTCCTGAATGCGCCTCCTCCTCCTCCTCCTACCACTTCAAGGGTAGATGCCTCTAAAAAAGGAAATCCAATGACCCTGCCCCTGAGGATCAGAGGTAGAAGAAAACCTCAAAGGGGGATCGCGCGATCCCCATCTCCTCTGAGGACGCATTAGTTGCTCGTCTGTAGTAGCTGAAGATCATTGATAGCCTTATTGGACAAAGTAAGAAGGCCTTGGATGCTATCGGCTCTGTGATGACTGGCGCTAATAAACGATTCTGCTATTCTCTGACACCCCTTTGCTGGCCGAGTTCTGCCTCTATAGATCTATCCAAGTAAGATTTTAGTTATTGTTATTGAAGTGTAACATCGACTTTGGATTTCATTGAATCTTGAACTCATGTGTCTAAATGTGTTTTTCAGGGTATCCTCACCATGCACCAGTTTATTGACTGGACTCTGAGGAAGCTCCCTCTGATTGAGAAGGGCGAAGAGGCCCAGAAGACAAAGGCCACTCTGCATGCTGAAGTGGAGCGTCTGAAGGCTTCCTTAGAGAAGTCTGAAGCTAATGTTAAGCAGCTAGAGAAGGACATGGCCAAGCTTAAGAAGGATCATAACTCTTCTCTGAAGACCCAGGTTGACTCTCTCCAACACAAGGTTGATGTTGCTATGAAGGCTGCTCTGGAGGATGCCTCAGAGAAGATCTTAGAGAACTACAAGGTCTCTGACGAATTCGTCAGCTTTGGCTTTGAATACCTCGAAAGGGGTGTTAAGGCCACTAAAAAATGGGCTGCAATAAAAGAGAAGGAGTCAGGGAGACTGGCAGCTCGGACTTTATTTGTGTGGGCTATGTTGATCCTCGGTTTTCTTAGTCCTTACAAGAGGTCGATGAGGAAGGAGGTGATGCGCCTACTGAGACTGCTCAACCAGAAGATACAAGGACTGAAGACGTTAATCCTCAAGATGATGGGGTAGAGTGTCCAACATCGGCTAAGGAAGTGGGGGCATGACCACTAACCCCGAGATTGTAGATACTTAGGCATTATTTTGTGAATCTCTTATTTGTAATTTTTTTTCCTGATTTATATCAGTCCGTAACCTCTGATAACATTTTCTATTAGCCTTTGACCTGTAACTAACTTCTTTGTGCTATATTATTCTTTGAGGAGAATTTTACTTCTCTTGGCCTTGAATTGTTTTGGCGCGTGTCTTCATCACTACACTATGATTTTACACTTGTAATATAATTAATGATGTTTAGGGTCTGAGGTCAGACCTTGTCACCAAGTTATGATGTTTAAGGTCTGAGGTTACCCAACTATAATGTTCACCTCAGACCTTGTCACCAAGTTATTGTGTTTAAGGTTTGAGGTCATCTAACTACAATGTTACCCTCATGAATTTCACCAAATTAATGATGTTTATAGTCTGAGGTCATCCAAATATGATGTTAATCTCATACCTTGCCACCAAGTTATGGTGTTTTAAGGAGTGAGGTCATAAAACTAAGAGGTTATCCCCATAAATTTCACCAAATTAATGATGTTTAGGGTCTGAGGTCATCTAAATAATATGTTCACCTCATAACTTACCACCAAGTTATGATGTTTTAAGGTCCGAGGTCATCAAACTAAGATGTTACCCCCATGAATTTCACCAAATTAATGATGTTTAGAGTCTGAGGTCATCCAAATATGATGTTCACCTCAGACCTTGCCACCAAGTTATGGTGTTTTAAGGTCTGAGGTCATCAAACTAAGATGTCACCCCCATGAATTTCACCAAATTAATGATGTTTAGGGTTTGAGGTCATCCAAATATGATGTTCACCTCAGACCTTGCCACCAAGTTATGATGTTTAGGGTCCGAGATCATCCAAATATGATGTTTACCGAAGACCTTGCCACCAAGTTATGATGTTTTAAGGTCTGAGGTCATCAAACTAAGATGTTATCATCATTAATTTCATCAAATTAATGATGTTTAGGGTATGAGGTCATCTAAATATGATGTTCACCTCAGACCTTGCCACCAAGTTATGATGTTTTAAGGTTTGAGGTCATCAAACTAAGATTTTATCCCTTTGAAGTTCACCAAATTAATGATGTTTAGGGCCTGAGGTCATCCAAATATGATGTTCACCTCAGAACTTGCCACCAAGTTATGATGTTTTAAGGTATGAGGTCATCAAACTAAGATGTTACCCCTATGAATTTCACCAAATTTATGATGTTTAGGGTCTGAGGTCATCCAAATATGATGTTCACCTCAGACCTTGCCCACAAGTTATGATGTTTTAAGGTCTGAGGTCATCAAACTAAGATGTTACCCCCATGAATTTCACCAAATTAATGATGTTTAGGGTCTGAGGTCATCCAAATATGATGTTCACCTCAGAGCTTTCCACTAAGTTATGATGTTTTAAGGTCTGAGGTCATCAAACTACGATGTTACCCACATTAATTTCACTAAACTAATGATCTTTAGGGTCTGAGGTCATCCAAATATGATGTTCACCTCAGACCTTACAACCAAGTTATGATGTTTTAAAGTTTGAGATCATCAAACTAAGATGTTACCACCATGAATTTCATCAAATTAATGATGTTTAGTGTCTGAGGTCATCCAAATATAATGTTCACCTTAGACCTTGCCACCAAGTTATGATGCTTTAAGGTCTAAGGTCATCAAACTAAGATGTTGCCCCCATGAATTTCACCAAATTAATGATGTTTAGGGTCCGAGGTCATCAAATATGATGTTCACCTCAGACCTTGCCACCAAGTTATGATGTTTTAAGGTCTGAGGTCATCAAACTAAGATGTTACCCCCATGAATTTCACCCAATTAATGATGTTTAGGGTCAAAGGTCATCCAAATATGATGTTCACCTCAGACCTTGCCACCAAGTTATGATGCTTTAAGGTCTAAGGTCATCAAGCTAAGATGTTACCCCAATGAATTTCACCACTATAGCATAATGAACTAATAATTGACACATGCACTAATCTTCTCATTAATAATATCTTCATAAGTTGATACATTTACATAGAAACCATTGCAACATCATATGTAATATTTTTTCAGATGATCAACATTCCATGGATTTGAGAAAGGTTTCCCTTCGAGGTTTTCCAGCCTGTGGGTCCCGGGTACAACCTCCTCGATCACTTTATAAGGGCCATGCCAATTTGGGTGAAGCTTGTTTGCCTTCTGCAACGTCTTCTTCAGCACTAGGTCTCCTAAAGTTATGGGCCTCGACTTCAGCCTTTGGTTGTAGAATTTTGTTGTTCTCTGCTGGTAGGTTGCCTATCTGATTTTAGCGTCTTCATTATCGGCTTGAAGAGTTCCTTGCTTGAAGAGGTACCTGTCCTCTTCATTATCAGCTATTCCGTTTCTAGATCTGTTGGACACAAGCTCATCCAGGTCTTAGAAGATGTTACTATTTGATCCCTCTACGATCACTGGATTGTTCTCAACTTTAGTCTCTTCCCACGGGAACTCGGCAACAAAATTTGCAAGCGCCTTCCCTTTAATGGCCACCCTGGGTTAATAAGTAATTTCATACTCTCCTAACTCAATGGCCCAGGTCATCAATCTGCCTGACTTCTCAGGCTTGTGGAGGACCTGCCTTAATGGGGAGTTAGTGAGGATGACCATAGATTATGCCTGAAAATAGGGTTTCATCTTCCTCGAAGTGTATATCAAAGCGTAGGCCAATTTATCCATTCGAGGGTAGTTTTGTTCAGACCCCTAAAGGGCCTTACTATTGAAGTACACAAGCCTTTGCACCCCAACGTCTTTTCATACTATGGCTGCACTTATAGCTGACTTAGAGACTGCTAGATAAACATACAACTTCTCTCCCACTATGGGCCGAGATAAGAGCAGGGGAGGTTCGAGGTAGGACTTGAGCTGATTAAAAGCCTCATCACACTCTTTATCCCATTCAAAGGCCTTTCTAAGCACCTTAAAAAGTGGAAGACACTTGTCCGTCGCTCTGGAAACAAATCTATTGAGTTCAGCTACTCATCCTGTGAGCCTCTGAACGTCCTTAATACTTCTTGGTGTCTTCATGTCGAGAAAAGACTTGATCTTCTTGGGGTTCGCCTCTATTCCCCTCTTATTGATAATGAATCCAAGAAATTTCCCAGATCCTACCCCGAAGATACACTTTGCGGGATTGAGTTTCATTATGTACAAGTCCATTGTATCGAAGGTCTTTTCTAGGTCTGCCACGTGAGTGCAGGCCTTTAAGCTCTTCGCCAACATATCGTCTACATACACCTCCATAGTCTTGCCAATTTAATATTAAAACTTCTTATTCAAAAGATGTTGTTACGTTGCCCCTGCAATTTTTAAGCCGAAGGGCATTACCTAATAGCAATATGTCCCCTTGTCAGTGATAAAGGTTGTCTTCTCTGAGTCTTCAGCATCCATGAAGATCTGGTTATAGCCTGAATGCGCATCCATGAAGATCATGAGCTCATGCCCTGTCGTGGCATTAACCATCTGATCAATCCGAGGTAAGGGATAATTGTCTTTTGGGCAAGACTTGCACAAGTCGGTGAAATCTACGCACATCCTCTATTTTTCATTGGCTTTAGGTACAATGACTGCATTTAATAACCACTCCGGGTATATGACCTCTCTGATAAATTTTGCCTCTTCCAACTTTCTGTCCTCTTCTCTGATAACGTCATAATTCTCCCTAGAGTAAACTCTTCGTCTTTATTTGATTGGCTTAGCACCTTCTTCCACGTTGAGTTTGTATCACATAACCTACGGATCGATGCCAGTCATGTCCATGTGGCTCCAAGCAAAGACACTCTGCCTCTTCCTCAAGAAATTTATCAGCTCTTCCTTGATCTCCGCTTTTAAGGTCTTACCGAACTGGACGATTTTTTTTGGTTCGTCCTCATTGAGGACGATGGATTCTACCTCTTCCGCGGCCTCTATTTTCTTTAACTTTGTTTCATCTCTAAGCTCAAGTGTATCAATGCTATATGTGGTTGTGGCCTTCTTATAGTCTTCTCTCTCTTCAGCTAAGTTAAAGTATCATTCCCACGCCGAGGTCTGGTCCCCCTGCACTTCCCCTACCCCATATGGGGTCGAGAATTTTAGCATTTGGTGGATCATCGATGGCACAACTTCAAATTCTTTAAGGGCTACTCTTCCTATGATGAGGTTATAGGTCGAGAAGACGTTTTCGTCCATAACGAAAAAATTGATTTTCCGGGTCAACCTCTTAGGCCACTCATCTCCCATTCACACGTCCATCTCATAGATGCCTAATGGATGGACCTTTTTACCGCTTAAGCCCATTAATGAATGATGATAGGGTACCAACCTAGCTTGGTTAAGGCCTAGGATTTTGAAACAAGGCTAGAACATCACATCTGCTAAACTTCCTCCATCTACGAGAATTCTGTGTACCTCACATCCATGCACTCTTGTTGTAATTACTAAAGGGTCATCATGCGGAGCTAAGATACCTTTGAAATCGATTCGGGGAATCCAACTATAAGAGTATCCATATCCACTTTCTTTCTCTTCTTCTTAGCTTCTGAAGACATCATATTCACAACCTCTACTTTGATCACTGACTTGGGCTCTGCCACATGAGGTTTTTGGTCAGCAACTTCGGAGCCACCCCCAGCAAGTCCTCCACAGATGGTGTTAAGACCAAAGGAGATCACTCCAACCCTCTTCACCGGGGCGTTGTCGTCTTTTGGTGGGAGGTATGGATTGTCTTCATCATCTCCATATGAGTCATCGTCTCTTCTTGCTAGAGTATCATCTCGGCATCTGTCGTTTCTCTTATTTTTAGGGTCATCTCTTCCCTTCTTAGGGGCCTTACCATCAACATACTTCCTCAACTTCCCAAATTTCAACATCTTTTTGATATCATCCTTTAAGGTTAAGCACTTGTCTCTCACATGGACATGGTCTTAGTGGAACTCGTACCACAAGTTCTTGTTCCTCTTATGCGAAGGATCCTTCAGCTTCTCTGGCCATCTTATATACCGGTCATTATTGATCTCATTGAGGATGTGTTCGCATCTCACGGCTAAAGGAGTATATCGTGAAAACTTGTCGTCGGTTGACCTCTTCTTTCAATCTTTCTTTCCTTGGAATTTCCCACTGCCACTTCCATTCTCATCCCCATACTTTGCGACCATGTTCTCTTCAGCATTCATGACCTTCCCTGCAGTTACCAATAACTCTTCCATAGACTTGGGAGGGTCTTCTGCAAGTTTCCATAACAACTTACCCTTTTGGAGTCCTCCTATGAGGGTCATCATGGCTATACTATCTTCATAATCCTCAACCTCCAATTTCTCTTTGTTAAATCTAGAAATGTAATCTCTTAGGCTCTCATTATTTCCTTGTTTGACATATAACAGAAGGGTGGTCTTCTTTGAGGTCTTACCCCAAAACAAAAACTGTGAATGAATCATTCGACCAAGCCCTTAAAATTTTCAATTAAATTCTTCGTAAGAGAGGTAAACTAGATGTGTGAAGCTCCTGTCAAAGTCCCGGAGAAGGCCCGACATTTCATCTCATCTGGTATTGAATAAATGTCCGCCGCAGACTGGTACATCACAATATGATGTACAGGGTTGGTGCTACCATCATACTTAGGAGACACTGTAGGTGGATTGAACTTGGCAGGGGTTGGGAACCTCACTATATTAGTCACAAATGGAGAACCCTCTTTGCAATGGGTCTCAGCTTTTGATGAGGTCTCCTATCTTCTCTTCAAGGCATTGGATGGAGTCATTCCACGGTCTCGCAACGTCATCCTGGCTGAGGTTATCCCCGGCCACCTCTAAGGGGTGAACTGAGGGTTCCCCATCCACAACACAATGACAACTGTTGACCTCCTCTTGATCCCTATCCCAGTCTTGATGGGGTCGGCGATGCTGGGGTCAGTCATGATGAGGCCGATGTTCCCCATCTCCCCTTTGAGAGCCAACGGCACTTCGTGGCCTAGTTAACCTCTGCCTCAGGTCAATTATTGGGCCGAGCCTTTCAATGGTCGACCCTCTGCTCAGTCTATCAAAAGTTGATCATCTTTGTTGGGCACCTTCACCTCTTCTGCCTACACAGCCTCGGCTCTCCTGGGTAGGATGCATTTTGTTATTTAAAACCTCACACAGCTCCCAACAATCTTCTGGAGTGTCTTGTCCCTCCATGTCATCATACCTATCCTCAGGGCAAGGGTGTCCTTGCCTCCCCAGACGTAAACACATAGGGTCAGCAACGTCCCTCCTTCGCTGAGGCATTGGTTGGTCTTTTTATGGTGCCTGGGGTGGTCCCCTGTCTCAAGGATAGGGCTGATCAGCCGCCGGAGTAATCATCTCTAGTGAGACCCCAGGTGGCCTCATCACATTTTCACTCAGCTGGGAAAATTGCTCCTTCATCGCTTGCTGCATCACTGCTAAGGAATTAAGGGTGGCTGCCACCTCAGCCATTTCAGAAGGGGGTGGTTCCTGACTGAAACTAGGCCCTCCAGCACCAGGTGGTGGAGGAGGTAGTAATAACTTCGGGGCCATGTGTCTAAACTTAAGATCTTATGAAGAAAATGATCTTAATACCTTAAGTTACCTCTTTCAATGGTGAAACATCTCCACGCAAGGGGTGAGGCCTGGTTCACCACCAGAGTCTCCGATGAGGTTAAGTGGAAAAAGAGGAAGAGACGGCTTCTCGTTCCCACAAACGGCGCCAAAATGATGATGCTGGAAACAACACCACACTTCAAGGTGTTTATAAGCTTAAATGAATGTTAACAATGGCAACACAAGAATATATTAAATATAAGAGATAGAGATGAGTAAAAGAGGATAAACACCAATATATAAGTGGTTCAGCCAATTAAGTCTATGTCCACTGTGCAAGTGAGAGAGTAAGTCACTCGAATGAGGCACTAACGGCCATGGATACAATCTCTTAAGCTTTCTCTCTCTACTGTATAATTGGACAAAGTTTTAGCTAGGGTTGTAATTTTCGAATCCTTATCAAGGTAATAAAAGACAATTATATATAGTGTGGGGGGTGTAATGTGCCCCCCATGTATGTAATGACCATGGGTGTGTTGATCTAGGCAATCTATGAAGACATCTGTCACTGTCACATGTAGAGAATGATGATGAAATATTCCCCCATGTGAGGGGATTGATTCGGTTACAATGAATTTTCTCCATGTGTTCCTACCTTTGCATATGCTTATCAATGCTCGGCTGTCTTAGCTTAATACCAACCTCGGCTTGGGTAGTACGAGGTTGGTAGAGTACGACCCTTGACTTTTGAGGTTATGTTGGCAACGTCGGTTGTGGTCGACCCTATACAAGTTAAGCCCAAGTGCCTAGTTAATCTCGGTTGATACAATGTAACATTGGCCTGGGATGATGTTGTGGATGGATGTTTGAACCCAGATATAAGCCTTGATGATGAGTTTATTGCAACGTCTGCCAGAGCCGACCTTGTGAGGGAGGATATTACTGTCGGTCACTATGAGCCTCAACCACCTCGGTTATCAGTCAGGCCGAGGTTAGTGTCTCTGAATGGAAAGGTGCACTTTGGGCATATCAAGACTAAGGACTAAAAACATAAAATGGTAACAAACCGGCCCCGCAAGAGGAACAAACACCTCACACGGGACTAATGTAACCCAAGGAACTGATCGCCCAGTAACGGAACACCCAGTTTCGAAACATAAGGAAAATTTGCATACCGTTAGGCTTAGGCTTAAAATCATGCCGCCAAAGTGTGAAAGTGAAATATAGCCATAAATGGCACTGTAAGAAACATGAAAACCTCATGCGGGATCAATGTAACCCCACCAACCGACCACATAGTAGCGGGACTCCCGATTTGAGAATAGGATAAAAATTTGAAAACTGTTAGACTTAGGCTAAAAAACATACCGTCAAAGGATGAAAACATAAATATTTATAATTTGTAAGACTTAGGCTTAAACACATGCCGTCAAAGTGTGAAAATTTAAAACAACCACAAAACAACCCAATAAGGGGCATGAACACCATGCATAGGACAAATGTTACCCAAAGGAACCGAACGCATAGTCACGGGACTCGCGGTTTGAGAACATGATGAAAATTTGTAAACCGTTAGCCTTACGTTTAAAAACAAGTCATCAAATGGTGAAAATGTAAAAAAAACCACAAAACAGCCCTGTAAGAGGCACAAACACCCTGTACGAGACAAATGTAACCCACGAGAATCGACTGTATAGTCCCAGGACTCCGAGTTTGAGAACACGATAAAAATTTGTAGACTATAAGACTTAGGCTTATAAACATGTCATCAAAGCGTAAAAACATAAAATAGCCACAAAATGGCTACGGTAGAGGCACGAACACCACGCACGTGACCAACGTAACCTAAGGAATGGATTACGCAGTCACGGAACACCCGTTTTGAGAATACGACAAAAATTTGCAAACTATTAGACTTAGGCTTAAAACATGATGTCAAAGAGTCAAAACGTAAAACAACCATACAACAACCCTATAAGAGGTACGAACACCTCGCACGGGACCAATGTAACTCTAAAGAACCGACTACATTATCACGGGACTCCCGATTTGAGAACACAATGAAAACTTACAAACTGTTAGACAAAAGCTTAAAAACATGACGTGAGAGGGTGAAAATGGAAAACAACCACAAAATGGCCCCGTAAGAGGAACGGACACCTTGCAACGGACCTATGTAACCGCAGGAACCGACTGCATAGTCCTGGGACTCCTGATCTGACATCACAATGAAAATTTGCAAACTGTTAGACTTAGGCTTAAAAATATGTCGTCAAATGGTGAAAACATAAAATATCCATAAAACGGTTCCATAAGAGGCATGAACACCCATCACGGGACCAATGTAACCCACAAGAATCGATTGCGTAGTCACGGGACTCCCCGTTTGCGAACATGATAAAAATATGCAAATTATTAGACTTAGGCTACGAACATATTACCAAAGGGTGAAAACGTAAAACCATCACAAAATGGCCTCGTAAGAGGCACGAACACCTCGCACAAGACCAATGTTACCCAAAGGAACCGATTGCGTGGTCACAGGACTCCCGATTTGAGAACACGATGAAAATTTGTAAACTGTTAGATGTCGGCTTAAAAAAAGGTCGTCAAAGGGTTAAAAACATAAAATAAGCACAAAACAGTCTCGTAAAAGGAAAGAAAATCCCGCATGGGACCAATGTAACTTGTGATATATGATGGCATAGTCATGGGAATCCTGATTTTAGAACACGACAAAAATTTGTAAATTGTTAGACTTAGGCTTAAAAACATGCTATCAAAGGGTGAAAATATAAAATAGCCACAAAACGACCTCATAAGAGGCACGAACACCCCGCACGGGACAAATGTAACCCAAGGAACCAATCGCTTAGTCACGGAACAACCGATTTAAGAACATGACGAAAATTTTCATACGGTTAGACTTAGGCTTAAAAACATGCCATTAAAGGATGAAAATGAAAACAGCCAAAAAGGCCCAGTAAGAGGCACGAACATCTCGTAAGGGACAACTGTAACTCATAAGAACCGATCCATAGTCACGGGACTCCCAATTTGAGAACACGATGTAAATTTTCAAATTGTTAGAATTAGGCTTACAAAGATGCCATCAACGAGTGAAAACATACAACAGCGAAACGCACACCTAGCACGGGACTAATGTAACTCCTAAGAACCGACCACGTAGTCACGAGATTTTCAGTTTGAGAACACGATGAAAACTTACAAAATGTTAGACTAAGGCTTTCAAACTTGTTGTCAAAGGGTGCAAATGTAATGTATCCACAAAACGGCCCCATAAGATGCACGAACAACCAACTCGAGAACAATGTAACCCATAGGAATCGATCGCATAGTCACGGAACTACTAGTTGAAAACACGTTGAAAATTTGTATACTTTTAGACTTAGGATTAAAAACATGCCATCAGAGGGTGAAAACATTAAACAGCCACAAAACGGCCTTGTAAGAGGCACGAATACCTCGCACGGGACCAGTGTAACTCCCAAGAACCAATCGCATAGTCATGGGAATCCCAGTTTCAAAACATGATGAAAACTTACAAACTGTTAGAAAAAATCTTAAAAACATACCGTCAGTGTGTGAAAATATAAAACAACCCCAAAACGACCCCGTAAGAGGCGTGAACATGTCACACATGACAAATGTAACCTGTAGGAACTGACCGCATAGTCGCGGGACTCCCGATTTCTGAACTCGATGAAAATTTATAAACTGTTAGACTTAGGATTGAAAACATGCCATCAAACGGTAAAAATGACAACCACAAAACTGCCCCATAAGAGGCACGAACAGTTGGCACGGCACCAATGTAACCCACGAGAATCGATCGTGTAGTCATGGAACTCCCTGTTTAAGGAGACGATAAAAATTTCTCTACTACTAGGCTTGGGCTTAAAACCATGTCGTTAAGGCATAAACATGTAAAATAGTCACAAAACTACCCCTTAAGAGGCACGAACACCCCTCTCAGGACCAATGTATCCCATAAGAATCGACCGCGTGGTCACGGGACTCTCGATTTAAGAACAAGATGAATGTTTGCAAACTGTTAGACTAAGGCTTGAAAACATGTCGTCAAAGAGTGAAAACGTAAAACAACCACAAAACGATCCCATTAGAGGCACTCCACACAGGACCAATGTAACTAAATGAACTGACGGCGTAGTCATGGGACTCCCAATTTGAGAACACAATGAAAACTTACAAACTGTTAGACTAAGGACTAAAAACATAAAATAGTCACAAAATGACCCCGTAAGAGGCAAGACACCCCACATGGGACAAATGTAACCCAAGGAACAGATCGCATAGTAACGGAACACCCATTTAGCGAACATGAGGAAAATTTGCATATTGTTATACTTAGGCTTAAAAACATGTTGTCAAAGTGTGAAAGTGAAAATCATCCAAAAAATGACCCTATAAGAGGCACAAACACCTCATGCGTGATTAATGTAACCCAAGGAACTGGCCACATAGTCACGGGACTCCCGATTTGAGAACATGACGAAAATTTACAAACTGTTAGACTTAGGCTTAAAATCATGCCGTCAAAGGGTGAAAACATAAAATAGCCAAAAAGCAGCGCTGTAAGAGGCAAGAACACCTCACACGAGACCAATGTAACTCAAAGAACCGATCGCGTAGTCACGGGACTTTCGGTTTGAGAATCCAACAAAAACTTTCAAACTGCGAGACTGAGGCTTAAAAACATAATGTTAAAGGGTGAAAATGTTAAAACAACCACCAATCGGCCTCGTTAAAGGCACGGACACCTCGCACGAGACAATTGTGACCCGTAGTAATCGCCTATATAGTCACAGGACTCCAATTTGAGAATATGACAAATATTTGTAAACTATAAGACTTAGGCTTAAAAACATGCCGTCAAAGTGTGAAAATGTAAAACAACCACAAAACAGCCCGAAAGAGGCAGGAACACCCTGCATGGGACATATGTTACCCAAAGGAACTGAACGTATAGTCATGGGACTCGTAGTTGGAGAACATGATAAAAATTTATAAACTGTTAGCTTAGTCTTAAAAACAAGTCATCAAAGGGTGAAAACATAAAACAACCACAAAATGGTCCCATAAGAGGCACGAACACCCTGCACGGGACAAATGTAACCTACAGTGACCACAATGAAGGTTTGTAAACTTTATGACTTAGTGTTATAAGCATGCCGTCAAAGCGTGAAAATGTAAAATAGCCACAAAATGGCTACGTTAGAGGCACGAACACCACGCACGTGACCACTATAACCCAAGGAAGCGATTGCACAGTCATAGAACACTCGGTTTGAGAACATGACAAAATTTTGCAAACTATTAGACTTAAGCTAAAAAATATGCTACCAAAGGGTGAAAACGTAAAATAATGACAAAACGTCCCTTAAAGAGGCACGAACACCCCACATGGGACCAATGTAACCTGTAAGAAACGATGTCATAGTCACGGGACTCCCGATTTGAGAACATGATGAAAAAATATAAATTCTTAGTCTTAGGCTTAAAAACATGTTGTCAAAGGGTGAAAATATAAAATAGCCACAAAACGACCCCATAAGAGACACGGACATCCCGCACGGGACCAATGTAACCCATGGAACTGATCGCTTAGTCATGAAACACCCGGTTTGAGAACATGACAAAAAATTTCATATTGTTAGACTTAGGTTCAAAAATATGCCATAAAAGGCTGAAAATGAAAAAGCCAAAAAGGCACTGTAAGAGACGCGAACACCTCACAATGGACAAATGTAACTCATAGGAACCAATCCATAGTCACAGGATTCCCGATTTGAGAACATGATTTAAGTTTTCAAATTGTTAGAATTAGGCTTACAAACATGCCATCAATGGGTGAAAACATTAAACAACTAAAAAATGGCCTTGTGAAAGGCACGAACACCTTACACGGGACGAATGTACCTCCCAAGAACCGACCGAGTAGTCACAAGATTTCTAGTGTGAGAGCCAGATGAAGACTTACAAATTGTTAGACTAAGGGTTTAAAATATGTCATCAAATGGTGAAAACATAAAACAACCACAAAAAGGCCCCGTAAGAGGCACGGACAGCCATCACAGGAACAATGTAACCCGCAAGAATCGATCACATAGTCACGGAACTTCTAGTTGGGGAACAAGATGAAAATTTGTATACTGTTAGACTTAGGCTTAAAAGCATGTTATCAAAGGGTGAAAACATAAAACAACCACAAAAAGGCCCTGTAAGAGGCACGAGCACCTCGCATGGGACCAATGTAACTCCCAATAACCAATCGCATAGCCGCGGGACTCCCAGTTTAAAAACACAAAAAATGACAAATTGTTAGAAAAAATCTTAAAAACATGGCGTCAGAGTGTGAAAATGTAAAACAACCACAAAACAGCCCTCTAAGAGGCGCAAACACCTCACACGGGACCAATGTAACCTGCAGGAACTGACAACATAATCACGGGACTTCTAATTTGAGAACTCAGTGAAAATTTGCAAACTGTTAGACTTAGGCTTTAAAAACATGCCATCAAATGATAAAAATGTAAAATTGCCACAAAACATCCCCATAAGAGGCACGAACAGTCAGCACGGTACCAATGTAACCCACATGAATCAATCGCGTAGTCACGGATCTCCCTATTTGACGAAACGATGAAAATTTCTATACTATTAGACTTAGGCTTAAAAACATGTCGTTAAAGGGTAAACATGTAAAGTAGTCAAAAAATGGCCCCTTAAGAGACACGAACACCCTGTATAGGACCAATGTAACCCATTAGAACCAATCACAAAGTCACGGGACTCCCGATACAAGAGCAAAATGAAAGTTTGCAAGATGTTAGACTAAGGATTAAAAACATGCCGTCAAAGGGTGAAAACGTAAAACAACCATAAAACTGCCCCGTAAGAGGCACGAACACCCCGCACAGGACCAATGTAACCCATATGAACCAACGGCATTGTCATGGGACTCCCAATTTGAGAATACAATGAAAAGTTACAAACTGTTAGATTAAGGCCTAAAAACATAAAATAGTCACAAAATGGCCCTATAAGAGGAACGAACACCCCATACGAGATAAATGTAACCCAAGGTACCGATCACGTAGTAACGGAACACCCATTTTGTGAACACGAGGAAAATTTGCAGACTCTTATACTTAGGCTTAAAAATATGTGGTGATAGTATGAAAGTAAAAATCAGCCAAAAAACGACCGTGTACAGACACCTCGCGTGGGATAAATGTAACCCAAGGAACCGACCACATCATCATGGGACTACCGATTTGAGAACATGACAAAAATTTGCAAACTATTACACTTTGGCTTAAAAACATGTCATCAAAGGGTGAAAAAGTTAAACAGTCAAAAATGGCCCTGTAGGAGGTACGAACACCTCGCACGGGACCAATGTAACTCTAAGAACCGATCACATTTTCATGGGACTCCCGATTTGAGAACACGGTAAAAACTTACAAACTACTAGACTAAGGCTTATAAACATGTGGTCAGAGGGTGAAAACATAAAAGAGACACAAAATCGCCCCGCAAGAGGCACTAAGACCTTGCACATGACCAATCTAACCCGTAGGAACCGATCGTATAGTCATGGGATTCCCAATTTGAGAACACGATGAAAATTTGCAAAGTGTTAGACTTAGCCCTAAAAACATGCCATCAAATGGTGAAAACGTAAAGCAACCATAAAACGACCCCATAAGAGGCACAAACAGCCAGTACGAGGCCAATTTAACCCACAGGAATCGATCGCATAATCACAAAAATAACTGTTTGAGAACATGATGAAAATTTTTATACTGTTAGACTTAGGCTTAAAAACATGTCGTCAAAGGGCAAAAATATCAAATTGTCATAAAACAGCCCCGTAAGAGGCACGATTATCCTGCATGGGACCAATGTAAC
This sequence comes from Sambucus nigra, assembly GCA_949130495.1. Classification (NCBI taxonomy): domain Eukaryota; kingdom Viridiplantae; phylum Streptophyta; class Magnoliopsida; order Dipsacales; family Adoxaceae; genus Sambucus; species Sambucus nigra. The sequence continues at coordinate 322,031,621 of OX422217.1, forward strand.
CCACAAGAATTGACCACGCAGTCACGGGACTCCCGATTTGAGAACAAGATGAAAATTTGTAAACTGTTAGACAAAGGCTTAAAAATATGCCGTCAAAGGGTGAAATTATAAAACAATCACAAAATGGGCCCGTAAGAGGCACGAACACACCTCATGGGACAAATGTAACCCAAGAAACTGATGGCGTAGTCACGAAACACCCGATTTGAGAACACGACAATAATTTGTAAACTGTTAGACTTAGGCTTAAAAACAAGTCGTCAATGGGTGAAAACGTAAAATAGCCATAAAACGGCTCTGTAAGAGGCACAAACACCTCACACGGGACCAATATAACTACTGACAACCGACCCCGCAATCATAGGACTCCCGGATTGAGAACATGACAAATACTTACAAACGATTAGATGGAGGCTTAAAATATACCATGAGAGGGTGCACATGTAAAATAGCCACAAAACGGCCCCGTTTGAGGCAGGAACACCTCTCACGGAACCAATGTAACTCGTAGAAGCCGACAGCATAGTCACAGGACTCTCGAGTTGAGAAATGATAAAAATTTGCAAACTATTAGGCTTAAAAATATGTCGTCAAATGTTGAAAATGTAAGAAAACCACAAAAATCTCCATAAGAGGCACATAGCCAGCACGGGACCAATATAACCCACATGAGTTGGTCGCGTAGTCATGGGGATCTAAGTTTGAGAACATAATGAAAGTTTAAACTCTGTTAGACTAATGCTTAAAACATGTTATCGTAGGGTGATAATGTAAAACAGGCACAAAACGACACTATAAGAGACACGAACACCCCACCTGGACTCTCGGTTCAAGAACACGATGAAAACTTGAGACACGAAGGTAAAAACATGTCGTTCAAGACACTAAGGCTTAAAAACATGTCGTTCGAGGGTAAAAACATAAAAAAGTCCCAAAATAACCCTATAAGAGACATGAACACCTCGTACGGGATGAACATGACCAGTAGGAACTAACTGCATAGTCATGGGACTCCCGATTTGAGAACACGATGAAAATTTTCAAACTATTAGACTTAGGATAAAAAAATATGCTGTCAAAGGGTGAAAATGTAAAATAGTCAAAAAATGGCCCTATAAGAGGCATGAACACCTCGCGCGGGACCAATCTAACTCCTGAGAACCGACCTCGTAGTGAGGGGACTCTAGGTTTGGGAAATGATGTAAACTTACAAACTTTTAGACTAAGGCTTAAAAACATGTCGTTAGAGGGTGAAAACATAAAACAACCACAAAATAACCCAGTAAGAGGCACGAGCAACTCGCACGGGACCAATGTAATGCGTAGGAACTGACCGCATAGTCACGAGAATCTCGATTTGAGAACAAGATGAAAATTTGGAAACTGTTATACTTAGGCTTAAAAACTTACCGTCAAATGGAGAAAACGTAAAACAACCACAAAATGGCCCCATGAGAGGCACGAACTGCCAGCCCAGGACCAATGCAATCCACATGTATCTATCGTGATGTCATGAAACTTCCCGTTTGAGAACATGATGAAATTCTGTATACTGTTGGACTTTGGCATAAAAACATGTCGTCAAAGGGTAAAAATGTAAAATAGTCACACACGAACATCTCAAACGGGACCAATGTGACCCATAAGAACCGACCACGTAGTCACGAGACTCTCGATTTGAGAACACGACGAATGTTTGCAACATGTTAGACTAAGGTTAAAAAACATGCCGTCAGAGGGTAAAAATCTAAAACAACCATAAAACATCCCCGTAAGAGGCACCAACACCCCACGAGACCAATGTAACCCAAAGGAACCGACCACATAGTCACGGGACTCCTAATTTGACAACACAATGAAACTTACAAATTATTAGACTAAGGCTTAAAAACATGCCGTCATAGGGTAAAAACATAAAACGTCCTCGTAAGTGGCATGAACACCTCATACAGGACCAATGTAAACCGCAAGAGCCGATTGCATAGTCACAGGACTCTTAATTTGAGAACACAATAAAAATTGCAAACTATTAGACTTAGGCTTAAAAATATGTTGTCAAAGGGTGAAAACATAAAATAGCCTAAAAATGGCCCCGTAAGAGGCACAAACAACCTGCACAAGACCAATGTAACTTGTAGGAACTGACCATTTAGTCACGGGACTCCCAGTTTGATGGCACGATGAAAATTTGCAAACAATTAGACTTAGGATTAAAAAGATTCAACGAAAGGATGAAAATGTTATATAGCCACAAAACAAATTCGTAAGACACACGAACACCTCGTACAAATCAATGTAGCCAACAGGTCCCGACCGCATAGTCACGGGACACCCGGCTTGAGAACACAATGAGAATTTACAAACTGCTAGACTAAGGCAGAAAAACATGTCGTAGAGCAGAAAAGCATGTCGTAGAGGTTAAAAACATAAAATAATAACAAAATGGCCCCGTAAGAGGTAGGAACACCTCTCACGGGACCAACGTAACCCGCAGAAACCGACTGCATAGTCAAGGGACTATCGATTTTAGAACACGACAAAAATTACAAACTATTAGACTTAGGCTTAAACATATGCTGGCAAATGGTGAAAATGTAAAAGAGCCCCCAAACGGACCTGTAAGAGGCACAAACCCCTCGCGGGGGACGAATGTCACTCCCAAGAACCGACTGTGTAGTCCCGGGACTCCCGATTTAAAAACTCAATGAAAATTTACAAACTATTAGACAAAGGCTTAAAAACATGTCGACATAGGGTGAAAACATAGAACAACCACAAAATGGCCCCTAAGAGGCATGAACACCTCGCACGGGACCAATATATCCCACAGGAACTGAACTCATAGTCAAGGGAATCCTGGTTTAAGAACACAATGGAAATTTGCAAACTGTTAGATTTAGGCCTAAAAACATGTCGTCAAATGGTGAGAACATAGATGGTGCATAAAACGGCCTTGTAAAAGGCACGAACACCTCGCACGGGATCAATGTAACTCATGAAAATCAATCGCGTAGTCACGAGACTCTCGATTTGAGAACACAACAAAAATTTTCATTTTGATAGACTTAGGTTTAAGAACATGTCGTTAAAGGGTGAAAACAACATCCCAAAAATGGCCTTATAAGAGGCATAGATACCTCGCACTGGACCAATGTAACTCCTAAGAACTAACTGCGTGGTCACGAGACTCCCAATTTGAGAACACGATAAAATTTACAAACTGTTAGACGATGGTTTAAATACATGCTATCAGAGGGTGAAAACGTAAAATAACCACAAAAAGGCCCGTAAGAGGCATGAACACCTCACACGGGACCAATGTAACGTGTAGGAAGTGATTGCATACGCACGAAGCTCTCAATTTGAGAACACGATGAAAATTTGAAAACTATTAGACTTCGGCTTAAAAATTGGTCGTTCAAGGGTGAAGACGTAAAATGGAAACAAAATAGCCATGTTAGAGGCATGAACACCTCGTACGGGACCAATGTAACCCCCAGGAACCGACTGCGTAGTCACAAGACACACGATTTGAGAACCCAACAAAAATTTAAAAACTGTTAAACTTAAGCTTAAAAAGAAGTCGTCAAAGGGTAAAAATATAAAATGGCATCAAAACAGCGTCGTAAGAGGCACGAACACCCCGAATGGGACTATTATAATCTGTAGAAATTTACTACACAGTCAAGGGACTCTTGATTCGAGAACACGATAATTTTTTGCAAGAAATTAGACTTAGGCTTAAAAACATACCCTCAAAGGTTGAAAATGTAAAATAGTCACAATATGGCCACATAAAAGGCACGAACACCCCACACGGGATCAATGTAACCCACAGGAACCGACTGCCTAGTCAAGGGACTCCCGATTTGACAACATGATGAAATTTTTTAAACTGATATACTTAAGCTTAAAAATATGCCGTCAAAGGGTGAAAATGTAAAACTCTAATAAAATGGACCCGTAAGAGCCACAAACACCCCATATGGGACCAATGTAATCCACTGGAATTGGTCGCGCTATTATGGGACCTCTGATTTGAGAACATGACAAAAATTTGTAAACTGAGAGACTTAGGCTTAAAACATGTTGTCAAAGGGTAAAAACATAAAATGGCCCTGTAAGAGGCACGAACACCTCACACGGGACCAATATATACCGTAGGAACCGACCTCATAATCAAGGGAATCCCAGTTTGAGAACACGACGCAAATTTGCAAACTGTTAGATTGAAGCTTAAAAACATGCCGTCAAAGGGTGAAAACTTAAAATAGCCAAAAAAAGGCCCAGTAAGAGGCACGAACACCTCGCAGGGGATCAATGTAACTCGCTGGAACCGATCGCATAGTCACGAGACTCCCAGTTTGAGAACACGACAAAAATTTGCATTCTGATAGATTTAGGTGTGACACCCCGCCTAATAAAATACCGGGTGATCAGTCCTATACCAAATTAAAACAGGAATCCCAGTTGGTTCATCCTTAGCATCACTGTCGAAAACCTTTTTAAAACTTACTAACCACCTAGTATTCCAAAAGATGGTGCCAAATTTTAACTTTTTAATTAAACAACCAATAACATACGGAAAGATAATATGATTCATACACCACGACTGAATTAAATCAACTGAATAAATAATGACTACATGCCGAACAAACCATCGGTCACCAAAGTAAATAATCCAATACAAATATTCAACATCGGGATAAAATAAATCTAAAAAATGACCTGAAAGTCTGTGCGACACGCCCTAATAAAACTAGAACTGATAAATGATTCCAACTCTAGGAATGAAAGAACAATGCGTCTAATCCAAGCTCCTGCTAGCATCCACATATGCCGCAGCTCCGTGTTCCTGGAATAGAATATCAATCCTGGCGTCCCTGTGGCTGGACACCTAAAAGGTTTTGAAAATAGTTTTCTAGCAAGGGTTAGAACCCAAAACATTTTGAAAATATTTAGCAAGTGAATTAATTGCAGTAATGTAAAATATATGAATGCGCTCCATATTTAAGTTAGTGTCGCATTCCTTGGGGACATTCTCACCCCTCCACTAAAGTGCACACCTAACGATTTCCTTAACCCCACCTAGTTGTACTACCCTGTCCAACTAGTCCTTGTAATCCTCCCTTGCCTTTCCAGTCTAAGCCGAGTATTATTATCCATGGGTTATAAGTTATCTCACTAATTAACTTAATTAATTTCCTTTAAATAATAACATATAACTGTGACACAAGTAATATAAAATAATTCCATCACACACTGTATTATTACTCGCATATAATATTTACTAGCATTATATACGTACCTTTACCACAACATCAACACACATATATATACACATCCATCCCTCTGAGTATACCCTCACCGAATGATTCCCTCTAAAATTCTATCTCACTAGGTGTGCTCACATAACCTAGTTCCCTAAGTTGGAATCGCTCACCAACCCGGACCAAAATATAACGTAGTGGAGGCGATCATATTCCTTCCCTGAAAGTGAGATAAATCTCTCACCCGTATACCGGATGATATGACTTGGGGATATACTCACCCTACTCCTCAAGCTAGGAGATTCACCCACATCGCGCAACCTCCCTTGATAGCACTAGAGTATTTAAATTAAATAAATATCTAGTCACTAGTATTTAATAGCACACACAATAGATACACGTATATATATATACTATCACTACACCGTATATATATAATATAAACCTCGGCTTTACCATGTACTCAAAATCCCGTAACACTAGCCTGTAATTTCCTGTGGCCCGACTCAACTTAATTAGTTTTCTCACTTATTAATTCACACGTCAATTAATATAATATTTCCTTGAGTCCATGGCTCGACTCTTATATAAGTACTTTGCACATTGATTTATATAATATTTACCCCAGTCTCTGATTCGACTCTAATTTAATTAATTTACACCTTAATTAATTAATACTAATTCGAGCCTATAGTCCGACTCTACTTAAATTAATTTACACATTAATTAATTACCAATCCGAGTCTATGGTCCGACTCAAATATAATTAATTTACACAATAATTAATTACCAATTCGAGTTTATGGTCCGACTCTAATTTAATTAATTTAACACTTGGTGTCGCCCAACCATTATACCCGGACTCGCTCACTTGGTCCGTATCATCGTTAATACCCAATTCTATATTTCGCCCCATAACTAATTAATTACACCTCGATTCCTTTAATATTGTAGTGCCACTCAACCACAATACCCGAATATTTTCCCTCGGTCCAAAATCAATACTGACAAATAAATTCTCGAAATTGAATCCTCCCCTGACATACAATTTTCACCCCTCTAAACCCAATTATATCCCCTTATAATTGTTAAGGAATATGTCTCACATATGAAATTATCACTAAATAAAAGTAGGGGAATAAATTCTAAATTAATTTCCCTTATATATAAAATAATCCGAATTGCCAAAATTTTGGGACCATCGATCGATCGATCCCCCTAGGTCGATCGATCGATCGACCAGGTATTTGTCTTCTCCGACTTGCTGTTCAGCCATTAACGAAATTCCAAGTTTCCTTTTCTCAAACCACAACCTCAATCAAACATTTTTATCATCTCTTTACATCCACCATGAATTTAATCATCATTTAAAGCTTTAAGTATCATTGATTTTTACAAATCTTCACCCCCCTCAAGAACACAAATTTCTATGGTAATATCCCAATTATCATGCACAAATCTGATCTGAAAATCCCAATGAATTCATCTCTAACACTGGAGTTCTGTTATGATTCTAATACCAATCAATATTGAATACTTCTATAACATTAATTTGACTGTATAATTACTCAACAGATAAATTTTCATAAAAATCCAATTTCATGCAATAACCCACCCAAAACGAATTTTGGTTTATACCTTCTATAATATGAATTGATTATCATCAATTTAAGAATCATAACAGTTAATAACTTGCCTGGAATGATTCGTAGAGTCTGATCTCTTGGTGCAGTGAAGGTGTTGATGAAGAATACCCCAATTCGTCCCTTAATTTGACTCCAAAAGACCCCCAATTGGCTTCTTGATTTGTCTCTTATGTGTCTCTCTCAAACCCTAGGTTTATAGTTGTATTAACTGTCATTCACACTTCCCCCAATTAGAATTAAAACCCTTAATCTCGTTTTTGGCCATATGGGCATAATTAAAATGGCCCGAATGACCCCGTGTGGGCCCGACTATGCCCAAAAATACCCGAGATCCAATTTCTAGCCCTGGGCACTCTTTTCTAACTATCTCGACCCATCCGGACTCAACCGCGCACTCAGAATTGACATCTGAAATACTTTTTGACATTTCCAAATTTGACCTCAAAAATGCGACGCACATTAATTCGAACAATTAAACTTAAAAGTCGCCAATTATAATTAATTCGGCCCACTTAAATAAATTCTTCAAATCATCAATTTAAGTTTCTCCAATTTAAATATTTTTATAACTCCCAAAATAAATAAATATTAAATCCTCAAAATTACGGGGTGTTACATTAGGCTTAAAAACATGTCGTCAAATTTTAAAAACATAAAAAATCACCAAAAAGGCCTCATAAGAGGCACGAACACCTCGCATGGGATTAATATAACTCACAGAAATTGGTCGTGTAGTCACGAGACTCCCGATTTCAGAACACGATGAAAATTTGCAATCTTTTAGGCTTAGGCTTAAAATTTTTGTCAAAGGGTGAAAACCTAAAATATCCCAAAAAAGGCCCTATAAGAGGCACAAACACCTCACATGAGACCAATGTATCCCACTAGAACTGACCATGTAGTTCCAGGACTCCTGATTTGAGAACATGATCAAAATTTACAAACAATTAGAGTAGGGCTTAAAAACATGACGTCAAAGGTTGAAATTGTAAAATAGTCACAAAAGGGCATCCTATAAGGCAGGAATACCTCACACGAGACCAATCTAACCCACAGGAATCGACCGCATGGCCACGGGACTCCCAATTTCAGAACATGACAAAAGTTTGTAAACTGATAGACTTAGGCTTAAAAATATGTTGTCGAAAGGTGAAAACATAAAACAATAATAAAACGGCCCGATAAGAGGCACGAACACCGCACGCGGGACAGATGTAACCAATAGGGAATCGACTGCATAGTCACGAGATTCCCGGCTTGAGAACACGATGAAAACTTACAAACTGTTAGACTAAGGCTTAAAAACATGTCGTTAGAGGGTAAAAATAGAAAATAGCCACAAAACAGCCCCATAAGAGGTACGAACACCCCACACGGGACTAATGTAACCTAAGGAACCGATCGCGTAGTCATGAAACACCCGGTTTGAGAACATGATGAAAATTTGCCTACTATTAAACATAGGCTTAAAAACATGTCGTTAAAGGGTGAAAATGAAAAATAGCCAAAAAAAGCTCTATAAGTGGCACAAACACTTCCCGCAGGACCAATGTAGCACAAGAAACCTATCGCATAATCACGGGACTCCTATTTGAGAACACTACAAAAATTTACAAACTCGTAGACTTAGGCTTAAAAAAGTGCCGTTAAGGGGTGAAAACGTGACATAGCAAAAAAATGGCCCTGTAAGAGGAATGAACACCTCGCATGGGACCAATGTAACTCCCAAGAACCGATGGCATAATCACGGGACTCTCGATTTGACAACATGATTAAAATTTATAAATTGTTAGACTAAGGCTTAACACATGTTGTCAGAGGGTGAAAACAAAAAACATCCACAAAATGACCCCATAAGACGGACGCACACCTCGCACCGGAAAAATGTTACCCGTATGAACTGACCGCATAGTTATCCGACCTCCGATTTGAAAACACAATGAAAATTTGTACACTGATTGACTTAGGCTGAAACACATGTCATCAAAGGGTGAAAATATAAAATAGCCATAAAACGGCCCTGTAAGAGGCACGAACACCTAGAACGAGATCAATATATTCCACAGGAACTGACCTCATAGTTAAGGGAATAACGGTTTGAGAACACGATGAAACTTACCAACTATTAGATTTAGGCTTAAAAACATGGCGTCAAAGGGTGAAAATGTAAAAGAGCCATAAAATGATCTTGTAAGAGGCATGATCACCTCGCACATGATCAATATAACTCGCAAGAATCAACTGCATAGTCACGGGACTCTCGATTTGAGAATAGGACAAAAATTTGCATTCTGATAGATTTAGGCTTAAAAACATGTCGTCAAAGGGTGAAAGCATAAAACATCCTAAAAATGGTCTCATACGAGGAACGAACACCTCGCATGGGATTAATCTATCTCGTAGAAATTGATCACATAGTCCTGAGACTCCTTGTTTGAGAACATCATAAAAATTTGCAATCTTATAGGCTTAGGCTTAAAAATATGTCGTCAAAGGGTGAAAACATAAAATATCCCAAAAACGGACCCATAAGAGGCACAAACACCTCGCACGGGACCAATGTAACCCACTGGAACTCACCGGGTAGTCTCGGGACTCCCGATTTGATAAGACGATCAAAATTTACAAATAGTTAGACTTAGGCTTAAAAACATGCCATCAAAGGTTGAAATTGTAAAGTAATCACAAAATGGCCTCCTAAAATGCACGAACACCTCACACGGGACAATTGTAACCCACAGGAACTGATCGCATAGTCATGCGACTCCCGATTTGAGAACATGACAAAATTTGTAAACTGATAGAATTAGGTTTAAAAACATGTCGTCAAAAGGTGAAAACATAAAACAATAATAAAGCATCCCGGTAAGAGGCACGAACACCCCTCATTGGACCGATGTAACCAACAGGAATCGACCGTATAGTCATCGGATTCCCGATTTGAGAACACGATGAAAACTTACAAACTATTAGACTAAGGTTTAAAACATCCTGTCAGGGGGTGAAAACATAAAATATCCACAAAATGACCCCGTAAGTGGTGCGAACACCCCTGACGGGAGTAATGAAACCTAAGGAACTGATTGTGTAGTCATGGAACACCCAATTTGAGAACAGGACGAAAATTTGCGCATTGTTAAACATAGGCTTAAAAAAATGCCGTCAAATTGTGAAAATGAAAAGTTGCCAAAAAATAGCTTTGTAAGTGGCACGAACACCTCTCGTCGGACCAACGTATCATAAGAAACCGATCGCATAGTCACAAAACTCCCTATTTGAGAATACTATAAAAATTTGTAAACTCGTAAACTTAGGCTTAAAAACATGTCGTCAAAGGGTGAAAATGTAAAACAACCAAAAAATGGCCCTGTAAGAGGCACGAACACTTTGCACGGGACCAATGTAACTCCCAAGAACCGATCGCGTAGTCACGGGACTCTCGATTTGAGAACACAATGAAACTTACAAACTGTTAGACTAAGAGTTAAAACATATCATCAGAGGGTGAAAGCAAAAAATAGCCACAAAATTGCCCCGTAAGAGGCACGTTCACCACACACGAGACCAATGTAACCCGTACGAACCGACCGCATAGTTACGGGACTCCCGAATCAGAACACGATGAAAATTTAGAAACTATTAGACTTAGGCTTAAAAACATGCCGTCAAATGGTGAAAACATAAAATCGCCACTAAATGGTCCCATAAGAGGCATGAACAGCCAGCACAGGACCAATGTAACCCGTCGAAATTGATCGTGTAGTCATGAAACTACCCGTTTGATAACACAGTGAAATTTTTTATACTGTTAGACTTTGGCTTAAAGAGAAGCCGTCAAAGTGTAAAATAATAAAATAGTCCAAAAATAGCCCCGTTAGAGGCACAAACACCTAACCCAAGACCAATGTAACCCATAAGAACTGACCGCATAGTCACGGGACTCCCATTTTGAGAACACGACACAAATTTGTAAACTGTTGGACTAAGGCTTAAAAATATATCGTTAATGGGTGAAAACACAAAATAGTCACAAAACGGCCTCATAAGAGGCACGAACACCACTCACGGGACCACCAATGTAACCCAAGGAACCGATCGCGTAGTCACGGAACACCTGATTTGAGAACACAATGAAAATTTCCAAACTCTAAGACTTAGGCTTAAAAACATCCCGTCAAAGGGTGAAAACGTAAAATAGCTAGAAAACATCCTTATAAGAGGCACGAACACCTCGCACGGGACCTATGTAACTCCCAAGAACCAACAGCGCTGTCACAGGACTCTCAATTGGAGAACACGATGGAGATTTACAAACTATTAGACTAAGGCTTAAAAGCATGCTGTCAGAGGGTAAAAATGTAAAACAACCACAAAATGGCCCCGTAAGAAGCATGAATACCTCACACGGGACCAATGTAACCAACAGGAACCCACTGCATAATCACGAGACTCCCGATTTGAGCGCACGGTGAAAATTTGCAAACTATTAGACTTAGGCTTAAGAACATGCCCTAAAATGGTGAAAATGTAAAAGTGCCACAAAATATCCCCATAAGTGACACGAACAATCAGCACGGGACTAATGTAACCCAAAGGAATTGATTGGCTAGTCACAAAAGTACCCATTTGAGAACACGATGAAAATTTGTGTACTGTTATACATGCTTAAAAACATGTCGTCAAAGGGTAAAACTATAAAGCATTCATAAAATGGCCCCACAAGTGGCACAAACACTCCGCATAGGACCAATGTAACCCACAAGGATTGGCCACGTAGTCACGGGACTCCCAATTTGAGAACATGATGATAGTTCACAATCTGTTATACTAAGGCTTAAAAACATGCTGTCAGAGGGTGGTAACATAAAACAACTACAAAATGGCCCCGTAAAAGGCATGAACACCCCACATGGGACCAATATAACCCACAGGAACTGATTGTACAGTCATAAGACTCTCGGTTTGAGAACATGATAATACTTACAAACTGTTAGACTAACACTTAAAAACATGCTGTGAAAGGGTTAAAACGTAAAATTGCCCCAAAATAGCCCTGTAAGGGACACGAACACCTCGCACGAGACCAAAATAGCCCTGTAAGAAATGACTGCATAGTTGCGGGACTCCCGATTTGAGACAATGATAAAAAATTTCCCACTGTTAGACTTAGGCTTAAAACATTACGTCAAGAGGTGAAGACATAAAATGCCCCAAAACGGCCCTGTAAGAGGCACGAACACCTCGGGCGGGACAAATATAACCTAGGGAACCTATCGTGTAGTCACGAAACAACCAGTTTGAGAACATAATGGAAATTTACAAACTATTAGACTTAGGCTTAAAAACATGTTGTCAATACGTGAAAATGTAAAATCTCCCTAAAATGGCCCCGTAAGAGGCACGAACACCTCTTAGGGGACCAATGTAACTCCCAAGAACCGACCGCATAGTCTGGAAGTTCTAGTTTAAGAACGTGATAAAGACTTACAAATTGTTAAACTGAGACCTACAAACATGCCGTCAGAAGATGAACACGAAAAATAACCACAAAATGGTCCCCTTAGAGGTACGAACACCTCACACGAGATCAATGTAACCCGTAGGAATAGATCTCATAGTCACGGTACTCTCGATTTGAGAACACAGTGAAAATTTATAAACTATTAGACTTACGCTTTAAAACATGCCATTAAAGGGTGAAAAAGTAAAACAACCACAAAATGGCCCCATAAGAGGCACGAACACCTCACACGGGACCAATGTAACCAGTAGGAACCGACAGCATAGTCATGGTGTGGCTATCCCGATCCGTGCATCATTCATTCCTCAGGGAAGGAGGAAAATCCCTCGAGGAGGCACTACGTCACGGTCTCGCACCCTTCTCTTCGAAAATGTGCTTCGGTCGTTGTCAGTGTGGGGTGAATGTAAAGAGATAGGGTCACCAACCTATTTTACACAAAATAGGAAAAATAAAATGTTACCACATCAAGAGAGTGACATCAAGGACAAATTGATGCATTCAAAACCAATAGATCGGAGGTTCGGGGCCTAAGTTACGGAATGTCAAGGTGTTAGGAACCCATCTCTCCCTTTTGGTCTCTCATGGGCAAATGTTAATATTTTCCTTTATCCACGTGAAGTGTGTGTATGTGTTTATATAATGGATATTGGAATCATTCGACCCATACCATGGAAAAGATAGGGTCAGGTCATCTACAAGAATATTCCCAAGATAATAAATGTATAAGATTGGATATGAGCGTTCATCGTGATATTGATCGTTATTGGGAAATGATAGTATATGTGGGATGAGATGCGAACAAGATTGTCATATGTATATGTATAAATGAGGGATATTGATAAATTTGGAAAATAAGAGAAATTGGAAAATTGAAAAGTTGGACTCGAGTCTCGAATTTTAATCCGAGATGCCTATGTAGCCTTTAAATGCATCAAAGTCCACGTAGTTCGAATGTAGAATAGGGGTGGGGTTTATACCATAGATTCGAATGAAATTTTATTTTGTGTGTACGTGTAGAAAATATGTTTTTGGTTTTAGAAAAAAGTGTGGTGGATAATTTCGTTTGGAATTTATGGATGTAACCCTCTTTTATTTATTTTTAAGATTTTTATGAAAAATCAAGTATGTGAAATATACTAATAAAAGCGTAGATGTTAATATGTATGAACTAAAATGAAACAGATAATGAATCTAATGTAACTTATGCAAAAACAAGAGATTTAAAAGAGAAGGAGAAGGAATTTGACCTTCCTTAGAGCTTGAGCTTGGATCTTGGATGAACTCCTTTTAAATTTTGATGGATGTTGATAAGAGAGAAGGATATTTTCCAAATTGGGTGTGAAAAGGATGGGTATTTAGCCTGGAATGGAATTTCTCATATGGAACTTCACTGATTTCGAGAGAATGTTGCTAAGATCACTAATGCTGATGGGTTTGCTACGTGTCTTGTGAATGAGGTCATGATCCTTATTTATAGGGACATGGGGTGCCGATCAGCCTTCCCCAGGGGTTTCCAATTGGCAGGTCACCCTTGACACAGCGTCGATAGGCAGGGTTCAGGACCTGCCGATTGGCAGACTCGTGCGGACTTTTCTAAAAAAATTACTGTAGTATACAAGTTGTTCATCTGAATCATGCATGGGGCATACCGTTAGAAAGTTCTTTTAGAGGCCTTCAAGATTCCTTTGGACTACTCCTAGGTCCGAGAGTTAACTTTGGGTCAAATGTGGCTCAGAAGTGCACATCAAGCATTTGGACGGGAGATCGTCAGATGCAAACAGTTCGTTCATCCGCAAGATAAGTCAGAATCACAACAGGGCCAACCGTTGGAAAGTTTAGGAGATGTACTTTGACATTCCAAAGAGTTTTTATCGGCACAAAAAGTTAATCTTGGTCAAACGGGGCTCGAAAGTGCCCGGTCACCTCTCAAAGTAAAACGGATCTTTCATCCGTACCATAGGTCAGAATCATGTACAAGTTTGCTCGTTAGAAAGTGCTGTCAGTACTCTTAGGAGATTCATTCAGTCTCATTTTAGTTAAAGAGTTAACTTTGGTCCAACAGAGTCCGGGAGTGCTCGATGGCCTTTGAATCGATTTTTGGGGGAAAACCGATCGTTCGTCCGAACAATTTTACTGTTTTACACATGGGGTGGACTGTTGGAAAGGGGTTTTAGTTCCCTTCAAATATTCAAAGAGCTTTCACTCTGATGGTGATGTTGATTGAGGTCAACTTGGGACCCGAGAGCACCGATGGCTTCTGAATTAATTTTTAATAGTGAAATGGTCCATTCGTCTGAACCATTATTCGGAGACCTTCAAAGATTTAAAGAGATATCTCTCTGATAAAAGAGTTGACTAGAGTTGGTCGAGGGGAAAAATCGAGCATTCGTGTAATACTCTAGTCGTTGTTATCGGCTTCCAATCTCAATACAAAAAAACCTAAACTTGTAACTACACTCTTAAGGAGTATAGTGGCGAGTCTGGGTATCGAATCCACAGGGAATGTTTGATAGAATTTAACTGATTTGTTACTTCTAAAATAAAAGTGAAAAATATGATGATGGTTGAAGAGGGAAAGAATAAAAAAGTTAACTATGCATGCATGAGCAAACTAATTAAGATGAATGAGAAAGTAGGTTGGAATACAATCCCCTAACCCTAGTAATTTACCGTGTAGAATACTAGAATTGTAACTTATAAATTTGAATGAATCCAGTCTTTATAGATCCTAAGAATTACGTATATGAGGTTCAAGCCCGCACCATAAGAAATCAAAGGTAAATATAAAGCAGTGCCAAATAATTATACGCACATCGTATTCTTAAACATCCCAAGTACCTACGACAAGAGAGATTAAAAGATCTACAATGGTTGTAAAATTGTCTCGCATGACTCTATCAAATTGTTAATTTAAATTCTATTTTCTACATAAGTAATTTACATTGGGATGGGTTCATGCATCCCAACCTTTAAAAACTTAGCTAGGCATGATTTTATTAAATGAAAATAAATTCATAACAATGCATGTAATTGTGGATCTAAGAAACATTGTAAAAACCAAAATTACAAAACAAGTGATAATTAAATTGAAAATAGAATTGAGATAAAATAAGAGAATGGAAATTTTATACTTGTATTCAACAACAGGAAAAGAAAATGAACTTGAATCCAGAGAACTTCTTCTTAATCAACCTTACAAACTAGGGTTTATGAAAATTTCTATGTAAAGAAAAACTAAGAAACTCTCTAAAATCTGAATTTCTCTCTCTAAAATTCTATTCTACTATCTAGAATTTGACTCCCCTTGAAATGAGGTAGGGCTTGGTCTTTTATAGCACCAAGTAGCACGAATTTGACAGCTAGAATCGCTTGTTGCGCAGGTTTTCACCAGCTAATCACCTCAAAATCTGCATAATTAATGCCAGCAATTCGCACCGCCGGACCGGTCCGGACCCGAATCGGTTTGGTACCGGATTGGTTTGGTACCGGATCGGTTCTTTTTTTCTTGAACGGATCGGTCCTATTCCATCCGGATCGGTTTGGTTTCTGGTCCATTTCTCTTCATTATCGCGCAACTTCAAAACATCTTAACTTCTTCACCGTAGCTCGGATTGAGGTGCCGTTTCTTCCAGTGTTCTTGTAATTTAGATCTATTCAACTTTCTAGTTGGCCCCACCTCCGGACTAAGGCTGAAAAATTATGAAAATACCCTTCAACTCTCCATTTCTTGGTTTCTTTCACAGTTTTGAGTTCTCCTTCGCACTAACTTGCATGAAACACTATAAAGCACATGAGAAATACACAAAGCACGAAAAAATTGCCAAAATAGGTTAGTAGCACAAATATGAGACAAATACAAGCTATTTACACTGCACAGGATCATAAAAATACCGAAATTAAGGGAATAAATGTGAAGAATATGTGCCTAATCACACCCCCTAACTTAGAACTTTGCGCGTTCCGAGAAATGTAAAAGAATCCTATCAAGGCTCAACTCTTGAAAATTCCTTTATTAAAATAAAATTCCACTTTCGCAGGCAAGCGATTTCATTGAGTATATGCAATAAGCCTTTAAACCCCTAGGTTACCCTAGTAGGACGAGTTTTGTCTCGTGAGGGTTTGCAGTGAAGACACACACAAAATTCTTTATTGACTCAAATAATTATCAAAATAATTAAAAATTTTACAATTTAAACTTTTCAAAAAATAATCACTATAAATTCATATTCAAATGTCTCAAACCATAGTGTGTGTGTGCAAAGCCAGAAATTAAACCTCAAATTTACACCGATTGAGCCTTACGTTACTTTCCGAAAATTCGTTTTGATTCAAATTCTTACGGATGCACTCACAAACGAATCTCTCGGATTATGGCTATTCTCTCGGTATGCATGATATAAAGAGTAAATATAATGGACACAAATTCACGCATACAAAATTGAAAAGAAGGAAATATATGGTGAAAAGATCTCATCATCGGAATACAGTTATTTGGAAATGGGTAACATCATCTCTTAATCACACCCTTTTAATCTCTTTTATTATCTTTTCATGTCTCAGCTCTCCATGCGATAATTAATTTTACCATTCGGACTTGGTTAGGACATTTTGGGTTAAAAGGTGTAAAGGGTAAAAATGGGAATGGACGGAATGTTCGGAATTCGAAAATGTCCTTATGACGTCCATTAGTGCTTTTTCGGGCATTTGCTCATTTTTCTCTTTCGTTTTCAATTTTCATTTTTTTCTCCTTTTTTCTTGCTATGTTTTTTTTGAACATTTTTTTTTTCTATTTTTCTCTTGCCCCTTTTTATTGCACAATTTGGACTTACTTGATGAATTTTCTCAATTTTCACAATTCTGGGCTATTTGGGTTTTTCGGGTTATCAAACGAAAAGATAAATTTTTATTCGGCTCAACTTGGGTTACAAAGGGATGATTTTTTTTTTCACAACATTTTTTTATGTCTAATATTTTTGGGTTAAACAAACGAAGGCCTACTTCATTGTCCAAATTGCTAATCACATTACCATATGCATCTCGAGATTAATTAAGTTTAGAGATATATTTAGCATGAATTTCGAAACAACATTTTACACATTTCCCATAACCGATCAAAACAAAGGATTGAGATCATCAACGACTTATTACAATGCTGAAAAGAACTTTGAGTTAATCATAAACTCGGATTGATTTAAAAACTCAAAAAGATCGATAGGCTCGAAATCTCACCGGGTTGGATTAATCTCCACACTTATTCGTAAAGTCGTCAATTTTCTTTCAATTTCCATCTTCGGTCAATTTTGACTTAGTGCAATTGATTGTTAACAATTTGAGACTTTAAATAGAATAAAGGTGATATTTTTGAAAAAAATAAATTCTAATTTTTATTTATTTTGAAGAAAAATATTTTTGGCTTTTTTTCAATTTTTTTTCTTTTTCAAAACACACTTGGAAATTTTTGAATTTTTCTATTTTTTTTGGGCATTTTAAAAATTTGTGAAGTTTTAGAAAGACGCACTTATCAGCCCCCCTAACTTAGACTTTTGCATTGTCCTCAATCAAAAGGATTAAAATCAAAAGAAGAAAAAAAATAAGTGCGAAAAATAAAACAAGCAAATTATTAAAATGCAACAAGACACTATATGATACTTATACACGACTCAAAAATACAACAAAAATCACCCCATACGCGTCGGGGGTGCGACGACCTCTCATCTCTCTCCACAAATCACCCGACCCCTTTCACTGGGTACTATGCGCTCCTCGTCTCTCCCGTCTTACCATCATACATGAATAGCCGGAACAAATTGGGCCCTTGCCCATAGATAAAGGAAAGATCGGGAGATGCATTATGATAAACCTAAAAAGGATCATCTTGTTGCGTAGCACGTGGGTTAGTCTCTAAGTCGGACGAGATTTGAGTTGTATCTTCAAGTACCTCTGAAGACTCAAATGGTATGTGTGGATGCTTGGTAAGGAGAAATGCATCAATTCTATTGTCCCACTTGCTTTCGTCTAAAAAAATGAAATGAGGCCCAGAAAGATTGGACTTCATCATTTAGGCGTACATCCACCTGTCCGAACTCGCTCTTAAACTCTGCTAGGATCAACTCCTCTAGCTCTCTCTCTTGCTTGGTGTCCTCAACCTGCCATTCGTGCTCTCCAGCCGAATTATAGGGTGGTGTGGGTGGGTGGTAATCGAGGAGAAATGTATCGATAGTGTTCTACCATTTTCTTTCCTCTAAGTATTTCGACGAGCCTCTCCCGACACACTCTAAATCTCCTCTTTCACTATTGTTCATGGGCTCACTCATGCTCTCGAATTCATTAACTAAACATACATCCCCTACCTTACTCTCGATGTTGCAACCACTCCTCTCACTGTATGTAACATAACCTTCCCCTAATGGCTCTTCCTTGTAAGTTCTTTCTTGCTTGTGTGCTTCCCCCAAAAGATCCAACCCTCGCGGTTCCCCTTCATCACTCTCTCTCTTTGAATTATTAAAAATATTTGTTTCCAGGGTCATATTCCCGAAAGTTAATTGCATATTCCCACTTCGGGTATTGATAAGAGCATTAGCTGTAGCTAAAAATGGGCGGCCAAGGATAACGGGAACATGATTACTTGGGAGAACGGAGGGTTCTTCGTCCCAAATGACAAAATCCACCGAGAAGTAGAAAGTGTCTATTTGGACAATCACATCTTCAACAATTCCCCGAGGAAGCTTCACAGAACGATCCGCGAGCTGGAGAGTCATATTTGTGGGCTTAAGGCCCCCCAGTTCTAGTTTCCTATAGATGGAATAGGGAAAAATGTTAACACTTGCCCCTAGATCTATTAGAACCCTCTCGATTCGGTTCTTCCCCATGATACATGAAATAGTGGGTGCACCCGGATCTTCATATTTTAATGGAAAGTCACTCGACAAGACTGCGCTGACATTTTGGGTCAAAGAGACTTTCTGGTTTACCTTTAGCTTGCGTTTTACCGTGAGTAAGTCCTTAATAAACTTAGCATACGCGGGAATTCTCTGTATAGTCTCGAGAAAAGGTAAATTAATGTTTACTTTCTTAAGGACTTCCAAAACCTTATCACGGGAGGTCGTTTTGGAGTGAGAGACCAACCGTTGAGGGTATGGGGTAGCGGTGGGGGTGATGGCCTTGGGTCCACTAGTGTTCTCCTCCTCCTCACTCTCAATTAAAGGGGAATCTTCGGCCTCTCTTGTGCCAGGAAAAACCTCTTTATCTTTAGATGCATTGCGTGGGGGAGGTGACAAATCAACTACTCTCCCACTGCGTAGAGTGGTAATAGAGCTACATTTCTCTTGATGGTCGTGGGATGTAGTGCCAACAATGGTTTGTCCTTGGGGAGGTCGTTGGTTTGGAGCAGAAAATTTGCCCTTCTCTTGGACATTCGATGCAGTTTGCAACCTTGAGATGCTAGTATGTATTTCATTGAACATTCGATCATACTTATCACTCTTCTCCTTTTGAGATTGGATGAGGTGATTTAAGTTGTCCTCAAGAGATCGCCTCGGTGGAGAAACATACGGACCAGGAGGTGGTACATGCATAGGAGGAACCACTTGCTGAAATTGAGGGGGGGGGGGTGGTAAAGTCACATGTGGGTTAGGAGCCGTCCCCCTTATGGTTAACATATTTAAAACCCTAATTATTCCTCCAATATTGATTGTATGCATTCCCTTGCTATGCATTATAATTTCCGCGAAACCCCCCTATTGCCTCAACTTGCTCAGTGTACATTGCCTTGTATGCAGGGATAGTAGGACATCCTTTGGTAGAATGACCAGCAGCACAAACGGCACACACTTTCTCTTTTCCTTCTTGCACGGGTCCAACTACTTCTCTTAATCGCACTTCAAGCATGTCTCTGAAATTCTTTTCCAATTGGTCAAATTTTTTATCTAACAAAGTGTCCTTGTCCAAGTGATAGATACCGGACACAGTAGGCAAATTGGACACTTATCGATTTCTATTTTGAATATTGGGATCAGAAATATCCCATGCTTGGGTAGTCTCTGCTACATATTTCAGATGAGCCTCAGCATCGCTTGAGTCTAATTCCCAAAAAGATCTTTCGTACATGGTTTGAACAAGTTGTTTAGATGCCAAAGTAAGCCCTTGATGAAAAAATGAAATCAAATTATGTTTTTTGAATCCATGATGTGGGCAAGCACTAACTAACTCCTGAAATCTCTCCCAACACTTGTCGAAGGCCTCATTCTCATTTTGTCGAAAAGCTTGTATTTGTTCCTTGACAGAATTGGTTTTGTGTTGTGGAAAGAACTTGGAGAGAAACTTGGTTTGCATATCTCTCCAGGATAATACGGAATTCGGGGGTAGCGACCATAACTAAGCTTTAGCTTTATCCTTTAAGGAAAAAGTGAAAAGCTTTAACCGGATAACATCTTGTGGGCAAGCTTGATCACCAAACGTCTCACATGTATCTTCGAATTCTCGAATATGGAGATATGGTTTTTCAGAATCCATCCTATGAAATGTAGGAAGAATTTTAATCATCCCATTACGAAAGTGGAACTGACCGGCATTATACGGGAGTAAAATGCAACCAGGGGTAACAGTTCTCTCTGGAAATAAAAGATGTTTCATGGGAAGATATGGTATCTCTTTCTCTCCAGCACCAATACCAACACTACCGTGAACATACATATTGCTACCAAAAGATTCAGAATTCACACTTAGTGTTTGACTCAAAAGTGTGGAGCGTCGGTAGTATGAGAATTGTCAGAGTTAGCTTCAGCAAGGGGATTTTTGTGAAATAAGGTTGGAGACAACAGAGGAGTTTGCATGAACAACTTATGAAAGATGAGATGAGATTTTTTTTTAAACTTTTTTTTAAGGTCAAATTTGGGATTAACCAACCTAACCTAAAGTCTACCTAATTCCCCGGCAACGGCGCCATTTTGGTCGAGGGGAAAAACCGAGCGTCCGTGTAATACACTAGTCGTTGTTATCGGCTTCCAACCTCAATACAAAAAAAACCTAAACTTGTAACTAAACTTCTTAAGGAGTATAGTAGCGAGTCTGGGTATCGAATCCACGGGGAATTAGGACGTGTGAACGTGACGACAAAGGTAAGGTAGTTTAATCCTAAAGTTGATGTTAAAATAAAAGAAAAGAAAAAGATGATTGATGGGTTTAAATTTCCAATTGGTGATGAAATAAAATGTGCACAAAAATACTAAGAATTGTAAAGAAATTAGATTTGAAAATGAGTAAAAATAGGGTGGGGTACAATCCCTCAAACCTTAACAAATTACCGTATAGAATACTAGAATTGTAAATTGAATTTTTTTACTAAATCCAGTCTTTATATATCCTAAGCATTACATATATGAAGGATCTTGCCCGCATCATATGAAATCAAAGGCAAATACAAAGCGGTGAATGGAAAATTACACTTGCATAGCATTCTTAAACATCCCAAGTACCTAGGACAAGAGAGATTAAAAGGTCGGCTATGTTCGTAGAATTTCCATACACGATTTGGTCAATATTTAATTTAGATTCTATTTTCTACATAAGTAATTTACATTGGGATGGGTTCATGCATCCCAACCTTTAAAAACTTAGCTAGGCATGATTTTATTAAATGAAAATAAATTCATAACAATGCATGTAATTGTGGATCTAAGAAACATTGTAAAAACCAAAATTACAAAACAAGTGATAATTGAATTGAAAATAGAATTGAGATAAAATAAGAGAATGGAAATTTTATACTTGTATTCAGCAACAGGAAAAGCAAATGAACTTGAATCCAGAAAACTTCTTCTCAATCAACCTTACAAACTAGGGTTTATGAAAATTTCTATGTAAAGAAAAACTAAGAAACTCTCTAAAATCTGACTTTCTCTCTCTAAAATCTACTCTCTAGAATTCGACTCCCCTTGAAATGAGGTAGGGCTTGGTCTTTTATAGCACCAAGTAGCACGAATTTGACAGCTAGAATCGCTTGTTGAGCAAGTTTTCACCAGCTAATCACCTCAAAATCTGCATAATTAATGCCAGCAATTCGCACCGCCGGATCGGTCCGGACCCGGATCGGTTTGGTACCATATTGGTTTGGTACCGGATCGGTTCTTTTTTCCTTACCGGATTGGTCATGTTCCGTCGGGATCGGTCATGTTCCATCCGGATCGGTTTGGTTTCTGGTCCATTTCTCTTCATTATCGCGCAACTTCAAAACATCGTAACTTCTTCACCGTAGCTCGGATTGAGGTGCCGTTTTTTCTAGTGTTCTTGTAAGTTAGATCTATTCAACTTTCTAGTTGGCCCCACCTCCGTACTAAGGCTAAAAAATTACGAAAATACCCTTCAACTCTCCATTTCTTGGTTTCTTTCACTGTTTTGAGTTCTCCTTCGCACTAACTTGCATGAAATACCTATAAAGCACATGAGAAATACAAAAAACATGAAAAACTTGCCAAAATAGGTTAGTAGCATAAATACGAGACAAATCCAAGCTATTTACATTGCACAGGATCATAAAAATACCGAAATTAAGGGGATAAATGTGAAGAATATGTGCCTTATCAAGAGTCAAATAGGTCCCAATGACCTCTAGATATGTACTCGAAGTTTGACCTAGGTTTACGGTGAAAAAGGGAAGTTATAGGCGTCTAAGAAGAGACTTAGGGGATCCTAGATTGTGGTGTATATAGAGCCTCTTTATGGGTGAGCTAGGAAAAAGTAATGGCCATCGAATAGACACCACATGATGGAAGGAGTTCAGTTCTGCATACCTAAGGGGAGTGGATGACCTATTTAAAGGGTCGGGGTCAATTCAAACCTAAGAGAGGTGACGATCCAAGACTGAGGTTAATTCTAACCTAAAATAGGTAATGAACAAGTATTGATGTCAATTATAACCTATAAGCAGTAACAAATGAGGACTGAGGTCAATTCTTACCTAACTGAGGTGATGATCCAAGATCGAGGTCAATTCTGATCTAGAAGAGGTGATGACCAAGGGCCGAGGTTAATTTTGGCCTAAGTATGGTGACGATTGAAGATCGAGATCAATTTTGACCTATAAAAGGTGATGAATGAGGACTGACATCAATTCTGACCTAACTGAGGTGACAATCCAAGATCGAGGTCAATTCTAACCTAAAAGAGGTGACGATCAAGGACTGAGGTCAATTCTGATCTAACTGGGGTGAAGATCCAAGGTTGAGGTCAATTCTAGCCTAAGAGATGTGATGATCGAGACATAGTTCAATTCTAACCTAACTAAGGTGAAGATCTAAGATCGAGGTCAATTCTGACTTAAGAGAGTTTAGTACAGAGGATTGAGGTCAATTCTGACCTAACTGAGGTGACAATCCAAGATCGAGGTCAATTCTGACCTAACACAAGTGACAATCGAGGATCGAAGGCAGTTCTTACCTAACTGAGGTGGAAATCCAAGATTGAGGTCAATTCAGACCTAAGAGAGGTGACGATTGAGGACTGAGGTCAATTCTGACCTAATTAAGGTGATGATCAAAGATCAAGGTCAATTATGACCTAAAAGAGGTAACGACTAAGGACCGAGGTCAATTCTGACCTAACTAAGGTGACGATCCAAGACTGAGGTCAATTCTAACCTAAAAGAGGTAACGACCGAGGACTGAGGTGATGATCTAAGATCGAGGTCAATTCTGACCTAAAAGAGGAGTACTTTTCCTTTGAAGAATTTAGGTATTCTACTAGGGATAAAGATTGGATTTTAGGTTCTGCTGGGGAATAGTGAATGATTTGAGGATTTTGGTAGCTAGGGAAAATTTGGAGTGTCCTCTGGAGACATTATCGGGAAAATGATTATCTGGGATTCTGCTAGGGGTGTAAAATATGTTTTCCTTGGTGAACAAGGTGCTATAATGGATTTGGAAATTTTAGGAATTTTTTGGGAGTTGTTTTGAATTTTGTGGTATTTTTTCAGAATTTTTGTACGAAATTTTAGAGGGCGTGCTGATCGGAATGGGCGGAGGTGTGCCAATTGGCATTGGCACGGACTTTGGGGGTTCCTCGAATAGGTGAAAGGCTCAGTGAAGATCGGTGGGTGGAGGAGACTGCCGATCGGCATGACCCTTAACCTCCTATAAAAAAGCGGTCGTGTTCTCCTCATTTTGCACAGCTTTTTAACTTTTTTTCTTCTGCTATAAACCTCTGCAAATCGTCCTAACATCCAAAATAGTTGACTTCTCAAGCGGTGGGACCCATATGAAATGGCTTAATGTCGATGACTGGGCAGGGTTAGAGTGGAGGGCTAGGGTGCCCCTGGCATTGGGCAGCGAGAACTCTTTTGAATCGTTTGATCTAATGGCAGATGACCAGACTCTTTTGCATGAGCCATTACATCATCACTCTTCAAGGGTGGTGAACCCTGATGGCTATGTAAGTATTTCATGACTCTTAATGTTCCTTTCTTCTTTTTTTGACAATATTGCTTTATTTCTTGAATTTGATAAGGATTTCCTTGCTTTCTTGACAGTCTGATGTCTCCATGTCGACTATTCATGCCCGTGGCACAATAGGGCTTAAGTATGTTTGGGTGAACCTTCCTACCGGGGTGCACTGGATGGTGTCCTCTACGAGTTTTAGGAGGCTAGCATCGTCTTTAGATGAGACGCCCCGCTCCACCGCGATTCTATGTGCTTTGGGAGAGAGGTTGTGGGACACTACCCACAACTTCTATTTTGGCTTCCGGGAGATGACAGTGACTCTCATTGATGTGCGTCAGTTGCTGGGGATGGATTACATGGGTGCCCTGATTGAGGTGGACAAGACGTTGAGGGTGACGGCGGAGGAGGTGATGACGGCTCTGGGTGACTTGGAGAGGGTGGTTTTTGGAGATTCCCTTCGCTTGTCGCCTTTGAGGGAGATTTTGCTGAGGAGGAGTGTTGATGAGATTGATGGGCATCAGGTACGTCATCTATCCCGCTTATTTGTCTTACTGGTGTTATGGGGGTTTTTTGGTGGCAACGAGTGGCAACGTCATCCATTTGTGGTTTTTGCCTTTTGTGAGGGTGTTTTCGAACATTCGCTTTTATGATTGGGGGAGCCTAACTTTAGTGACCCTTTACTATTCTTTGGATGTGTTCAGCCGGTGCTGCCAACTAACTTTTATTGGGGCCATGTATCTTCTGAAGGTATTCTTTATTTTACGCATTCTCCTTTATGAATTCGCATTTTACATTGATGCACTTATTCTTTATTTCTTAAATGTTGATCCTTGTCCTTTACAGACGTGGTTCTATGAGGTGATTGGGTTGAACATCCAGCTGATTTCTTTGAAGGATGACTCTTTGGGGGGCTTCTTCCAGATATTTCAATAACAGAGGTCCAATCGGCAATCAAAGGAGAACCTTTCTTTAGAGGCAGTGCGTCAAGTCTTGAATGGCCTCACAAGTGAGAGGGCATGCTTTCTTTTTTTTTTTCTTCTGAATTTTCTTTTAGTTTTATAATATTTTATTGATACTGATCCTTAGCCTTTGCTAGGGTTTTCATGAGACCCTTTATCCCCGGGGAACGGCTATTTAGCACACCGGGGTGATGGGTGGATATGCGCAAATGTGGCGCCCACTGGCGCATGAGTTCAGTTACTCCTGGTATCTTGGGCATAGGGTAGTTTGATAGATTATGAAGGATGAGGTTGCAGTGACGCCAACGAGGCCCCCTATGTTTATAAAGCACGTGCGAAAGATGTCTAATGATGCTCGAATGGCCACGATGATGGGAGAGACATACTCCTTGTACACTAACATAGTGGCGATGTACAATTATCTGGAGTTCATCTCGTGTTGGTTGATGCATCCCATTATATATGATATGATGCCTCTCCCTCGATCAGGCTCGAGTTGACAGGTGGGGTCCTCTCATAGCGCAGGTGGTACGGCCATGTCAGCAATTACGTCAGGGCCTTCTTTTGTGCGATTGCATTCTCTTAGTTACAACTTTCGACCAGTTGATGGGGTATCTCTACGTCTAAAGAATCATCCTCATGCAATGGACCCGAAGGAGTTGGGTCTAACGGAGGAGGTCCTTCAGGCTGCAATATGTCTTTTTGATTTCCTTGATTTCTTTATTTTTCCTCATGCTTGACTGATTTGATCTTTTTTATTCTTCCTCGCAACATATCAATGTTTCCACCAGCTGACTGAAGGACATCAGGGACTGGGTATCTTCAGTGACTGATCATATTCGTGAGGCGGTTCCAGTTCCTTCTTACTTGGTGTCGTCTGCCTCGTCGGGGGAAGGGTCTGGCTCTAGAAGTGGGGGCACATCGTCTAGCCGCAGGGATGGGGGATCCTAGAGAGAGAAGAAATATATATATATATATATATATATATATATATATATATATATATATATATATATATATAGAGAGAGAGAGAGAGAGAGAGAGAGAGAGAGAGAATGATAATTGGGCTCGGGCTGAGTCCCGTTGTTTTTCTGCTTCTCCTGCAAAATTTTAATGCAACATAACAAAATATATCCAAATGAAGAATGAATTTTTTTGATAATTTTCTTAGTTTAGTGATTAATGCACATGCTCTTTTTACTTTGCTGCTGAGATAGTAAAAACAATTTTGAAAATTGATTTGAGAAGGATTTTATATAAAATGAGAATTAGTAATATAAGTATAAAGGAAATTTAGAATTTCCTTAAGATAAAATTTTTTTTATTGAGATTTTTTTATTTTTATTTTGACAAAAGAGGAAAAAGGGAATTTTCCTAAAATAGGGGGTTGCCGATAGGCATGAACCCTGTCATGCCTATCGGCATATCATCTAGTCTAATCAATCAAAGGCTTTGATTTCACTTTCTTTAATTACTTGGTACTTGGTGGGGTAAGTTTTTTGTGACACCCCGACTAATTAAACACCGGGTAGCTACTCCTTTATAAAATTAATTCAAAATGCCAAGTTGGCTCAGTTAATAGCATCACTGTCGAAAACGTTTAATTATTACTAACCACCTAGTATTTAAAAAGTAAGTGCCAAATTTTATTAAATCTGATTAACATGCAACAAGAGTAATGAATAACTAAATAACACCATTCACCATGCTGAAGTAAAACGGATAACCATCACAATATGTAAATAAAACCTGGAGGAAAAACTTCTCAATACAAATCCCACAACTGATAAGTAAACTGAAATAAATAACTAAAACTGAATGCTGAGCAATACATGCTAGAGTCTGAAAACTGAAATGTAAGAATGTCTAATAGGATTGGGCAACATGCCCTACAACTGATAGATGCTGAGACTGGAATCCAAATGAGAGAAGCGTCTACATGCAAATCCCTGTAGCTTCCACAAACAGCTACAGCTCGTCACCTGAATGAGAATCCTATGCTTGGTGTCCTTGTGGCTGGGCACCTAAAATGGTTTTACAAGAAAATATATTTGAAAGCAAATGGGTCAGAGCCCGAAAGTGGAAATCATTTTAAAAACCTGCAAGTGCTTTAAAACATTTAAAACATTAAATGCAAAGTACATGTTAGGACGAGCACTCACATTAAATTCTCACCTCTTGACTAACTGTGCACTCCTAACGTAAGTACCCATCTATAACGACCCATAATACTAGCTAACTGACAACATAACTAGCTAAACTGCCAAAGGTCCTGCCAATAGTACTAGGTTCCATTTACATAATAGTGCTCGTAATTAAATAGAGGTTTAATGTAAACTCAGTTACTAACTATGCCATTGATATAACTATCAGCTAACTCATTATATATCTCGAAACAATACCGTAATATTTTTACAACATTAACATGAGGATTTCCATTAATTTAATGTATATTATTCACATCATAAATATACAATACAAGCACCCCGCAATGTAAGCTGTCGTGCACACATACTCTGCTATCCATCCCGGTACATCACGTACATAAGGATTACATATTCCGAATCTCTCAGGAATAGTTTACCGATAACAACATCACAAATAATGGAGGCGAACACAGTCACCATCACATGGGTCACGCACATACCTACGCTCCCATGGTCATGCAGACTTATTAATATCACAATAAGTCCTTCTATGATCTATGTTCATCAAGGTACCAGTCTAAATCCACCCCGTAGGCACACAAGGATTAGAGGGTCCTAAGCGAACGCAAACCTCCCGTGATAGCAAGTATGGTAGGTATGTCATACACACAAATACTATATACTAAGCATTCACACATCTTAGATATCACCATTTAATAAGGTATAGGCTACATCATAATACCATTATTCCAAACTTATGTATTTTTTCAAGTCTCCCGTTAATATAAAGTTAAATTGCCGACACGTCTCACGCCGTAGTCCCTTATCCTTAAAACCTATCTTGAATAGACTATTAAGTTCCCATAATTCCCACATATGACATCTATATACCTAAGGTCTTTACTTCTGCCCTAAACCTTATTTCATCGAATTACACAATTTTACACTATTAACCTAAACGTTAACTCGCTTCACGAATTTCAATAATCTAGAATAATTCCTCGAATTGTATTCTAATTAAAGTCCACTATAATAATCACTCCTACTGGTCTCCTTAAGGTTGAGGGTATTCATAAGTTCTCCAAACATATTCTCCGAGGGTTTCCACCATTAAAATCAAATTAAGGAAAATTTTACTCATTCTGGGAAGGTCGATCGATCGACCTATGAATATCGATCGATCGATCTAGTCGATCGATCGACTGATGAATGTCGATCGATCGATCGAACAGGTATGGCTACGGACTGCTTCGTTCTGCAGATTTGAAAACGTCCCAAAACTTATTTCTAACGTGTGATTCTCAGATATAACGTTATAGTAATGTCATATAACAATCCTACAATATTACTAACGTCCATAAATCAATATTTCAACAACTATAGGCTACATATGGATCAATCTTCATCAAAAACCTAGTTTTTTCTGATTTTTCTCAAGAACAGTCATGAACCTCATCTTAAATCCATTTTTGGTATTACAAAAGGCAGTAATTCACATAATATGATCGTCCTGTAACATTCTACATGCAACCTATATCCCAAAATTCAAACTAATAACTCCAATCTTATGGGTTTTTCATTATCTTCCAAGAACATACAAAGTTTTTTTTGAATAATCTAACATGGAAGAATCATTCTCTGAAATTTAAATGGAATAAATCACTTGCCTTGGTTTGATTTCGGATTTGGTGTTGATTTGGTGAAGAATCTCTGCAGAATTCCTCTCTCTCTCTCCTTCTCCAAGCTTTCTTCTCCAAAAGGCTATGGTGGCTAGGGTTTGCTTTGGGAGAGTTGGAAGACTAAATGATAACCTACGTAGCTTATGGGGTTAATAAAGGGTTGGTTGGGTCAATCCCTTATCAGATTACAACTCTCAATTTTCGTCACGTTTAATTACCCAAAAATACCAAATTACTAAAATACCCTTTTAGTTACCGGTATGGCCTAAAAATACCCCGGGACCCAAACTATACCCCCGGCTAGTGTTTTCTGACTATCTCGACCCTTCCGGACGCGTTGACGCACTCAAAACGACCATACGGATTATAGATTTTAAATTCACTTTTATTAACAAAATAATATACCGTGACGCGGCGGTCCCACGCGTCTCAACAAAATTTCTAAAATGCCGTATATAAATCTCACGACAAATTTTATAGTACCAAGTTCATATATAATCATATATGCACATAATCAAATACTAATTCGCATCTCATTAGTATTATAACCCGGATTAATTTCCAATTAATACGCTAATTAATTAATTAATCCCAAAAATAATTATAGTCAAAAGTACGGGGTATTACATACTTCCCCCCTAATAACTGAATTTCGTCCCGAAATTCGAAACTAGAAAGTACCTGCTAAAAACAGCTCTGGATAACGTTCGCGCATCTCATCCTCGCGCTCCCATGTGGACTCCTCGACATTGTGATGTCGCCACTGAACACGCACTAACGGGACTATCTTTGACCGCAGTTTCCTCTCACTTCGGTCCAAAATAGCAATTGACCCCTCCTCGTAAGAGCTATCCGGCTGGAGATCGATGTCCTCCACAGCAATGTGAGAATGACCCAAATTGTCCCTAGGGTATTTCCTCAGCGAGGAAATATGGAACACGTCGTGAATCCGATGCAAGTGCTCCGGTAGTCCAAGTCTATATGCAACCGGTCTTATCCGTTCAATAATAGGAAACGGCCCCACATACCTCGGTGCCAACTTCCCCTTCTTCCCGAATCGCATAATCCCCTTCATCGGAGATACCCTGAGCAAAACCTGGTCCCCTACTTGGAACTCCCTGAAAAATCTCTTCGCATCAGCATAACTCTTCTGCCTGTCTTGAGCTACCCGAATGCGACTCCGAATCAACTCAATCCTTGCCGAAGTATCCTGAATCACTTCCGGCCCAAGCAGTTTGTTGTCCCCCACCTCCAACCAACATGCTGGGGAACGACAGGGCCGGCCGTACCAAAGTCAATAATGCACATGCGTAGCATGTCCTCCAACATCTGGTTGGTGCGCTCTGTCTGCCCATCGGTCTGCGGGTGATAAGCCGTACTCAACCGCAATTCCGTGCCCATGGCCTCCTGGAAACTTTCCCAAAACCTCGAAACAAATATCTTGTCTCTGTCAGACACGATATTCAGGGGCACACCGTGAAGTCTCACAATCTCTGAAATGAAAAGCTGGGCATACTGTCCCGTAGTGTAGTCAGTCCTTACGGGTAAGAAGTGAGCGACCTTGGATAACCTGTCCACAATTACCCAAATGGAGTCGTGACCCCTCTGCGACGTAGGCAACCCCGTGACAAAATTCATGGATATGCTCTCCCACATCCACATCGGAACCTCCAACGGCTGTAGCAATCCTGCTGGTCTCTGATGATCCACTGTTACAAGCTGACAAGTGGCGCATTTCGAGACAAACTCAGCGATATCTCTCTTCATACCGCTCCACCAATATTGCCGTCTCATGTCTTGGTACATTTTGTCCCCTCCGGGATGTACCGCGAACCGTGAGCCGTGCGACTCAGCCATAACATCGTGCCGCAATTCTTCCCCTTCCGGAACTACCAATCTCCCATTGAAGCGCAATCCCCCGTCTGAGCTAACGGTATAGGACTCAGCTCCCTCTGCTAGTAATCGAACTATCTTCTCCTGACAGAACGAGTCATCGGCCTGTGCCCGTACTATTTTCGTGACAATCTGCGGTGTAACGGTCATTACAGACATGAAAGATCGGGCCACTGCATCCTGGTGTCCCAATTCCTTCCACTTAGCCTTCCACACTTCTGCCACCTCATCTGCTGGCCTGCGGCTCAACGCGTCTGCTACCACGTTAGCCTTACCCGGGTGGTACTGGATGTCGAACTGGTAGTCCTTCACAAACTCAAGCCACCTACGCTGCCGCATGTTCAACTCTTTCTGCGTGAACAGATACTGTAGGGACTTGTGGTCCGTGAACAGCTGAAACTTCTCCCCCAAAAGATAGTGCCTCCAAATCCGTAGGGCAAATACCACTGCCGCCAAATCCAAATCATGCGTGGGGTAATTCTTCTCATGAGGCTTAAGCTTACGGGAAGCATAAGCTATGGCCTGTCTCTCCTGCTGCAATACACCTCCCAGTCCTTGCAAGGACGCATCGGTGTAAACCAAATACTCAACTCCCGGTCTCGGCAATGCTAACACAGGTGCTGAGGTCAATTTGTCCTTCAATTCATCGAATGCCAACTGACAGGCATCACTCCAGATATATGGCACACCTTTACGAGTAAGATGTGTCAAAGGACCCGCTATCTCCGAGAAACCCCGAATAAATCTTCTGTAGTATCCTGCTAAGCCCAAGAAACTACGAATCTCTGTTGGTGTCGTGGGCTGTCCCCACTCCCTCACCGCTGACACCTTCCCCGGATCGACAGATATTCCCTGGTCGGAAATAATGTGACCCAAGAACTGGACTTCCTTCAGCCAAAACCCGCACTTGATGAATCAAAATAATTTCAACAATTATTTTCCAGATTTCAATGAATTTATCAATTTAAATAAGAGTTCAATTAACAAGAATTCAAAGAGAATGACACTCGCGAGATTTAAGGAGCATATTGTGTAAAACCCCATACCTCAAAGCATGATGAGAAACCAATGATCACATCCTCAAGATCAACAGAAAAAATCTACAGAAGCTCCTCCAAGAACCTCCAACAAAATACTCCTAAGAACACCTCTAATCTAAGGTTGGAACTCACAAATCTCAAGGGCCAATGTGTATATAAAAAGAAGAGGAATATAATATATATTTGCTGCCAAAATTTGTCCTAAAAATAGGTTAAAAAGGGTTGTCAACGACTTCCTTTTATAATGCAAAGAAATGAAGAGTTGGAATCCAAAAGACTCCTTTAAATAAGGCAAATAAATGAAGAGTTGGAAGGCAAAACAACTCCAAGAGTTGAAAACATTTAAAAATCATTTTAAAATCCGTTTTAACTCCGTTTTCGAAATCGTTTGAAATTCTCGCCTTTAAAAATAATAACCAACATATTTGAGCAATAAATATAATTTTATCAAAAACTTTATTTTCCTCCATTTTCCAAAAATTAATTAAAATAGCCCAAAATTACGCGGGTTGTTACACTTCCCCACTAACAATGGAATTTCGCCCTCGAAATTCGCCGAATGCCTAACTCTCAAAAATCAGGCAAACAATCTCCAAAAATAATTTCGTCCCCAAAAATAAATTCCTCACATCTAATCTAGATGCCTATCACGAATATCGCCTAAAATTTTCTATCTTCAAAAATTGCTCATATTTTGCATACAGCTCGTTCTGACGAAGTATCTGCAAAACCTGCCTCAAATGCTCGGCGTGCTCCTCCTCTGTCTGAGAGTAAACCAGAATGTCATCAATGAAGACAATGACAAACTGATCTAGGAAATCCCTGAACACCCTGTTCATCAAGTCCATAAACACTGCTGGAGCGTTGGTCAAGCCGAAAGGCATAACCCGAAACTCGTAAGAACCATATCTCGACAAGAACGCAGTCTTCGAGACATCCTCCTCCCTGATACGCAACTGATGGTATCCCGATCTCAAGTCAATCTTCGAGAAGAAAGAAGCTCCTCTCAACTGGTCGAATAAGTCATCGATTCGAGGCAACGGATACTTATTCCGTATCGTGACCTTATTCAATTCTCGGTAGTCCACGCACAATCTCAGTGAACCGTCCCTCTTCTTCACAAACAAAACTGGAGCGCCCCAAGGTGAGGTACTCCTGCGAATAAAGCCCTGCCCTAACAGCTGCTCTGTCTGATCCCGTAGCTCTCGCATCTCAGCTGGAGCCATACGGTACGGTGCACGTGCTATAGGTCTCGTACCCGGTAGCAAGTCTATAACGAAGTCTATCTCCCGACTGGGTGGTAAGCCTGGTATCTCCTGAAACACATCTGAATACTCCCTGACAACCGGGATCGAATCCAAAGGAATCACAACCTCCTTAGAGGTATCCTCCTCTATGTAATACAGATGAGCGGTCGATCCTCCCTCTGGGCGAGGCATCGCCACTATAAACATCTCTTGCCCCGGAATGGCAAAACAATGCTCCCGCTGAAGCAATCAATCATGGCCCTATATGCTACGAGCCAATCCATACCGATGATCACATCGTGAACATGCATGTCTAACACTAACATGTCCGCAGGTAATACCAAACCACCAACCTCTACCCCTACTCCCCGGCATATAAAGAAAATAAGTGACCCATTCCCCAATGGTGAGTCGACACATGTCACTGTGCTCTCTGCCGTAGCTAACAATCCTAAAGCTTTCGCGGAGTGTGTAGCAATAAAACAATGTGTAGCACCCGTATCAAATAACAGCCGACCCATAGTGCCATGGATAGGAAACGTACCCTCGATCGCGGGCGGTGCCTGTGGAACTGCAGCCTGGTGAACGTTGTAGACACGTCCATACTGTAGCTGCCTCTGCTGAGGTGCTGGAATAATTTGCGGTGGTGCGGGGAGAGCGGCGGGAAACAAAGGCCTCTGTGGCTCCTGGCGAGCACCCTGCTGCTGCTGCTGTGGGGCCCTGCCCCTATCAGGACAATCCTGCTTCTTATGGCCAGTCTTGCCACAAGTAAAGCACTTCCCTGGGAAATTCCCTCCCCTCTGCCCCTGCTGTCCCCGGCCCTGGTGGCCGTTACCGTTCCTCCCTTGGCTCTGTTGGCCCTGGTGAAACTGCTGCCCATTCTGCCCCTGTTGGCCCTGCTGACCGTTTGGACCCTGATGGCCCTGACGGAAACCTCCCTGTCCCTGCCTGTAGTTCCCTGACCGGAACCTCTTATTGTCCCCCTGCTGGGTACCCTGCTCAGTCTGTTTCTACCCCTGACCGGTCTGTGCCCCGCTGGCACCATGTCCTCCAGTCCTGCCCTGATGGCTAGACTCCCCTGACCGCTTGCCCTCGGCCATATGAAAACGTTGGTCCTGGCAGTGCAATAGTGCAGCGTTAACCACATCAGCATACGTGGCCAACGATAGGTTCCCTAGCAGATGCTGACGGATCCTCCAATTCAACCCATCAGTGAACTTCTCTATCTTCTTCTTCTCTATTGGAATCTCGTCTGGAACGATATTCAACAGGTTAGTGAACTCGGCCTCATACTCGGCCACTGTCTTGGTCTCCTGCTTCAAACTCATCAGCTTTCTCCTCATCTCTGTATGAACTGCGGATGGAAAGTACTTGCGGTCGAACCGCACCCAGAACTCCTGAATCGTGAGGGTATCCCTCTCCTCCGCGGTGGTAATGGACTCCCACCACTGTAGCGCAGATCCCACTAGCTTGAAAGTAGCTAGCACCTGTTTTTGAACATTTGTGCACTCATGCATCCTCAAATGCCTCTGTATGTCCTTCCTCCATTGGCTCGAGACTACCACATCTGAGCTTCCTGCAAACTCTGGCGGATGCGCTTTCTGAAAAGCGTCGTGTACACATTCCCAAGCAGACGGGAATGCATTAACCTGGACGGGCGCGGCAACCGGCGCCTCAGGGTGGTGCCTGCTGAATCACGGCAATCACGACATTCACCGCTTGAGCTACTATAGCTGCAACCTCAGTGGCGTTCAACATGCCCTGAACTGGAGCAGGCTGGGGTTCGGGCGTTGCATTCCTGGGAACTCGTCGTGCACGTCGTGGAGGCATCTGAAATAAGAACAAAGTTTATAAGTCTACAGATAAACTTTAAAATAGCTGAAGAACGAAACGTACACAATAAGAGTACAACAGTCCTAAAATATAGGGCTCTATATCAAAGAAAACGTAGCGGAAACATAATAGCCGTACAGATCCTAAAGGACACTAGAACCTGATGCTCTGATACCACCTGTGACACCCCGACTAATTAAACACCGGGTAGCTACTCCTTTATAAAATTAATTCAAAATGCCAAGTTGGCTCAGTTAATAGCATCACTGTCGAAAACGTTTAATTATTACTAACCACCTAGTATTTAAAAAGTAAGTGCCAAATTTTATTAAATCTGATTAACATGCAACAAGAGTAATGAATAACTAAATAACACCATTCACCATGCTGAAGTAAAACGGATAACCATCACAATATGTAAATAAAACCTGGAGGAAAAACTTCTCAATACAAATCCCACAACTGATAAGTAAACTGAAATAAATAACTAAAACTGAATGCTGAGCAATACATGCTAGAGTCTGAAAACTGAAATGTAAGAATGTCTAATAAGATTGGGCAACATGCCCTACAACTGATAGATGTTGAGACTGGAATCCAAATGAGAGAAGCGTCTACATGCAAATCCCTGTAGCTTCCACAAACAGCTACAGCTCGTCACCTGAATGAGAATCCTATGCTTGGTGTCCTTGTGGCTGGGCACCTAAAATGGTTTTACAAGAAAATATATTTGAAAGCAAATGGGTCAGAGCCCGAAAGTGGAAATCATTTTAAAAACCTGCAAGTGCTTTAAAACATTTAAAACATTAAATGCAAAGTACATGTTAGGACGAGCACTCACATTAAATTCTCACCTCTTGACTAACTGTGCACTCCTAACGTAAGTACCCATCTATAACGACCCATAATACTAGCTAACTGACAACATAACTAGCTAAACTGCCAAAGGTCCTGCCAATAGTACTAGGTTCCATTTACATAATAGTGCTCGTAATTAAATAGAGGTTTAATGTAAACTCAGTTACTAACTATGCCATTGATATAACTATCAGCTAACTCATTATATATCTCGAAACAATACCGTAATATTTTTACAACATTAACATGAGGATTTCCATTAATTTAATGTATATTATTCACATCATAAATATACAATACAAGCACCCCGCAATCTAAGCTGTAGTGCACACATACTCTGCTATCCATCCCGGTACATCACGTACATAAGGATTACATATTCCGAATCTCTCAGGAATAGTTTACCGATAACAACATCACAAATAATGGAGGCGAACACAGTCACCATCACATGGGTCACGCACATACCTACGCTCCCATGGTCATGCAGACTTATTAATATCACAATAAGTCCTTCTATGATCTATGTTCATCAAGGTACCAGTCTAAATCCCCCCCGTAGGCACACAAGGATTAGAGGGTCCTAAGCGAACGCAAACCTCCCGTGATAGCAAGTATGGTAGGTATGTCATACACACAAATACTATATACTAAGCATTCACACATCTTAGATATCACCATTTAATAAGGTATAAGCTACATCATAATACCATTATTCCAAACTTATGTATTTTTTCAAGTCTCCCGTTAATATAAAGTTAAATTGCCGACACGTCTCACGCCGTAGTCCCTTATCCTTAAAACCTATCTTGAATAGACTATTAAGTTCCCATAATTCCCACATATGACATCTATATACCTAAGGTCTTTACTTCTGCCCTAAACCTTATTTCATCGAATTACACAATTTTACACTATTAACCTAAACGTTAACTCGCTTCACGAATTTCAATAATCTAGAATAATTCCTCGAATTGTATTCTAATTAAAGTCCACTATAATAATCACTCCTACTGGTCTCCTTAAGGTTGAGGGTATTCATAAGTTCTCCAAACATATTCTCCGAGGGTTTCCACCATTAAAATCAAATTAAGGAAAATTTTACTCATTCTGGGAAGGTCGATCGATCGACCTATGAATATCGATCGATCGATCTAGTCGATCGATCGACTGATGAATGTCGATCGATCGATCGAACAGGTATGGCTACGGACTGCTTCGTTCTGCAGATTTGAAAACGTCCCAAAACTTATTTCTTACGTGTGATTCTCAGATATAACGTTATAGTAATGTCATATAACAATCCTACAATATTACTAACGTCCATAAATCAATATTTCAACAACTATAGGCTACATATGGATCAATCTTCATCAAAAACCTAGTTTTTTCTGATTTTTCTCAAGAACAGTCATGAACCTCATCTTAAATCCGTTTTTGGTATTACAAAAGGCAGTAATTCACATAATATGATCGCCCTGTAACATTCTACATGCAACCTATATCCCAAAATTCAAACTAATAACTCCAATCTTATGGGTTTTTCATTATCTTCCAAGAACATACAAAGTTTTTTTTGAATAATCTAACATGGAAGAATCATTCTCTGAAATTTAAATGGAATAAATCACTTGCCTTGGTTTGATTTCGGATTTGGTGTTGATTTGGTGAAGAATCTCTGCAGAATTCCTCTCTCTCTCTCCTTCTCCAAGCTTTCTTCTCCAAAAGGCTATGGTGGCTAGGGTTTGCTTTGGGAGAGTTGGAAGACTAAATGATAACCTACGTAGCTTATGGGGTTAATAAAGGGTTGGTTGGGTCAATCCCTTATCAGATTACAACTCTCAATTTTCGTCACTTTTAATTACCCAAAAATACCAAATTACTAAAATACCCTTTTAGTTACCGGTATGGCCTAAAAATACCCCGGGACCCAAACTATACCCCCGGCTAGTGTTTTCTGACTATCTCGACCCTTCCGGACGCGTTGACGCACTCAAAACGACCATACGGATTATAGATTTTAAATTCACTTTTATTAACAAAATAATATACCGTGACGCGGCGGTCCCACGCGTCTCAACAAAATTTCTAAAATGCCGTATATAAATCTCACGACAAATTTTATAGTACCAAGTTCATATATAATCATATATGCACATAATCAAATACTAATTCGCATCTCATTAGTATTATAACCCGGATTAATTTCCAATTAATACGCTAATTAATTAATTAATCCCAAAAATAATTATAGTCAAAAGTACGGGGTATTACATTTTTCTCCGACTTCTGCAGGGTTTTTTGTCCTTTCTTGATAGTTTCCATGTATAAAAGGGGGCGTGAATGGGGCTTCCTCCTCATACTTTCACTTTATTCCTTTTTCAAATTCTTACTTGCTTATTTTCTCTTGGTCTTGCAAGATGGACCTCCTTGGTAGCATTGATTTTTCCAACTACCTCGAAGCTCTAGAAGCAATATGTTCTTACAACGTTAATTATGACGCCTTCCACATGCGACGAGTCTCTTTGTGGTGCAACCGACAGCCCATTGGGTGGAACATGCTCATGGTGGCTCTTGAGTTTTGGTATCCCGATGATCATGTCTTCCACTTCAAGTTGGATGATATTTGTCCTACCTATGAAGAATTTTCAGCCATGCTGGGGATAAATCCCAGTGTTGCTGTAGCTCTGCCTGAGTTTTCCCATTCTCCTAGGGAATGATTGGCTAGGCTTATTCATATTTCGCCTTTGGAATCCAAGCTATTGGTTACAGGGGGAATGATTTCCCTTTCGATAATTTTATAGTCTGTGAGTTCGGAGGACGTCGGTGATGTCAGATATGCCGGGGCCGTCATCCTAGGCATTGTTTTAAAAGTTCTGTTGGTGACTGGGGAAATGTTGGTGGACCCTCAACTGGATGCTATCATTTCCTAGATGTCGTACCTTCGTAATCATGTGGTGCTGATATTGGTGGAGACCCTGATGGCTAGGATGACTGGCGGGAGGGTCGTTCAGACTTTCTGAGGGGTAGCCCTGTAATGTTGTTTATGTGGCTGTTAGAGAGGTTTCATACGGTGGTCCCACCTGAGTATCCTTTGCCGGAGGTGCTAAATTTCTTCTCGTGCTATTTTACTAGTGTAGGCCTGGACATTAAGAGTTGGGGGAACTAGTTTGTAGAGCACGGGGCTCGAGGCTTATGCTGGTCTATGCCTTACTAGGGGAGCTGCTGCCCATTATGGAACTCGGGGAGTACCAATATGTCTGGTTAGTAAGCCTCAAGCACACCTCTTTCTACTTTCCCTAGAGAGTGTTGCTCTAATTTGGTTAAGAGAAAATCGTGCCACCATGGACACCGAACTTCTTTCCTATAGAGGACCTGATAGAGCGTATGCGCATGCGACTTGGTTTTCTTTGGGAGAATCTTCATCCATCGCCCCGTCCTTATCAGTCTACTGGGCAAGTGTGGCACGTCTCTGGGGACTACATGAAGTGGTTATGGAATAAGATAGTGGCCAAGATGCTGGTTGTTGAGACTAGTCAAAGGTGGTATTCCATATCTGACACCAGGCAGGAGACATTGTGGTCTTTTCCAAGCTAGTCCGGGCTTATCGCTCTGTGGAACGTCTGCGGTACTCCATTCAGGCAAGGGAGGTTTTGGGAGACCAAGATATAGGTGATGATGGTGCTGGTTCCTTTGAAAGCTGTGGGTAGGGCTTTGTGAAGCTTCTTGTGATAGGTGTGGTTTTGTGCTTTGTGGGAAGAATTGGGGGTGATTTTTAGGAGTAGTGGGGCTCTTTAATATTTTGGTTTTTTTAGTAGGGGTAGTGCTGGCAAGGGAAGTTGTTTGACTCCTTACCCTAATGTAATCGTGCAAAAATTTCAGATAAGGAAATAAATAAGTTTTTGGTTATTTAGTTGTGCCTCTTGATGACTTTTTGCTTTTTGAACTATCTATACCTATCACTAAGGCATACATAATCCTTTTGTTCATTTATATGTTAAAATGAGTTGTTGTTCTCGGGGAAAATAAAATAATAGCATTTTGAGAAAAGAAGGGGGTTGCGCTCATGTGAAGCGAATGAGCTACCTACGTACCTCAGATGATTTTGAAAATTTTCGAAATTCATTTTTTTGAAAATGTTTTTAGTGGATCAGGACCACAGAGTTCTGGGTAGGGAGAACATAAAAGTGTTTTTTTAGAATAGAAGGGAGATGAAAAGAGTCTTAGTGCGTCGAGATTTCAAACTAGGGGCAGAATTTCTTGAGACGGTCCTGGTTGACTGGACGGGTCATTTCTTCTCCGTTGAGGTTAGTGAGCACAGTGGCGCTGTCACGAGGAACAAGTGTCTTAACATTCCACCAAGGCAACATATATTCTGACTTAAATTATATCCTTCAATAAGTGCAACAAAAATACAATTACATGGTTATGAATCGTAAAATACTGAAAGTAAAGGAATTACGTCATCAGAGCTTTCTAAAGGATACTTTATTTAGATTAAAAGTAATGATGAATTACAACTTAAGACAAAATTTAAAAACACTTATTACAAGAGAGCCAAACATGCTCTTAATGATAAAACAAACATAATAAAAAAAGGATCTCTAAAGATGAATCTTCAACTCAGACCTTTTTCATTCCCTCCACGAACCTACTTATTTCCTGGAAAATGGTTATTTATACAACATCAGCTAAAAGCCGAATGGGATTTAATCTCCGGACATTCCATGATTTTTTTTCCAGAAAATTGATACCTATTCAATTTACAATAGAAGGCATATAAATATATGGACATGAATTTATAGTAAAATATATAAACTAAACTGACAGTATATATTTTCAGAATAAATAGTTTAGAACAAATAAAATAAAATAATTGAGCAATATGTCAATTATTCAATTTTATTTTGATGGCCATGTACGCTCTAATACCCAGATAAACAGATAGTGTTACCTAATGTTTCCACCTGGAAATAACACAGACAGAAAATTATGATCTCTGGAATAGTGCCTTATTTAGGGCACACCGACGATAAACCACCTGGGAAGGTACCACCCAAATATTTCCACCCGGTGGTCAAGGCCAATATAGTAAGAGAGTTTCCATAGGCCAAATCAATAATTTTAGAATTCAAATCAAATGTTTATATCTAGATATATACACATATAACAAACGATGGAATCATCGGTAGCAGATGAATTTGAGAATAAAATCATTTCACAAAATATATGTAGTTTGCATAATATCATATAATCAAAATACACAAGGAATGTCATAGAGTACTCACCTAGAATAGAAATCTGAAGTTACAGATACAGAGTCTTGGATCGCTCATTAATCTTAAGACGAAACTTCTTCTTAAACTTCCTCACAATTTCTCTCACACTTTATTTTTGATATTTGGAATGAATTTCATGTAAGAACTCATCCTAAGGCTTCTATTTAAAGTTTCTCAAAGTTATCTGGGTGATGACACGTGCCCCGATGACTAAGCGTTCATTTTGGTGAGTCAGCGTGTCACGTAACGGGGATATCTTGCAGTCTTAATTTACTAGACGGTGACACGTGTTTTAACTTTTTCTAAATGCATGACATGTGTTTTATCTTTTCGGATAAAGGTGACACGTGTGCGGTGGAGGTGTCAAAACCAAGCACGAGGTGTCAAGCACGAAGAGTAAAGTTATTAAGGGAATAAGGGTCATTTTACACATGAAGGATATTTTAGTAATTTTACACCATACTTTTAGTCCCTGAAACTTTTTTATTTAAAATCAAGTCCCTAAAGTCTCATAAAATTACATTTTCTACCCCCACAACTTATCTTTTAGCTCATGATATTCCATTAGACTTTGATTTGATCCATTTTCCTTAAGAAAAAGGTCATTTCAAGGTATTTATGTCGGCCTAACTAGCCTCCCCTTCCAAGCAATCAAAATATAACACATGGTGTGCTAACAAGACAAAATACGACTTAAAGGATGGACATATTTTCCCTTATTTCGTAATTTCTATATAACTTCTTGATCCGACCTCTGTTTAACACATTGTTTGTTGTATTACAAACCTAATTCATATATCTACAACTTTTTAGTTTTTTCCTCAAGTCAATTCTTATATTATAATTGTCAAAACTGGTCTCTAATATAAACATTCCTACTGAAAAGTTTAAAATTTTATGTTTGTAACTAATTTGATATTTAATGATTTATGAAGGGAGGATTAGAGTAAAATAATAAATTAACATTATTCATATCACATATGAAATAATACAACATT
This sequence comes from Sambucus nigra, assembly GCA_949130495.1. Classification (NCBI taxonomy): domain Eukaryota; kingdom Viridiplantae; phylum Streptophyta; class Magnoliopsida; order Dipsacales; family Adoxaceae; genus Sambucus; species Sambucus nigra. The sequence goes on from OX422217.1 coordinate 322,074,422, forward strand.
TAAAGATATATATGAACATATAAAAGTGGGGTCATTACATACTACGCTCCTCATAAAAAGTTTGTCCCCAAACTTTATTTACATTAATTCCCAATCAGGTGAGGATATCGCTGCTTTATTTTATCTTCTCGCTTCCATGTTGCTTATTTAATAGAATGATTATTCCATAACACTTTAACCAATGAAATTACCTTGGTTCGTAATATTTTATCTTTATGGTCCAAAATTTCGATCGGATGCTCAATGTATGACAAATCTTCTCTAATTTGAAGAGGTTTGTGACTTTGGATATTCGCTGGATCTGGGACGTATTTCTTCATCATTGACACATGAAACACATTATGCACACTAGAGAGTTCACGGAATAAAGAAATTCTATATGCAATAACTCCTATCCTTTCAAGGATTTCATAAGGTCTTATGTATCTTGGACTCAATTTACCTTTCTTCCCCAATCGTATTAACACATAATATCCTCTTTGGAATTCCAACTCTCGTCAGTGATTATCAACATAAATATTTTGACGGCTTTGAGAGATTCAAAGTCGGTCTTGTATTAATTTCACTTTCTCTGTTGTGATCTGGATCAATTCAGGTCCCAATAATTTTCTTTCTCCAACTTCTACCTAACATGGAGGGGAAAAACACTTTCTTCCATAAAGTGCCTCATACGGAGACATTTGAATACTTGCTTGATTACTATTATTATATGAAAATTCTACTAATGGTAATTGATCATCCCAATTCCCCTTCAGATCAAGTACACTTTCCCTAAGCATATCCTCTAAGGTTTGAATGGTTCTCTCAGATTTTCCATCTGTTTGAGGATGAAAAGTGGCGATGAAATTCAATTGTGTTCCCACGGATGCTTGTAGGATTTTCCAAAAGCAAGACAAAAATCAGGGGTCACGATCGAAAATAATTGAAACTGGGGTTGCATAAAGCCTAATAATTTCCCGCGCATACAACTTAGCTAACTTTTCTAAAGAATGGGTAATCTTAATGGGAAAAAAATGAGCAGATTTAGTTAACCTATCAATAATTACCCAAATAGAATCTTACCATTTGAACTCCTTGGTAAACCTGTCACAAAATCCATAGTAATATGTTCCGATTTCCACTCAAGGATAGGTAGGGGTTGTAGTATTCCTAATGGCTTTTGATGTTCAACTTTTACTTGTTGACAAACCAAACACTGAGATACAAATTCCGCTATCTCCCTTTTCATGTTATTACAACAAAATACTTCTCGAAGATCTCTATACATCTTTGTACATCCGGGATGAAATGTGAATCTAGAGTAATGACTTTCCTCTAAAATTTTCCTCATTAGTTTGGCATTAGCTGGCACACACACTCTATTTCCAAATCTCAATATATCATCTCGTATCACAAATTCAATCATTTTCGTTTCAATAACTTCTCTAATCTTCTTCAGTTGTGGGTCATTTACTAGTGCAATTTTTATCCTTTCCATCAACATGGGTTGTACATGTAAATTTGCGATTATTCCTCCTTTACTATAACTATGTACATCTATTTCCATACTTCTCAAATCCTTCAACAATGCTTCCTGGCTTGTAATAAGACACGCTAAATTTGGTGTAGACTTTCTACTTAAAGTATCCGCTATTGTATTAGCCTTCCCCGAGTGATAATGAATATTCAAATCATAATCCTTCATTAATTCTGACCACCTCCTTTGTCTCATATTCAATTCTTTTGGGGTAAAAATATATTTCAAAATCTTATGATCGGTATAAATCTCACAAGTCTCACCATACAAATAATATCTCTAAATATTAAGAGTAAAAATTACAGATGCTAATTCTAGGTCATGGGTTGGATAATTATTCTAATGTGGTTTTAACTATCTCGAGGCATAAGCTACTACTTTTCTATTTTGCATTAGCATACATCCCAAACCACTTTTCGAAGCATCACTATAAATAATAAATCCCCCCATCTCTGAAGGAATAGTTAAAATTGGGGCAGTTACAAATCGATTCTTAAGTTCTTGAAAACTATTCTCAACTTCCTCAAACCATTCATATCTCACCTTCTTCTCGATTAACCTAGATAGATGTTTGGCAATACTATAAAATCCTTCAACAAATCTTCGATAATGACCTGCTAATCCAAGAAAACTATGAATCTCTGTCACATTATTTGGTCTAGGCCAACCTAGTATAGCCTCGATCTTTTGAGGGTCAATCGACACTCCCTCCTTAGAAATGACATGTCCTAGAAAAGAGACGCCAGGCAACCAAAACTCACACTTCTTTAATTTTGCATATAATTTCTCCTTCCTAAGGATTTGTAACACCGTTTCTAAATGATTTTCGTGTTCTTTAATACTTTTGGAATAAATAAGGATGTCATCAATGAAAAAAACCACACACTAATCCAAATACTTCCTAAACACCCTATTCATCATATCCATAAAAGTGGCTGGTGCGTTAGTTAGTCGAAATGGCATCACAAGAAATTCATAGTGACCATATCTAATACGAAAATCTGATTTTAAAATATCATCTTCCTTAATCTTCAATTGGTGATAGCCTGACCTAAGGTCAATATTTGAAAATACTTTCACACCTTGAAGTTGGTCAAACAAATCATTTATACGAGGTAAGGGGTATTTATTCTTAATGGTCACCTTATTTAGTTCACGATAATCTATACATAACCTCATCGTCCCATCCTTCTTTTTAACAAATAACACCAGAACACCCCAAGGGGATACACTTGGTCTAATAAAAACCTTGTCTAATAGATCTTATAATTGAAGTTTTAATTCCCTTAATTCTAAAGGTGCCATACGATAAGGTGGTTTCGAGATTGGAATAGTCCTAGGAATGACATCAATCGTAAACTCTATTTCTCTACTAGGAGGAAGACTGGGCATCCGAAAAAACATCTGCAAAATGTTTGGGTGTAGGAATATCTTCTAAAATAGGCTCTTTTGTTTGCAAATAAATGACACTTGAAAGGAATCCTTGACATCCCTTCTTAAGAAAATTACAAGCTTGCATTGTAGAGATAATACGCATGGGAGATAGGACGCCAGTTCCTTCAAAACTAAATTCTGGTTGGTTAGGAATTTGGAAAGTAACTCTCTTCTCAAAACAATCTACCTTAGCATGATACGATGCTGACCAATCCATCCCCAAAATGACTTCAAAGTATCTTATGTCTAAAACTATCCAATCAGTGAATAGTTTATGACTACTAGCATCTATAGGGCAGGATTTATGTACTAATGTTCCCGTTAATAACTCACCTGAAGGAGTAGAAACTTGCATGCTATGATTAAATGGTTTAGGAATATGAGGAAAGCAGTTAATAAAATGCATAGACACAAATGAATGGGTAGAACCAGGATCTATTAAAACTTGAAAAGGTTGTGCACATGTAGAAAGTGTACCTGACACTAAAGCATTAGAAGCTTGGGCATCTGGAAGTGCAAAAACTCCACCTTGTCTTCCTTGGTCCTTCATTTCTCCTAAAGGGATTATCGGAACCCTTGCTGGGGTTGGGCAGTCTTTTATCTGATGTCCTTTCTGTCCACACCTAAAATAAGCTCATGTATCCTTTTATCAAGGTCGTCCTTCATGCATCTTTACACATTGCTGACATATCTTGTTATTATACCATTTGTAATCCCTAGCGCCCCCAACATATACAAGTATTTCTCTCCTCATGTATTCTCTTAGTTACTCTCCACCAAGGTTCGGCTTCACCTTCTAACATAAATGTTGCAAATGAAACACTTTTTTTATTGGTACACTTAAGAACATCGATCATCTTTGCCATCTGCATCACCCAAATTTCTACTTCAGTAGGGTTAGGAGTACCTTTAAAAGAAGGAGGGTTCAACTTCTTGGAATGCTCAATGGTACAGCTAGTTAGTTCCAGATTCCTTGGTGCTCCATTATTCACCTGATGCTCCATAATCTTTGCTAGACTCCCAATCGCCTTGTATGCACCTTCTAATCCTTCCATACATGAACCACTTATTCTCGTACATGATCTTGGCTTAGTCATTTTCTACAGTCATAGCCAAACATAAGACATATTATACTACCCAAGATTGAAAATTAGAAGAATAACTATACATAAACAATTATATGTAGACTATAAGACAAATGGAGGGTTACCACGTAAGTCGAATATTTAATCCTATATTCTATGTATGGAGACTTAAAATCGATAACGTATGAAACTTATGCTCAGTATTTTACGGTTTCATAACCTAGGTTATGATACCACCTCTATCACGACCCTGACCTAAATTAGTAGTAGGGAATGAGTGTTTTGATATGCCAGTAAGGCAAAATATATTCTGACTTAAATTATTTCCTTCAGTAAGTGCAACGAAAATACAATTACATGGTTACAAATCGTAAAATACTGAAAGTAAAGGAATTACGTCATCAGAGCTTTCTAAAGGAAACTTAATTTATATTAAAAGTAATGATGAATTACAATGTAAGACAAAATTTAAAAAAACTTATTACAAGAGAGCCAAACATGCTCTAAATGATAAAACAAACATAATAACAAAAAGAGCTTTAAAAGCTAAATCTTCAACATAGTCCTTTTTCATTCCCTTCGCGAACTACTTATTTCCTGAAAAATAGTTATTTATACAACATCAGCTAAAAGCCGAATGAGATTTAATCTCCGGACATTCCATGATTTTTTTTAGAAAATTGATACCTATTGAATTTACAACAGAAATCATATACATATATGGACTTGAATTTGGAGCAAAATATATAAAGTAAACTGATAGCATATATTTTCAGAATAAACAGTTCAGAACAGATAAAACAATTATGCAATATGTCGATTATTCAATTTTATTTTAATGGGCATGTACGCTCAAATACCCATATAAATAGATAGTGTTCCACCTGGCAACAACATAGACAGAAAATTATGATCTATGGAACAATGCCTTATTTAGGGCACACCAGCGATAAATTGCCTAGGAAGGTACCACCCAAATATTTCCACCTAGTAGTCAAGGACAACATAGTAAGAGAGTTTCCATAGGCCAAATCAATAATTACATTTTCTACCCTACAACTTATCTTTTAGCTCATGATATGCCATTAGACTTTGATTTGATCCATTTTGCTGAAGAAAAAGGTCATTTTAAGGTGTTTATGTCAGCTTAACTAGCCTCCCCTTCCAACCAATCAAAATATAACACATGGTGTGTTAATAAGACAAAATACGACTTAAACGATGGACATATTTACCCTTATTTCATAATTTCGGTATAACTTCTTTCTTGGACCTTCGTTTAACACACTGTTTGTTGTGTTATAAACCTAATTCATATATTTACAACATTTTAGTTTTTGCCTCAAGTTAGTTGTTATATTATAATGGTTAAAACTAGTCTCTAATATGAACATTCCGACTAAAAACTTTAAATTTTATTTTTGTAACTAATTTAATATTTCATGATTTATGAAGGGAGGATTAGACTAAAATAATAAATTAACATTCTTCATATCACATATGAAATAATACAACATTTAAAGCTATATACGGACATATAAAAGTGGGGTCATTACAGGCGTCGCCCGACAGGATCTTCTTCACGATGTAAGGGCCACTCTAATTGGGCTTAAATTTCCCTTTGGGCTCCCAGACGGGCTCTATTATTTCTTTGAGGGTTAATTCCCCTTCTCGAACACCGTGGTCCTCGACTCTCTTGTTAAAGGATTGCGCTGTACGGAAATGGTACCCTTGTATGTGATATAGAGCTTTCAATTTATTTTTGTCTAGGGGGGTCAACTCGTAAAGATGGTTTTGGTACCAGTCTTCCTCATTGACTTTGCTTTCAAGCATAATTTATAGCGAGGGTATTTTCATATCCACGGTAGGACCATTTCCATGACGTAGACTAGAGAGTAAGGATTAGCCCCAGTAGAGGTTCGAACTGAAGTGTGGTAGCCCCAAAAGGCGTAAGGGAACATGTCGGCCCAATCTCGACAACTCTCGGTCATCTTGCTGATGATAGCTTTGAGATTCTTATTGGATGCTTTGATTACTCCATCGGTTTGAGGTCGGTATGGAGAGGATTTATGTTTTTGGATTCCATACTCTTCAACCACATTCGTAACTTCTGCTTCAAAATATAGCCCATTTTTAATACCAGCTCGTACGGGACCCCATATTGGTAGATAATGTTATTCTTGTTGAATTTGGCTAATTTTTTGGCATTCATAACTGCATATGACTCGACTTTGACCCATTTTGTTAAGTAATCAATAGAGACTAGGATGAACTCATGCCCATTGGATGCCTCTGGTGTAACTTTCCCTATGATGTCGATGCCCCATGTGGAAAATGGCCAGAAAAAGTCATGTTGTACAATTCTCATAGAGGCAAGTGTTGTAGGTTGGAGAACAGTTGGCATTTGAGACATATTCGAATGTAGGATGTGCATCCCTGAACCATGGTAGTCCATTATTACCCCAGTCGAATGATCTTTTTGGCGAGCATATCTCCGTTCATACGGGGTTCGCATTCCCCACTATGGATTTTCTGCATCATATCTTCACTGTCAGCCCGTGCGATGCATTGTAAATGGGTTCCATCGAAGTTTCTTTTAAACAGTGATTTACCACAGATAATGTACTAGGCGACCAGTCAGTGGAGAGTTTCTCAGTCTTTCTTGTCAAATCCTTGGGGATACCTACTGTGTTTGAGGAGGTGCCAAATATCATAGTACCAGTAATTGGTTATTTCGAGTTCTTCCTTCGTGCTAAGCTTGATGTGGTAGTAGTGGGTTAGTTTGTCTTAATTCTGGACAAGAAAGTGGGCCATGGTTATTCCTTCGGGAATGTCAATCATGGAGTCTAAGGTGGAAAAGGCGTAAGCTAGGTTGTTCTTTACTCGGGGTAGGTAGTGGAAGGCAATTTCTTAGAATTGGAAAGCTAGTTCTTCAAGCTGGGCATAGAAGGGTAAGAGTTTCTCATCCTTGACTTTCCACTTCCTAAGTATTTGACCGATGACGAGGGTTGAATACCCATAGACATCGAGGTATCGACTTCCTTTCATGAGGGTAACCTTGAGGCCTATTTTATGCCTCGTATTCAGTCATGTTATTAGAGCAAGGGAAATCCAATTTGATGGCAATGGGAGTGTGGGAGTCATCAGGGGAAATTAGGAGGATTCCAATTCCATATCCTTTTTTATTGGCAGTGACATCAAAGAATATTTTCCATCAAAGATCTTCTTGAGAGTCGTAAAGGATATTCTTGTCTAGGAATTTAAAAATCCAGACATCAACTTCTTTCATAGGGCAGTCAGCAAGGCAGTCGGAGATGGCTCTTCTTTTCATGTCTTTCTGTTTGACATAGGTGATATCAAACATGGATAGAAGAATTAACCAATGGTCCAATTGGCTGGATAGGGAAAGCTTCTCTAGTAGGTACTTGATGGGATCCATCCGAGATACGAGTCTGATCGAGAAGGCGAGCATATAGTGCCGTAACTTTTGGGTAACCCAAATAAGAGTGACGCATGCCTTTTATTGTAGTGTAGTTAACTTCATAATCGAATAATTTTTAACAGGCATAATAGATGTCTTTGTCCTTGCGAGTTTTTTCAAGGTATTGAGCTAGCAGAGCCCCGACTGTAGTATCAATCATGATAAAGTATAGGAGTAAGGGAAGACTAGGATGCAGTGGCATGAGCATCGAAGTTCAGGTTAGGTATTGCTTAATTTGATCACACCCTTCTTCGCAAGATTTATTATAGACTTTGGTTGAATACTTTTGGAGGAGTTTGAAGATACATTCATATATGGAAGTCAATGGGAAGATGAATCTACTGATTACTGTAATTTCCCAAGGAATCCTTAGACTTTTTAATCCATTTGGGGAGGTGGCATCTCAAGTATGGCTTTCAGCTTAGCAGGATTTGGTTCTATCCCTTTCTCACTGACCATGAATCCTAAGAGTTTTCCTTTGGTAATGTCGAAGACACATTTTTGTGGGTTAAGTCATATTTGGTATTGTCGCAGTCGTTCAAATAATTTTCGGAGAGAGGGAACATGACCCTCTCTAGACCTGGACATGCTAATCATGTCATCTACATATACCTCGAATTCTTGTGTATCAGATCATGGATAATGGTTGTGGGATCCCTTTGGTAGGTAGCCCCTATATTTTTTAGACCAAATGGCATGACAATGTAGCAAAAGGTTCCCGAAGGGGTGATGAATGTGATTTCCTCTTAATGATCAGGGTGCATCTTGATCTGGTTATATCTTAAAAACCCATCAATGAGTTACTTGAGAGCATGACTGGTTGTGTTGTCCACGATCATATCGATGTTGGGTAGTGGGTAATTATCCTTCGGAAAGGCCTTGTTCAAGTCTCGATAGTCGACACACATGCGGACCTTCCATCCTGATTTCTGCACAGGTACGATATTGGAGAGCCATGTGGGATAATCAATTTATCAAATGAAGCCCACTTTTAATTGCTTGATTACTTCTTTTTTTACTTTTTGTTACCATTTGGTACGGAGCAATCGCAACTTCTGTTTGACTGGTTTACATTCCGGGAGAGTTGGATGTAACACCCCGTAATTTTGAGGATTTAGTATTTAATTATTTTTGGGAAATATAAAAATATTTAAACTGGAGAAGCTTAAATTTATGATTGGAGAATTTATTTGAATGGGAAGAATTATTTATATTTGGCGACTTTAAGTTTAATTGTTCAAATTATTGTGTGTCGCATTTTTGAGGTCGAAATTTGGAAATGTTATAAAGTATTTTGGATGACAATTCTGAGTGCACGGTTGAGTCCGGATGAGTCGAGGTAGTAAAAAAAGAGTACTTGGGGGTAGTAATCGGGTCTAGGGGCATTTTTGGGCATAGCCGGCCCACACATGGTATTTGGGCCATTTTTAATTAAGCCCATGTGGCTAAAAACGTGATTAGGGATTATAAACCTAATTGAGGAAGTATTGAACACCAGTTAACAAAATTCTAAACCTAGGGTTTGAGAGAGGAATAGAGGAAACAAATCCAGAGAAAATTGGGGATCTTTTAGAGACAAATCGAGGGACGAATTGGGTTTTCTTCATCAACACTTTCTCTACACCAACAGATCAGACTCTATGAACAATTAGAGGCAAGTGGTTAGCTGTTGTGATTCTTAAATTGATGATAATCAATTGATATTATGGTGGGTGTAAATCAAAATTCGTTTTTGGGTGGGTTATTTCATGAAATTGGGTTTTTATGAAATTGAACCTGTTGAGTGATCTCATAGTCCAATTGATGTTATACAAGCATTCAGTATTGATTGGCATTAGAACTGTGGTGACAGTTATTATGCAACACAAATAAATATGAAAGAGGTAACAATCCAGAGAAGATAAATAAAATGCCAATCCCACAACAACGGGTATACGTGGTTCAGCAAAGATGTGCCTACGTCCATGGTGGTTCAGTCAGTGTTATTTCTCTATATTCTGAAGAATAAGTATAGAGAATACAACTTGTCCTTTGCCCCGGACTTAGGGTTTAATTTATACATGTATATGTTGGAGTAGTGGGGGTGATGGGTTCCTCCTTATTAGCCATCTCCCCTACATGGGATCGCGTTCCCCCACAACTTCTCTTCATGGGATCGTGGGGTAATCGGATCAATACAAAAGGTGATGGTCCTGGGCTTTGGGCCGCTAAGGAGAGGCTACTCGTCCAGGCCTATGATACTAAATTCAGGGTACCCACAAAATCCCCTAAATTTGTTGGGCCATTTTTACAGGTCCAATGAATTTAAATAATCAGCTATTATGGTTGATTTCTTTAAAAACTGTGAAGTTGCTTTGGCGGTACCCACTTCGCTATCCGTGCGCTATGATTAGACTTGAAGGCTCGTTGGAATAAGGCACATTTCTTTTCGTCGCTTCAGTCTTTCCAGCAATCTTCTATCTTCTGAGAACTCTTGCGCTTTGTACCTTCTGTTTTCGATTTCTACTTTCATTGCTTCTTCGCCATTTGACCTGATCTTCTGTCTTGTAAGTCTCTCGTGCTCTTTGCATTTTCTCTTTGATTTGTAGTTTTTCTTGTATTTTTCCAATGGCGAAGATTGGAAATAGGTCAGTAACTGAGTTTAGAAAATTCTATAGTATTCCTGAGTGGAACGTTAGGGTATAGAGGATGCACATTGGATTCACGTCCTGTTGCTCTCCCAGGGGGGACTTACCTTCCCCCTAATGATCTGTTTCTTCACTTCTTTAGCTATTTTAGTATTATGCCTGCACAATGTTCGCCCAACGTATGGAAAATAGTGAACGGCGTGCTTAGGATAAATCAATTGTATGGCACAAAGTTAGGGCTTGTCGAGGTCTGCTTTTGTTATTCCTTTTCTCGAACGAGTTCAGGTGTTCTGTACCTTAAGGCTAGGAGCCCTGATAGGGTATTGGTAGTAAATCTACCTGATTCCCATAAGGACTACTGTCAAGAAGGTTTTCTTGTCAGGAATTGGCAACTTTCCCCCCAATTTGAAGGGTCGAGGTCTGAGAGGTTCATTGTTCCCTTTTATGGGGAAGAATATATAGGTAGATGTCAGATTATTGTTTCAATCTTTGTTGACTTGTGATTTTTCTAACCTCTCCCTGCTTTTTCTTTTACAGCGAGGACAAAGAATTGGGAGTCTGCTCTCAGCGAGGTTCGTATCTCAGAAATGGTGAAAGCTTGGAACATCAGGGAACTTTTGGGTGACGGCGAGCATCCTAGGTCTGCTGCTTTTCTGCTTGAATACAAGAACACAGGCTCCAGCTTCATAGCCCGACCTGTGGATAGTGTTCCGGAATTTGATTCTTCCGAAGAGATTTCTGCTGAGCCCATCCAATTGGACGAAGAAGAGAGCCGCTCGGAGAGTGAGCCTGCAGGTGTTATGAGTAATTTGGGTGCAGGCAGTGCTGACAGTAGCAGTTCTTCGAGCACTACCAGCAGTTATGGTGAAGAGATGCCTCCTAGGAAGAATTTAATCAGAGATGATGATGATGTGCTTCTTACACAGAGGTCCAAGAAATCGAAGACTGCCTTTGGGACCATAGCTACTGGTTCTCGGCCTTCTTCTCAGGAGCAAGAGAAGAAGAAGAGAGAGGAGGAGCAGGCGAGAGAGAGAGAGAGAAGAAAAAGGAGGGGGAGAGGAAGAAGGTGGAAGAGAGAAAGAGAAGGGAGAGAGAAAAAGAGGAGGAGAGGAGGAAGATGGAATTGAGGACCAAAACTGGTCAAGCTCTGGTCCCAGTATCTGCCTTGCCTGAGGGGGCTTCGGTGGCCACCTCTCCTCAGCTTTCCCATGCGCTGCTCGAGAGAGCAGTCCTTCATGAAGATCGTGAGAGGGCGTTGGGGTCCGATCAACTGGCTTTGCAAGCTAGCCAGAGGCTTGCCTTGGTAAGGTTCCCTTCTAATTCTCAATTTCTTTTGACAAATTTTGATGGTTTGTTCTTCCTGATCCTTTCCTTATTTTTTGTAGTTTGTGACCAACTTCGCTGTGCTCTATCGCTCTCGTGATGATCTGGTGAGAAGGAACGGTGAGCTGGAGAAGCAGAAGTCTACTCTGGTAGCCAGGGGTTCTCATCTGGAGGCCGATCTGAAGGCTACTGATGCTGCTCGAGCTTCATCTGCCTCGGCCCTTGCTAATTCTGCTCGCAAGAGAGATGATGTTGTCAGGGAGCTTTGCGAGCTGAGGAAGTCGTATGACCTGGTATGCTCGAGCAAGCTATACTTCGCGGAGAAGAACAGGGTTCTTGCCGAGAAACTGGAGGCGGAGAAAGCCCAGGCAACCACTCTTAAGGAAGATTCGTACAACTCTGGCTGGGCTGCTGCGTATGAGGACGCCGAGGTTCAGATAGGCTATATCAGCCGTCTGAACTTCAAGAAAGGGTGGAACAAGGCCCTCGTGGCTGCTGGGGTGGATGTTGCATCTCCACTCTTTGACGAGCATGATCCAGGGCCAAATCCAGTCGTGGATGAGGACCCAGCCCCAACTGCTGAAGGCACCAATCCTGTTTCTCAGGCGACTCCTACTGATGCTCCCTTGGTCGAGGGGGCAGTGGACACCCCTGCAGAGGGTAATGCCCCTGCTGATGCTGATAAGGACAAGGGTCCATCCACCGAGGTTGCTAATTGATAGGGCTTCTTTGTAACTTTTTTCTTTTTTGATCTGATGTAACCTCGCTCATTATCAATGAAAAGACTTCATTTTTGTTTATGTTGATCTCTTTCTTTTCTCTTTCTTTTACTTGTAATTGGTTGATGTGGATGACTATATTCCTGTTACCTCCCAACTAGGTAGGACTCTTGGTCTTAATGCAAGCCCTGCAGTTTGCCAGGCCTTTGCTAGGCTTTGCAGGTTTGCTAAGTCAAGGAACCAGAAATATAAGGATCAGTCCGAGCTAGTGGCCAAGTTGAAGGACAGGCTCCAGGAAATGGAAGAGATCGGTGCTTCAGTGCAAGAAGAAGTTAGCGAGCTGAGAGCGAAGTTACTGGAGGCCACCGAGATCAACCAAGTAGTGGAGTTTCTGCAGCGGGAGAATGAAGGCCTGAGGCGGGAGGTCTCGAAGCTTAAGGATCATTCGCCGAGCACCGCTTCGACAGTCCTACAAGGCTCTTCTTCGTCGCGAGCTGCTCGGCCTCCCCTCCCGCGTGCTGGTAGGAGTACCAGGGGTACGAATAGGGAAGTCGAGGAACATCTTGAGAGGGAAATGGATGAGCTGTGTGGCGATGTTCGGCGAGCTTATGTGACTGCTGCTGGGCTCCAGAGGGACGTTACCCGACTGCGGCATCTATTCAAGAAGGGCCCTCGCCAAGTGTGGACTGATGGCTATGATCAGGGCTAGTTGGATGCTCCCACAAGATTATCAGAGTTCGAGGAGCTCTCCCTCATCAGGGGGTGGTTGAGTGCTCTCAAAGAGCTGCAGGTCCCGAGGAACTCGAGGTTGTGGTATCGGCACGAGATGTCCTCCTCTACTCTGATGCCCAATCCATTCAGGCGAGATGATCGATGGATCCCCATCGATGTTATTCCCCGGCGACTATTGGAGGTGGACGCAAATGAGGTCGTGGAGGAGTTCGATCCTGCTCCTAATGATGGGAGGAGAGCTAAAGTTGCTGACTACCTTGCTCGGAGGCTTCCACCTCCTTGATATTTTGTTTTTTAATAATTGTAAATGCTTTGGGCGAGCTTCGCCGACTAAACATGTACTATTATTATTTGTAAATATAAAAGATTAATGGAAAGTTTGAGTTTTGGGCGATTTTGCCGACTAAACGTGTTCATCCAATCTTTTTATATTTTTGCATCTTCACAATCCTTTTTATCTTGTCATGTGAGTGTCCGCCCAGTCCAGTATTAAGAATACCATTGTTCCCTTTCTTTACCTTTTAGGTCATGTCGTCACACTCCCTTAGGCCTAAGTAGGGCAATTGGCGAGGACACACCTGTTATTGGATGTCTCTATCCGGTCAGGATTTTGTTTAACCAAAGTAGGTTTGATGCCTAAGAATACTCTGTAGGGCTTCATATATTGCCATGGGCAATGCTAAGAGGTCTGTCGTGCTTCATGACGATGACCCGAGGAGGGGTGTTCCCCTGCTATGCCAACCATTATACCTGTGGTTTGAAAAGGATGTGCAATAAGATATAATTGTTACTTTTTAGAGAGTGATCAACTGAGAGATTTTCATTGGTGAATTGATGAGAAATAAACTGTCTTTTCCCATAATGAGTACAATAAAATATCTAACAATAGAACTCCTAAAAATAGAATTTCTTGAGATTAGCTGCGTTCCATGCTCGTGGTATCTCTCTGCCCTCCATCGTTTTCAAATGATAGGCACCTTGCAGATCGTCTCTAATTATCTCATAAGGTCCTTCCCAGTTCGGGCCCAGTTTACCGTCTGATGGCTTCACTGTGTTGCCCAGGACCTTTCTTAGAACATAGTACCCAACTTCGAATTTCCTCGGATTGACCCTTTTGCTGTAGTGCTTTGCGAGCTGTTGCTGATAGCTCGCTAGTTTTACTAGGGCAAGTTCCCTGCGCTCGTCGGCCAAGTCGAGTTCAGCGAGCAAAGCCTGATCATTCTGACCCTGTTCGACAAGGTCGGATCTCATTATAGGCAATCCTGCTTCTAGTGGGATGACTGCCTCCATACCATATGCTAGTGAGAATGGCGTTTCTCCTGTGGCTCCCCTAGGAGTCGTTCTGTACGCCCATAGGATATGCGGTAGCTCGGTTGTCCACGCGCCTTTGGCTTGTTCTAACCGCTTCTTCAATCCAGCGATAACTTTCTTGTTGGAAGCCTCAACTTGTCCGTTGCTTTGAGGGTAAGCCACCGAGCTGAAGTGGTGCCTGATCCCGTGTTGGTTGCAGAAGTCCTAAAAAGGGCCACTCTCGAACTGTGTTCCATTGTCAGTGATGATGGTTCTGGGGATCCCGAATCGAGTGATTATATTTCTCCATATGAACCTCATCATGTCAGCATCTCGGATGTTCGCCAGTGGTTCTGCCTCGATCCACTTGGTAAAGTAATCAGTTGCGACCAACCGGTATTTGCGATTTCCGGCAGCGGTGGACAGTGGTCCCACGATGTCCATTCCCCACTGGGCGAAAGGCCAGGGGTTGGTCAGGGATTTTAACTCGCTGGCGGGATGGTGGACCATGGGGGCGTGAAGCTGGCATTTTAGGCATCTGCGGACATATACTGCGGAGTCCTTTTGCATATATGGCCACCAATAACCTTCCTTCATTGCTCGGAAGGCTAGAGACCTTCCTCCGACGTGACTCCCGCAGATTCCTTCGTGAAGCTCATGAAGCACTGTCTTGATGTCGCCTGGGTGGACGCATCTAAGGTAGGGGCCGGAGAAAGATCTTTTATACAAGTTGCCTCCCGTGGATAAGTGAAAGCGAGCATCTTTGACTCTTATCTGGTGGGCAGTACTCTTATCCTCTGGGAGCGTTCCATTCTTCAAATAGTCTCTCAAGGGATCCATCCAGCTGGGGGCTGGTTTCAATTGGAGTATTGGTTTTGCTTTGGTCAGCTCGCAGTTGGGGTAAATGCTCGGGCAGATGAGTAAATCGATAGGGATGATCCTTTTAAGGCTGGAATCAACTGCCGAGCTCAGGGCTGCTAAGGCGTCAGCGTGGCTGTTCTGCCCCCTGGGAAACTGTTGGATGTTGATTTCTTCAAAGTTCGTCATTAAGTTTTTTACCAAGGAGAGGTAGGCTGCCATTCTCTTATCCTTCACGTTATAGTCTCCACTTATCTGATTCGAAACTAGTTGCGAGTCTCCGAATACCTGTAAATGCTTTGCTCCCAAAGTTTGCGCCCTTTGGAGACCTGTTATTAAGGCTTCGTATTCTGCTTCGTTGTTGGAGGCTGCAAATCCCAGCCTGAGTCCTTGCTCGAGGACTGTATTTTCTAGAGTGATGAGAACAATTCCTACTCCTACCCCCTTTGAATTGGAGGCTCCATCAACGAATAGTTTCCAGCTCTCCCTGTAGCCTGGTTGTTTTGTTCTGTTGGCTTAGGCTGGTTGAAGGGTTCTTCGTCTGTGAATTTATCTATGAAGTCAGCAAGGATTTGACCCTCGATAGCTGTCCTTGGTTGAAATTGGATGTCAAACCGGTCGAGCTCGACTTACCATTTAGACAGTCTGCCCGACAAATCCGCCTTCCTTAGGACAGCCTTGAGGGGGTGTGATGTAAGGACGATGATCGTATGAGCTTCGAAGTAATGCTTCAGTTTCCTCGAGGACATTACTAGGGTGAATGCGAGCTTTTCCAATGGCAGGTAGTGCTGCTCGGTATCTAGTAAGGTTTTTCTCGCGTAATAGACTGGATTTTGGATCCCTGTAACTTCACACATTAGCGCTGAGCTGACGGTATGGCTGGATACAGAGAGGTAGAGGTACAAAGAGTCCATTTGATGTGGTATGACAAGCAGTGGTGGGGAGCTTAGGTAGGACTTGAGCTCGTCTAATGCTTGTGAGCAACCTGGGGTCCATTCTACCGTTTTGCTGCCTTTTAAGAGTCGGAAGAAGGGCTTGCATCTCTCGGAGGATTTAGAAATGAAACGATTTAGAGCAGCGAGCATTCCAGTGAGCTTTTGTACATCGTGGATTGTGCGAGGAGGTTGCACTCTTTTGATTGCATCAATCTGGTCCGGATTAGCCTCAATGCCTCGTTCGTTGACCAAATACCCAAGAAACTTTCCTGACTGGACACCGAAGGAACACTTGCTCATGTTGAGTTTCATTCGGTACTTGCTGAGGATTTCGAAGGTAATTGACAGGTCCGAGAGGTGATTTTCCTTCTCCTTGCTCTTGACGAGCATGTCATCGATGTAGACCTCCATTGTGTCTCCCATTTGATTCTTGAAAATTTTAGTAACCAGCCGTTGATAGGTTGCCCCTGCATTTTTTAGACCAAAAGGCATGACCTTGTAACAGTATAAACCAACCGTCGTGATAAACGCCGTTTTGTCCTGATCTGGGGCATACACGGGAATCTGGTGATAGCCTGAGTATGCGTCCAGGAAACTCATTCGTTCGTGAGCTGCAATGGCGTCTACTAGTTGGTCTATTTTCGGAAGAGGGAAGCTATCCTTGGGGTAGGCTTTGTTGAGGTCAGTGAAGTCTATGCAAACTCTCCACTTCCCGTTGCTTTTTGGAACTACCACTGGGTTGGATAACCATTTGGGGAATTGCACTTCCCGTATGGACCCTGCATCCAGCAGTTTTTTGACTTCTTTTTCTATTGCTCTGGCCTTCTCGGGAGCAGTTCGTCGTGCCTTCTGCGCTATCGGCTTGAATGTGGGATTGACGTGCAACCGATGGTAGACCATATTGGGATCGATTCCTGGCAGCTCATAGGGTTCCCAAGCGAAAACATCTATGTTGCTTCTGAGTAAGGTTAACAAATCCTTTTGCTCTTGGTCAGTGAGTGAGGTCCCGATCAAGAAGACTCTGCTGTTGTCGCCTTCTTTAGCAATTACTTCTACCAGGTCCTCTACAACACGCTCGGAGGGGAGGATCCTGGTCTCTTCCACTCCGGGCCTTCCATATTTTAATTGCTATTTGGAAGGGATTGCACCTTCCTCTACTTTCTCGCTGGTTTTACCGCTTTTTTTCTCTGGCTTTAGTCGGATGGCCGCTATGAAGCACTTTCTCACCATCGCTTGGTCGCCATGTATCTCCATCACTCCCCGCTCGGTGACATATTTGAGTTTCTGGTGGTAGGTCGAGGAGACTGCCTTCATTGCATGAAGCCACCCCCTGCCGAGGATGGCTTGATATGGTGAATCGATGTCGACCACCAAGAATTCGATCATTTTTGAAACATTTCCAGCGAGCACTGGTAATACTATCTTGCCCAGAGGCATGGTCATTTTTCAAGCGAAGCCGACCAGAGGAGCAGTGGTTCCCTTTAGGTCGGCGATGTTCAACTTCAATTTTCTGAACAAGTCGATGTACATTACTTCGGATGAGCTCCCTTGATCGACGAGCAGCCTGTCAATATCAAAGTTGGCTATCCTGAGTGTAATGACTAAGGCATCATGATGTGGGGTCCTCACTCCCACAGGATCTTCATCCGTGAAAACAATATTCTTGTTGTAGTTGATGTCCTCTGCTCTCCGACGTTTTCCTGCCTGTGATTTTGCTGGATCAATCTGAAAAGCTTGCATTACCGCTGTCAGCTTCTTTACCTCCATTCGATCTGAGTTACCCTAGATTTGCTTAACGTCGGATACTCCATGGATTACTGCGAATTCGTGTCCGGCGTCGTCTTCCAATACGTTGTCGGGTTTTGCCTCCTTGTGGATAGTCACTCTCTCTACCTTCCTTTCCAAAAAGTCATTCAAATGTCCGGATTGGGCCAACTCCTCGAGGTGGGACTTAAGAGCCTTGCAGTGCCCGGTCTTATGCCCTCCCTCTTTGTGGAAGGTGCATCTCAGTGCATTGTTTCTTTTCGATGGGTCTCCTCCCATTTTTCGGGGCCATTTGATGAACGGCTCATCCTTGGTCTTCACGAGAATTTCATAAATTGGTTCTTTGAAGACGGTGTTGATCGCCTGGAATGACTTTGCAACGTCAGGGTTCCCCCCGTTCTTGGATCCATTCTTGCTCCCATTCTTTCCTCCTTTTTTCTGGTTATCAACTTTCTCACTTCCTTTGGTAGAGAGCTTGGCTCGACTGTTTTCTCCTACGTTAAGGCGGGTGACATCTTCCACCTTTGCGTATTTCTCAATCCGGGCCATTAGGTCATCAATGGTGGTTGCTTCCTTCTTTTTCAAGGACTGGTAAAGGAGGGATGAGCTAGGTAGCCCAATTTTGAATGAAGCCACTGCCACCTCTTCTGCGCAGTCCTCGACTTCGTTGAATAACTCCCAGTACCTCTTTGCATAGTCTCGGAGTGTCTCCTGAGGAGTTTTCTTCATTGTTAATAGAGCATCCATCATTTTGGGATGGGAGCTGCTGATGATGAACCGCGCCGTATAGAGCTTGGCCAGGGATTTGAAATTTCTGATGGATTGGTGAGTGAGTTTCTCGAATCATTTCTGGGCCACGTCATGAAGGCTCGAGGGAAAAATACGGCACATCAGTGCATCTCGGTGATTCCAGAGGGTCATAGCCTGCCGGTACTGCCTGACATGATCAATGGGATCAGTCTTCCCGTTGTAAATCTTTAACGTTGGAATATCAAACTTTTTGGGAGCTTCTTCTTCTTCAATTTCCCTCGTGAAGGGCGATTTCATCTGGGTCTTGAGGGCTCTCCTGGCGAGTTCTCTGGTCGACCTGGTACCTCGGTGAGCTGGATGTTGGTCCATTTCTCTGCGGACTAGGTTCCGTATGTTTTCGTCGCTGCGAGCAGGGCTCTGATAGCGGCGAGATTTTCTCAGTTTCTCGCGGAGGTCGTCGTCTAAGTCGCCACCTTTGAACCCTTGATATTGCCGCTTAGGGCTCCTTCCTCGGCTGCGAGATTTGCTCGCCTGAGGGCTAGGAGTGCGATAGGGGCGTCTCCTAGTATCAGGACATAGTTCTTTCTCCAGTTTTTCCAGTCTTCTTTTCAAGCGAGCATTCTCAGCCTCATATCTGCGAGAAGACTCCCTCTGATCGTGGAGCCTTGCTTCGTATGCATCGATCAATCTGGATATCTGAGTGGACCTTGTTGGTCCTTGACTTTCTTCTGAGGTTGGCCTTTCTAAGCGAGCCCCTAGATCTGAACGTCGAACTTCAGACCTAATCCTGCGAGGAGCGGGTGGCTCCTGAATATCTCCTGCTTGAGGAGCGTTGCTGCTGTGACTAGACATATTAGATTTTTTCTCGGAGTGGGCTCTTCTCAGGGAAAGATAAACGTTTCCCACAGACGGCGCCAATTGTGGTGACAGTTATTATGCAATACAAATAAATACGAAAGAGGTAACAATCCAGAGAAGATAAATAAAATGCCAATCACACAACAACGGGTATACGTGGTTCAGCAAAGATGTGCCTACGTCCACGGTGGTTCAGTCAGTGTTATTTCTCTATATTCTGAAGAATAAGTACAGAGAATACAACTTGTCCTTTTCCCCGGACTTAGGGTTTAATTTATACATGTATATGTTGGAGTAGTGGGGGTGATGGGTTCCTCCTTATTAGCCATCTCCCCTATATGGGATCGCGTTCCCCCACAACTTCTCTTCATGGGATCGGGGGGTAATTGGATCAATACAAAAGATGATGGGCCTGGGCTTTGGGCCGCTAAGGAGAGGCTACTCGTCCAGGCCTATGATGCTAAATTCAGGGTACCCACAAGAACCATAACAGAACACCAGTGTTAGAGATGAACTGATTGGGATTGTGGAATAAGATTTGTGAACAATAATTGGTATTATACCATAGGAATTTCTGTTCTTGAGTGGGTGAAAATTTGTCAAGACCAATGATGCTAAAAGATTTAAATGATGACTATAGTTCGTAATAGTTGTAAAAAGATGATAAATATGATAGATTAAGATTGGTATTTGACAAAATAAAGCTTGGATTTTCGTTAATGGTTGAACATAAAATTGGAGAAGAAAGGGAATTAGTCGATCGATCGATCAACCCAAGGCACCGATCGATCGATGTAAGGACATTTTTGTCCAACATACTTGTATATGTCATTAGCCGTAACACCGTTGCAAAGATTCAAAGTCCATTCATCATCAACGAAATCCGAAGATCAAAAGAAGAAGGAATCAGAAATCCAGAAATTCGGACCGGTCCGCCTCTAATTAAAAAGAACCGATCCTCCAGCGAACCGATCCGCCCAGTCCCGGACCGGTCTGCCCTACAAATTGTATCCATAGAGCACCGAACCGATTGCAAACCGAATCTGCGTCAAATTAAAAGAACCGATCCGCTATCGGACTGATCCGCCTCAGGCCCGGACCGGTCCGCCCTGGATAGAATTTCCCAGATTGTGATTCAGATTTTTTAGGGCTATGGCTACCTTATTTATACCACGATCAGAAGATGGTTTCCTTAAGACTTTCCCACATTTTTCAGAGCATATCAACCCTAAAGTATTCACCTATTGAGTCCTATGATTCTAGGTTTTTAGATTCACACATCTTCCATATCTATGTGAATCAAGTTTGGTAACCCAAGAACACCATTGCTGTTGTTCAACCCTTGTGAAGTGGACCGTTTCTTCCTCTTCATTGCAGCCCTACTGGAAAGGGATAATTCCAGCTGTGACTACCGAATCCGATACCGAAGGGTAATTCTTAGTCAAAAATCTTGTATTTCAGTGTAATCCGATTGTAAGCCGTTTCTCTTACAAATTATAGTGATATACAAATGGTTTTTCCCATGTGGGGGATTTTCCTTAATTGCATGTGTTTGAATGTTCTTGCGTAGATTATCTATTTTATTCAATCACATACTGGGTTAAAAAGGTGTTTATTATATTATTTCTTAATTGAACGCAAGCGCCAACTCTTTCAAATTGGTATTAGAGCAGGTTACGCTATCTTATCGCGTATTCCTTTTTCCGCAAAATTTTTCTAAGATATCAATTTTCTAAAAAATTGATTTTTGAAAAAGTGCGTGTTCAAATGGAGAAGTCATATTATAAAATGCCTATTTTTGACGGGACAAATTATGCTTATTGGAAAGCCCGTATGAGGTCGTCTTTAAAAGCCATTGATGAACGTGTCTGGATTTTGGTTGAACGAGGGTGGACTCCTCCCACCGTGACTATTGATAATCTGACCAACTTGAAACCTGACATTTCTTGGTCTGATGAAGAAATTAAATGGTCATCTTTTAATTCTAAGGGTCTAAGTGCTATTTCTGGGTCTGTCACACCTGATGAGTTCAGACGCATAATGACGTGTACCACGTCAAAAGAGGCATGGGATGTTTTACAACTCACCCATGAAGGAACTAATGCTGTGAAAGAGTCTAAGTTGCAAAACTTGATAACTCAATTTGAAACAATCACCATGCATGATTCTGAATGCTTTGATGAATTTTATGCTAGACTTTCTGACATTGTGAATACTAGTTTTAATCTTGGTGAACAAATTCCAAATGCTAGAGTTGTTAAAAAGATTCTTCGTTCTTTGCCTAAGCGTTTTGTCCCTAAAGTCACTGTGCTAAATTCTATGGGTAATTTAAATACGCTAAAATTGGAGGAACTTGTAGGAGATTTGCAAACTTATGAAATTGATATGTTCCCTAAAAATGCTAAATCTAAAGATAAGGGAATTGCACTTAAAGCCCAAGAGAGAAGGAGTGAGGGGTCAGCTAGAAAGAGAGTAGAGTCATCTAGAAAGAGAGAGACTGACACGTCAGTTTCTGAGTGCGATTTTTACTTGGATGATTTGGCTCTTTTCGCAAAAAAAATTCAAGAGAATTCTCAAATTTAAGAAAAATGGCAATTTTAAAGATAAAAAGAAATTTGAGAAAAATAAGTTTGAAAAGAAAAATGAAAAAGATTCCAAAAATCCTCCTCTGAAAGAAAGTGAGAGATGTTTTGAGTGCGACGGTAAGGGACATAGACATTTGAGTGTGCCACTCGTCTGAATAGGGAAAAGGGTAAAGCTGTCCTAAATGCTACCCTTAGTGACGACAGTGAGGTCGAGTCGGTGGACTCGGGAGATGAGTCACCGCATGAGCGTAACTTCACCGCGTTCATGGCTAGTCATGTGAATACTCCTAGTTCTCCTCACGACGATGAGGATGATGCTTCACAGGGACACCTCGACAATGAGAGCGAAGAAAGTGAGGGGGAGGAGGAAGGTAGTGAGGACGAGAGTAACCTTCAACGCGCCTACGTCGAGTTATATAATGAGTCTTTCAAAACTAAAAAACGTAACAAGGCGTTAGTTCTTAGGATCACCGCGTTAGAAGAAGAGTTAGAAGAGACGAGAGAGAGAGAGAGTGAGAGAGTCCTCCACCTGCACCGCCATGAGAGAAAGAGAGTCTGCCTGGGTTAGTAAAGAAAATTTACTTAGAGAGAGAGAGAGCAGTTTTGAGAAAGAGAAAGCGGACTTGACTAAACAAGTGGCTAGTCTTACTAGTGAGCTACATTCCTCCATGGAGACTCGGAAGAAACTTGAAGCCCTTGTTGCTCAGCTTACTCATGACCTTGAGAGAGCTAGGAAAGTCAAGGTACAAATCGAGGACAGATCTGGAAAGATGGGAAAGATGCTCCTCGGTCCCGCTTTAGGTTTTGGTGACAGGCAAGGAATAGGTTTTGATGGTGCCTCCACGTCCCAAATTGCACCCGGACCAATTCCTGAGTTTACTATGACTCCTTATGGCCGTCATCAAAAACCAAGAAGGAGAGTTCGACCAAGAAAAGCAATCCAAGGTCCTCCTAATACTGTGCCCTTTTGCTCCCATTGCAAAAGAAACGGACACCTTAGGGATGATTGCTATAGATTTGGTCGAACACGACGTACGCTTGCTCCACACAATCAGACTGATGAGTTTGCCAGTCTGAGAGAGCGTGTTGAGTTTCTAGCCGCCACATCACAAAGTTTGATGGAAGAATTCCGACGAATGACCTTACCATCAATGAATGTGCCCCGCATTCCAGCTAAAAACTACAACAACAAGGGAATACAAAAAGGTACCTATTCTTGGATTCCTAAGAAAGAAAAAAAGGCCCTTGTTGTCCATGTCGCTCTCAAAGCCCATAATACCTCACAGTGGTATTTTGACAGTGGATGCTCCAGACACATGACAGGTGATGTCTCATATTTTACCCATCTTGAGGATTATAATGATGGGAGAGTCACCTTTGGAGATGGTAGCAAATCTAGCATAGTAGGACGAGGTACAGTAGAGTTACCAGGATTTCCAAAGCTAGAGAACGTGCTGTACGTCAAAGGTTTGAAAGCAAACCTTCTTAGCATCAGCCAGCTGTGCGACGATGACTTTGCAGTGAAGTTTGACCGGAAATCTTGTAAGGTCTATAATCAAGCCGGTAAACTTTTAGTGCAAGGGGTGAGGATAGAGGATAACTTCTATGGGACTGAGCCCACATCCTCACTTGTTTGCAACAGCGCCACGATCACTCCTATGGATCTGTGGCACTAACGTCTAGGTCATGTGAATGTTATAGACTTATCTCGTTTAGTCAAAAAGGACCTAGTACGTGGCTTACCATCTCTTGAAAAGCCAACTTCCATGATTTGTGGACCCTGTCAGTTGGGAAAGCAAATTCGTAGTCCGCATAGGAAGTTGCATTACATTACCACCTCTCGTGTTCTGGAGTTGATTCACATGGATCTTATGGGTCCCACTCGTACTGAGAGTCTAGGTGGTAAGAGGTACATCCTTGTGATGGTAGATGATTTCTCCAGATACTCCATAGTAGGTTTTCTGAGAGAGAAATCCGATGTTGTAGATTTCTTAACGACCAAGTGCCGTGTCCTGCAAAATCAACACGGTGTCACTATTAACAGAATACGTAGTGACAACGGCACTGAATTTAAGGAAGCAAAGGTGGATTTGTACTGTGATAGCCTTGGGATCAAACATGAGTTTTCTGCTGTGAGAACTCCTCAGCAAAATGGCATTGTTGAGAGGAAGAATAGAACGATCCAAGAGATGGCTAGATCATGCTTCTTGGTCGTAAAGTTTCTAGGAGATTTTGGACAGAGGAAGTGTCTACTGCATGCCACACGGTGAATAGGGTTTATTTGCGTCCACACACACTACAGACACCTTATGAGTTGTGGACCGGCAAGAAGCCCAACCTGGCGTATTTCCGTGTTTTGGGGAGTAAATGCTACATCCTACGGGATAGAGAGCAATTAGGAAAGTTTGACTCCCGGAGCGACGAGGGAATATTTCTAGGATATTCATCGAATAGTAGAGCATACCGGGTCTTTAACCTGAAGAGCTCTAGGATTATGGAATCAATAAACGTTACCGTGCAAGATGACGAACCTTCGACGATTATTGATCCTAACCTTCAGTGTGAGGATGAGGACTGTTCTGACAGTGATTTACCTGTTCCTCTCTCACACTCTATGAACCCTACTCCTGTGTTAGGGGACACACCTTCTTGGGTTCGCAAGAGTCATGACCCATCTGCCATTGTTGGTGATCCCACTCTAGGGGTCAAGACTCGTGCTCAGCTAGAGAACGTTGTTAGACATCTTTGCTACACGTCCAAAGTCGAGCCCAAGAACCATAAAGAAGCACTCAAGGATGAACACTGGATATCTGCTATGCAGGATGAGTTGCTTCAGTTTAAAAAGAATGATGTCTGGGAACTTGTCCCCCGACCTAGTGAGATTAATGTGATAGGTACCCGGTGGATTTTTAAGAACAAAATGGATGAAAATGGTACCATAATCCGAAATAAGGCTAGGTTGGTCGCTCAAGGCTACACACAGATAGAGGGTGTAGACTTTGGGTAGACATTTGCTCATGTTGCGAGGCTTGAGTCCGTCCGTCATCTGCTCGCCATTGCATGTCATCTGCGCTTCAAGGTGTATCAGATGGATGTCAAGAGTGCCTTTTTGAATGGCATTCTACAGGAGGAGGTTTATGTGGAACAACCAAAAGGGTTTGAAGACCCTCAGCACCCTGAGCACGTATACTATATGAGGAAAGCCTTGTATGGTTTGAAGCAGGCACCCCATGCTTGGTATGAGAGGCTTACTTCCTACCTCTTAGCTCGTGGCTTCAAGAGAGGGGGAGTAGATATGACGTTGTTCGTCAGGAGAGATGACGGTGCTATTTTGGTTGCCCAGGTCTATGTGGACGACATAGTCTTTGGATCCACATGCTCCCAGCATGCTCACCACTTTGAGAAGGAGATGAAAAATGAGTTTGATATGAGCATGGTTGGTGAGCTTACATTCTTCCTTGGTCTCCAGGTTCATCAGCTAGAGGATAGGATGTTCATCTCCCAATCCAAGTATGCTAGAGACCTAGTGAAGAAATTTGGTTTAGACTCCGCTAAGCATGCACGTACACCTATGAGTACCACTACTAAGCTTAGTAAGGACACTTCAGGCAAGGACGTAGAGCAAACCTTATATCGGAGTATGATAGGTAGTCTCCTCTACTTGACTTCCAGTCGTCCCGACATTGCCTTTAGTGTTGGAGTCTGTGCGCGTTATCAGGCGTCTCCTAAAGAGTCACACTTACTCGCTCTAAAACCTATTATCAAATACGTGAGTGGGACTCTCTCATACGATATTTGGTATTCCTTTGATACCGATGACCGTTTGTCTGCCTATTCGGATGCCGATTGGGCCGGGGACGTAGATGGATGTAAGAGCACTTCGGGTGGGTGTTTCTACTTTGGTTCTGCTCTTGTCTCTTGGTTGAGCAAGAAGCAAAACTACATCTCTTTGTCCACTGCGGAGGCTGAGTACATCGCCGCCGGGAGTTGTTGCACGCAACTCATGTGGATGAAGCAAATGTTGGAGGATTATGGGATTTCACAGGACACCATGTTCATTTCCTGTGATAACACGAGCGCGATACACATATCCCGCAATCCTGTCCAACATTCGCGCACAAAACACATCAGGATACGTGATCACTTTATACGTCAATTAGTTGAAGAGAAAATCGTATCCCTGAGTTTTGTTCCTACCGACCGTCAGTTAGCCGATATTTTCACGAAACCTTTAGATGCCCTTAGATTTGAGAGTCTTAGGAAGTCTTTAGGGATTTGTACAGTTGACTGAGGGGTTGGTCCATGTCTAGCATAGGTTGCATTGTCATTTTCATATCCTCTGATGCCTATTGCTGGATTGTACTATTAGTGTGTTTTACTTATTTTTGCTTTTCATTATTCTTTGAAAAATACAAAAAGATTTTCTTTTTAGAAAAATTTTTAGAAAAACACAAAAAGATTTTTTTTGATAAAATTTTTTGAAAAAATCCAAATTTTTTTTTTCCCTTTTGTTTTGCACCTTTTAGGGATGAGCATTTAAGATAGCTAAGTCACAACTTCATTTCATATATCCATGTGACTGTTTGGTAGAGATTTGAGACGCTACATCATTTCATCCATGTGCTTAACATTGATTGGAGTCCTTGAGATGTAATTAGTGATATCTTCCTACATGTTTGACTCCTATATCCTTTAATGCACACATTCACGGCTATATTTGATTATTGAACTTGTCTATCACATATTTGCTTGAGTGTTTCTATCTCAACTCTGTCTATACAATGTACAATATGCGATAAAACTTGACAAGATTGGATTGCATGTAAAAACCACTTTGGTGAGACTGTGTGTATATTTTCATAACGGGGAGGGGATACGAAAGTTGATTCCTATCCTTTGCGCAAAAGCCACCGTTAAAATGGACCTAAAAAATGGAGAAATTTTAATATCCGAGGTCCTAAGAGGTTAAAAGAGCCCGAAAAAAATTGATAAGGCAATAAAAAGCAATTCATGCGAAATATGGGCCATTTAGGTTTCACCTTCAATTCTCCAAAGTTTGAGAATTTAGAATGCCTCTCTTCAAAATATAAATCTGAGGGAGTTTGGTTGGAGATTGAAAAACGAGTTTGCACTTCCTTGAAAGTCCTGAAAAAGCATGACAATCATTTTGGACGTTATTGGTGTAGAAATCACTTTGAGCTTTGATTTGTAGATTTGATATAGTCAATGTCTTATATTTCCAATCTTTTACACCAAAGGAAGCATTTGAGTTCATTCGTTAGGAATATCCAATATTCATCATGCACATATGTCATGTTTGTATGCTTTGATTTTCCTATCGAATTTTGATCACACCCATTCTTTTACGCTATCACCGACTTGGTTGTTTTATGTTCATTCATGGTGTGATTTTATGCCTTGTGTCACCCCGGTTCTTGATTGCTTGATTTATTTCTCTCATTTGTCTCTTTGGGGACATCATAAAAAGGGGGGGAATGAATTAGCTGATTATGGGGGAGTTTTGAAATTCTGAGAATATCATCTTAAATTGATATATATGCTTATGTTTATCTCATTTCAAACTCGATACGTCACTTGGTATTTGCTTTGTCTCATGTGTGTAGGTACTACATTGATGATCGCTGAAGTGCACACCCTGATGAGAAAAGATTTGAGATTTCTGATGATTCGAAGAACAAACGATGCAGCCTTAGTCATTTGTACCACTTTCAGTTTTTGGGTTCATGGAAGGATAGATTTGTATAGGCATTGTGATTATAGATAATTCGGATTTTTTATGTTTGTTCCGGCATAGACATAGGGGGAGATTTGTAAGGACATTTTTGTCCAACATACTTGTATATGTCATTAGCCGTAACACCGTTGCAAAGATTCAAAGTCCATTCATCATCAACGAAATCCGAAGATCAAAAGAAGAAGGAATCAGAAATCCAGAAATCCGGACCGGTCCGCCTTTAATTAAAAAGAACCGATCCGCCAGCGAACCAATCCGCCCAGTCCCGGACCGGTCCGCCCTGCAAATTGTATCCAGAGAGCACCGAACCGATTGCAAATCGAATCTGCGTCAAATTAAAAGAACCGATCCGCTATCGGACCGATTCGCCTCAGGCTCGGACCGGTCCGCCCTGGATAGAATTTCCCAGATCGTGATTCAGATTTTTTAGGGCTATGGCTACCTTATTTATACCACGATCAGAAGATGGTTTCCTTAATACTTTCCCACGTTTTTCAGAGCATATCAACCCTAAAGTCTTCACCTATTGAGTCCTATGATTCTAGGTTTTTAGATTCACACATCTTCCATATCTATGTGAATCAAGTTTGGTAACCCAAGAACACCATTGCTGTTGTTCAACCCTTGTGAAGTGGACCGTTTCTTCCTCTTCATTGCATCCCTACTGGAAAGGGATAATTCCAGCCGCGACTACAGAATCCGATACCTAAGGGTAATTCTTAGTCAAAAATCTTGTATTTCAGTGTAATCCGATTGTAAGCCGTTTCTGTTACAAATTATAGTGATATACAAATGGTTTTGCCCCTGTGGGGGATTTTTCCTTAATTGCATGTGTTTGAATGTTCTTGCATAGATTATCTATTTTATTCAATCACATACTGCTGCATGTTTATGGTTTGTTTGGGTTAAAAAGGTGTTTATTATATTATTTCTTAATTGAACGCAAGCGCCAACTCTTTCAATAGATGGTCCCAGATTTTTGGTAGGTTCACCAGTTTTATACATAAAGGGAAATTAATTTAAGAGTTAATTATCATATTTTGTTTAGTGATATGCATGTGGATCTCAAACTCCTAACATTATCAGGAAAATATATGATTAGGTTTAGGAGGACGATAATGGTATGTCACAAATGGATGGGTTGTGGGGGAATAAATTGTAGTAATAATTCCAGGCCGAGGGAAACATGTTCAGGTATTGTAGTTGAGTGGCACTACATTATTAAATGAATTGAGGTGCAATTAATTAATTAGGAGGCGGAATATAGACTCGGGTATTAACAATGGTACGGGCCAAGTGAGCGAGTCTGGGTATATTGGTTGAGCGACACCAAGTATTAAATTAACTAATATGTAAATTGAATTAAATTAGAGTCGGACCATAGACTCGAAAATATATAGGCTAGTGTTACGGATTTTAGTACACAGTAATGCCGAGATTTATATTATATAGATACGGGGTAATGATAGTATATATATATATATATATATATATATATATATATATATATATATATATATATATATATATATATATATATATTGTGCGTTCTATTAAATATGTGTTACTAGATATTTATTTAATTTATATATTCTAGTTCTATCAAGGGAGGTTGCGCAATCCCCTATCTTGAGGAGTAGGGCGAGTATATCCCTAGGTCATAGCATCTGGTATATGGGTGAGGGGCTTATCTCACTTTCAAGAAAGGAATATGACTACCTCCACTACGTTTATACTTTTGGGTCAAGTTGGTGAGCGATTCCGACTTGGGTAACTAGGTTATGTGAGCACACCTAGTGAGATAGCACTTTAGAGGAAATCATCCGGCTAGGGTATACTCGGAGGGAGGGATATACATATGAAATATGTGTGAATATTGTAGTAAAAATACATATATAATGGTATTAAATATTATATGTAGGTAATAATACAGTGTGTGATGTATTTACTTTATATAACTTGTGTCACGATTATACGATATTATTTCATTGGAATTAATTAAGTTAATTTGTGAGATAACTTATAACCCATGAATAATAATACTCGGTTTAAAGTAGAAAGGCAAGGGAGGAGTTTACTAGGACTAGTTGGACCGGGTAGTACAACTAGATGGGGTTAAGGTAACCATTAGGTGTGCACATTAATAGAGGGGTGAGTATGTTCTCAAGAGAGAGAGACATCAACTTAAATATGAAGCGCATTCATACATTTTGTAATTACTGCAGTTAATTCACTGGCTAAATATTTTCAAAATGTTTTGGGTTCTAACCCTTGCTATAAAACTATTTTCAAAACCTTTTAGGTGTCCATCCCCAAGGACGTCGGACTTGATATTCTATTCCAGGGACACATAGCTGCAACACATGTGGATGCTAGAAGGAGCTTGGATTAGATGCATAATTCATTTTTTCCTATAATAGGAATCATATATCTGTTTCAGTTTTACTTAGGGCTTGTTTCCCAGACTTTTCAGTACAGTTTTCAGATTTATTTATTCAGTTGTTTGATGATTGTTATTGGACTATTTACTTTGGTGGCCGATGGTTTATTCGACAACTATTTTAATTATTTATTCAGTTGATTTTATTTAGTTGTTGTTAATGGTTTATATGTATTTACGCATGTTATTGTCTTGTTTGAATAAAAAAAGTTAAAACTAGGCACCGAATTTTTGGAATACTAGGTGGTTAGTAAGTTTTTAAAAGGTTTTCGACAGTGATGCTAAGAATGAACCAAATGAGATTCCTGTTTTAATTTGATATAGGACTGATCACCCGGAATTTTATTAGGCGGGGTGTCACATTGGAATCCCATTATGTTCTATCTTGGGGTCAATGCTGGGCATATAATCGTAGGACCATAGGAAGACATCCATGAATTTATTTAGTATCTCTTCAAATTGTGTGTGCTCGTGCTCATCAAGGGTAGCCCCTATCCAAATCTCACACATTTGGCTACTAGAACCGAGAATAATAACAACAGTTTCATCTTCATTAACTTAAACGCGGTTATGTTGTTTGTTATTAACCTTATTTAGATAAGTTAAGAATTGTTCATTTACAAAGTCATCATCATAAAGAGTTTGATTAGAATTAAGGAAGTTAATGTAAGGCACAACAAGATACTCAAAATCTTCATTTATTTCATTGATAGGGAAAATAACATTGAGAACCTCATTATAGGATGTTTCGATTACATCATAGTGAGAGGAAACAATTAAAGGGGAAAGGGGATAAACATCAGGGTTAGGTTGAATATCAGCAGGTGGCACAGGTGCAACATGCCATTTGAGTAGAGGTATATCAGCATCTTTGATGAGGTAGGATAGACGGGATGATGTAGTCCCTGAGTGGACCATGAAGAGTGCCAACCCCAGTATCTGTAAGTTAAAAGAGTCCTCAGAGTTGCTATCCTCAGAATCATTGATATCATCTATGGTATCCCTAGTGAATTGTTGTACACAGTGCTGGGAACTTTTGGCCTCCAGGTAGCTGTCTTAAAAAAAGATCTCCATTCTTGGTTTCATCTTTTTGTCTATAGTATCATACCAAGGTTTAGGGAAGCCACGGAAGGGATAATATTCTCCTTCTCTGATGAATCTTCCATTTAGGGTATCTCCCGAGATAGTTCTGGCGCATTATAACTTCCTCTTTAGTCGAGGCTGATGGATCAATCTGAGTTCTTTTTCTGATGGTTGATAGACCAAGCCATAGGGAGGAAAGGCCTCCTTTAGCACAATAGGTTCAGTTATCCCTTTTTTTCTTTGCCCTAGCCCCAGTCTAGGCATGAAGTGCATGTTCTTAAACATTTGGATTGCATTGATGTTTCCATGAGGATCATATTTTGAACAAACCCTGTCTTTGAATTCTTCCCCTGCTGGGAGTAGGAGTGGTTCTACCTTGAAGCTTGATAGAAGCATATCGTTCACCCTGTGTTATATCTCAAGTACCGAATTACTGGTGCTCGCATTCTCAGTGTTGTCACTGTCTCCCAAGATGTTGATAATTTATCCATTGGTAAAGAATTTCAATTTTTGATGAAGGGAAGAAGACACCCCTTTGATAGTGTGGAGCCATGATCATCCGAGCAGCATATTAAAATAGGTTGGTATGTCGATGACATAGAATTCAACAATAGGATTTATAGGGCCAACCAATATTGCAAGCTTGATAGATCCCATTAATTCTCGACGGGTGTTGCATAGGCACACACGACAGTAGAGGTTGGAGAAAGGTCACTTATTTTCAATCCCAAATAATTGAGGGTTCTTGACAGGAAAACATTCAGAGTTGATGCGTTATCGACAAGTGAGAGGGGGACAGTTTTCTCCATAACTTCAACATAGATATTGAGAGCATGATTGTGGTTGGGACCAGTCTTAGGTATTTCCTCTTCAGAAAATGAGAGCATTCGAGTAGATTTAAGGGATCTAACTAGGTTCACTACTTCTTCTGGTGTGGTTAAAGGAGGAATTGTGGGTCATGTGAGTAGCTTGATTAGTGCATTTCGGTGTAGTTGGGAAGGCATGAAAAGTCCCCATAGAGTGATGTTAGCTTGATTTTTCTTCAGTTGATCAAGGACCTTACTTTCTTTAATAGTCATTTCTGGCATACAAAGATTATCAATACCTTTCCCTTTATCGCTTATTGATGGTTGTAAGTTTGGATTCTTGTAATGTCTCCCCGACCTGGTCATTTGGTTCACGAAAGAGGGAAAAAATAGAACCCCTGTTTATTCATCATATTGGGTTGCTCAGCTACCTGGTTGATCTCTACTAGAAACTCCTCGAATGATAACATTCTGCATAGGTTGGCTATACGAATAGTCTTTCTTGAATCTGACTCTTCATCTTACTCTTCAAAATTATCCCCCCATCCGATGGCAATAATATTTTCTTTCCATGAAAAATCTATACACTTTATAAATTCTATGGCCTCTTCATATAATTCTTCCCATTCGATATGGGAATGCGGGACTGGAGGGACCAGGTTCCCTTATAAGTTCAAAGCGTCGATCATCTTAGATATACTACAAATATCACCAGTCTGTGGAAACAAATTTACCATGATTTGGACCAAGTAATCTAGACTGACTTTGTCTGCTGGAACTACCCAATTGTCTAACTCTCGGGCCCATTTTTGAGCTTCTAAGAACAACCCACTGAATCTCTGATAGTCGATGGTCATCTAGGAGGGCAATTTCAGCCCGAACTCTAGGAGTTGGTTCAACACTTAAGATAATTCCATATCTTTACATATAGAATGGGTACGGGCAATGATGCATGCTCTGGTAAGGAGTGATAAAGTTTAATCCACAAGGCTGGTAGGGTGTAAGAGGAAATATGGGCATGTTTAGAGAGGTTTAGGAGAGTATATGGGTATGACTGGTGATTTACTTGGCATGATTTGGGTAGATGGGTCGAGTTCTGAGTCGTATTCTAAGAAGATGGCGTGTGCATGATTCTGGAGTGGATTATGGGTAGTGTTTGGTTTAGGATTAGCTGGTGGGGAGATGATATCCCGGTCAATTAGTTTTTGAATTGTGTTTTGAAGATGGAAACATTGGTCGGTGGTATGGTTAGCAGTTTGGTGAGAGTCACAACGGCATCGGGTTTGAAGTTTTTCGGAAGTGGATTTGGTAACGAACGAGGGTCCAATGGTTTTATTATGTTTCGGTTTAAGATATTCTGTTAGACTTTTGAGAGAGGAGCATGAAGTTTAATATATGCCATTCGAATTGGGTTTGGTCAATTTTCTGGTACGCATGAAGCGGCAGGTTGAGAGATGTTGTTAATAGTAGAGACTGGGTGTTTAGGAGGCTTTTCATACTTTCTAGGAGAAAATTATCCAGAGATTTTCTTTGGTTCAACTTCTATCTTGGCCAAGCCCTCTTTAATTTTTACTCTTGCTTATCGGAGGGCTCGTAAGTGAGGGTAATACGGTCTCCCACTATTTCTTAGAGATGGGGTAGAAAGTTCTTCTTCATAATACTGACTTGCTCTTCTTCGAAAGATTGATTGGTCATGGTAGCATCTTTTTCTCTCCATCTTGCTATGAAGTTGTTGACCGATTCCCCAAGATTCTGTTTAAGTATCTCTAAGTCACGGCGGGTAACCTCTAGCTCCTCGTTGTACTTGTACTATGACATAATCTCATGGGAAACGTATTCCTAATTGCGGATTCTGAATTCTTTTAGAGATAGGAACCAATGGATGGCACTATCTTTAAAAGTCTGCTGGAACGTCTAAGCCATTATTTATTCGAAATCCCCTAAGAGAGTCATGGCTCGGTGATAGCTACGGAGATAAATGATCCATGGTCCACTGCCTCCAAACCTCTCATTGTTAGGCATCTTGAATTTTTTTGGTAGCCTGGCTTTAGGATAGGGAGACATGTGGGTGTAGTCCATGTAGTTCCTAGAGATTCTGACTTGGTCAAATTTCTTGGTTAGCAACTTCAGGTCTTCCTTGACCTTGTTCAGTTCTTCCTTTTTCGAATTAATAGTTACGGGTAAATTAGCCCCGGTCTGAGCAATGTTTGGCATAGGAAGCTAGGCTGGTGGCGGCACAATAGCATGAAAAACACATGGAGCGTGATGGTATTCTCCAGGAACCCAGATAGGCTCGGGTGCATTCGGACCCATGGCTCGAGGGAAAATGAACTCAGAATCTTCAGGGATAGGGACCCTATTTCTTTGCATCTCATAAACCTCGATTTGAAGGTTGTCAATTTTGGCAGTGAGCTAAGCCATAACTATCAATAAATTTGGCTATACATTCGGCACTTGATCCGTGTTCTCCATGGAAGGCGGGTGAGTCTCAGACTCGGACGAAGTAAAGGGACTGACAGAACTTCAGGGTGATTCGATTGAAGACCGAAGCCAATAGGGAGCTAGACCAAGGGTATGTGATCGACCTGAGAAGGAGAAAAATTGAAATTTATTTTTGAAAAAGTGGAAGGGAATTTTGTTTTTTTGGAAAAGGAGGAAAATATTTTTGATATTTTTGATAAAAGGGGAAAATGTTTTTGGACACTTTTTCGAAAAAAGAGAAAGTAAAAGACTAGATACGGGTCTCAGCTTGATTATTATGTTTATTAGGTTCTCACTTATGTTAAGTTCACCAAAATGCAAAATGAAATTTCGAGGAGGACCGAGCCTGAAAAAATTGGGTTTACAACATATGTAAAGCTACGGTTGGACTTGTATCTAGGCTCAAGGGCAGGGTCCCATTTTAAAAAATTGCACGAAAATTTGGGTGGCAGGCTGATTCAAAATTTTGACAGAGTTTCGGGTCGAACCGACAATCTAACATGTACATCCTAGTATTGACACCAATATGTGGGTGTGCAGTTGGTTGGGTTAACTGGAAAGGGTTCCCCCCCTTTGGCGTGACTTCCATGATATACGTCTTTCTTTTGAGGGCAATCGGCATGTGTGGACAAGCCATTTGATATACCTAAGTGTACGTAAATTGCCTTACTATATTCCTCATGGGGATGGTACATGTCACGACCCCGTCCCAAAATTAGTAGTAGGGAACGAGTGTCTTTACATGCCACCACGGCAATATATATTTTGACTTAAATTGTTTCCTTAAATAACTGCAACGAAAATATAATCACAAGGTTATGAATCGTAAAATACTGAAAGTAAAGGAATTATCTCATCGGAGATTTCTAAAAGTAAACTTCATTTATTTTAAAAGTGACAACGAGTTACAACTTAAGATAAATTTAAAACTTATTACAAGAGAGCCAAACATGCTCTAAATGAGAAAACAAACATAATTGAAAAAAGAGCTCTAAAAGCTGAATATTCAACACAGTCCTTTTTCATTCCCTCCGTGAACATACTTATTTCCTGAAATATGGTTATTTATACAAGATCAGCTTAAAGCCGAGTGAGATTTAATCTCTAGACATTCCAGGGTTTTTCAGAAAATTGATACCTATTCAATTTACAACAGAAGGCATATACATATATGGATAGGAATTTACTATAAAATATATAAATTAAACTAGCAGTATATATTTTCAGAATAATCATTTCAGAACGGAACAGATAAAATAATTTGATCAATATGTCAATTATTCAATTTTATTTTGATGGCCATATACGCTCTATTACCCAGATAAATAGATAGTGTTGCCAAATGTTTCCACCCGGCAACAATACAAACAGAAAATCATGATATCTGAAACAATGCCTTATTTAGGGCACACCAGCGATAAACCAGCTAGGAAGGTACCACCCAAATATTTCCACCCGGCAGTCAAGGTCAACATAGTAAGAGAGTTTCCATAGGCTGAATCAATAATTTCAGAATTCAAATAAGATATATATATCGAGAGATATACACATGTAACAAACGACGGAATCATCCGTATTAGATGTATCTTGAGGATAAAACATTTCACAAAATAGATATAGGCTGCATAATATCATATAATCAAAATCCACAAGGAATGTCAGAGTACTCACATAGAACCGAAGTTCGAAGTCACAGATGCTGAGTCTTGGATAACTCGTTTATTCTTAAAATGAAACTTCTTCTTAACTTTCTCGTATTTTCTCTCACTATTTATCTCTGATCTTTGGAATGAATTTCATGTAAGAACTGATCCTAAGGCCTCTATTTATTATTTCCCAAAGTTATTAGGGTGTTGACGCGTGTCTGGTTGACTAAGCTTCCATTTTGGCGAGTCAACGTTGACGTGCCGCGTAACGGGGCTATCTTGCAGTCTTTATTTCACCTGATGCCGACACGTGTTTTAGCCTTATTTAACCAAATGTCATGTGTTTTATACTTATTTATATGAATTACACGTGTAAGTTATGGTGGAAAAAGTATAGCACGAGGTGTCAAGTTATTAAGGGTATAAGGGTCATTTTACACATGAAGGGTATTTTAGTAATTTTACACCATACATTTTTAATATTTCTTTGAGGTCCTTGAAAATATTTTATTTATATAATGTTACTTTATATTTTTTCATTTTAGTCCCTAAAACTTTCATTATTTCAAAATCAAGTCCCTAAAGGGTCATAAAATTTCATTTTCTACCCCAAAACTTATCATTCAGCTTAGGATATGCTATAAGACTTTGATTTAATCCATTTTGATGAATAAGGAGGTTATTTCAATGTGTTTAAGTCGGCCAAACCATACTTCCCTTCAACCAATCAAAATATTACACATGGTGTGGTAGTAAGACAAAATATGACTTAAAGGATGGACAAATTTGCCATTATTTCGTAATTTCGATATAACTTCTTGCTCGGACCTCCGTTTAACACACCATTTGTTGTGTTACAAACCTAATTCATATATATACAACTTTTTAGTTTTGACCTCAAGTCAATTGTTATATTATAATGGTCAAAACTAGTCTCTAATATGAACATTCCTACCAAAAACTTTAAAATTTTATGTTTGTAACTAATATGATATTTCATGATTTATGAATGGAGGATTAGACTAAAATAATTAACATTATCATTATCACTTATGAAATAATACAACATTTAAAACTATATATGAGAATATAAAAGTGGGGTCATTACAATACACGTGAGAGCGAATTCGATATACTCGACGTACGTAAACGAGTTCCCTGTTATATACCTCCCGTTATGACTTCGATCAAGCGTTACGATGTGGGGGAACCATTCGATATATGTAATAGGTACTTGTCCAATGGGAGGTGAGAGTCATATCGCTTAGGCTAACTGTGACCTGTCGGACCAGCGCCCATCACGAAGTGACTCTCTAATTAAGGGATAAAATTTGGTTAATAACAATTCTCTTTGGTGATGTTGTGTGAATCATGGATGATTCGTTTATTCGAATCTTATGGAGAGAGTATCTTTTTCTTGATCATGCCAACAAGGGAGCAAGGTACAAGTACGAATAGTAAAGCTATACCAAGCATGGATAAGTGATGTGTAACTATCTATAAGTGAGTGCGTGATGAGTGAGAGTGGATATATACAAGTGGAGGTGTGTGTTGGTGACACATAAGCATGGATTTCTAAGTGATGTGTGCAATATGTGGATATACGTGATCCTAGGTGCATGTGGTGTGAAGTGTACATGGAGAATATTGTACAAGTGTTTGAATAGTAGCATAAGCATGAGGTATATATGACAAATAAAGGGGAACATGAAAATAGGGGAATATATGAGAAAATAAAACACCCATGTAGATAGAGTCTACCCTCTTAAAAATAGTCCCACACAGAGTCGCCACTATGTCCATCCCGGTCGGCGCAGTGTTCATTCCTGGAGAAAAGGAGGAGGATCCCTCGAGTAAGAACTGCGTCACGGTCTTGAACCCTTCTCTTCAAAAAAGGTTCTTCGACCGTCGTCGTTGTGGGGTGACTGTAAAGAGATAGGGCATATTTTGCACAAAATAGGAAAAGAACATGTTGCCACTTCAATAGAGAGACATCAAGGAAAACTGATGCATTCGAAACCAATAGATCGGAGGTCCAGGGGATAATTTATAGAATGGGAAGGTGTTAGGCACCCATCTCGCCCTTTTGGTCTCTCATAGGCAATTGTTAATATTTTCCTTTATACCCGTGAAGTGTGTGTATGTGTTTATATACTGAAGATTGGAATCGTTCGACCCATACCATGAAAAATATAGGGTGAGGTCATCCACATGAATATTCCCAAGATAATAATAAATGTATAAGATATGGTATGAGCGTTCATCGTGATATTGATCGTTATTGGGAAACGATAATATATGTGGGATGAGACATGAACAAGCATGTTATATGTATGTGTAAAAATGAGGGATATTGAGAAATTTGGAAAATAAGAGAAATTGGAAAATTAAAAAGTTTGACTGGAGTCTCGAATTTTAATACGAGATTCCTACGTAGCCTATAAAGGCATCAAAGTCCACGTAGTTCGAATGTCGAATAGGGGCGAGGTTTATCCCACAGATTTTAAGGGAATTTTATTATGTGTAGAAAATGTGTTTTTAGTTTTGGAAAAAAGTGTGGTGGGTAATTTCGTTCGGAATTTACGGGTGTAACCCTCTTTTATTTGTTTTTGGATTTTTTATGAAAAATAAAGTATGTGCAATATACTAATAAAAAAGTAGATGTTAATATGTATGAACTAAAATGAAACTAGATTATGAATCTAATGTAACTTACGCGAAAACAAGAGATTTAAAAGAAAAGGAGAAGGAATTGGACCTTCCTTGGAGCTTGAGCTTAGATCTTAGATGAAATCCTTTGAATGTTGATGAGAGAGAAGGATATTTGCCAAATTGGGTGTGAAAATTATGGGTATTTAGGCTTGAATGTGATTTATCA
The DNA here is from genome assembly GCA_949130495.1 of Sambucus nigra. Lineage (NCBI taxonomy): Eukaryota > Viridiplantae > Streptophyta > Magnoliopsida > Dipsacales > Adoxaceae > Sambucus > Sambucus nigra. The sequence continues at coordinate 322,113,468 of OX422217.1, forward strand.
TATGGAACTTGGCTGATTTCGAGAGAATGTTGCTAAGATCACTGATGCTGATGGGTTTGATGTGTGTCTTGGGAGTGAGGTCATGGCCCTTTATTTATAGGGTCAGGGGGTGCCGATAGGCCTACCCCAAGGGGTGATGATCATCAGGTCACCCTTGACACTGTGATGATAGGCAGGGTTTAGGACCTATCGATTGGTAGTCTCGTGCGGACGTTTTTGAAAAAATGACTGTAGTGCACAAACCGTTGATCAGAATTGTGCATGGGGAATACCATTAGAAAGGTATTTCAGAGTCCTTTGAGAGTACTTGGGACTACTCCTAGGTCCGAGGGTTGACTTTGGGTCAAATATGTCTCGAAAGCACACGTCGATCCTTTGGACGGGAGATCGACGGACACAAATGGATTATTCGTCCGCATGGTATGTCAGAATCATGCACAAGGTTGACCGTTGGAAAGGTTAGGAGATTTACTTTGACATTCGAAAGAGTTTTTCTCGGTTTGGAAAGTCGACCTTGGTCAACCGGGGCCTAGAAGCGCCCGGTGACCTCTCAGAGTAAAACGGATCATTCGTCCATACTGTAAGTCAGAATCACGCACGAGGAGGATCGTTAAAATGGATATCCAGAATATGGTGTCTACACACGGGACTCCTGATTTGAGAACACAATGAAAATTTAAAAATTATTAGACTTAGGCTTAAAAATATACCATCAAAGGGTTAAGACATAAAATAGCCATAAAATGGCTTCGTAAATGCATAAACACCTTGCACGGGACCAATGTAACCGACAGGAACTAACCGCATAGTCAAGAGACACCAAATTTGATAACACCAAATTAGACCTAAGCTTGAAAAGAAGCCTTCAAAGGGTGAAAATAAAAAACCTCCACAAAATAGCCCCATAAGAGGGAAGAACACCCCGTACAGGACCAATGTAATCCATAAAAATTGACCACATAGTTAAGGGACCCCTGATTTGAAAAAATGATGAAAATTTACAAACTAATAGACTTAGGCTTAAAAACAAGCGGTAAAAGGGTAAAAATGTAAAATATTCCGAAAAAGGTCCCATAAGTGGCATAAACTCCTAGCACGAGCCCATTGTAACCCACAGGAATTGACCACGTAGTCTCGGGACTCCCGATTTGAGAACATGATGAAAATTTACAAATTATAAGACTTAGGCTTTAAATCATGTCGTTAACGGGTGAAAACGTAAAATAACCACAAAATGGCCCTATAAGAGGCACGAACGCCACATAGAGGACCAATGTAACCCAAGGAACCGATCGCATAGTCACAGAAACCCCGATTACAGAACACGACGAAAATTTGCAAACTGTTAGACTTAGTCTTAAAAACATGTTGTCAAAGAGTGAAATCGTAAAATTGCCAGAAAACCACCCTATAAGAGGCACGAATGCCTTGTCCGGGACCAATGTAACCACCAAGAACCAACCGCCTAGTCATGGGACTCTCGGATTGAGAACACGATGAAAACATACAAACGTTTAGACTAAACCAAAAAAAAATGCCGCCATAGGGTGAAAATATAACATAGCCACATAAAAGGCACGAACACGTCTCACGGGACCTACATAACCTATAGGAACTGGTCGCATAGTGACGGGACTCCCGATTTGAGAACATGATAAAAAATTTCAAATTGTTCGATTTAGCCTTAAAAACATGTCGTTAGAGGGCGAAGACATAAAGTACCCACAAAATAGCCTCCTAAGAGGAACGAGAACCTCCCGCGGGACCAATGTAATCCAAGGAAACGATCAAGTAGTCACGGAACACTCGATTTGAGAATATGACAAAAATTAGCAAACTTTTAGACTTAGGCATAAAAACTTGTCATCAAAGGGAGAAAATGTGAAACAACCACAAGAGGACACTGTAGGAGGCACGAACACCTTGCACGGGACCAATGTAACTCCTAAGAACCGACCACTTAGTCATGGAACTCCCGATTTTAGAACACGATGAAAATTTACAAACTGTTAGACTAAGGATTAAAAACATACCATCAGAGGGTGAAAACGTAAAATAGCCACAAAATGGCCCCGTAAGGAACACCACACAAGGAACTAAGGTAACCCGTCGAAATTGACCATATAGTCACGGGAATCCCAATTTGAGAACACGGTGAAAACTTAATAACTATTAGACTTAGGCTTAAAGATATGTCGTCAAAGCGTGAACACATAAAATAGCCACAAAAGAGGCCCATAAGAGGCAAGAACAGCTCGCACCCGATCAATGTAACCCGCGGTAGCCGAACGCGTAGTCACGAGAAACCCGATTTGAGAACACGACGAAAAATTGTAAATTGTTAGACTTAAGTTTAAAAAGAAGTCGTCAAAGGGTGAAAACATAAAATGGCCACAAAACATCCCCGTAAGAGGCATGAACACCCTGCAAGGGATGAACGTAACCCGTAGAAATTGACTACAGAGTGAAGGGACTCCCAAATTTATAAGTTGTTAGACTTGAGCCTAAAAACATGCCGTCAAAGGTTGAAAACATAAAATTGTCACAAAATAGCTTCGTAAGAGGCACGGACTCCCTGTACAAGACCAATGTGACCCACGGGAACCGACCGCGTAGTCACGAAACTCTCGATTTGAGAACACGATGTAAATTTGTAAACTGATAGACTTAGGCATAAAAATATGCCGTTAAAGGATGAAAATGTAAAATAATAAGAAAACGATCCGTAAGAGGCACAAATACCTTGCACAGGATCAATATAACTCGTAGAATGTGATTGCATAGTCAAAGGACTCCCGATTTGAGAACAAAATGAAAATTTGCAAACAGTTAGACTTAAGCTTAAAAACATGCCATCAAAGGTTGAAAACATAAAATAGTCATTAAATGGCCTCGTAAGTGGCACAAACACCTCGCACGAGACCAATGTAACCCCCAAGAGCTGACCACATAGTCACGGGACTCCCGATTTGAGAACACGATAAAAATTTGCAAACTGTTAGACTTAGCTTTAAAAGCATGTTGTCAAAGGGTGAAGACGTAAAATAGCCACAAAACGGCCCCGTAATAGGCACGAACACCTCACGCAGGACAATGCAACCCAAGGAACCAATCGCCTAGTCACGGAACACCCATGTTGAGAACATGATGAAAATTAGTGAACTATTAGACTTAGGCATAAAAACTTGTCATCAAAGGGTGAAAACGTAGAACAATCACAAAACGGCCCCGTAAGAGGCACGAACACCTTAAACGGGACCATTGTAACTCCTAAGAACTAATCACCCAATCACAGGATTTTCGGTTTGAGAATACAACGAAAATTTACAAACATTTCGACTATGGCTTTAAAACTTGTCGTCAAAGGGTGCAAACGTAAACTATCCACAAAACGTCCCCATAAGAGGCACGGACACCTCACAGGGGACCAATGTAACCCGTAGGAAGCGACCGCATAGTCATGGGACTCCCAATTTGAGAACACAATGAAAATTTCCAAACTATTAGACTTAGGCTAAAAAAGATGTCGTCAAACGGTGAAGACATAAAATAGCCACAAAATGAATGGGAAAGAACACCTTGTAAGGGACTAATGTAACCCACTAGAGCCGACCGCGTACTCACAAGACACCCGATTTGAGAACACGATAAAAAATTGTAAACTATTAGACCTAAGCTTAAAAAGAAGTCGTCAAATGGGGAAAATAAAAAACGGCCATAAAATAGCCTCGTAAGAGGCATGGACACCCCACACGAGCCAATGTAACCCGTAGAATTGACTGCATAGTCAAGGGACTCCTGATTTGAGAACACGATAAAAATTTGCAAACTATTAGACTTAGGCTGAAAAATATGCCATCAAAGGGTGAAAATGAAAAACAACTAAAAAACAGCTCTGTAAATGGCGAGAACACCTCACGCGGGAGAAATGTAGTACAAGGAAACGACTGCATATTCACGGGTCTTCCTATTCGAGAACATGATGATAATTTGCAAAATATTAGACTTAGGCTTAAACATAGACTGTCAAATGGTGAAAACATAAAATAGCTAAAAATGGCCCTATAAGAGGCACGAACACATCGCCCGGGACCAATGTAACTCCTAAGAATCAACCTGATAGTCGATAGACTATCGATTTGAGAACATGACGAAAGATTACAAATAGTTAGGCTAAGGATTAAAAACATGCCGTCAGAGGGTGAAAACATAAACAGTCACAAAAAGGCCCTGTAAGAGGCACGGTCACCTCGCACGGGACCAATGTAACCCGTAGGAACCGACCACATAGGTACGGTACTCCTGATTTGAGAACACAATGAAAATTTGCAAAATATTAGACTTAAGATTAAAAACATGCCGTCAAATGGTGAAAACATAAAACAGCCACAAAACAACCCCAAGAGAGGCACGACCAGCCAACACAGGACCAATGTAACCCGTCGAAATTAATCTTGTAATAACAAAACTACCCGTTTGAGGACATGATTAAAATTTGTATACAGATAAACTTAGTCTTAAAACATGATGTCAAAGGTTAAAAATGTAAAATAGTCACAAAACGGCCCCACAAGAGGCACGAACACCTTGCACGGGACTAATGTAACCCATAAGAACCGACCACATAGTCACGGGACTCCCAATTTGAGAACACGACAAAAAATTTTAAATTGTTAGACCAAGGCTTAAAAATATGTCGTCAAAGGGTGAAAATGTAAAATAGCCATAAAAGGCCCCGTAAGAGGCACGAACACCCCTCGTGGAACCAATGTGACTCAAGGAACCGACCGTGTAGTCATGGAAAACCCGGTTTGATAACATGCTAAAAATTTGTAAATTATTTGACTTAGGCTTAAAAACATGTCGTCAAAGGGTGAAAAGGTAAAATAGCTACAAAACGGACATCGCATACTCATGGGACTCCCTGTTTGAAAACACGACAAAAACATACAAACTGTTTTACAAAATCTTAAAACACATGCCGTCGGAGGGTGAAAATGTAAAACCGTAAAACGGCCCCATAAGAGCCACGAACACCCCATATCGGAATGTAACCCATAAGAACCGACCGCGTAGTCACACGACTCTCAATTTGAGAACATGATGAAAATTTGTAAACTATAAGACTTAGACCTGAAAAAAGTGGTCAAATGGTGAAAACATAAAACAACCACAAAATGGCCCCGTTAGAGGCATGAACATCATGCACGGGACCAATGTAACCCAAGGAACTCATAGCATAGTCACAGAACACCTGGTTTAAGAACATGACAAAAATTAGAAAAATGTTTGACTTAGGCTTACAAGCATGCCGTCAAAGGGTGAAAATGGAAAATAGCTACAAAACGAACCGGTAAGAGGCACAAACACCTCGCACGGGACCAATGTAACTCCCCAGAATTGACTGCCTAGTCATGGGACTCTCGATTAGAGAACACGATTAAAACTTACGAACTATTAGACTAAGGCTTAAAAACATGCCATAAGAGGGTGAAAATGTAAAACAGCCACAAAATTTCCCCGTAAGAGGCACACACACAACAAACATAACTAATGTAACTCACAGAAACGGACTGCATAATCACGGGATGCCCGATTTGAGAACATGATGAAAATTTGCAAACTGTTAGACTTGGGCATAAAAACATGCCATTGAATGGTGAAAATGTATAAGAGCCACAAAATAGCCCCATAAGAGGCATGAATAGCATGCACAGGACTCATGTAACCTGAAGGAACCGATCAGGTAGTCACAGAACTCCCCGTTTGAGAAGACGATGAAAATTTGAACATTGTTAGACTTAGATTTAAAAACATTACGTCAAAGGGAAAAACTGTAAAATAGTCACAAAACGACCCTATAAGAGGCACGAACAACCTACACGGGACCAATGTAACCCACAAGAACTGACCGCCTAGTCACGGGACTCCTGATTTGAGAACACGACAAAAGTTAGCAAACAAGGCTTAAAAAATGCTTTCAGAGGGTGAAAGTGTAAAACAGCTAAAACACGACCTTATTAGAGGCACGAATACCCCGCACAGGAAAAATGTAACCCGCAAGAACCGATCGCATAGTCACAGGACTCTCGATTTGAGAACATGATAAAAATTTGCAAACTGTCAGACCTAGGCTTAAAAACATTCTGTCAAAGGGTTAGGACATAAAATAGTCACAAAACGGTCCGGTAAGAGGAAAGAACACCTGGGGAGGGACCAATATAACCTAGGGAACCGATTGCGTAGTCACAGAACAATCGGTTTGAGAACATAATGAAAATTTGCAAACTATTTGACTTAGGCTTAAAAACATGTCGTTAAAGAGTCAAAATGTAAAACCTTCACAATAGCCCTGTAAGAGGCACGAATACCTCGTAGGAAACCATCGTAACTCCCAAGAACTGATCGCCTAGTCAAGGGACTCCCGACTTTAGCACACGCTAAAAAGTTACAAACTGTTAGACGAAGGCTTAAAACATAATTTGAGAGGGAGAACATGTAAAATAGCCACAAAACGGTCCCGTTAGAGGTACGAATAACTCGCATTGGACTAATATAACTCGCAGGAACCGAACGCATAGTCATGGGACTCCCGATTTGAGAACACGAAGAAAATTTACAAACTATTAGACTTAGGCTTTATAACATGTCGTTAAAGGGTGAAAACATAAAACAACCTCAAAACAGCCCCATAAGAGGCACGAACAGCTCACACGGGACCAAGGTAACCCGTAGGAACCGACTGTATAGTCACGGGATTCTCGATTTGAGAAGGTAATAAAAATTTGAAAACTTTTAGACTTAGGCTTAAAAGATACCGTCAAAGGGTTAAGACATAAAATATCCATAAAATGGCCCCGTAAGACGCACGAACACCTCACACGGGATGAATGTAACCCATAGGAACCGATCGTGTAGTCAAGTGACACCCAATTTGAAAACATGACTAAAATTTGCAAACTATTAGACTTAAGCTTAATATGAAGTCGTTAAAGGGTGAAAACAAAAAAAGGGCCACAAAACAACCCCGTAAGAGGCACGAATACCCCGTACGGGACTAATGTAATTCGTAGAAATTGACCACATAAGCAAGAGACTCCCAAATTGAAAACACAATGAAAATTTGTAAACTGATAGATTTAGGCTTAGAAACATGCTGTCAAGGGGTGAAAACGTTAAACATTCTGAAAACAACCCCATAAGAGGCACGAACATCTCGCACGGGACCAATGTAACCCACGAAAACTGACCACGTTATCCCGCAACTCTCGATTTGAGAACATGATAAAAATTTACAAACTATTATATCTAGGTTTTAAAACATGCCATTAAAGGGTGAAAACATAAAATAACCACAAAATGGCCCCATAAGAGGCAGAAACACCACGCATGGGACCAATGTAACCCAAGGAACCGATCGCGTAGTCGCGGAATACCCGATTTGAGAACACGATAAAAATTTGTAAAGTGTTAGACTTAGGCTTAAAAACCTGTCGTCAAAGGGTGAAAACATAAAATTACCATAAAATGGCCCTACAAGAGGCACGAGCACCTCGCACGGGACCAATGTAACCCCTAATAATTGATCGCATAATCACGAGACTCTCAGTTTGACAACACGATAAAAACTTATAAACTGTTAGACTAAGGATAAAAAGCATGCCGTCAGAGGGTGAAAACAAAAAATAACCACAAAACGGCCACGTAAGTGGCACGAACACCTCGCAAGGGACCGATGTATCCCACAGGAATTGATTGCATAGTAACGAGACTCCTGATTTGAGAACACGATGATAAATATTTGAAAACTATTAGACTTAGCCTCTAAAAAATGTCGTTAAATGGTGAAGACGTAAAATAGCCACAAAACAACCCCGTAAGAGGAATGAACACCTCGCGCGGGACCAATGTAAGACAAGGAAAAGATAGCGTAGTGACGAAACACCCGATTTGAGAACATCGCAAAAATTTCCAAACTGTTAGACTTAGACATAAAAACATGCCGTCAAATGGTGGAAACATAAAATAACCACAAAACGGCCATGTAAGAGGCACGAAGACCTTGAACGGGACCAATGTAACTCCTACGAACCGACCACTTAGTCGTAGGACTATCGGTTCGAGAACACAATGAAAATTTACAAACAGTTAGACTAAGGTTAAAAACATGCAGTCAGAGCGTGAAAACATAAAACAACCACAAAACGGCCCCATAAGAGGGACGAACACCTCACAGGGGACCAATGTAACCTATAGGAATTGACCACATAGTCACAGAACTCCCAATTTGAGAACACAATACGAATTGGTAAAGTAATAGAGTTAGGCTTAAAAACTAGCCGCCAAAGGGTAAAGACATAAAATACCCACAAAATGGCCTCGTAAGAGGCAAGAACACCTCGCACAGGACCAATATAACCCTTGGGACCCAACCACGTAGTCATGAGACACCCGATTTGAGAACACGACAAAAATTTGTAAAATGTTAGACTTTACCTTAAAATGAAGTTGTCAAAGGGAGAAAAGATAAAATGGTCACTAAATGGCCTCGTAAGAGGCACGAACACCTCGTACGGGACCAATGTAACCCCCAAGAACCGACCGCATAGTCATGGGACTCTCGGTTTGAGAACATAATGAAAACTTACAAACTATTAGACTGAGGCTAAAAAATAAGCCGTCAGAGGGTGAAAATTATAATAACCACCAAATGGCCACGTGAGAGGCATGAACACCCCGCAGGAACCGACTGTATAGTCATGGGACTCCCGATTTGAGAACACGGTAAAAGATTACAAATTGTTAGACGTAGTCTTAAAAACATGTCGTCAAAGGGTGAAGATGTAAAATAGCCACAAAACGGCCCCGTAAGAGGCACAAACACATCGCACAAGACCGATGTAACCCAAGGAATCGATCGCATAGTCACGGAACACCCGATTTGAGAACATGACAAAAATTTGCAAATTATTAGATTGAGGCATAAAAACTGGTCGTCAAAGGGTGAAAACGTAAAATATCCACAAAACGGCCCTGTAAGAGGCACGAACTCTTTACTCGGGACCAATGTAACTCCTAAGAACCGATCGCATTATCACGGACTCCATCTTTTAAAACCCAATGACTAAAGCATAAAAACATGCCGTTAGAGGGTGAGAACATAAAACAACCACAAAAAGGTCCCATAAGAGGCACGGACACCTCACAGGTGACCAATGTAACCCGTAGGAAGTGATCGCATAGTCACGAGCCCCCCAATTTGAGAGGACAATGAAAATTTGCAAACTATTGGACTTAGGCTTAAAACATGTTGTCAAAGGGTGAAGGCATAAAATAGCCACAAAATTACCCCATAAGAGATAAGAACACCACGCACAGGACCAATGTAACCCGCCGGAAGCAACCGTGTAGTCAAGAGACACCCAATTTGAGAACACAATAATAATTTGCAAACTGTTAAACGTAAGCTTAAAAATAAGATGCCAAAGGGTGAAAACATAAAAGGCCACAAAACAGCCTCGTAAGAGGCACGAACACCCCGCACAGGACCAATGTAACCACTAGGAAGAGACTGCATAGTTAAGGGACTCACGATTTGAAAACACGATGAAAAATTACAAAATGTTAGACTTAAGATTATAAACGTGTCGTCAAAGGTTGAAAATGTAAAATACTGACATAATGACCTCGTAAGAAGCACGAACACCTAGTTGGAGACTAATATAGCCCACAGGAACCGACCTTGTAGTCATAAAACTCCCGATTTGAGAACATGGAATTTTTTTTAAACTAATATACTTAGGTTTAAAAGCATGCCATCAAAAGGGTGAAAATGTAAAACAATAAGAAAAAGGCCCCAGAAGAGGCATGAACACCCCACACGGGACTAATGTAACGCCCTTCAACCGACCCCCAAGTCACGTGACCCCTTGTTTGAAAACACGATGAAAATTTGCAAACTGTTAGACTTAGGCTTAAAAACATATCGTCAAATGGTAAAAATATAAAACATCCATAAAACGACCCCGTAAGAGGCATGGACACCTTGTGTAGAACCAATGCATCCCTCAGGAACCAACCTCATAATTAAGGGACTCCCAATTTAAGAACACGATGGAAATTTGCAAACTATTAGATTTAGGATTAAAACATGCGGTCAAAGGGTGAAAACATAAGACAGAAATCAAACAGCCCCATAAGAGTCATGAACACCTCGCACTGGATCAATGCAACTCGTAAAATCCGATCATGTAGTCACGAAACTCTAAATAAGAGAACACGAAAAAAATATTGCAAAGTGATAGACTTAGGCATAAAAACATGCCATCAAAGGGTGAAAACGTAAAACATCCCAAAAATGGCCCCATAAGAGGCGCGAACACCTCGCACGTGACCAATGTAACTCGCAGGAAATGACCGCATAGTCTCAGGACTCCCGATTTGATAACATAATGAAAATTTACATACTCTTCGACTTAGGATTTTGAAACATGCCTTTAAAGGGTGAAAACATAAAACAGGCACCAAACGGCCTCGTAAGAGGAACGAACACCTCATAGGAAACTAATGTACCTCGTAGGAAGCGACCACATAGTCACGGGACTCCCGATTAGAGAACATAATGAAAATTTGTAAACTATTAGACTTAGGCTTAAAAGGATGCCTTCAAAGATTTAAGACATAAAATATCCATAAAACGGCATCCTAAGAGGCAAGAACACCTCGACGGGACCAATGTAACCCGCTGGAGGCGACCTCATAGTCACGAGACACACCCGATTTGAGAACACGATAAAAATTTACAAACTCTTAGACTTTGTAGTTCCCCAACCCGGATTTAGATTACCCTTATGATAACCCAAATCCGAATTGGGTTGTTAAAGGGGGGAGGGGGAAAAAGTTTACTTTATTATTTAAGAAAAATATTTATTAAATTGATTTAAGGACATGATGTTCATTTGTCAAATTTTAATTTAAAAAAAATAGAATAAACGTTTGACATGCCTAATAAATTCAACTTATGAATTTGTCCATGAAAAAATGTAATACCATACTTAATCTATCGAAATAAAGTTCACTGAGTAAGACACCACAGTAGACAAAATCCTTTAATAAAGTTCCAAAATATTAATTAAAGTACTACAAATATAAATCTTAAACATATGATGAAACAGTCAACCGAGCGTCTAACGTCGAGTCACACCTTCCGCATCCTTACCAAGATCCTTTCCAGTGACACCAACTGAAGTACCTGGGTGGGGAAAATAAGGGGGTGAGTGAATGCCCAGTAGGGTGGGAAATACTAAACAATAATTTGATAATCAAAATACTATACATATACAATGTATTTCGGTATATTGTAAAATAATTTAAAATTCATTAAATGTGAATACAACTACATGCAATGCACTCGGGCTATATGCCCAACTCACACTTAAGTATTTTTCATGTCTCGTGCCAGAGACTATACTTATTAATCCAACTATGTTGTCATTTAATAAGATCCATTTATTCAAATTAATTAATCAATTCATTTTCCCAGTCATTCATGAATATTACTTTTATTACTTTGGGATTTGCCAACATCCACGATTTCATGGCCTTTCACCGTCAGTATCGAGCACACATATATTACACTGGCTAGGTTGTTTGGGGTCTTTCATCACTAGGGACATCATGCCCTCCTTAATTATTCTTTCTGGCAACATCCGAATATCATTATCTTTTCATATATTCACATTATTTCAAATATTCACATTCTTAAAATTGTTCTCACTATCCCAAGTACTCGCATTAATCTTTTGGGGTTACTTTCTTACTTCATTATTTGCCTAACTTTTAAAATAGCTGAGGAGGCCAACTAATAATAACATCGTACTTCAAACACCAACATCCAATCATCAATTACTCTATTTATTCATTAATTCATTAACACATTTTTAGTACATTCAAAATGATTTTACTAGCATTTAAAGTAAAGAAACATTATCTTCCACTAGTTTTTCACATAATTACCAAAGTTGCCATTATGTCATTTTTACACCAAAAATGCATCCTTTAAATGGGTTTTCAAGGAAAAAACATATCTTTATAAGACCTTACTGTTTTTTTATAATATTTTACTCATTTAATCATAAACTTCATTATTAAAATTACCATTTTAACACAGGGTTCAAATATAAGGTTTTAAATGAGTTTTCTACACCATTTTAAGTCATTATCATCACTTTTTAACATCATCAAAATAGGGGCTAAAATTTATCATTCCTTCAAAACATGATGAAATATATCTATTTCATTTCAAAACATATCATTTATCATGGCTAAAACAATTATTCAAGTATATTCACATGAAATGAGGATTTCTACCTAAGAAATCCATGCATATGCATCCTACACATTCATATTCAAGTAGAATATGATTATAACATTTTTTTTTCTTTAACAATTTTCATGTTATAATCATTCATTTATACAAGCATGATATTATGAAATTTAATCAACAAAGCTAGTTCATTTTAACACATAAAAGAATGGGGTTGCATAATAAAAAATACAAGAACTAACAATTTTTTTACAAGAAATCATATTTCATCAATATGGTGTTTTAAGCTATTGAAAATATAAATTTAGGAAGAGGAAAACCCTATATGATTTTTGAAGAGGAGATAACTTTGGAGAAGAAAACTTCACGTCCTCCTAGAATGCTCCTAAATTCCACTCCTATGCTCCCAAAATCAAGCTTTCAAGTCACACCAAGTTGCCCCACCCCTTGTGTGATGTTTTAATGGAGTTTTGGGCTTCTTTAATGGAGTTTGAGGAGAGATAATATGGGTATAAGGGTGACTTACAAAATTTAGAAGTATTTTTGCCCTTGAGGATATAAGAGAGAGGAAGAAGATGGAGGAGTTTATATTTTTTTTAGTTTACTAGGTTCATGAATCCCCCCACCCTTATTTATATCAGTTTTAAGCTTCCATTTTCAATATTTTGACTCATTTAAGTCTCCTAGGCTTGAAATATAAGTGAAACATGTTTTTCCCAAGTTGGAAAATACAAAAGCCAACCACCCAATAAATGAGCCAACCACACCACCTAATATAATTTTTTCGACATAAATTTGTCTAAAACGGGGTCTAATTTTTTTAGAATGACGAAGAAGGAAAAGTTGTTCAAAATTAAATTTTGCATTTGTCTGCAAAGTTTCAGATTTTTCTGAGCACTTTCATTTTTTTGACGAAAAAATGATTTATTTATTTATTTATACATATACATATATATATATATATATATATATATATATATATATATATATATATATATATATATATATATATATATATATATATATATATATATTGTCCCAATTGCGTAAAACTTTACCAAGGTGCTTAAATAAACCATATAAACACAAATAAATTCCCATGTGAAACATGCAAATGTAGATTTTTTTGTTAATGGCACGTTGACATATAAGTAGGTCGAAATAGATGTACGTAATAAAAACTGTGGGTATTACATTCTCCCCTCCTTAGAAAATTTCATCCCCGAAATAAATCCTAAGTCACTCAGACAACTATGGATATTTCTCCCACATCTCGGCTTCTCGCTCCCAAGTGGCGCCTTCAAAACCCTGGGATTCCCAAAGGACTTTCACCAAAGGGATAACCTCGTTGTGTAGTACCCTATCCTCATGATCCAAAATAGATAAAGGTCGTGTCAGAAACGTAGTATCTTCCCGCAACTCGATATTTTGCCATTTGATCACATGAGTAGGACCGTGCAGATACTTTTTCAACATAGAAACGTTAAACACATTGTGAACAAGAGTTAATTGATGTGGCAATGCCAAACGGTAAGAGACTTCCCCAATCCGCTCCAAGATCTCAATGGGGCCAATATATCGAGGGGCGAGCTTACCCTTTTGGCCAAACCTTTTGTTACCGGTTCGGGCCCTAACTTTCAGTAACACATGGTCACCTACTCGGAACTCTAGAGGTATATGATGATTATCAGCATAATTCTTCTGCCTAATCTAGGTCGTAACAAGTCTATGTCTAATCAACTCAACCTTCTCAGTCATATCCCTAATTATATTGAAACTCGTGAGATGCTTCTTGTCAACCTCTGCCCAACATACCGGGGTACGACATGGTCTCCCATATAGTACCTCAAAGGGGCCCATCCCGATGCTTGACTGATAACTATTATTGTAAGAGAATTCTGCAAGAGGCAAGTTCTCATCCCATCTACCCCGAAAGTATAAAGCACATGCTCGTAGTAAATACTCTAAAATCTAAATAGTACGCTCAGACTGCCCATCAATCTCGGGTTGATAAGCTGTACGCAAATTCAGATTAGTACCCAATTCCTCCTGAACCTTCCTCCAGAATCGAGAGACAAATTGAGGATCCCTATCTGAAACAATAGTGAGTGGAACACCATGTATTCGAATAATCTTACGAATATAAAGTCTAGATAATTTTTCTATGCTATTTGCGACTCTAATCGGTAGAAAATGTGATGACTTAGTGAGACGATCTACTACAACCCAAACCGCATCGTGACCTTGCTCATACCGAGGCAAAGCCGTAACAAAATCCATAGTGATATGCTCCCACTTCCACTCGGCAATTGGAAGCGGTTGCAATAATCCAACTTGCTTCTTGTGTTCGGCCTTCACCTGCTGGAATGTGTAACACCTTGCCACAAACAAAGCCACATATTGTTTTATCCCTGACCACAAAAAATCTCTGTAAAGGTCCCTATACATCTTAGTAGCTCCCGGATGTATACTGAATCGAGACTGGTGAAATTTTGTTAGAATATCATCTTGAAGATCCTCAATTGCTGGGACAATCAACCTACCCTTATGTCGAACACCACCATCCTAATCAACTGTGAGAGTATCAAATTCCTCGCCGCTTTGAATGCAGTTTTGAAAAATCATGATCTCATCATCATATAATTGAGCATCCAAGACCTTCTGATAAATGACTGGCCTAACCATCAGACACCATAAATATGCCAAATCGTTATTCCGTTCAACATGCAAGTCATAATGCTAAAGTTTGGCATACATCTTTCCACGATAGAATTTCATCGCGGCTAAGGTAGGACCAATCTTCGTACTAAGGGCATCAGCCACAACATTAGCCTTTCCCGGATAGTACTCCAATGTAAAGTCATAGTCTTTAAGAAGCTCGATCCAAATTTGGTTGTCGAACGATAAGATCTCGCTCTATGAAGATGTACCGAAGACTCTTATGATCCGTGAATACCTCAAATCACTCGCCATATAGGTAATACCGCCAAATCTTTAAAGAACACACCATTGTGGATAAATCAAGATCGTGAGTGGGGTAGTTCCTCTCATGCATCTTAAGTTATCGAGACGCATAAGCGACCACCCGACCCACGTGCATAAGAATTACACTAAGACCAGATCTGGAGTCATCAAAGTACACTGTATACCCTTTTCCACGCTCGGGAAGAATAAGAATAGGTGCTGAGGTAAGCCTAAACTTTAACTCTTAGAAGGAAGGTTCACACTCATATGATCACACAAAATGAACATTTTTTTGCGTCAATCGAGTAAGGGATGATGCAACTCGAGAGAAATCCTGAACGAATCTCCTGTAGTATCCAGCCAAGCCAAGAAAACTCTGAATCTCTGTGACTATATTCGGTCTTGCCCATCCGAGGAAGGCTTCAACCTTGGATGAATCAACAGAAATGCCCGCATCGGACACTACATGGCCAAGAAATCTGACCTCATCCACCCAGAATTCACATTTGCTAAACTTTACATATAATCGATTCTCCCTGAGTACCTGAAGTTTAGTATGCAAATACTCCTCATGATCAACATCAGAAGTCGAATATATAAGAATATCATCAATAAAGTCCACCACAAATTGATCCAAGTATGGTCGATAAATACGATTCATGAGGTCCATGAATGCAGCAGGGGAATTTGTCAAGCCAAAAGGTATGACCAAAAACTCGTAATGTCCGTACCTCAGTTAAAAAAATGTCTTAGGGATATCTTTCTCCCTAACTCGTAATTGGTGATACCAAGATTGGAGATCAATCTTGGAGAACCTTCCCGCTCCCCGTAATTGATCAAATAAATCATCGATTCTAGGCATAGGATATTTGTTTTTCACTGTCACCCTATTCAGTTGCCAATAATCAATGCAAAGTATGAGAGTGTTATCCTTTTTTTTCAAAAAGGACCGATGCTCCCCAAGGGGATACACTAGGGCGTATAAAACCCTTGCTAGTGAGATCATCCAACTGAAGTTTTAATCCTTAAAACTCCCCCGGGGTCATCCGATGAGGAGGGATGGAAATAGGTGAAACACCCTGATGAATATCAATAGCAAAATCAATTTCTCGACTCGGGGGTAATTCGGGAAGTTCCTCAGGAAATACATCGGGAAAATCCCACACAATAGGATAATCTACAATCACACGTACAGGCTCTTCTTGCATCACAATACTGCTTAACCATCCAAAGAAATGTTTTTGATCTCGGGTAGAAGAAAATTTATAAGGATAATTTATTCTCTGCTCACTACCAAAGCGATAACGAGACCCATCTGGGAGAGATACTGACACACTGTGCCGATGGCACTCAATAGTGGCATCGAAATTGGACAGCCAATCTATACCGATGATAACTTCAAAGCCATCCATATCCATTAATATAAGATCATACTCCAGAATATAGTCTCCAGCTATGATTACACAATTATGACAAACTTTGCGAAGGACGACACCGCCACCTATAGGCAATCCCACAAATATGGGTGGTCTAAACTCAACTACCTCTAATCCTAAACAAAAAGCTAATGAACTAGATATAAATGAATGAGATTCTCATGAATCAAATAAGGCTTTCACCCAAGTACTAAATAGCAATATCATACCTTCCATAACTGTTGAGTTCTGAGTGGGGACTGATTGTTGAGAAATGGCATAAGCATGACCCTAGATAAACTTGCTAATCTGTCCACTCGACACCTGAGTCTGCCCATGATTCCAGTATCCCTGATGAGGGTTTTTAGAGCCTTATTTGTTCTGTTAATATTTTTCAGAGGAGAACTGATGGAGCTGCAGATTGGGACCCAAAAAGCTCGAGTTCCTTCCGGATATAAAATTGCTGCCCTGCAGGCTAACCTGTTGACCACTGTTTCAGGGGAAATCCCGGTTGAAATGACCGTGGGATCCACAAAGCTAACAAGTCTTCGAGAGATGTGTGGAACCATGATCACTGCTACACTGCCCTGGGGAATCGGCACTAAATGCTGCCTTCAGTTGGGCAATAATACCCCTCGGTCCACCCTTGAACCTCTTATTTACACCAGCTTGGGACCCACTAGTCTCCCTCCTTGGAGCACCTCCAGACTCCTACCTTTTGTCCCGAATAGCACAGTAATCTTCTTCCTCAATTTCGATCCTGATATCTTTGTTCATTGCCTCACCAAATCTCAACTGATCAAACCCCACCACCAATTTACGAATGTGGGGGTTCAATCCCTTAATGAACAGTCTAGTCTTTTCATCCTCATCAGTCTTCACAGCCTTCACATGCTTTGACAAACTCTCGAAGCGTACTAAATAGTCATTGATAGATACTTTACCTGGGATGAGTTGGGAAAATTCATCTTTCTTAGCATCCTGGTAGGCCTTAGGAAAGTATCGATCAAGAAAAGCAGCTTTGAACCCATCCCAAACCAAGGGCTCAGTCAAACTTGCCATGTGCATGGCCCACCACCGCTGGGCCTGCTCAGTCAATTGGAAAGTATCAAGCTTGACTTTGTTCCCAGTCGTCACATCAAGAACATCCATAATCTGCTCGACCTCATTAATCCACTCTTCTGCAGTATCAGCTCCATGGGTACCACTAAAAGTTGAAGGATTCAATCGTCGTAAATCCTTCAGCGTAGAACCTGCAGTAGTACTTTCCACAATCCCACTACGATTACCCCTCTCTCGCTGCGAGAGAGTGTCAACTAACTGACGCACGACCCTTTTTATGCGTTGAAGCTCGCTATTCCCAGAAGCGGCATTGTTATGCCTAGCTTCCATCCTATAAGAACATGTAATTTAATATACAAGTTTATTCGAGGAAACATAAACAAGGAAGACGTGTTATCACTCCATCTCACACGTGGATCCTAATGCTCTGATACCAAGTTGTAATGCCTCGACACGGATTTAGATTACAGTTGGGATAACCCAAATCCAAATTGGGGTGTTAAAGGGGGGAGGGGGGAAAAGTTTACTTGATTATTTAACAAAAATATTTATTTAATTGATTTAAGGAAATGATGTTCATTTGTCAAATTTTAATTTAAAAAAAAAGAATAAATGTTTAACATGCCTAATAAATTCAACTTATGAATTTGTCCATGAAAAATCATGTAATACCACACTTAATCTATCGAAATAAAGTTCACTGAGTAAGACAACATAATAGTCCAAATCCCTTAATAAAGTTCCAAAATATTAATTAAAGTGCTACAAATAAAATCTTAAACATATTATGAAACGATCAATAGAACGTCTAACGTCGAGTCACACCCTTCGCATCCTTACCAAGATCCTTTCCAATGTCACCAACTGAAGTACCTGGGGTGGGGAAAAGTAAGGGGTGAGCGAATGCCCACTAGGGTGGGAAATACTAAGCAATAATTAGATAATCAAAATACTATACATATACAATGTATTTTGGTATTTTATAAAATAATTTCCAATTCATCAAATGTTAATACAACTACATGCAGTGCACTCGGGCTATATTCCCAACTCACACTTAAGTATTTTTCATGTCTCGTGCCAGAGACTTAACTTATTAATCCAACTATGTTGTCATTTAATAAGATCCATTTATTCAAATTCATTAATCAATTTATGTTCCCAATCAATCATGAATATTACTTTTATTACTTTGGGATTCGCCAACATCCACGATTTCACGGCCTTTCACCGTCGGTATCGAGCACACATATGTTACACTGGCCCGGTTGTTTGGGGTCTTTCACCACTAGGGACGTCATGCCCTCCTTAATTATTCTTTCCGGAGACATCTGAATATCGTTATCTTTTCATATATTCACATTCTTCCAAATATTCACATTCTTACAATTATTCTCATTATCCCAAGTACTCGCATTAATCTTTTGGTGTTACTTCTTTACTTCATTATTTGCCTTGCTTTTAAAATAGCCAAGGAGGCCAACTAATAATAACATCGCACTTTGAACACTAACATCCAATCATCATTTACCCTATTTATTCATTAATGCATTAACACATTTTTAGTACCTTCAAAATGATTTTACTAGCATTTAAAGTAAAGAAACATTATCTTCCACTAGTTTTCCACATGATTATCAAAATTGCCATTATGCCATTTTTACACCAAAAATTCATCCTTTAAATGGGTTTTCAAGGAAAAACATATCTTTATAAGACCTTACTATTTTTCTATAATATTTTACTCATTTAATCATAAACTTAATTATTAAAATTACCATTTTAATGTAGGGTTCAAATATAAGGTTGTAAATGAGTTTTCTACACCATTTTAAGTCATTATCATAACGTTTTAACATAATCAAAATAGGGGCTGAAATTTATCATTCTTTCAAAACATGATGAAATCTATCTATTTCATTTCAAAATACATCATTTATCATGGAGAAAAAATTATTCAAGTATATTCACATGAAATGAGGATTTTTACCTAAGAAATCCATGCATATGCATCCTGCACATTCATATTCAAGTAGTATATGATTATAAAATTTTATTTTCTTTAACAATTTTCATGTTCTAATCATTCATTTATACAAGCATGATATTATGAAATTTAACCAACAAAGCTAGTTTATTTTAACATATAAAAGCATGGTTGCATAAGAGAAAATACAAGAACTAGCAAATTTTTTTTACAAAAATCATCTTTCATCAACATGGGCGTATTAAGCTTTTGAAAATATAAATTTGGAAAGAGGAAAACCCTACATGATTTTTGAAGAGGATATAACTTTGGAGAAGAAAACTTCAAGTCCTCCTAGAATGCTCCTAAATTCCACTCCAATGCGCCCAAAATCAAACTTTCAAGCCACACTAAGTTGCCCAACCCCTTGAGTGATGTTTTAATGGAGTTTTGAGCTTATTTAATGGAGTTTGAGAAGAGAGAATATGGGTATAAAGGTGAGTTACAAAATTTAGAAGTATATTTGCCCTTGAGGAGTTTATATTTTTTTTTTTGGTTTACTAGGTTCATGAATCCCCCCACTGACGCGACTGGAAATGTGTCTCAGAATTGCGTTCACTCTAGGCTCAAGTGTAAGCCTGTCGCTCAAGTAATAATCCCAGTAAGTTGGGTATTGATCCTCAGGGAAGAAGGACAACATAGTTGTGACGACGGGAAAAGACGGATGAATCCTAACCTTGACTCTAAAAAGAAAAGGAAAAATGATTTGGATTTTGAGATTGGTTATAGCTAAATGCGATTACGAAATTATGAATAAATGCAACTACACTAATCTACCTAAATTATGAATGAAAAATAATCTGAAACTTTTTGTTTAAATGATGAGAAAAATTGGACGGGAATACAATCCCCCAACCCTAGTGTAGTGCAGTCATAATATTAATCTTAAATTTATCTGATTGATTTGACCTGAAATTTAGTACTCCCAAGCATTATGTATACGAGGTTCAAGCCCGTGTCATACCTAATCTGAGGATGAGTAAATCAGTATTGCGATAGTAGCACTCGAATTGCACTCTAAATCATCACGAGTACCCAGAGGCAAACGAGATATAATGATCTACAACTGTAGTGTAACTACGCAATACGGTCCTAATCAATCATTAAATTCAGCGGATTAATTTTTTACACACTCACTAACACATCAGGCTGTGTTCATATACCCCGGCCTTAGAAAATCTAGCCTATCATGATTAAAGTGATGGAAATAATGATTACTGTGCAGGTGTTCATGATTACTCTCATTAAAATAGTAATTAGATGTAGAAAAGAATTAGAATTAAGAATTACTCACTAAAATTAATCAAACAATAAATGAAACAATGAATGAAACTGATACTCACAAAAATCACTGAACAATCTTCAATCTTTGAATTAAAACTGCAGTTGTTAGCTAAACTAGGGTTTCTGGAAAAAGAGAGGAAAATCCTACTAATTCTCCGTCCCTATAACAATAATAAATTGGGTCTTTTATACGCTACAACAATTTCTGAGTTCAGCTGCACTAGGAGTCTTTTTAGGAAGAGAGAAGATTTTCAAATCTCGAAGCCCGGACCGGTCCGGGCCTTAGGCGGACCGTTCTGCCCCCAAGGCGGATCGGTTCTTTTTATTTTGGGGCGGACCGATCTGGCTATTTTACTTTTTGTCTCCTCTTTGACTGGTCATAAATTTTGTTTTGAGATTCCGATTGAGGTGCCGTTTCTTCCTATGTGCTCGTGAATGAGATGTCTTCAACTTCTCTTTAGGTACCTCATCCGAATTCCGAGTGGAAATTATGATTTTACCCTTGAGACTTTTCCTTCTTTCTTTCTTTCTTTCTTTCTTGATTCTTCCGGTTTCCTTCTTTCGTTTCTTGACATCAAATACCTGTAAAATCACTACGAAATACCAGAAACTTGGTGTACTCATTAGGATCATTCAATAGCACAATTATGAGACAAATCCAACTCAATTATGTTGTTCGAGATGCTATAAGTAACTAAATCAAGGGATAAATTAGGAAGAATTTATGCCTAATCACCCACCCTTATTTATATCAATTTATAGCTTTCCTTTTCAATATTATGGCTCATTTAAGTCCCTAGGCTTGAAAATATAAGTGAAACATGTTTTTCCCAAGTTAGAAAATACAAAAGCCAACCACCCAATAAATGAGCCAACCACACCACCTAAAATAATTTTTTCGACATAATTTTTTCTAAAACGGGGTCTAAACTATTTTTTTTAGGATGACGAAGAAGGGAAAGTTGTTCAAAATTAAATTTTATATTTGTTAGCAAAGTGTCAGATTTTTTTAGCACTTTCATTTTTTTGACGAAAAAATGATTTATTTATTTATTTATTTACACACACACACACACACACAGAGATATATATATATATATATATATATATATATATATATATGTCCAAATTGTGTAAAACTTTACCAATGTGCTTAAATAAACTATATAAACACAAATAAATTCCCATGTGAGACATGCAAATGTAGATTTTTTTGTTAATGACACGTTGACATATAAATAGGTCGAAATACAAGTACGTAATAAAAAGTGCGGGTATTATAGACTTAAGCTTAAAAAGGAGCCGTAAAAGGGTGAAAACATAAAACTGCCAAAAAACATCCCCGTAAGATGCACGAAGACCCCACATTGGACCAATGTAAGACATAGAAATCGAGTGCAAAATCAAGGGACTCCCGGTTTGAGAACACGACAAAAATTTGTAAACTGATAGACGTAGTCTTAAAAATATATTGTCAAATGGTGAAAACGTAAACTAACAAAAAAACAACCCCGTAAGAGGCTTGTACACCCCACACGGGACCAATGTAACCCACTTGAATTGACCGCGTAGTCATGGGACCCCAATTTCAGAACATGAGGAAAATTTACAAACTGTTAGACTTAAGCTGGCAAAGGGTGAAAACGTAGAATACCAATTAAAAGGCCTTGTAAGAGTCATGAACATCTCGCACTGGACCAATGTAACTCCCAAGAACCGACTTCATAGTCACGGAACTCCCGATTTGAGAACACGATGAAAAATTAAAAACTTTTAGACTATGGCTAAAAAATATGCCATTAGAGGGTGAAAAAGTAAAAAAACACAAAAAGAACACGTAAGAGGCACGAACACCTCGTACGGGACCAATGTAGCCTTCAGGAATCGATCGCATAGTCATGGACTCCCGATTTGAGAATAAGAAAAATTTTTGCACTCTTAGACTTAGCCTTAGAAACATGTCGTCAAATTGTAAAGACATAAAACAGCCACAAAATGGCCCCGTAAGAGGCACAAACACCTCGCGGGGGACCAATGTAAACCGAGGAACCAATCACGTAGTCACGGAATACCAGATTTGAGAATATGATGAAAATTTGTAAACTCTTAGACTTAGGCATAAAAATGTGCCCTCAAAGGGTGAAAACATAAAATAGCCTCAAAACGGCCCTGTAAGATGCACGAACACTTTGTACGGGACCAATGTAACTCCTAAGAACTGACCTCATAGTCACGGGACTCCTAGTTTGAGAACACGATGAAAATTTACAAACTAATAGACTAGGATTTTAAAACATGCGGTTAAATGGTGAAATCGTAAAACAGCCACAAAATGGCTTTGTAAGAGGCACGAACACCTCACATGGGACCGATGTAACCCATAAGAAACAATCGAAAAGTCACGAGACACCCAATTTGAGAACACGAAAAAAATTTGCAAACTATTAGACTTAAGCTTAAAAGAAGCCGCCAAAGGGTGAAAACATAAAACGACCACAAAATAGCTCGTAAGAGGTACGAACACCTTGCACGGGACCAATGTAATCGGTAGAAATTGTCTACATAGTCAAGAGACCCCCGTGCATGATGAAAATTTGCAAACTGTTAGACTTAAGCTTAAAAATATGTCGTCAAGGGTTGAAACGTAAACTAGTCACAAAATGGCCTTGTAAGAGGCACTAATACCCCGCACGAGACCAATGTAACCCACAGGAACTGATCGCATCGTCATGAAACTGCTGATATGAGAACAAGACAAAATTTGTAAACTGTTTAGTTTAGGCATATAAACATGCAGTCAAAGGCTGAAAACATAAAACAACAAGAAAATGGCCCATTAAAAGGTATGAATACCCCACATAGGATGAATTTATCCCACTGGAACTCACCACGTATTCACGAGACCCCCGATTTTAGAACACGACAAAAATTTGCAAAATGTTAAACTTAGGCTCAAAAACAAGTCATTAAAGGGTGAAAACATAAAATAGCCGCATAATGCCCTTGTAAGAGGCACGAACACCTCGCACTGGACCAGTGCTACCCTAAGAACTGACCACATAGTCATGAGACTCCCGATTTTAGAACACGATGAAAACTTACAAACTGATAGATAAAGGCTAAAAAAAGCCATCAGAGCGTGAAAACGTAAAACAACCACAAAATGGCTAGATAAGAAGAACGAAAACCACACACAGGACCAATGTAACCTGCAGGAACCGATCGCATAGTCATGGGACTCCTGATTTGAGAACACGATGAAAATTTGCAAGCTGTTAGACTTAGAATTAAAAATATGCCGGCATAGGGTGAAGATGTAAAATAGCCACAAAATGGCCCCAATAGAGGCACGGACACCTCGCGCGGGACCCATGTAACCCAAGGAATCATCCGCGTAGTCATTGAACACCGATTTGAGAACATGATGAAAATTTGCAAAATGTTAAACTTGGGCATAAAAACTTATCGTCAAAGGGTGAATACGTCAAACATCCAGAAACGGCCCTGTAAGAGGAATGAACACCTTGCACGGGACCAATGTAACTCCTAAAAACCAACCGCATAGTCCGGGACTCCCGATTTGAAAACATGATGAAAATTTACAAATTGTTCGACTAAGGCTTAAAAACATGCAGTCAGAGGGTGAAAACATAAAACATCCATAAAATGCCCCCATAAGAGGCACGAACACCTCACAGGGGACCAATGTAACCCATAGGAAGAGACTGCAAATTTATGAGACTCCCGATTTGATAACACAATGAAAATTTGCAAAACAATTAGAATTAGGCTTAAAAACAAGTCGTCAAAGGGTGAAGACATAAAATTGCCACAAACGACCCCGTAAAAGGCAAGAACACCTCACACGGGACTAATGTAACTAGCGGGAGCCAATCGCATAGTCACGAGACACCCGATTTGAGAATACGACAAAAATTTGCAAACTATTAGACTTACCTTAAAAAGAATCCATCAAAGGGTGAAAACATAAAACAGCCCCCTAAGGGGCACGAACACCCCGTACAGGACCAATGTAACCCCAAAAAATTGACTGCATAGTTAAGGGACTCCCGATTTGAGAACACGGTGAAAATTTGGAAACTATTAGACTTAAGCTTAAAAACATGTCGTCAAAGGGTGAAATGTAGAATAGTAAAAAAAATGGCTTCGTAAGAGGCACGAACACCCTGCACGAGACCAATGTAACCCAGTGGAACCAACCACGTAATCACAGAACTCCCGGTTTGAGAACACGACCAAAAGTTGTAAACTGATAGACTTAGGCTTAAACACATGTCATTAAAGGGTGAAATCATAAAACAATAAGAAAATAGCCCCATAAGAGGCACGAAAACCCTATAAGGGACCAATGTAATCCACTGGAACCGACCGTGTAGTCACGGGACCCCCGATTTAAGAACACGATGAAAACTTACAAACTATTACACTTAGGCTTAAAAACATGCCGTCAAAATGTATAAATGTAAAATATCCAGAAAATGGCCTTGTAAGAGGCACGAACACCTCACACGGGACCACTGTAATCCCCAAGAACTGACCGCATTGTCACTAGACTCTCAGTTTGAGAACACGACAAAACTTACAAATCGTTAGACAAAGTCTACAAAAATGCCGTCAGAGGGTGAAAACGTAAAATAACCACAAAACGGCCACGTAAGAGGCACGAACACCTCGCGTGGGACCAATGTAATTTGTAGGAACTGACCGTATAGTCATGGGACTTTCGATTTGAGAACACGATAAAAATTTGCAAATTGTTCGACGTAGCCTTAAAAATATGTTGGCAAAAGGTGAAGACGTATAATAGCCATAAAACGGCACCGTAAGGGGCACGAACACCTCGTGCGGGACCAACGTAACCTAAGGAACAGATCGCGTGGTCACGGAACACCCAATTTGAGAACATGATGAAAATTTGCAAACTATTAGACTTACGCATAAAAACTTACGTCAAAGGGTGAAAACATAAAACATACACAAAATGGATATGTAAGAGGCATGAACACCTTGTACGAGACCAATGTAACTCCTAGGAACCGACCGCATAGTCACGGGACTACTGATTTGAGAACGTGATGAAAAGTTACAAACTGTTAGACTAAGGTTTAAAAATATGCCGTTAGAGGGTCAAAACATAAAAAGCCACAAAACCGCCTCCTAAGAGGCATGGACACCTCAAAGGGGACCAATGTAATGTGTTGTAAGCGATCACATATCAACAAATTGGCCCCGTAAGAGGCAAAAATACCTCTCACAGTACCAACGTAACTCGCGGGAGCCGATCGCGTAGTCACGAGACACTCGATTTGAAAACACGACAAAAATTTACAAAGTGTTAAATTTAAGCTTAAAATGATGTCGTCAACGGTTGAAAATGTAAAATAGTCATAAAATTTGCTCATAAGAGTCACGAACACCCCCACACGAGACGAATGTAACCCATAGGAACCGATGGCATAGTCACGGAACTCCTGAATTAAAAACACGACGAAAATTTGTAAATTGATAGACTTTTGCGTAAAAACATGTTATCAATGGCTGGAAATAAAAAACAACAAGAAAATGGCCCCGAAAGAGGAACAAACACCCCACACTAAACGAACATAACTCACTGGAACCGATCCCATAGTCACGGGACCCTCGATTTGAGAACACGACAAAAATATTTAAATTGTTAGACTTAGGCTTAAATACATGCCGTCAAAGGATGAAAATATAAAATAGCCATAAAATGGCCCTGTTATGGGCATGAACACCTTACATAGGACCATTGTATCCCGTAGGAACCGACCTCATAATCAAGGTACTCCCAGTTCAAGAACACGATGAAAATTTGCAAAGTGATAGACTTACACTTAAAAAAATGCCACCAAAGGGTGAAAATTTCAAATAGCAATAAAACGGCCTAATAAGATGCACGAACACCTTACACATGACCAATGTAACCCGCAAGAACTGACCGCATAGTATCGAGGCACCCGATTTCAGAACACGAAGAAAATTTAAAAACTATTAGACTTAGGGTTTAAAACATTCCATTAAAGGGTAAAAATGTAAAATAACCACTAAACGGCCCTATAAGAGGGAAGAACGCCTCACATGGGACCAATGTAACCTGTATGAACCGACCATATAGTCATGGGCCTCCCAATTTGAGAACACAATGAAAATTTGCAAACTATTGGTCTTAGGTTTAAAAACATGTCGTCAAAGGGTGAAGACGTAAAAAAGCCATAAAATGGTCCGGTAAGACACACAAACACCTCGTACGGGACCAATGTAATTCGCAGGAACCGATTGCGTTGTCACGAGACACCCGATTTGAGAAAATAAAAAAAATGCAAACTGTTAGAGTGAACCTTAAAAAGATCCCTCAAAGGGTGAAAACCTAAAACGGTCATAAAATAGCCCCGTAAGAGGCATGAACACCCCGCACGGGACTAATGTAACACGTAAAAATTGACCTCATAGTCAAGGACTCTCGATTTGAGAACACGCTAAAAATTTGCAAATTGATAGACTAATGCTTAAAAACATGTCGTCAAAAGTTAAAAACATAAAACAACAATAAAATGGCCCAATAAGATTCACGAACGGCCCACACGGGACCAATGTTACCCACAATAACTAATAGCAAAGTCACGGGACTCCCGATTTGAGAACACAAAGAAAACTTACAAACTGTTAGACTAAGGATTAAAAATATGCTGTCACGGGGTGAAAACATAAAACAGCCACAAAACGGCCCCATAAGAGGCGCAAACACCCCGAACGGGACCAATAGAACCCAAGGAACTAATCACGTAGTCACAGAACACTCATTTGACAACAAGACAAAAATTTGTGTACTATTAGGCTTAGGTTTAAAAACATGCCGTCAGAGGGTGAAAATGACAAACAGGAAAAAATAGATCTGTAAGTGGCACGAACACCTCACGCAGAACTAATGTATCACAAGGAACCGACTGCATAGTCACGGAACTCCCGATTTGAGAACACAACGAAAATTTGCAAACTATTAGACTTAGGATTAAAAACATGTCGTCAAAGGGTGAAGATGTAAAACAGCCAAAAAATGGCCCTGTAAGAGGCACGGACAACTCACACAGGACCAGTGTAACTCCCAAGAATATGAAGCGTAGTCACGGCACTCTTGATTTGAGAATACGATAAAAACTTACAAAAATTTAGACTAAGGCTTAAAAACATATCGTCAGAGGGTGAAAATGAAAAAGACACAAAATAACCTCGTAAGAGGCACGAACACCTCGCATGGGACGGATGTAACCCGTAAGAATGGATAGCATAGTCACGGGACTCCCGATTTGAGAACACGATGAAAATTTGCGAACTATTAGACTTAGGCTTAAAAACATGTCGTGAAATGGTAAAAACATAAAACAGCCACAAAACAGCCACATAAGAGGAACGAACAGCCAGCTCGGGACTAATGTAATCCGTCAGAATTGATCGTGTAGTCACGAAACTACCCATTTGAGAACATGATAAAAATTTGCATATTGGTAGACTTAGACTTAAAAATACATTCTCAAATGGTAAAAATGTGAAATAGTTATAAAATGGCTCCATAAGAGGCACGAACACCTCGCACGGGACTAACGTAACCCACAAGATTCGACCGTGTAGTCACGAATCTCTTGATTTGAGAACATGATAAGAAATGGTAAATTGTTAGACTACGGATTAAAAACATGTTGTTAGAGGGTGGAAATGTAAAATAGCCATAAAACGACCCTAAAAGAGGCACGAACACCCCTCGTGGGACCAATGTAACCTAAGGAACCGATTGCATAGTCACAAAACACCGGGTTTGAGAACACGATGAAAGATTCCAAATTGTTAGACTTAGGCTTAAAAACATGTCGTCAAAGGGTAAAAATGTAAAATAGCAAAAAATGGACCTGTAAGAGACATAAACACCTCGCACGGGACCAATGTAACTCCTAAGAACCGAGTGCGTAGTCACTGGACTCTCGGTTGGAGAACACGATGAAAACTTACAAACTATAAGACTAAGGCTTGAAAACATTCTATTAGAGGGTGAAAACGTAAAACAACCATAAGATGGCCCCGTAAGATGCACGAACACCTCACACGGGAAAAATGTAACCCGCAAGAACTGACCACATAATCACGGTACTCCAAATTTGAAAACACGGTGAAAATTTGCAAACTATTTAACTTAATCTTAAGAACATGCCCTCAAATGGTGAAAATGTAAACGAGCCACAAAACAGACCCGTAAGAGGCACAACATCCAGCACGGGAATTAATGTAACTCGAAGGAATCGAACGCATAGTAACGGAACTCCCCATTTGAGAACACAATGAAAATTTATATACTGCTGGACTTAGGCTTAAAAATATGCTATCAAAGGGTAAAAATGTAAAGTAGTTACAAAATAGTCCCGTAAGAGGCACGAACACCTAGCGCAGGACCAATGAAACCCACAAAAACCAACCACGTAGTCACAGGACTCTCGATTTGAGAACAAGACAAAAATTTGAAAGCGGTTTGACTAAGGATTAAAAATATGCTGTTAAAAGATGAAAATGTAAAATTGCTAAAAAATGGCCCCGTAAGAGGCACGAACACCCCTCACTCGACCAATGTAACCTAAGGAACATATCACATAGTCACGAAACACTCGGTTTGAGAACACGATAAAACATAAAAACTGTCAGATTAATGCTTAAAAACAAGTCGTCAAAGGGTGAAAACGTAAAACAGCTACAAAATGGCCCCGTAAGAGGCACAAACACCTCGCACGGGACCAATGTAACCCGCAGGAACCAATCGCATAGTCACGTGACTCCCGATTTGGGAACATGATAAAAATTTGCAAATTGTTAGAATTAGGCTTAAAAAGAATCTGTCAAAGGGTAAAAGCATAAAATGTCCACAATACAGCCCCGTAAGAGACACGAACACCCCGCATGGAACTAATGTAACCAGTAGAAATTGACTGCATATTCAAGGGGCTCTCGGTTTGAGATCATGATAAAAAAATTCAAATGTTACACGTAAGTTTAAAAACATTCCACCAAATGTTGAAAACATAAAATAGACATAAAATGGCCTCGTTAGAGGCACGAACACCCTGCATGAGCCAATGTAACCCACATGAACCGACTGCATAGTAACGGGACTCCCATTTTGAGAACATGACAAAAATTTGTAAACTGATAGACTTAGGCTTATAAACATATCGTTAAAAGGTGAAAAAGTAAAATAACAATACCCGTAAGAGGCATGAAGACCCCACACGGGACCAATGTAACCCAAGGAACCAATCGCATAGTCACAAAACACCCGATTTTAAAACACTACAAAAATTTGTATACTGTTAGACATAGACTTAAACACGTGCCGTGAAAGGGTAAAAATGAAAAATAGCCAAAAAAATGGCTCAGTAAGTAGCACGAACACCTCGCACCGGATCAATGTAACCCAAGGAATCGACCACATAGTCATGGGACTCCCGATTTGAGAGCACGACGAAAAATTGCAAACTGTTTGACTTAGGCTTAAAAATATGTTGTAAAAGGGTGAAAATGTAAAACAGCCAAAAAAGGCCCGGTAAGAGGCAAAAACTCATCGCACGGGACCAATGTAACTCCTAAACTTACAAAATGCTAGACTAAGGCTTAAAAACATGACGTCTTTGGGTGAAAATGTGAAACAACCTCAAAAAGATCCCGTAAGATGCGCGGGAAAATCGCACGAGACCAATGTAACTCGCAGGAACTGATAACATAGTCATGAGACTCCCGACTTGAGAACACGATGAAAATTTGAAAACTGTTAGACATAATCTTAAAAGTATGCTGGCATATGGTGAAAACATGAAACAACCACAAAACGCCCTCGTAAGAGGCACGAACAGCTAGCACGGGACCAATGTAATTCGCAAGAATCGATCATCTAGTCACAAAACTTCCCATTTGAGAACACGATGAAAATTTGTATATTGTTGGACTTTGGCCTAAAAACATATTGTTAAAGGGGCAAAATGTAAAGTAATCACAAACCAGCCCCGTAAGAGGCACTAACACCCCACACGGGACCAATGTAACCCACAAGAACCAATCGTATAGTTAGGAACTCCCGACTTGAGAACACAATGAAAGTTTATAAACTGTTAGACCAAGGCTTAAAAACAAGCCCTCAGAGGATAAAAATTTGAAATAGCCCCGTAAGAGGCACGAACACCCCGCACGGGACTAATGTAACCCACAGGAATCGACCATTTAGTCACGATAATCCAAGTTGGACAACGCGATGAAAACTTACAAAGTGTTAGGCTAAGGCTCCGTAGGGTGAAAACGTAAAATGGCCAAAAAATGGTCCGTAAGAGGCACAAACACCTCGCACAAGACCATTGTAACCTACAAGAGCCTACCGCATAATCATGGGACTCCCGATTTTAGAACATGATGAAAATTTTCAAAATAGTATACTTTGTCTTAAAAACATGCCGTTAAAGTGTGAACACGTCAAATAGACACAAAGCGTCCCCGTTAGAGGCACGCACACCTCGTGCAGGATAAAAACAACCTAGGGAACCGATCGTGTAGTCAAGGAACACCCAATTTGAGAACATGATGAACATTTCCAGACTGTAAGACTTAGGCTTAAAAAAAGCCGTCAGAGGGTGAAAACGTAAAATAGCCCCAAAACGACATTATAAGAGGCATGAACCCATTGCACAGGACCAATGTAACTCCTAAGAACCGACCACATAGTCATGGGACTCCCAGTTTGAGACTGAAATTTTACAAACTGTTAGACGAAGGCTTAAAGCAGCCACAAAATGGCCCAGTAAGAGGCACGAACACCTCACACGGGACCAACGTAACCTGAAGGAAGTAATCGCATAATCACGAGACTTCGAATTTGAGATCATGATGAAAGTTTTCAAACTGTTAAACTTAGGCTTCAAAACATGTCGTCAAAGGGTGAAGATGTAAAATAGCCACAAAACGACAACGTAAGAGGCACGAACACCTCTCACAGGACCAATGTAACCCCCAAGAACTGACCGCATAGTCACAGGACTCCGAGTTTGAGAAAATGAAGAAAACTCATAAACTGTTTGACTAAGGCTAAAAAACACACCGTTAGGGGGTGAAAATGTAAAATAACAAAACAACCATGTAAGCAATATGAACACCCCACACGGGACTATGGTAACCAACTGGAACTGATCACGAAATCACGAGACCCTTGATTTGAGAACACGGTGAAAATTTGTAAACTGTTAGACATAGGCTTGAAAATATGTCGTCTAAGGGGGAAAATATAAAATAGCCATAAAATGGCCCCATAAGAGGTAGGAACACCTTGCACGGGACCAATATATCCTGCAGGAACCAACCTCATAGTCTCAAGAAACCCAATTTGAGAACATGATGAAAATTTGTAAACTGTGAGATTTAGGTTTAAACACATGCCGTCAAAGGATGAAACGTAAAAGATCCATAAAATGGCCCTGTAAGAGTCACGAACACCTCGCACGGTATTAATATAACTCACAGAAATCGATCACGTAGTCACGAGACTCTCGATTTAAGAACATGATGAAAATTTGCAATTTGATAGACTTAGACTTAAAAACATGTCGTCAAAGGATGAAAACATAAAACATCCTAAAAAAGGCGCCATAAGAGGCACGGACACCTCGCATGGGACCAATCGAACCCGTAGGAACTGACCACGTAGTCACGAGACACCCGATTTGAGAACACGACACAAATTTGCAAAATGTTTTACTTAAGCTTAAAAAGAAGCCTTCAAAGGGTGAAAACATAAAACTGTCATAAAATAGCCCCGCAAGAGGCATGAAGATCCCACACAGGACCATTGTAATCCCTAGAAATTGACCGCATAGTTAAGGTACTCTCGGTTTGAGAACACGATGAAAATTTGCAAACTGTTAGACTTTGGCTTAAAAACATGTCCTTAAAGGTTGAAAATATATAATAGTCACAAAATGGCCTTGTAAAAGGCACGAACACCTAGTAGGGGACTAATGTATCCCACAAAAATCGATTTCGTAGTCACGGGACTCTCGATTTGAGAACACAATAAAAATATTTAAATTGATAGACATAGGCTTACAAACATGTCATGAAATGGTGAAAACATAAAAAAATAATAAAACGGCCCTATAAGATTCATGAACACCCCACATGGGACCAATGTAACCCACAGGAACCGACCGCGTAGTCACAGGATTCTCGATTTGAGAACATAATGAAAACTTACAAACTATTAGACTAAGGCTTAAAAACATGCCGTCACAAGGTGAAAATATAAAACAACCACAAAACGGCCCCGTTAGAGTCACAATCACCCCACACGGGACCAATGTAACCTAAGGAACCAATAAAAAATTTGTGTACGGTTAGAATTAGGCTTAAAAACTTGTCGTCAAAGGGAAAAAATAAAAAACAACCAAAAAAATATCTCTATAAGTGGCACAGACACCTCGCATGGGACCAATGTAGCACAAGGAATCGATCGCATAATCACGAGACTTTCGAATTGAGAACACGATGAAAATTTTCAAACTAATAGACTTAGGCTTAAAAACATGTCATCAAATGGTGAAAACATAAAAAAGCCACAAAACGGTCCCATAAGAGGCACGAACAGCCAGAACGGAACTAATGTAACCCGCTGGAATTAATCGTGTAGTCACGAAACTACCCGTTTGAGAACACGATGAAAATTTGTATATTGTTAGACTTAGGGTTCAAAATATGCTGTCAAAGGGTAAAAATGTATAATAGTCACAAAACGGCCCCGTAAGAGACACGAACACCTCGCACGGGACCAATGTAACCCATAAGAATGGACTGCATAGTCACGGGACTTTCGATTTCAGAACACAACAAAAATTTACAAAATGTTAGACTAAGGCTTACAAACATGCCGTCAAAGTGTGAAAACATAAATTAACCACAAAACGGCCCTGTAAGAGGCACGAACCCCCCTCATGGGACCAATGCAACCCAAGGAACCAATCACATAGTCACGGAACACCCAATTTGAGAACACGATGAAAATTTGCAAATTGTTAGACTTGGGCCTAAAAACATGCCGTCAATGGGTGAAAACATAAAACAGGCAGAAAACGACCTCGTAAGAGGCACGAACACCTCGCATTGAACCAATACAACCCGTAGGAATCGATTGCGTAGTAACGGAACACCCGATTTGAGAACACGATGAAAATTTGCAAATTGTTAAACTTAGACTTAAAAACATGCTGTCAAAGGGTGAAAACATAAAATAGCTATAAAATGGCCATGTTTGAGGAACAAACACATCGCACGGGACCAATGTAACTATGAAGAACCGACAGCATAGTCACGGGACTCCAGTTGGAGAACGTAATGAAATTTACAAACTCTAAGACTAAGGTTTAAAAACATGCCGTCACAGGGTAAAAATGTAAAACAAACACAAAATGGTCCCGTAAGAGGTACTAACACCTAACACGGACCAATGTAACTCGCAGGAACCGACAGCATACTTACGGGACTCCAGATTTTAGAACATGATGGAAATTTGCAAACTGTTAGACTTCGCCTTAAAAACATGTCGTCAAATGGTGGAAATCTAAAAGAGCCATAAAACAGCCCCATAAGAGGCACGACCAGCCATCACGGGACTAATGTAACCCGAAGGAATCGACCACGTAGTCAGGAATTCCCCATTTAAGAACACGATGAACGTTTGTATAGTGTTAGACTTAGGGTTAAAAATATGTCATCAAAGGATAAAACTGTAAAATAATCACAAAACGGCCCCGTAAGAGGAACGAATACCCCATATACGACCAATGTAACCCACAAGAACCGACTGCGTAGTCATCGGACTCCCGATTTGAGAACACGATGAAAGTTTGCTAACTGTTTGATTAAGGCAAAAAAATATGCTGTCAAAGGGTGAAAACAAAAAGGCAGCCACAAAATGGCCCCGTAAGAGGCACAAACACCCTGTATGGGACCAATGTAACCCCCAGGAACTGACCGCATAGTCAGAGGACTCTCAGTTTGAGAGCATAAAAAAACCTATAAATTGTTAGTCTAATGCTTAAATACATGCCGTCAAAGGGTGAAAACATAAAACAACCAGAAAAAACCTCATTCCATAAGAGGCACAAACACCTCACACGGGACCAATGTAACCCGTAAGAATCGACCGCATAGTCATGGGACACCCGATTTGAGAACATGATAAAAATTTGTAAACTGTTAGACTTAGGCTTAAAAACATACCGTTAGAGTGTGACAACGTAAGATATATACAAAATGACCCCGTTAGAGCCACGAACACCTCAAGGGGAACCAATGTAACCCTTAAGAACCAACTACATAGTTACGAAACTCCCGATTTGAGAACACATTTACAATTTGAAAACTATTAGACTTAGGCTTGAAAACATACCATCAAAGGGTAAAGATAAAAAATAGTCATAAAATGACCCCATAAGAGGAAAGAACACCTCGCACAGGATCAATGTAACCCGTAGAAATGGATTACATAGTAAAGGGACTCCTGATTTAAGAACACGTTGAAAATTTACAAACAGTTAGACTTAAGCTTAAAAACATGTCGTTAAAGGTTGAAAACGTAAAATAGTCACAAGATTTCCTCATAAGAGGCACGAACACCCCGCATGAGACTAATGTAACCCATTGGAACAGATCGCATATTCACGGGACCTCCGATTTGATAACACGATGAAAATTTGCAAGGTGATAGACTTAGGCTTAAAAACATCTCGTTAAAGGGTGAAAATGTAAGACATCCCAAAAATGACCCTGTAAGGGGCATGAATACCTCGAACATGACCAATATAACTCCTAAGAACTGATCGCATAGTCTCGGGACACCCGGTTTGAGAACATGATAAAAATTTACAAACTTTTAGACTTTAGGCTTAAAAACATGTCATCGGAGGGTGAAAACATAAAACAGCCAAAAAAGGGTCCCGTAAGAGGCAAGAACACCTCGCACGGGACCAATGTAACTCGTAGGAAGCGATCGCATAGTCACTGGACTCCCGAATTGACAACACGATAAAACTTTACCAACTATTATACTTAGGCTTAAAAGCATACTATTAAATGATGAAGATGTAAAATAGCCACAAAACGGCCTCGTAAGATGCACAAACACCTTGTACGGGACCAATGTAACCCGTAGCAACCGAACGCATAGTCAGGAGATACCTAATTTGCGAACACTACAAAAATTTGAAGATTGTTTCACTTAAGCTTGAAAAGAAGTCATCAAAGGGTGAAAATAAAAAACGGCCTCAAAATAGCCCCGTGAGAGGCACGAACACCCTATACGGGACCAATGTAATACGTAAAAATTAAATGTGTAGTCAAAGGACTCCCAGTTTGAAAACACGATGAAAATTTTCAAATTGATTGACTTAGGCTTAAAAACATGGGGTCAAAGGGTGAAAAGGTAAAACATTCTGAAAACAGCCCCATTGGAGGCAAGAATACCTCGCACGGGACCAATGTAACCCACGGGAACTAACCACGTAGTATCAGGACTCTCGATTAGAAAATAAAATGAAAATTAATAAACTATTAGACTTAGGCTTTAAAACATGCCTTTAAAGGGTGAAGATGTAAAACGCCCACAAAATGACCCCGTAATTAGCACGAACACCACGTATGGGACCTATGTAACGTAAGGAATGGATCGCGTCATCACAAAACTTGCGATTTGAAAACACGAAGAAAATTTTCAAACTATTAGACTTAGGCTTAAAAATATGTCGTCAAAGGGTAAAAATGTAAATTAGCCACAAAACGGCCATGTAAGAGGTACAAACACCTCGCACGGGACTAAGGTAACCCCTACAAATCGATCGCATAGTCGTGGGACTCATAATTTGGGAACAAGAAAAAATCAACAAGCAGTTAGACTAAGGCGAAATAACATGACATCAGAGGGTGAAAACATAAAACAACCACAAAATGGCCATGCAATAGGCACAAACACCTACGTAACCTGCAGGATCCGATCACATAGTCACGGGACTCCCGATTTGAGAACATAATAAAAATTTGTAAAATCTTAGACTTTACCTTAAAAACATGCCCTCAAAGGGTAAACACATAAAATAGTCACAAAACGTACCCTTAAGATTGACGAACACCTCACAGTGGACCAATGTAACCAATAGGAAGCAATCGCATAGTCACGGAACTCCCGATTTGAAAACACAATGAAAATTTGAAAAATATTAGACTTGGGCATACAATTATAAAATTATGCCATGAAACAGACCCATAAGAGGTAAGAACACCTCGCATGGGACCAATGTAACTCGCTAGAGCTGACTACGTATTTACAAGACACCCGATTTGAGAACATGACAAAAATTTACAAACTGTCAGACTTAAGCTTAAAAAGAAGTCATCAATGGGTGAAAAAATAAAACGGCCACTAAATAGCCTCGTAAGAGGCACGAACACCCCGCACGGGACTAATGTAAGCTGTAGAAATTAACTGCATAGTCACGGGACTCCCAGTTTGAGAACACGATGAAAATTTGCTAACTATTAGACTTAACCATAAAAACATACCTTTAAAGGTTAAAAATGTAAAATAGTCATAAAATGTCCTCGTAAAACGCAAGAACATCTCGTGTGAGATCAATGTAACCCGCAGGAACCGACCACGTAGTCACGGAACTCTCAGTTTGAGAATAGGATAAAAGTTTGTAAACTGATAGACTTAAGCTTAAAAACATGTCGTCAAATGGTGAAATGTAAAACAATATGAAAACATCCCCGTAAGAGGCACGGACACCCCACACGGGACTAATGTAACCCATTGGAATTGATTACGTAGTCATGGGACCCCCGATTTGAGAACAAGACAAAAATTTGTAAATTGCTAGACTTAGGCTAAAAACATGTTGTTAAAGGGTTAAAATTTAAAATATCTATAAAACGGCCCCGTAAAAGGCATGAACACATTGCACGAAACCAATGCATCCCACAGGAACCGACCTCATAATCAAGGGACTCTCCAATTGAAAACACGATGGAAATTTGCAAACTATTAGATACAGGTTTCAAAAACATGTCACCAAATGGTGAAAACATAAAACTTCAATAAAACAAATACATTAAAGGCATGAACACCTCGCACGGGATCAATGTAACTCGTAGAATTTGATCTCATAGTCACAAGATTGCCGATTTGATAAGATGACAAAAATTTGCAAAATAATAGTCTTATGCTTAAAAATATGTTGTCAAAGGATGAAAACATAAAACAACCCAAAAATGGCCCCATAAGAGTCACGAACACCTCACACGTGACCAATGTTACCTGTAGGAACTAACCGCATAGTCTTGGGACTCCCGATTTGATAACACAAAAAAAATTTGCAAACTATTAGACTTATGCTTTAAAACATGTCGTTAAAGGGTGAAAACATAAAGTAACCACCAAACGGTCCCGTAAGAGGCACGGACAGCTCATAGGGGACCAATGTAACCCGTAGGAAATGGCCGCATAGTCACTGGACTCCCGATTTGAGAACATAATCAAAATTTGCAAACTATTAGACTTAGGCTTAAAAAAATACCGCTAAAAAGATAGACTTAAGTATGTAAACTGATAGACTTAGTCTTAAAAACATGCCGTCAAAGGGTGAAAACGTAAAACAACAAGAAAACATCTCGGTAAGAGTCACGAATACCCCACACGGGACCAATGTAACCCATTGGAATCAACTGCGTAGTCACGGGACCCCAGATTTAAGAACACAATAAATATTTGTAAATTTCTAGACTTAGGCTTAAAAGCATGTCGTCAAAAGGTTAAAATTGAAAATATGCACAAACACCTTGCACGAGACCAATGTTTCTCGTAAAACCGACCTTATAGTCAAGGGACTCCCAATTTGAGAACATGATGGAAATTTACAAACTGTTAGATTTAGGCTTAAAAATATGTCGCGTTAGAGGCATGAACACCTCACACGGGATCAATGTAACACACATAAATCAATCTCATAGTCATAAGATTCCCGATTTGATAACACAATGAAAATTTGCAAAGTGATAAACTAACTTAAAAATATGGCATCAAAGGGTGAAAACATAAAACATCCCAAAAATAGCCCCATAAGAGGCACGAACACCTCGCATGTGACCAATGTAACCGACAGGAATTAACTACACAGTCTTGGGACTCTCGGTTTGTGAACACAAAGAAAATTTACAAACTGTTAGACTTAGGCTTAAAAATATGCCGTCAGAGGGTTAAAGCGTAAAACAGCCACAAAACGGCCCCGTAAGAGTCATAAACACCTCACACGAAACAAATGTAACCCATAGGAATTAACCACATAGTCACTGGACTCCCGAATTGAAAACACGATGAAAATTTGTAAACTATTAGACTTAGGCTTAAAAAGATACTGTTAAATGATGAAGACGTAAAATAGCCACAAAACGGCCTCGTA
The DNA here is from genome assembly GCA_949130495.1 of Sambucus nigra. Classification (NCBI taxonomy): domain Eukaryota; kingdom Viridiplantae; phylum Streptophyta; class Magnoliopsida; order Dipsacales; family Adoxaceae; genus Sambucus; species Sambucus nigra. The sequence continues at coordinate 322,153,104 of OX422217.1, forward strand.
AGATGCATGAACACCTCGCACGGGACCAATATAACCCGCAAGAACCAATCGTGTAGTCAGGAGACAGCTGAATTTTAACATTGTTTCAGTTAAGCTTAAAAAGAAGCCGTCAAAGGGTGAAAATAAAAAATGGCAACAAATCAGCGTAAGAGGCACGTACAGGACTCCCGACTTAAGAACACGATGAAAATTTGTAAACTGGTAGACTTAGGCTTATAAACATGCCGTCAAAGGGTGAAAACATAAAATAGCCACAAAATGTCCCCGTAAGAGGCAAGAACACCTTGCACATGACCAATGTAACCCGCGGGGGCCGACCGCATAGTCATGAGACACTTAATTTGAGAACATGATAAAAATTTACAAACTGTTAGACTTAAGAATAAAAAGAAGTTATTAATGGGTAAAAGCATAAAACGGTCACAAAATAGCCCTATAAGAGGCACGAACACCCCGCAGGGATCAATGTAACCCGTAGAAATTGACTGCATAGTCAAGGGACTCCCGATTTGAGAACACAATAAAAATTTGCAAACTGTTAAACTTAAGCTTAAAATATGTCATCCAAGGTTGAAAACATAAAATAGTCACAAAAATGGCCTCGTAAGAGGCACAAACACCCTGCACGAGACTGATGTAACCCACAGGAATCAATCGCAGAGTCGCGAAACTCTCGGTTTGAGAACATGATGAAAATTTGTAAACTGATAGACTTTGGCATAAAAATATTTCGTTAAAGGGTGAAAATGTAAAACAACAAGAAAACGACCCGTAAGAGGCACAAACACCCTTCACATGACCAATGTACCCCGTAGAAATTGACTGCATACTCAAGGGTGAAAACATAAAATAACAATAAAATGGTCCCGTAAAAGGCATGAACACCTCGCACGGGATCAATGTAACTCGCAAAAATCGATCGCGTAGTCACGAGATTTTCGATTTGAGAACACGAAAAAAACTTGCAAAGTGATAAATTTAGGCATAAAAACATGTCGTCAAAGGGTGAAAATTTCAAATATCCATAAAACCGCCCCACAAGAGCCACGAACACCTTGCACAAGACCAATGTATCCCGCAGGAATTGACCTCAAAGTCAAGGGACTCCCGATTTCAGAACACGAAAGAAATTTGAAAATGTTAGATTTAGGCTTAAAAACATGTCGTCAAAGGGTAAAAATGTAAAACAATAATAAAATGGCCCCGTAAGAGGCACAAACATCTCGCACGGGATTAATGTAACTCGCTGAAATCGATCGCATAGTCACGAGATTCTCGATTTGATAAAACAAAGAAAATTTACAAAGTGATAGACTTGGGCTTAAAATCAAGCCATCAAAGGGTGAAAATATAAAACATCCCAAATATGGCCCCATAAGACAAACGAACACCTCGCAGATGACCAATGTAACCCGCAGGAACTGACCGCCTAATTTGGGTACTCCTGATTTCAGAACACAATGAAAATTTGCAAACTATTAAATTTAGGCTTTAAAACATGTCATTAAAGTGTGAAAATGTAAAACAACCAAAAAAGGCCCCGTAAGAGGCACGAACACCTCACAAGGGACCAATGTAACCTGTAAAAAGTGACTGCATATTCATATGACTCCCGATTTGAGTACATAATAAAAATTTGCAAACTATTAGACTTAGGCTTAAAAACATGTTGTCAAATGGTGAAGACATAAAATAGCCACAAAAGTGCCCCGTAAGAAACAAGAATACCTCGCACGGGACTAATGTAACTCGCGAGAGCCGACTGCGTAGTCACGAGACACCCGATTTTAGAAAATGAAATTTTTTTTCAAATAATTATTCTTAAGCTTAAAAATAAACCGTCAAAGGGTGAAAACATTAAACGTCCACAAAATAGCCTCGTAAAAGTCTTGAACACCCTGCACAAGACCAATATAACCCGAAAAAAATTAATGCATAATTAAGGGGCTCCCGATTTTTGAACACGAAGAAAATTTGCAAACTGTTTGACTTAAGCTTAAAAACATGCCGTCAAAGTTTGAAAACAAAAAATAGTCACAAAATGGCCTCGTAAGAGGCACGAACACCCAGCACGAGACCAATGTAACCTACAGGAACCAACCACGTAGTCACGAAATTATCGATTTGAGAACACGACGAAAATTTGTAAACTGATAGACTTAGGCTTAAAAATATGCCGTCAAAGGGTCAAAATATAATACAATGAGAAAACAGCCCCATAAAAGGCACGAACACCCCACACGGGACCAATGTAACCCATTGGAAATGACCATGTAGTCATGGCACCCCCAATTTGAGACCACGATAAAAATTTGTAAATTGTTAGAGTTAAGCTTAAAATCATGTCGTCAAAGGGTGAAAATACAAAATAGGCATAAAACGGCCCTGTGTGAGGCACAAACACCTTGCATGGGACGAATGTATCCCGCAGGAACCGACCCCATGGTCAAGGGACTCCCAGTTTTAGACCACGATAAAAATTTGCAAACTGTTAGATTTAGGCTAAAAAAATGACGTGAGAGGGTGAAAACGTAAAACAACCATAAAATGGTCACGTAAGAGACACGAACACCTCTTTCAGGAACAACGTAACTCGCAAAATTGATCGCATAGTCACGAGACTCCCGATTTGAGAACACGAAAAAAAATTTCAAAGTAATAGACTTGTGCTTAAAAACATGCCGTCAAAGGGTGAAAATGTAAAACATTCAAACAAATTGCCCCATAAGAGGCACTAACACCTCTCACATGACCAATGTAACTCATAGGAACTGACTGCATAGTCTCGGGTCTCCGATTTGAGAACATAATGAAAATTTGCAAACTACTAGATTTATTCTTTAAAACATGTCGTTAAAGGTTGAAAATGTAAAACAACCATAAAATGGCCTCGTAAGAGGCATGAACACCTCGCAAGGGATCAATGTAACTCGCAAATATTGATCCCGTAGCCCCGAGAATTTTGATTTGAGAACATGATGAATATTTACAATTTTTTAGTCTAAAGCTTCAAAATATGTTGTTAGAGGGTGAAACGTAAAACAGCCACAAAACGGCCCCGTAAGAGGCACGAACACCTCACACGGGACCAATGTAACTCGTAGGAAACCGACCCCATAGTCATGGGACTCCCGATTTAAGAACACGATGAAAATTTTCATACAATTAAACTTAGGCTTAAAAACATATTGTTAATGGGTGAAAACATAATATAGCTACAAAATGGCCCCTAAGAGTAGCGAACACCTCGCACGGGTCCCATGTAACCCTATGGAATTGATCGTGTAGTCATGGCACACACGAATTAAGATTAAAAACATTCCATCAAAGAGTGAAAACATAAAATAACCACAAAACGGCCCTGTAAAAGACATGAAAACCCCGCACAGGACCAATGTAACCTACAGGGTTCAACCGTGTAGTCACCGGACTCCTAGTGTGATAACACGATGAAAATAGGTATACTATTAGACTTAGTCTTAAAAATATGCCGGCCAAGATGAAAATGTAAGACAACCACAAAATGGCCCCGTAAGAGGCACGAGCACCTCGCACGGGACTAATGTAACTCGGGAACCGATCGCGTACTCACTAGACTCTCGGTTTGAGAACACGATGAAAATTTGTGAATTGTTAGACTTAGGCTTAAAAATATGTCGTCAGAGGCTGAAAATGTAAAATAGCCATAAAATGGCCTTGTAAGAGACACGAGCACCTCGTACGGGACCATTGTAACTTGTAGAAATCGACGGCATAGTTAAGGGACCCCTGGTTTGAGAACACGATGAAAATGAGACGACTATTAGACTTTGGCTTAAAAATATGCTGTCAAAGGGAAAAAACATAAAACAAATATAAAATAGTCCTATAAGAGGCACGAACACCTCACATGGGACCAATGTAACCCACAAGAATCGGTCGCGTACTAACAAGACTCCCAATTTGAGAACACTTTGAAAATTTGCAAACGGTTAGACCTAAACTTAAAAACATGTCATCAAAGGATGAAAATGTGAAAAAGTCACAAAATGGTCTCATGAGAGGCATGAACACCTCGCACGGGACCAATGTAACCCATAGGGACCAATTACATAGTCACGGGACTCCCATTATGAGAACACGATGAAAATTTGTATACTTTAAGACTTAGGCTTAAAAACATGTCGTTAAAGGCCAAAAACATAATATATCCATAAAAAGGCCCTGTAAGAGGCACGAACATCTCGCACGGGACCAATGTAACCAGTAGGAACCGATCACATAGTTGCTAGACTCTCTATTTAAGAACACGATGAAAATTTATGAAACTGTAGACTTAGGCTTAAAAACATGCCATGAAAGGGTGAAAACATAAAATAGCCATAAAATGGCACTGTAAGAGGCATTAACACCTTGAACGGGACCAATGTAACCCATGGGAACCTATCGCGTACTCAAGGGACTCCCGATTTGAGAACATGACAAAAATTTGCAAGCTCTTAGACTTAGGTTTAAAAACAATCTTGCTTAACCTAGGTTATGATTAATGGAAATCACCATGGCTTCAATAGGTTGATTTGCTTTGGTTATGGAGTTTATGTATTTAATTCGATTGGGTTTTTCTTATTATTATGCCTAGGAGATTTAACGGGGTATATCATGTATGCTCCATTTTTACGACCTTGTGCATGTAATTTACGGGGTATTTTTTTACATTAGAATCATATTAGGACTTCATGCTAATTTAGGGGGTCACAACTCTTGATTTAATTAATTTTCAAAATCATATTCAATCTTACTAAATTTGTAGTCCCATGTAACCATTTGTATGCATTAAACCTAGGTGAGGGATATTAGTTGCAACTTATAGTTTTTATTCTACCTAGTTATCTTTTCTTTTCGTTAACAATTATCTTTTACACTTTTATTGAGAAGTATTAAATCGATATAATTCTAACAACTAGTATCTGTGGATTTTTGATACTCAGTCTAGACGATGTACTCCCTTAAATGAGTGTAGTCAGTAGTCTAAGTTTTTGTATTGAGGCGGTGTAATGAAAATAATGACTGGTCTACTGGCACTGCACTACTTTCACACCTGTAATCAAAGTGGTGTTGTTGATGGGGGCTTATTTGTTTTAGAATTTAATTGATTTAGTATTTCGTAGTATTTTTCTTTCTATTTGTATTCTTTATTACTTATTTTTGTAGTACTTCTACATTTGAGCGCCAAGAAACACTTGAATTTTTTGGACGCACACTCTTTATGGACTTTGCCATCTTAAGCTATTTTTGGGCTTAGCATGTCTTATTCTAATTTTTTCGATAATCGTAGTGATAATTATCAAAATCCCCTAAACCTATGACTTTTAGTCAATACTTACAAACCCAAAGAATTGAAACATCTAAAATGTCTTTGGGTGAGTATTACCAAAGTCAAGTTATGGATTACAGGAATTTTGATAATGATTATTCCAATTTTGGAATGCAAGATCCTTATGATAATAATGTTGAAACGATTTGCAATAGATTTCAAAATTCTTATGTTAATGATTTTTATTGTTGTTACGAGGATTGTTTTCAAATTTCTCATTTTCAAGAATTTGCGCCTCCGCCTATGACTTTCAAGGAGGGCTTACAGCTTCTTCAAAAAAAAATTGAAAATTGTTATCGAGAAGAAAATAGTTGTTGGGAGCATAAGTTGGAATTATTATTTGAATCCAATGATAATTTTTCTTTTGAGACTTTTGAAGACGAGGAATGTTTTGAACCAAAGGACAATTTTGTGCCTACTTTGGAACACACCATTCTTGACTTGGACCATGGTTTAATAGAGAATGAAAATGAGGAAAAAATGGGCTTAGTATCCATTTGAAATGAAATGATTTCTTCTTTGGACCCCACAGAAGAATATTTAATTGAAAATGATCTTATTTCCTTCGAAACTCAATCTTCAAGCGATGATGACTCATATCGTGAGTTATAATTTCTTTCGTCCCCATCTTTACTCTCCATTATTGAATCGATACAATTACCTGAGGAATCGGTTCCGAACTTTAAAACATTTAACCTGTTCACCGATGAAGAGTACTTTCTCGAGTTGCTTTTCATGAAGGAAATTTTACCTCCATGTGTGCCAACTTCCATTCCAATTGAAAAATATAGAGGAGGAAATTCTTTTTTTTTATCCCCATGTGTACTTGTCACCCATTTTATCCAAATCCCCTATTATCCCTTGACGCGACTTAATATTTGTCTCAAATGTGCGTACAATCTAGGCTCAAGTGCAAGCCTGTCGCTCAAGTAATAAACCCGGTAAGTCGGGATCGTATCCACAGGGATCGAGATTGCCAAATAGTAATAAGAAAAATTATTAAATCTTGAAATGATTTCGTAAAAGAAACGAAAAGATGATTAAAAATTGGGAAAATTTCTATTAAAAAATTACTTAAGAAAAACAAACTGAAAAGTGCAAAAGAAATTAGATCTGACAAATGGGAGAAAATAGGGTAGGGTACAATCCCTCAATCCTTAACAAATTACCGTATAGAATACTAGAATTGTAAATTAAAATTATTGACTAGATCCGGTCTTTATACATTCTAAGCATTACATATATGAGGGATCTAGCCCGCATCATATGAAATCAAAGATAGATATAAAGCGGTGAATGAATCCAGTCTTTATATATTCTAAGCATTACGTATATGAGGTTCAAGCCCGCATCATACGAAATCAAAGATAAATATAAAGCGGTGCTTTCACGATTCAATCAATATTTTAATTTAACCTCTATTTTCTACATAAATAATTTGCCTTGGATTGAGTTCATGTACCCCATCCCTTGGGAATTTAGCTACTCATGATTTGGTTCAAGAATAAATTCACACACAAAATTATGGATCTACAAGACATGAGAAATAATTTGCAAATAATAAAAATAGAGAATGGAAAGATATTACTTGAATTCAGCAACAAAAAATGGAATTGGAATCTTCATGAAAACTCTTGAAGGAATAGAAAATTTGCTCTCAAAATCTAACTCTAAAATTTAATCTATCACTTCTAACCTACTCCTAACCTAGCCTCTCTCTAGCAACCCCATCTCTCTAGAATTCCACCCCTTTTGAAAATGAGGTAGAGCTTGGTATTTTATAGAACCAAGTTGCATGAATTTGGCATCAAATTTCGCTTGTGGCACAAGTTTTCCAAGAGTTTCACTGCATTAAATGCATAATTAATTACAGAAATCCGCACATCCAGACTCTTCATTATCACGCAACTTCAAAACATCGTAACTTCTTCACCGTAGCTCGGATTGAGGTGCCGGTTTTTCCAGTATTCTTGTAATTTAGAGCTCTTCAACTTTCTAGTTGGCCCCACCTTCGGACTAAGACTAAAAAATTATGAAAATGCCCTTCAACTCCCCATTTCTTGGTTTCTTTCACTGTTTTGAGTTCTCCTTCGCACTAACTTGCATGAAATACCTGTAAAACACATGAGAAATACACAAAACACGAAATACTTGCCAAAAAAGGTTAGTAGCATAAATAAGAGACAAATCCAAGCTAGATACACTGCACGAGATCATAAAAATACCGCAATTAAGGGGATAAATGTGAAGAATATATGCCTAATCACACCCCCTAACTTAGAACTTTGCGCGTCCCGAGCAATGTAAATGAAATTAGTCAAAATTCTACTCTTGAAAATTCTTTTATTAAAATAAAATTCCACTTTCGCAGGCAAGCGATTGCATTTAGTGTATGCAACAAGCCTTTAAACCCCTAGGTTACCCTAGTAGGACGAGTTTTGTCTCGTGAGGGTTTGCAGTGAATACACCCACAAAATTCTTTATTGACTCAAATAAAGATCAAAATACTTAAAAATTGATCAATTTAAACTTTTCGAAAAATACTCACCATAAATTCATATTCAAGTGTCTCAAACCGTAGTGTGTGTGTGCAAAGCCAAAAATTAAACCTCAAACTTCCACCGATTGAGCATTACGTTACTTTCTGAAAATTCGTTTTGATTCAAATTCTTACAGATTGCACTCTCAAACGAATCACTCGGATTGTGGTTGTTTTTCTCTCGGTATGCATGATATAAAGAGTAAATATAATGGACACAAATTCATGCATACAAAATTGAAAAGAAAGAAATATATGGTGAAAAGATCTCATCATCAGAGTACGGTTATTAGGAAATGGGAACATCACCTCTAATTCACACCATTTAATCTCTCATATTATCTTTTCATGTCTTAGCTCTCCACGCGGTAACCAATTTCGCCATTCGGACTCGGTTAGGACTTTTTGGGGTTAAAAGGTGTAAAGGGTAAAAATGGGAATGGATGGAATGTTCGAAATTGGAAAATGTCTTTATGATGTCCATTAGTGCTTTTTCGGGCATTTGCTCATTTTTCTCTTTCTTTTTCTATTTTCTTTTTTTCTTTTCTTGCTTTTTTTTTTCTTGAGCATTGTTTTTTCTATTTTTCTCTTTCCCCTTTTTATTGCACAATTTGGACTTAATTGATGAATTTTCTCAAATTTCACAATTCCGGGCTATTTGGGTTTTTCGGGATATCAAACGAAAAGATAAATTTTATTTGGCTCAAATTGGGTTGCAAAGGGTTAATTTTTCACAACTTTTTTATGGCTAATATTTTTGGGTTTAAACAAACGAGGGCCTACTTCATTGTCCAAATTGCTAATCACATTACCATATGGATCTCGAGATTAATTAAGTTTAGAGATATATTTAGCACGAATTTCGAGATAACATTTCACACATTTCCCATAACCGATCAAAACAAAGGATTGAGATCATCAACGACTTATTAAAACGCTGAAAAGGACTTTGAGTTAATCATAAACTCGGATTGATTTAAAAACTCATAAAAATTGAAAGGCTCAAAATCTCACCGGTTTGGACTAATCTCCACACTTATTCTTAAAGTCGTCAATTTTCTTTCAATTTCCATCTTCGGTCAATTTTGGCTTAGTGCAATTGAGATTTAACAATTTGAGACTTTAAATAGAATAAAGGTGATATTTTTGAAAATTTTAAATTCCAATTTTTATTTATTTTGAACAAAAATATTTTTGGCTTTTTCTAAATTTTTCAATTTTTTTTATTTTCTAAAAAAAAAAACACTTGGAAAGAACATGTGATCGAATCAATGAATCTAAACAATAAATGGGAAGAATATCCCACACCCCCTAACTTAAATGTTGAATTGTCCTCAATGCAAATCAAGAACACAACATAAAGAGAGGAAAATAAAGATATTACCCAAATGGAGCGATCCCCGATGAGTGTGAGTCCATTGAATCTACAAAATATGTTAGAACCAAGCATAACAAAAAGAATAACAAAAACTCTAACTCTCAAAACTAGACTATAATAAAAGAGAAAAAGAAAAAGAAAAAAAAAAACTAACTATTTACAACCTAACATTTGAACGGCTAATAAATCATACACTAAAAGTCGAAAAATTTGAGGGTCCACCCAAAATACAATTTGACTTTGAGGGATTAATGGTGTACCCTCATTCGAATGCATGCCTCCCGAAAAGTAAGAATTCCGTTTGAAAAATGGAAGGCATGTGAAAAGTTTAAAAAATGAACCATCACCAATTACAAAATTTAGGGGGATAATGAAGGATTTTGGTACATAAGAGGACAAGTCCCATTGGGATCCAAGAAATATAGAATCACGTTCCAAAGATTTTTCAAGTAGTATGGGGAGAGGGGCACACAAAAAGGAACAATCCATATTAGAAAACAATTTAAGCATAGAGTGCTTGTCCTCATAAACCGGAAAATGATTCTCTTGTTGCGTAGCACGTGTGTTGGTCTCTAAGTCGGACGATATTTGAGTCGTATCTTCAAGTACCTCCGAAGACTCAAATGGTATGGGTGAAGGTTTGGGAAGGAGGAATGCATCAATTCTATTGTCCCACTCGCTTTCGTCCAAATGACAAATTGAGGCCCAGAAAGATTGGACTTCATCATTTAGGCTTGCATCCACCTGTCCGAAATCGCGCTCAAACTCTGCTAGGCTCAACTCCTCTAGCTCTCTCTCTTGCTTGGTGTCCTCAAAATTTTTTCCCTCAAAATTTTCAATTGGATCTGGTGGAGTGACACGTCTAAGTGTGTGGCCCGTAAGATGAAGCATCTCAAAATAACATTCCCATACAAGAAGCGGATCAACATCCTTAAGACATTCATCTAATTCTTGTGATGGATTTAATGGTTCGATAATAGTGGGGACACAAGGAGACAAATGATCCTCAACCTTAGTAGATTTTGCAATATTTATAATTGGTTGAGATTCAAAAGAACTTGGATCAATTTCAATGATTTCATTCTCAAAAGTATTAGGTCAAGCGCAAGTCTCGACCTTTTCTAAGTTGTCAAAATAATCATTCAACTCCTTGCAAGTTTCTATAATTTTCGACTCGAGAACAACACGGTCATCAGATTGCTTTTTTAGATCAAGTAAGAGTTCTTCCAAAGTAGGCTTTCTTGGTTCTAGCACCTCGAATTCCTCATTTGGTTGAAAACTTACTTCATCTTCAAAATTATCGGAAAAAAAATCCTCATTGGGTTCAAATAATGCATCTAACTCTTGCTCCCAATAACGATTTTTTTCGCGATATTCTTTTTCAAGTCTTTCTTCTTCAAGCAATTGATTTTGATAAATTTGGAGTTTCTCAGCACTAGGCTTGTATTTAATATAATCATCTTTAGTGATATTGATCCAATGGTCATAAGTCTTGAGTGCCTCCTCGTCCTCATTATTAGCATAACAATTAAAGCCACCAAAAGAGTTAAAATAAGACATTTCAAATTGGGCAATTCAAGAACGTGACACCCAATTTTTTTTTCAATTTTTGTTATTTTTTTTTCGAAATCACTTGTAGATAAAAATAACTTTCTTAAAAATTTAACAATTTCAATCCCCGGCAACGACGCCAAAAACTTGACGCGACTTAATATTTGTCTCAAAAGTGCGTACAATCTAGGCTCAAGTGCAAGCCTGTCGCTCAAGTAATAAACTCGGTAAGTCGGGATCGTATCCACAGGGATCGAGATTGCCAAATAGTAATAAGAAAAATTATTAAATCTTGAAATGATTTCGTAAAAGAAACGAAAAGATGATTAAAAATTGGGAAAATTTCTATTAAAAAAATACTAAAGAAAAACAAACTGAAAAGTGCAAAAGAAATTAGATCTGACAAATGGGAGAAAATAGGGTAGGGTACAATCCCTCAATCCTTAACAAATTACCGTATAGAATACTAGAATTGTAAATTAAAATTATTGACTAGATCCGGTCTTTATACATTCTAAGATTACATATATGAGGGATCTAGCCCGCATCATATGAAATCAAAGATAGATATAAAGCGGTGAATGAATCCAGTCTTTATATATTCTAAGCATTACGTATATGAGGTTCAAGCCCGCACCATACGAAATCAAAGATAAATATAAAGCGGTGCTTTCACGATTCAATCAATATTTTAATTTAACCTCTATTTTCTACATAAATAATTTGCCTTGGATTGAGTTCATGTACCCCATCCCTTGGGAATTTAGCTACTCATGATTTGGTTCAAGAATAAATTCACACACAAAATTATGGATCTACAAGACATGGGAAATAATTTGCAAATAATAAAAATAGAGAATGGAAAGATATTACTTGAATTCATCAACAAAAAATGGAATTGGAATCTTCATGAAAACTCTTGAAGGAATAGAAAATTTGCTCTCAAAATCTAACTCTAAAATTTAATCTATCACTTCTAACCTACTCCTAACCTAGCCTCTCTCTAGCAACCCCCTCTCTCTAGAATTCCACCCCTTTTGAAAATGAGGTAGAGCTTGGTCTTTTATAGCACCAAGTTGCATGAATTTGGCATCAAATTTCGCTTGTGGCACAAGTTTTCCAAGAGTTGCACTGCATTAAATGCATAATTAATTACAGAAATCCGCACATCCAGACTCTTCATTATCACGCAACTTCAAAACATCGTAACTTCTTCACCGTAGCTCGGATTGAGGTGCCGTTTTTTCCAGTATTCTTGTAATTTAGAGATATTCAACTTTCTAGTTGGCCCCACCTTCGGAATAAGGCTGAAAAATTACGAAAATGCCCTTCAACTCTCCATTTCTTGGTTTCTTTCACTGTTTGAGTTCTCCTTCGCACTAACTTGCATGAAATACCTGTAAAACACATGAGAAATACACAAAACACGAAATACTTGCCAAAAAAGGTTAGTAGCATAAATAAGAGACAAATCCAAGCTAGATACACTGCACGGGATCATAAAAATACCGCAATTAAGGGGATAAATCTGAAGAATATATGCCTAATCATCCCTCCAAAAAAATTAATTGGTGGTGGTTCATTTCTTCTGCTTTACACATGCCTTCTGTTGTTTGAACGGAATTCCTATTTTATGAAAGGTATGCATGAAAGGGAGGGTCCCCCATTTATCCTCCAAAGTCAAATCGTATTTTGGGTGGACCCTCAAAATTTTCAACTTCAAGTGTACAGTTAGTTAGAATTCAAAATTATAGGTTGTAAATTGTTAATTTAATTTTATTTTTCTTTATTCTTACTTATTATCTAGTGTAATTAGTTATGTTTTTGTTATTTGTTTTTGCTATGTTGGTTACTAACATGTTTTTAGAATCATTGGACTTGTACTTTCATGAGATCGCTCAATTTTGGATAATATCGCTATTTTCCTCTCTTTAACTTGGTTCTTAATGCACATTGAGAATAATGTCAGGTTTTAAGTTAGGGTGTGTGGGATATTTTATCCATTCATTGTTTGTTTCTTTGATTTTATTATATGTTCTTCCCAAGCATGCTTTTCTTGTAATGCCTTCATGTCCCATGTATTACCTCCCATTCATAGTGATTTCATTTTATGAATTTGCCAAATCATACTTTGCAAGTGCTCGCTCCCCTCCCACATTTTAAGGTTTCAATTCTACGAAGTTCATTCTATAATGTTCATAATACGGACTTTTGTGTGATTTCATCCACTTTGCAAATAATGTGTTTGAATGGGAATGTTTTAAGGAAAAATTGATGTTTGTGGGTATCATCTCTGAAAATACTCACGAGACGACACTCGTCCACTAGGGTAACCTAGGGGTTTAACAGCTTATTGCATATGTTAAATGTAATCGTGTTCCCTATGGAAGTGGAATTTATATTTTTGATGCATATATACTTTTTGTACCACCTTTTGTGGACTGGTTTTATTTGTTTAATCACTAGGAACTAGCAATGTCTATGTTAGGGGGTGTGATACGTCACGAATATTGCATACTTGCACCAATTATCTTTATGCATTCTAGAACTTTTTGTGTTTTTTATGCCTATTTTATGCTCATTAACCAGACAACCTCTATTATGTATGTTTATATGCTTTTCACGGGTTAATTGAGTTTTTGTAGGTATTGGAACGCTTAAAGTGAGGATTCGTTGCATTTTGGACAAGTTCAATCGTCGAATGTTACTTCAGGGGAATTTTAGACATTTTACACTTCATATACAGCTCAGTGGTATTCCTCAATCATTTAGTTCATCGAGTTATCTTCGCGCGTTCGTGAACAACGTGTCATTTGGAGTTCGAACGAAGAAGATATGGCCATTTTCGTTTGTATCATTTTCTCCCTTGTTTCAACCAAAAAGGACCTTAGTTACAGGGGACCGATCGATCAGCCCCTCCCCACCGGTTAACTGGTGATTCTCATTTCGACTTACGAAGAAAGCAGTCGACTTTAAACCAATGGACCGATCGACCAACCCCCTGGCCGCGCTCGATCGGGCATATCAGATATCTGGTGTTTAAGCTTAAAAACATGTCTTCTAAGGGTAAAAACATTAAAGAGCTATAAAATGGCCCTGTAAGAGGCACGAACACCCCGTACGGGACAAAAGTAACCCGCGTGAATAGACCGCCTAATCATTGGAATCTCGATTTGAGAACACGAAGAAAATTTATAAATTGTTATACTTATGCTTAAAACATGTCGTCAAATGATGAAAACGTAAAACAATCACATAATAGTCTCTTACGATGCACGAAAACCTCGCGTGGGACAAATGTAATCCACAGGGAACGACCACGATGTCATGGGACTCACGCTATGAGAAGATAATGAAAATATGTATAATGTTAGACTTAAGATTAAAAACATGTCGTCAAAGGGTAAAAATGTAAAATAGTCACAAGACGTCCACGTAACAGGTAAGAACACCAGGCACGGGAACAATGTAACCCATAGGGATTGGCCACGTAGTCACGGAACTCCCTATTTGAGAACACGATGAAAATTTATGATTTCTTAGACTTAGAATTAAAAACATGTTGGCAAATGGTGAAAACATAATACAACCATAAAATGGCCTCGTAAGAGGCACGAACACCTCGCAGGAACCCACAGCAACTCACCGCATAGGTAAGGGACTCTCGATTTGTGAACACAATGAAAATTTGCTAACTGTTAGGCTTAGGTGTGAATTTTTTTTGTCAAAGGGCGAAAATTTAAAACATACATAAAATGGTCCTTTAATAGGCATGAACATCTCGCGCGGGATTAACGTCATCCGCAGGAACCAATCGCGTAGTCACGGGGCACCCAATTTGAGAAGAGGGTAAAAATTTGTAAACCGTTAGACTTAAGTTTGAAAACATGCCGTCAAGGGGTGAAAACATAAAATAGCCACAAAATGGCCCCGTAAGAGGTGTGGACGCCCTGCACAGCACCAACATAACTAGCGGGTATCAACCACGTAGCCACAGAACTCCCGATTTTGAAACTCGACAAAAATTTGTAAACTATTCAACTTAAGCTTAGAGACATGTTGTCAAAGGATGAAAACGTAAACTAATCACAGAATTGACTTGTAAGAGGCACGAATACCCCGCACGAGACCAATGTAATCCACAGGGACCGACCGCAAAGTCACAGCACTCTTGGTTCGACAACACGACAAAAATTTGCAAATTGTTAGACGTATGCTTAAAAACATGCCATCAAAGGGAGAAAACATAAAACAAACCCAGAATGGCCCTGTAATGGCCACGAACACCTCATAAGGGACCAATATAAATCGCAAAAACCTATTGTGTAATCACGGGACTCACGATTTAAGAACACAATGAAAATTTTTCAAACAGTTACACTTAGGCTTAAAAACATGCCGTCAAAGGGTGAAATATTAAAACAGCCACAAACGGCCTTATATGAGGCACAAACACCTCGCAGTGGACCAATGTAAGTTGCATGAACCGATCGCATACTCACGGGACTCACAATTTAAGAACATGATAAAAATTTGCAAACTGTTAAACTTACGCTTAAAAACATGCAATCAAATGGTGGAAATATAAAATAGCCAAAAACCGGCCTTCTATGAGGTACGAACAACTCGCAGGGGACAAATGTAACTCCCAAGAACCGATCGAATAGTCACGGTATACTTGGTTTGAGAACACGACAAAAATTTGCAAACTTTTAGTTTTAAGCTAAAAAACATGTCGTATAAGGGTGGAAACATTAAAGAGCTATAAAACGGCCCCGTAAAAGGCACGAACACCCCTCATGGGACAAAAGTAACTCGCGAGAATAGACAACCTAATCAATGGAATCTCGATTTGAGAACACAAACAAAATTTATAAATTGTTAGACTTATGCTTAAAACATGCATCAAAGTATGAACACGTAAAACAATCACAAAATAGTCTCGTACGACTCACGAAAACCCCGCACGGAACAAATGTAATCCACAGCGACCGACCATGATGTCATGGGACTCCCGGTGTGAGAACACAGTGAAAATATGTATAATATTAGACTTAAGCTTAAAAACATGTCGTCAAAGGGTAAAAACGTAAATTAGTCATAAAATGTCCCCATAAGAGGTGAGAACACCAAGCACGGGAACAATGTAACCCAAAGAGACCGATCGCGTAGCCACGGGACTCCCAATTTGAGAACACGATGAAAATTTATGATTTCCTAGACTTAGAATTAAAAACATGTTGGTAAAGGGTGAAAATATAATACAACCATATAATGGCCTCGTAAGTGGCACGAACACCTCGTAGGAACCCACAGCAACTGACCGCATAGGCAAGGGACTCTCGATTTGAGAACATGATGAAAATTGTTAACTCTGAGGCTTAGGCGTAAAAAAATTCATCGAAGGGTGAAAATGTAAAACATCCATAAAACGGTCCCGTGAGAGGCATGAACATCTCGCACGGGATCAACTTCATCCGCAGGAACCAATCATGTAGTCACGAGAAACCCGA
Organism: Sambucus nigra; assembly: GCA_949130495.1. NCBI lineage: Eukaryota > Viridiplantae > Streptophyta > Magnoliopsida > Dipsacales > Adoxaceae > Sambucus > Sambucus nigra. The sequence continues at coordinate 322,169,438 of OX422217.1, forward strand.
TTTGAGAACACGATGAAAATTTGTAAAATGTTAGACTTAAGTTTAAAAACATGTCGGCAAAGAGTGAAAGCATAAAATAGCCACAAAATGGCCCCATAAGAGGTGTGGATACCCCACATGGGACCAACATAACTAGCGGGAATCGAACGTGTAGCCACAGAACTCCAGATTTGAGAAATCAACAAAAAAATTTAAACTATTCGACTTAAGCTTAGAAACATGCCGTTGTAGACACCCCATTCTGTTACCCCCTAACTCTCCTTAGGTCCCTAGTACCTCCCTTCATCACCGTAAACCCAGGTCATATCCCGAGTACTGACTTGGAGGCCATCGGGCGCTCCCCGGCACAGTTTGACCCAAAAGTCAAACTCTTCATCTTGATCGAGACTGAATGAATCTTCAAAGGGCACTGAATACCCTTTCCAACAGACTGACCCGTGCGTGATTCTGACTTACCATGCAGACGAACGATTTTTTTGCGTTCAAAACTTGACCTAGAGGCCACCGGACGCTCGTGGGCTCTGTTTGACCTATGTCAACTCTTCAGCTCGACCGAGGCTGAATGAATATTTGAAAGGAACTGAATACCCTTTCTAACGGTCCGCTTCGTGCACGATTCTGACTTACCATGCGGACGAACGATCCGTTTGCGTCCGAAACCTAGACCAGAGGCCACCGGGCGCTCCAAGACTCTATTTGACCTAAGTCAACTCTTCAGCTCAACCGAGGCTGAATGAATCTTTGAAGGGAACTAAATACCCTTTCCAACGGTCTGTCCCGTGCATGATTTTGACTTTACATGGGGACGAACGATCTGTTCGACTTCGAGAGGTCATCGAATGTTTCTCTGGCCCAGTTGACCAAAGTCAACTCCCCAAACCGGGTCAAACTCTTTCGAATGTCTAAGTACATCTCCTAACCTTTCCAACAGTCTGCCCTATTCGCAATTCGGACATACCATGTGGATGAATGATTCATTTGCGTCCGAACGATTCCCCGTCCAATGGACCGACAAATGCTTCCGAGCCATATTTGACCCAAAGTTAACTCCCGAACCCGAGAGCGGTCCCAAGGACTTTCAAAGGTCTCCAAATTACTGTTCTAATGGTATGACCCATGCATCATTCTGACCAATGGTTTGCCCTCGGCGGCCGATTTTCTGAAAAATCCTGAAGCGCACTACCAAATGGCAGGTTCCAGACCCTGCCTATCGGCACATGCCGATAGGCAGGAACATATATATGCCGATCGGCACTTACATGGGCCCGTAAAAAGAGGACTTCACCTCATTTTCAAGGGGAGGCCAAATATGATAAAAATCTCTCTGAACGAATCCCAGAAACCTCTCTCGAAGACAGAGTGATTTCTACTTCCAAATCCCTTTTTTACTTCCACTTTTCATCATCCTTTTCATCAAACTTGGTGAATTAGCCACTCCCCATCATCATCCAAGTACAAGGGTTGCTCTCCAACATTCAAGATCAAGCTCAAGATCTTCAAGAACGTCCAACGTTCTCAAACTCTCTCCTAAATTCTCTTAAATTCCCAATAACTTGTTTTCTTATTTGGCACTTTTATTATCTCATCTCACACATCCTAATATACTTATTATTTAGTATTATTGTACATCTTTTATTTTCATAAAACCCAAAAAATAAGAAAAAGAGGGTTTGCTCATAAATTCCAAGTAGGGATTCTCACACTTTTTCCACACATTTCTCACAACCAAAACACTTTTTCTACACACACACACTCATAAATAAGAGATTCCCCATTTGGATTTATGGGATAAACCCCACCCCTCGTTTTGTATGGGAACTACATGGACTTTGATGCCTTTATAGGCTACGTAGGCATCTTGGGGTAAAACCCGAGACTCGAATCCTTTTTCTCACTTTTTCTGTCATTTTCTATCTTCTCTAAATCTAATCTTCCTATATTCTATATACTTACCCTTAGTAACGTATTGCTCCATATGCGTTATTGTTCCATTATAACGGTCAACGTAGGGGTAATCGTGTAAATCTAATTTTCTAATATATTATTCTTATATCTTCCTACAGACGACTCACTTTATCTTTTCCATGATATAAGTCGAGGATTCCTACGTCCATCCTATATATACACATGCACACATATCACGGGGGGAAATATAAAGGAAAATAGCAAATATCCATGAGAGACCGAAAGGGCGGAATGGGTGCCTAACACCTTCCCATATCATAACTAAGCCTTCGAACCCTTCTCAAATCATTCTGGTTTTGCACGCACCAGTTTGTCTTTGGATTCCATCCCTCGGGGTGGCTTCCCCTATTTCTTTTGCCTGTTTTGAGTAAAATAGTCTGGCGACTCTGAATCTCTCTACATTTTTACACCACATCTCAAATGAGGCCGGTCGAAGCGCTCCCGAGTGGGACGCGCAGAACCTGAAGGATCCTTTCCTCCACGCGCCCGCCTGCATGGCGAGGATCGTGGATGGCTACAGTGGCGACTCCACTGGGGATATGTGTTTGTTTTGAGGGCTTGACTCTATTTACATGAATGTTATATTTTCTTATGTTTCCCCCCATATCCGCATGTTCCCCTTTTCCATGTGTATCCCATGCTTATACTTATATTCACACACTTGTAGAAAATTCTCCACGTACACTTCACACCACGTGCACCTAGGGTCACATATATCCCCATGTTGCACGCATCACCTACCCATAATTTGTGTACCTTGGGTACTTGTACTTTGCTCCCTGTTTGGCATAATCAAGAAAGGCATTCTCATCATAAGATACTAATAAGAGAATCATGCATGATTCACACGACATCACCAAAGAGCATTGATATTGACCAAATTTTTCCCAGTAACTGGAGGGTCACTTCGTTATGGAGGTTGGTCCGGCAGGTCGCAGTTCGCCTAAGCGATATGACTCTCACCTTCCATTAGTCAAGTACCTTCGACGTATATCGAACGGTTCCCCCGCATAGTACCGCTTGACCGAAGTCATGACGGGAGGTATATCGCAGGGAATTCGTTCACGTACGTCGAGTATAGAGAATTCGCTCTCACATGTACCATCGCCATGAGGTATATGGTGAGGAAATTCACGTACACTCAGGTATATCAAATGTCTTGTCCACACGTACCGATTGTCTGTAAGAGCAAGACGTATATCATGGAAGTCACGCCAAAAGGGGGAACCTATGCTGATTCACCCAACCAACTACATACCCGCATATAAGTGTTAGACCTAGGACACGCACTTTAGATCGCCAGTTTCAACTTGAAACTTTGCCAAAATTCCGGGTCGGCCTGCTGCCCAATTTTTGCGCATTTTTAAAATGGGGCCCTGTCCGTGAGCCTGGTTATAAGTCCAAACCGTAGCTTTGCATATATTAAGACCCCCACTTTTCCAGGCTTGGGTCCCATTCGGCATTGGATTTAGGAGAATTAAATACAAGTGAAAACATAATAATTGTAATAATCATGCTGAGTTCCGTCTCCAAAAACATTTCTCCCTTCTTTATTAAAAAAATCCAAAATCATTTCCCCCTTCTTTATCAAAAATCCAAAAATAGTTCTTCATTTTTTCTCAAAAATAAATCTAATCCTACGCCTTCTCAGGTCGATCGCAAGCCCTTGGCCCTGCTCCCTATTAGCTTCAGTCTTCAGTTAAATCACCTTGGAGTTTCATCTGTTCCTCTACTACTTCTTTTGAGTTCAGAATCCATCCATTTTCGATGGAGAATACAGATCAAACAATGGTCATACAGCCAGATATGATGATAGTCCTAGCTCAGCTCGTGTCCAAGATTGACAACCTCCAAACCGAGGTCTGAGAGATGCAATGAAACCAAGTTCCTATTCCTCAAGAGATTGAGGCCATGTTCCCTCGTGCTATGGGTCCACCCAAGCATATATGGGTTCCGGAAGAATATCATCATGCTCCACGTGCCCCTTCTGCCGATGGGCCACCGCCTGCCCATCTTCCAATGCCAAGCATTGCCCAGCCTATGGCTAACTTGCCTGTGGTCGCTGATTCAAAGGAGGAGGAGTTGAATAAAGTTAAAGAGGATCTCAAGATTCTCACCAAGAAGTTTGACCAAGTCAGGATCTCTGGGAATTACATGGACTACACCCACATGTCTCCTTATCCTAAAGCAAGGTTACTCGAGAAGTTCAAGATGCCAAATATCAAGAAGTTCAGAGGGAGTTGACCCCCAATTGTTCATCTTAGAAGTTATCATCGTTCCATGACTCTACTAGGGTATTCTGAAGAGGTGATGGCCCAATTATTTCAGTAAACATTGAAAGATAGTGCCCTCCGATGGTCTTTATCTCTTGAGTAATCCAGAATCCATAGCTGGGAGGATGTAGCCCGAGAATTCATGTCACAGTATAAATACAATGAAAAGATTGAGGTCACCCATCATGATTTAGAGATGCTCAAACAGAATCTAGGAGAATCAGTCAGTAACTTCATAACCCGGTGGAGGGAGCGAGCAACTACCATGACCAATCGGCCATTTTAAGAAGAATAGGTCAACATAGTGAAGAAAAACTTCTTGCCCTATGTCCGAGCAACGATGGGAGGACAATACTATCCCCACTTTCGATCTCTCAGAGAAGCAGGAGTGGAAATTGAGGAAAGCCTCGTTAAAACAAATGTTGAACCAAAGAAGGTGTCCGGATAATTCACCCCAAGAAAGTATGACAAGCCTGCCAATGCTACCATTTCGACCATCAACAACATCTCTCAATTAACCACATCATGGGAACCAGAGAGCTGCCCTACCCCCATCCGAAGGGAATACACTGAGCTCCATGCTCGCCTTTCCAAAGTTTACCAAGCCCTATTAAGCCAAAACCTCATCAGACCCTTGGATCCCCGTCCATTGCCAAATCCACTCCCAAGAAACTTCAAGGCCGATGCTCATTGTGCTTTTTAACAAACTGCCGGCCATACCACCGACCAATGCTTTCACCTCTGAAACGTAATCCAAGATCTCATTGACCGGGGTACCATCACCCCACCATCCAATCCTAAGCCAAACAATACTCATAACCCACTCCCAAATCACACCAATGCCATCTTCTTGGAAGAAAACCCAGATTTTGATCCCTCAACTCAAATTACACCCATATACTCTCCTAAACCTCTTCAAATTTGCCCATATTTCCTCCTACACCCTACTAGCCTCGTTGATCAGGCACTGTCACTCCTTACCAAAGCATGCATCGTTGTCCGTACCCGTTCTGAAAATGGAAGTATGGACTTATCAGAGGTGTTAAACCAATTCCTAGAGATGGTCATCGATTTCCAGAAGTTCAGCACACTGTTCTTGAAGGGACAAAAAATGGGCCCAAGATTCAGACAAGTGGGTGGTACTAACCAATGAAGTCAACCTGGATGATGTTGTCCAGATTATGGAAGAATTATTTGGGTAAACCAATAGCATTTGCAGTATCACTGAGTTACTTGACACTTTAAAGCTACGAGGGCGCTAGGTCCCTTCAATCACACATATACCCACAGAATGGGAGAACTTTTATGAAGAAGCCATTGAAGTTGTGGAATGCATCGACTTTACATGGAAAGACAGAGTTGCTACCACCGGATGGGGGGAAGAATTCGAAGATTCGAGTGAGGAACAAGCTTCAGGAAGAGCTAGCCTAGTAGTCGACATATGTGGGATGATATCATTTGAAGAACTCCTCGGAGAAATAAATAGGGTGGCAGCATAACCTAAGATTGACGAGGAAATGGGATTCATGTTATTTCCTTCTTCAGTAAATCACATGACCAGATCAGGGAGACATTACCAGGTTCCAAGCTCACTACCAGCAAATGACAAAGGGAAGGGCGTTGAAAACCTTCCTATGCCAGAGATGACCATCGAGGAGAGCAATATCCTTGATCAACTGAATAAAACCCAAGATAACATCACTCTATGGGGGCTTTTCATGTCTTCCCAGCTGCACATAAATGCTTTAATCAAATTACTCACTGGAACCGTAATTCCTCCCTCTACCACACCAGAAGAAGCGGTAAATCTAGTCGGATCCTTGACCTCTACCCGAATGCTATCATTTTTTGATGAAGAAATCCCCAGAATTGGGCTAAATCACAATCATGCACTTAATATCTCCATCGAAGTTATGGGAAAGGACGTGACACTCTCCCTTGTCGATAACGGATCCGCCTTGAACGTTTGCCCTCTGAGAACCTTCAAGGGTTTAGGCCTGAAAGAAAGAGACCTCGCTCCAACCTCCGTCGCTGTGTGTGCCTACGATAATACCTGTCGTGAGGTGATGGGGTCCATAAAACTTATAATAGGGGTTGACCCTATAAACCCCGTCGTTGAATTCCAAGTCATAGACATCCCAGCTTGTTTCAACCTGTTGCTCGGACAATCCTGGCTCCACAATATCAAGGGTGTGTCTTCCTCACTCCATCAGAAATTGAAGTTCTTCGCTGACGGACGAGTCATCACCATTTTGGGCGACAACAAATATGCCAAGGGGGAAAACACCAGTAGTCCGATTCTCGAGATACAGCACGGGTCAAATGATGTGCTCCTATCAGGATTCCGAGTTGAACCACTCCTACTCCCTTCAGGGGATGATTTCAAAGAAAGGGTTTGTCCAGAATATGACCCTCATGGAAATGTCAATGTGATTCAGATGTTCAGAAACATGCACTTTATGACCGAAATGGGACTGGGGCAAAGGCAGCAAGGGATTCTTGGGCCCATCGAACTAAAGAAAGCTTTCCCTCCTTGTGGCTTGGGGTATCAACCATCAGAACAAGAGCTCAGAATGATCTGCCAATATCGACCAAAGAGAAGATTAAACTGCATCCGAACTATCTCAGGAGACTTCTTGAATGGACGATTCATCAAAAAAGGCGAGGACTTCCCCTTTTACGGTTTTCCAGAACCATGGTATGACCACATAGACGAGAAGATGAAGCCTGGAATGGATATCTTTTTCCAAGACATCTACCCATGGGATGAAAGTTTCGCACACCAAGTACAATCTCTCATCAAATATGCCGAAGAGACTAACGAAAGCGGTTCCTAAGATTCCTTCAACTTAAAGATACTAGGGCTGGCACTCTGCATGGTTCACTCAGGCACTACATCAATGGATCCATCCCATATGATTAAAGTCGCTGATACACCTCTCCTCAACTGGCATGCTGCGCCAGTTCTACTCCTTGAAATCTCCCCTAACCCCAATGTTTACCCTATTTCTTCTTTTGTTGCATATCCTTGCTCAAATGTAATACAGACCTCTTTTGATGAGGTTCTCAATGTTATTTTTCCTATCAAAGAAATAAATAAAGATTTTGAGTATCTTGCTGTGCCTTATATTAACTGCTTGAATTCTAATCAAACTTTTGATGATGATGATTTTTGCAAATGAAAAATTCTTAATTGATCTAAATAAGGTTAATAATAAACAACATAACCGCGTTCAAGTTAATAAAGAAGAGACTGTTGTTATTAATCTCGATTCTAGTAGACAACTGCGCGAGATTAGGATAGGGGCCACCCTTGACGAGCATGAGCGCGCACAACTAAAAGAATTGCTGAAGGAGTTCGTAGATGTCTTCGTATGGTCCTATGATGATATGCCCGACATCGATCCTGAAATAACTCAGCACGAGAGCCCCACTCTCCCACATTACAAGCCAGTGAAACAAAAATTGAGAAAACTCCGCACCGAATGGTCGCTCAAGGTCAAAGAAGAGGTGGTCAAACAGTTAAATGTGGGTTTCATTCAGGTGATCGAATATCCCACATGGCTAGCTAACATTGTACATGTGCCGAAATCAGGAGGGAAGGTTCTAATGTGTGTAGATTACCGAGATTTAAATAAAGCTTCTCCGAAGGATGATTATCCGCTACCCAATATCGACATGATTGTGGATAACACAGCTAGTCATGCTCTCAAGTCATTCGTCGACGGGTTTGCCGGATACAACCAAATCAAGATGCACCCATACCACCAAGAAAAAACCACATTCATCGTGCCATGGGGAACCTTTTGCTATACCGTTATGCCATTCGATCTCAAGAATGTTGGGGTTACCTACCAAAGGGCTACCACAACCATTCTACACGATCTGATCAACAAGGAGGTCGAGGTTTGTGTGGATGATATGATTATCAAGTCCAAAACTAGAGAAGGTCATGTTCCCGCTCTCCCGAAGTTCTTCGAACGACTGCGACGGTATCAGATTGGACTTAATTCACATAAGTGTGTCTTCGACGTTATAAAGGGAAAACTCTTGGGATTCATGGTCACTGAAAAGGGGATTGAAGCAGATCATATAAAGCTGAAAGCCATACTTGAGATGCCCCCACCCCGAACAGAGAAAGAAATTTGAGGGTTTCTTGGGAAATTACAATATATCAGCCGGTTCATCAGCCAGCTAACCTCCATCTGTGAACCGATCTTCAAGCTCCTTCGAAAAGATTCAACCAAGGTTTGGAATGAGGCCTGTCAAGAACCTTTGGCCAAATCAAACAATATAGTACCCAACCTCCAGTTCTCAAGCCACCACAGTCTGGTCTCCCTTTTCTCCTATACCTAACCATAACCGATACTGCAGCCGGGGCTTTTCTAGCCCAATACCTTGAAGACTCCCGCAAAGAAAGAGCCATTTATTACGCCAGTCGTAAATTGGCAGGGTACGAGGTAAACTACACCGCTTTAGAAAAGGCATGTGTCACACTTATCTGGGTCACTCAAAAGTTGCGACACTACATGCTTGTCTTCCCCATCAAACTTGTAACCCGAATGGATCCCATTAAATACCTTCTTGATAAACCCGCCTTATCCAGTCGAATGTCCCGATGGTTGATGCTCCTAACCGAGTTCGATATCATGTATGTCACACAGAAAGCCATTAAAGGAAGAGCCATCTCTGACTACCTCGCCAATTACCCCATAGACGAAGCAGATGTCCAGATCTCCGAATTCCCAGATGAAAATATCCTATACACCACTCAAGACCGCTTTTGATGGAAAATGTTCTTTGACGGTGCTGCCAACAAAAAGGGATATGGAATTGGGATACTTCTGATCGCCCCAGATGACTCCCACACTCCCATCGCCATTAAATTGGATTTCCCCTGCACCAACAACATGAGGAATACGAGGCATGCACAGTGGGCCTCAAGGTTGCTCTCAAGAAAGTTATTCAATACCTTGATGTCTACAGGGATTCTGCCCTTATCATCGATCAAGTGCTCAAAAAGTGGAAAGTCCAGGACAAAAAGCTTCAACCCCTTCATTCCCAATTAGAAGAGTTAGACTCTCGGTTCCGATATATCACCTTCCATTACCTACCCCGAACAAAGAATAACCAATCCGATGCTCTGGCCACCTTGGCCTCCATGGTCGACATGCCCGAAGGAACTAATAACCCCCTTCCCTCTACTACCATAAAGAGCCAAATAAAATCCCCACATACATTCCCTATTACATAAATAAACTCTCCAAGAGTCCTACCCACAGCTACTAGAGGAGCCTGCACCCTCATTATCTACATCCTAAGGTCCCCAAGTTTCCCCTGCCTAAATAGAGTGCCGTAAACATTCCATGGATCGATGGGCCTTAACCATCTTTGAAAATACCACAACACCCCCTTCCATGGTGTTAGATAAAACAAACCATTTTTGTCCAGTCTCCACTTCCAAAATCTTGCTAACTACTTTCCTCTATAACCACTTCATATAATCTTTGGGGACATACCAAATCTTCCCGACAGACTGAGAGGGATGGGTCTACGGACGCCGATTTTCCCACAAAGACCCAAGAAATAGACGCAGGCGCTCAGTCAAATCTTCTACCGAAAAGAAGTTTGAAGTCCGAGGGGGCACGACCTGCACCCAGCCATATTGGTGAAAAAGCTACCAAGGGAAATAAAAAGAGGGGTGCCTGAGACCAACTAGCCGCACATATGAATACTCTCCTAGATCCAGAACAGGCTTCAACGGCCCCCACCAAGGCACTGACCAATACAGCCCATGAGCCCCATGCTCCATAACCCAATTCTCCCAGTTCTCAACATATAGGCCAACGTTGATGAAGTAGCGTGAAAAGAAGTTGGGTAGAGTCGACAAGGGATACTTCGGAGGAGTCGCCAAGCGAAATATTTCAGACAACCACATAAACAGCATCACAGGGATACGCCTCAAAAAGTCAGAACGGCCTTCTCTCCAGGCATCCAGGCCATTCAGGATCTCCACTAGTATCACCGTCGCAGGATTGCGATGATATGACATCCATGAGGTAATGGCTACAAGTTATGGATCAACTTGCACCTCCCCAGTCACCAGCAGAAATTTAGAAACCAGACCCAGAACAATGACTCTAACATAGCCAGCATCACCTACTTCTCACAAATGCATGGACTGCAGCATCGCTGGGAGGGAGATCATTCCTCCAGCAACCAATGATCTAGCCGCTGAAGGCGAAATGTGAAGAAGCCCGACCAACAAATCCCTGGGAGAGAGAGAAAATTGGGGCAAAGCAGCAGCAACACTGGGATTTACACCCAGTATGGAAGAAAATTCCTCATAAGTAGGATAAACCTCTTCCAACCCAAAGCGGAATACATGGTCTTCGAGGTACCAGAATTGTACCGCCGCCGTCAGCACGTTCCACTCAAAAGGCCGATTGCGCCACAAGGAGACTCGATGCATGTTGAAAGCATTATAGTCGATATTATAAGAGCACATAGCTTCCAAGGCTTCGAGGTAGTTGGCAAACTCGGTGCTACCAGGGTGATCCATCTTGCAAGGCTAAGAAATAGTGGGCAAGTCGATAAGAATGCAAAGGTGGGATGAAAACACTCCACCCTTCCCCCTTTTTATACTTGAAAACTCTCACAAGGGACATCATCCCTGTAGTAATCGAAAGGAATCCTACCACACATGGTACCAAAGGCTAAGGAGGGTACCATTCAAAGCTTTCAATTTATGGGACTTGACTGAACTGCCGATAGGTAGGTCAGGGTGCTTGCCGATCGGCAACCCCCCAATTTTTGGGAAATTTCCCTCTTTTCCTCTTTTGTCAAATCAGAAAAGTCAATAAAAATAAATTGATATTCTCAACAGAATTTCAAAATCCCTTTAATTCCCCTTTTTAATCAAAAACCTTCCTTCAAAAAAATCCAAAAATATTCCTTTTTACGATCTCAGCAACAAAGTAAAAAGCACATGCATTCATCCATCATTAAATAAAATATAGTAAAAAAAATCCATTGCATTGCATATATCTATTTTCTATGTTACATCATTTTACAAAAAATAGAAAGAAAAAGCAAAAACAACGGGACTAAGCCCGAACCCACATTCTCTCTCTCTCACTAAGAGCTTCCACTCTTGCGACGTGCTCTCTTCCCCCTACGACGAGATGACGCACCACCACTACCCGAGCCAGATTCCTCTCCGGACGAGGTAGACGGCACCAAGCAAGAAGGAATGGGAACCGCATCCCGAATATGGGCAGTCACCGAAGATATCCAGTCTCTAATGTCCTTGAGCCAAGTGGTCGACACCCGAACTTGCTGAAAGAAAAGGTGATATCAGTATCAAAGAAGAAATGACGAAAATAGAAAAGAAAGAAAGAAAAGAACAGAAAGGTATACCGCATGTCAAAGGACATCCTTTGTCAAACCCAACTCCTCCGGATCCATCGCATGAGGACGGTGCAGCATAGGCACCACCCCTCCATAAGCCCGCTGAATGTTGTATGAAGGGGTATGCAGCCATACAAAAGGGACCTTCGAGGTTGCCACCGCCGTAGATTCCAACGGACCACCACTGATGTGGGAAGATCCCACCGCCCGACTCGAACCCGTCGGAGGGAAGGGCAGTGCATCATATATGATGGGCGCCATCAACCAGCTCGTCACAAAATCCATATAGTCATACGACGCAGCCGTATCGGTGTATAAAAACTAGTACTCGTCGATCATCGCCACGATCTTCTCATCCTCCAACATCAGTCGCTCCTTCCTCATAGACGTAGGAGGCTGCGCGGGTGGCACAACCACCTCCTCAGCAATCTGACGAACCACCCTCTCTCCGAGGTACCAGGAATGGCCGAACTCATGCGCTAGCAAACGCCTCATCCGGGCGTTCACCCCAGTTTCCCCTGCATCCTGAATGGCTGTCCCCTACGGGTAAAAGGTCACCTAAAAATATCCAAGCGAACATAAATCAATACAAGATCAGAGGAGAAAAAACCAAGATTGAAATGGAAAGAGTCTTACCCTACCACTAGTCAGGTCATTCAAGACCTGACGCACCGCCTCCAGAGAAAGATATCCCTTCGACTGTCGATTGGCCTTACGCCATCGATACAATTGACTGAAGTCCCCAATAGTGTCTTCCTTCGAAGCAATCAGCGGGGTACTGTACCCAATCACCTCATAGAACCACGTCTGAATTCACAAGCAAAAGGAGACGCATAAGGAAAATGTGAATGCATGAAAAGAAATGCACAAAATAGCGAATACCTCAAGAAGGTACGTGGCCCCAGTATAGGTCTGTCGGTAGCACCGGCTGAATGCGTCCAGAGAAATGTAAAGGGTCACCGAGGTCAGACTCCCCCAATCATAGAAAGGGATGTTTGAAAACATCCTCAAGTATGGCAGAAACCATAAATGAACGACGTCGCCGCTCAACGCCACCATGAAACCTCCTAATACCAGTATAATGAATAACTGGGCCATCTGCCTCACTTGCAGCCCCTCCTCCACATCAATCACCCTGCTCAACTGAACATCCTTCAGCAGGGACAACCAGATTGAATTCCCAAAAACTATCCTCCTTACATCACCAAGTGTCGCATGCACTGCCTCCGGTCTCACCCGTAAAGAGCAATCCACCTCTATCTGCTCTCCATCACAATCCAGCCCCAGCAGCTACTGCACATCTATGGGAGTCACCATCATCTCCTCGAATCCAAAATGAAAGGTGTGGGTAGTGTCCCACCACCTCTCTCCCAAAGTGCACAGGACCGCTGTCGCACGAGGCGTCTCATCCAACGCAGATGCCAACCGCCCAAAACCCGCTGATGATACCATCCAACACACCACAGGTGGGAGATGCTCCCAGACATCCTTGAGCCCTGTTGTCCCACGGGCATGCATGTTCTTCAAAGAAATATCAGACTGGAAAAAAGAAAAGTCTCATCAAAGGTCAAGAAAGAAAGAAAAATAACCAAAAAGAGAAGAATTCCAAAGGTCGGGTTACTTACATAACCACTGGGACTAACCCTCGAAGAGCGATGACGTGATGGCTCCTACAATAAGGTTCGCTCATCCACAACAGGCTCAAACGCATTAAAGGAGTTTTCACTCCCCAAAGCAAGAGGCGCCCTAGCCCTCCACTCCACATTCTCCCAATCATCAACGATCAACCACTCCCGGTGGACTGCAGTGCTCACAAAAGCGGCCATTTCTTGAAGATCGGAATGATAGAACGATTTTTAGAAGAATTGTAGAGAGAGAGAGAAATCAAAAGAAGCTGTGAAAAAATGAGGGGATTCACCCCCTTTATATAGGATGCCAAGCGCCATGCCGATTCGCACCTCCCCCTACCATACCGATCGGTACTGAACCTTTGCCTTCCCGAGGTAGCCCAAAAGTCCATGCCACTGTCGAATGGAACCCTTCATATTATGTCGACCGGCACCCCCCTTAATTTTCATACAGAAATTCCCAAAAAAAAAACAAAAAACCTCGAAAAATCCCCGAAATATTCCCAAAAATCCCAAGAAGGATTTAAAGCCTTTTCACCAAGAAAATTTGTCATTCCCTCAGGCGGAACCCATCTTCCCCAGTGGAATCCTCAAAAACCAAGTGAAAACTCCTCCCGAAAAAGCTCCGGAGGATCCCTAAGGATCACCTGATCAGTTCCCCAGCGAAATTCTACTATAGCACCCAAAATATGTTGTTCCCCCATGCGAGGTCTCCTAAAAGCTATCCTAGCTATCAGCTCCCCAGCTCAGATCAAAATCACAAAGCTCTTTCTCTAGAAGAATCAAAATCCAATCTTTATCCACTCTTAGGTCAGAATTGGCCCCGATCTTGGACCGTCGCCTGAGTTAGGTCAGAATTGACCTCGGTCGTCACCACTCTTGGGTCAGAATTGGCCCCGGTCTTGGATCGTCACCTGAGTTAGGTCAGAATTGACCTCGATCCTCGATCGTCACCACTCTTGGGTCATAATTGGCCCCAGTCTTGGATCGTCACCTGAGTTAGGTCAGAATTGACCTCGATCCTCGGTCGTCACCACTCTTGGGTCAGAATTGGCCCCTGTCTTGGATCGTCGCCTGAGTTAGGTCAGAATTGACCTCGGTCCTCGGTCGTCACAACTCTTGGGTCAAAATTGGCCCCGATCTTGGATCGTCACCTGAGTTAGGTCAAAATTGACCTCGATCCTCGGTCGTCACCACTCTTGGGTTAGAATTGGCCCCGGTCTTGGATCGTCACCTGAGTTAGGTCAGAATTAACCTCGGTCCTCGGTCGTCACCACTCTTGGGTCAGAATTGACCCCGGTCTTGGATCGTCACCTGAGTTAGGTCAGAATTGACCTCGGCCCTCGGTCATCACCACTCTTGGGTCAGAATTGACCCCGGTCTTGGATCGTCACTTGAGTTAGGTAAAAATTGACCTCGGTCCTTGGTCGTCACCACTCTTGGGTCTGAATTGGCCCCGATATTAGATCATCACCTGAGTTAGGTCAGAATTGACCTCGGTCCTCAGTCATCACCACTCTTGGGTCAAAATTGGCCCCGGTCTTGGATCATCACCTGAGTTAGGCCAGAATTTTCCTCTGTCCTCGGTCGTCACCACTCTTGGGTCAGAATTGGCCCTGGTCTTGGATCATCACCTGAGTTAGGTCAGAATTGACCTCGGTCCTCGGTCGTCACCAATCTTGGATTAGAATTGGCCCTAGTCTTGGAGACAACTAGTTATACCGAAATGAAGAACACAATTAGAGATCTTGGTATGGACTATGTTAAGTATGATGTGTGCATTAACAATTGCATGTTATTTTGGAAAGAGCATGAAAACTGTAATAAATGTCTAAAATGTGGTGCTTTGCGATACAAGTATACTTCAAGAGGCGATGATGGAGAGAAAATTGTATATCCTAAGGGCCAAAAGAAGTTTCATAAGGTTCCTAAGAAGGTAATGCGACATTTTTCGTTAATCCCTAGGCTAAAGAGGTTGTATACCATTAAATGGATAGCCGAGAAAATGACTTGGCATGCTCGAGCAAGCTCTTGTATGGAATTTATGCGTCATCCCCGAGATTCAGCAGAGTGGGTTAATGCAAACATTATGTGGAGACAATTTGCGAAGGATCCGCGAAATCTTCGACTTGCAATAGCAACTGACGGTTTTAACCCTAATAACATGTTTGGCCTTAACTACAGTTGCTGGCCAGTGATTATTAAACCTCTCAACCCTCCCCCATCAATGTGTACGAAGAGTGAGTTTTCAATGTTGACTGTATTGATTCCCGGGCCAAAGTCACCATCTAGTAATATTGATGTCTTCCTCCAACCCTTAGTCGACGAGTTGAAGATCTTATGGTCTGGAGTCGAGGCTTGGGATGCAAATAAAAATGAACATTTTCAGTTAAAAGCCATGTTGATGTGGGGTATTCATGATTTTCCTGCTTATGGGATGTTAGCAGGTTGTTCAACTCAAGGTTATTATGGGTGTCCTGTTTGCTCTACAAACACACCTTCTGAATATCTTTGCAAGTCAACGAAATGTTGCTATCAACGATCTCGCATGTTCCTTCCCGAAAACCATCCTTACAGGTACGACACATCAAAGTAAACATTTAATGGTAAAATAGAGTCTACTATGGCTCCATGAAAGTTAACAAGTGTAGAGGTTGAGCAAATTGTGTCTCTTATCGCTCGAGAAGGTGCCCAAAAAGAGAGAGAGGGAGAGGGAGAGGGAGTGGGGAAGGGGAAGGCTAAAGGGAAAGGGAAGGGGAAGGGGAAGGGGAAAGGGAAGGGTAAAGAAAAAGAGCTAATAGTATTGGAAGATGATGGGGATAATGATGATCATCCAAGTGAAGGTGACGACGAGGATCTCACAGGTACTGAGGGTTTTTCGAGGAGATCCATTTTGTTTGACTTGGAATACTGGAAGGATCATGATATTCGACATAATTTAGACATTATGCATGTTGAAAAGAACGTAACAGAGACTCTTTTAGGTACCATTCTCTCGGTGAAAGGATCGTCAAATAAAGTTACAGTTAGAGCCCGGGAAGAGTTGAAGGTCCCGTTGAATCTTAAGAGAAAATTATGGATGCAAGATGTTGAAGGTAGTAATAAAAGGCGAATGCCACCAGCACCTTTTGCATTAGGAAAGGAAGAGAAAGAAGCCTTTTATCTCACCTTGAAAACATTGAAGGTACCGATTGGATTTTCATCAAATTTCAGCAATAATGTTAACCTTGACCTTCCCGGATTAACCAATCTCAAGTCACATGATTATCACGTCATTATGCAACGATTGCTTCCTGCGTTGCTTATGCATTCATTTCCAGATCATAAGCCTTTGTTTAAAGCTATACAACGGATAAGCATATTCTTTAATGTTATTTGTGCAAAAGTGATTTTCAGGGAACATCTTTTGAAGGCAAAACAAGCATTAGTAGAGGCTCTTTGTGTCCTCGAAATTTACTTTCCACCTGCCTTTTTTGTGATCATGATCCACCTTATGCACCATTTAGCCGATGAAGCATTGACAGCTGGGCCACCTAGATATCGTGCAATTTGGTTGTTTGAAAGAGAAATGGGAAGATACAAAAGGTGGTCACGAAACAAGAGGTACATCGAAGGGAGCATTGCTAATGCATATTTATTACATGAAGCTTCTTTGTATGCCATGGAATATGTGTCGATTAGAGGTGAAGGAACTCATAAGAGGAACCTTGAGGATTTTCTCGATGATGAGTTTGATGACTCAATGTGTCAACAAGCATTGGGTAAAGGTAAGGAGTTGACCCTAAATACTGTGCAGTATGAACAAGTACGAAGATGGGTCCTATTTCAATACCATGGCGTTGATGAGTGGAGAAGGTAAACATGTAACCCATTACTAATTCATATTATTTTATTGTAATTGAAAATTTCTTAATGTCGAAATTCGTTACTTGTAGCAAATTTGGGTTAACTGGGACTACATCGATGCATAGAATTGATGATTTCATCCCTTGGCTAAGGAACGAGGCAAGTCTTTTTTATCTAGGTACTTGTTTTTTTTATCATAACCTTATTTCTATAAAAATATTAAAAAAATATTCATTTCATTGTAGGCCTTAAGATCTAATGATATCGAAATTTTGCCCTATGCCGATGGCCCACTCCATAGGGTTACTAGCTATGACAAGTTCCAATGCAATGGCTATACCTTTTGTACTTCTGCATATGAAGAGAATCGCAGCTTTCAGAGTAGTGGTGTATCTATGAAGGCATTTAATAAGAAGGGGGTCCTCACAACTTTTTATGGAGTTATTAGACAAATACTCGACTTGAATTATATTGAGTTCACACATACAGTCTTTTATTGTGATTGGGTGGACGTAGATGATAAGAATGCTTGCAAAGTTGACCCGACCTCAAAATTGGTGATGGTGAACCTTAGTAAGCTCACGAGTAAAAATTCAATACACGACGATCCGTTCATCCTTGCATCTCAAGCAATTCAAGTGTTTTATTGTAAAGACACCAAGTTCAAGGGGTGGTCGATTGTTTTGCACTCTCCCAAGAGATTGACAAAAGAAATAGATGCGATTGAGATTGATCGTACGATGTATGACTCCATTCTCGAGGAAAATGAGAAGTTGTTGGAACTTTTAGACACCTAATTCATGTAATGTAATGGCTTTATGTCCGAACGTGATATGACTTTTTTACTATTTAAACTTTGGTATTTAGTTATTGTCAATCTATTGAATCTATTGAACTTGGGTATTTAGTCATTGTTAATCTATTGAAACTATTGAATCTTTCATGCTTGTCTTCAAATCTTATTGTAGCTGTACGGGTATTGCAACTGCAGTACCTGTTCATTCATTTAGTAAAGATGAGACTGTTTTCTCTTGGGTATTGTTTGTTTTAGATCCAAGGAAGGGGACGAGTCACTTTGTTGAAGGCGATATGCTCCCTAAACTACTGCATTTGTAATACCCCCCCCCCCCCCCCAAATCAGCCCTAAAGGTTTCCTTTTTGGGATTAGTCAGGTTCTCTAAGAGGTGTGGATACCCCAATATATATATAAATATGATGTGAGGGCATTAATCACTGTATTACATCTATACAACTTCAGTCTTAATATGCATGATATTCTGAATGCTACTTACCAATGATTCAGTTAATCTGTTGTAACATGAATATAAACTGTTTTACATACTGTTTTATACATATATATTTATACATGTATATAAACTGTTTGGGTTATGTCACTCACCCGAACCCATTCGTAAAGTTAAGCGATCTCAACTGTTCGTGCTGGTTTATTCATTAAGAAATCGAGTCGTGTTTGTAAAGGAATTTATTAGCCAATAAGTTAACGCATTGTGTACGGGTTGAAGATTTATTCATTAAGGTTTATAGTAAGGTTTATAGCCAATAATGTATATATAACTGTTTTATGTATATATATATATATATATATACAAAAACAGTATATATATATATATATAAAACAGAACTGTTTTATGTTATATATATATATATATATATAACATAAAACAGAACTGTTTTATGTTATATATATATATATATATATAACATAAAACAGTTACAGAACATATATATATATATATATATATATATATATATATATATATATATATATATATATATATATATATATATAAAACAGTATATATATGTTCTGTTTTATATATATATACTGTTTTATATATATATATATATATACTGTTTTTGTATATATATACATATATATATATATATATTGTTTTGTATATATATATATATATATATATATCTGTTTTAAACAGAATAAGTATATTCTCATTTGTTGTTGTTTATTCTGATTATTTATGTGCCAAACAATCTCTTGTCAGATAAATAATGTCTCAGGTGGGTGATACTTCAAATCCGTCACCAAGTGGTTCGACACCAGGATCAAACTCCCGCTCGAAGGTTGTTTCGAGGTCTTCGACAACGGGTGATGCAGTTTCCACAAAGAGATTAAAATTTAATGAGCATGGCCTTCCGGTGGGGGATAATTCAGCTACACCCTCTACTAGATGGGGAGACCTCACTAGGACACAAATACCGGTTTCTTATATAACATGGAGACATGTAGACGTGCGATATAAGAATCAAATTTGGACAATGTTCAAGTTATACTATTTTTTCTCTTTGGATACAATTGTAATTGTTACTAAATTTAATTACATAATGATAAATTTTGTTTCTTTCATATATTGTAGAAAGATTTTCCCGATGTGAAAGATAATCAAAAAAGCATGTTTATGAAAAAAGCTAACGAGTCTTGGAAGAAGTTCAAGGCTAAGATAAGGGTAAATTTGAAGGGTGACGATGTTGCAAAGTGGAGGGAGAATGTTCCTAAAAATGTTAAACCTGAGGATTGGGAGGCATTTTGTGACAATGAAGCTGCACAGGCCCAAAGGGATTTGCGAAGAAAAAATAAAGAGATAAAACAAAATTGTGCGAAAACGACTACTCATAACACGGGTCGTTATGGTTATGCCCGAGCTACAGAGAATTGGAAAAAGGAGCATGGACGTGAATCAACCCGTGCTGAATTGTGGTTGTCAACTCATAAAGTAAAAGGCGGAGATTATGCGCCTCATGATAAAGCATTTGCGGTAATTTAGCTTTAATGTTTTTCTTTTTCCTTCTTTTACCCAATACGTAATTTAAATGATAACTTTAATGTCTTTATGTACAGGATAAGGTTAAAATGCTTCTAGATGTATACCAAGCGAGTGGTCAAGAGGAGACCTTGGATGCTGGGCCAATTTTTGATGTATTTGGGAAAGACACGCGAGGACGTGTTCGTTGCGTTGGGTCCACGATTTCTTGAACAGCTATATTGGCGTCTGCATTTGCTCGAGAAATGCTTCAAGAGGTACATGTGGACAACGAAAGTTGGAAGGATCAAATGGATAACCTCAGAGAAGAAATGGAGGGTGTGAAGTCTACACTCTCAGATTTTGTAAAGAATTTTCAGAGTGGAAAGTTCGTATGTGTTGGACATAATTCTCATGCATTACCATCTCCAAACACTGCAACTCCTTCTAATCCTTTTACTCCCCCCACATCCCAAGTTTCAAGTTTTAGCTCGATGGTGGAATGCAAAATACTATCTCACAATGGTCAAGTCGTCGGTTATGGTAGGAAATTGCCGCCAGGAGCTGTATCTTCAGTTCACTTCCATGAGTTAGGAAAGAGAGAAGTGAAGATCGTACTCGACCTTTTAAAAGTGCCTGAATATCCAGTTTGGGGTGGAAAACAAGGATCTTGAGAGACGCTGGGAGATGTGGGTAACAATGGATTTTTGTATTGGCACGATGACTTTCTCCCTCCCATTGATGACACCAACGAATGATAAAGGTAATATTTATTTTAGTTTTCATGCTCTCTCGTTCTTAATACATATTTTAGATTCCTCTTTATTTGATGCTTAAAATATATTTTAGTTCCCTATTGTTAATTTGAAAACATTTGGATTAAACTTAAAAACAGGCCATTAAAACAGGCCGTTAAGGGGTGAAAACCCGAACCAGCCCCCAAACGACCCCGTAGGAGGCACGAACACCTCGTACGGGACCAATGTAACTTGTAGGAACTGACCGCGTAGTCCCGGGACTCCCGGTTTGAGAGTATGACGCTAATTTGCAAAAATCACACTTAGACTTGAAAACAGGCCGTTAAGGGGTGAAAACACAAACCAGCCCCCAAACGACCCCGTAGGAGGCACGAACACCTCGCACGGGACCAATGTAACTTGTAGGAACTGACCGCGTAGTCCCGGGTCTCCCGGTTTGAGAGTATGGCGATAATTTGCAAAAATCACACTTAGACTTGAAAACAGGCCGTTAAGGGTTGAAAACCCAAACCAGCCCCCAAACGACCCCGTAGGAGGCACGAACACCTCGCACGGGACCAATGTAACTTGTAGGAACTGACCGCGTAGTCCCGGGACTCCCGGTTTGAGAGTATGACGCTAATTTGCAAAAATCACACTTAGACTTGAAAACAGGCCGTTAAGGGGTAAAAACCCTAACCAGCCCCCAAACTACCCCGTAGGAGGCACGAACACCTCGCACGGGACCAATGTAACTTTTAAGAACTGACCGCGCCAATGCATAAAAATGAGAACCCTTATAAAACAATGTGTCATGCTTTATAACCGTGCCAAAAGCGTGCCAGAAAATAAACAATTTGTCACGGTTTCAACGTGTGCCAAAAGCGTGCCAGATTTAAAATCTAGCACGGTTTAAAAGTGTGCCAAAAGCGTGTCAGAGTAAAAAACTGGCACAGTTTAAAAGCGTGCCAAAAGCGTGCCAGTTTGGAAAATCTGGCACGGTTTTAAACCACGCCAGAAAATCTGGCACCCCTGATTCTGGCACGGTTTTGAACCGTGCCAGATTGCGTCTGGCACTGTTTTAAACCGTGCCAGTTTCCTGTTTTTGGTGTAGTGCGAAAGTAATCATAAAAGGCATAAAGTAAATGGAATCACACACAACAACGATGTACGTGGTTCAACAACTTGCCTACGTTCACGGAGAGGTTATTTGTGTTCTATTAAGTGTCTCTCAACGATTATAATTTTTTCGTCCCTTTACCCTGGGTCAGGGAGTACAATTTATACATATGTTTGTTAAAGAGTTTGAATTGTTTAAGGAAATCCATCATCGTATGTGGGTTGTCCATGAGGTGTTTGAATATCTCAATCGAGATTCTTGGAACCCGATTTGATCATATCCACGAGTGTCCTTCTCTAACTAAACTGCTCGTATAGGAATTACGCCATGATTTGGGTCGGAACGAATAATTCAAGTTCTCCTGGTTGGATTCTTTCATGGGCTTGTAAAAAGTGGGATCCCTCAAAGATATATAATGAAAAATAATGGATGATAAAACGTAAGCCAAAAAAATGAGTGGAGTCAAGTTTCAAAATGATCCTAATAAATGAACTTAATCAATATACGGCATTCCTCGCCTAAATTTTGCCTGGTGCAATAGAATTGGTTGGATATTGAAACTAGGGGATCATGAGCGTGGGTGGGGAGAATGGTGTACATGTTCGCAATAAACCTATTTATTAAAAATTATATGTTTAAGTTTTAATTACTTTATGTTAATAAATTTAAATAAACATGCTTATTATTTTTTCGCACGACTTATGATTTTATTTTACTTTTTTGTAGCATTACAAAGGCGTTTTTTACTTATATACCTCCATTATTGTGTTGTTTTAACTTTAGTAACTTTTACTAATTCAGTTTGCGTTTTGTATATATTTTGTTAAAGGTTCGTAAGAGATAACAGTCATGTGGAATGCACGTAACCTTTTTATGAATAATTTTATAAAATAATAAAAAATAGAAGAATAATAGAAAAATAAACTAAAAAAACTATAAGAAGAAATAAACAATACCCACCCCAAACCTCTTTCCCCCTTCCGCAAAAATATCCCCTCAAACCACCCCACCCCCTTCGTACAACCCCCGATGCCAACAACCTAATATTACTTCTTCCTCCTCCTCCCCCACCCTCTCTCTCCACCATATATATATATATATATATATATATATATATATATATATATATATATATGTGGGGCTAATTTATTTCAGTGCAAGAGAGTAGCCGACCAGCCCAACGTGCCCAGTGGACTGTCCGACCCAGATCAGTTATCCATTAAGACTTGTGAATTTAACATGCACTTAAATGAACAAGGATATACTCAAATCGATTACTAACAATATCAAAGGAGATCTTCAGGGACACCACGAGTTATCCATGAGCTAATTGAGTTACTTGTACAACTCAATCTCTTATTTTCTACATCTATAAATTGTAAACCCTGGCCCGGGGCAATGGGATGCAACCTCGATCATTGAGAAACACTAATAAAAACAATGTAACCTCTCCGTGGACATAGTAAAGTTGTCGAACCATATACACTTATTGTTATGTGTGATTAATTGCTTTCATCTTGATATTGCTTCCTTAATCATGCATTGTGATAATTCTTGCACTCACAATTAGCGTCGTCTGTGGGAAACAATTATTTTTCCTATAAAAGCATTCATCAACAGAAAGCCCCTGATGTCTCACCACAACCGGAACATTCCCCAGGTTAGCAATGTGAAGAATGACCCAAACCCACGTAGGGTCAGGTCAGAGATTTATCAATAACCAAATCCCAGGTTTCTCCAAGAAAGGACGCCTTCTAAAGAAAGTCAGGGACCACCTAGGTTACCCAGATCACCAGGTTGGTCGAATCTTATGAAGCCAGGCTTCTAGAACAGGAGGAGGCAACATGACTCCGGGTGGAAGAGAAAGCTCGCCTGCAAAGGAGACTTGAAAGGATGGAGAGATATCCCCATAGAGATACCAGGAAGGTCCTGACAGGACTCCTAGTCCTTAGGCGAGAAATACTCACAATCGAGGGAGGAGTTCCAGGCGCAACCAAGATAGATCTGAATGTGGAAAGTTAAAATGTGATCGATCAAAGTATGGTCGGTAAGTAAGACACCACATAAGAAATGATCTTCGGGATGAGAACATTAAAGTCCTGGTTCGTAGAGAGATGGCACAAATCTCGTAGATCACGTTCGACAGTACAAGCATGCGATGACCCTTGGAAGCCACAAAAATGCCATGATGTGTCGAATTTTCCCTTTTAGACTGCATAACGTAGCACAACAGTGGTTCGAAAAATTTACCCATAGGTCGGTCAAGAGCTTCAAGGCCCTAGCAGAGGATTTTACTGCTTGCATCATAACCAGTAGTTCCTATCCCAAGAGGATGGATGCACTACTCATGGTCAATAAAAAGTCACAAGAGAGCCTTTTTTATTATTCCAATAGATATTGAGAGGTCTTTAATGAAGTGGAGGACTGCTCGGAGCAGGTTATCGTTGCATCCTTCAATATTGGTCTGCTGACCACATCTCTGTTGCACTAGTCCCCGACGAAGAAAGAGGCCAACACCATCGACGACCTTATGTCGCATATTTAAAAATATGCTAAGGTTAAGGATGTGGTTCATTCTAATGCATGGCACAATGGCCGAGCAAAAGTAAGCAAATGAGGAGATAAGAGTGACATTCCAAAGAAAGAGAACAAGAATGGGGGAAAGAATGTTTCTAAGAATGGGAGTAAGGCTGATTATTCAAAGGCATTTTAAGTTGTTAACATAGTCTTCAAATAATCAATCGACAAAATCTTGAGCAAGATCAAGGGTCAACCATTCGTCAAGTCACCCAAGAAGATGGGTGGTGACCCGATGAAGAAAATAACACGCTGAAATGTGCATTCCATAAGGAGGGCGGCCATAGGACTGAGAATTGCAAAGATCTAAAATTGCACTTGGAAGATTTGGCCTAAGATGGGCATCTCAATGAGTACATAGAGAGGAAAGCTAAGAAGGTCATAGCCAACGACGATCAGAAATAAGACAATGTCCTTGACGACGACATAACATAGGAGTTCGCGGTGATCCATGGAGCATTCAACCTAAATTAGATCCAAAGGAATGCTGTTCAAATGGCGCTGAAGAAGTTCACTTCTGTCATGGAAGCATTCTAGATTGACCCTATAAAGAGTCAAGTTGGCAAGCGATGACGACCAAAGGACTTCGACTATACCAAACCCATCGTCTTCACTGAAGAATATATGATCGGAGTGAGGACTCCACATCATAATACACTTGTGATAACTCTTAAAATTTTAAATTAGGAGGTCGATAAGCTGCTAGTAGACCAGGGAATCTCATCAGAACTGATGTACCTAGAGTTGTTCGACTAGCTGAAGCTCAACTTAACCGATCTCAAGGAGGCTAACGTTCCATTGGTCGGCTTTGCAAGAAAAATTATAATGCCACTGAGAAATATAGTCTTACCAGTCAAGGCAGGCAACATCTCGAAGTTGATTGAGTTATTGGTGGTGGACATAGAGTCCCTATATCATGCCATTATAGACAGAGGCTGGTTGCATGCCATGAGAGTCGTACCATATACTTGCCACCAGAAGATGAAGTGTATCACCGACCGGTGCGTGATCGAGATTCATGGCAATAGCCCACTGCAAGGAAGTGTTTTATCGTGACCATCCACCCAAGGAAGGAGAAGAAAAAGGAACCAAAAAATTTCCAGAGGAAGCCTAGGATGCGGTTACACCCTCTAAATAGAAACTACCGTACGGTCGGCCAGGGGTCGAGGAGACCAGGGTCTACCCCGCTGATAGGGTCGTTGAAATCCTGGAGGAAGTTAGGGATAATGATTGCTTATGAGAGAGAGTTTCTGATCAAAACTGCACTCGTCGTTCACAAAAAGGAATAGTTGATTGACTTATTGAGAAGTAATCTGGATATTTTGGACTGGGAGCCATATGATTTGTCTAGGATTAATCCCGACAGAGCTTGCCATCATTTGCTTGTTGACCCAACCTTCAATCCGATCAATCAGAAGGCACGTCGAATAGCCCTGAGAAGGCTAAAGCGGTGGAGAATGAAGTAGGGAAGCTTTTGAAAACAGGATCCATTAGGAAAGTTCAGTTCCCTAAGTGGTTATCTAACCCAATAGTAGTACGAAAGAGCAACGACAATTAGAGGGTTTGCATTGATTTCACAAACCCCAATAGAGCCTACCCTAAAGACAATTTCCCACTGCCTAAGATTGATCAGCTAGTTGATGCTACGATAACACACAAAAGGATGAGTTTTTTGGACGCCTATTTAGGGTACCATAAAATTTCATTGTTCCACCCCGACCAAGATAAAACATCCTTTATAACCACGATTGGTTTATACTGTTATAAGGTCATGACATTCAGCTTAAAGAACGCAAGGGAAACTTATCCAAAACTGGTCACAAAGATATTCCAAAAGAAGATGGGAGACACAACGGAAGTCTATATCGATGACATGTTAGTCAAGAGCAAGAACAGAGATGACCACGTCACAGACTTCGCCCAAGCCTATGAAATCCTCAGGATTTACCGAATGAAACTTAACGCAAGTGTTCATTTGGTGTCCAGTCAAGTAAATTTCTGGGCTATTTAGTCAGTAGAAAAGGGATTGGGGCCAATCCAGATATAATTAATGGGATCACCGAGGTCCAACCTCCATAAATATTATGAGATGTTCAAAATCCTATTGGTATGCTCGCAGTGCTCAATTGCTTCATCTCCAAGTCCTCGAAACGCTACCACCCATTATTTCAACTTCTAAATAAATACAAAGTCTCATGTAGAACGATGATTGCTCAAGGGCTTTGGAGGACATCAATTCCTACCTCAGCAAACCACTCCTATTAGTGATTACCGACGATGAAGATCCTTTGTATATCTATCTTGCAGTATAAGACCAAGCTCTTAGCTCGATTTTGGTTTGTGAGAGGGAAGACAGACAGTACCCCATCAATTATGCTAGAAAGACACTTATAGATGTAGAGCAACGGTACTTGCCATTGGAAAAGTTAGCCTATGGACTAGTAGTTTCCTCAAGGAAGCTGAAACACTACTTCAAAGCTCATTCAATAACGGTGATCACTTCATATCCCCTCAAAGTTGTTCTTCAAAAAGTCGACCTCTCCGGACGACTCTCTAAGTGGTAGATCAAGCTCGAGAGGTTCGATATGACTTTCAGCCAAGAACAATGATTAATAGACAAGTCCTAGATAATTTTATCATCGAGTTCATAGGGGACCACCCTATCGACAAACAGGAAACTAAACAGTCAATAAACAAGGAAGCATAATCCAAGGACTGGACCCTATACATTAATCGAGCCTCCAACTCTAAGGGGGCAGTAGTAGGAATCGTCCATATCACACCAGAAGACTCTGTCATCGAACAAGGAATTAGGTTAGGATTTGAAGCCTCCAATAAGGAAGCTGAATATGAAGCATTGATCGTTGGCTTGCGTAAGGCCTAATTGTTGGGGGCAAGGCACCTCAATGTATTCGATGATTCCAAACTAGTATCCAAGCAAGTAAGTGGATATTTCAATGCAAAAAATGATAGGATGGAAGCATACCTCACCATAGTAAGTAGTCTTATGGTAGGGTTTGAGAAGGTTGATATTTAGTAGATCCCCCGGGGACAGAACAGTCACGCTGATGCCTTAGCATCCCTAAGCTCAGTAGTGGACTTCGATCTCAGAAGAACTATTCAGATAGAGTTCCTCTACCAGCCAAGTATTGACCAGACGATGGTCTCTAAGAAAGTCCTCCTCACAGAGAGGGTCCCTAAATAGATGGTTCACATCATTACCTATCTACGGAGTGACATGTTACCTGATGACAAGAGATTGGCTCATCAAATAGGGGTAAACGCAGACCGTCTTTACATCGCCCATGGGTAAAGCTCTATAAGATATCATTTACATGCCATTACCTCCAATGCATCTACCCACACGACACTGTTCAAGTCCTCAGGGAACTTCATGATGAAATTTATGGGAGTCACACAAGAGGGAAATTATTGGCCTTTCGAGTGATCAAGGAAGGATACTAGTGGCCTCACATGAAAAAGGACACAAGTACCTATATTTGCATAAGTTAAAGTGCTATAAATTCTCTCCTAAGATCCACCACCCAGCTAGCGACCTAAAATCTTTGACGAGTCCTTGGCCATTTGCGCAGTGGGGACTGGATATTGTGGGCCCACTACCTATCGTACCTGAAAATCGTAAGTATTTGTTGGTCAGCACAGACTACTTCACTAAGTGGGTGGAGGCAGAACCACTAGCAAACATTTATTATGAAGACATGATAAGGTTCATCTGGAAGAGCATCATAACATGCTTTGGGATACCAAGAACTATCATCACCGATAACGGCATGCAATTTGAAAGCAACTTCTTTCAAGGCTTATGTGATGAGCATGTCATTAAGCACCATTTTAGTTATGTTGCCTATCACCAAAAAAATGGTCAAGCAGAAGCTTCTAACAAAATAATGCTCGACGACCTAAAGAAAAGGATGAAAAGAGCAAAGGGTGCCTGGGTGGACGAGCTCCCTCATTATCTGTGGGCCTACCATACTACTCCTAGGAGACCAACTGGAGAAACACCCTTTGCACTCACTTATGAAATAAAAGCTATTATCTCGCTTGAAACTGGTCTCCCTACCATGAGAAACAACTTGGTCGACCAAGGGCTAAACGATGATGCATTATGCATGACTTAGTAGACGAGCGAAGAGAACATGCCATGATCAAGTTGGCTTCCTATCAGCAGCAACTGGCCAAGAAGTATAATAAAAAAGTGAATTTGAGGAAATCTGGGTGGGAGACTATAACCTAAGAAAAGTCATTGGTAGTGCCGTAAGACCGTCAGATTGAAAGCTGGGACCAAACTGGAAAGGACCTTTTAAGGTAATCAGGGATGACCTTCAAGGAGCATATCATTTGGAAATGCTAAAGAGTAGGGAGATACCAAGAGCATAGAATACAACCAATCTCAAGACGTTCTACTTTTAGTTTTCTTTATCTTTTATCAGCACATTTAGTTTGTGCCAATTTGTATTTCAAACTTATGTCGCTTGCAAGTTATTATTCAATGAATAAAGTCCCATTGGCTCTCGCATTTTGATCTAATATATTAGCTACTTCAAATTTTTATTATGTATCTCAGTATTATGACCCTTTTCCAAATGATAACTCCCTCAACCACAATAAGATATTACCTTTGGTTACAGTAAGTTGCACATCTTTTCTTTGCCAAAGACCTTCCTCGCGCAAAAAAAACTCTTGTGGATTATAATAAGTTATTCAACTTATTTCAATCAATGGATTTCAATATTCCGAGAAGGGTACATAGTAATTACAATAATTTATCAAAGTATTTCAATTGATATAACCCTCAGGTCTTTGTCATAAACATAATAGACCCCATGAGTTGCCCCGGTAATGAAAAAAGCCCTACAGGGTATCCTTAAGTAAAACAAGCCAATTACAATTGGTTGAAAATTGTGTTGGTCGCTAAAAACCTGACCGGGAGGATAACCCATTAACTAGTTACATTCTCTCCATAATCTCACCAAGGCCTAAAGGAGTGTGATGATACAACCTAAAAGGTAAGGCGGATGGAATGATATTGCTAAGGCATATTAGACTGGGAGAATGTTCGAACATAAATTAGCAAACTCATTTAGTTGGTAGGGGCCCCAAATGGTTAACACATTGCTCTTAATTCATTTAGTCGGTTAAAGCCCAAAATGATTAATTTTAAATACTAACTCATTTAATCGATAAGAAGTCTAATATGAGAAACAAGTATTGTATAGTCTGCAAAAGTCCTAAATGGTCGATAAATGTCAACTCTTTTAAGTTAGCAGTCAAAATAAAAAGGCATTTATTAACTCATATTTAGTCAGCACGTGCTCAAAATATCTAACAAGTTGATAATTAAACAATATATATTGACAAAAATGGGAGAGAAGAATTACAAGAATACAAAATACACTAAAAACTATACAAGGACCTAGACCAACTATGGATGGAAAGAAAGATAATCAACCACGCGTGTCCTTCGGCCATAATCTGGGTTAGGAGCGAACACCTCCTCATTGGTTTCAAGGTAATGGTTTGGATTTAGGCAAGAATGGCATCGATGGGGATCCATTTATAGTCTTTTGCAATGGGAGGATGATGATAAGAATCGCACTCTACCTGGTACTTATACCATTATGATTACTTAAGGGTCTTAACCTCCCTAAGGTAATTCAGACACCCACGCTTGAATGAAAAATCCTCGGCCTCCTTCAGCCTCGCTGGTGCATCAGTCCAGACTTCGTCATAACCTGCCACTCATGCTGCTCGAGGGACCAGTTTGAAAAGGTGTCTCAACCTTGTAATATCTCTTTGGAGTCCTACTGCGATGACATATCCCCTACGGACGTCCTTTTTTAACCCGATGACCTCCTTCCATAAAGCATCCTTCTCAGCTTGGATCACCTCATCAACTTAGCTCACATCCTTATTCTCCAAGAGTTGTGCCCTCAAACCATTTATCTCATCTTTCCCTGAGGAAAAACTTCCTCCATGACTTTAAGATCATCCTTTAGCTCAGCTACCAGCTCAGACCGATCCTTGTACTCCTCAATCCTCGTTGTAAGCTTCTTATAGAGCTTTGCAAATGCCTTGCGAGCTTGGCTGCTGATGTCTGATCCCAAAATCCTCTCCAAGTTTGAGGTGGGAGGAATGTTGTCCTTTATAACAATGAGCTAAAAACAGTATAACAAATAAGAAATGTAACGAATATCAACATAATTGAAATAACTGAACACATCAATAAAAGCAAAGTCCTTTTCATTAATTAAACAAGGGGAGGCTAAAGGCCAGTACTATTGGAAGAGAAAAATTACAAGGCACAACAAAGATAAGGGAAAAAGTCATATAACTATGTAACTCTATTCCTTCACCTGCCTAGAACATGATGGTGCCTTCCCTTTCTCAGCAGCCCTCCTCTTTTGGTCGACAGTCATTCTGACCTCAATAAAATCATTCTCAGTATGGTCGGCAGGCTGACCAACTGGAGGCTCTTCAGCAAGAGGGTTGGGTCCAGGATAGTAAAGATGGAAAATGTCAGAATTTGGAGGGACTCTCGCTGCTCCCAGAGCTTGATCCCATCCTTTTTTTAAGGATACTTTTTGGTGTATGCGATTTGGAGATCAACATCATAATAGGACATATCCCAGTCTTCTGTGTAGCTGTTGTCCTTTGTGCTCGGGAGATCCTCCTCTAACTTTTGAACCTTCTCGACCAGGCCAAGAATTTCTTATGCAAGCTTTTTATTCTCTACGACCACTAAGTTATTGACCGCCTGTAGATCGACATAGGCCTTAGCTGAGCTCCCCCTTTCCCGCTCTAGTGCAGCGCGAGCATCAACTAAGTCCTTTTTGTACTTCTTCAGGGCATTTTTAAGCTCCTGTTTATTTTTAGATTGGTTGGCGTGACCATTCAGAAGAGTAGCAAAATCAGCCAAAAATTGAACAAAAAAAGAAAAGAAAGATTAGTACGCAGAAGACGAACACAGAGAAAAAAAAAAGAGGAAAAGAGAAAACTTATTAGAGCACGTCCTTGGGAAGACTTGATTGCCAGCTGGGTCGACCCTAGCAGTGTGGAGAGCTCGTGATCGTCCATGAGAATGGATCCCTTCAGCAAATTATAATCCAGTATGGGAGTGTTGGCTACATTGGACCCCTCTAAAGCCATGGGAAAAAAAGGAACGACACGAGCCTTCAGGGTTTACCTCTTCTTAGATTTTTCTTTATTCCTCCTTTATTATTTTTCTTATCTCTCACTCTCTTCTCCTTACCTCTCTTCGTCTTCTTCTTCTTCTTCTTCTCACTCTCTCTCTCTCTCTTTCCCCTTGGCCCCCAAGTTGGAGCCATTGACCTTAAGGGAATCCCCCATGCTCTCTTGAATGACTTCATTCGATCAGACAATACAGCCTGATCATCATCATGCACATTAAGCACTCTCCTCTTTATAAGGGGTGACATCTTCTTCTTCTTCTTCTAACACAATTGGTTTAGAGAGACCTACTTTAGGAATTTCCATGTAAGGACTTTATCAATCGGTCAAGTAATAAAACTATTGGTGGTATTCTTGTACTCTAGAAGGTAAGCTGTAGAACGAGGGTGCTCGCCATCTGGAAGTCTCTCATATACTCTTCAAGATTTGAGGAGATCAACAACTTTCACCGCGCTCATGTCAGGTTCTTGATTTTTATCGTGAGCTATAAAAAAGGGGATAAAATATAGATCAGAGGACAGAAAACAGAAGTCATGAGAAAGAAGCAGAAGAAAAAGAAACAACAAGCAAATAGAAGTAAAGAGAAAGCGACCTATATGATCCTCCCCCAAGTTAGAGATTCAAGGGACTCGGTACCTCTCTCCCTAAGGTAGGTTAGTATGTTGCCAATTTTTGGTAATAAATCCATGACCCCAGTAATCTTTATGAGAGTCAAGGATATTCACAACTAAAATCCTATCAGCGTTTTTTATCTTCAAGTACAAAATATCATCATTGGTGAACGACCAGATGTAGCAGTAGCAGTAACAGAGCTCAATAAGTCCTAAGTTGGTCCCATACAGTTCATTTATCTTATAGAACCCATTCATACTTTTCCAAACAGTTCGGGTGCATTGATCATGGATGATATCGAAGTAATTGAAGAACCTCAGAAAAAGAGGGTTTGGGGGAAATGTCAAACCCCCCTTTGTGATTAAGAGGGTATGAATCTAGTGCCCCCCTTTTATGTCACGGAC
Source organism: Sambucus nigra (assembly GCA_949130495.1). Lineage (NCBI taxonomy): Eukaryota > Viridiplantae > Streptophyta > Magnoliopsida > Dipsacales > Adoxaceae > Sambucus > Sambucus nigra. Next base: position 322,201,996 of record OX422217.1, read on the forward strand.
ATCTCTGGGGATGGGGGCACAATCGATTCCCACCTATTCAGGAATATTGTAAGACTTCCTAAATTCTGCTATCGTTTTGTTATCTAGTAACACCATGGATGATAAAAGAAAAAAAACTATAGCAACATAAGAGGAACAATTGAAGTAATGAAAGCAAAGAGAAGATGAGAGGAAATTACAGAAATGAATGAAGAGCTCTGAGAATATGAAGAACTGGAGAAGAAAACGCTGGAAGTTTCATGGACAAGAAATGTTTAAAAAACGACGATTGGAAGTGATGTATCTGGTTTTGGACTTCGAGCTAATGATCTATCAATGAGGATTTGGTGCTCCAAATGCCTGTTCGGACCATTTTACACCTACTTCTTCAACGAAACCACAAAACTGCCATGGTGTTTTACCTCGGATGAACATGCCCTCTCAAATTCGTATGTATTACAAAGTTGTCTTTCCTGTTTTAAAAATAGTTTTAGGCTATGGGCCTTGGACTTACTTAAAATCTGTTGACCCAAGTGTTTAGCCCAAATATTTAAGGATCAATTGTGGGGCCTAATTTATTTCAACCCAAGAGAGTAGATAACTAGCTCATGTGCTCAGTGGACTTCCCGGCCCAAATTAGTTATCCATTAAGACTCATGTATTTAACATGCACTTAAATGAACAGGAATATACTCAAATCGGTCACCAACAATCTCGAAAAAGATATTTATGGAAACCACAAGTTATCCATGAGCTAATTAAGTTACTTGTATAACTCAAGCGCTTATATTCTACATCTATAAATTGTAAACCCTGGCTCAGGACAATGGGGTGCAAACTCTAGCATTAAGAGACACTAGTAAGAACATATCAACCTCTCCATTGACGTAGGCAAGTTGTCAATCCACGTACATCTGTTGTTGTGTGTGTGATTAATTGCTTTCATCTTGATATTGCTTTCTTGATCATTAATTGTGATAATTCTTGCACTCATAATATATATATATATATAAAGTAATGCTCTTGTGCAGACTAGTCCATATTTTAAGAATGCGAACCGAACATGTGTCATCTAACGGTGCGCCTAGAAATTATCGCCTAAATTATATGTACATTTTCTCTCTTTTCTGGGCTCACTGCCAGGTGACACATGTCTGATCAGCATTCTTAAAATACGGACTAGTCCGCACAAGATCACGACTATATATATATACTAGTGTATGCCCGTGCCTGAAGGCACGAAGAAATTTTCCAAAGTACGTAATCGTGAACCGACGATAATTTTTCAAAGTACGTAATCGCGAAACGGCGACAATGTCAAATTTTTAAAAAAATTCAGCATAATCTCCTTTAGTTTATGGAACTATTCACCCTGCTTAACAAATAGCAAATAGTTTAACATCCAAATTGTCTAAATTCTTCAAACAAATTCACATATAAAATGAAATATACAATATTCACCAATCAAATTAACCGTCTCAAAAAAACAAAGTGTCAATTTTTAAAAAAAAATGGGCATAACCTCCTTTGTTTATTGGACTATCCACCCGATTTAAGGGGTAACAACAAATCCAACAAATTAAAAAAAAAATCCCAAATTCGGAGATGGGATCTAGAAGGTAGGGAAAGGAGAATATGTGGGACTTCATCAAAATGTTTGTGCCATGGTGCTTCTGGATTAGGTGTTACTACTGTTGTCTTCCCATCCTTCTTCCCACCTCTAGCCATGATCACTCTTTCCCTCTCGATTTTCTGTACGATTTGACAAACAATAAACATAATTAATTAGTTTCTCGAACAAAGATACAGTCACATAAGTAAATATACAATCACATCCAAATTGTCTAAATTCGAGATTGATTCAACCGGACCCAATTGGATTACCTCTTTTATAAAAAAAAATGCAGTTTCGAGTTTGATCCCATCATATTTGGTCTACAAATAAAACAAATAACAATATTAAGAAAAAGTAACTATTTGAATAATTGCATATGCATATATGCAGTGCGTGTGTGCATGTTTGTGTGCGCGCGTGTGCGTGTGAGTGGGAACGGGGTGAGGGGATGGGCAGGGGGCGCGTGTGTGCATGTTTGTGTGTGCGCGTGTGTGAGTGGGGAAGGGGGAGGGCAGGGGGCGTGTGTGTGTGTGTGTGTGTGTGTGTGTGTTTGTGTGTGTGCGTGTGTGAGTGGGGAGGGGGGGGAGGGGGCGGGGCATGTATGCATATATGCAGTGCATATATGCATATGCATATATGCAGTGAGAGTGTGTGCGTGCGTGTTTGTGTGCGCGTGTGAGTGGGAAAGGGGGGAGGGGACGGGCAGGGGGCGCGTGTGTGCATGTGTGTGTGCGTGTGTGTTTGTGTGTGTGCATGTGTGTGTGGGGAAGGGGGAGGGGGCGAGGCATGTATGGATATATGCATATGCATATATGCAGTGAGAGTGTGTGCGTGTGTGCGTGTGTGTGCGCATGTGAGTGGGAAAGGGGGGAGGGGACGGACAGGGGGGGCATGTGTGCGTGTTTGTGTGTGTGAGTGGGGAAGGGGAGAGGGGAAGGGAAGGGGGAGCATGTGTGCGTGTGTGTGTGTGTTTGTGTGCGCATGTGTACATGTGTGAGGGGGGAAGGGGGGAGGGGACGGGGCAGGGGGCGCGAGTGTGCTTGTTTGTGTCCGCGTGTGTGCGTGGGGAAGGGGGGAGGGGACGGTCAGGGGCAGGTTCATATATGTAGTGCGAGTGTGTGCGTGTTTGTGTGCGCGTGTGAGTGGGAAAGGGGGGAGGGGACGGGCAGGGACGCGTGTGTGAATGTTTGAGTGTGTGCGTGTGTGAGTGCTGCACTGCATATATATGCAGATTGCATATATATGCATATATATATATATATATATATGCAATCTGCATATATATGCAGTGCAACATATATATGCATATCCATCAAAATTGTGAGCCCCCCCTATCGGCCCTAAAAATTTACCTCAAATGCCATCTCAGAGGCTATAATTTTCATTCGCTTAATATTACTCACAAAAACTTTCTGAAATTACCTCGACAGTTTGTAGCTGTAACTGAGGCTTTTGAGGAAGAAATTCATCATCAATTTCTTCACCTCCATTGGTCTTGACAACAACAACATCATCACCAAAAGAGGCAGCCGATTACAACTTTGCCACATATTCAATGAATGCTACCACCAATTGTTGCTGTCAGATCCCAAATAAAAACAAAACATAAATCAATTATAATCACTAATTCAATAACCAATCAGTAACAATAAATATTAATTAATAACTACACAACTTCATAATGCTTAACGTAGCTAGTTGAATAATGTTTGTTCCACAGTAACTCGCACATGAAACAATAAGGTTAGTATAGTGTTGAAATGAATGACAAATAATGAAAAATAGTTCCAGATTTGAGTGAAATTTGGCTCATCAACTACAAAATGGAGTTGAAAAGTATGATAAAAAAATTTATAACTATTGGAAGCAATAAACCAAAAGGACCACCATATTTTAACAATCCTAACTTTGATTACTATTGCAAGCAATAAACCATATGGAACACCATATTTTAATAATCTTATTTATAAATAGGAACCAATTTGAATTCACAAAAACATCGCCACACGGGCCACTACCTGAATATCAACTACCAAGTGTGATTAGAACTACATGAGGCTTTAGGAGAACTTGCTGCAACAATCTAAGAACCATAATGACAACGCATATCTACCAGACCTGCAAAACTTAACTGAAAAAGAAAATCAGAAATACCAACAAACATTTGAAAAATCAGTCTAAACTATGGCAGCTGACATTCATATCGAACGTGTTTTGGTATATTTTCTATTTCAACTAACATTTGATAAATTTCCTCAGGTTGTGGATTTGAGTTTTCTCCAAAACCAAATTAATGTCGTGAATTACCAACCTTAATTTTACCCCCCCCCCCTTCGAACCACTGAAGGTATATGATAAGTCCCGAATAACTCATTGTATAAGAGAGATTTCAGAACATTGAACCAAAAAAAGTTTATGAAAATCGTACAAAACAAAGTCAATCCAAGCAACATATACCAACCTCAACAAACAACTTAAATGTATGCGTTTTATTAGTAGTGAGAAGAAAATGCAACGTGAGGATTAAGTACTGAGCAGTAGGATCTCTAAAGAACGATCGGAGTTGTTTTCAGTGACCTTCATAATATTTTGAAATTGTAAAACTTAGCATAGGTGACGCAAACTTACGACAATATTAAGTCCAAATTGGGTTGAGGGGCCATGAATTCTAAATGATACATGTATAAGTGATCCTATAAATTACAGATGTATTATGATGGAAGATAAAGGTGTGTATGCTCATGAGCATGTCCATTTTTTAATGTATACATCATTATATAAACCACACACTACCCAAAGTAAAAAATTCATACCAAATTTTTTCCAAGACTAAGAATGAGTCTTCAACCATATATGCAATGGAGATAAATCCCTACCCTGAGCCTGCAAAAATAAAGGAATCAAGCCTTTGTGAACACCTGTTTAGAATGAAGGAGGAAACATACAAAGTTACATAAAGATTGCATCTTCCAAACTGGAATCATAGACATTTTTAAAAAAATACCTATTTATTATCTACTTAATGACAGTCACGGACGAATAAAGATTCTCCATACTTTCAGTGTTCCTTCACCTCTTGAGCTGTCACCGGATCACCACCATTTTTAGTTGCTAATCATTCATATTACTCACTCAAATCAGCGTTGCTAAACCTCTGCCTTCCTCATGTTATTGTGCCACTCTCTGTTTTTGCGCCCTTCCGAGAACATTTTTCACTCCCCTTGGAGGACCCAAAAATTGAGGTGGAGTAAAATTTTGTTGTGCCACAAAGCATTCTACCAAAACCATTTTACATTCGAATAACTGCATTTTCATATGAAGTAAGAGTGACAAAGAAAAAATAATAATGAGGCATGTATAAAGGACAAATACTGTATATTACCATATGCACCTTAACTTCTGATCCAAAAATGAATAGAATACATCAAACATTACCCTAACTTCTGATCCCAAAATGAATAGAATACATCAAACATTGAAAGATGAAACAATGAAAGATCATAAAACTGTGAAGATCATCCACCAATATTATGACATCCAATCTATGTAGAATGTGAACCATTACAATTATAGTATCAAGAATGAATACAATACATCAAACAGTGAAACTAAAATCGTAGTAAAAAGCATATCTCAAAACACAGTTAGATCCCCAAGAAAATTGGTTGGTTTTCACCTCCCACAGCTAAAATATATATGTCATAAAAGGAGATGAATTAATAGTTCCATAGGAAAACAACAAACTTACACCTAAAATGAAACTAATCGAATAATAACGCTTTAGTTCAACTTCAAGAACAAAAAAATGAAGAGAAATCATGATACATGTTGAGAAGTAATTTTACATTCAACCAATAATTAAGAGAAAGCATGTGACATTTGTATAAACTCTAAATACCAAAGAGCAGAACTTTATGCACTGAAAATCTAATTTCAGATATAGAGCAAAATTATGCTGCTACACTTAAAATTATGTACAACTGCTACATATATGCAACTCCGAACCTACCTCCAATCAATGCCACAAATGATTAAAACATATATGTTGATGCATAGGGATCGAAATTCAACACGGGTGCATCACCATGTTGTGTCCAAACTTGAGTCGCATCACCATGTTCTGAATTGTGCCCAACATCAGAACCGCATGTCATGAAAAAATACATCCATATCAGTAGAAAAAATATATTTAAGAATTCAATAGTATCAAATTAAATTCTAATAGAAAAGATGAAATTTGAAACCCATAACAGACTTGTATTCAACCATATATTTACGAATACATACGTGTATGCAGCCCGTTCAAATGGAATACTAAAGAATCCATATATTTAACGTTTGTCATTCAAAAATACGCAGTAACTTTACATAAGAAAAATTTGCTTATGAGTGTATATAAATACTGAATTCTTAATTACACCTGCTGAAATCAATCTCATGTCCCTAAAATATTCAAAATCATTACCCCTGCTCAAGTTAACAGCCGCATGATAAAATATTCAAATCATTAACATTGATTAAAAAATCATTTACTATTAGCATACATGGATTTTGGGTTCTAATTTTACAATTCTTTCAAAACAGGAATAATTATTCCAAAAAACGACATTCACACTCAGAACTTGAAACTGAAGTATGTTTAACTAAACATACTCTATGCGTAATGTAGTAAACTACATGATTATTTGGACTATCTAAGTATGTTTGGACTATACATTTATAGTTCCCAAACATACTCTATGCCTAAAATTATTTGGACTAACTAAACATACTCTATGCCTAAAATTATTTATTTGGGTCTGTTCCCAAAACTATACATTTTAGAAAATGCACAATAAAAAACCAACACAACCAAAAGAAAAAAATATTGAAACCCAAAAAACCAATAGTTGTGTCATACCCAAATTGCAGAACACCTCTTGAAGCCAAATCGCAGAATACCAACCATCATCCCTAAATCACACCCAAATCGCAGAACTACATCCCCGAATACCTGTTGAAGAACAAACTAACAAAAAAAAAGTCAGATCATCCCCTATTGAAGAACAAACAAACAAAAAAAATCCCCAAAATGTTGTGTGTGTGTTTCTGTGTGTAACAAAGTAACAAAAAAAAGTCAGATCCTCCCTTATTGAAGAACAAACAACAAAAAATTAAAAAATAAAATCCCCAAAATGTTGTGTGTGTGCGTGGGTGTTTCTGTGTGTACGTGTGTGTGTGCTTCTGTGTGCGGGTGTGTGTGTGTTTCCGTGTGCGTGTGTGTGTTTCTGTGTGCGGGTGTGTGTGTGTTTCTGTGTGCGTGTGTGTGTTTGTGGGGAAGGGGGGAGAGGGGAGGGAGCTTTACTAGGGGCGTCTGAGTGGGGATGGGGGTTTAGAGGGGGCGGGGAAGGAGGGAAGGCAGGGGCGGGTGAGTGGGGGGGGGGGGTAGAGGGGGCGGGGAAGGATACCGGGTGTGTGCATGTGTGAGTTAGGGAGAGAGAGAGAGAACCGTCTGAGAGAAAGAGAGAGAGAGAACCGTGTGAGTTAGATTTGGTGTGGGGGGGGGGGGGGTTGTGGGGGAAATCAAAAAGTTTAAGGGGGAAATAAAAAATTGAACTTAGAATTCAAATTTTGAATGAAAGTTCATCTCAACCCTTTATTTCTCAAAAATGTCTTTTGACGTGGCATCAATCCGGACCGTTAAAAATGTACACATTTTCAAAAACCAAGCTCCCATATTATTATATATATATATATATATATATATATGGATATGTTCAAAAGAGAACGTAAAAGATGAACATTTTAATGAACCTTAACAAAAAACACCTAACATCTATTCAATTTTAAGTCCTATATTGTAATTGGTCCGTGCTAGCGGCAACGGACACGCGTGTAGCATGCGCTTTTTTTAATACAGGCATGTCACTCGAGGAGCCCTCGTCGCCTCCGCTACCACCGAGCCCAGACGACATCATCATAACAAGCATCATCATCCTCACCTTAATGCCTGAAGGAGACATTTGCTGTAAAAAAATGTTATTAGTACATATGAAAATGAATTAAAAGAAGACATGCAAATATGTACAATTACTACAAATAAAAATGAATTGTTACTGTCATACACCACACACACACACCCGCGCACATTCACACACACACACGCACAAACACACACATACTCGAGCACATTCACGCACACACACGCAACCCCCACCCCTACCGCACCACCCACCCACCCATCCCTGCCCCCCCCCCCCCTTTCCTCCACCACACGCACACACAACACTACACACACATGCACACACACCACACACACACATAACAACCCCACCTTCCCCCACCCTGCCCCACCCCCTCCCCACCCCCCACCAACCACACACACACACGCACATATGTAATTTCAAGTATGTTTGATTTAATTATCATACTATATATATATATATATATATATATATATATATATATATATATATATATATATATATTGTTCGATATACAAAGTAATTTTAAAAAAAAAGTTGAAAAATCCCACCCCCATATGAACAATAATCCAATGGTGATGCCACTTTTAAAACTAACAAACCCAACATCGATCCACTATAATCCAATAGCAATGTCAACAACAAATGTGTATCCCGTACTCCTTCTAATTCATCTATTCAATTAATTATTTTCATCAATTAAACTAACAATTAAAGTATACAATTATTAATTTACTAATTTATAATGAGGGGCAATCCTACTTTCATAATTAATCATATATTAATTTACTAATTTACAATGAGGGGAAATCACATATTAATTTACTAAAAAAATTAATAACCAATCAATTCGTTTACAAGGGACATTACGCACAAACACGCACACACACGCACACTACACACACATACACACACACCCGCGAACCTTCACACACATATCCCCCCACCCCTACCCCACCCATCCCTTCCCCCTCCCCCCCCAACCCTGCCCCAACCCCCACCCTGCCCCCCTACCCCCCCGCCCCCCACACACACACGCACACACAACACTACACACACACACACAATAGCCCCCCCTCCCTGCCCCACCCCCTTCCCACACCCCACCCCCCTCCCCACCCACCACACACACATACACACACATATACACACACACACACACACATATATATATATATATAGACACACACATATATAAATGGAAGAGAGAGAGAGAGAGGGAGAGCAGCTTAGTGAGAGAGAGAAAAAAGGAGGGAAGAATCGGTGGGGGGAAAAAAGAAGGAAAAAGGGTTTTTTTTACTGGGACGTTTGTCACGGACGTGTCACGGTCAATGACCGTGACAAGTAGTTGTCACGGACTTGTCACGGTCATTGACCGTGACAAAAAATGCGTGTTTTTTGTCATGGTTAATGACCGTGACAAGGCTAGCCACTGGAAGGGTGTCAATTTCCAATTTTGGTATAGTGCCTCCTGTGGAGCCTCACTAGCAATGTTAATTCCAGTCTTTCCCTTCGATTAGATTCTCCAACTCTCTTGACTCCCTTCTCATGATAATGATAACAACGATACCAGTCGTTCTCTTCAGACTTCCCCATCCATGATTGTATATTCTACCAATAAGTCCATTATTAATTTATGAACCTTTTTTATTTTCCGTATACCTCATCTGGTAGGAAGTTTGCTAAACACTTCAATTATTTTTCATGACTGACCATTGTACGGACCTTTTGAAATAAGACTTGAAATCCCTTTTTCCTTTCTGTTAGAACAGTTGGTGAGAGGATTTGCGGTCAAATTTCACCCCAAACTCCTCGTTACCCATGGTATCCCTCAATGGTTGTGGTGACTGACTCCCACTACTACAACGTCGCTCCTATAAGTCAAAAAACAAATTTGCCAAAAAATTGAATCATGGGTGCCACTGCATTCCACCCTACACAATTGTCTTTGGATCTTTTCCTCCATTGTTATTGTGAGTCCTATCGCAGTTACTGTTCTAAGAATATTTCATGGTCTCTGATGAGCCTCTCTTCCTGCAGTCCTTCAAACGACTTTTTTTGGTCTTCTAAAATTGTTCGGTGTACGAAGTCCGACCGAACTCTTATATGAATTGCATCAACTATACCTAATAGCAGGAGAACGTAAGTCGCATACGTGAAGGAATGCCATAATCTTAGAATAAGGCTTTATATCAAAGAATGCTACGCTAAAACGTAATACGCTGCACATATCCTAAAGACTCTAGAACCTGATGCTCTGATACCATCTGTGACACCTCTCCTATTAAAATACTAGGTGGCCAACCCATGATCAAAATAAAACGTTGGTCTCATATGTCGCATTCTCAGCATCACTGTCGAAAAACTTTTAAAGTTACTAACCACCTAGTAATTTAATTACTCTGGTGTTAAATTTTGTCTTTCATTAATTATCAACATGCGGAGGTAAATAATAATAATTAAACATCAATCACAAACTGATAAATATATTAAACACAAATGGACAATATAAAGAAAAGTAATCGAATCAACCATAGGTTCAACAATAAAATACAACAGTAAACTGAAACAGTGACCTCGATACATAAGGTAAAATAAATAAACTCAATACTATAACTGAGGGCGACATGCCCAAATGAATATGGGAGTAAAGATCCTACACTAGGAATACATGAACAAAGCGTCTATAGCAAGTCCTGCAACTTCCACATAAGATGCAGCTGCACAACCCTGGATAAAATCCTCAAACTGGGCGTCCCTGTGGCAGGACACCTAAAAGGTTTTGAAAAAGATTTTGACATGGGTGAGAGCACAAGTAAAACATTTTGAAAATATTTAGCAAGCAATTAAATTGAAGTAATTAAATATGCATATACACTCTTCATATTTAAGTTAGTGTCGCACTCTCTTGAGGCATAACTCACCCTTCATCTAATTTTCACACCTAACGCTTGCCTACTAACCTCTCCTAGTTAAGCTACCCCACCTAACTAGTTGTATCGAGTCTCTTTCTACCTACTAACTTGTTGTGCCCACCCGTATTACCCATACAATACGTTATTGAATTCTTTATATCATTAGTCAATTATGAATTTCTCATTATATGATAAATTCTCCACCTACTAGGGTTATTTTAGATGTCACTATCTTTCTCATCTACTACTTACACACCTTAGAATAAGTCATAAGTGTATATTTATCACTTCATTATATTCATACTAACCTGATACATCATCTACCAAGCACACATAGTATAATAAACCACAAGTATATATATATATATATATACACACACACACATATATATACAATACGGAATCCCTACGCTGACACCTTCGGTTCATGCATACTCTGCTATCAAGTCCCGGTACATCACGCACTGTATAAAGAACTATTGATCTAGTATCTTTCTCGAACCATCATCACAAAGCACACATATTGGAGGCGAATATAGTTCCAAGCCTATGGCCTATTCACATACCTACGCACCCATATATCCGCCAGCTTATCATTCTCACATATAGTCCTTTCCTAGTTTCTACAAGTCTAAAATTCCCCCAATGGGCTCATCGGGATAAGACTATCAACGATGTAAAACCTCCCATGATAGCAAGTAGCGTAGCTATGTCAAACACATAATAAATCATACAAATTATTATAGGTATACACACACCCTATATCATTTATCCCATACGTAGCATATATATCTCCCGAATATCCTACGTATTATTTAATTCAAATTACATTTCTTATCATATATTCCCAAGTATCCCTCACTACTCGAAATGTGACAATTATCCTTTAAAACATTTCAATAGTCACTTCACTCAAATTCTATTGATCTAAGTCATAGGTTCGCTCATTCCCCGAATTCGTTACATTGTAAATTTATCGATTAATCTCATCAATTTCATATTAATTAATTTATTAAAGTAGTGTCACTCAACTACAATTCACCGGCTCACTCATTCGGTCCGTACCTTTACCCTTCAAAATGTATTACACCAAGTACCATTATTAGGTAAAACACCCTTTATTAAATTCAATATTCGATAATTTACTATATACATCTATAATAAATTAAATCGGCTACTCTTGCCAAACTCCCGTCGGACTAACCTAAAAATATCCGAATCACAAACCCGACTCTTATTTCTATAAGTATTAACTTACATTCATATTTTTATTTCGACGTACTAAACACATCTCATTCCAGTTCGTATCCTATTTTCATTCGAAATTTCCATGCGAATATGTTTATATAATATCGAGGGTTATTCATCCTAAACACTCTAAATCCATACCTCGAATTCATTACCATCCAATTTTGAGGTAAAAATAATGTTCCTTAATATTTTATAGAGTCCTATGCCCATCTACTAACATCCCTAAATAATCCAGATTTTATTTCTCCCAAAGGAGTTTGGTTTCAGACACCCTTCCGTAGAAACTTTTTAACTAATTAAAAAAAAATCAGAAAAATACGAGGTCAGCGCCGACGTGATCGTAACAAAAAATATACAAATTTCATTTTGACAAAAGTTAAATCATACTGGTTCGGCCTCAAAATCGGATCGGTTCGCTGCTACTGAACAGTGAACCTCCTTCTTCTCCAACTCGTTTTTCCTCCATTTTTACACATTAAACCTTCATAGTTTCTTCTCAAGACTCATCCCAATCATAACCAATGTTTATTACACATATTAAATAGGTTATAATAAATATATAAATATCTAAACTTCAATGGTTTCTATTATCACTCACGAATTTACGAATTGGGTTTTACAACTTTTATTCAATCATTCTCTTCAATTCGATTCTACAATTATCAATTAACGAATCTAGCTTTGATTTCTAGCAAGGTAATTGTGTTATATATCTTTACATACTATCAATTCCGTACTAATAATCAATCCATATTTATCAAAATGGCTAATTTACCCAAATCCCATTTTAATGAAAATATTCACCCAAAAAAAATACTATGGTTTACACCCACCATGATATGAATCGCAATACCACAAATTAAATGAAAGCAAGCTTAATTACTTGCCTGAATAATTTTGAAGTGTCTGGGTTTGGTGAAGATATTGATACACCTTCAAGAATTTCCTTCCCAAATCTTCACTCCAAGAATATTCTTGCAAAAATTCCTCAAATCATCTTTTAGGCTCTTGAAATTCCTTCACAATTCTCTTCACTTTCTCTCGACCCCTTTGTATAACTCTCCTAACCTTTGGTTTTGTGAAAATAACTTTCTCTAAGCCCAAACCTTTCATTTTATAAGTGTAATCCCGTTTTTTACTTTTTATCTACAATTAAGAAGCCCAAAAGTCACCAAAATAAGTTCTAATTAGTTTAAAAAGGCCTTGTGACCCGAACACAACTCCCGGGTACTTAATTTTGACTATTTCTACCTATGCGGAACCAACCATGCACTCAAAATTGTCATCCAAGTTACTTAACTAAAACCTCCAATTTCAACCTCAAATTACGACACATGTATTTTTAAAAGAAATAACCCAAATTAGTTAAAATCTTATTCTCTAAATAAATTGAGTCTTCCAAATTAAGTAAATTCTCCAAATTAAAATCATCAATTTAGTTTAAATTTGAATTCACCAAATAATTTCTCCAAACCATCAATTTAGTTTAAATTCGAATTCTCCAAATTAAATAAATTATTTATCCTAAAAAATACGGGGTGTTACAGTATAATTATTGCAAAATACTTTAATTTTCACCCTGGATAAAATACCAATTAACCCAAGGCCATAATAATAATTCATTTAAATTTTCAAAAGTCCTGAATTATTCCCTGACACCGCAAATTAATCCCCAAAATTAAATCACGAACATATTTCATTAAATAACACTGATTGTAACAAGGCAGCTGAACCGGTTCAACTTGAGAGAAAATCGGTTCGCCCCTGCTGACAGCAACATTTCATCCCAGATTTATTTTTTAGCAAGTTTTAATCCAAATTCATCAATCCCAAAATAAAATTCCTCAATGAAATTCAAGTCTCATTAATCATAAGCATGAATTGGGTTTATTTCAATATAAAATTCCTATATGTGTGATCACTACATGAGATTTAGAATTGATCTCTAAATATTAAGAAAGTCTCATTATATCACAAAAATTTATAATTTCTCAATCTTCTAAATTCATAATATATCTATATTCATGGGATTCCAATTTTCAGGATTTAATTCATGTAAATCACACCTATTTTCTATGACTTCATTTATCAGAACCCAATTGCATATGAATCCCATCCCAAAATTGTCTTTTAAATCATGATATGAATTGAAACTATATGAATAACTGTTTAGCAAGATAATTAATTGCCTCAATACTTGTAGGGTATGATTTTTTGTAAGGAATTCGTCTTTGGTGATGATAATTCCTCCCTAATTGCATTTCTTGAATCCTTTTTTACCTCTTTTTGGAACCCTTTGAGTTTTCCACTCTTTTTCTCTTCACTTTCTCTTTAACTTTTGGTATAACACAAGGAAAACCTTTTATATTGTGGAATGATTCTTCACCTTAACCCAACCTTCCAATGTATAGATTAAATCCCGAAATTACCTTTTCACCTACTTTTAAATCTCAACCAGTCTAAAAATCCCCCGGAATCCAATCACTACCCCCGGGTATTTAATTTTGACTATTTTGACCTATTTAGGATCAACCATGTACTCGAAATCATTGTTCGAATCACCAATAAAATATCCCATCTCAACCCAGTATAATTCACACACGTGTCCCAGTTGAGATACCGTCAAATTTCGTCGCGTTTACCCACCTATGACGTAATACCATTTTATATTAATTTTTTTACTTTATCATACTAGTAAATATATGATCACATAAATATGAATTTAATTTATGCTAATTAATATTTATTTATTTCCTCATTATTTCTCAATTTAATTAAATTACGTGCACACGTGTAATTTAAATGCCAATTTATAATTGCTCAAAATTATGAGGTGTTATAATAAGGTATTACGAATAATTAACTTTAGTTATTTACATAATTTTAGCTCAAACTCCTAAGGCTCCAATATCTAGGTATCGTCTCGCACCAACCATTTATAATGAGCATTCTAAATAAACAACCGCCCTACTCTAGAGGTTATAAATATGCTCTTGACTATTATGGGATCTACATAATTATTACACATTAATCGGTACTATAAACATCAAAACCCAAGGCCCCTAAGCTATGTATAAATCTAACCTTAAAGCCTTATATTCCGTTTTAAAAAGGTTAAATGTCCTAAACCTAAACCTCAATCAAATCCTGAACCAGACAGCTCCCAAACCATCCTGATTCGATAACCCACCAGGGCTAAATCGATTCGAGCCTGGGCTGGATCAATCTGATGGGCCCAAAATCTTCTCCTTCCTCTATTTTTCCTCTATTGTGGCCATAACTCAAAACCCTTAAACCATAAATTCTCTAATACATCATTTTACCCATTCTCCTTCACATAACAACAACATATGATCACTAGCAACCTATTTCTATAAGATATATATGATTAACAACTTATTTAAAGAATTTCATTGATTTCAACTTATAGAATTCATATGTAATGATTTTAAGACCAGATTACATGATTTCCAAGGTTAATTAGATGATTCATTAACAAGCTTCAATAGTTCCCTCAATAATCAAGTAGGGTTTATCAAATGATTAATCATAATTATGAATTAAGGTTTAATTTTGAATTAAAACTAGATAAAAAAGCGAACTTTATAAATTCCAACATATTATGATTATTCTAACAAAAATATAATAACATTCTTAAATGAAGTAAATTTTTCTTAGATTTATTGTAGTATCAGTCCCCGATTTTCCGCAGTTCTCTAATTCAAATCTTCAATTCTCTAAGCTAAGGTTTCCTCCACCTCTTTCTTAAGAGCTACGACTCCCCCAATATGTGTTATGATAATTAAATTAGGCTGATTGATTATATTATAATCACTAATCCCAAAATTAGGATCAAGCCCTAAAATATCCTCAACTAAAAAGGCCCAAAATAAGCTCCGAATGGCCTAACACTTGTCACAATCCATATAATAACCCGCCAGACTAAAATTCCACTATAGTATGCTCAAATCGAACTTTCTAAACATCTCGCCAACCAACCCGAAGGTTTACATGTCTTAAAGTCAATCATCTTACTAACTTAATTAATTATCTTATTAAATTAACTTATTATCTAAAACATGTAGCTTGTGTGTAAATCTTAATTATTAATTAATTCAATTGTGACTCAGTATTATAAGAACCGAACTCATGATCATTGGGACCCGAAGTTAAGGTAATAATCCAAATAAGAAAACCTCCCACACTTGGCCCTTGACCATTCTATAGTCAGCCATAATACTAAGTCACTTAATTATTTATCTTAATAGTTTATTATAAATTTACCAACATCTATATGAATAACAGTCCAATCAACATGTAAATTAATTATGTGATACAACATATGTAACATGTCACTAAATCTACTAAATATCATAACGAAAATCCAACCTCCCAAATTATAAAATGACATACCACATGTCATATGAAAATAACAACTTATCAATATCTGATAATCAATTCAATAATTTAAATAAATGTTATAAAAATACAGGGTATTACACAAGGTCAGCCTCCATTTCCTTAATATTTCCATCATCTTTTATTAATAATAACTTCTGATGCATAGAATAAGGAATACATTTATTAGGAATACTCCAATCTCTTCCTAATAAATCATTAAAATTAGGTTTTTCATCATTTATAAAGAAAGTTGCGTTAGATTTTTTTAGTTTTAACCTATAAATGAACTAGAAAAACTCCTCTTTTTTAGTTTTAATCTCCATTAAAACCATAGATTATTATTTGAGTTTGTGAAAATTTTACATTTTTCTTGCTTATTTTAGCCAACATCGAATATGGCAGTTTATTAATATCTTCCCCATTATCAATTAAAATTTTATTGATCAATACTCAATTAACATAAGCCTTTATGAACAACGGCATGTTTTTAGTGGGTCCTTTAGACCCATAAGAAAAATCCCAAGGAGATACTAACAAATTTAAGTCATATACCTTCAAACCATCATCTTTATTATTTTTTTGCTTTGGGATCTCTTGCTCACCTTCTGCTTTGAATGTTTTTGGCAATATTATTGCCATATTTATTGGTACCTCATTAGATAAGATTCCAAACTGTATATATTGCAAATGATTTTTCCTTCATAAAAGTTCGATAGGATCTACAGCCACTAGTTCTTTGATTACTTTTTCATCCTCAACAGAATGCATATCATCATATGCATCACTCCAATTAACACCTATGGCCTTTTTAATCCTTTAATATTTTTGTTTAGAATCTCTGATGATGATTACGCTTCCTCTATCTTGGATCTATTAAACCATGGGTTAGGATTTGAAGAAGAAGATGCTTGTCATTTTGATCCAAGTGATTGAAAACTTAATATGCCTCTTGTCAAGCCCTGAAATTCCTCTGTTAATTCATGGTTATCTCAACTTTGGAATCTCTTTTCTTAAATTTTGGTGCATGTACCATATGTTATAATCAAGGAGCAACTTGTTATGGCTTAAAAGCTTTTGGATTTTTACCAATTTTAGAGACTTATTAATTTGTTGGTCCACCTTAGGGTCTTGCACCACAAACCAATAGGGTACCCCTTTAACTAAAGATATGCTTTAAGGGAGTTATCAATCTCCCAATTAAAATTTGTTTGAGGAGGCACATTCCTCTCCAATCCTGGCCGTATGTACCAAAAATTCCTTGGGGGTTGAACATCTGAATTGAACTAGTGTACCATAGGAAAAATATCTTTTGTGTCCTATTTGGAGGTCTGGGTAAACTTCTTCGTTCGCTCGTGGGATTATGAACTTTTGATGGTCAAATTCTGGCTCATAATATTTTGTTGGATTCCCTTTTTATTGGCCTTGGAAAGCTGTGTTTTATCCGTTGTGGGCTCATTTTGTTACTTTTGCAATTATTTCCCTTTTGAAGCCATAATTTTTCATATTGTCATATACGCGTATCCATAACTTGTGCACAAATATTTTAATATCATAGGGTATGGGTCATCAACAGTGCTTCCTGGTTTTAAGACTCTTGCATCAGCCTTAGTTTTGACTTTAAATTTACCAACTCACCATTGTTTGGCAGTTGAACTGACTGTCGG
Organism: Sambucus nigra; assembly: GCA_949130495.1. NCBI lineage: Eukaryota > Viridiplantae > Streptophyta > Magnoliopsida > Dipsacales > Adoxaceae > Sambucus > Sambucus nigra. The sequence goes on from OX422217.1 coordinate 322,219,784, forward strand.
TTAGCCCCAGCCTATGTGATCTCAGGAAAAAGGATTTTCATCAACCCCTATTGTGTTGCTTGTTTTCCTGAAAATTAGAAGCTCCCCTTTTTTTCAATCAAATCTTGAATCTTGTCTCAAAAATCAAACATGCACTAGTAGAATGAGACCAATTATTATACCATTTGCAATATTTTTTTCTTTTAATTCATTATTACTTAATATTTTTACATCACTAAGAAACTTTAACATTTTCCCCTAATAAGTAATCAAAATTTCATCTACTTTATTGCTATCAAAGTAACTCTCTTGTCATTTTGCATATAAGATTCTGCCGAGGTTTCCTTTTAAACCAAAGGCTCACTGACTATTGGTTCGGTTCTTATAAATTCTATAATATCTATTTTTCTGTTTGGGTCTTTATAATATATTTTTATAAAGTAAGTATTCCTCTCCTACTCTTCCTCTAAAGTAGTTTTATTTCTAACTACCTTAGCAATCAACTCTACCAAATCCCTAAGTTATGATGCATCAAATTTATTTCAAAGCCTAAAATCCAAGACATTTTGGGCTAGTATAATAAATTATAATTCTAGTAGTATTATCTTACATTCGTTCCTATCTCTTGACCCTATTTATGAAGTGAATGGCATTTTCCCCTGGTCTTTGGCGTTACCTAGCTAAATTATCCATTAGAACTTCTAGTTTGGTTTGGAAGAATTGTGCATGTAACACATCTTCCATTTACTGCCAATTCTGCATAGAATTTGGTGGCAAACTTGTGAAATACGTAAAGGCCTTACTCATCAAGGAACTAGAGAACAAACTTAGTTTCAAAAGGTTATTCATGTCTACATTAGCACACTGGCTTATAAATCTAGCAGCATGTTTAATAGTGGATCAACTCACATCATTTGAAAATTAAGAAAAAAAATTGGAAATTTGAATTCCCTTAGAAGTTCAATATTATATATCCATTTGGGATATGGTTTCCTATGCATAAGAGTCTGGATCCCTCGAGCCATAGGTCCAAATATTCCATGGATGAGATCAACTATATCATTCTTCCACCTTCCTAAAAAGGTCATTACTAATTCTCCTACCATTTCCTAAACCCTCGGGATCTACTTCGAACAAAGAATTGGTCACCATTCTTTGGTTTGATGTATTAGAAACATTATTGTTGGCATCACACATTAACTTTGGCTTAAACATGCTCACTTCAGGCACAATCATTACTCTTAAAGGACCTACGAATTCCATTTGTTAGTATCCCCAACTCCCTCACACATCTCAATAGGATTGGTGAAAAAAAAACATTAGTGGTTCCCATCTCCCATGTTCTCATGTTTGAACCAAAATTAGCTTATTTTGTATTTTACCTATAGTAATCTAGTATGGAACCATTTGGTTGTTTGGTTAAATTAACACTAGTTTGGGTGCCCCGATGTTGCAAGTTAGTGATTTCATAGGAGGAGTGGTGATTATGTTGGTAACAACGGTCATCACCGTTGAATTGATGTTTTAAACTAGATTTTTAAAATGATCAAAAATTGTATTTAGTTACTCGATTAACTGATTTTTGGTTCTTATAGCAAGCATCACATTAGGATTTTCAGCCCTAGAACTTGATCCTTCATCCATCTCATGGGTTTGGTCCTCTATTCCAACATCTTGACCAATTCGAGTAACCACCTGATTTGTGGGTCTGCTGTATTGGCTAGTGGAGACAATTTTACCAATATTTTCTCTTTGTTCATTGTCTTTGTTGTTTTCATCTCTTTTCTTTCTATCTATGACAGTTCAACCACAACGAACTAGCGCCCTACTGGGTGTGCTAAAAAATATATTTTAGTGGCATGTTTTATGAAGATTTTGTGAGTGAGCCAAGCAAAGATTATGAGTCTTGCCAATGAGAATTAATTATATTTGACCAACAAATAATCAGAAAAATGTGATACATACGAACGTTTCAATTAAGAAGACTTTTTGTGAAGTGCTAAGTTATTTTTTCTTTGTTTTAGAACTAAAATAAACACAAATTTAAAGCATAAAATTACAATAAAAAGAACAATAAGGATGACTAAAATAGAGGACAAAAGTGCATTTGCAAAATAAAGGAAGATAAAACAGTTAGACAATAAATAACCAACTGTTGGGAACTAGAAGTTGAATTGAAAACTAAATTGTAAATTTAATGAAAGGTTACAAGACATTTGAAATAAGAACTAAATCTAACCTTATAAACTAGTTCAAAGAATAAATGGACTATTAAAAGTGGAAATAACTTGTAATATAAACTTGGTAAAATAAAATTGAAGTAATGTGAGTTGTTTTTTAAAGAGCCCTCCTGTTATTTTTCCCTCTAGTTGTTTATTTATTGTCCTTTGACTTGTAATATTTTTTGTCAAATGACTGCCGGGAAGTTCCTTTATGAATCCTAAAAAATGTGTGTACGTGTACGTGTGGACACTTTCTTTTGCTAACTTTATATATGCGCCTATTTCCATGCGTGTCTTCCCTAGGCACCCAGGTGTCCTTGCATGTACGTGGCCGCTATATTCCCTTTGGGTCATTTTAGGCACGACATTTTATTCTCATTTATTTTTCACGTGTCATTAAGACATTGGCTAGCTGAACATGGTGTAAACACGCTTGAACCAACTTGAATTTTGTCTTCTTTATAGATGGGGAATTTCTTGATTAAGCGCACTATCATAACAAGCTCTCAAAGAATAAAGGTCCTAAGTTTACAAATATTAATGGTGACAAAAGCGTTATATGGCCCACAATTTTTATTCTTCCTATTTGTTATTGATCAATCAATAAATATTTATCAAGTGCAAAAAAGAGAAAGAAAGAAAAAGATTAATGAGGATTTAACCTAGTGTTCTTTTCCTTAAATGTATCGAGATCTTAAAACGGAAGAATAAAAAACGTGGATTCTCTCTTGGATATATGCTCTCTTAAAATATTTGAAGCTTAAAATAAAATGAGAGAAAATGGGGTTTATGAAGAATTTTGAGAAAATCAAAGAAATAATGATAAAACCCCAAATCAAGCTAAACCATATATATATACCATGCTTACAATGTTTGAGTGCAAGTAAATGAGTCCCATCAGCCAAAAAGGTAATTTGAGAGAAAATATCTTTGGATTTTCAAAAAAGTAGATCTTTAAATATGGTCGTCGTCAGAACATCACAGGTGCAACCAAAGTCTTCGTGCACGCGAAGCATCGGAGACACAAGGTCGCGGATGGAGAAAAATATTTTCTCCGAGATCAAATGATAACGTTCAAAAAGAGACAGGGAGTTCATGAACGTGAAGACATTCTCCACGATCGCAATCTCTCTGTGAAAGAAGTCACGCTTATCATCAGAGTTTTTCACCAAGGCTTTGAATAATTCACAACCTGCGAGGAGAAGGTTTGCGAGCACAACTTCTCCCTGGATTTTTACATGGTTTTCTTTTTCAAGATTGATTTTTATAAAGAAAAATACTAGGGGCATTTTGTAAGGGAAAAACACACAAAAAGGTTTAGAAAAAAGATATTATCAATTTATTTTCATAATTATTTAGAATTCTAAGTCCTCTATGTCAAGTTATAGTCGTCCAAAAATGAGATCATGAGTTTCCAGGATGAAAAAAGATAATGGCCTCAAGATCTTGAACTTTGAAGAAGTTTTCCTATAGAGCGAGGACCTCAAGGATGGACTCATACTGACATAAGATAATCCAATAAGTGAGGGCACATGAGTAAACTACAATCTTACATTTTCTCCCTCCATACTAATTTTTCTCTCTAAAATATATGTTCTTTTGTCTCTCTAACAAGGTTCTCTATCTAATATTACCATTTCTTTCTCTTCCCAAATTAAATTTATAGAGAAAGTAATTAAAATTGTCGTGACACAATATTTTAAAGAGAGAAAGAACTTTTGAGAGAGGCACGTTTTTAGAGATAATGTAATTTTAATTTTAGAAAGAGAGAAATGTTTACATTATAGAGATCAACATTTTTTTAAGAGATAAACATGTTGTCATTTCAGAGATATGAATCTTCTTAAAAAGAAATTTGTTACAGTTTTGGAGAAAAATTTTGAGAGAAACATAGACAAAGAAAGAGGTTAAGATATATAAGGAGGAATAATAATAATAATAATAATAATAATAATAATAATAATAATAATAATAATAATAATAATAATAATAATAATAATAATAATAATAATAATAATAATAATAATAATAATAATAATAATAATAATAATAATAATAATAATAATAATAATAATAATAATAATAATAATAATAATAATAATAATAATAATAATAATAATAATAATAATAATAATAATAATAATAATAATAATAATAATAATAATAATAATAATAATAATAATAATAATAATAATAATAATAATAATAATAATAATAATAATAATAATAATAATAATAATAATAATAATAATAATAATAATAATAATAATAATAATAATAATAATAATAATAATAATAATAATAATAATAATAATAATAATAATAATAATAATAATAATAATAATAATAATAATAATAATAATAATAATAATAATAATAATAATAATAATAATAATAATAATAATAATAATAATAATAATAATAATAATAATAATAATAATAATAATAATAATAATAATAATAATAATAATAATAATAATAATAATAATAATAATAATAATAATAATAATAATAATAATAATAATAATAATAATAATAATAATAATAATAATAATAATAATAATAATAATAATAATAATAATAATAATAATAATAATAATAATAATAATAATAATAATAATAATAATAATAATAATAATAATAATAATAATAATAATAATAATAATAATAATAATAATAATAATAATAATAATAATAATAATAATAATAATAATAATAATAATAATAATAATAATAATAATAATAATAATAATAATAATAATAATAATAATAATAATAATAATAATAATAATAATAATAATAATAATAATAATAATAATAATAATAATAATAATAATAATAATAATAATAATAATAATAATAATAATAATAATAATAATAATAATAATAATAATAATAATAATAATAATAATAATAATAATAATAATAATAATAATAATAATAATAATAATAATAATAATAATAATAATAATAATAATAATAATAATAATAATAATAATAATAATAATAATAATAATAATAATAATAATAATAATAATAATAATAATAATAATAATAATAATAATAATAATAATAATAATAATAATAATAATAATAATAATAATAATAATAATAATAATAATAATAATAATAATAATAATAATAATAATAATAATAATAATAATAATAATAATAATAATAATAATAATAATAATAATAATAATAATAATAATAATAATAATAATAATAATAATAATAATAATAATAATAATAATAATAATAATAATAATAATAATAATAATAATAATAATAATAATAATAATAATAATAATAATAATAATAATAATAATAATAATAATAATAATAATAATAATAATAATAATAATAATAATAATAATAATAATAATAATAATAATAATAATAATAATAATAATAATAATAATAATAATAATAATAATAATAATAATAATAATAATAATAATAATAATAATAATAATAATAATAATAATAATAATAATAATAATAATAATAATAATAATAATAATAATAATAATAATAATAATAATAATAATAATAATAATAATAATAATAATAATAATAATAATAATAATAATAATAATAATAATAATAATAATAATAATAATAATAATAATAATAATAATAATAATAATAATAATAATAACAACAACTGATTGCTAGCTAGTTTTTTCTGTTGGTTGCAGCTGAATTGTGATGCTTCATTCTCCTGTTCCTCTAACATGGGTGGTAGAAATCATGAAACGAATCTTAATTTCAGGTGAAGCTTTCACAGCTCTTATACGTTAAAGCTATGACAATTAAAGCTGATATTCACTTTAAGAATTAACATAAGTTGCATAAGGTGAGTATAAGCATAATTTTAATCCAAGCATAGTCCAACCAAACTACTAATAACAATTAAAGAAGCCATTTATAACAAGGTTTCATATCTCAATATATAAAACTAAGGCTAACCAATGTGACATGATCAAGATACAGGAGTTTCTGCGACTTTTCATTCTTAGCCGAACATGGAAAATTTCCTTTGCTGTACGGGTTACAAATTTACAGCAAAGAATACAAAAAACATGTCTCTTAGATCCTATTATACTTCAAAAGTTGAAGACAATGGGAGGCTGGCAACATCATCATTATCGACGTCCAGTCTGGTACTTAGCCTTCACAATTTTGCTACTGTTTGATCTAACACAATCAGCTCGACACCTCTTTCGCGAACCTTTTGAATGAGAAGCCTCTCCTGCATCATCGTCCATACCAATTACTGCATTTCCCGACCTGGTCTGCATGCTCATTCGCCTAGGAATGTATACATTGAAATAATAGCTCACTATGGTTGGCCTGCTTCGAGATAGCAGACTCAAGGCAGGCTTCATAAAACATTTACCTTGTGATGTGGGATTATCTTTCACAATAGACTCGAACTTTTTCTCCTCCTCTGGATTCCATACCGTCAAAACCTCTTCTCCCATCTCATCAAATTTCCATCTCCAAAATGCAGGTCCCAAATCCAGCTGTAGCTGAATCCATTTGTCAGCAATGTGAAGCTTAACACATTCTATGGAACCAGGGGAAACACATGAGCAAAAGTCTGGTCTCCCTTTTCCAATCAATTCCCCTTTGTGTTCCGCCTTTTCGTCTTTGATTGGCCAGGTTTTAGTACCCAACCACCTAGAGTTTGAAGGGTCTGATTTATAGTTACCAATACGGGGTGGGACACTCCAATTCGGCACATTAGCCTGAAAACGGGGCCCGACTGGAATTGTGAGTCTGAGAAGTTCATCATTGATGTACTCTATCCAGCTTGTTGATATTGGTGCCTCAAGTGTCTGAGTCTTCAGTTGCTTTGGCTTTCGCATGTTTGATGAGTTTCTATTCAGAACAAGTGGTCAAAGCAGATTATGGAAGCAAATGATTGATGCTGTGTGAGTTTTAGGTTATCAAAAGATATTCTGGGGAAAATTGGTTTAAATCAGTGTTAATTTTCTCCGCAATTTCTATGCAATCCAACTCGAAGATGGTGCATATATTTTCTGAAAAGAAATTAATTGATATTTAAGTACACATGGTAATGGATAAGTGAAACCGAAGACAATGATATGAGAGAGAACATATGAAGTAAATGAGCAGAAGCAATGTGCAGATGCAATTAACATACAGATGATTAGGCTTTTCTCAGGTCCACTATCATTCACAAAAGCAATATCGTTGTTACAAAATAAATGGGAGGTCTTTATTTATGGCCTAAAACCCTTTCTTCCCAAAACATTCAAATATAGCAGAAAATTAATGAACAATAAAAGATACCTTAACAATATTCTATTTGAAAGTGTAAATCAAATCAAGGAGCCTTTCATATTTTCAACAACATAATATGGATAATTGGTTAAATGCATTGTTCTTATCATTGGTTAGAATATGGACAATTCATTAAAAATTGTTGGGTCCATTGTTGAGTCAACTCATGTTTCGTCAATCACATTGGAGGGTTGTGTTAACCTTCTTTTGGATTGGGTCAACATATTTGAAATCGTAAATATATGTATCAAGTCTGTAAATTAATCAAAATCAAGAAAAGTAATATCCAACTACTTAGGTCGCTGCTCAGTATAAATCCAAATATATTCTTATACTTAATATATCTCTAAATAATAAGCCTAAAATTAATAAAACAGACCCCCAACTCTGCTTTTGTCCTGCTAAATTTCTTGCATTTTATTTTATACACTGTTGGTCTCAAGCCCGGATAAAAGAGGAGAGTTGCTTTCGGTAGCTGACAGCTGGTATAAAAGTATCAGATTCTTCTGAACACGAATCCTATGAAGACTTTGACATAAAATATGAGGTTCAGCTGTATATGTTATTTGTCGATTTTATTTTTCCAGAATAACTTATCTTAGATAATAAGACAATTGACATACCATCAACAATATGAAACTATCCATACACTTAAGTATGTCAAAAAAATTCTGTAACCAACAATTAGATTTAAACATAGATACATGTCAAGTTTAACTAGATATCAAATCAGAAGGGAAAATAGTAATCAATTGAAAACACAGACGAATCTAAAGTTATGGAATCGCCAAGTGGGTTTCAAAGGGATTATTAAAATGGGTTGAGCAGAACTCCAACGACAAAGGGAGTTGTAAAAGTGCCTTCCTTAAACACAAACATGAATGGATGGTCAGCCACGAATTTTTCATCGGGTTCATCATACTCCATACAACACTCACTTGTCAAAAATGTTACAGCCGCAGCCTCGGTCCCTACCTCGTTAACTTCAATTTGAGGCTTTTGTACAATGTCCACACCTCCACAACCACCTTCTTCTATAATATTTGAAAGACCGTCAACATGTAATTTCAATCCCATGCTCTTCATGATATTATACGAGTAGGAGAATTTAAACTTGGGAATCAAAAACTTGTCCAGATCCTTTTTACGTAGATCTGTGCTCTTATTTAGGAATAACTTTGGACTGTCACTAAACTCTTGTAACATTTTGTAAAACCCGTCCTTCTCGTGGGGGAGAAAAAAATGCATGGAAAATTTTCTATTCTTGTGGTGGCTGATTTTGTAAGGTAATTTGGAAACTTTGAAAGTCCAGAATGATCCGTAGAAATGACGGTCAACACTGCTGGAAATGATTTTGTAAGGTAAAAGTTCTTGTTATTGAACACATACAGTGGGCGCTTCCAAGTTCCTTTGAAGTAGAGTGCATTTGCAAGGATGCATTTTTTCTTCTCCTTAATACTATCAATAATGCTGTTGATAAGCGCATTAGTCGCTGTGTTCACACATGAATTAACTTCATCTACAGCTTCCTTAGGCTTGTTGGCGAAATCAAGTGATTTAGTTTCAGCCCCCAAACAAGATGTGAGAAATTGTTGAAATGAAGGCTTGAACGAACATTGTTGGTCCAACCAAAATCAATTAGCAAAATTAATAATAGGCCCTTTACCGTCATCGTAGGCCACAACCAAATTCCAATAGCAAAATATGGTGTAGCTGGCTTTGATATCATCAAGTGACTCGTAACCCAAAAAGTGAAGCAGCTCATCCAATGTACGTCCTTTGGATCCCACGGCCACTATGCTTAGCAAGGCAGCAATTGACAATGGCGATGACACAATGTTCCTCTGGTCACAATTTAATTCGTCTATTATGGCTTGTTTTACCATTTCTATAGAGAAATCCATTGGACCAACTAGTGTAAGCTCGATCGATTTGATGAGTGATTGTGCGAAGTGACTGCTGCTATGAGTAGTATGTTATTTGTCGACGATATTATTTTAGTTAATGAAACTAAGGGAAGGATTGATGCTAGATAGGAAGTGTAGAAAGAAACCATATAACCAAGAGGGTTTAAAATTAGTATGACTAAAACAAAGTATATATAGTGCAATTTGAGTAATACTAAGAAGACAAATTGAGATCTTATGAAACTTGAGAGTCGGGAGATATCTTAAAGTGATAAATTCAGTTATTTAGGTTCAATAATATAAGGAGATGGAGATATTAGTAATGATATTTCCCATATAATTAAAGCAGGTTGGTTAAGTGAAGAAGTGATACCTTTTAAATGAAAGAGTATAGAATAACCATTGGACATGTCATGTTATATGGGACGAAGTGTTGGCGACCAAAAAATAATATGGGCAATAAATGAGCGTGGCGGAGATATGGATGTTAAGATGCATAGGATATAAACCCAAAATGGTAAAATTAAAAATGAACATATTGATTAAACAATAAATTAGATATTATTCTAGATAAATTGAGATAAAATACTTTGCTGAGATGACTATAATATCCCCCCACCCCCACCCTAAATAATTGAGAAAATACTTTGCTGAGATGACTATAATATCCCCCCACCCAACCACCACCACGTGTACCAATCAACAATGGACATAGAAATTCATGAGGGCAATTGTAAAATCATTCAACCATCCGTCCGTCCCAAATTAAGTATCATGTTTTTAAAATAGTTTATCATTCCAACGATACCCATCCCAACAATGTTTATGGGAAAGCAAAAGTGCATGTGCAGCTTTATAAAGGTATGTATCATTATTAGGTATAAATTTAAAAACCTATACTTAAAATGTTTAATTTTCAACCGGGGACTAATCCAAATTTTTAGGAATATAAATATAGAGAGTAAAATCTTTCCTTGAATGGAAGGAAGGAGTATGTAAATGGGAAAACTTATACACAACTAAATTTGCTTTTGTTGTTTAATTTCCATGTTTTCTTAAAATAAATTTTGTAAAATTTAATCACTCATGAATGTGATGAACGATGTAAAGGAAAATATGATCAACATAGTGCATCAAAATCATTTACTAGTCCCTTCCTATGATACAAGAAACTAACATAGAAAGTTTATGGTTTGTAACAAACATTACCGCTAAGATCAAAGAGAGAAATAAAGAAAAAGAAATAGGAAACATAACTGCAAAAGAAGATGGTAGATATTTATTCTAACACAAGATTTATTCCCTTTTTTGTATGGACCAAAATGTTTCATAGTAGGAACCCTTAAGAAGGTATAGTGTAATGAAAAGTACATTAAAACGGATTATATCTATTTTATTACATTTCCCTATGATAGGAATGCTATTGTGGGTTCTATGCCATACAAGAAGTAAGTTTGTTATCAGATTGATACCTTGTACCTTATTCTTGATTCACTTAACATGACCACCAAATATCGCTAATAAGCAATCCACCAATAAACAATGAGGAAGTCATATAAAATCAGAGATAAACAAATTCATCAGATAGTAAGATAAATCACTTATGATTTAAGTGTTAAACGTCTAACATTAATGACTTCTGATTTCAGAGCTGACATCCTATAACCTATAACTGCCTTTTAACTGTCTTACAACCGCCCCTCATTATTTTCTCGGTATATGTGCATTTTTGCACACTCAAAATGCTCAAATATAATTTGCTCCACAAAAAGTTGATTTGCTCCAAGGCAATAAGTAATACAGTGCTCCCGGGGCAAGTGGAGTGCCACGAGAAGAGTAGAAAAAGATTAATAAATAAATAAATAATGTCGAAAAACAAGGCATTAAGTAAAGTGCGGCGGGAGCCTAGTTTTGTCACTTTTAGGTTAGCAAAATTAGTTAAATTTTTCAACCAATTTTCTTTATCTGGACGACTTTTGCAAATATGCCGACAACTCTAGAGAGCCAAAAATACAAAATGGGTCGGTAAAATTAGCATTTTGCAAATATACCAACGGCTTTGGATATGGGTTTAGAGGATGACACTTGTCATATATTTGTTACAATAGGACCATCGACCAAAAAAAACTAAAGATCAATTGTAAATCTGAGGAGCACCTTTTATTTGTAGTATGAGCATTTTCTTTAGTTCATCACTAATACAAAAAAAAGCCTTTAAAGAGGTATACATCCTGATTTTAAAAAGTGTCTTTATCGGCAACCGAATCTTTACAAATGGGACTAAATACATGTGTTCCTGTTGATTTAGCTCTCCTATTTTTCAGTTTTGGTTTATTTACAAATTTTCCATTTTGGCTCAAATCTATAAATACAAGTGTCATTTCTAGGTTTTGAGAGAGGACAAGTTTGAGAGCTATTTTGTGAGTTATCAAAGCTAAAGAGAGATAGAGCTCCCATTTGAGGGGTGAGTTCTTGTGAGGTTGTGAGTGACTTTCTAAGAGAGATAAATTGTGTGTGTGTATAACCTTTGGGTTCCTCCATTTATCTATAGAAAGAAGAAATCCTCATTGGTGGATGTAGCCCAAGTTTGGGTGAACCACGGTATATCGTTGTTGTTTTGCTTTGATGATTGCTTGTATGTTCTTATTGTCTCTTCATTGATGTTTGGTTGATTCGATTGGGAGTTTGCACACTAGTTCATTTTGGGAACAAGGTCTTGGGTGTTTTCCGCACACCAAGTGTTTGATAAAATTCCCGAGTGAGTTTTATCGTCTTGGTCGCTAGAGATAGTCTTGCTTTAGCGCAACAAGTGGTATCAGAGCCTTGGTTGCATTGTTTGCCCGGTATTTTGGTTCGAGGTTGAATCAATTTTGGCAATTTTGGCATAGCTTTTGTTTTTGTTCCAAATGACGGAAAATGTGGAGAGTACTCGAGAATCAACCTCTACGAGCGGAGTCTCTAAGAGATGGGATCCGAGTTATGGATCAAGTGGCTCAATGAAGACGGACATGAAGGCTTTTGATGAGAAGATCAATTTCGGGTTATGGCAAAGACGAATGCGAGGCGTTCTTGTCCAACAGAGGTTGCAATTAGCATTGTTGGGGGTAGAGGGACGACCGGTAGGCATGACCGATGCCGAGTGGATTGACATTGATCAAAGAGCGGCTTCGTGTATTGAGATGCTCATCACGGATGATGTGTTGAATAATGTGATAGCGGAGACCACGGCTAAAGGCATGTGGGATAAGCTTGAAGAGATTTATTTGGGAAAGTCGTTGTCAAATAAATTGTTCCTCAAGAAGAAACTCTTCAAGCTTGAGATGAAGGAGGGTGAGGATATGATGAAGCATATCAACGTTTTTAATGCCTTGATAAATGACTTGAACCGGATAGACGTTCAATTCATTGAGGAGGATCGATCATTGTTGTTGCTTGCATCATTACCCGATTCATACGAGCATTTTGTGACCACGCTCATGTTTGGGAAGTCTACGCTCCGGTGTAACGAGGTTGTGCAAGATATTCAATCTCATGTCACGATGAGAAAGAAGGAAGGTGGAGGTGACGGGTATTCCCATAATGAAGGCCTTATGGCGAGAGACGGAGGTGGGCAAAATGGCGGGAGGAACTCCAACCGGGGATTTAATGACGGTAGTAGGTCTAGATCGAGAGGTGTTGGTGGTAAAGGGCCGAAATGCTACAAGTGCCGGGAATGGGGTCATATGATCCGAGAATGTCCTTTATGGAACGACAAGGTTAAGGGCAATGTTGATTCCGAGAGGGCAACGGTAGCGAGTGCGAATTATAAAGATGAACTTGGAGAACTTCTCACAATCTCCAAGGTTAACTCTCTTTCCCAAGATGATTGGATATTAGATTCGGGATCGTCGGATCACGTTTGCTCTAAGAGGGAATATTTTGATACTTTCACGGAAAATGGAAAAGGTTCCATGTCTTTGGCTAACGGAGAGAAGGTTTCCGTTGAGGGTGTCGGGACGGTGAAACTCAAGATGTTCGATGGGGTGGAACGCACTTTGGGTGGTGTGGTCTATGTCCCAAAGTTGCGAAAGAATTTGATATCCATTAGCCGTTTGGATTCCAAGGGTTGCCGGGTGTCGGTGGCGGGTGGAGTCTTAAAAGTCACACGCGGTTGTATGGTCCTAGCGAGGGGAGAGGAGAGAGAGGGGTTGTATCGTCTAAATCAAACTTCGAGGAAGATTGGGAAGCGGTGTGCACAAGTGATCGAACGTTCGAGGCATGTCTCGTTTGTGAACAAAGTGGAGACATTGGGTGCTAGCTTTCCAAGAGTAGACGGTAGTGATGGGAGAATACCTACTAGTGGAGGGGATGGATCGAAGTCCCCCTCCAGGGCCAACGGGTGATGTTGACCCGATTTAGTTGCACACATGCATTGGCCGATTCGAATCGAGGAGGTGTAGGACTGTGATGGATTCGAGGTGTGTGTAGCTAGTTCAAGGAAGGCCGATGAGTTATTGTTTGCGAGCATTGGCAAACGGGAGTTTTTTCGTGACAAAGACTTGGTATATCTTTCGAGGGTGAGATTTGGAGGGTATGAGAGGTGAGGAATTTTCCCTCTCATCCGTGGGTATTTCTCAAGGTGGAAGATGGTGTTGATGTGTTTGAAAGTTTCGTGTAAAGAAGGTGTATGCTATATGTATTGTGTGGGGGTGTACTCACCGGGTTACATGAGGAGCGAGCTTCACCGTATGGTTACATGGGAAGCATTCAGGGAAGTTCTTAGTTTAGAACTTGGTTCCTCGGAGGGTGGAGTCGTTTGGAGTCTTGGAGTGAAGACTTGCGGTATCTCACTTCATGGTTGAAGTTTGAGGTGGCTTAGCGTCGGGTGGAGCGTATTGGCTTGTTAGATGTCGGGATGATCTTAGAGCGGATTTGATGTTTGCATTCTGAGTTCGGTTGGATCGTGAGGATCGCCTGGGGGAATCGCATTAGCTTGGTAGATGGTGGGACAGTCTTCAAGCGGGTTCAATTTCAGCATTCTAGAGATTGGTTGGATCGTCAGGATCGCCAAGGTGGAGTTTGTTGATTTAGCTCTCCTATTTTTCAGTTTTGGTTTATTTACAAATTTGCCATTTTGGCTCAAATCTATAAATACAAGTGTCATTTCTAGGTTTTGAGAGAGGACAAGTTTGAGAGCTATTTTGTGAGTTATCAAAGCTAAAGAGAGATAGAGCTCCCATTTGAGGGGTGAGTTCTTGTGAGGTTGTGAGTGACTTTCTAAGAGAGATAAATTGTGTGTGTGTATAACCTTTGGGTTCCTCCATTTATCTATAGAAAGAAGAAATCCTCCTTGGTGGATGTAGCCCAAATTTGGGTGAACCACGGTATATCGTTGTTGTTTTGCTTTGATGATTGCTTGTATGTTCTTATTGTCTCTTCATTGATGTTTGGTTGATTCGATTGGGAGTTTGCACACTAGTTCATTTTGGGAACAAGGTCTTGGGTGTTTTCCGCACACCAAGTGTTTGATAAAATTCCCGAGTGAGTTTTATCGTCTTGGTCGCTAGAGATAGTCTTGCTTTAGCGCAACAGTTCCCTATGTTCTATTCCTAAAATATCTAGGAGGGGATCCCAAGGATTTACTTATAGCGATCACAAATCGATTTTCATGGCTTTTCAGAGAGTTCATAATGTGTGTAGCCAAGTTTGTGCCACTCATCAACCTCAACCTGTAATAATATCCCAAATACACTAAATTCTTATGGTGATCTTACTAATAAAATGGCCCGAAAGTTTTCATATTGCGATGACGTCAGTGACGTCGCAAGAAGCCCACTAACTAGATTTGCAAATCATAAATTATATAATTTTACTTTATTAAAGAAAATTTAAATACACCCATTTAATTTTCACCTCACCCATGTATTCTCTTTCTAAAATTAATATTTAAATCAAAAGTGGTGTGAATGTAGGACTTAATTGATGAATCTAAAAAGAACAGTGATACACTTACCTACAACTAGTACCAAAAAATTACCGAAACTAGTTGCACATATATATATAACATTTTCCATCCTTCGATACATCCCTTATTCTAAGAGTGCGTCTAGAGCGACTCCCTAGAAGCCACTCTCTCTTTGGCCTACTTTTATTTTAATAAAAAGAAAAAATTATATTTTCAATAAAATAAGTTTTTTTTTTTAAAAACTGTTTTTAATAAAAGTATGAAAAGTTATTTTTTAAACGCTAGCGCAGAACCACATTATCACGATTGGTTAGTGTCGCTGGCACGGACCCACATCATTTAAACTATTTTTTTTAAAATGACTTTTATTGAAAATACAAATTTCCAATAAAAGTCATTTTTTAAAAAAAATAGTTAAATATTTTTTTTGTTTTTTAAAACAGTTATAAAAAGTTAAAAACATTTTTTAAAAATTTTTTATCGAAAATACAAATTTTTAAGTTCTATTATTGAAAAAAAAAAGTTGGACCTATGGTTGTGTGCTAAGTAAGTGTGACTTGTGAGTCACAAATCAAGAGTCGCTCTAGATTTATTCTTATTCTAATGCAAATGTCTCAACTCCAAATATTACCAAAATCTTGTTCTTAAGTACCAGTAGGCACATTTCTAATGCAAGTTGTAACACTATAAGAATTTCCGAAAAAAAGAACAATAAGACCTTCCATTTTAAATCACAAGAAGTTGATATTTTCCTGCTTTTGCTTCGGATGAATCCACAAGGAAAAAGAATAACAGAACCGACAAATTTAAATTCGTCCACCTCTGAATATTTCTCAAACAGGAAGAGATTTATCAAAAGAGTAAAGATACGGGGACCATTTCGTGGACACATTTTCTAAACCCAGTGACGGGTCAGAAATAGATTGAGTGTGTTTTGTAATGGACCTCATGTGATGTAAAAATCCACCCAATGTGTATCTTAGAAAATGTGTCCACGAATTGAGTCCATGTATCATCACCCTTAGCAAAAATACCAAATTGCAATTTTATCCTACTTTTTCGCTTGTAATCATAGATACTCTTTGCTTCGGTTTCCATTTTTAGGGTTTTGAATGGATATGGTAAATGTCTTAACTTTACGCACAACCAAATACTCTATAGAAAAGAAAGTTAAACCGTAATCATGAATAAGATTCCCAGATTTCGATTCCAAGTTTTCAATGTAGGTTACGAGATAATAGTATTTACTCCCGCT
This sequence comes from Sambucus nigra, assembly GCA_949130495.1. Taxonomy (NCBI): domain Eukaryota; kingdom Viridiplantae; phylum Streptophyta; class Magnoliopsida; order Dipsacales; family Adoxaceae; genus Sambucus; species Sambucus nigra. Next base: position 322,236,404 of record OX422217.1, read on the forward strand.
TTTAAAAAAATCAGTTGCATTCACTTTCATGTTTTTATTTTTTTAATCGTTAATTCTCTTTTAACATTTGTAAGATATGTGCCAATCTCTTTGGAGAAAAAGAAAGGCGGTTGAGAAATTTTTTGAATAATTATGAGACTTAATACAATTTAAAAAATACATGGAAGGAAAGTCTAAAAAAAAATTGGATATGGGACTAAATCCCAATAAACTATTTTTTCAACCACGTTTCAAAAAAAAAAATGATACCTAGAAAAGAAAGAGAAATGAAAAGTAATTCATAAAAATTTGAGTCATGTTTTTTTTTAATTAGAAAAATAAACTTTCATCAAGAACATTATAACAAAGAAACGAGTCTAACTATAATATGATAATTTTTTGCAAGTCCATTATAATGTGAAATATAAAGGGATAATTAATATTATGAGCTAAGTATATTTTGCACTTATTTTATTTTAATTTTTTTATGTTTCAAAAATTCTTTGTTTATTTTTTTGACAAATTTTTTTACGATTTAGGATAAAGAAGAAAGGGTGTGTGTGTGTGTGTTTTATTTGGTGATGGATGTTTTGAAATAAATTAAAACGCTTGGACAAAATGTTAATTAAAAAAATGTCGAATGAGTTTTCGTCGAATGACCCAAATTTAAAATAATGTTTTTACATAATTTGATATTTAAAAAATATTCCAAGTATATTGTTGTTGCTAGAACTTGGTTTTAAGTTTGTTTTAGCTAATTTCTACCAAATAACTAGTAATCTAACACTTATGAGATGAAATAGTGAATATCAAGAATGAAAATGAAGTAATGAGCTAAAAGAGGAAGAACTCATAAAGGAGGGACACGTGTATGCTCTCTCTCTCTCTTTCTCTCTCTCCAATTTGGTAACATGACAGTATATGCTTATAGAAGGGAGAGAAGAGAGACACGTGTCTCTCTCTTACACGTTACGTCATATCACACTTTACAAGTGGAGTGAGAATCACATGTTAGTTATGGAACATGGATGGAATACCTTCATATCTTCTAGATATTACACAAGCAATCTCTTTCTAATGTCATCTATTCATGTGGTCTACGTGACATGCGATGACAGTATTAACTAACAAATTATCATTTTGTTCCTCAAGGCCCAAGTTGATCTACTCTAAGCCGACCTCCTAAAAGTTCTCGACTTCATATATATATATTAAGTCATTTGGTTTATTTAGACCACATGATAGGTGTCAACTTTTGATTGGATCGTGAAACACACTACATTTAAGGTACACCATATATTTCTCTTTTACAAGCATCTAATTTTATTACGGTAATTTTAAAATATATATAACAAACACATTAAGATATATCAATAGCAATTTCTCAAAAGAAATTACATAAAAATAATACCTCATATAATCACTTAACACTTAACTTTTTGATGTACTATAAATTGTCAACCAAATAATTATACTCTAGGGATGGAAATTGGGTGGGATGAAAACCCATTAAAATAATAACGGCGAATATGTGTTTGAAAAAATAAATTTGAGTTGGGATCGGGAAAAGTTCGGGTTTATCATGTTTTATCCCAACCTGCCTCGCCCCCTTTATATAATGATTTCACGCTTTAACCCTTTACTACATACATAATAATCTTTATATACATATATATATATATATATATATATATATAGTCATGCTCTTGTGCGGACTAATACGCAGTTTAAGAGTGCGGACCGGATATGTGTTACCTGACGGTGACCCTAGAAATTATCGGCTAAATAATCTTTTCTAGACTCATTGCTAGGTGACACATGTCTCATCCGCACTCTTAAAATGCGGAGTGGTTCGCACAAGAGCAGTACTATATATATATATATATATATATTCTCAACAAAAGCCCTAATCGCAACTCAGTTCTCTTCCCTCTCCATTCCACAACATCACCATCATTAATGGCCAAAATTTATCTCAATATCTTTATAAACCGTCAACGTTTCTCTCGTATACATTTACCATCTTTGCTAAAATCTTTCTGCCATTAAATCTTTGTGGTCAGTTGGAGGTTACCCATCCACCATTAAAGCTCTATGAAGATACTGATTTTGTCTTTTTTTTCTTTTTTTCAAAAGATCTTATAATTTCTTCCTCTTATTTTGTAATTGCTTCTTCTTTTTATATACAACCATATTGGGACAATGAGAGATTTGAACAAATCATAAATTAAAATTAAAGCCTTTAATTTTGAATTTAAAGAATGCGATGCAATGTAATGATTTGATTTTGAAACGGTAGATGTTTGATTTTGAAATTGGTAGTTACAATTTGTGTGATTGAATTAGTTATGTATTCAATAATCTATGAATTTTGTTTTACATAGAAATTATATTGGTTTTGATAATAGATAGAAGTTTGGTTTCCTCCTATAAACGTGGCGGGATGGGGATTATGTAAGTTGTCACGACGCGAGGTTGGGTTTGGGGGGATAAAACCCATCCCGAGTGTGGGGCGGGCGGGGTTGGGTTTGGCGGGATTGAGGAGGTGGCTGAGGCCTGCTGCCATTATGTGGTCCTTTCTGGTAGGCAATCGAGGTTTTAGGAGCTTTGTAGTGTTTTGGAAAAGTTCAAAGGTTGACCCTAGGACCTCTGTTCTTGTGAGGGTGAGACTGGACAGTCTGAGGAGTTTTGAAATACTTGTAGCTAACTATGGTATCATCAGATTATCTATTTAATTGTTTCCTCCTGGGTAATCGACTAGCATAACGAGTCATCTGGAGGAAATTTTTACTTGCTTCGAGAATTTCTTCACCCCATTATACTCCTCCCAATACAACGAGCATACTCTCGGCGATTCTCCCAAGGATTCTTTTTAAGCATGAGTAAAGCATCCATATTATTAGAGTGAGATCTAGTAGTGAAAAGCTTAGTCATGAACGACTCGACCAGTAGCTCTAATCTCTTCATTGATCCAATGAGAAGCTTCTCAAGGCATCCCCAAGTTAAAAGGGAATGGTTTTTCACATTAGTGACTCGCGCTTCTTGTCATCGTTTGATAATTTTTATATGATATTTAAGGAAATTTCTTTGTGTCCCTCTCTGAAAACCACACTTTTGAAACACACATATTTAAACTTACCAACATAATTAATTGTTCGATTCACGTGATACAAGAAACTACAATAGAAAATTCATGCATAGAAAAAAAAATATATTAATAGATTTGTTTTAATTAACAACTAATTCAACAACAAATAACATTTTTTATCTATTAATCAAGGGCCTAAAGGCTTACAAAGTAGACAAAATCATCGAGTTTTTTTCTTAATAAGTCTTATTTGTATATACATTGAAAATTCACTGTATGTTTACAAATAGGACCTATTAGAACAAAAATCTTTTTTCATGGGATCTTGATGATGATGGAAACAGCATCACCCTTCAAGGTGTTTGTGTGCTCAATTCAATGTTAATAATGGCAGAATAAGGGTACATACACATATAGAAGAAGGAGGTGAGGAGAAGAGGATTCACACCGGAATATAAGTGGTTCAGCCAATTAGGCCTACGTCCATTGTGCAAGTTTATGGTATGTATCATTGTATGAGGGATATAATGGCCATGGATACAATCTCTCAAGCTTTCTCTCTCTACTGTGTATTTAGACAGAGTTTCAGCTAGGGTTGCCAATTTCGGATCCTTTTCAAGGTAGAGGATGACCTCTATATATAGTGCCTGGGGGGTGTAGTGTACCCCCCAAGCATGCAATGAGTATATGCATGAGGATCGAACGAATATGAGAATGACACCTGGCTGATCTCATGTAGATAATGATGACCTCAATATTCCCTCACGTGGGGGGGAATGATTCGATTATAACTGATTGTATACACGTGTTCCCATCAATGCATATAATGATAAGAACTCGGACATCCATGAATGATCCCAACCTCGACCTGGAAGGGGACGGGGTGGAGTCCTTGGTTCAGTGGGAGAGCCGAGGTAAGACATGTTGATCTATGACATCGGCCTGGGCCGGGGTAGTGGTGGCAAAGAGGCAACGTAGGGCGATCCCTAGCCGAGATTGATGCTGATGACTGGTATCCTATTTATCTTTCGACCCGAGGTTGCAATCCTTGGAAGACCATGTGGATAATCGCCCCTGGATCATGGTGACCTCACCTTCCGAGGTAGCTAGAACGTCGGTCGTGGCCAACCTTGCCTAGGACGATATCGCTAGTTGATGATCCAAGGTCCTTCTAACATCTCCCATCTCCATGGCCGAGGTTGATGACTCTGAGCCGAGGGGGTACATTCAAGGCATATCAATCACCCCCAGCCCTTAGTTACATGTGAGAGCAGGTGACTGTGGGATCTACAACTCCGAGGTCCTTCTGGCTTGTGCCAATGTTCCTTTGACACTTGTCAATTGCTGAAGTGTGAGGCGTGTATGGCAAGCATGTGATGTCAGCCGTCCTTTGGGCTCCCAAGGTAATGATGGGCCTTGGGACGCGTGCATTAGGTGTTGAGGGTTATACCCCCCTTTCTTCTCTTTCTTCTTCATTTCTACATTCCCTCTCCTGAAACTCTTTCTCTCTCTACAAGGTCTTGCTTAAGGGACTGTTGGTGGCTTTTTCTTGCAGCTCTCTCTCTCTTTTTCACAAATTTTCTCAGGTATCGTTTATCTCCCCTTTCACTCCTTTTGTTGCATTTTTCTACCTTATTTTTCCATTCGTTGTATTTTTCGGTGAGCTTAAGCATTTTCCGGTGAACCTATGAGTTTTCTGGTGAACTGTTCATTCATTGTTCTTGCTAAAAAACCCAGTTTTGATCATTAGTCAAATTACCAATATTGTTTGTTTAGAAGAGTCACAAGTGTAGGGTCTGCCTCGTATGCTCAGACCCCTTTACCAACTCTTAGAGGAATTCCCCTCTCTTAGGGAGAAGACCTTAGATAAAATTAGACAAATAGAAAGAGCCCAAGAGGAAGCTCGTAGGGCAGAGGTGTTCCCCCTTAGGCCTATTTTTTTGCTACCTCTAAAGGTCATATACCCTGAACCATCTGAGCCAGTTATCCGAGTAGAGGTCCCAGCTGAACCCACTCTGATGTCTGAGTCTGAGTCATCCACCTCAGACCTATGTCTGTTGACTCTTTTCAATAAGCCATGGATTTCTCAATTCGACAAGATCAGGTCCCTGATCAAGTAGAGGTTTTCAGTCGCGTCTTGTCCCATGGTGAGTCTGGCATATCCCAGTCCTCCTCAGATGTTGAAGTTGTTAAACTGAGTGTGGATTTTCCACCAATTCTTGAAACCACTCCCCTGTCGGCTGTCACGGGTGCTGAGTTCGCTCAGAGGTTCCCAACTGGTAATCCATCGTCTGCTCAAGCCAACGTTGAACCGGATGATGATGATGGTAACGAGAGTGATGTTGATACCTCTGAGGCGGTCGAGATAGAGAGTAATGTCAGTGAGGTCAAACTCTTGGACTTCAGACACCTATATTCTATAAGCCCCTCTATAAAACTCAGGAGACCTATGAGGGAATAGAGAGCTTATAATGGCCGTGATGGTGAGATCTGCCTGTATGAGCAGATGTTTAAGTTAGGGTTTCGTCTGCCCATTCATCCCATCATCAGGGCTATATTGGCCTACATAAACTTAGCTCCTTCCCAGTTGTCACCCAATGCCTGTAGGGTGATAATTGGTGCTATTGTTCTATGGAGGGTTGTCCATCACACAGACCTTCCAGTGCAAGTCTTCACAGGGTGCTATGTCCTTTCATCTGCCAGGAATCACCCGAGCTATTATCATTTTTTATCTCAAAAGTCAAATAAAAAGATGTTACAGATCACCCAAACCTCTAGCCGTAATTGGAATCCACGTTACTTATTTGTATCAGGGCCATGGGAATTTGGTCTATGTGCCCCCCCTCTTCCTCACCAGAGCCGAGAATGCCCCTGAGATGGGCAAAGGTTACAATGGCTACCAGGGCCGACCCTGGACTAAGCCAACACAATCTTCAGAAGGTCAAAGACCTTCAAGATCAGGGGGAGAATGGTCTTCTTGTCATATTCGAACACATGATGACCCCTTACTATCTCTCTGAGACTGGGCTTGGGGGGAGTCTCCTGACAAAACTTCGTAAGTGTTTTTTATTCCAAGTTTTACCTCTGAATTTTTGTATCTTTGATTTTCTAACTCAGACCTTTATGTTCTGCAGAGCACCCAAAAGGAATATTTGGAGAACTCTGGGAGATGGTAGCCCCCATTCTCATGAAGCTCATGAGGAAAGCTGGTCTGAATGCCCCTCCCCCCCCCCCCCCCCCTCTACCTCGAGGGCTAAGGTTACCAAGAAGATAAAACCTGTCGCCCCTACCCCTGAAGATCAGAGGCAGAAGAAGAAGAAGAAGAAGAAGAAGAAGAAGAAGGGGGATCATGTCATCCCCATTTCTTCTGAGGATGCGTTGATTGCTCGTCTTGAGCAATTAAAGATTGGTGACAGCATCATTGGCCAAAGTCCGAAGGCCCTTGATGCCATCGGCGATGTCATGACCGAGTCTGACAAGCGCTTCTTCCGCTCACTGGATAAGCCTCTTTTGGTTGAATTCTCCCTTCACCGTTCCATCCAAGTAAGATCTTTAACTATTGCTTCTGAATTATTCAAGTGTAACATCGTCATCAAACCATATCAGATCTTAGACTAACGTCTCTGCACATATTCTGCAGGGTCTTCTCACCATGCATCACTATGTCAACTGGACCTTGGGTTAACTTCCTCTGATCGAGAAGGGCCAAGAGGCCGAGAAGACCGAGGCCACTTTAAATGCTGAAATGGAACGTCTGAAGGCTACTCTGAAGAAGGCTGAGAGCCACATGAAGGTACTACAGAGGGATATGGACAAGCATAGGGAAGATCATAACACTACCCTGAAGACTCAGGCCGACTCTCTCCAGCATAAGGTCAATGTTGCTGTCAAGGCTGCCTTGGATGATGCCTCTGAGAAGATATTGGAGGAGTACAAAGTCGCTGATGAGTTTGTCAGCTTCGGCTTTGAATATTTGGAAAGAGGGGTCAAGGCAACTAGCAAGTGGGATGCCATGAAGGAGAAGGAAACAGGAAGCCTCGTAGCTGCTGACTTCATTGTCCTGGGCTATACTGACCCTAAGTTTGCCCAGGCCTTGCAGGAGGTTAAAGAAGAGGGAGGTGCTGCACCCACTGAGACTGTCTCCCAAGGAGACACCATGGCGGAAGATGTCGGTGCTCAAGATGATGGGGTGGAAGTGACCACCCTCATCCAAGGAAATACAGACATGTCCATTAACCCTGAGGATACAAACACTTAAATTCTTGTGAAGCTATATGTAATCTTTTGTAACTCTTAATTAATTGTAACCTCTGATGAACAATGTTACTTTGTATTTTTGCAATTTGTAACTTAATCTGTCAACCTCTGAGGAGGGATTTTATTTCTTCTCTTGCTTCATTGTTTATTGAGCAATTTTCTTTGCCATGTAATGTGTTCAGCTCTGAAGTTATGGTACAATGATGTCTTTGTTGAGCCAGATGAATGGTTTTTAAAGTCTGAGCTCATCCATGTATGAAGTCTGACCTCAGACCTTGTCTTCAAATCATGATGTTATAAGGTCTGAGGTCATCAACTAAGATGTCTCACCTCAGACCTTGTCACCAAATAATGATGTTATAAGGTCTGAGGGCATCAACTAAGATGTTATCCTCATAAATAATTTCAGCAAATTAATGATGTTAAGGGTCTGAGGTCATCCAAGTATGATGTCTGACCTCAGACCTTGTCACCAAATCATGATGTTATAAGGTCTGAGGGCATCAACTAAGATGTTATCCCCATAAATAATTTCACCAAATTAATGATGTTAAGGGTCTGAGGTCGTCCAAGTATGATGTCTGACCTCAGACCTTGTCACCATATCATGATGTTATAATGTCTGAGGGCATCAACTAAGATGTTATCGCCATAAATAATTTCACCAAATTAATGATGTTAAGGGTCTGAGGTCATCCAAGTATGATGTCCGACCTCAGACCTTGTCACCAAATCATGATGTTATAAGGTCTGAGGGCATCAACTAAGATGTTATCCCCATAAATAATTTCACCAAATTAATGATGTTAAGGGTCTGAGGTCATCCAAGTATGATGTTTGACCTTAGACCTTGTCACCAAATCATGATGTTATATGGTCTGAGAGCATCAACTAAGATGTTATCCCCATAAATAATTTCACCAAATTAATGATGTTAAGGGTCTGAGGTCATCCAAGTATGATGTCTGACCTCAGACCTTGTCACCAAATCATGATGTTATAAGGTCTGAGGGCATTGATCAAGTGGAAAAACCGAGCGTCTGTGTAATACGATAGTCGTTGTTATCGGCTTCCAACCTCAATACATAAAAAACCTAAACTTGTAACTACACTTCTTAATGAGTATAGTGGTGAGTCTGGGTATCGAATCCACAGGGAATTAAGACTTGTGAACGTGACGACAAAGGTAAGGTAGTTTAATCCTAAAGTTGATGTTAAAAGAAAAGAAAAGAAAAGAAAAGAAAAAGATGATTGATTTTTGGATTTTATCTGTGAATTAACTAAATTCAATTTAATTAACCTAATCATGAAAAATTAACTAACTAAGAAGGAATTAATATGAATGAAGAAATGGGTTAAGAATACACTCCCCCAAACCCTAGTGTGTATGCCAGTACAAAATTAGTCATAAATTAGATAATTGATCAAACCGAGTCTTTAGTACTCCAAAGCATTACATAAATGAGGTTCAAGCCCGCATCATACATAATCAAAGAATGAGTAAAGCAGTGTTGCAATAGTTCACGCACGTTGCATCCTTAAGCACCCCGGTTACCTAGGGCAAATGAGGTCAAAAGCACTACAATGGTTGTGAACCTATACAACATGATCTAATCACTTATTTAATTTAGAGGATAAATTTTATATCTATGCATACCACATCGGGTTGGGTTAATGCATCCCCACCCTTAAAAAATTAGCTTAACATGATTAAAATAAAAGAAAACTTAAAACTAAAAGTGCAAGAATTCATAACTAAATCTAGAAAATTGAGAACATGACTTGAATTGGGATTGGAAAACTATAGAGAAACAATTAATTAAACTAACTATGAAAGTAGTAAAAACAATAAATTAAAATTACTTGCAATGGGTGAATGAGGAATCTTGAATAGATCTTTAAATCTTGAATAGTAGCCAAACTTCAAAACTAGGGTTCTTGGTTACAAGAATCCTCTAAAAATTAACTACTAGCCTCCTACAATTTGATAAAAACAACTCCCCCTACTTCCTAATAGGGTTTGCCCTTTTATAGATCTCAAATATGACTCTTCCCATGCCTCTCCACGTTTTACCCTTTTAATATACCTAAATGAGAATCTTCTCATGCCTCTCCACGTTTTACAACTAATAAAAACGAATTAAACAAGAAATTTCAAGAGTTGTCTCTTTAGCTTCCAGAATTAATTTCAACTTTTGACTTTCTATCTCCAACTTTAAATGGGCATAACTTCTTCACCGTAGCTCGGATTGGGGTATCGTTTTTTCCAATGTTCTTGTAATTTAGATCTCTTCAACTCTATAGCTTTCCCCACCACCGGAATATATATGTAAAATTACGAAAATGCCCTTCATCTCTCCATTTCTTGGTTTCTTTCACTGTTTTGAGTTCTCCTTCGCACTAACTTGCATGAAATACCTATAAATCACATGAGACATAGATAAAACACGAAATACTTGCCAAAAGAGGTTAGTAGCATAAATACGGGACAAATCCAAGCTATTTACACTGCACGAGATCATAAAAATACCGAAATTAAGGGGATAAATATGAAGAATATGTGCCTAATCAGGCATCAACTAAGATGTTATCCCCATAAATAATTTTACCAAATTAATGATGTTAAGGGTATGAGGTCATCCAAGTATGATGTCTGACCTCAGACCTTGTCACCAAATCATGATGTTAATGGTCTGAGGGAATCAACTAAGATGTTATCCCCATAAATAATTTCACCAAATTAATGATGTTAAGGGTCTGAGGTCATCCAAGTATGATGTCTGACCTCAGATCTTGTCACTAAATCATGATGTTATAAGGTCTGAGGGAATCAACTAAGATGTTATCCCCATAAATAATTTCCCCAAATTAATGATGTTAAGGGTCCGAGGTCATCCAAGTATGATGTATGACCTCAGACTTTGTCACCAAATCATGATGTTATAAGGTCCGAGGGCATCAACTAAAATGTTATCCCCATAAATAATTTCACCAAATTAATGATGTTAAGGGTCTGAGGTCATCCAAGTATGATTTCTGACCTCAGACCTTATCACCAAATCATGATGTTATAAGTTTTGAGGGCATCAACTAAGATATTATCCTTATAAATAATTTCATCACTAGAGCACAATGAATCAGGAATTGACATGGAAACTAATATTATCATTAATAACCTCTTCATAAGATGATACATTTACACAAACATCATATGTAATACTTCTTTAGATGATCAGCATTCCAAGGATTTGAAAAAGGTTCCCCTTCGAGGTTTTCCAGCCTGTAGTTCCCGGGTACAACCTTTTCGATTACTTTGTAAGGACCGTGCCAATTTGGGTGAAGCTTATTTGCCTTTTGTAACGTCATTTTCAGTGCTAAATCTCCCATGGCAATGGGTCTTGATTTAACCCTTTGGTTGTAGAACTTTACTGTTCTCTGCTGGTAAGCTGCTTGCCTGAGTTCGGCGTCTTCCCTTTTCTCTTCAATTAAGTCTAGGTCGAGTCTTCTTTCCTCTCCATTCTTATCGGGGTCGTAGGTATGAACCCTATGAGTTGGGAGTCCTACCTTTGTGGGTATGATGGCCTCTGAGCCATGTGATAACATAAATGGGGTATCCCCCGTAGGTGTCCTAGCCGTCGTTCTATAGGCCCACAGAACAACATAAAACTCTTCAGTCCATATTCCCTTAGACTCTTCCAAACTCTTCTTGATCCCGTAGAGGATAGTTCTGTTGGTGACTTCGGTCTGACCGTTTTCCTGAGATCAGCCAGGAGAAGAGAAAAATTGCTTTATCCCCACTCTTTTGCAGTATTTTTTTCTAGGGAAGAGTTCTTGAACTGGGTTCCGTTGTCCAAAATGAGGGTATTTGGGAGGCCATGTCTGCATATGATGTCTTCCAAATAAATTGGAAGGTCTTCTGCTCTGTAATCATGATTATCGGTTCTGCCTCTACCCACTTTGAGAAGTAATCAATGGAAACTATCAAAAACTGATAATTATTTGCCACTCTTGGTAGGGGTCCTACTAAGTCAATTCCCCATACTGCGAATGGTAAAGGGGAACTGATTGACGTCATAGGCTGATGAGGTTGATGGGGAATAGTAGAGTATTTATGACATTTATCTTACCTGTTAGCGTAAGCTGCAGCATCCTTCGCCAAGGTTGGCCACCAGTACCCCTGTATAATAATTCTTTTGGCTAAGGGTCTTCCTCCAATGTGACTGGAGCAAGAACCCTCATGTACCTCTTGTAAGATGTGGGGAACTTTTGTGGGATGAAAGCATTTGAGGAGAGGTAATAGGAATCCTTCATATATAGGACGTTTCCCACTATGGAGAATTTCTCAGCTCTGTATCTTAATTTTCTCTTTACCAGCTTTGATTCTTGCAGTTCTCCCTCTCTGATATACCTGATAAGGGGGTCCATCCATGAATCCCCAAGGTTCAGATTGAGGCAAGGGTTACTAACCTCTTCTTCTTCAATGATTTCTCTGGGCAAGATCTCATATGGGACTGTTCTACGGATGTCGGTCTTCATTGCCGAAGCCAACCTTGCTAAGGCATCTGCGTGGATGTTATTTCGCCGAGGTACTCTCTTCATCTTTACCTCTTTGAGACCTTCCAGTATCGTTCTCACCCTCTTCAGGTATTTATCCATCCTTTCATCTTTGGCCTCATAAACCCCTAAGACTTGATTAACAACTAACCTTGAGTCACTATGAAGTAGAAGTCATCCTACTCCCACAGTCTTTGCCAATGAGAGACCTGTTATCATGGCTTCATATTCTGACTCATTGTTCGATGCCTTGAAGCTAAACCTTAGGGCATATTCGATGTTAGTACCATCCGGGGCTGAGAGTATCAACCCCCACCGCTCCCACTTTCGCAAGATAACCCGTCAACAAAGAGTTTCTAGATGTCTGTATCTGATGAGAAGCCACCTTTTAACATTATTCCCTCCCTGAAGAGGTATCGGTCTTCCTCATTCTCAAGGGTATTCTCGTTTGTCCTATCGCTGGCTCCCTTGGTCATAACCTCTCTTGGGTGTCGAAAGACGTTGTTGTTTAACTCTGCTGCAGTCTTTTGATTATTCTCAAGTTCGACCTCTACCCATGTGAACTCTGGGACGAAGTCTGCAAGAGCCTACCCTTTGATGGCCACTCTGGGCTGATAAGTGAGGTCGTATTCCCATAACTCAATGGCCCATGTCATTAACCTACCCGACTTCTCAGACTTATGGAGGACATGTCTTAGCGGGGAGTCAGAGAGAATGACTATGGAATGGTCTTGAAAGTAGGGCTTCATCTTCCTTGAAGTGTGTATCAAGGCGTAGGCCAACTTTTCCATCCGAGGATAATTTTTCTTAGACCCTTGAAGGGATTTACTGTTGAAGTATACGGGCCTTTGGATCCCAACGTCTTCCCATACTATGGCTGCACTTATAGCTGATTCAGAGACTGCCAGATAAACGTACAATTTCTCTCTTACGACGGGCCTAGATAAAAGCAAGGGAGACCCGAGGTAGGACTTGAGTTGGTTGAAAGCCTTGTCACACTCTTTGTTCCACTCGAAGGCCTTTCTAAGCACCTTGAAGAACGTAAGACACTTGTCAGTCACCTTGGAAACAAATTTGTTGAGCGCAGCCACTCTTCTAGTGAGCCTCTGAACGTCCTTGATACTCCTGGGTGTCTTCATGTCGAGCAACACCTTAATTTTCTCAACGTTCGCCTCTATTCCTCTTTGATTGATGATGAATCTAAGAAATTTCCCAGCTCCTACCCTGAAGACACACTTGGCCGGGTTGAGTTTCATTTGGTAGAGGTCCATGGTATTGAAGGTTTTTTACAGGTCTGCCACGTGAGTGCAGGCCTTTAAGCTCTTCGTCAACATATCGTATACATATACTTCCATAGTCTTGCCTATTTGGTCTTCGAACTTCTTATTCACAAGATGTTGATATGTTGCCCCTGTATTTTTTAATCCGAAGGGCATCACCTTGTAGCAATACGTCCCTTTGTAAGTAGTGAAGGCTATTTTTTCTAAGTTTTAAGCATCCATGAAGATCTAATTGTAGCCTGAATACGCATCCATGAAGCTTATGAGCTCATGTCCTGCAGTTGCATCTACCATCTGGTCGATTTTGGGCAAGAATTGTTTAGGTCACTAAAATCTACGCACATTCTCGACTTTCTATTGGCCTTGGGCACAATGACCGCATTTGGTAGCCACTTCGGGTATATCACTTCCCTGATGAATTCAGCCTCTTCTAAATTTTTGACCTCTTCCCGGATGACGTCGTACTTCTCCCTAGAGTAGACTCTTTATCTTTTTTTTATTGGTTTTTCATCCTTACTCACGTTGAGTTTGTGACACATAACCTCAGGATTGATGCCAGGCATGTCTGCATGACTCCAAGCGAAGACGCTCTGTCTCTTCCTCAGGAAATTTATCAGTTCTTCCTTGATTTCTGCTTTTAAGGCTTTGCCGACTTGGACAGTTTTTTCCGGTTCGTCCTCATTGAGGACGACGGATTCTACCTCTTTCGCGGCCTCTCCTTTCTTCAATTTCATTTTATCTCTTGGGTCAAGTGTGTCAATGTTATAAGTGGTGGTTGCCCTCTTATGGGCCTCTCTTTCTTCATCCGAGTTGAAGTAGCATTCTCGTGCTATGGTCTGGACACCTTGCACTTCCCCTACCCCATAAGGGTTGGGAATTTTAGCATCTGATGGACCGTTGACGGCACGACCTCAAACTCCTTAAGGGCTACTCTTCCTATGATGAGGTTATAGGCCGAGACGATGTTTTCGTCCATAACGAAAAAATTGATCTTTCGGGTTAACCTCTTAGGCCACTCATCACCCATCTCCACGTCCATATCATACATGCCCAATGGATGGACCTTTTCATCGCTGAAGCCCATTAACAGATGATGATAGGGTACCAGCCTGGCTCTGCTAAGACCTAGGCTCTTAAAGCAAGGCCAAAACATCACATCTGCTGAACTCCCTCCATCTACAAGAATTCTCTGCACCTCACATCCGTGAACTCTAGTTGTGATCACCAAAGCGTCATCATGTGGGGCTAGGATGCCTTTGAAGTCGAGTCGGGAGAACCCAACTACGAGAGTATCCATGTCTACCTTCTTTCTCTTCTGCGTAGTATCGGAAAACGTTAGGTTTACCACTTCAAGTTTGGCTACTGATTTGGCCTCTGCCACATGAGCTTTTCTGTTAGCCACCTCAGAGCCATCCCCCGCAAGTCCTCTGCATATGGTGTTAACACTAAAGGATATCATACCAACCCTCTTCACTGGGGTGTTATCATCTTTTGGCGGGAGGTCCGGATTGTCTTCAATATCTCCATCTGAATCAACGTCTCTTGTTGCTGGGATATTATCATGACATCTGTCATTTCTTTTCTTTTTAGGGTCATCTCTTCCGCTTTTAGGATCCTTACCATCAACATATTTCCTCAGCTTTCCAGATTTTAACATCTTTTCGATCTCATCCTTCAAGGCGAAGCACTTGTCTGTAACATGGCCATGGTCTTGGTGGAACTCGCACCACATGTTCTTGTTCCTCTTATGTGGAGGAGCCTTCAGTTTCTCCATCCATCTTAGAGACCTATCATTTTTTTATCTTATTGAGGATATGTTCGCAGCTCACCGTAAGAGAGGTATAATGTGAAAACTTGTCATCAGCTGGTCTCTTCTTTTTTTCATGTTTTCTTTGGAACTTCCCGCTGCTACCGCCGTTCTCATCTTCATATTTTGTAGCCATGGCCTCTTCGACATTTATAACCTTTCCCGTTGTATCCAATAGCTTCTCCATGGACCTGGGAGGGTCTTCCCTAAGTTTCCATAATAATTTCACTTTCTGGAGACCTCCTATGAGGGCGGTCATAGCTATATTCTCTCCGTAATCCTCAACCTCAAGTTTTTCTTTGTTGAACCTGATGATGTAGTCTCTTAGGATCTCGTTCTTCCCCTGCTTGACATACAGCAGATGGGTGGTATTCTTTTGAGGT
This sequence comes from Sambucus nigra, assembly GCA_949130495.1. Classification (NCBI taxonomy): domain Eukaryota; kingdom Viridiplantae; phylum Streptophyta; class Magnoliopsida; order Dipsacales; family Adoxaceae; genus Sambucus; species Sambucus nigra. The sequence continues at coordinate 322,251,752 of OX422217.1, forward strand.
CTTACCCCAAAGCAGAAGTTGTGAATGAATCGTTCATCCAAGCCCTTGAAGTTTTCAATTGAATTATTCAGAAGAGAAGTAAACCAGATGTGCGCTGATCCTGTTAAAGTCCCGGAGAAGGCACGACACTTCATCTCATCTGGTATCGAATAGATGTTCTCCGCCGACTGAGAGATCTCAATATGATGTACAACGTTGGTGCTACCATCATACTTGGGAGGGACCACAATCAGTTTGAACTTAGCGGGGGTTGGAAATTTTACTATCCTAGACACAAAGGGGGAGTCTTCCGAGAAACCTCTTTGCAATGGGTCTCGGCTTTTGATGAGGTCTCTTATCTTTTCTTCAAGACTTTGAATAGAGACGTTCCGTGGTCTTACAACGTCGGCCTGGCCGAGGTTGTCCCCAGCCACCTCCAAGCGGTGGACTGAGGGTTCCCCAGCCATAGCACAACGTCGATTGTTGACCTCTTCTTGGACTCTACCTCTTACTGCATGGGGTCGGCCTTAATCAGGCCGACGTTGCCCCTGTTCCCCTTGTGAGCCAGCTTCATTTATCGACCTTGATAACCTCTTTCTTAGGTCATTCACCGGGTCCAACCTTTCAAAAGCTGATCCTCTGCTTAATCGATCAAAAGCTGATCCTCGTTGTTGGGCTTCATCACCCCTTCGACCTCCATAACCTTGGCTCCAGTTGGCAGGACGAACCTTGTTATTCGAAACTTCATATGGCTCACAATAATCTTCTGGGACATCTTCCGCCTCTAGATCATCATACCGATCCACCGATAAAGGGTTTCCTTGCCTCCCCAGGCGCAAGCGCCTAGGGTCAGCAATGTCCTTCCTCCGTTGTGGGGTAGGTTGGTCTTTTCGCGGTGCCTGGGGTGGTCCCTTGGCATCAGGATGGGGCTAAATAGCTGACGGGGTAATCATTTTCGGTGAGACTCCAGGTGGCCTCATCATATTTTGGTTGAGCTGTGCAAATTTCTCTTACATTGCTTGTTGTGTTGCAGCCAAAGACCTCAAGGATGTGGCAACCTCCTCCATTTCAGATTGGGGCGGTGCCAGGCTGGAGCTAGGTCCTCCGGCACCAGGTGGAGGAAGAGGTGGTGGTAATTCCGGTGCCATGTGTTAATACAAAAGAGCTAGTGTAGTAAATGAGCTTAATACCTTACAGGACCTCTTTCAATGGTGAAACAGCTCCGCGCAGGAGGGGAGGTCTGGTTCACCACCAGAGTCTCCGGTGAGGTCAAGAGAATAAAGAGGAAGAGACAGCATCTCGTTCCCACATACGGCGCCAAAATGATGATGCTGGAAACAACAACACCCTTCAAGGTGTTTGTGTGCTCAATTCAATGTTAACAATGGCAATATATGTGTACATACACATATAGAAGAAGGAGGTGAGGAAAAGAGGATTCATACCGGAATATAAGTGGTTCAACCAATTAGGCCTACGCCCACTGTGCAAGTGTATGGTATGTATCACTGTATGAGGGCTCTAATGGCCATCGATACATTCTCTCAAGCTTTCTCTCTCTACTGTGTATTTAGACAGAGTTTCATCTAGGGTTACCAATTTCGAATCCTTTTCAAGGTAGGGGATGACCTCTATATATAGTGCCTGGGGGGTGTAATGTACCCCCCAAGCATGAAATGAGTATGTGCATGAGGATCGAACCAATATGAGAATGACACCTGGTTGATCTCATGTAGATAATGATGACCTCAATATTCCCTCACGTGGGGGGAATGATTCGGTTATAGTTGATTGTGTACATGTGTTCCCATCAATGCATATGATGATAAGAACTCGGCCATCCATGAATGATCCCAACCTCGGCCTAGAAGGGGACGAGGTGGAGTCCTTGGTTCAGTGGGAGAGTCGAGGTAAGATATGTTGAGCTATGACATCGGCCTGGGCCGGGGTAGTGGTGACAAAGCGGCAACGTCGGCCGATCCCTAGTCGAGATTGATATTGATGACGGGTAACCTCTTCATCTTCCGAGCCAAGGATGCAATCCTTGGAAGACCAGGTGGATAACCGCCCCTGGATCATGGTGACCTCACTTGCCGAGGTAGCTAGCAATGTCGGCCGTGGCCGACCTTGCCTAGGACGAGACCGCTAGTTGATGATCCAAGGTCCTTCTAACATCGGCCATCTCCATGGCCGAGGTTGATGACTCTGAGGCGAGGGGATACATTCAGGGCATATCAGTAAACGACGCTAATTGATTAAAAAAACCATTAATATATTTGTCCTTTATGACAAAATGTGCAATTTTTTACGAAAACTGATAAAAAAATTCAATTCCAAATAATTATTATTTAATCCAAAAATTTTATTTTTATTAATAACCTGCCAACAAAAACTTGTAGACAATTATAATAATCCCTCCGAAAAATTCATTTATATTTAAAATTTTAATTTTGTCAAAAAATAAGTATTGTTTCGAAAAGTTTCATAAAACTTTTTGCAAATTCAAACGGTTAATAAAATAAAAATTGTTATAGAAAATAGTTCTTAAGTTTATATGTTGATTATATCTTTATACCTAATCTTCACATATTTACTAAAAATAATGGGATCCAAAGGTGTTATATTACTTTTACCAAAATTAAGGATAATTATGGGTTTAAACAAGAAAGAAATGGATGATAATCATAAATCCTTGTGCTTAACAAATTTCATCCATAAGAGGAGTCAACCTTATATAATGAAAAAGTATATATGTCAGAATGTAAACCGGACAAATAAATGGGATCAGAGGCCAAATGTCCCTAATATATTAACCTAATTAGTATGACCTCCCTTGTGTATGTGTGGATTAGTGCCATAGAAGAGGTCAGATATTTTTGGAGGGATGTTGAGAAAGTACAAAGTGGACGACTGTACAGGTACTCTGCTAAGCTATTATAATATGTATGTTTAGGGTCCATATTTATCACTCTCTCACATGTATTTCACATTTAGAATTCTTACAATCACATAAATCAGTGTCTCTTGAAATTAAAGGAGGATACCAATAAGTGCTAACAAAGCATAAACATTGTTATAGATCTAGAGTATGAAATTTGTACCTAAAAATATGTTTGTTTTTATATGAATAAAACTTTGAGTAGATGCATTTGATATAATTCAAATTTAATGATCTTCAAGCTCTTCACTATTAAAGGAGGAAAAAATAACACTTTTCTATCAAAAAGATAACAATAACGGCTAAAGTTCAAACTTAAAGCCAAAAATAACAACACCTTAGTTTTACATACAAAGTGAAAACAAATAAGGACTTTTCTATGACCTTAAAATAAGGGAAACACTAAAGAAAATGTCTAATGTGGTTATTTTTTTCTTATATATTGTTTTTTTTTTTGTGTGTGTGTGTGTATGTGCATGTTCATATATATATATATATATATATATATATATATATATATATATATATATATAATGCTCTTGTGTAAACTAGTTCGCATTTTAAGAATGGGGACCGAACACGTTTCACCTAACGGTGCCCCTAGAAATTATCGCCTAAATTATAGGCACACTCTCTCTCTTTTCTCGACTCACAACCAGGTGACACATGTTCGGTCCGCATTCTTAAAATGCTGACTAGTCCGCACAAGAGAAGAACAATATATATATATATATATATATATATATATGTGTGTGTGTGTGTGTGTGTGTGTGTGTGTGTGTGTGTGTGTGTGTGTGTGTGTGTGTGTGTGTGTGTGAGGTTCTTGAGAAAAAGTTCTGCCTAGTCCCTTGAAACTTCACGATACCTTAAGGTCGGTACGTAAGCATGCTCACTACGAGTAATTGTTCTTATTTGTAAAGATTCATCTGTAGTCGATCCTACGTATATTTTTTTTCAATTGTTAGTCTTATTATAACAAATATGGAACAAATGTCATTCTTTAAGAAAATGAGGAGAGACGGTCATGGGAGTGATAATTATTTTTATAAAAAAATAAGGGATCGGTGTCTACGAAAACAATCTAAATAAGACTAAAGACTAAATTTTTTATCAAACAACCTATCCACAAACAAGTACTATTTTTAATTTATTTAACAAGATGCGAATAATACAACAAATAAACAACTAAGTAATTAACAAGAAGAAAACCAATGCAAAATAAGGAAACGAACTCAAGAGACCAACATAATCGACCGAACTGGTAAATCATTGTTATGAACAAGAGCAATTTGATAAAAGGAATTATTTAATTTCCTATCTCCTATTCCCTTAGCAGTTTATTAATCTCTTCTTTTAATTATACTAGGAATCTTGTTGAGTATTTATCCTATGCAAGAAAACCACGAATACCCATATAACCGGAAAAAGAGGGAGTAAAAAGACTATGAGAACAATCTAGATCATCATTCAAAATAATATTAATGTTGATTTTAGTAGAAGTAAGACTATATAAGATAAGTAAAGTAGCCTTACGTTAAGTAAGACAACAAGGTGTGGGAAATCAAATGCTCCCGCTACATTTGGATTGTCGCACGAACCCATCTAACCACCATTTTATTTATTTATTCGATTTTTCACAATTGGCTCAGAAATCCAACATTCACTTGAGTTTTTGTTTTTAAATATCATATCATCCATTTCGGTTAATGTTCTGGAGAAAGATTCTAATTTTAATGGGGCAAACTAAGATTTGAGCATTTTGGCGTGACAAAAAGTAAGTGCTACTACGACCCATCTACCAATTTGAATTGTGTCTCAATCACAGTCATATCACGATTAAACTTATGATCGTGTATAAATTTATTTGTGTACCATTTTGAGTTCATGATATATATAAAATCTCACTATTTTTGGAGGGTTCGTATTTTATGTAATTGAATTCGTATCAATATTTGTTTATAAGTTTCAAACCCATTAAAACTACCGTATTGATAATATCTTTGACTTTTTCCACATCACTACATTGTCAACATCATTGTGTTATGACATGACAACTCTGTTGATCAAAACCTGAATATCTACTGTCGTCTAACTGCAAATCGTAATATATAGAGTTCAAATTTATTGATCCACTTTAAAAATGAGTATTAGTGAGTGGTGCAAACATTAAATGGGAGGGTTACCAAGCTCACTTTTAAACACGTAAGCTCAACCCAACAGACTTATTATCGGGTCAAAAGCCCCTTATACAACAGTTGTTCGCAAGTTCAGGCAAAAACAGATAGAAAATACTTTTTTTCAAAATCTGAGTATTTAGTTGCCTCTAAGAGAATTTATGTATAAGACATTTTCCTCAATTTAGATCTAGCAACCCATTATTCTAATTCACGGTCATGGTGCGTGGAATTAGCACTGTTTCAAAGAACAATAAAACCTCCTCCCTAAGTATTTTCATTGAATACCCAGTTCTAATGTTGATAGTAACCCAAATTAATCCCAAAACCCCCCTTCCCAATGACCTTAATTTGCGAAAAAGGAGTTACAGTGCTTTCATATGATTGTTTACTCGTAAGATATCAGCTTGATATGCGTAGACTAGAGAATAGCCGAAACTTAGCAGCGTAATCCAACATTGACTATATATTATATTACATACACTCCAACTCAGCCCCTAATGTTGCTACATCCTAACCAACGGTTTTGAAACGGAATCAAATTACAGTCCTATCCTACTTATTCAGTCTCACATCTCTCGCTCACATCCAAATTGATGCCACCAATTTAAGGGTTTTGAGGCGCGATCTCTTTTTTAACCTATGGTTAATATTTAAATGGGAGCAATTGAATCTTTAGATGTATGCAAAATCAAATTGAACGGACATGAAAGGAAATTAAATCGTAGCCCTAAAATCAGATTGGTAGATGTAGTTAGGCAAGTATAAGATAAACACAGAGCACATAGTATAGTTTCAAGAAATACCTTTTTTAAAGTCAAAAACTAAAAAGATTGTTACACACTTGTTGATACGAGTCGAACTTCACTCCACTCACAATATTCCAACCACAAAAAAATTACTTTCGTGTACGCTTGTGACATGTCATCGTAGAATTGACTGCTAGAGCTACATCATAATATCACAACCACAAATAAAGAGGTATTGTGACAAACTTTAGGGGGGAAAAAGAGAGAGAGAGAGAGATTCACTTATATATAAAGCTTTGGTTGATGCGGAAGATAGGGAGGTTAGAATGAATAATTTTGAAAATGAAGAGTTTTATTGCATAAGGTCCAAAAATCCTCATGTCAATTCAACTAGAGCTAATCGCTCTCTGAATATCCTCTTCATGAGTCATGACATAATGTTATGTCAACAAATGCATAAGTATGATCTAAAATATCCAAATGACTTTCACAACAATGAAGAAGAGATTCATCCATTCCTACTACCATCATGGGGTTATCTTATGGGCAAACCAATATAAGAAAATACAAATGAATGACCTACAAATCTAAGTTGGTTTCTATCAAACGTCTAACTCAATCAATCTTTCAACGCGTATATGAAATTTCACATTTTGCTCAATGTGAACTTCATAGAGTTATTTAAATTCTTTATTAGCAACATATCTTAGCTCTATGTAACAAAATATAACATAAATTTCTTAAGGATATATTTTTCTTGCCTTTCTAGCAAATTTGTAACTTGATAGTTTCCTTTCAAAATTGGGGGTTAATTACTGTGAGTGAAAAAAAATTCACAATAAAAAGATTCACGAAAGCAATCAGAAAAGGCAGAAAGTAAATGGAATCACACATAACAAAGATGTACGTGGTTCGGAAAATTTCCTACGTCCATGGAGAGGTTACTTGTTTTCTATTAAGTGTCTCCAAACGATTACTATTTTTTCTTCCATTTGCCCCGGGTCAGCGAGTACAATTTATACATATGTTTGCTACAGAGTTTGAGTTATTTAAGGAACTCTATCATCCTATGTGGGTTGGCCATGAGGTGCTTGAATATCTCGACCGAGATTCTTGGCACCTGATTTGATCATATCCACGAGTATCCTTCTCTATCTAAACTGCTTATGTAGTAATTAAGCCATGATTTGGACTGTACCAAATAATTCAAATTATCCTGGTTGGATACTTTCATGGGCTTATAAAAAGTGGGCTCTCACAATTTTCTCCAAAATCTTTGGGCTAATAGATTTGAACGGGGTCGAGGTTCAGGTTCTTGTCATGTAGTGAGAGTCCGTGATGGAATCATTGTAATACTAAGACTTGTAACAAGGGCACGCTTGTCTTTAGGAGATAAATGAAGCTCCAAAATCTTCCTAAGAAATCAAAACTCATCATTTGATTGTTCTAGTGATCAGTTAAGGCTTACTCAAGCGTTTATTCATTACATTTGATTGTTCTTGCGTATAATCTATTCTTAAGCTCTTCTCTTGCATCAAAAGTCGAAGTTTCTCTCTTTTTATGCTTTCTCAAAGCTTCATCACCACCAGTAAATTACAATTTCTTCCTCTTCATTGGTTATTCTTCTATATAATAACTAGTAATTGTAGTTAGTGTTTCTTCTTACTTGTTCAACTATGGCGATGTTAGATGGTAAATCTGTAGAAGAGTTTAGGTGTAAGTATTATATTTCTGAGTGAGTAATTATCGACTGTGTCCCCTTCCCCGTAATGTTCGCAGAGTGGACGGGGGGGGGGGGGGGCATTGGATTCATACCTTGCTGATAACTCAAGGATGTCTAACTTTTCCCCCAAATGAGTAATTTCTTTGATTTTTTTGGTATTTTACAATTGTTCCCGCTCAGTGTGCCCCCAATGTATGGAAGATAGTAAATAGTGTTCATAGGAAAAATACTCTTTATGGAAAAAGGTTAAGGCTCGTCGAGATATATTGCTGTTACGTGTTCTCGAAAACCAAAGAGGGTTTGTTGAATCTGAAAACCAGCAGGGCTGAGCGAGTTCTAGTTGTAAATTTCTAGGATTCCCACAAGGACTACTAGGAAAGTGGATTCATTACAAGGGACTGGAATTACCCTCCACTGTTATAAGGGGAGAGACCATGCGATCTTTCCATTTTAGACTGTAGGGTGGCCGAAATAGGTCGCTTCCTTTTTTTTTTCCTTTTTGCTAACTTCTTGTAGATTCCTCTTATTCTTATGGATGATTTTTCTATTTTTTGTTATCGCGGATCATGCCAGGAACCAAGAACCTAAGATTACCGAGATCAATACTGAAAATCTCCCAAAAACCTGGAGCATAAAGGAGATATTGGCATAAGATGAGCATCCTAGGTCGACGGCCTTTCTCTTGGAATACAAGAACACAAACACCAGCTTTATTGCTTGTCCAGTCGACCAGGTTCTAATTTTGAGAGATCTAGAGGTACGTTCTTCTGAGGAAGAGAGCTCCAAAAAAGAAGAGGAAAAGAGAAGATGAGGAGCAGAAGTTGGAGGAGAAACAGAGGAAGAAGAAGATATGTCTCCATTAGTTAAGAAGAGGAGGTTGAGGCTTCCTGATGACGATGATAACCATGCAGTCATGTCTAACAGGATCCCTACTTTAAAGATTTATTTGGAAACTTCTCCCAAGGGCAGTGGTACTGGCCCATCTGATAAGGGGAGAGAACAAGAGAAGGATAAAGAAAAGAAGAAAAAAGAATAAGAGAATAAGAGAGAGAGAGAGAGAGAGAGAGAGAGAGAAGAAGCAGAGAAGAAGAAAGAGAGAGAGAAAAAGCAGATGCTAAGAGGTTAGCCTTATAGTCTGTTGATGAGCCCACTATCCCTAATCTCGAGGGAGCTAGTGTGGGCAAGAAAAAGCAGATGCCAAGAGGTTAGACTTGCAGTCTTCTTATGATCCCACTATCCCTAGTCTTGAGGGAGCTAGTGTGGGTGACTCCCATTTTTTTTATCTCTAGACCTAGTGAAGAGGTCAGTGCTCATCGTTGATCGCGAGAGGTCTTCGAGGTTGGGGCCATTTCAACTTTGCCTTAAGATCGCACATGGGATGGCTCTGGTAAGTCTCTCTTACTCATTTGTTTTCTCTGCTATTTCTCGTTCTTGTTCTAATTCCTTATTATTCTATTTTCTCTGCAGATGCTGTCTGATTTTACTACCCTCCTGGACAATCATTCTGATAAATTCAGGAGGGAAGAAGAGCTGAAGAAGTCCCTGAAGGCCGAGAAGGTGGCCTTTACCAATGCTCGCCAATCATGGGGGCACGAAAAGAGTGACATGTATAAGGCCTATGATGCTGTGGGGGGTTACTCAGAAGGTGATTATTGTCGAGAAGTTCGAGTTAGTGGAGGCCAACAAAGAGATGACTGGAAAGGTGGCCACGCTAGAGGGAAACCTCTCTCAAGCCAAAGATGACAACTATCATGAAGATTTTTATAATGCTTACAAGGATGTTGAATGACAAATGGCTTATGCTTGCAAGGTCCCCTTTAAGAAGGGATGGGACCAGGCTTTGAAGGCTACTAGAACTCCTACAGGTTCTGAACTCTTGGGCCTTTATTCTCCTGGTCCTGACCCTTATATTGAAGACGAAGAAGGAGAAGGCGACGACCAAACTGTTTAAAACACTGAGGTCATTCCTACTATGATTGGTAGAAGTGTTGGTGCAGGCAAGGAATAGCAAGTGGTCGATAAGGGGAAAACCAAAGTTGGGTAAGACCAGGTGAAAGACTAGGAGTTCCTATTTTCCTTGTATAATTTTTAGTCATTAGTCTGTATCCTTATTTTGTAAGCTTCATGTACTGGTCAGTGGCCTTATTTTCCTTTGTGATAATAAAATTTACCCCTTGGTTCATGTGTTCCTCTATTTGCATTTATGCTAATGCTTGTTTCTTATTTGATGTGTATTGTTCGTAGCCTACTGATTTAGATCGCTACATTTTCCCAATTCTCAACTGGGGATAATTCTTGGACCTGATATCAACGTACAAGCTCGCAAAGCCTTCGTGAAAATCTATAAGTCACTAAGAGCTAGGAACGAATATTACAAAAACCAGACTGAAATGATTGCAAAGCTGAAGGATGACCTCCAAGCGATGGAGAAGATAGGGGCTTTTGTTCAAGAGGAAGTTAATTCCCTAAGGGCCCATCTTCTGGAAAGGACTGAGGTCGACCAAGTGGTTGAGATCCTGCATTCTAAATATGATTCTCTACGAAAGTAGGTGGCGAGCTTGAAATCTTTTATAGGAGTTTTAGAAGACAATGTCAGGAATCTGAGATACTTCTTTAAAGTAGGACCCGGAGAGGTATGAGGAGAGGTTATAATGCTGGTTGGGCAGATGCCCCAGTAAAACTTAAGGAGGCTAAAAGAATTTCTTTTTCTCGAGGAGGGTTGAGTTCCTTAAAGTGGCGAGAATCCAAAATGAATCCAAGCTTTGGTACAAGTATCAGGTCGAATGTCCAGTTTAAAGCCATAATCCTTTTTCAAGAGATGACGAATGGATCCCGGATGATGTTATTCCTCCCTAACTCTTGGATTATGATTTCGACGATTTCAAAAAATTTGCTTCGAAGCCAGACGATGGTCAAAGGGCAGCTGTAGCAAAATATCTTGCTCGATACCCTAGCCTTTCTTAATTTTCTTATATTTTGAGCGTGTGCTGACTAAACATATTTTGATTTTACATGTTTGTAGGTTACTTAACACTTTTATCGACAAAAATGATATTTATTGATCGATCGTAGGCTTTAGGTAGGCCCATACTTAGTTTGAATCATTTTGGGCCTTGGCAGCTGACTAAATGATGTTTAAGTGTTGGCATTCTGCCTTTCGTATGTTTGAACATTCTCCCAGTCTAATATTCCTAAGCAGTATCATTCCATTCAATTTACCTTTTAGGTCGTGTCGTGACACTTTTTAGGCCTACGTGAGATAATGTCGAGAATGTACTTGGTTATTGGATAATCCACCCGAGCAGGTTTTTTTACGACCAACAGATGTTGGCGATCAACCAAAGTTGGTTTTATTTCCCCAGGATCCCCAGTAGGGCTTTTGTTGTTAGCGGGGCAACTCATGAGGTCTCTTGTGCTAATAACAAGGGTCTGAGGATAATTTCAAGTGTTAGTACTTCACTTGCTAACTCTGTTCGTTAAACATTCAAAGTATGCAGATAGGAGATATCATTGTAAAAGGTGCACATTAATGAGATAAGATGGGTTAAGCAGCTAATGTAAATTTTGAATATAAATGGACCAGTCCGGTATTTATTCACTGCAAATTGTCTTAGCAAATAGCAAAAACAGTAAAAGAAAAACTAAAAAACTCTGCTAAAAAGATAAGAAAGAAGACCTAAAAGTAGAATTTCTTGAGATTGGTTGAGTTTTATGCCCTTGGATCCCCTCAAGTGTTTCCAGATGATATGCTTCTTGAAGATCATATCTGATCACTTTGAATAGTCCTTCCCAATATGGTCCCAGTTCGCCATTTGATGGTTTTACGACACTGTCGAGGACTTTTCGCAGGATATAGACTCCTATTGAAAACTTTCCCGGGTTGACCCTTTTGCTGTGTTGATTGGCTAGTTACTCTTGGTAGGAGGCCAACTTGATCAATGCCAGCTCAAGTCGCTCATCTGCTAGGTCAAGCTCAGAGCGTAAGGCTTCATCATTAAGGCCTTGGTCGGCGAGTATAATTCTCATAGTAGGGGCCTGCTTCCAAAGGGATAATGGCCTCTATGCCATAAGCGTGGGCAAATGGTGTTTCCCCAGTTGGTTTCCTAGGCGTCGTGCAATAGGCCCATAGAATATGAGAGAGTTCATCCACTCAAGCGCCCTTAGCTTTTTCCAATCTTTTTTTCATCCCATCAATCATTATTTTATTGGAATTCTCCACTTGCCCATTACTTTGGGGTTATGCCACAGAACTGAAGTGGTGCTTGATGTCATGCTCGTCGCAGAAAGCTTGGAAGAAACCACTTTTGAATTGTGTAATGTTTTCGATAATGATGGTTCTTGGTATTCAAAAGCGAATTATGACGTTTCTACATATGAACCTGGTCATGTCAGAGTCTCAAATGTTCGTCAATGGTTCGGCCTCAACCCATTTAGTGAAATAATCAGTGGCGACTAGTAGGTACTTATGACTTTGAGAAGCAGTATGTAGTGGTCCCACGATGTTCAACCCCCATTGCGTGAAAGTCCATGGACTAGTAAGCGATTTAGGTCGTTGGATAGCTGGTGAACCATAGGCGAGTTCTTTTGGCACCTTTCACATTTGCGAACATATGTGCCAGTATCTTTCTGCATGTGAGGCCACCAATATCCTTCCTTGATCGCTCGAAAGGCTAGTGATCTTCCACTTGTGTGACTCCCACATATGCCTTCGTAAAGTTCACTAAGTACTTACTCTGCATCTTATGGGTGGACGCATTGTACGTAGGGGCTTGTGGATGACTTTTTATAGAGTTTACCTTCTGGGCTAAGGTAGAAACGAGAAACCTTGACTTTGATTTGGTGTGTTAACCTCTTATCGTCTAGCAGTATGTCGCTCCATAGATAATTAATGACGGGATCCATCCAACTTGGGGATTTATCTGTGAGGAGGACTTGATCGGCTAAGACTGTATGATCGATACTAGGTTGTGCGAGGAACTCAATCTGTATTATCCTCTTCAGGTCAGAGTCAATTATCGAGCTTAGCGCTGTTAAGGCATCAACGTGACTGTTATGCCCTCGTGAAAACTATTGAATCTCCACCTGCCAAAAGTATCTCACGAGTCCTTTGACTATGTCAAGGCATGCTTCCATTCAATCGTCTTTAGCGTTAAAATCTCCATTTACCTATTTAGAGACCAGTTTAGAATCACCAAATATGTTGAGGCATTGTGCCCCTAGTAGTTTGTCCTTTCGCAAATCGACGATCAACGCCTCATACTCATCTTCATTGTTGGAGGCATCAAATCCCAGCTTAATTCCATGTTCAATTATTATGTCTTCGGGGGTAATGAGAACAATCCCCACTCTTGCCCCCTTAGAATTTGAGGCTCCATCAACATACAGTGTCTAGTCTTTGGATGTTGCATCATATGTGACTAGTTGGTCTTCGTTCAGTTGATCTGTTGGCCGATCCCCTGTGAAATCAATAATAATATCTGCATGTATCTGTCCCTTGATCTCCGTTCTTGGATGGAAGGGGATATCGAATCTTCCAAGCTCGACCGAACACTTCATAAGACGCCCTGAGAGGTTAGATTTTTGTAGAATGACCTTGAGTGGGTGAGAGGTGATTATTGTTATGGAATGAGCTTCGAAGTGGTTCTTCAACTTCCTCTAAGCGATCACTAAGGCATAGGTGAGCTTTTCTAAAGGCAAGTACCACTATTCAGCATCTAGTAGTGTCTTGTTGGCGTAGTAAATCAGATGTTGTTTTCCCTATTTTTTAAAAACTAAGGAGGAGCGCACAACATGATCTGATACTGCAAGGTAAAGGTACAGTTGTTCTCCATCGTCTGCAATTACCAATAGTGGGTCTTACTAAGGTAAGACTTGACCTCTTCCAAAGCTTGCGAGTAGTCTTCATTCCATATTAGGCGTTTGCCTTTCTTTAAGAGCTGGAAGAATGGTTGATAGTGCTCCGAAGACTTGGAGATGAAGTAGTTGAGTGCAACGAGCATCCCAGTAAGCTTCTGAACATCTCTCAGTGTCTGAGGAGGTAGGTCCTTGGTGATAGCATCAATTTGTTCTAGGTTGGCCTCAATTTTTAATTTACTCACAAGGTAACCTAAGAATTTTCCTGACTAGACCCCGAATAAACAATTATTTGCATTAAGCTTCATTCAGTACTTCCTGAGGATTTCAAAGGTTGTTGCTTGGCCTGAGAGGTGATCGACCTTTTTCTTGATTTTGACGAGCATGTTATCGATGTACACTTCCATCATCTATCCCATCTATTTGCTAAACATATTGGTTACCATTCTTTGGTAAGTTTTCCAATGTTCTTGAGGTCGAAAGGCATGACCTCAGAGCAATACAAACTAACTGAGGTTATAAAGGAGGTCTTGTCCCAGTCGGCCCATATAGAGGGATCAAATGATATCCTGCGTAAGCACCAAGGAAGTTCATCCTTTTATGAGTTGTTATGTAGTCGACCAGTTGATCTATCTTTAGGAGAGGGAAGCTATATTTAGGACATGCCCGATTGAGGTCTGTAAAATCGATGCACACCCTCTAAATGCCATTTCTTTGGGGAACAAATACTGGGTTGGATATCCATACAGGGAACTGAACTTCCCCAATAGATCCAACATCCAATAACTTCCCTACCTTTTTCTCCACTGCCTTATCTTTATCAGGTGACGTTCGAAGAGCTTTTTGAGTAATGAGTTTGAAAGTCGAATAGACATGTAGATGGTGACACAATAAAGACGGGGCCAATCCCAGGCAACTCGTATGCAAAAACATTTATGTTACTTTTAAGAAGTGCAACCAGATCCCTTTTCTCCCAGTCGATGAGAGCAGATCCAATCAAAAAATTCTATCAAGTTATCATTAGCTATAACTTCTTTCAGGCTTTTGACGACCATGTCTGCAGGGTGGACCCTGGTGTCTTCCACCCCTGGTCGACCATACCGTAGTTTCTATTTAGACTTTCTCCTAGGAATCTTCATCCTTCTTATTTTTCTCTTTCTTCTGGTGGATGGCCATAATAAAGCACCTTCGGGCTTAAGCCTGGTCATCGCGAATCTCGACCACTCTACGATCTATGATGAACTTCAGCTTTTGATGATAAGTGGATGGTACGACCTTCATGGCGTGGAGCCAACCTCTGCCTAAAATAGCATGATATGGGAACTTGATGTCTACAACCAAGAACTCTGTTAACTTTGAGACGTTCCCTGCCCTGACTGACAAGGTGATTTTTCCCAGTGGCATGGTAATCCTTCTTGCGAAGCCAACCAATGGAATAATGGCTTCTTTGAGGTCGGTGATATTCAATTTCAGCTTATGGAATAGGTCCAGATACATCACTTCGGATGAACTCCCCTAGTTCACCAGTAGCTTACTGACATCCTAGTTAACAATCCTGAGCGTGGTTACTAATGCATCATGATATGGGGTCCTTACCCCGACTAAATCCTCTTCGGTGAACACGATGTGCTTTGTGTAATCAACATCCTATGGTTGTCGACATTTTCCAGTTCGAGTCTTGGCTGGGTCAATCTGAAAAGCTTCCATTACAGCAGTCAACTTTTTGAGTTCCATTCTAACGGCATTGCCCTCAATCTATTTGAGGTCTGTCGCCCCACGAATGACTGAAAACTCATGTCTTGTGTCATCATTGAGGACAGTTTATGGCTTCTGGTTGCCATTGGTTGCGACCTTCTCTATTTTCTTGCCAATGTACTCGCTAAGGTGCCCTTCCTGAAGTAGCTCTTCTAGGTGTGATTTTAGAGCTTTGTAATTTTATGTTCGATGACCACCTTTCTTGTGGAATGCGCACCTTAGTGCATTATTTCTCTTGGTTGTATCTTCGCCCATATTCTTGGGCCATTTGATGAAGGGATAGTCATTGATCTTGTTGAGAATCTTGTAAATGGGTTCCTTAAAGACTATGTTAACACCCTGTAATTCCTTAGAGGGGTCATTCTTACCTCCACCTTTGGAGCCATTATTGCCTCCGTTCTTACTTCCCTTTTTCTGGGTGTCATTTTTCTCTGTCCCCTTGCTTGACTTTTCTCGACCATTATCTCCCCCATTAGTATGGACCACGTCCTTGACCTTGGCATATCTCGATACGGGCCATAAGATCATCAATGTATATAACTTCTTTTTTGGTGAGAGATTGGTGCAGCAGGGAGGTGGTAGGCAAGCCAATTTTGAAATATGCTACGGTAACTTTCTTCGAGAAGTCCTTGATCTCTTTAAAGATATCCTTGTATCTCTTGGTGTAATTAATGAGGTTTTCCTGAGGCTTTTTCTTCATAGCGAGTAGTGCATCCGTCCGCTTAGGATGGGAGCTGCTCGTTATGAACCGTGCATTAAAAGCCTCTGCCAATGCTGCAAAGTTCTTGATCGACCTGTAAGGGAGCCTTTCAACCCACTTTTGTGCTACATCGTATAGGCTAGAAGGGAATATCTTGCACATGAGTGCGTCATTGTAGCTTCATAAGGTCATTGCTGTCGATATTACCTGACATGATCTATGGGATCTGTTTTCTCGTCATAGATCTTGAACCTAGGGACAACTAATTCCTTGGTGGGCTCATCCCGTTCGATTTCCCTTGAAAAAATGGTTTTCATCTGAGAATTTAGAGCTCTTCTAGCAAGCTCGTTGGTCGACCTGGATCCTCGGTGTACCAGACGTTGGTCCATCACCCTACGGACCAGAATCCTCAAATCCTCACATAGTCGTTCATTTTTCTTGTGGCACCTCTACTGGTAGCCACGCTCTGATCATGCTCTCTCACTTCTTTCCTGGTCACGCCTAGGACTCCTCCCTCGGCTGGGGGAATCCCCCCTAAGGACTAGGAGTTCTGTCTCGATGCCACCTTATGTTTCTGGAGAGATCTCTCTCCATTCTTTCTAGTAGCCTCTTAAGGCGAGCATTCTCTTCTTCTTGGGGCGCATTACTTCTTTCTTTTCTCGAAGTCGGGCTTCATAGGCATCGACCAAACTATAAATCTAAGTGGACCTTAGGGGTTTATGGATTTCTTTTGAGGGTTGCCTTTCCTGGCGAAACCTTGGGTTTGAATGTTGGACCACGCTTAGGAGGGATAGGCTCTTCCTGAACATCACCGTCTTATGGAATGTTGTTGATGTGGTGAGACATTGATGGATTTTTGGTATTGAATGCTTTCGTAGGAACACAAGTCAATTCCCACAGACGGCGCCAATTGTGAGTGCAGAAAAATTCACAATAAAAAGATTCACGAAAGTAATCATAAAAGGTATAAAGTAAATGGAATCACACACAACAACGATGTACGTGGTTCAACAACTTGCCTACGTTCACGGAGAGGTTGGTTGTGTTCTATTAAGTGTCTCTCAACGATTATAATTTTTTCATCCCTTTACCCTGGGTCAGGGAGTACAATTTATACATATGTTTGTTAAAGAGTTTGAATTGTTTAAGGAACTCCATCATCGTATGTGGGTTGTCCATGAGGTGTTTGAATATCTCGATCGAGATTCTTGGAACCTGATTTGATCATATCCGCGAGTGTCCTTCTCTAACTAAACTGCTCCGGTAGGAATTACGCCATGATTTGGGTCAGACCGAATAATTCAAGTTCTCCTGGTTGGCTACTTTCACGGGATTGTAAAAAGTGGGCTCCCGCAAATATATATAATGAAAAATAATGGATGATAAAACGTAAGCCAAAAAAATGAGTGGAGTCAAGTTTCAAAATGATCCTAATAAATTAACTTAATCAATATACGACATTCCTCCCCTAAATTTTGCCTGGTGCAATAGAATTGGTTGGATATTGAAACTAGGGGATCATGAGCGAGGGTGAGGAGAATGGTGTACATGTCCGAAATAAACCTATTTATTAAAAATTATAAGTTTAGGTTTTAATTACTTTATGTTAATAAATTTAAATAAACATGCTTATTATTTTCGTGCACGACTTATGATTTTATTTTACTTTTTTGTAGCATTACAAAGGAGTTTATTACTTATATACCTCCATTATTGTGTTGTTTTAACTTTAGTAACTTTTACTAATTTAGTTTGCATTTTGTATATATTTTGCTAAAGGTTCGTAAGAGATAACAGTCATGTGGAATGCACGTAACCTTTTTATGAATAATTTTATAAAACAATAAAAAATAGAAGAATAATAGAAAAATAATCTAAAAAAACTATAAGAAGAAATAAACAATACCCACCCCAAACCTCTTTCCCCCTTCCGCAAAAATATCCCCTCAAACCACCCCACCCCCTTCGTACAAACTCCGATGCCAACATCCTAATATTACTTCTTCCTCCTCCTCCCCCACGCTCTCTCTCCACCACCCCCATATATATATATATATATATATATATATATATATATATATATATATATATATATATATATATATATATATATATATATATATATATATATATATATATATATATATGCGTGGGGCTAATTTATTTCAGTGCAAGAGAGTAGCCGACCAGCCCAACGTGCCCAGTGGACTGTCTGACCCAGATCAGTTATCCATTAAGACTTGTGAATTTAACATGCACTTAAATGAACAAGGATATACTCAAATCGATTACTAACAATATCAAAGGAGATCTTCAGGGACACCACGAGTTATCCATGAGCTAATTGAGTTACTTATACAACTCAATCTCTTATTTTCTACATCTATAAATTGTAAACCCTGGCCCGGGGCAATGGGATGCAACCTCGAGCATTGAGAAACACTAATAAAAACAATGTAACCTCTCCGTGGACGTAGGAAAGTTATCGAACCACCGTACACTTATTGTTGTGTGTGATTAATTGCTTTCATCTTGATATTGTTTCCTTAATCATTCATTGTGATAATTCTTGCACTCACAATTAGCGTCGTCTGTGGGAAACAATTATTTTTCCTATAAAAGCATTCATCAACAGAAAGCCCATGATGTCTCACTACAACCGGAACATTCCTCAGGTTAGCAATGTGCAGAATGACCCAAACCCACGTAGGGTCAGGTCAGAGATTTGTCAACAACCAAATCCCAGGTTTCGCCAAGAAAGGACGCCTTCTAAAGAAAGTCAGGGACCACCTAGGTTACCTAGATCACCAGGTTGGTCGAATCTTATGAAGGCGGGCTTCGAGAACAAGAGGAGACAACATGCCTCTGGGTAGAAGAGAATGCTCGCCTGCAAAGGAGACTTGAAAGGATGGAGAGATATCCCCATAGAGATACCAGGAAGGTCCTGACAGGACTCCTAGTCCTTAGGCGAGCAATACTCACAATCGAGGGAGGAGTTCTAGGCGCAACAAAGATAGATCTGAATGTAGAAAGTTAGAATGTGATCGATCAAAGTATGGTCGATAAGTAAGACACCACATAAGAAATGATCTTCAGGATGAGAACATTAAAGTCCTGGTTCGTAGAGAGATGGCACAGATCCCGTAAATCACGTTCGACAGTACAAGCATGCGATGACCCTTGGAAGCCACAAAAATGCCATGATGTGTTGAATTTTCCCTTTTAGACTGCAATACGTAGCACAAAAGTGGTTCGACAAGTTTACCCATAGGTCGGTCAAGAGCTTCAAGGCCCTAGCAGAGGCTTTTACTGCTTGCTTCATAACCAACAGTTCCTATCCCAAGAGGATGGATGCACTACTCATGGTCAATAAAAATTCACAAGAGAGCCTTTTTATTATGCTAATAGATATTGAGAGGTCTTTAATGAAGTGGAAGACTGCTCGGAGAAGGTTGTCGTTGCATCCTTCAATATTGGTCTGCTGACCACATCTCTGTTGCACTAGTACCCAACGAAGAAAGAGGCCAACACCATCGATAACCTTATGTCCCATATTGAGAAATACGCTAGGGTTAAGGATGTGGTTCATTCTAATGCATGGCACAATGGCCGAGCAAAAGTAAGAAAATGAGGAGATAAGAGTGACATTCCAAAGAAAGAGAACAAGAACGGGGGAAAGAACGTTTCTAAGAATGGGAGCAAGGCTAATTATTCAAAGGCATTTTAAGTTGTTAACATAGTCTTCAAATAATCAATCGACAAAATCTTGAGCAAGATCAAGGATCAACCATTCGTCAAGTCGCCCAAGAAGATGGGTGGTGACCCGAGGAAGAAAGTAACACGCTGAAATGTGCATTTCATAAGGAGGGCGTCCATAGGACTGAGAATTACAAAGCTCTAAAGTTGCACTTGGAAGATTTGGCCCAAGCTGGGCATCTCAATGAGTACATAGAGAGGAAAGCTAAGAAGGTCATAGCCAACGACGACCAGAAATAAGACAATATCCTTGACGACGACATAAAACAGGAGTTCGCGGTGATCCATGGAGCATTCAACCTAAAGTAGATCCAAAGGAATGCTATTCAAATGGCGCTGAAGAAGTTCACTTCTGTCATGAAAGAATTCTAAATTGACCCTATAAAGAGTCAAGTTGGCAAGCGATGATGACACAATGGAAGTCTATATCGATGACATGTTAGTCAAGAGCAGGAACAGAGATGACTACGTCACAGACTTAGCACAAACCTTTGAAATCCTCAGGATTTATCGAATGAAACTTAACGCAAGTGTTCATTTGGTGTCCAGTCAGGTAAATTTCTGGTCTATTTAGTCAGTAAAAAAGGGATTGGGGCCAATCCAGATATAATTGATGGGATCACAGAGGTCCAACCTCCATAAATATTTTGAGATGTTCAAAATCTTATTGGTATGCTCGCAGTGCTCAATTTCTTCATCTCCAAGTCCTCGAAACGCTACCACCCATTCTTTCAGCTTCTAAATAAATACAAAGTCTCATGTAGAACGATGATTGCTCAAGGGCTTTGGAGGAGATCAAGTCCTACCTCAGTAAACCACTCCTATTAGTGATTACCGATGATGAAGATCCTCTGTATATCTATCTTGCAGTATCAGACCAAGCTGTTAGCTCGATTTTGGTATGTGGGAGGGAAGACAGACAGTACCCCATCAATTATGCTAGCAAGACACTTATAGATGTAGAGCAACGGTACTTGCCATTGGAAAAGTTAGCCTATGGACTAGTAGTTTCCTCAAGGAAGCTGAGACACTACTTCAAAGCTCATTCAATAACGGTTATCACTTCATATCCCCTCAAAGTTGTTCTTCAAAAAGTCGACCTCTCCGGACGACTCTCTAAGTGGTAGATCAAGCTCGAGAGGTTCGATATGACTTTCAGCCAAGAATAATAATTAAGAGATAAGTCCTAGCTTATTTTATCACCAAGTTCATAGGGGACCACCCTTTCGAACAATAGGAAAATAAACAGTCAATAAACAAGGGAGAATAATCTAAGGACTGGACCCTATACATTAATCGAGCCTCCAACTCTAAGGGGGCAATAGTAGGAATCGTCTTTATCACACCAGAAGACTCTATCAAACAAGGAATTAGGTTGGGATTTGAAGCCTCCAAAAACGAAGCTGAATATGAAGCATTAATCGCTGGCTTGCGTAAGGCCTAATTGCTGGGGGCAAGGCGCCTCAATGTATTCGATGATTCCAAACTAGTCTCCAAGCAAGTAAGTGGATATCTCAATGTAAGAGATGATAGGATGGAAGCATACCTCACCATAGTAAGAGGTCTTATGGTAGGGTTTGAGAAGGTTGATATTTAGTAGATCCCCCGGGGACCAAACAGTCATGTTGAAGCCTTAGAATCCCTAAGCTCAATAGTGAACTCCGATCTCAGAAGAACTATTCAGATAGAGTTCCTCTACCAGCCAAGTATTGACCAGACGATGGTCTCTAAGCAAGTCCTCCTCATAGAGAGGGTCCCTAAATAGATGGTTCACATCATTACCTATCTACGGAGTGACACGTTACCTGATGACAAGAGATTGGCTCATCAAATGGGGGTAAAAGCAGACAATTTTTACCTCGCCCATGGGTAAAGCTCTATAAGATATCATTTACACGCCATTACCTCCAATGCGTCTACCCACAAGACACCATTCAAGTCCTCGGGGAACTTCATGATGAAATTTATGGGAGTCACACAGGAGGGAGATTATTGGCCTTTCGAGCGATCAAGGAAGGATACTGGTGGCCTCACATGAAAAAGGACACAAGTACCTATATTCGCATATGTGAAAGTTATATAAATTCTCTCCTATGATCCACCACCCAGCTAGCGACCTAAAATCTTTGACGAGTCCTTGGCCATTTGCGCAGTGGGGACTGGATATTGTGGGCCCACTACCTACCGTACCTAAAAATCGTATGTATTTGCTGGTCATCAAAGACTACTTCACTAAGTGGGTGGAGGCAGAACCACTAGCAAACATTTGTGATGAAGACATGACAAGGTTCATCTGGAAGAGCATCATAACATGCTTTGGGATACCAAGAAATATCATCACCGATAACGAAATGCAATTTGAAAGCAACTTCTTTCAAGGCTTATGTGATGAGCATGTCATTAAGCACTATTTTAGTTATGTTGCCTATCCCCAAAAAATGGTCAAGCAGAAGCTTCTAACAAAATAATGCTCGATGACCTGAAGAAAAGGATGAAAAGAGCAAAGGGTTCTTGGGTGGACGAGCTCCCTCATTATCTGTGGGCCTACCATACTACTCCTAGGAGACCAACTGGGGAAACACCCTTTGCACTCACTTATGGAATAAAAGCTATTATCTCGCTTGAAACTGATCTCCGTACCATGAGAAACAACTTGGTCGACCAAGGGCTAAACGATGATGCATTATGCATGACTTAGTAGACGAACGAAGAGAACATGCCATGATCAAGTTGGCTTCCTATCAGCAGCAACTGGCCAAGAAGTATAATAAAAAAGTGAATTTGAGGAAATCTGGGTGGGGGACTATGTCCTAAGAAAAGTCATTGTTAGTGCCGTAAGACCGTCAGATTGAAAGCTGGGACCAAACTGGAAAGGACCTTTTAAGGTAATCAGGGACGACCTTCAAGGAGCATATCACTTGGAAACGCTAAAGAGTAGGGAGATACCAAGAGCATATAATACAACCAATCTCAAGAAGTTCTACTTTTAGTTTTCTTTATCTTTTATCAGCACATTTAGTTTGTGCAAATTTTTATTTCAAACTTATGTCGCTTGCAAGTTATTATTCAATGAATAAAGTCCCATTGGCTCTTGCATTTTGATCTAATATATTAGCTACTTCAAATTTTTATTATGTATCTCAGTATTATGACCCTTTTCCAAATGATAACTCCCTCAACCACAATCAGATATTACATTTGGTTACAGTAAGTTGCTCATCTTGTCTTTGCCAAAGACCTTCCTCGCGCATAACAAAACTCTTGTGGATTATAATAAGTTATTCAACTTATTTCAATCAATGGATTTCATTATTCCGAGAAGGGTACATAGTAATTACAATAATTTATCAAAGTATTTCAATTGATATAACCCTCAGGTCTTTGTCATAAACATAATAGACCCCATGAGTTGCCCCGGTAACGAAAAAAGCCCTACAGGGTATCCTTAAGTAAAACAAGCCAACTACAATTGGTTGAAAATTGTGTTGGTCACTAAAAACCTGACCGGGAGGATAACCTATTAACCAGGTACATTCTCGCCATAATCTCACCAAGGCCTAAAGGAGTGTGATGATACGACCTAAAAGGTAAGGCGGATGGAAGGATATTGCTAAGGCATATTAGACTAGGAGAATGTTTGAACATAAATTAGCAAACTCATTTAGTTGGTAGGGCCCCCAAATGGTTAACACTTGCTCTTAATTCATTTAGTCGGTTAAGAGACCAAAATGATTAATTTTAAATACTAACTCATTTAATCGATAAGAAGTCTAATATGAGAAATAAGTATTGTATAGTCTGCAAAAGTCCTAAATGGTCGATGAATGTCAACTCTTTTAAGTTAGTAGTCAAAATAAAAAGGCATTTATTAACTCATATTTAGTCAACACATGCTCAAAATATCTAACAAGTTGATAATTAAACAATATATATTGACAAAAATGGGAGAGCACAATTACAAGAATACAAAATAAACTAAAAACTATACAAGGACCTAGACCAACTATGGATGGCAAGAAAGATAATCTACCACTCGTGTCCTTCGGCCATCATCTGGGTTAGGAGCGAACACCTCCTCATTGGTTTCAAGGTAATGGTTTGGATTTAGGCAAGAATGGCATCGGTGGGGATCCATTTATAGTCTTTTGCAATGGGAGGATGATGATAAGCATCGCACTCTACCTGGTACTTATACCATTATGATATCTTAAGGGTCTTGACCTCCCTAAGGGAAGTCAGACACCCACGCTTGAATGAAACATCCTCGGCCTCCTTCAGCCTCGCTGGTGCATCAGTCCAGACTTCGTCATAACCTGCCACTCATGCTACTCGAGGGCCCAGTTTGAAAAGGTGTCTCAACCTTGTAATATCTCTTTGGAGTCCGACTGCGATGACATATCCCCTGCGGATGTCCTTTTTTAACCCGACGACCTCCTTCCATAAAGCATCCTTCTCAGCTTGGATCACCTCATCAACTTAGCTCACATCCTTATTCTCCAAGAGTTGTGCCCTCAAACAATTAATCTCATCTTTCCCTGAGGAAAGACGTACTCCATGACTTTAAGATCATCCTTTAGCTCAGCTACCAGCTCAGACCGATCCTTGTACTGCTCAGTCCTCGTTGTAAGCTTCTTGTAGAGCTTTGCAAACGCCTTGCGAGCTTGGCTGCTGATGTCTGATCCCAAAATCCTCTCCAAGTTTGAGGTGGGAGGAATGTTGTCCTTTATAACAATGAGCTAAAAACATTATAACAAATAAGCAATGTAATGAATATCAATATAATTGAAATAACTGAACATATCAATAAAAGCAAAGTCATTTTCATTAATTAAACAAGGGGAGGCTAAAGGCCAATATAACTGGAAGAGAAAAATTACAAGGCACAACAAAGATAAAGGAAAAAGTCATATAACTATGTAACTCTATTCCTTCACCTACCTAGAACTTGATGGTGCCTTCCCTTTCTCAGTAGCCCTCCTCTTTTGGTCGATAGTCATTCTGACCTCAATAAAATCATTATTAGTATGGTTGGCAGGCTGATCAACTGGAGGCTCTTTAGCAAGAGGGTTGGGTCCAGGATAGTAAAGATGGAAAATGTCAGAATTTGGAGGGACTCTCGCTGCTCCCAGAGCTTGATCCCATCCTTTTTTAAAGGATACTTTTTGGTGTATGCGATTTGGAGATCAACATCATAATAGGCCATATCCCAGTCTTCTGTGTAGATGTTGTCCTTTGTGCTCGGGAGCTCCTCCTCTAACTTTTGAACGTTCTCGACCAGGCCAAGACTTTCTTATGCAAGCTTCTTATTCTCTATGACCACTAAGTTATTAACCGCCTGTAGATCGACATAGGCTTTGGCTAAGCTCCCCCTTTCCCGCTCTAGAGCAGCGCGAGCATCAACTAAGTCCTTTTTGTACTTATTCAGGGCATTTTTAAGCTCCTGTTTATTTTTAGATTGGTTGGCGTGACCATTCAGAAGAGTAGCAAAATCAGCCAAAATTGTACAAAAAAAGAAAAGAAAGATTAGTACGTAGAAGACGAACAGAGAGAAAAGACAAGAGGAAAAGAGAAAACTTATTAGAGCAAGTCCTTGGGAAGACTTGAGTGCCATCTGGGTTGACCCCATTAGTGAGGAGAGCTCGTGATCGTCCATGAGCATGGCTCCCTTCATCAAATTATAATCCAGTATGGGAGTGTTGGCTACATTGGACCCCTCTAAAGCCATGGGAAAAAAAGGAACGACACGAGCCTTCAGGGTTTACCTCTTCTTAGATTTTTCTTTATTCCTCCTTTTTTATTTTTCTTATCTCTCACTCTCTTCTTCTTCTTCTTCTTCTTCTTCTTCTTCTTCTTCTTCTCACTCTCTCTCTCTCTCTCTCTCTTTCCCCTTGGCCCCCAAGTTGGAGCCACTGACCTTAGGGGAATCCCCCATGCTCTCTTGAATGACTTCATTCGATCAGATAATACTGCCTAATCGTCATCATCCACATTAAGCACTCTCCTCTTTATAAGGGGTGACATCCCCTTCTTCTTCTTCTTCTTCTTCTTCTTCTTCTAACACAATTGGTTTAGAGAGCCCTACTTTAGGAATTTCCATGTAAGGAATTTATCAATCAGTCAAGTAATAAAACTATTGGTGGTATTCTTGTACTCTAGAAAGTAAGCTGTGGAACGAGGGTGCTCTCCATCTGGAAGTCTCTCATATACTCTTCAAGCTTTGAGGAGATCAACAACTTTCACCGCGCTCTTGTCTGGTTCTTGATTTTTATCGTGAGCTATAAAAAAGGGGATAAAATATAGATCAGAGGACAGAAAACAGAAGTCACGAGAAAGAAGCAGAAGAAAAAGAAACAACAAGCAAATAGAAGTAAAGAGAAAGCGACCTATATAATCCTCCCCTAAGTTAGAGATTCAAGGGACTCGGTACCTTTCTCCCTCAGGTAGGGTAGTATGTTGCCAATTTTTGGTAATAAGTCCATGACCCCAGTAATCTTTATGAGAGTCAAGGATATTCACAACTAAAATCCTATCAGCGTTTTTTATCTTCAAGTACAAAATATCATCATTGGTGCACGACCAGATGTAGCAGTAACAGAGCTCAATAAGTCCTAAGTTGGTCCCATACAGTTCATTTATCTTATAGAACCCATTCATACTTTTCCAAACATTTGGGGTGCATTGAGCATGGACGACATCGAAGTAATTCAAGAACCTCACAAAAAGAGGGTTTGGGGGAATTGTCAAACCTCCCTTTGTGATTAAGAGGGTATGAATTTACTGCCCCCCTTCTATGTCACGGGCATCTCTGGGGATGGGGGCACAATCGATTCCCACCTATTCAGGAATATTGTAAGACTTCCTAAATTCTGCTATCGTTTTGTTATCTAGTAACACCATGGATGATAAAAGAAAAAAAAAACTATAGCAACATAAGAGGAACAGTTGAAGTAGTGAAAGCAAATAGAAGATGAGAGGAACTTACAGAAATGAATGAAGAGCTCTGGGAATATGAAGAACTGGAGAAGAAAACACTGGAAGTTTCGTGAACAAGAAACGTTTAAAAAACGACGATTGGAAGTGATGTATCTGGTTTTGGACTTCGAGCTAATGATCTATCAATGAGGATTTGGTGCTCCAAACGCCTGTTCGGACCAGTGTACACCTACTTCTTCAACGAAACCACAAAACTTCCATGGTGCTTTACCTCGGATGAGCATACCCTCTCAAATTCGCAAGTATTACAAAGTTGTCTTTCCTGTTTCAAAAATAGTTTTAGGCCATGGGCCTTGGACTTACTTAAAATATGTTGACCCAAGTGTTTAGCCCAAATATTTTAGGAGCAATTGTGGGGCCTAATTTATTTCAACCCAAGAGAGTAGATAACTAGCTCATGTGCTCAGTGGACTTCCCGGCCCAAATTAGTTATCCATTAAGACTCATGTAATTAACATGCACTTAAATGAACAGGAATATACTCAAATCGGTCACCAACAATCTCGAAGAAGATATTTATGGACACCACAAGTTATCCATGAGCTAATTAAGTTACTTGTATAACTCAATCTCTTATATTCTACATCTATAAATTGTAAACCCTCGCTCAGGACAATGGGGTGCAACCTCTAGCATTAAGAGACACTAGTAAGAACATATCAACCTCTCCGTTGACGCAGGCAGTGAGCCCAGAAAAGAGAGAAAGTGTACCTATAATTTAGGCGATAATTTCTAGCGCACCGTTAGATGACACATGTTCGGTTCGCATTCTTAAAATATGGACTAGTCTGCATAAGAGCATTCTTAAAATGCGGACTAGTCCGCACAAGAGCACGACTATATATATATATATATATATATATATGGAGATGTTCAAAAGAGAACGTAAAAGATGAACATTTTAATGAACCTTAACAAAAAACACCTAACATCTATTCAATTTTAAGTCCTATATTGTAATTGGTCCGTTCTAGCGGCAACGGACACGCGTGTAGCACGCGCCTTTTTTAATACAGGCATGTCACTCGAGGAGCCCTCGTCGCCTCCGCTACCACCGAGCCCAGACGACATCATCATAACAAGCATCATCATCCTCACCTTAATGCCTGAAGGAGACATTTGCTGTAAAAAAAATGTTATTAGTACATATGAAAATTAATTAAAAGAAGACATGCAAATATGTACAATTACTACAAATAAAAATGAATTGTTACTGTCATACACCACACACACACACACGCGCACATTCACACACACATACACGCACAAACACACACATACTCGTGCACATTCACGCACACACCCATCCCCCCTCCCACCCCACCACCCCCCACCCATCCCTACCCCCCCCCCCACCCGCCCCACCCCTTTCCCCCACCACATGCACACACAACACTACACACACACGCACACACACCGCACACACACACAACAACCCCCCTTTCCCCCACCCTGGCCCACCCCCCACCGACCACACACACACACACACATATGTAATTTCAAGTATGTTTCATTTAATTATCATACTATATATATATATATATATATATATTATTCAATATACAAAGTAATTTTCAAAAAAAAGTTGAAAAATCCCACCCCCATATGAACAATAATCCAATGGTGATGCCACTTTTAAAACTAACAAACCCAACATCGATCCACTATAATCCAATAGCAATGTCAACAACAAATGTCTATCCCGTAATCCTTCTAATTCATCTAGTCAATTAATTATTTTCATCAATTAAACTAACAATTAAAGTATACAATTATTAATTTACTAATTTATAATGAGGGACAATCCTACTTTCATAATTAATCATATATTAATTTACTAATTTACAATGAGGCGCAATCATATATTAATTTACAAAAAAAATTAATAACCAATCAATTCGTTTACTAGGAACATTACGCACAAACACGCACACTACACACACACACACACCCGCGATCCTTCACACACATAGCCCCCCACCCCTACCCCAGCCATCCCTTCCCCCTCCCCCCCAACCCTGCCCCAACTCCCACCCTGCCCCCTCCCCCCCCTCACATGCACACACAACACTACACACACACACACACCCACACACACAACAGCCCCCACTCCCCTCCCGACCCACCACACACACACACGCACATACACACACACACACATATATATATATATATATATATATATATATATATATATACACATATATATATAAATGGAAGAGAGAGAGAGAGAGGGAGAGCAGCTTAGTGAGAGAGAGAAAAAAGGAGGGAAGAATCGGTGGGGGGAAAAAGAAGGGAAAAGAGTTTTTTTTACAGGGACGTTTATCACGGACGTGTCACGGTCAATGACCGTGACAAGTAGTTGTCACGGACTTGTCACGGTCATTGACCGTGACAAAAAATGCGTGTTTTTTGTCATGGTTAATGACCGTGACAAGGCTAGCCACTGGAAGGGTGTCAATCTACCCATTTTGGTATAGTGCCTCCTGTGGAGCCTCACTAGCACTGTTAATTCCAGTCTTTCCCTTCGATTAGATTCTCCAACTCTCTTGACTCCCTTCTCATGATAATGATAACAACGATACCAGTCATTCTCTTCATACTTTCCCATCCATGATTGTATATTCTACCAATGAGTCCATTATTAATTTATGAACCTTTTTTATTTTTCGTATACCTCATCTGGTAGGAAGTTTGCTAAACACTTCAATTCTTTATCATGACTGACCACTGTACGGCCCTTTTGAAATAACTCTTGAAATACCTTTTTCCTTTCTGTTAGAACAGTTGGTGAGAGGATTTGCGGTCAAATTGCACCCCAAACTCCTCGTTACCCATGGTATCCCTCAATCGTTGTGGTGACTGACACCCACTACTACAACGTCGCTCCTATAAGTCAAAAAACAAATTTGCCAAAAAATTGAATCATGGGTGCCACTGCATTCCACCCTACACAATTGTCTTTGGATCTTCTCCTCCATTGTTATTGTGACTCCTATCGCAGTTACTGTTCTCAAAATATTTCATGGTCTCTGATGAGCCTCTCTTCCTGCAGTCCTTTTAACGACTTTTGTTGGTCTTCTAAAATTTTTCGGTGTACGAAGTCCGACCGAACTCGTATATGAATTGCATCAACTATACCTGATAGTAGGAGAACGTAAGTCGCATACGTGAAGAAATGCCATAATCTTAGAATAAGGCTTTATATCAAAGAATGCTACGCTAAAACGTAATACGCTGCACATATCCTAAAGACTCTAGAACCTGATGCTCTGATACCATCTGTGACACCTCGCCTATTAAAATACTAGGTGGCCAGCCCATGATCAAAATAAAACGTTGGTCGCATATGTCGCATTCTCAGCATCACTGTCGAAAAACTTTTTAAAGTTACTAACCACCTAGTAATTTAATTACTCTGGTGCTAAATTTTGTCTTTCATTAATTATCAACATGCGGAGGTAAATAATAATAATTAAACATCAATCACAAACTGATAAATATATTCAACACAAATGGACAATATAAAGAAAAGTAATCGAATCAACCATAGGTTCAACAATAAAATACAACAGTAAACTGAAACAGTGACCTCGATACATAAGGTAAAATAAATAAACTGAATACTATAACTGAGGGAGACGTGCCCAAATGAATATGGGAGTAAAGATCCTACACTAGGAATACATGAACAAAGCGTCTATAGCAAGTCCTGCAACTTCCACATAAGATGCAGCTACACAACCCTGGATAAAATCCTCAAACTGGGCGTCCCTGTGGCAGGACACCTAAAAGGTTTTGAAAAATATTTTGACATGGGTGAGAGCCCAAGTAAAACATTTTGAAAATATTTAGCAAGCAATTAAATTGAAGTAATTAAATATGCAAATACACTCTTCATATTTAAGTTAGTGTTGCACTCTCATGAGGCATAACTCACCCTTCATCTAATTTGCACACCTAACGCTTGCCTACTAACCTCTCATAGTTAAGCTACCCCACCTAACTCCTACTAACTTATTGTGCCCACCCGTATTACCCATACAATACGTTATTGAATTATTTATATCATTCGTCAATTGTGAATTTCTCATTATATGATAAATCCTCCACCTACTAGGGTTATTTTAGATGTCACTATCTTTCTCATCTACTAATTGCACACCTTAGAATAAGTCATAAGCGTATATTTATCACTTCATTATATTCATACTAACCTGATACATCATCTACCAAGCACACATAGTATAATAAACCACAAGTATATATATATATATATATATATATATATATATATATATATATATATATATATATATATATATAGACACACACACATATATATACAATACGGAACCCCTACGCTGACACCTCTGGTTCATGCATACTCTGCTATCAAGTCTCGGTACATCACGCACTGTATAAAGAACTATTGGTCTAGTATCTTACTCGAACCATCATCACAAAGCACACATATTGGAGGCGAATATAGTTCCAAGCCTATGGCCTATGCACATACCTACGCACCCATATATCCGCCAGCTTATCGTTCTCACATATAGGCCTTTTCTAGGTTCTACAAGTCTAAAATTCCCCCAATGGGCACATCAGGATAAGACTGTCAACGATGCAAAACCTCCCATGATAGCAAGTAGCGTAGCTATGTCATACACATAATAAATCATACAAATTATTATAGGTGTACACACAACCTATATCATTTATACCATACGTAGCATATATATCTCCCGAATACCCTACGTATTATTTAATTCAAATTATATTTCTTATCATATATTCCCAAATATCCCTCACTACTCGAAATGTGACAATTATCCTTTAAAATATTTCAATAGGCACTTCACTCAAATTCTATTGATCTAAGTCATAGGTTCGCTCATTCCCCGAATTCGTTACATTGTAAATTATATCGATTAATCTCATCAATTTCATATTAATTAATTTATTAAAGTAGTGTCACCCAACTACAATTCACCGGCTCACTCATTCGGTCCGTACCTTCACCCTTCAAAATGTATTACACCAAGTCACACTATTAGGTAAAACACCCTTTATTAAATTCAATATTCAATAATTTACTATATACATCTATAATAAATTAAATCGGCTACTCTTGCCAAACTCCCGTCGGACTAACCTAAAAATATCAGAATCATAAACCCGACTCTTATTTCTATAAGTATTAACTTACATTCATATTTTTATTTCGACGTACTAAACACATCTCATTCCAGTTTGTATCCTAATTTCATCCGAAATTTCCATGTGAATATGTTCATATAATAACGAGGGTTATTCATCCTAAACACTCTAAATCCATACCTCGAATTCATTACCATCCAATTTTAAGGTAAAAATAATGTTTCTTAATATTTTACAGAGTCCTATGCTCATCTATTAACATCCCTAAATAATCCAGATTTTATTTCTCACAAAGGAGTTCGGTTTCAGACAACCTTCCGTAGAAAATTTTTAACTAATTAAAAAAAAATCAGAAAAATACGAGGTCAGCGCCGACGTGATCTTAACAAAAAAATATACAAATTTCATTTTGACAAAAGTTAAATCATACCGGTTCGGCCTCAAAATCGGACCGGTTCGCTGCTGTTGAACAGTGAACCTCCTTCTTCTCCAACTCGTTTTTCCTCCATTTTTACACATCAAACCTTCATAGTTTCTTCTCAAGACTCATCCCAATCATAGCCAATGTTTATTACATATACTAAACAGGTTCTAATAAATATATAAATATCTAAACTTCAATGGTTTCGATTATCACTCACGAATTTACGAATTGGGTTTTACAACTTTTATTCAATCATTCTCTTCAATTCGATTCTACAATTCTCAATTAACGAATCTAGCTTTGATTTCCAGCAAGGTAATTGTGTTATATATCTTTACATACTATCAATTCCGTACTAATCATCTTCCATATTTATCAAAATGGCTAATTCACCCAAATCCCATTTTAATGAAATTATTCACCCAAAAAAAAATACTATGGTTTACACCCACCATGATATGAATCGCAATACCGCAAATTAAATGAAAGCAAGCTTAATTACTTGCCTGAATAATTTTGAAGTGTCTGATTTTAGTGAAGATATTGATACACCTTCAAGAATTTCCTTCCCAAATCTTCATTCCAAGAATGTTCTTGCAAAAAATCCTCAAATCATCTGTTAGGCTCTTGAAATTCCTTCACAATTCTCTTCACTTTCTCTCTACCCCTTTGTATAACTCTCCTAACCTTTGGTTTTGTGAAAATAACTTTCTCTAAGCCCAAACCTTTCATTTTATAAGTGTAATCCCGTTTTTTTACTTTTTAACTACAATTAATAAGCCCAAAAGTCACCAAAATAACTTCAAATTAGTTTAAAAAGGCCCTGTGACCCGAACACAACTCCCGGGTACTTAATTTTGACTATTTCTACCTATGCGGAACCAACCATGCACTCAAAATTGTCATCCAAGTTACTTAACTAAAACCCCCAATTTCAACCTCAAATTACGATACATGTATTTTTAAAAGAAATAACCCAAATTAGTTAAAATCTTATTCTCTAAATAAATTGAGTCTTCCAAATTAAGTAAATTCTTCAAATTAAAATCATCAATTTAGTTTAAATTTGAATTCACCAAATAATTTCTCCAAATCATCAATTTAGTTTAAATTCGAATTCACCAAATTAAATAAATTATTTATCCTAAAAAATACGGCGTGTTACAATATAATTATTGCAAAATACTTAAATTTTCACCCTGGATAAAATACCAATTAACCCAAGGCCATAATAATAATTCATTTAAATTTTCAAAAGTCCTGAATTATTCCCTGACACCGCAAATTAATCCCCAAAATTAAATCACGAACATATTTCATTAAATAACACTGATTGTAACAAGGCAGCTGAACCGGTTCAACTTGAGAGAAAATCGGTTCGCCCTTGCTGATAGCAAGATTTCATCCCAGATTTATTTTTTAGCAAGTTTTAATCCAAATTCACCAATCCCAAAATAAAATTCCTCAATGAAATTCAAGTTTCATTAATCATAAGCATGAATTGGGTTTATTTCAATATAAAATTCCTATACGTGTGATCACTACATGAGATTTAGAGTTGATCTCTAAATATTAAGAAAGTCTCACTATATCACAAAAATTTATAATTTCTCAATCTTCTAAATTCATAATCTATCTATATGCATGGGATTCCAATTTTCAGGATTTAATTCATGTAAATAACACCTATTTTCTATGACTTCATTTATCAGAACCCAATTGCATATGAATCCCATCCCAAAATTGTCTTTTAAATCATGATATGAAATGAAACTATATGAATAACTATTTATCAAGATAATTAATTGCCTCAATACTTGTAGGGTATGATTTTTTGTAAGGAATTCCTCTTTGGTGATGATAATTCCTCCCTAATTGCATTTCTTGAATCCTTTTTTGCCTCTTTTTGGAACCCTTTGACTTTTCCACTCTTTTTCTCTTCACTTTCTCTTTAACTTTTGGTATAACACAAGGAAAACCTTTTATATTATGGAATGATTCTTCACCTTAACCCAACCTTCCAATGTATAGATTAAATCCCGAAATTACCTTTTCACCTATTTTTAAATCTCAAGTAGTCTAAAAAGCCCCCGGAACCCAATCACTACCCCCGGGTATTTAATTTAGACTATTTTGACCTATTTTGGATCAACCGTGTACTCGAAATCATTGTTCGAATCACCAATAAAATATCCCATCTCAACCCAGTATAATTCACACACGTGTCCCAGTTGAGATACCGTCAAATTTCGTCGCGTTTACCCACCTATGACGTAATACCATTTTATATTAATTTATTTACTTTATCATACTAGTAAATATATGATCACATAAATATGATTTTAATTTATGCTAATTAATATTTATTTATTTTCTCATTATTTCTCAATTTAATTAAATTACGTGCACACGTGTAATTTAAATGCCAATTTATAATTGCTCAAAATTACGAGGTGTTATAATAAGGTATTACGAATAATTAACTTTAGTTATTTACATAATTTTAGCTCAAACTCCTAAGGCTCCAATATCAAGGTATCGTCTCACACCAACCATTTATAATGAGCATTCTAAATAAACAACTGCCCTACTCTAGAGGTTATAAATATGTTCTTGACTATTATGGGATCTACATAATTATTACACATTAATCGATATTATAAACATCAAAACCCAAGGCCCCTAAGCTATGTATAATTCTAACCTTAAAGCCTTATATTCCGTTTAAAAAGGTTAAATGTCCTAAACCTAAACCTCAATCAAATCCTGAACCAGACAGCGCCCAAACCATTCTAATTCGATAACCCACCAGGGCTAAATCGATTCGAGCCTGGGCTGGATCAATCTGATGGGCCCAAAATCTTCTCCTTCCTCTAGTTTTCCTCTATTGTGGCCATAATTCAAAACCCTTAAACCATAAAGCCTCTAATACATCATTTTACCCATTCTCCTTCACATAACAACAACATATGATCACTAGCAACCTATTTCTATAAGATCTATATGATTAACAACTTATTTAAAGAATTTCATTGATTTGAACTTATAGAATTCATATGTAATGATTTTAAGATCAGATTACATGATTTCCAAGGTTAATTAGATGATTCATTAACAAGCTTCAATAGTTCCCTCAATAATCAAGTAGGGTTTATCAAATGATTAATCATAATTATGAATTAAGGTTTAATTTTGAATTAAAACTAGATAAAAAAGAGAACTTTATAAATTCCAACATATTATGATTATTCTAACAAAAATCTAATAACATTCTTAAATAAAGTATATTTTTCTTAGATTTATTGTAGTATCAGTCCCCGATTTTCTGCAGTTCTATAATCCAAATCTTCAATTCTCTAAGCTAAGGTTTCCTCCACCTCTTTTTCAAGAGCTACGGCTCCCCCAATATGTGTTATGATAATTAAATTTGGCTGATTGATTATATTATAATCACTAATCCCAAAATTAGGATCAAGCCCTAAAATTTCCTCAACTAAAAAGGCCTAAAATAAGCTCCGAATGGCCTAACACTTGGCACAATCCATATAATAACCCTCCAGACTAAAATTCCACTATAGCATGCTCAAATCGAACTTTCTAAACATCTCGCCAACCAACCCGAAGGTTGACATGTCTTAAAGTAAATCATCTTACTAACTTAATTAATTATCTTATTAAATTAACTTATTATCTAAAACATGTAGCTTGTGTGTATATCTTAATTATTAATTAATTCAATTGTGACTCAATATTATAAGAACCAAACTCATGATCATTGGGACCCGAAGTTAAGGTAATAATCCAAATAAGAAAACCTCCCACACCTGGCCCTTGACCATTCTATAGTCAGCTATAATACTAAGTCACTTAATTATTTATCTTAATAGTTTATTATAAATTTACCAACATCTATATGAATAATAGTCCAATCAACATGTAAATTAATTATGTGATACAACATATGTAACATGTCACTCAATCTACTAAATATCATAACGAAAATCCAACCTCCCAAATTATAAAATGACATACCACATGTCATATGAAAATAACAACTTATCAATATCTGATAATCAATTTAATAATTTAAATAAATGTTATAAAAATACAGGGTATTACACAAGGTCAGCCTCAATTTCCTTAATATTTCCATCATCTTTTATTAATAATAACTTCTGATGCATAGAATAAGGAATACATTTATTAGGAATACTCCAATCTCTTCCTGATAAATCATTAAAATAAGGTTTTTCATCATTTATAAAGAAAGTTGCGTTAGTTTTTTTTAGCTTTAACCTGTAAATGAACTAGAAAAACTCCTTTTTTTTAGTTTTAATCTCCATTAAAACCATAGATTATTATTTGAGTTTGTGAAAATTTTACATTTTTCTTGCTTATTTTAGCCAACATCGAATATGGAAGTTTATTAATATCTTCCCCATTATCAATTAAAATTTTATTGATCAATACTCAATTAACATAAGCCTTTATGAACAAAGGCATGTTTTTAGTGGGTCCTTTAGACCCATAAGAAAAATCCCAAGGAGATACTAACAAATTTAAGTCATATACCTTCAAACCATCATCTTTATTATTTTTTTGCTTTGGGACCTCTTGCTCACATTCTTCTTTGAATGTTTTTGGCAATATTATTGCCATATTGATTGGTACCTCATTAGATAAGATTTCAAACTGTATATATTGCAAATGATTTGTCCTTCACAAAAGTTCGATAGGATCTACAACCACTAGTTCTTTGATTACTTTTTCATCCTCAACAGAATGCATATCATCATATGCATCACTCCAATTAACACCTATCTCCTTTTTAATCCTTTAATATTTTTGTTTAGAATCTCTGATGATGATTACGCTTCCTCTATCTTGGATCTATTAAACCATGGGTTAGGATTTGAAGAAGAAGATGCTTGTCATTTTGATCCAAGTGATTGAAAACTTAATATGCCTCTTGTCAAGCCCTGAAAAGGGATTTTAAGACTCTTGCATCAGCCTTAGTTTTGACTCTTGCATCAGCCTTAGTTTTGACTTTAAATTTACCAACTCACCATTGTTTGGCAATTGAACTGACTGTAGGTTAGCCCCAGCCTATGTGATCTCAGGAAAAGGGACTTTCATCAACCCCTATTGTGTTGCTTGTTTTCCTGAAAATTAGAAGCTCCCCTTTTTTTCAATCAAATCTTAAATCTTGTCTCAAAAATCAAACATGCACTAGTAGAATGAGACCAATTATTATACCATTTGCAATATTTTTTTCTTTTAATTCATTATTACTTAATATTTTTACATCACTAAGAAACTTTAACATTTTCACCTAATAAGTAATCAAAATTTCATCTACTTTATTGCTATCAAAGTAACTCTCTTGTCATTTTGCATATAAGATTCTGCCGAGGTTTCCTTTTAAACCAAAGGCTCACTGACTATTGGTTCGGTTCTTATAAATTCTATAATATCTATTTTTCTGTTTGGGTCTTTATAATATATTTTTATAAAGGAAGTATTCCTCTCCTACTCTTCCTCTAAAGTAGTTTTATTTCTAACTACCTTAGCAATCAACTCTACCAAATCCCTAAGTTATGATGCATCAAATTTATTTCAAAGCCTAAAATCCAAGACATTTTGGGCTAGTATAATAAATTATAATTCTAGTAGTATTATCTTACATTCGTTCCTATCTCTTGACCCTATTTATGAAGTGAATGGCATTTTCCCCTGGTCTTTGGCGTTACCTAGCTAAATTATCCATTAGAACTTCTAGTTTGGTTTGGAAGAATTGTGCATGTAACACATCTTCCATTTACTGCCAATTCTGCATAGAATTTGGTGGCAAACTTGTGAAATACGTAAAGGCCTTACTCATCAAGGAACTAGAGAACAGCCTTAGTTTCAAAAGGTTATTCATGTCTACATTAGCACACTGTCTTATAAATCTAGCAGCATGTTTAATAGTGGATCAACTCACATCATTTGAAAATTAAGAAAAAAAATTGGAAATTTGAATTCCCTTAGAAGTTCAATATTATATAGCCATTTGGGATATGGTTTCCTATGCATAAGAGTCTGGATCCCTCGAGCCATAGGTCCAAATATTCCATGGATGAGATCAACTATATCATTCTTCCACCTTCCTAAAAAGGTCATTACTAATTCTCCTACCATTTCCTAAACCCTCGGGATCTACTTCGAACAAAGAATTGGTCACCATTCTTTGGTTTGATGTATTAGAAACGTTATTGTTGGCATCACACATTAACTTTGGCTTAAACATGCTCACTTCAGGCACAATCATTACTCTTAAAGGACCTACGAATTCAATTTGTTGGTATCCCCAGCTCCCTCACCCATCTCAATAGGATTGGTGAAAAAAAAACATTACTGGTTCCCATCTCCCATGTTCTCATGTTTGAACCAAAATTAGCTTCTTTTGTATTTTACCTATAGTAATCTAGTATGGAACCATTTGGTTGTTTGGTTAAATTAACACTAGTTTGGGTTCCCCGATGTTGCTAGTTAGTGATTTCATAGGAGGAGTTGTGATTATGTTGGTAACAATGGTCGTCACCGTTGAATTGATGTTTTAAACTAGATTTTTAAAATGATCAAAAATTGTATTTAGTTACTCGATTAACTGATTTTTGGTTCTTATAGCAAGCACCACATTAGGATTTTCAGCCCTAGAACTTGATCCTTCATCCATCTCATGGGTTTGGTCCTCTATTCCAACATCTTGACCAATTCGAGTAACCACCTGATTTGTGGGTCTGCTGTATTGGCTAGTGGAGACAATTTTACGAATATTTTCTCTTTGTTCATTGTCTTTGTTGTTTTCATCTCCTTTCTTTCTATCTATGACAATTCAACCACAACGAACTAGCGCCCTACTGGGTGTGCTAAAAAATATATTTTAGTGGCATGTTTTATGAAGATTTTGTGAGTGAGCCAAGCAAAGATTATGAGTCTTGCCAATGAGAATTAATTATATTTGGCCAACAAATAATCAGAAAAATGTGATACATACGAACGTTTCAATTAAGAAGACTTTTTGTGAAGTGCTAAGTTATTTTTTCTTTGTTTTATAACTAAAATAAACACAAATTTAAAGCATAAAATTACAATAAAAAGAACAATAAAGATGACTAAAATAGAGGACAAAAGTGCATTTGCAAAATAAAGGAAGATAAAACAGTTAGACAATAAATAACCAACTGTTGGGAACTAAAAGTTGAATTGCAAACTAAATTGTAAATTTAATGACAGGTTACAAGACATTTGAAATAAGAACTAAATCTAACCTTATAAACTAGTTCAAAGAATAAATGGACTGATAAAAGTGGAAATAACTTGTAATATAAACTTGGTGAAATAAAATTGAAGTAATGTGAGTTGTTTTTTAAAGAGCCCTCCTGTTATTTTTCCCTCTAGTTGTTTATTTATTGTCCTTTGACTTGTAATATTTTTTGTCAAATGACTGCCGGGAAGTTCCTTTATGAATCCTAAAAAATGTGCGTACGTGTACGTGTGGACACTTTCTTTTGCTAACTTTATATATGCGCATATTTCCATGCGTGTCTTCCCTAGGCACCCAGGTGTCCTTGCATGTACGTGGCCGCTATATTCCCTTTGGGTCATTTTAGGCACGACATTTTATTCTCATTTATTTTTCACGTGTCATTAAGACATTGGCTAGCTGAACATGGTGTAAACACGCTTGAACCAACTTGAATTTTGTCTTCTTTATAGATGGGGAATTTTTTGATTAAGCGCACTATCATAACAAGCTCTCAAAGAATAAAGGTCCTAAGTTTACAAATATTAATGGTGACAAAAGCGTTATATGGCCCACAATTTTTATTCTTCCTATTTGTTATTGATCAATCAATAAATATTTATCAAGTGCAAAAAAGAGAAAGAAAGAAAAAGATTAATGATCATTTTAACCTAGTGTTCTTTTCCTTAAATGTATCGAGATCTTAAAACGGAAGAATAAAAAACGTGGATTCTCTCTTGGATATATGCTCTCTTAAAATATTTGAAGCTTAAAATAAAATGAGAGAAAATGGGGTTTATGAAGAATTTTGAGAAAATCAAAGAAATAATGATAAAACCCCAAATCAAGCTAAACCATATACATATACCATGCTTACAATGTTTGAGTGCAAGTAAATGAGTCCCATCAGCCAAAAAGGTAATTTGAGAGAAAATATCTTTGGATTTTCAAAAAAGTAGATCTTTAAATATGGTCGTCGTCAGAACATCACAGGTGCAACCAAAGTCTTCGTGCACGCGAAGCATCGGAGACACAAGGTCGCGGATGGAGAAAAATATTTTCTCCGAGATCAAATGATAATGTTCAAAAAGAGACAGGGAGTTCATGAACGTGAAGACATTCTCCACGATCGCAATCTCTCTGTGAAAGAAGTCACGCTTATCATCAGAGTTTTTCACCAAGGCTTTGAATAATTCACAACCTGCGAGGAGAAGGTTTGCGAGCACAACTTCTCCCTGGACTTTTACATGGTTTTCTTTTTCAAGATTGATTTTTATAAAGAAAAATACTAGGGGCATTTTGTAAGGGAAAAACACACAAAAAGGTTTAGAAAAAAGATATTATCAATTTATTTTCATAATTATTTAGAATTCTAAGTCCTCTATGTCAAGTTATAGTCGTCCAAAAATGAGATCATGAGTTTCCAGGATGAAAAAAGATAATGGCCTCAAGATCTTGAACTTTGAAGAAGTTTTCCTATAGAGCGAGGACCTCAAGGATGGACTCATACTGACATAAGATAATCCAATAAGTGAGGGCACATGAGTAAACTACAATCTTACATTTTCTCCCTCCATACTAATTTTTCTCTCTAAAATATATGTTCTTTTGTCTCTCTAACAAGGTTCTCTATCTAATATTACCATTTCTTTCTCTTCCCAAATTAAATTTATAGAGAAAGTAATTAAAATTGTCGTGACACAATATTTTAAAGAGAGAAAGAACTTTTGAGAGAGGCACGTTTTTAGAGATAATGTAATTTTAATTTTAGAAAGAGAGAAATGTTTACATTATAGAGATCAACATTTTTTTAAGAGATAAACATGTTGTCATTTCAGAGATATGAATCTTCTTAAAAAGAAATTTGTTACAGTTTTGGAGAAAAATTTTGAGAGAAACATAGACAAAGAAAGAGGTTAAGATATATAAGGAGGAATAATAATAATAATAATAATAATAATAATAATAATAATAATAATAATAATAATAATAATAATAATAATAATAATAATAATAATAATAATAATAATAATAATAATAATAATAATAATAATAATAATAATAATAATAACAACAACTGATTGCTAGCTAGTTTTTTCTGTTGGTTGCAGCTGAATTGTGATGCTTCATTCTCCTGTTCCTCTAACATGGGTGGTAGAAATCATGAAACGAATCTTAATTCCAGGTGAAGCTTTCACAGCTCTTATACGTTAAAGCTATGACAATTAAAGCTGATATTCACTTTAAGAATTAACATAAGTTGCATAATGTGAGTATAAGCATAATTTTAATCCAAGCATAGTCCAACCAAACTACTAATAACAATTAAAGAAGCCATTTATAACAAGGTTTCATATCTCAATATATAAAACTAAGGCTAACCAATGTGACATGATCAAGATACAGGAGTTTCTGCGACTTTTCATTCTTAGCCGAACATGGAAAATTTCCTTTGTTGTACGGGTTACAAATTTACAGCAAAGAATACAAAAAACATGTCTCTTAGATCCTATTATACTTCAAAAGTTGAAGACAATGGGAGGCTGGCAACATCATCATTATCGACGTCCAGTCTGGTACTTAGCCTTCACAATTTTGCTACTGTTTGATCTAACACAATCAGCTCGACACCTCTTTCGCGAACCTTTTGAATGAGAAGCCTCTCCTGCATCATCGTCCATACCAATTACTGCATTTCCCGACCTGGTCTTGTTGATTTTGGCTCTCCTTTTTTTTCAGTTTTGGTTTATTTACAAATTTGCCATTTTGGCTCAAATCTATAAATACAAGTGTTATTTCTAGGTTTTGAGAGAGGACAAGTTTGAGAGCTATTTTGAGAGCTAATCAAAGGCAAAGAGAGATAGAGAGCTACTTTGAGCAAGGTGAGTTCTTGAGACTGGTTAGTGATTGACTTTTGAGAGAGATAAGTGAGGTGTGTGTGTAACCATTGGTTCCTAGCCATTTATCTATAAAAGAAGATATCCTACCATTTGTGGATGTAGCCCAAATCTTGGGTGAACCACGTAAATTGTTGTTGCTCTGATTGTTTGTTGCTTGTATGTTCTTATGGTCTCTTCATTGATGTTTGGTTGATTCGATTGGGAGTTTGCACACTAGTTCATTTTGGGAACAAGGTCTTGGGTGTTTTCCGCACACCAAGTGTTTGGTAAAATTCCGAAGTGAGTTTTATGGTCTTGGTCGCTAGAGATAGTCTTGCTTTAGCGCAACAAGTGGTATCAGAGCTTTGGTTGCATTGTTTGCCCGGTATTTTGGTTCGAGGTTGAATCAATTTTGGCAATTTTGGCATAGCTTTTGTTTTTGTTCCAAATGACGGAAAATGTGGAGAGTACTCGAGAATCAACCTCTACGAGCGGAGGCTCTAAGAGATGGGATCCGAGTTATGGATCGAGTGGCTCAATGAAGACGGACATGAAGACTTTTGATGAGAAGATCAATTTCGGGTTATGGCAAAGACGAATGCGAGGCGTTCTTGTCCAACAGAGGTTGCAATTAGCATTGTTGGGGGTAGAGGGACGACCGGTAGGCATGACCGATGCCGAGTGGATTGACATTGATCAAAGAGCGGCTTCGTGTATTGAGATGCTTATCACGGATGATGTGTTGAATAACGTGATAGCGGAGACCACGGCTAAAGGCATGTGGGATAAGCTTGAAGAGATTTATTTGGGAAAATCGTTGTCAAATAAATTGTTCCTCAAGAAGAAACTCTTCAAGCTTGAGATGAAGGAGGGTGAGGATATGATGAAGCATATCAACGTTTTTAATGCCTTGATAAATGACTTGAACCGGATAGACGTTTAATTCATTGAGGAGGATCGATCATTGTTGTTGCTTGCATCATTACCCGATTCATACGAGCATTTTGTGACCACGCTCATGTTTGGGAAGTCTACGCTCCGGTGTAACGAGGTTGTGCAAGATATTCAATCTCATGTCACGATGAGAAAGAAGGAAGGTGGAGGTGACGGGTATTCCCATAATGAAGGCCTTATGGCGAGAGACGGAGGTGGGCAAAATGGCGGGAGGAACTCCAACCGGGGATTTAATGACGGTAGTAGGTCTAGATCGAGAGGTGTTGGTGGTAAAGGGCCGAAATGCTACAAGTGCCGGGAATGGGGTCATATGATCCGAGAATGTCCTTTGTGGAACGACAAGGTTAAGGGCAAGGTTGATTCCGAGAGGGCAATGGTAGCGAGTGCGAATTATGAAGATGAACTTGGAGAACTTCTCACAATCTCCAAGGTTAACTCTCTTTCCCAAGATGATTGGATATTAGATTCGGGATCGTCGGATCACGTTTGCTCCAAGAGGGAATATTTTGAGACTTTCACAGAAAATGGAAAAGGTTCCATGTCTTTGGCTAACGGAGAGAAGGTTTCCGTTGAGGGTGTCGGGACGGTGAAACTCAAGATGTTCGATGGGGTGGAACGCACTTTGGGTGGTGTGGCCTATGTCCCAAAGTTGCCAAAGAATTTGATATCCATTAGCCGTT
Organism: Sambucus nigra; assembly: GCA_949130495.1. Classification (NCBI taxonomy): domain Eukaryota; kingdom Viridiplantae; phylum Streptophyta; class Magnoliopsida; order Dipsacales; family Adoxaceae; genus Sambucus; species Sambucus nigra. Next base: position 322,295,760 of record OX422217.1, read on the forward strand.
TGGATTCCAAGGGTTGTCGGGTGTCGGTGGCGGGTGGAGTCTTGAAAGTCACACGCGGTTGTATGGTCCTAGCGAGGGGAGAGGAGAGAGAGGCGTTGTATCGTCTAAATCAAACTTCGAGGAAGACGGGGAAGCGGTGTGCACAAGTGATAGAATGTTCGAGGCATGTCTCGTTTGTGAACAAAGCGGAGACATTGGGTGCTAGCTTTCCAAGAGTAGACGGTAGTGATGGGAGAATACCTACTAGTGGAGGGGATGGATCGAAGTCCCCCTCCAAGGCCAACGGGTGATGTTGACCCGGTTTAGTTGCACACATGCATTGGACGATTCGAATCGAGGAGGTGTAGGACTGTGATGGATTCGAGGTGTGTGTAGCTAGTTCAAGGAAGGTCGATGAGTTATTGTTTGCGAGCATTGGCAAACGGGAGTTTTTCGTGACAAAGACTTGGTATATCTTTCGAGGGTGAGATTTGGAGGGTATGAGAGGTGACGAATTTTCCCTCTCATCCGTGGTTATTTCTCAAGGTGGAAGATGGTGTTGATGTGTTTGAATGTTTCGTGTAAAGAAGGTGTATGCTATATGTATTGTGGGGGGGTGTACTCACCGGGTTACATGAGGAGTGAGCTTCACCGTATGGTTACATGGGAAGCATTCAGGGGAGTTCTTAGTTTAGAACTTGGTTCCTCGGCGGGTGGAGTCGTTTGGAGTCTTGGAGTGAAGACTTGCGGTATCTCACTTCATGGTTGAAGTTTGAGGTGGCTTAGCGTCGGGTGGAGCGTATTGGCTTGTTAGATGTCGGGATGATCTTAGAGCGGATTTGATGTTTGCATTCCGAGTTCGGTTGGATCGTGAGGATCGCCTGGGGGAATCGCATTAGCTTGGTAGATGGTGGGCAGTCTTCAAGCGGGTTCAATTTCAACATTCTAGAGATTGGTTGGATCGTCAGGATCGCCAAGGTGGAGTTTGTTGATTTTGGCTCTCCTTTTTTTTTCAGTTTTGGTTTATTTACAAATTTGCCATTTTGGCTCAAATCTATAAATACAAGTGTTATTTCTAGGTTTTGAGAGAGGACAAGTTTGAGAGCTATTTTGAGAGCTAATCAAAGGCAAAGAGAGATAGAGAGCTACTTTGAGCAAGGTGAGTTCTTGAGACTGGTTAGTGATTGACTTTTGAGAGAGATAAGTGAGGTGTGTGTGTAACCATTGGTTCCTAGCCATTTATCTATAAAAGAAGATATCCTACCATTTGTGGATGTAGCCCAAATCTTGGGTGAACCACGTAAATTGTTGTTGCTCTGATTGTTTGTTGCTTGTATGTTCTTATGGTCTCTTCATTGATGTTTGGTTGATTCGATTGGGAGTTTGCACACTAGTTCATTTTGGGAACAAGGTCTTGGGTGTTTTCCGCACACCAAGTGTTTGGTAAAATTCCGAAGTGAGTTTTATGGTCTTGGTCGCTAGAGATAGTCTTGCTTTAGCGCAACAAGTGGTATCAGAGCTTTGGTTGCATTGTTTGCCCGGTATTTTGGTTCGAGGTTGAATCAATTTTGGCAATTTTGGCATAGCTTTTGTTTTTGTTCCAAATGACGGAATGTATACATTGAAATAATAGCTCACTATGGTTGGCCTGCTTCGAGATAGCAGACTCAAGGCAGGCTTCATAAAACATTTACCTTGTGATGTGGGATTATCTTTCACAATAGACTCGAACTTTTTCTCCTCCTCTGGATTCCATACCGTCAAAACCTCTTCTCCCATCTCATCAAATTTCCATCTCCAAAATGCAGGTCCCAAATCAAGCTGTAGCTGAATCCGTTTGTCAGCAATGTGAAGCTTAACACATTCTATGGAATCAGGGGAAACACATGAGAAAAAGTCTGGTCTCCCTTTTCCAATCAATTCCCCTTTGTTTTCCGCCTTTTCGTCTTTGATTGGCCAGGTTTTAGTACCCAACCACCTAGAGTTTGAAGGGTCTGATTTATAGTTACCAATACGGGGTGGGACAGTCCAATTTGGCACATTAGCCTGAAAACGGGGCCCGACTGGAATTGTGAGTCTGAGAAGTTCATCATTGATGTACTCTATCCAGCTTGTTGATATTGGTGCCTCAAGTGTCCGAGTCTTCAGTTGCTTTGGCTTTCGCATGTTTGATGAGTTTCTATTCAGAACAAGTGGTCAAAGCAGATTATGGAAGCAAATGATTGATGCTGTGTGAGTTTTAGGTTATCAAAAGATATTCTGAGGAAAATTGGTTTAAATCAGTGTTAATTTTCTCCACAATTTCTATGCAATCCAACTCGAAGATGGTGCATATATTTTCTAAAAAGAAATTAATTGATATTTAGTACACATGGTAATGGATAAGTGAAACCGAAGACAATGATATGAGAGAGAACATATGAAGTAAATGAGCAGAAGCAATGTGCAGATGCAATTAACATACAGATGATTAGGCTTTTCTCAGGTGCACTATCATTCACAAAAGCAATATCATTGTTACAAAATAAATGGGAGGTATTTATTTATGGCCTAAAACCCTTTCTTCCCAAGACATTCAAATATAGCAGAAAATTAATGAACAATAAAAGATACCTTAACAATATTCTATTTGAAAGTGTAAATCAAATCAAGGAGCCTTTCATATTTTCAACAGCATAATATGGATAATTGGTTAAATGCATTGTTTTTATCATTGGTTAGAATATGGACAATTCAATAAAAATTGTGGGGTCCATTGTTGAGTCAACTCAAGTTTCGTCAATCACATTGGAGGGTTGTGTTAACCTTCTTTTGGGTTGGGTCAACATATTTGAAATCGTAAATATATGTATCAAGTCTGTAAATTAATCAAAATCAAGAAAAGTAATATCCAACTACTTAAGTCGCTGCTCAGAATAAATCCAAATATATTCTTATACCTAATATATCTCTAAATAATAAGCCTAAAATTAATAAAACAGACCCCCAACTCCGCTTTTGTCCAGCTAAATTTCTTGCATTTTATTTTATACACTGTTGGTCTCAAGCCCGGATAAAAGAGGAGAGTTGCTTTCGGTAGCTGACAGCTGGTATAAAAGTATCAGATTCTTCTGAACACGAATCCTATGAAGACTTTGACATAAAATATGAGGTTCAGCTGTATATGTTATTTGTCGATTTTATTTTTCCAGAATAACTTGTCTTAGATAATAAGACAATTCACATACCATCAACAATATGAAACTATCCATACACTTAAGTATGTCAAAAAAATTCTGTAATCAACAATTAGATTTAAACATAGATACATGTCAAGTTTTACTAGATATCAAATCAGAAGGAAAAATAGCAATCAATCGAAAACACAGACGAATCTAAAGTTATGGAATCGCCAAGTGAGTTTCAAAGGGATTATTAAAATGGGTTGAGCAAAACTCCAACGAAAAAGGGAGTTGCAAAAGTGTCTTCCTTAAACACAAACATGAATGGATGGTCAGCCACGAATTTTTCATCGGGTTCATCATACTCCATACAACACTCACTTGTCAAAAATGTTACAGCCGCAGCCTTGGTCCCTACCTCGTTAACTTCAATTTGAGACTTTTGTACAATGTTCACACCTCCACAACCACCTTCTTCTATTATATTTGAAAGCCCGTTAACATGTAATTTCAATCCCATGCGCTTCATGAAATTGTACGAGTAGGAGAATTTAAACTTGGGAATCAAAAACTTATCCGGATCCTTTTTGCGTAGATCTGTGCTCTTATTTAGGAATAACTTTGGACTGTCACTAAACTCTTGTAACATTTTGTGAAGCCCGTCCTTCTCGTGGGGGAGAAAAAAATGCATGGAAAATTTTCTATTCTCATGGTGGCTGATTTTGTAAGGTAATTTGGCAACTTTGAAAGTCCAGAATGATCCGTAGAAATGACGGTCAACACTGCTGGACATGAAGGGAACCTTAACTTTTTCACCATTAAGCAAGTAAAAGTTCTTCTTGTTATTGGACACATACAGTGCGCGCCTCCAAGTTCCTTTGAAGTAGAGTGCATTTGCAAGGATGCACTTTTTCTTCTCCTTAATACTGTCAATAATGCTGTTGATAAGCGCATTAGTCGCTGTGTTCACACATGAATTAACTTCATCTACAGCTTCCTTAGGCTTGTTGGCGAAATCAAGTGATTTAGTTTCAGCTCCCAAACAAGATGTGAGAAATTGTTGAAATGAAGGCTTGAGCGAACATTGTTGGTCCAACCAAAATCAATTAGCAAAATTAATAATAGGCCCTTTGCCGTCATCGTAGGCCGCAACCAAAATCAATTAGCAAAATATGGTGTTGCTGGCTTTGATATCATCAAGTGACTCGCAACCCAAAAAGTGAAGCAGCTCATCCAATGTACGTCGTTTGGATCCCACGGCCACTATGCTTATCAAGGCAGCAATTGACAATGGCGATGACACAATGTTCCTCTGGTCACCATTTAATTCGTCTATTATGGCTTGTTTTACCATTTCTATAGAGAAATCCATTGGACCAACTAGTGTAAGCTCGATCGATTTGATGAGTGATTGTGCGAAGTGACTGCTGCTATGAGTAGTATGTTATTTGTCGACGATATTATTTTAGTTAATGAAACTAAGGGAGGGATTGATGCTAGATTGGAAGTGTAGAAAGAAACCATATAACCAAGAGGGTTTAAAATTAGTATGACTAAAACAAAGTATATATAGTGCAATTTGAGTAATACTAAGAAGATAAATTGAGATCTTATGAAACTTGAGAGTCGAGAGATATCTGAAAGTGATAAATTCAGTTATTTAGGTTCAATAATACAAGGAGATGGAGATATTAGTAATGATATCTCCCATATAATTAAAGCAGGTTGGTTAAGTGATTAAGTGATACCTTTTAAATGAAAGGGTATAGAATAACCATTGGACATGTCATGTTATATGGGACGAAGTGTTGGCGACCAAAAAATAATATGGGAAATAAATGAGCGTGGCCGAGATATGGATGTTAAGATGCATAGGATATAAACCCAAAATGGTAAAATTAAAAATGAACATATTGATTAAACAATAAAATTAGATATTATTCTAGATAAATTGAGATAAAATTTGAGAGTGATTCGGATCATATTGATGGTAATGTTATTGTAAAAAGGAAAGTGATATCACGTGTTTAACTCAGGATATTGCCTTGAACTAAACGAAATGAAAAATAAGAATTCATATAGCCGACCCTAAATAATTGAGAAAATACTTTGCTGAGATGACTATAATATCCCCCCACCCCCACCCAACCACCACCACGTGTACCAATCAACAATGGACATAGAAATTCATGAGGGCAATTGTAAAATCATTCAACCATCCGTCCGTCCCAAATTAAGTATCATGTTTTTAAAATAGTTTATCATTCCAAAGATACCCATCCCAACAATGTTTATGGGAAAGCAAAAGTGCATGTGCAGCTTTATAAAGGTATGTATCATTATTAGGTATAAATTTAAAAACCTATACTTAAAATGTTTAATTTTCAACCAGGGACTAATCCAAATTTTTAGGAATATAAATATAGAGAGTAAAATCTTTCCTTGAATGGAAGGAAGGAGTATGTAAATGGGAAAACTTATAGACAACTAAAGTTGCTTTTGTTGTTTAATTTCCATGTTTTCTTAAAATAAATTTTGTAAAATTTCATCACTCATGAATGTGATGAACGATGTAAAGGAAAATATGATCAACATAGTGCATCAAAATCATTTACTAGTCCCTTCCTATGATACAAGAAACTAACATAGAAAGTTTATGGTTTGTAACAAACATTACCGCTAAGATCAAAGAGAGAAATAAAGAAAAGGAAATAGGAAAAATAACTGCAAAAGAAGATGGTAGATATTTATTCTAACACAAGATTTATTCCCTTTTTTGTATGGACCAAAATGTTTCATAGTAGGAACCCTTAAGAAGGTATAGTGTAATGCAAAGTACATTAAAACGGACTATATCTATTTTATTACATTTCCCTATGATAGGAATGCTATTGTGGGTTCTATGCAATATAAGAAGTAAGTTTGTTATCAGATTGATACCTTGTACCTTATTCTTGATTCACTTAACATGACCACCAAATATCGCTAATAAGCAATCCACCAATAAACAATGAGGAAGTCATATAAAATCAGAGATAAACAAATTCATCAGATAGTAAGATAAATCACTTATGATTTAAGTGTTAAATGTCTAACATTAATGACTTCTGATTTTAGAGCTGACATCCTATAACCTATAACTGCCTTTTAACTGTCTTACAACCGCCCCTCATTATTTTCTCGGTATATGTGCATTTTTGCACACTCAAAATGCTCAAATGTAATTTGCTCCACAAAAAGTTGATTTGCTCCAAGGCAATAAGTAAAACAGTGCTCCCGGGGCAAGTGGAGTGCCACGGGAAGAGTAGAAAAAGATTAATAAATAAATAAATAATGTCGAAAAACAAGGCATTAAGTAAAGTGCGGAGGGAGCCTAGTTTTGTCACTTTTAGGTTAGCAAAATTAGTTAAATTTTTCAACCAATTTTCTTTATCTGGACGACTTTTGCAAATATGCCGACAACTCTAGAGAGCCAAAAATACAAAATGGGTCGGTAAAGTAGCATTTTGCAAATATACCAACGACTTTGGATATGGGTTTAGAGGATGACACTTGTCATATATTTGTTACAATAGGACCATCGACCAAAAAAAACTGAAGATGAATTGTAAATCTGAGGAGCACCTTTTATTTGTTGTATGAGCATTTTCTTTAGTTCATCACTAATACAAAAAAAAAGCCTTTAAAGAGGTATACATACTGATTTTAAAAAGTCTCTTTATCGGAAACCGAATCTTTACAAATGGGACTAAATACATGTGCTCCCTATGTTCTATTCCTAAAATATCTAGGAAGGGATCCCAAGGATTTACTTATAGCGATCACAAATCGATTTTCATGGCTTTTCAGAGAGTTCATAATGTGTGTAGCCAAGTTTGTGCCACTCATCAACCTCAACCTGTAATAATATCCCAAATACACTAAATTCTTATGGTGATCTTACTAATAAAATGGCCCGAAAGTTTTCATATTGCGATGACGTCAGTGACGTCGCAAGAAGCCCACTAACTACATTTGCAAATCATAAATTATATAATTTTACTTTATTAAAGAAAATTTAAATACACCCATTGAATTTTCACCTCACCCATGTATTCTCTTTCTAAAATTAATATTTAAACCAAAAGTGGTGTGAATGTAGGACTTAATTGATGAATCTTAAAAGAACAGTGATACACTTACCTACAACTAGTACCGAAAAATTACCGAAACTAGTTGCACATATATATAACATTTTCCATCCTTCGATACATCCCTTATTCTAAGAGTGCGTCTAGAGCGACTCCCTAGAAGCCACTCTCTCTTTGGCCTACTTTTATTTTAATAAAAACAAAAAAATTATATTTTCAATAAAATTAGTTTTTTTAAAACTGTTTTTAATAAAAGTATGAAAAGTTAATTTTTAAACGCTAGCGCAGAACCACATTATCACGATTGGTTAGTGTCGCTGGCACGGACCCACATCATTTAAACTATTTTTTTTAAAATGACTTTTTTTGAAAATACAAATTTCCAATAAGTCTTTTTTTAAATAAAAATAGTTAAATATTTTTTTGTTTTTTAAAACAGTTATAAAAAGTTAAAAACATCTTTTTTTAAGTTTTTATTGAAAATACAAATTTTTAAGTTTTATTATTGAAAAAAAAAAGTTGGACCTATGGTTGTGTGCTAAGTAAGTGTGACTTGTGAGTCACAAATCACGAGTCGCTCTTGATTTATTTTTATTCTAATGCAAATGTCTCAACTCCAAATATTACCAAAATCTTGTTCTTAAGTACCAGTAGGCACATTTCTAATGCAAGTTGTAACACTATAAGAATTTCCGAAAAAAGAACAATAATACCTTCCATTTTAAATCACAAGAAGTCGATCTTTTCCTTCTTTTGTTTCGGATGAATCCACAAGGAAAAAGAATAACAGAACCGACAAATTTAAATTCGTCCACCTCTGAATATTTCTCAAACAGGAAGAGATTTAGCAAAAGAGTAAAGATACGGGGACCATTTCGTGGACACATTTTCTAAACCCAGTGACGTGTCAGACATAGATTGAGTGTGTTTTGTAATGGACCTCATGTGATGTAAAAATCCACCCAATGTGTATCTTAGAAAATGTGTCCACGAATTGAGTCCCAGTATCATCACCCTTAGCAAAAATACCAAATTGCAATTTTATCCTACTTTTCCGCTTGTAATCATAGATACTCTTTGCTTCGGTTTCCATTTTTAGGGTTTTGAATGGATATGGTAAATGTCTTATCTTAACGCACAACCAAATACTCTATAGAAAAGAAAGTTAAACCGTAATCATGAATAAGATTCCCAGATTTCGATTCCAAGGTTTCAATGTAGGTTACGGGATAATAGTATTTACTCCCGCTTTTAAAAAAATCATTTGAATTCACTTTCATGTTTTTATTTTTTTAATCATAATTCTGTTTTAACATTTGTAAGATATGTGCCAATCTCTTCGGAGAAAAAGAAAGGCGGTTGAGAAAATTTTTGAATAATTATGAGACTTAATACAATTTAAAAAATACATGGAAGGAAAGTCTAAAAAAAATGATATGGGACTAAATCCCAATAAACTATTTTTTTCAACCACGTTTCAAAATAAAAAAAAAAATGATACCTAGAAAAGAAAGAGAAATGAAAAGTAATTCATAAAATTTGAGTCATGTTTTTTTTAATTAGAAAAATAAACTTTCATCAAGAACATTATAACAAAGGAACGAGTCTAACTATAATATGATAATTTTTTGCAAGTCCATTATAATGTGAAATATAAAGGGATAATTAATATTATGAGCTAAGTATATTTTGCACTTATTTTATTTTAATTTTTTTATGTTTCAAAAATTCTTTGTTTATTTTTTTGACAAATTTTTCTACGATTTAGGATAAAAGAAGAAAGGGTGTGTGTGTGAGTGTTTTATTTGGTGATGGATGTTTTGAAATAAATTAAAACGCTTGGACAAAATGTTAATTAAAAAAATGTCGAATGAGTTTTCGTCGAATGACCCAAATTTAAAATAATGTTTTTACATAATTTGATATTTAAAAAATATTCCAAGTATATTGTTGTTGCTAGAACTTAGTTTTAAGTTTGTTTTAGCTAATTTCTACCAAATAACTAGTAATCTAACACTTATGAGATGAAATAGTGAATTTCAAGAATGAAAATGAAGTAAAGAGCTAAAAGAGGAAGAACTCATAAAGGAGGGACACGTGTATGCTCTCTCTCTCTCTTTCTCTCTCTCCAATTTGGTAACATGACAGTATATGCTTATAGAAGTGAGAGAAGAGAGACACGTGTCTCTCTCTTACACGTCACGTCATATCACACTTTACAAGTGGAGTGAGAATCACATGTTAGTTATGGAACATGGATGGAATACCTTCATATCTTCTAGATATTACACAAGCAATCTCTTGCTAATGTCATCTATTCATGTGTTCTACGTGACATGCGATGACAGTGTTAACTAACAAATTATCATTTTGTTTCCTCAAGGCCCAAGTTGATCTACGCTATGCCGACCTCCTAAAAGTTCTCGCCTTCATATATATATTAAGTCATTTGGTTTATTCAGACCACATGATACGTGTCAACTTTTGATTGGATCGTGAAACACACTACATTTAAGGTACACCATATATTTCTCTTTTACAAGCATATAATTTTATTACGGTAATTTTAAAATATATATAACAAACACATTAACATATATCAATAGCAATTTCTCAAAAGAAATTAAATAAAAATAATACCTCATATAATCACTTAACACTTGACTTTTTGATGTACTATAAATTGTCAACCAAATAATTATACTCTAGGGATGGAAATTAGGTGGGATGAAAACCCATTAAAATAATAACGACAAATATGTGTTTGAAAAAAATAAATTTGAGTTGGGATCGGGAAAAGTTCGGGTTTATCATGTTTTATCCCAACCTGCCTCGCCCCCTTTATATAATGATTTCACGCTTTAACCCTTTACTACATACATAATAATCTTTATCTATCTATCTATCTATATATATATATAGTCATGCTCTTGTGCGGACTAATACGCACTTTAAGAGTGAGGACCAGATATGTGTTACCTGACGGTAACCCTAGAAATTATCGGCTAAATAATCTTTTCTAGACTCATTGCTAGGTGACACATGTCTCATCCGCACTCTTTAAATGCGGAGTGGTTCTCACAAGAGCATTACTATATATATATATATATATATATATTCTCAACAAAAGCCTTAATCGCAACTCAGTTCTCTTCCCTCTCCATTCCACAACATCACCATCATTAATGGCCAGAATTTATATCAATATCTTTATAAACCATCAACGTTTCTCTCGTATACATTTACCATCTTTGCTAAAATATTTCTGCCATTAAATCTTTGTGGTCAGTTGGAGGTTACCCATCCACCATTAAAGCTCTATGAAGATACTGATTTTGTCTTTTTTTTTTCTTTTTTTCAAAAGATCTTATAATTTCTTCTTCTTATTTTGTTTTTATTTTGTAATTGCTTCTTCTTTTTATATACAATCATATTGGGACAATGAGAGATTTGAACAAATCATAAATTAAAATTAAAGCCTTTAATTTTGAATTTAAAGAATGCGATGCAATGTAATGATTTGATTTTGAAACAGTAGATGTTTGATTTTGAAATTGGTAGTTACAATTTGTGTGATTGAATTAGTTATGTATTCAATAATCTATGAATTTTGTTTTACATAGAAATTATATTGGTTTTGATAATAGATAGAAGTTTGGTTTCCTCCTATAAACGTGGCGGAATGGGGTTTATGTAAGTTGTCACGACGCGAGGTTGGGTTTGGGGGGATAAAACCCATCCCGAGTGTGGTGCGGGCGGGGTTGGGTTTGGCGGGATTGAGGAGGTGGCTGAGGCCTGCTGCCATTATGTGGTCCTTTCTGGTAGGCAATCGAGGTTTTAGTAGCTTTGTAGTGTTTTGGAAAAGTTCAAAGGTTGACCCTAGGACCTATGTTCTTGTGAGGGTGAGACTGAAGAGTCTGAGGAGTTTTGAAATACTTGTAGCTAACTATGGTATCATCAGATTATCTATTTAATTGTTTCCTCCTGGGTAATCGACTAGAATAACGAGTCATCTGGAGGAAATTTTTACTTGCTTCGAGAATTTCTTAACCCCGTTATACTCCTCCCAATACAATGAGCATACTCTGGGCAATTCTCCCAAGGATTCTTTTTAAGCATGAGTAAAGCATCCATATTATTAGAGTGAGAGCTAGTAGTGAAAAGCTTAGTCATGAACGACTCGTCCAGTAGCTCTAATCTCTTCATTGATCCAACGAGAAGCTTCTCAAGGCATCCCCAAGTTAAAAGGGAATGGTTTTTCACATTAGTGACTCGCGCTTCTTATCATCGTTTGATAATTTTTATATGATATTTAAGGAAATTTCTTTGTGTCCCTCTCTGAAAACCGCACTTTTGAAACACACATATTTAAACTTACCAACATAATTCACTATTCGATTCACGTGATACAAGAAACTACAATAGAAAATTCATGCATAGAAAAAAAATATATATTAATAGATTTGTTTTAATTAACAACTAATCCAACAACAAATAATTTTTTTTATCTATTACTCAAGGGCCTAAAGGCTTACAAAGTAGACAAAATCATCGAGTTGTTTAAGAAATATAATCTACATGGAAAAAAACATAAGTATTGGAGGATGATTTCATTCAGCGTCTTTCTAGTTGGATTTATGTCTGAATTAATATCGGGGATCTTCTTATTAAGTCCGATTTATATGGGACATTTCCTAATAGATCCTATCGCAACATTTTTTTTTCTTAATAAGTCTTATTTGTATATACAGTGAAAATTCACTGTATGTTTACAAATAGGACCTATTAGAACAAAAATCTTTTTTCATGGGATCTTGATGATGCTGGAAACAGCCTCACCCTTCAAGGTGTTTGTGTGCTCAATTCAATGTTAATAATGGCGGCATAAGGGTACATATACATATAGAAGAAGGAGGTGAGGAGAAGAGGATTCACACCGGAATATAAGTGGTTCAGCCAATTAGGCCTACGTCCACTGTGCAAGTGTATGGTATGTATCACTGTATGAGGGCTCTAATGGCCATGGATACAATCTCTCAAGCTTTCTCTCTCTACTGTGTATTTAGACAGAGTTTCAGCTAGGGTTGCCAATTTCGGATCCTTTTCAAGGTAGATGATGACCTCTATATATAGTTCCTGGGGGGTGTAGTGTACCCCCCAAGCATGCAATGAGTATGTGCATGAGGATCGAACCAATATGAGAATGACACCTGGCTGATCTCATGTAGATAATGATGACCTCAATATTCCCTCACGTGGGGGGAATGATTCGGTTATAACTGATTGTATACACGTGTTCCCATCAATGCATATAATGATAAGAACTCGATCGTCCATGAATGATCCCAACCTCGGCCTGGAAGGGGATGAGGTGGAGTCCTTGGTTCAGTGGGAGAGCCGAGGTAAGACATGTTGAGCTATGACATCGGCCTGGGACGGGGTAGTGGTGGCAAAGCGCCAACGTCGGGCGATTCCTAGCCGAGATTGATGCTGATGACGGGTAGTTTCTTCATCTTTCGAGCCGAAGTTGTAATCCTTGGAAGACCAGGTGGATAACCACCCCTGGATCATGGTGACCTCACTTGCTGAGGTAGCTAGCAACATCGGTCGTGGCCGACCTTGCCTAGGACGAGATCGCTAGTTGATGATCTAAGGTCCTTCAAACATCGTCCATCTCCATGGACGAGGTTGATGACTTTGAGCTGAGGGGGTACATTCAAGGCATATCAATCACCCCCAGTCCTTAGTTACATGTGAGAGCAGGTGACTATGGGATATACAACTCCGAGGTCCTTCTGGCTTGTGCCAATGTTCCTTTGACACTTGTCAATTGCTGAAGTGTGAGGCGTGTCTGGCAAGCATGTGATGTCAGCCGTCCTTTGGGCCCCCAAGGCAATGATGGGCCTTGGGACGCGTGCATGAGGTGTTGAGGGTTATACCCCCTTTCTTCTCTTTCTTCTTCATTTCTACATTCCCTCGCCTGAAACTCTTTCTCTCTCTACAAGGTCTTGCTTAAGGGACTGTTGGTGGCTTTTTCTTGCAGCTCTCTCTCTCTTCTTCACAAATTTTCTCATGTATCATTTATCTCCCCTTTCACTCCTTTTGTTGCATTTTTCTGCCTTATTTTTCCATTTGTTGTATTTTTCGATGAGCTTAAGCATTTTCCGGTGAACCTATGAGTTTTCTGGTGAACTGTTCATTCATTGTTCTTGCTCGAAAAACCCAGTTTTGATCATTAGTCAAATTACCAATATTATTTGTTTAGAAGAGTCACAAGTGTAGGGTCTGCCTCGTATGCTCAGACCCCTTTACCAACTCTTAGAGGAATTCCCCTCTCTTAGGGAGAAGACCTTAGATAAAATTAGACAAATAGAAAGAGCCCAAGAGGAAGCTCGTAGGGCAGAGGTGTTCCCCCTTAGGCCTATTTTTTCGCTACCTCTGAATGTCATATACCCTGAACCATCTGAGCCAGTTATCCGAGTAGAGGTCCCAGCTGAACCCACTCCGATATCTGAGTCTGAGTCATCCACCTCAGACCCTATGTCTATTGACTCTTTTCAAGAGGCCATGGATTTCTCAATTCGACAAGATCAGGTCCCTGATCAAGTAGAGGTTTCCAGTCGCGTCTCATCCCATGGTGAGTCTGGCATATCGCAGTCCTCCTCAGATGTTGAAGTTGTTAAATCGAGTGTGGATTTTCCACCAATTCTTGAAACCATTCCCCTGTCGGCTGTCACGGGTGATGAGTTCGCTCAGAGGTTCCCAACTGGTAATCCATCGTCTGCTCAGGCCAACGTTGAACCGGATGATGATGATGGTAACGAGAGTGATGTTGATACCTCTGAGGCGGTCGAGATAGAGAGTACTGTCAGTGAGGTCGAACTCTTGGACTTCAGACACCTATATTCTATAAGCCCCTCTATAAAACTCAGGAGACCTTTGAGGGAAGAGAGAGCTTATGATGGTCGTGATGGTGAGATCTGCCTGTATGAGCAGATGATTAAGTTAGGGTTTCGACTTCCCATTCATCCCATCATCAGGGCTATATTGGCCTACATCAACTTAGCTCCTTCCCAGTTGTCACCCAATGCCTGGAGGGTGATAATTGGTGCTATTGTCCTATGGAGGGTTGTCCATCACACAGACCTTCCAGTGCAAGTCTTCACGGGGTGCTATGTCCTTTCATCTGTCAGGAATCACCCGAGCTATTATCATTTTTTATCTCAAAAGTCAAATAAAAAGATGTTGTAGATCACCCAAACCTCTAGCCGTAATTGGAAGCCACGTTACTTCTTTGTATCAGGGCCATGGGAATTTGGTCTATGTGCCCCCCTCTTCCTCACCAGAGCCTAGAATGCCCCTGAGATGGGGAAAGGTTACAATGGCTGCTAGGGCCGACCCTGGACTAAGCCAACAGAATCCTCAGAAGGTCAAAGACCTTCAAGATCAAGGGGAGCATGGTCTGCTTGTCAGATTCGAACACCTGATGACCCCTTACTATCTCTCTGAGACTGGGCTTGGGGGGAGTCTCCTGACAGAACTTCGTAAGTGTTTTTTATTCCAAGTTTTACCTCTGAATTTTTGTATCTTTGATTTTCTAACTCAGACCTTTATGTTCTGCAGAGCACCCAAAAGGAATATCTGACGAACTCTGGGAGATAGAAGCCCCCAGTCTCATGAAGCTCATGAGGAAAGCTAGTCTGAATGCCCCTCCTCCCCCTCCCTCTACCTCAAGGGCCGAGGTTACCAAGAAGAGAAAACATGTCGCCCTTGCCCCTGAAGATCAGAGGCAGAAGAAGAACAAGAAGGGAGATTGTGCCATCCCCATTTCTTCTGAGGATGTGCTGATTTCTCGTCTTGAGCAATTAAAGATTGGTGATAACATCATTGGCCAAAGTCTGAAGGCCCTTAATGCCATCGGCGATGTCATGACCGAGTCTGACAAGCGCTTCTGCCGCTCACTGGATAAGCCTCTGTTGGTTGAATTCTCCCTTCACCGTTTCATCCAAGTAAGACCTTTAATTATTGCTTCTGAATTATTAAAGTGTAACATCGTCATCGAACCATATCAGATCTTAGACTAACGTCTCTGCACATATTCTGCAGGGTCTTCTCACCATGCATCACTATGTCAACTGAACCTTGGGAAAACTTCCTCTCTCCAGCGTAAGGTCGATGTGGCTGTCAAGGCTGCCTTGGATGATGCCTCTGAGAAGATATTGGAGGAGTACAAGGTCTCTGATGAGTTTGTCAGCTTCATCTTTGAATATTTGGAAAGAGGGGTCAAGGCAACTAGAAAGTGGGCTGCCATGAAGGAGAAGGAACCAGGAGGCCTCGCAGCTGCTGACTTCATCGGCCGGGGCTATGCTGACCCTAAGTTTGCCCAGGCCTTGCAGGAGGTTGAAGAAGAGGGAGGTGATGCACCCACTGTGACTGCCCCCTCCCCCCAAGGAGACACCATGACTGAAGATGTCGGTGCTCAAAATGATGGGGTGGAAGTGACCACCCTCAGCCAAGGAAATGCAGACATGTCCACTAACCCTGAGGCTACAAACACTTAAATTCTTGTGAAGCTATATGTAATCTTTTGTAACTCTTAATTAATTGTAACCACTGATGAACAATGTTACTTTGTATTTTTGCAATTTGTAACTTAATCTATCAACCTCTGAGGAGGGATTTTATTTCTTCTCTTGCTTCGTTGTTTATTGAGCAATTTTCCTTGCCATGTAATGTGTTCATCTCTGAAGTCATGGTACAATGATGTCTTTGTTGAGCCAGATGAATAGTTTTTAAAGTCCGATCTCATCCAAGTATGATGTCTGACCTCAGACCTTGTCACCAAATCATGATGTTATAAGGTCTGAGGTCATCAACTAAGATGTCTGACCTCAGACCTTGTCACCAAATCATGATGTTATAAGGTCTGAGGGCATCAACTAAAATGTTATCCTCATAAATAATTTCACCAAATTAATGATGTTAAGGGTCTGAGGTCATCCAAGTATGATGTCTGACCTCAGACCTTGTCACCAAATCATGATGTTATAAGGACTGAGGGCGTCAACTAAGATGTTATCCCCATAAATAATTTCACCAGATTAATAATGTTAAGGGTCTGAGATCATCCAAGTATGATGTCTGACCTCAGACCTTGTCACCATATCATGATGTTATAAGGTCTGAGGGCATCAACTAAAATGTTATCCCCATAAATAATTTTACCAAATTAATGATGTTAAGGGTCTGAGGTCATCCAAGTATGATGTCTGACCTCAGACCTTGCCACCAAATCATGATGTTATAAGGTCTGAGGGCATCAACTAAGATGTTATCCCCATAAATAATTTCACCAAATTAATGATGTTAAGGGTCTGAGGTCATCCAAATATGATGTCTGACCTCAGACCTTGTCACCAAATCATGATGTTATAAGGTCTGAGAGCATCAACTAAGATGTTATCCCCATAAATAATTTCACCAAATTAATGATGTTAAGGGTCTGAGGTCGTCCAAGTATGATGTCTGACCTCAGACCTTGTCACCAAATCATGATGTTATAAGGTCTGAGGGCATTGATCAAGGGGAAGAGACAGCTTCTCGTTCCCACATACGGCACCAAAATGATGATGCTGGAAATAACACCACCTTCAAGGTGTTTGTGTGCTCAATTCATTGTTAACAATGGCAACATAAGGGTACATACACATATAAAAGAAGGAGGTGAGGAGAAGAGGATTCACACCGGAATATAAGTGGTTCAACCAATTAGGCCTACGTCCACTGTGCAAGTGTATGGTATGTATCACTGTATGAGGGCCATAATGACCATGGATACAATCTCTCAAGCTTTCCCTCTCTACTGTGTATTTAGACAGAGTTTCAGCTAGGGTTGCCAATTTCGGATCCTTTTCAAGGTAGAAGATGACCTCTATATATAGTGCCTGGGGGGTGTAGTGTACCCCCCAAGCATGCAATGAGTATGTGCATGAGGATCGAACCAATATGAGAATGACACCTGGCTGATCTCATGTAGATAATGATGACCTCAATATTCCCTCACGTGGGGGGAATGATTCGGTTATAGCTGATTGTGTACACGTGTTCCCATCAATGCATATGATGTTAAGAACTCGGCCATCCATGAATGATCCCAACCTCGGCCTGGAAGGGGACGAGGTGGAGTCCTTGGTTCAGTGGGAGAGCCGAGGTAAGATATGTTGAGCTATGACATCGGCCTGGGCCGGGGTAGTGGTGGCAAAGCAGCAATGTCGGTCGATCCCTAGTCGAGATTGATGTTGATGGAGGGTAACCTCTTCATCTTCCGAGCCAAAGTTGCAATCCTTGGAACACCAGGTGGATAACCGCCCCTGGATCATGGTGACCTCACTTGCCGAGGTAGCTAGCAACGTCGGCCGTGGCCTACCTTGCCTAGGACGAGACCGCTAGTTGATGATCCAAGGTCCTTCTAACATCGGCCATCTCCATGGCTGAGGTTGATGACTCTGAGACGAGGGGATACATTCAGGGCATATCAGTAAACGACGTTAATTGATTAAAAAACCATTAATATATATGTCCCTTATGACAAAATGTGCAATTTTTTACGAAAACTGATAAAAAAAATTCAATTCCAAATAATTATTATTTAATCTACAAATTTTATTTTTATTAATAGTCTGCCAACAAAAACTTGTAGACAATTATAATATTCCCTCCGAAAAATTCATTTATATTTAAAATTTTAATTTTGTCTAAAAATAAGTATTGTTTCGAAAAGTATCATAAAACTTTTTGCAAATTCAAACAGTTGATAAAATAAAAATTGTTATAGAAAATAGTTCTTAAGTTTATATGTTGATTATATCTTTATACCTAATCTTCACATATTTACTAAAAATAATGGGATCCACAGGTGTTATATTACTTTTACCAAAATTAAGGATAATTATGGGCTTAAACAAGAAAGAAATGGATGATAATCATAAATCCTTGTGCTTAACAAATTTCATCCATAACATGAGTCAACCTTATATAATGAAAAAGTATATATGTCAGCATGTAAACCGGACAAATAAATGGGATCAGAGGCCAAATGTCCCTAATATGTTAACCTAATTAGTATGACCTCCCTTGTGTATGTGTGTATTAGTGCCATAGAAGAGGTCAGATATTTTTGGAGGGATGTTGAGAAAGTACAAAGTGGACGACTGTAAAGGTACTCTGCTAACCTATTATAATATGTATGTTTAGGGTCCATATTTATCACTCTCTCACATGTATTTCACATTTAGAATTCTTATAATCACATAAATCAGTGTCTCTTGAAATTAAAGGAGGATACCAATAAGTGCTAACAAAGCATAAAACATTGCTATAGACCTAGAGTATGAAATTTGTACCTAAAAATATGTTTGTTTTTATATGAATAAAACTTTGAGTAGATGCATTTGATATAATTCAAATGTAATAATCTTCAAGCTCTTCACTATTAAAGGAGGAAAAAATAACACTTTTCTATCAAAAAGCTAACAATAACGGCTAAAGTTCAAACTTAAAACCAAAAATAACAACACCTTAGTTTTACATACAAAGTGAAAACAAATAAGGACTTTTCTATGACCTTAAAATAAGGGAAACACTAAAGAAAATGTCTAATGTGATTATTTTATTTTTTTATATATTGTTTTTTTTTTTGTGTGTGTGTATGTGCATGTTCATATATATATATATATATATATAATGATCTTGTGTGGACTAGTCCACATTTTAAGAATGGGGACCGAACACGTGTCACCTAACGGTGCCCCTAGAAATTATCGCCTAAATTATAAGCACACTCTCTCTCTTTTCTCGACTCACCACCAGGTGACACATGTTCGGTCCGCATTCTTAAAATGCTGAATAGTCCGCACAAGAGAAGAACAATATATATATATATATATATATATATATATATATATATATATATATATATATATATATATATATATATATATATGTGTGTGTGTGTGTGTGTGTGTGTGTGTGTGTGTGTGTGTGAGAGAGAGGTTCTTGAGAAAAAGTTTTGCCTAGTCCCTTGAAACTTCACGATACCTTAAGGTCGGTACGTAAGCATGCTCACTACGAGTAATTGTTCTTATTTGTAAAGATTCATCTGTAGTCGATCCTACGTATATTTTTTTTCAATTGTTAGTCTTATTATAACAAATATGGAACAAATGTCATTCTTTAAGAAAATGAGGAGAGACGGTCATGGGAGTGATAATTATTTTTATAAAAAAATAAGGGATCGGTGTCTATTAAAACTATCTAAATAAGACAAAAGACTAAATTTTTTATCAAAAAACCTATCCACAAACAAGTACTATTTTTAATTTATTTAACAAGATGCGAATAATACAACAAATGAACAACTAAGTAATTAACAAGAAGAAAACCAATGCAAAATAAGGAAACGAACTCAAGAGACCAACATGATCGACCCAACTGGTAAATCATTGTTATGAACAAGAGCAATTTGATAAAAGGAATTATTTAATTTCATATCTCCTATTCCCTTAGCAGTTTATTAATCTCTTTTTTTAATTATACTAGGAATCTTGTTGAGTATTTATCATATGCAAGAAAACCTTGAATACCCATATAACCTGAAAAAGAGGGAGTAAAAAGACTATGAGAACAATCTAGATCATCGTTCAAAATAATTAACGTTGATTTTAGTAGAAATAGTACTATATAAGATAAGTAAAGTACCCTTACGTTAAGTAAGACAACAAGGTGTGGAAAATCAAATGCTCCCGCTACATTTGGATTGTCGCATGAACCCATCTAACCACCATTTTATTTATTTTTTCGATTTTTCACAATTGGCTCAGAAATCCAACATTCACTTGAGTTTTTGTTTTTAAATATCATATCATCCATTTCGATTAATGTTCTGGAGCAAGATTCTAATTTTAATGGGGCAAACTAACATTTGAGCATTTTGGCGTGACAAAAAGTAAGTGCTACTAAGACCCATCTACCAATTTGAACTGTGTCTCAATCACAGTCATATCACGATTAAGCTTATGGTCGTGTATAAATTTATTAGTGTACCATTTTGAGTTCATGATATATATAAAATCTCACCGTTTTTGGAGGGTTCGTATTTTGTGTAATTGAATTCATATCACTATTTGTTTAAAAGTCTCAAACCCATAAAAACTACCGTATTGATAATATCTTTGACTTTTTCCACATCACTACATTGTCAACATCACTGTGCTATGACATGACAACTTTGTTGATCAAAACCTGAATATCTACTGTCGTCTAACCGCAAATCGTAATAAATAGAGTTCAAATTTATTGATCCACTTTAAAAATGAGTATTAGTGAGTGGTGCAAACATTAAATGGGAGGGTTACCAAGCTCACTTTTAAACACGTAAGCTCAACCCAACAGACTTATTATCCGGTCAAAATCCCCTTATACAACAGTTGTTCGCAAGTTCAGGCAAAAACGGATAAAAAATACTTTTTTTCAAAATCTGAGTATTTAGTTGCCTCTAAGAGAATTTATGTATAAGACATTTTCCTCAATTCAGATCTAGCAACCCATAATTCTAATTCACGGTCACGGTGCGCGAAATTAGCACTGTTTCAAAGAACAATAAAACCTTCTCCCTAAGTATTTTCATTGAATACCCAGTTCTAATGTTGATAGTAACCCAAATTAATCCAAAAATCCCCCTTCCCAACGACCTTAATTTGCGAAAAAGGAGTTAGAGTGCTTTCATATGTAAGCCACAAACAGTGATTGTTTACTCGTAAGATATCAGCGTGATATGCGTAGACTAGAGAATAGCCGAAACTTAGCAGCGTAATCCAACATTGACTATATACTATATTACATACACTCCAACTCATCCCCTAATGTTGCTACATCCTAACCAACGGTTTTGAAACGGAATCAAATTACAGTCCTATCCTACTTATTCAGTTTCAGATCTCTCGCTCACGTCCAAATTGATGCCACCAACTTAAGGGTTTTGAGCCGCGACCTCTTTTTTAACCTATGGTTAATATTCAAATGGGAGCAATTGAATCTATAGATGTATGCAAAATCAAATTGAACGGACATGAAAAGAAATTAAACCGCAACCCTAAAATCAGATTGGCAGATGTAGTTAGGCAAGGATAAGATAAACACATAGCACATAGTATAGTTTCAAGAAATACCTTTTTTAAAGTCAAAAACTTAAAAGATTGTTACACACTTGTTGATACGAGTCGAACTTCACTCCACGCACAATATTCCAACCACAAAAAAATTACTTTTGTGTACGCTTGTGACATGTCATCGTAGAATTGACGGCTAGAGCTACATCATAATATCACAACCACAAATAAAGAGGTATTGTGACAAATTTTAGGGGGGAAAAAGAGAGAGAGAGAGAGATTCACTTATATATAAAGCTTTGGTTGATGCGGAAGATAGGGAGGTTAGAATGAATAATTTTGAAAATGAAGAGTTTTATTGCATAAGGTCCAAAAATCCTCATGTCAATTCATCTAGAGCTAATCGCTCTCTGAATATCCTCATCATGAGTCATGACATAATGTTATGTCAACAAATGCATAAGTATGATCTAAAATATCCAAATGACTTGCACAATAATGAAGAAGAGATTCATCCATTCCTACTACCATCATGGGGTTATCTTATGGGCAAGCCAATATAAGAAAATACAAATGAATGACCTACAAATCTAAGTCCGGTTTCTATCAAACGTCTAACTCAATCACTCTTTCAACACGTATATGAAATTTCACATTCTGCTCAATGTGAACTTCATAGAGTTATTTAAATTCTCTATTAGCAACATATCTTAGCTCTATGTAACAACATATAACATAAATTTCTTAAGGATATATTTTGCTTGCCTTTCATGCAAATTTGTAACTTGAAAGTTTCCTTTCAAAATTGGGGGTTAAATACTGTGAGTGAAAAAAAATTCACAATAAAAAGATTCACGAAAGCAATCAGAAAAGGCAGAAAGTAAATGGAATCACACACAACAAAGATGTACGTGGTTCGGCAACTTGCCTACGTCCATGGAGAGGTTAATTGTTTTCTATTAAGTGTCTCCAAACGATTACTATTTTTTCTTCCATTTACCCCGGGTCAGCGAGTACAATTTATACATATGTTTGCTACAGAGTTTGAGTTATTTAAGGAACTCTATCATCGTATGTGGGTTGGCCATGAGATGCTTGAATATCTCGACCGAGATTCTTGGCACCTGATTTGACCATATCCGCGAGTATCCTTCTCTATCTAAACTGCTCATGTAGGAATTAAGCCATGATTTGGACTGTACCAAATAATTCAAGTTATCCTTATGGGATACTTTCATGGGCTTATAAAAAGTGGGTTCTCACAATTTTCTCCGAAATCTTTGGGCTAATAATCATGGGCTAATAAATTTGAACGGGGACGAGGTTCAGGTTCTTGTCATGTAGTGAGAGTCCGTGATGGAATCATTGTAATACTAAGACTTTCAACCACGGCACGCTTGTCTTAAGGAGATAAATGAAGCTCCAAAATCTTCCTAGGAAATCAAAACTCATCATTTAAGTGTTCTAGTGATCAGTTAAGGCTTACTCAAGCGTTTATTCATTACATTTGATTGTTTTTGCACATAATCTATTCCTAAGCTCTTCTCTTGCGTCAAAAGTCGAAGTTTCTCTCTTTTTATGCTTTCTCAAAGCTTCATCACCACCAGTAAATTACAATTTCTTCCTCTTCATTGGTTATTCTTCTATATAATTACTAATAATTGTAGTTAGTGTTTCTTCTTACTTGTTCAGCTATGGCGATGTTAGATGGTTCTGTAGAAGAGTTTAGGTGTAAGTATTATATTCCTGAGTGAGTAATTATCGACTGTGTCCCTTTCCCCGTAATGTTCGCAGAGTGGAAGGGGGGGGGGGGGAGGCACTGGATTCATACCTTGCTGATAACTCAAGGATGTCTGACTTTTCCCCCAAATGAGTAATTTCTTAGATTTTTTTGGTATTTTACAACTGTTCCTCCTGAGTGTGCCCCCAATGTATGGAAGATAGTAAATAGTGTTCATAGGAAAAATACTCTTTATGGAAAAAGGTTAAGGCTCGTCGAGATATATTACTGTTACGTGTTCTCAAAAACGAAAGAGGGTTTGTTGAATCTGAAAACCAGCAGGGCTGAGCGAGTTCTAGTTGTAAATTTCAAGGATTCCAACAAGGACTACTAGTAAAGTGGATTCATTACAAGGGACTGGAATTACCCTCCACTGTTATAAGGTGAGAGACCACGCGATCTTTCCATTTTAGACTGTAGGGTGGCCGAAATAGGTCGCTTCCTTTTTTTTCCTTTTTGCTAACTTCTTGTAGATTCCTCTTATTCTTGTGGCTGATTTTTCTATTTTTTGTTATCGCGGATTATGCCAGGAACAAAGAACCTAACATTACCGAGATCAATACTGAAAAGCTCACGAAAACCTGGAGCATAAAGGAGAGATTGGCATAAGATGAGCATCCTAGGTCGGCGGCCTTTCTCTTGGAATACAAGAACACAAACACCAGCTTTATTGCTTGTCCAGTCGACCAGGTTCTAATTTTGAGAGATCTAGAGGTACGTTCTTCTGAGGAAGAGAGCTCCAAAAAAGAAGAGGAAGAGAGAAGAGGAGGATCAGAAGTTGGAGGAGAAACAGAGGAAGAATAAGATATGTCTCCATTAGTTAAGAAGGGGAGTTTGAGGCTTCCTGATGACGATGATAACCATGCAGTCATGTCTAAAAGGATCCCTACTTTAAAGACTTATGTGGCAACTTCTCCCAAGGGCAGTGGTAGTGGCCCATCTGATAAGGGGAGAGAACAAGAGAAGGATAAAGAAAAGAAGAAAAAAGAATAAGAGAGAGAGAGAGAGAGAGAGAGAGAGAGAAGAAGAGAAGAAGAAAGAGAGAGAGAAAAAGCAGATGCTAAGAGGTTAGCCTTATAGTCTGTTGATGAGCCCACTATCCCTAATCTCGAGGGAGCTAGTGTGGGCGAGAAAAAGAAGATGCTAAGAGGTTAGACTTGCAGTCTGCTTATGAGCCCACTATCCCTAGTCTTGAGGGAGCTAGTGTGGGCGACTCCCATTTTTTTTATCTCTAGACCTAGTGAAGAGGTCAGTGCTCATCGTTGATCGCGAGAGGTCTTCGAGGTTGGGGCCATTTCAACTTTTCCTTAAGATCGCACATGGGATGGCTCTGGTAAGTCTCTCTTACTCATTTGTTTTCTCTGCTATTTCTCGTTCTTGTTCTAATTCCTTATTATTCTATTTTCTCTGCAGATGCTGTCTGATTTTACTACCCTCCTGGACAATTATTCCGATAAATTCAAGAGGGAAGAAGAGCTAAAGAAGTCCTTGAAGGCCGAGAAGGTGGCCTTTACCAATGCTCGCCAATCATGGGAGCACGAAAATAGTGACACGTATAAGGCCTATGATGATGTGGGGGGTTACTCAGAAGGTGATTATTGTCGAGAAGTTCGAGTTAGTGGAGGCTAACAAAGAGCTGACTGGAAAGGTGGCCACGCTAGAGGGAAACCTCTCTCAAGCCAAAGATGACAACTATCGTGAAGATTTTTATAAAGCTTACAAGGATGTTGAATGGCAAATGGCTTATGCTTGCAAGGTCCCCTTTAAGAAGGGATGGGACCAGACTTTGAAGGCTACTAGAACTCCTACAGGTTCTGAACTCTTCGGCCTTTATTCTCCTGGTCCTGACCCTTATATTGAAGACGAAGAAGGAGAAGGCGATGACCAAACTGTTTAAAACACTGAGGTCATTCCTGCTATGATTGGTAGAAGTGTTGGTGCTGGCAAGGAATAGCAGGTGGTCGACAAGGGGAAAACCAAAGTTGGGGAAGATCAGGTGAAAGACTAGGGCCCTTGTAGACTAGGAGTTCCTATTTTCCTTGTATAATTTTTAGTCATTAGTCTGTATCCTTATTTTGTAAGATTCATGTACTGGTCAGTGGCCTTATTTTCCTTTGTGATAATAAAATTTACCCCTTGGTTCATGTGTTCCTCTATTCGAATTTATGCTAATGCTTGCTTCTTATTTGATGTGTATTGTTTGTAGCCTACTGATTTAGATCGCTATATTTTCCCAATTATCAACTGGGGAGAATTCTTGGACCTGATATCAACGTACAAGCTCACAAAGCCTTCATGAAAATCTATAAGTCACTAAGAGCTAGGAACGAACATTACAAAAACCAGACTGAAATGATTGCAAAGCTGAAGGATGACCTCCAAGCGATGGAGAAGATAGGGGCTTTTGTTCAAGAGGAAGTTAATTCCCTAAGGGCCCAACTTCTGGAAAGGACTGAGGTCGACCAAGTGGTTGAGATCCTGCAGTCTAAATATGATGCTCTACGAAAGTAGGTGGCGAGCTTGAAATCTTTTATAGGAGTTTTAGAAGACAATGTCAGGAATCTGAGATACTTCTTTAAAGTAGGACCCGGAGAGGTATGAGGTGAGGTTATAATGCTGGTTGGGCAGATGCCCCAGCAAAACTTAAGGAGGCTAAAATAATTTCTTTTTCTCGAGGAGGGTTGAGTTCCTTAAAGTGGCGAGAATCCAAAATGAATCCAAGCTTTGGTACAAGTACCAGGTCGAATGTCCAGTTTAAAGCCATAATCCTTTTTCAAGAGATGACGAATGGATCCCGGATGATGCTATTCCTCCCTAACTCTTGGATTAAGATCTCGACGAAGATGTCAAAAAAATTTCTTCGAAGCCAGACGATGGTCAAAGGGAAGCTGTAGCAAAATATCTTGCTCGATACCCTAGCCTTTCTTAATTTTCTTATATTTTGAGCGTGTGCTAACTAAACATATTTTGATATTACATGTTTGTAGGTTACTTAACACTTTTATCGATAAAAATGATATTGATTGACCGATCGTAGGCTTTAGTTAGGCCCATACTTAGTTTGAATCATTTTGTGCCTTGGAAGCTGACTAAATGATGTTTAAGTGTTGGCATTCTACCTTTCATATGTTTAAACATTCTCCTAGTATAATATTCCTAAGTAGTATCATTCCATTCATTTTACCTTTTAGGTCGTGTCGTGACACTTTTTAGGCCTACGTGAGATAATGTCGAGAATGTACTTGGTTATTGGATAATCCACCCGAGCAGGTTTTTTTATGACCAACAGATGTTGGCGATCAACCAATATTGGTTTTATTTCCTCAGGATCCCCAGTAAGGCTTTTGTTGTTACCGGGGCAACTCATGAGGTCTCTTGTGCTAATAACAAGGGTCTGAGGGTAATTTTAAGTGTTAGTACTTCACTTGCTAACTCTGTTCGTTAAACATTCAAAGTATGCAGATAGGAGATATCATTGGAAAAGGTGCACATTAATGAGATAAGATGGGTTAAGCAGCTAATGTAAATTTTGAATATAAATGGACCAGTCCGGTATTTATTCACTGCAAATTGTCTTAGCAAATAGCAAAAATAGTAAAAAAAAAACTAAAAAAACTCTGCTAAAAAGATAAGAAAGAAGACCTAAAAGTAGAATTTCTTGAGATTGGTTGCGTTTCATGCCCTTGGATGCCCTCAAGTGTTTCCAGATGATATGCTCCTTGAAGATCATATCTGATCACTTTGAATAGTCCTTCCCAATATGGTCCCAGTTTGCCATTTGATAGTTTTACGACACTGCCGAGGACTTTTCGCAGGATATAGACTCCTATTGAAAACTTTCTCGAGTTGACCCTTTTACTGTGCTGATTGGCGAGTTACTCTTGGTAGGAGGCCAACTTGATCAATGCCAGCTCAAGTCGCTCATCTTCTAGGTCGAGCTCAGAGCGTAAGGCTTCATCATTAAGGCCTTGGTCGATGAGTATAATTCTCATAGTAGGGGTCTGCTTCCAAAGGGATAATGGCCTATATGCCATAAGCGTGGGAAAATGGTGTTTCCCCAGTTGGTTTCCTAGGCGTCGTTCAATAGGCCCATAGAATATGAGAGAGTTCACCCACTCAAGCGCCCTTAGATTTTTCCAATCTTTTTTCATCCCATCAATCATTATTTTATTGGAATTCTCCACTTACCCATTACTTTGAGTTTATGCCACAGAACTGAAGTGGTGCGTGATATCATGCTCGTCGCAGAAAGTTTGGAAGAAACCACTTTTGAATTGTGTAATGTTGTCTATAATGATGGTTCTTGGTATCCGAAAGCGAATTATGATGTTTCTACATATGAACCTGATCATGTCAGAGTCTCAAATATTCGTCAATGGTTCGGCCTCAACCCATTTAGTGATATAATTAGTGGCGACCAGTAGGTACTTGTGACTTTGAAAAGCAGTATGTAGTGGTCCCATGATGTTCAACCCCCATTGCGTGAAAGTCCATGGACTAGTAAGAGATTTAGGTCGTTGGATAGATGGTGAACCATAGGCGAGTGCTTTTGGCACCTTTCACATTTGCGAACATATGTGCCAGTATCTTTCTGCATGTGAGACCACCAATATCCTTCCTTGATCGCTCGAAAGGCTAGTGATCTTCCACTTGCGTGACTCCCACATATGCCTTCGTAAAGTTCACTAAGTACTTACTCTGCATCTTATGGGTGGACGCATTGTACGTAGGGGCTTGTGGATGACTTCTTATAGAGTTTACCTTCTGGGCTAAGGTAGAAATGAGAAACCTTGACTTTAATTTGGTGCGTTAACCTCTTGTCATCTGGCAATATGTCGCTCCATAGATAATTAATGACGGGATCCATCCAACTTGGGGATTTATCTGTGAGGAGGACTTGCTCGGCTAAGACTGTATGATCGATACTAGGTTGTGCGAGGAACTCAATCTTTATTATCCTCTTCAGGTCAGAGTCAATTATCGAGCTTAGCCCTGCTAAGGCATCAACGTGACTGTTCTTCCCTCGCGAAAACTATTGAATCTCCACCTGCCAAAAGTATCTCACGAGTCCTCTGACTACGTCAAGGCATGCTTCCATTCGATCGTCTTTAGCGTTAAAATCTCCATTTACCAATTTAGAGACCAGTTTAGAATCACAAAATATGTTGAGGCGTTGTTCCCCTGGTAGTTTTTCCTTTTGCAAACCGACGATCAACGCCCCATACCCATCTTCATTGTTGGAGGCATCAAATCCCAGCTTAATTCCATGTTCAATTATTATGTCTTCGGGGGTAATGAGAACAATCCCCACTCTTGCCCCCTTAGAATTTGAGGCTCCATCAACATACAGTGTCCAGTCTTTGGATGCTGCATCATATGTGACTAGTTAGTCTTCGTTCAGTTGATCTGTTGGCCGATCCCCTGTGAACTCAATAATAATATCTGCTTGTATCTGTCCCTTGATCTTCGTTCTTGGATGGAAGTGGATGTTGAATCTTCCAAGCTCGATCGAACACTTCATAAGACGCCCTGAGAGGTTAGATTTTTGTAGAATTACCTTGAGTGGGTGAGAGGTGATTACTGTTATGGAATGAGCTTCGAAGTGGTTCTTTAACTTCCTCTAAGCAATCACTAGGGCATAGGTGAGCTTTTCTAAAGGCAAGTACCACTATTCGGCATCTAGTAGCGTCTTGTTGGCGTAGTAAATCAGATATTATTTTCCCTATTTTTTAAAAACTGAGGAGGAGCTCACAACATAATCTGATACTACAAGGTAAAGGTACAGTTGTTCTCCATCGTCTGCAATTACCAATAGTGGGTCTTACTAAGGTAAGACTTGACCTCTTCCAAAGCTTGCGAGTAGTCTTCATTCCATATTAGGCGTTTACCTTTCTTTAAGAGCTGGAAGAATGGTTGACTGCGCTCCGAAGACTTTGAGATGAAGCAGTTGAGCGCAACGAGAATCCCAGTAAGCTTCTGAACATCTCTCAGTGTCTGAGGAGGTAGGTCCTTGGTGATAGCATCAATTTGGTCTAGGTTGGACTGAATTTTTAATTTACTCACAAGGTAACCTAAGAATTTTCCTGACTAGACCCCGAATAAACAATTATTTGCATTAAGCTTCATTCAGTACTTCCTGAGGATTTTAAAGGTTGTTGCTTGGTCTGAGAGGTGATCGAACTTTTTCTTGATTTTGACGAGCATGTTATCGATGTACACTTCCATCGTCTATCCCATATGTTTGCTAAACATATTGGCTACCATTCTTTGGTAAGTTTCCCAATGTTCTTGAGGCCGAAAGGCATGAACTCAGAGCAATACAAACTAACTGAGGTTATAAAGGAGGTCTTGTCCCAGTCGGCCCATATAGAGGGATCGAATGATATCCTGCATAAGCAACAAGGAATTTCATCCTTTTATGAGTTGCTATGCATTCGACCAGTTGATCTATCTTTAGGAGAGGGAAGCTATATTTAGGACATGCCCGATTGAGGTCTATAAAATCGATGCACACCCTCTAAATTCCATTTCTTTGGGGAACAAATACTGGGTTGGATAGCCATACAGGGAACTGAACTTCCCCAATAGATCCAACATCCAATAGCTTCCCTACCTTTTTCTCCACTGCCTTAGCTTTCTCAGGTGACATTCGAAGAGCTTTTTGAGTAATGAGTTTGAAAGTAGGATAGACATGGAGATGGTGACACGCCAAGACGGGGTCAATCCCAGGCAACTCGTATGCAAAAACATTTATGTTACTTTTAAGAAGTGCAACTAGTTCCCTTTTCTCCCAGTCAATGAGAGCAGATCCAATCAAAAAAGATCTATCAAGTTGTCATCAGCTATAACTTCTTTCAGGCTTTCGACGACCATGTCTGCAGGGTGGACCCTGGTGTCTTCCACCCCTAGTCGACCATACCGTAGTTTCTATTTAGACTTTCTCCTAGGAATCTTCATCCTTCTTATTTTTCTCTTTCTTCTGGTTGATGGCCGTAATAAAGCACCTTCGGGCTGAAACCTGGTCATCGCGAATCTCGACCACTCTACGATCTATGATGAACTTCAGCTTTTGATGATAAGTGGATGGTATGACCTTCATAGCGTGGAGCCAACCTCTGACAAAAATAGCATTATATGGGAACTCGATGTCTACAACCAAGAACTCTGTTAACTTTGAGACGTTCTCTGCCCTGACTGGCATGGTGATTTTTCCTAGTGGCATGGTAATCCTTCTTGGGAAGCCAACCAATGGAATAATGGCTCCTTTGAGGTTGGTGATATTCAATTTCAGCTTATGGAATAGGTCTAGATTCATCACTTCGGATGAATTCCCCTAGTTCACCAGTAGCTTGCTGACATCCTAGTTAATAATCCTGAGCGTGGTTACTAATGCATCATGATGTGGGGTGCTTACCCCGACTAAATCCTCTTCGGTGAACACGATGTGCTTTGTGTAATCAGCATCCTCTGGTTGTCGACATTTTCCAGTTCGAGTCTTGGTTGGGTCAATCTGAAAAGCTTCCATTATAGCAGTCAACTTTTTGAGTTCCATTATAATGGCATTGCCCTGAATCTGTTTGAGGTATGTCGCCCCACGAATAACTGAAAACTCATGTCCTGTGTCATCATTGAGGACAGTGTCTGGCTTCTGGTCGCCATTGGTTGCGACCTTCTCTATTTTCTTGTCAATGTACTCGCTAAGGTGCCCTTCCTGAAGTATCTCTTCTAGGTGTGACTTTAGAGCTTTGTAATTTTAAGTTCGATGACCACCTTCCTTGTGGAATGCACACCTTAGTGCATTATTTCTCTTGGTTGGATCTTCGCCCATATTCTTGGGCCATTTGACGAAGGGATAGTCATTGATCTTGTTGAGAATACTGTAAATGGGTTCCTTAAAGACTATGTTAACACCTAGTAATGCCTTAGAGGGGTCATTCTTACCTCCACCTTTGGAGCCATTATTGCCTCCGTTCTTGCTTCCCTTTTTCTGGGTGTCATTTTTCTCTGTCCCCTTGCTTGCCTTTTCTCGACCATTATCTCCCCCATTAGGATGGACCACGTCCTCGACCTTGGCATATCTCGATACGGGCCATAAGATCATCGATGTTTACAACTTCTTTTTTGGTGAGAGATTGGTGCAGCAGGGAGGTGGTAGGCAAGCCAATTTTGAAAGATGATACGGTAACTTTCTTCGAGAAGTCCTTGATCTCTTTAAAGATATCCTAGTATCTCTTGGTGTAATTAATGAGGTTTTCCCAGGGCTTTTTCTTCATAGCGAGTAGTGAATCCGTCCGCTTAGGATGTGAGCTGCTCGTTATGAACCGTGCATTAAAAGCCTCTGCCAATGCTGCGAAGTTCTTGATCGACCTGTAAGGGAGCCTCTCAAACCACTTTTGTGCTACATCGTATAGGCTAGAAGGGAATATCTTGCACATGAGTGCGTCATTGTGGCTTCATAAGGTCATTGCTGCCGATATTACCTGACATGATCTATGGGATCTGTTTTCTCGTCATAGATCTTGAACCTGGGGACAACAAATTTCTTGGTGGGCTCATCCCGTTCGATTTCCCTTGAAAAAATGGTCTTCATCTGAGAATTTAGATCTCTTCTAGCAAGCTCGCTGGTCGACCTGGATCCTCGGTGTACCAGACGTTGGTCCATCACCCTACGGACCAGAATCCTCAAATCCTCACATAGTCGATCATTTTTCTTGTGGCGCCTCTACTGGTAGCCACACTCTGATCATGCTCGCTCACTTCTTTCCTGGTCATGCCTAGGACTCCTCCCTCGGCTGGGGGAATCCCCCCTGAGGACTAGGAGTTCTGTCTCGATGCCACCTTGTGTTTCTGGAGATCTCTCTCTCCATTCTTTCTAGTAGCCTCTTAAGGCGAGCATTCTCTTCTTCTCGGGGCACATTACATCTTTTTGTTCTCGAAGTCGGGCTTCGTAGGCATCGACCAAACTAGAAATCTAAGTGGACCTTGGGGGTTTATGGATTTCTTTTGAGGGTTGCCTTTCCTGGCCAAACCTTGGGTTTGAATGTTGGCGAATTTGAGACCACGCTTAGGAGGGATAGGATCTTACAGAACATCACCGTCTTATGGAATGTTGTTGCTGTGGTGAGACATTGATGGATTTATGGTATTGAATGCTTTCGTAGGAACACAAGTCAATTCCCACAGACGGCGCCAATTGTGAGTGCAGAAAAATTCACAATAAAAAGATTCACGAAAGTACTCATAAAAGGCATAATGTAAATGGAATCACACAAAACAACGATGTACGTGGTTCAACAACTTGCCTACATTCACGGAGATGTTATTTGTGTTCTATTAAGTGTCTCTCAACGATTATAATTTTTTCGTCCCTTTACCCTGGGTCAGGGAGTACAATATATACATATGTTTGTTAAAGAGTTTGAATTATTTAAGTAACTCCATCATCGTATGTGGGTTGTCCATGAGGTGTTTGAATATCTCGATCGAGATTCTTGGAACCCGATTTGATTATATCCGCGAGTGTCCTTCTCTAACTAAACTGCTCGTGTAGGAATTACGCCATGATTTGGGTCAGACCGAATAATTCAAGTTCTCCTTGTTGGATACTTTCATGGGCTTGTAAAAAGTGGGCTCCCGCAAATATATATAATGAAAAATAATGGATGATAAAACGTAAGCCAAAAAAAACAGTGGAGTCAAGTTTCAAAATGATCCTAATAAATTAACTTAATTAATATACGGCATTCCTCGCCTAAATTTTGCCTGGTGCAATAGAATTTGTTGGAAATTGAAACTAGGGGATCATGAGCGAGGGTGAGGAGAATGGTGTACATGTCCGCAATAAACCTATTTATTAAAAATTATATGTTTAAGTTTTAATTACTTTATGTTAATAAATTTAAATAAACATGCTTATTATTTTTGCGCACGACTTATGATTTTATTTTACTTTTTTGTAGCATTACAAAGGAATTTTTTACTTATATACCTCCATTATTGTGCTGTTTTAACTTTAGTAACTTTTACTAATTCAGTTTGCGTTTTGTATATATTTTTCTAAAGGTTCGTAAGAGATAACAGTCATGTGGAATGCACGTAACCTTTTTATGAATAATTTTATAAAATAATAAAAAATAGAAGAATAATAGAAAAATAAACTAAAAAAACTATAAGAAGAAATAAACAATACCCACCCCAAACCTCTTTCCCCCTTCCGTAAAAAATATCCCCTCAAACCACCCCACCCCCTTCGTACAACCCCCGATGCCAACAACCTAATATTACTTCTTCCTCCTACTCCCCCGCCCTCTCTCTCCACCACCCCCATATATATATATATATATATATATATATATATATATATACACGTGGAGCTAATTTATTTCAGTGCAAGAGAGTAGCCGACCAGCCCAACGTGCCTAGTGGACTGTCCGACCCAGATCAGTTATCCATTAAGACTTGTGAATTTAACATGCACTTAAATGAACAAGGATATACTCAAATCGATTACTAACAATATCAAAGGAGATCTTCAGGGACACCACGAGTTATCCATGAGCTAATTGAGTTACTTGTACAACTCAATCTCTTATTTTCTACATCTATAAATTGTAAACCCTGGCCCGGGGCAATGGGATGCAACCTCGATCATTGAGAAACACTAATAAAAACAATGTAACCTCTCCGTGGACATAGGAAAGTTGTCGAACCATATACACTTATTGTTGTGTGTGATTAATTGCTTTCATCTTGATATTGCTTCCTTAATCATTCATTGTGATAATTCTTGCACTCACAATTAGAGTCCTCTATGGGAAACAATTATTTTTCCTATAAAAGCATTGATCAACAGAAAGCCCATGATGTCTCACCACAACCGGAACATTCCTCAGGTTAGCAATGTGCAGAATGACCCAAACCCACCTAGGGTCAGGTCAGAGATTTGTCAACAACTAAATCCCAGGTTTCGCCAAGAAAGGATGCCTTCTAAAGAAAGTCAGGGACCACCTAGGTTACCCAGATCACCAGGTTGGTCGAATCTTATGAAGCCAGGCTTCGAGAACAGGAGGAGGCAACATGCCTCCGGGTGTAAGAGAATGCTCGCCTGCAAAGGAGACTTGAAAGGATGGAGAGATATCCCCATAGAGATACCAGGAAGGTCCTGACAGGACTCCTAGTGCTTAGGCGAGCAATACTCACAATCGAGGGAGGAGTTCCAGGCGCAACCAAGATATATCTGAATGTGGAAAGTTAAAATGTGATCGATCAAAGTATGGTCGATAAGTAAGACACCACATAAGAAATGATCTTCGGGATGAGAACATTAAAGTCCTAGTTCGTAGAGAGATGGCACAGATCCCGTAGATCACATTCGACAGTACAAGCATGCGATGACCCTTGGAAGCCACAAAAACGCCATGATGTGTCGAATTTTCCCTTTTAGACTGCATAACGTAGCACAACAGTGGTTCGACAAGTTTACCCATAGGTCGGTCAAGAGCTTCAAGGCCCTAGCAGAGGCTTTTACTGCTTGCTTCATAACCAGCAGTTCCTATCTCAAGAGGATGGATGCACTACTCATGGTCAATAAAAAGTCACAAGAGAGTCTTTTTTATTATGCTAATAGATATTGAGAGGTCTTTAATGAAGTGGAGGACTGCTCGGAGCAGGTTGTCGTTGCATCCTTCAATATTGGTCTACTGACCACGTCTCTGTTGCACTAGTCCCCGACGAAGAAAGAGGCCAACACCATAAACGACCTTATGTCCCATATTGAGAAATACGCTAAGGTTAAGGATGTGGTTCATTCTAATGCATGGCACAATGGCCGAGCAAAAGTAAGCAAATGAGGAGATAAGAGTGACATTCCAAAGTAAGAGAACAAGAATGGGGGCAAGAACATTTCTAAGAATGGGAGTAAGGCTAATTATTCAAAGGCATTTTAAGTTGTTAACATAGTCTTCAAATAATCAATCGACAAAATCTTGAGCAAGATCAAGGATCAACCATTCGTCAAGTCTCCCAAGAAGATGGGTGGTGACCCGAGGAAGAAAATAACATGCTGAAATGTGCATTCCATAAGGAGGGCGGCCATAGGGCTGAGAATTGCAAAGCTCTAAAATTGCACTTGGAAGATTTGGCCCAAGATGGGCTTCTCAATGAGTACATAGAGAGGAAAGCTAAGAAGGTCATAGCCAACGATGATCAGAAATAAGACAATATCCTTGACGACAACATAAAACAGGAGTTTGCGGTGATCCATGGAGCATTCAACCTAAAGTAGATCCAAAGGAATGCTATTCGAATGGCGCTGAAGAAGTTCACTTCTGTCATGGAAGCATTCAAGATTGACCCATAAAAGAGTCAAGTTCACAAGCGATGACAACACAATGGAAGTCTATATCGATGACAAGTTAGTCAAGAGCAAGAACAGAGATGACCACGTCATAGACTTAGCCCAAACCTTTGAAATCCTCAAGATTTACCGAATGAAACTTAACGAAAGTGTTCATTTGGTGTCCAGTCAGGTAAATTTATGGGCTATTTAGTTAGTAAAAAAGGGATTGGGGCCAATCTAGATATAATTGATGGGATCACCGAGGTCCAACCTCCATAAATATTGTGAGATGTTCAAAATCTTATTAGTATGCTCGCAGTGCTCAATTGCTTCATCTCCATGTCCTCGAAACGCTACCACCCATTCTTTCAGCTTCTAAATAAATACAAAGTCTCATGTAGAACGATGATTGCTCAAGGGCTTTGGAGGAGATCAAGTCCTACCTAAGCAAACCACCCCTATTAGTGATTACCGATGATGAAGATCCTCTGTATATCTATTTTGTAGTATTAGACCAAGCTGTTAGCTCGATTTTGGTATGTGGGAGGGAAGACAGACAGTACCCCATCAATTATGCTAGAAATACACTTATAGATGTAGAGCAACGGTACTTGCCATTGGAAAAGTTAGCCTATGGACTAGTAGTTTCCTCAAGGAAGCTGAAACACTACTTCAAAGCTCATTCAATAATGTTTATCACTTCATATCCCCTCAAAGTTGTTCTTTAAAAAGTTGACCTCTCCGGATGACTCTCTAAGTGGTAGATCAAGCTCGAGAGGTTAGATATGACTTTCAGCCAAGAATAATAATTAAGAGACAAGTCCTAGCTGATTTTATCACCGAGTTCATAGGCGACCATCCTATCGACCAACAGGAAACTAAACAGTCAATAAACAAGGGAGCATAATCTAAGGACTGGACCCTATACATTAATCAAGCCTCCAACTCTAAGGGGGCAGTAGTAGGAATCGTCCTTATCACATCAGAAGACTCTGTCATCGAACAAGGAATTAGGTTGGGATTTGAAGCCTCCAATAACGAAGCTGAATATGAAGCATTGATCGCTGGCTTGCGTAAGGCCTAATTGCTGGGAGCAAGGCGCCTCAATGTATTCGATGATTCCAAACTAGTCTCCAAGCAAGTAAGTGGATATTTCAATGCAAAAGATGATAGGATGGAAGCATACCTCACCATAGTAAGAGGTCTTATGGTAGGGTTTGAGAAGGTTGATATTTAGTAGATCCCCCAGGGACAGAACAGTCACGCTGATGCCTTAGAATCCCTAAGCTCAGTAGTGGACTCCGATCTCAGAAGAACTATTCAGATAGAGTTCCTCTACCAGCCAAGTATTGACCAGACGATGGTCTCTAAGAAAGTCCTCCTCATAGAGAGGGTCCCTAAATATATGGTTCACATCATTACCTATCTACGGAGTGACACATTACCTGATGACAAGAGATTGTTGTTACCTCGCCCATGGGTAAAGCTCTATAAGATATCATTTACATGCCATTACCTCCAATGCGTCTACCCACATGACACCGTTCAAGTCCTCAGGGAACTTCATGATAAAATTTATGGGAGTCACACAGGAGGGAGATTATTGGCTTTTCGAGCGATCAAGGAAGGATACTGGTGGCCTCACATGAAAAAGGACACAAGTACCTATATTCGCATATGTCAAAGTGCTATAAATTCTCTCCTATGATCCACCACCCAGCTAGCGACCTAAAATTTTTGATGAGTCCTTGGCCATTTGCGCAGTGGGGACTGGATATAGTGGGCCCACTACCTACCGTACCTAAAAATCGTAAGTATTTGCTGGTCAGCACAGACTACTTCACTAAGTGGGTGGAGGCAGAACCACTAGCAAACATTTGTGATGAAGACATGACAAGGTTCATCTGGAAGAGCATCATAACATGCTTTGGGATACCAAGAATTATCATCACCGATAACGGCATGCAATTTGAAAGAAACTTCTTTCAAGGCTTATGTGATGAGCATGTCATTAAGCACCATTTTAGTTATGTTGCCTATCCCCAAAAAAATGGTCAAGCAGAAGCTTCTAACAAACTAATGCTCGACGACCTGAAGAAAAGGATGAAAAGAGCAAAGGGTGCCTGGGTGGACGAGCTCCCTCATTATCTGTGGGCCTACCATACTACTCCTATGAGACCAACTGGGGAAACACCCTTTGCACTCACTTATGCAATAAAAGCTATTATCTCGCTTGAAACTGATCTCCCTACAATGAGAAACAACTTGGTCGACCAAGGGCTAAACGATGATGCATTATGCATGACTTAGTAAACGAACGAAGAGAACATGCCATGATCAAGTTGACTTCCTATCAGCAGCAACTGGCCATGAAGTATAATAAAAAGTGAATTTGAGGAAATCTGGGTGGGGTACTATGTCCTAAGAAAAGTCATTGGTAGTGCCGTAAGACCGTCAGATTGAAAGCTGGGACCAAACTGGAAAGGACCTTTTAAGGTAATCAGGGACGACCTTCAAGGAGCATATCACTTGGAAACGCTAAAGAGTAGGGAGATACCAAGAGCATAGAATACAACCAATCTCAAGAAGTTCTAATTTTAGTTTTCTTTATCTTTTATTAGCACATTTAGTTTGTGCAAATTTTTATTTCAAACTTATGTCGCTTGCAAGTTATTATTCAATGAATAAAGTCCCATTGGCTCTCGCATTTTGATCTAATATATTAGCTACTTCAAATTTTATAATGTATCTCAGTATTATGACCCTTTTCCAAATGATAACTCCCTCAACCACAATAAGATATTACCTTCGGTTACAGTAAGTTGCTCATCTTGTCTTTGCCAAAGACCTTCCTCGCGCATAACAAAACTCTTGTGGATTATAATAAGTTATTCAACTTATTTCAATCAATGGATTTCATTATTCCGAGATGGGTACATAGTAATTACAATAATTTATCAAAGTATTTCAATTGATATAACCCTCAGGTTTTTGTCATAAACATAATAGACCCCATGAGTTGCCCCGGTAATGAAAAAAGCCCTACAGGGTATCCTTAAGTAAAACAAGACAAATACAATTGGTTGAAAATTGTGTTGGTCGCTAAAAACCTGACCAGGAGGATAACCCATTAACCAGGTACATTCTCGCCATAATCTCACCAAGGCCTAAAGGAGTGTGATGATACGACCTAAAAGGTAAGGCGGATAGAATGATATTGCTAAGGCATATTAGACTGGAAGAATGTTCGAACATAAATTAGCAAACTCATTTAGTTTATAGGGACCCCAAATGGTTAACACTTGCTCTTAATTCATTTAGTCGATTAAGAGCCCAAAATGATTAATTTTAAATACTAAGTCATTTAATCGATAAGAAGTCTAATATGAGAAACAAGTATTGTATAGTCTGCAAAAGTCCTAAATGGTAGATAAATGTCAACTCTTTCAAGTTAGCAGTCAAAATAAAAAGGCATTTATTAACTCATATTTAGTCAGCACATGCTCAAAATATCTAACAAGTTGATAATTAAACAATATATATTGACAAAAATGGGAGAGCACAATTACAAGAATACAAAATACACTAAAAACTATACAAGGACCTAGACCAACTATGGATGGCAAGAAAGATAATCAACCACGCATGTCCTTCGGCCATCATCTGGGTTAGGAGCGAACACCTCCTCATTGGTTTCAAGGTAATGGTTTGGATTTAGGCAAGAATGGCATCGATGGGGATCCATTTATAGTCTTTTGCAATGGGAGGATGATGATAAGCATCACACTCTACCTGGTACTTATACCATTATGATTACTTAAGGGTCTTGACCTCCCTAAGGGCAGTTAGACACCCACGCTTAAATGAAACATCCTCCGCCTCCTTCAGCCTCGCTGGTGCATCAGTCCAGACTTCATCATAACCTGTCACTCATGCTACTCGAGGGCCCAGTTTGAAAAGGTGTCTCAACCTTGTAATATCTCTTTGGAGTCCAGATGCGATGACATATCCCCTGTGGACGTCCTTTTTTAACCAGACGACCTCCTTCCATAAAGCATCCTTCTCAGCTTGGATCACCTCATCAACTTAGCTCACATCCTTATTCTCCAAGAGTTGTGCCCTCAAACCATTCATCTCATCTTGCCCTGAGGAAAGACGTCCTCCATGACCAATCCTTGTACTGCTCAGTCCTCGTTGTAAGCTTCTTGTAGAGCTTTGCAAACGCCTTGCGAGCTTGGCTGCTGATGTCTGATCCCAAAATCCTCTCCAAGTTTGAGGTGGGAGGAATGTTTTCCTTTATAACAATGAGCTAAAAATTGTATAACAAATAAGCAATGTAACGAATATCAACATAATTGAAATAACTGAACACATCAATAAAAGCAAAGTCCTTTTCATTAATTAAATAAGGGGAGGCTAAAGGCCAGTACAACTGGAAGAGAAAAATTACAAGGCACACCAAAGATAAAGGAAAAAGTCATATAACTATGTAACTCTATTCCTTCACCTGCCTAGAACTTGATGGTGCCTTCCCTTTTTCAGTAGCCCTCCTCTTTTGGTCGACAGTCATTCTGACCTCAATAAAATCATTCTCAGTATGGTCGGCAGGCTGACCAACTAGAGGCTCATCAGCAAGAGGGTTGGGTCCAGGATAGTAAAGATGGAAAATGTCAGAATTTGGAGGGACTCTCGCTGCTATTAGAGCTTGATCCCATCCTTTTTTTAGGGATACTTTTTGGTGTATGCGATTTGGAGATCAACATCATAATAGGCCATATCCCAGTCTTCTATGTAGCTGTTGTCCTTTGTGCTCGGGAGCTCCTCCTCTAACCTTTGAACCTTCTCGACCAGGCCAAGGCTTTTTTATCCAAGCTTCTTATTCTCTACGACCAAGAAGTTATTGACCGCCTGTGGATCGACATAAGCCTTGGCTGAGCTCCCCCTTTCCCGCTCTAGAGCAGCGCGAGCATCAACTAAGTCCTTTTTGTACTTATTCAGGGCATTTTTAAGCTCCTGCTCATTTTTAGATTGGTTGGCGTGACCATTCAGAAGAGTAGCAAAATCAGACAAAAGTTGTACAAAAAAAGAAAAGAAAGATTAGTACGCAGAAGACGAACACAGAGAAAAGACAAGAGGAAAAGAGAAAACTTATTAGAGCAAGTCCTTGGGAAGACTTGAGTTCCATCTGGGTCGACCCCAGCAGTGAGGAGAGCTCGTGATCGGCCATGAGCATGGCTCCTTTCAGCAAATTATAATCCAGTATGGGAGTGTTGGCTACATTGGACCCCTCTAAAGCCATAGGAAAAAAAGGAACGACACGAGCCTTCAGGGTTTACCTCTTCTTATATTTTTCTTTATTCCTCCTTTCTTATTTTTCTTATCTCTCACTCTCTTCTCATTACCTCTCTTCTTCTTCTTCTTCTTCTTCTTCTTCTTCTTCTTCTTCTTCTCACTCTCTCTCTGTTTCCCCTTGGCCCCCAAGTTGGAGCCACTGACCTTAGGGGAATCCCCCATGCTCTCTTGAATGACTTCATTCAATCAGACAATACGGCCTGATCGTCATCATCCACATTAAGCACTTTCCTCTTTATAAGGGGTGACATCCCCTTCTTCTTCTTCTTCTTCTTCTTCTTCTTCTTCTTCTTCTTCTTCTTCTTCTTCTTCTTCTTCTTCTTCTTCTTCTTCTTCTTCTAACACAATTGGTTTAGAGAGCCCTACTTTAGGAATTTCCATGTAAGAACTTTATCAATCGGTCAAGTAATAAAACTATTGGTGGTATTCTTGTACTCTAGAAGGTAAGTTGTGGAACGAGGTTGCTCTCCATCTGGAAGTCTCTCATATACTCTTCAAGCTTTTAGGAGATCAACAACTTTCACCGCGCTCATGTTAGGTTCTTGATTTTTATCGTGAGCTATAAAAAGGGGATAAATATAGATCAGAGGATAGAAAATAGAAGTCACGAGAAAAAAGCAGAAGGAAAAAAAACAACAAGCAAATAGAAGTAAAGAGAAAGTGACCTATATGATCCTCCCCCAAGTTAGAGATTCAAGGGACTCGGTACCTCTCTCCCTCAGGTAGGGTAGTTTGTTGCCAATTTTTGGTAATAAATCTATGACCCTAGTAATATTTATGACAGTCAAGGATATTCACAACTAAAATCCTATCAGCTTTTTTTATCTCCAAGTACAAAATATCATCATTGGTGCACGACCAGATGTAGCAGTAACAGAGCTCAATAAGTCCTAAGTTGGTCCCATACAGTTCATTTATCTTATAGAACCCATTCATACTTTTCCAAAGATTTGGGGTGCATTGAGCATGGACGACATCAAAGTAATTGAAGAACCTTAGAAAATGAGGGTTTGGGGGAAATGTCAAACCCCCCTTTGTGATTAAGAGGGTATGAATCTAGTTCCCCCCTTCTATGTCACGGACATCTCTGGGGATGGGGGCACAATCGATTCCCACCTATTCAGGAATATTGTAAGACTTCCTAAATTCTTCAATCGTTTTGTTATCTAGTAACACCATGGATGATAAAAGAAAAAAAAAACTATAGCAACATAAGAGGAACAGTTGAAGTAGTGAAAGCAAAGAGAAGATGAGAGGAACTTACAGAAATGAATGAAGAGCTCTAGGAATATGAAGAACTGGAGAAGAAAACGCTGGATGTTTCGTGAACAAGAAACGTTTAAAAAACGACGATTGGAAGTGATGTATCTGGTTTTGGACTTCGAGGTAATGATCTATCAATGAGGATTTGGTGCTCCAAGCGCCTGTTCGGACCAGTGTACACCTACTTCTTCAACGAAACCACAAAACTGCCATGGTGCTTTACCTCGGATGAGCATACCCTCTCAAATTCGCAAGTATTACAAAGTTGTCTTTCCTGTTTTAAAAATAGTTTTAGGCCATGGGCCTTGGACTTACTTAAAATCTGTTGACCCAAGTTTTTAGCCCAAATATTTTAGGAGCAATTGTGGGGCATAATTTATTTCAACCCAAGAGAGTAGATAACTAGCTCATGTGCCAGTGGACTTCCCGGCCCAAATTAGTTATCCATTAAGACTCATGTATTTAACATGCACTTAAATGAACATGAATATACTCAAATCGGTCACCAACAATCTCGAAGAAGATATTTATGGACACCACAAGTTATCCATGAGCTAATTAAGTTACTTGTATAACTCAATCTCTTATATTCTACATCCATAAATTGTAAACCCTCGCTCAGGACAATGGGGTGCAACCTCTAGCATTAAGAGACACTAGTTAGAACATATCAACCTCTCCGTTGACGTAGGCAAGTTGTCGATCCACGTACGTTTGTTGTTGTGTGTGTGATTAATTGTTTTCATCTTGATATTGCTTTCATCTTGATATTGCTTTCTTGATCATTAATTGTGATAATTCTTGCACTCAGAAGATATATATATATATATATATAATGCTCTTGTGAAGACAAGTCCATATTTTAAGAATGCGAACCGAACATGTGTCATCTAACGGTGCGCCTAGAAATTATCGCTTAAATTATAGGTACACTTTCTCTCTTTTCTGGGTTCACTTCTAGGTGACACATGTCCGATCAACATTCTTAAAATGCGGACTAGTCCGCACAAGAGCACGACTATATATATATATATATATGGAGATGTTCAAAAGAGAACGTAAAAGATGAACATTTTAATGAACCTTAACAAAAAACACCTAACATCTATTTAATTTTAACTCTTGTATTGTAATTGCTCCGTGCTAGCGGCAACGGACACGTGTGTAGCACGCGCCTTTTTTAATACAGGCATGTCACTCGAGGAGCCCTCATCGCCTCCGCTACCACCGAGCCCAGACGACATCATCATAACAAGCATCATCATCGTCACCTTAATGCCTGAAAGAGACATTTGCTGTAAAAAAATGTTATTAGTACATATGAAAATGAATTAGAAGAAGACATGCAAATATGTACAATTACTACAAATAAAAATGAATTGTTACTGTCATACACCACACACACACACCCGCGCACATTCACACACACACACACACGCACACACACACATATACTCGCGCACATTCACGCACACACACGCAACCACCACCCCTACCCCACCACCCACCCACCCACCCCTGCCCCCCCCCCCACCCCTTTCCCCCACCACACACACACACAACACTACACACACACGCACACACACCACACACACACACAACAACCCAACCTTCCCCCACCCTACCCCACCCCCTCCCCACCCCCCACCGACCACACACACACACACGCACATATGTAATTTCAAGTATGTTTCATTTAATTATCATACTATATATATATATATATTGTTCGATATACAAAGTAATTTTCAAAAAAAAGTTGAAAAATCCTACCCCCATATGAACAATAATCCAATGGTGATGCCACTTTTAAAACTAACAAACCCAACATCGATCCACTATAATCCAACAGCAATGTCAACAACAAATGTTTATCCCGTACTCCTTCTAATTCATCTAGTCAATTAATTATTTTCATCAATTAAACTAACAATTAAAGTATACAATTATTAATTTACTAATTTATAATGAGGGGCAATCCTACTTTCATAATTAATCATATATTAATTAACTAATTTACAATGAGGGGCAATCATATATTAATTTACTAAAAAAATTAATAACCAATCAATTCGTTTAAAAGGGACATTACACACAAACACGCACATACACGCACACTACACACACATACACACACACACGCGCGC
Source organism: Sambucus nigra (assembly GCA_949130495.1). Classification (NCBI taxonomy): domain Eukaryota; kingdom Viridiplantae; phylum Streptophyta; class Magnoliopsida; order Dipsacales; family Adoxaceae; genus Sambucus; species Sambucus nigra. Next base: position 322,340,074 of record OX422217.1, read on the forward strand.
GCACACACACCCGCGATCCTTCACACACATAGCCCCCCACCCCTACCCCACCCATCCCTTCCCTCTCCCCCCCCCCAACCCTGCCCCAAATCCCCCCCTTCCCCCCCCCCCCCCACACGCACACACAACACTACACACACACACACACCCCACACACACAACAGCCCCCCTCCCTGCCCCACCCCCTTCCCCCACCCTGGCCCACCCCCTCCCCACCCACCACACACCCACACACAGACACACACACACACATATATATATATATATA